>OX598302.1:1582558-2782558 GCA_951411735.1 Somateria mollissima
ATTTGGGCTGGACTGCCCCGAGGCCGCTCGGGAATGGCTCAAGTCCATCGCCAAGGTGGGAATTGGGGACCTGGGGCCAGCGTGGGGGCCGGGGGCTGCGCGCTGACGGCCCTCCCGTGCCCCCTCCCCAGTCCTTCGTCCCTCCCCACGCAGAGGAGCTGCTGAGCCACGACTTCGAGAGGATCGGCCGCCTGCTCTACAAGGGGGGGCTCAACCTGGAGCGTGCCAAGGAGGGCTGGTTCGCCCTGGCCGGCTCCACGCTCTACGTCTGCTTCGAGGACAGCGAGCGCCACGAGGCTCTCCAGCTGCGCAAGCTGCAGGAGCTCTGTAGGTGCCCCGTGCCGCCCCGTGGGACCCACGTTCAGGCTGGAAGGGGGTCCTGGGGGGTAGCAGACCCTGCCCCAAGCAGCTGTGTGGCTGCTGTGGGGTTATCCAGCCCGGTGGCAGCCAGCAGGGTGCTCGTGGTGGGGGTCTGGTGGGTGCTGCTCCCACGTCCTGGGAGCTCGGGGACTCTCCTTTGGGCAGGGCGCTTCCCCCGGCAGCTCTTCCTCCTCTCCATCCTCTTCCTCGTTGCTGCTCAGCCAGCCTGGGCTGGAGCTGGCCGGCTCCTGACGGGCTCCTGCCTTCCCTTCGCAGCCATCCAGGGAGACAACGAGGTGCTGGTGCTGGTGGAGAGGCGGAGGTAAACGCGGAGCTGGTGGCGCAGCCCGGCTGGAGGGTGGGTGGGGATCAGCCCCCCTCCAGCAAAATATCTCCCCCTGCCCAAGCCCACCCTGGTCCTGGGATGCCTTCACCCTCGGGGGAGCCCGGGTTGGGGTCCGGGACCATGCCTGTGGGTTTGGGAAGGGGGCATCTGGGCCCCCGCTGAGCCCGCGGCCGCCGGCAGGACGCTGTACATCCAGGGCGAGCGGAGGCTGGATTTCCTGGGCTGGGTGCACGCCATCCAGAAGGCTGCGGGCAGCTCGGGGGGACACCTTGTCGGAGCAGCAGCTGACCGAGGGGGACGTCCCCATGCTGGTGGACCGCTGCATCGACTACATCACGCAGTGCGGTACGCGCCCTCGCTGGACGGGGTCGGTTTGGGTCGCCCCATCAGCGTGCCGTGGCAGGGGGGCAGCCCGAGACCCGTTTTCCTCCCTCCCCGAGCATCTCCTCCGGCTTCTTGGGAGGCTGGAGCGGGGCTTGGCTCCTGCCCACAGCTCCTCGGTGGCCGGGGAACACCTGCGGGGCGGGGAGCACCGCGTCCCCCCCCCTCGGGGCCCCTTTGATGAGCAGCCAGCGTGGGTGGGTGGTGGCCAAACCGCGGCGCTCCCAGGGGGCTCAGCGCTGGTGGCTCTGCTCTGCCCCAGGGCTGACGTCCGAGGGGATTTACCGCAAGAGCGGGCAGAACTCGAAGACCACCAGCCTGCTGGAGATGCTGCGCCGCGACGCCCGCAGCGTGCGCCTGAAGGAGGGCGAGCACCACGTGGACGACGTCGCCAACACCCTCAAGCGCTTCTTCCGCGACCTGGGCGACGGGCTCTTCACCCGCCGCTGGAGCCAGGACTGGCTGCGGGCCACGGGTGAGGGCGAGGGCCACGGGGAGGGGGTGTCCCGGTGCCGAAAAGCTGAGCCTGGCCCCCCCCCCTGCTTGCTCCTCTCTTTGCGCATCTGGGGTCCAGATGTTTCCCTTGGCCGGCAGTGGCCGTGAGTCAGAGCCGCCGGGCGCCGAGCCCGGGGTGGGGAGAGGAATGCGCCCGCCGGCCCCGCGCCCAGGTGTGGCTGGGGGGGGGGCTCGCCCTTCGCTCCTGGATCCATCCCCCCAGCACCATTGCTGGAGGCACCCGAGGGGCAAAACAGCCAAAAAATCTGGGATGCGCCAGCCCCAACAGCTCGGTGATGGGGTGGGAGGCTCCGAGGTGGGGTCTGGGGTGGGTGGGGGTCCTCATCCTGCTTTCACGCCCCTTCATGCTTGCACTTTTCCCCCTTGCAGCGCTGGAGGATGAGGAGGCGAAGATCGGGGAGTACCGGCGGGCTCCTGGACACCCTCCCCACGGTGAACAGGGCCACGCTGAAGGCGCTCATCAACCACCTCTTTCGGTACATTGCGGGTCCCCAAAGCCCCGTGGGGCATTGCCCCATCTGCTGTGGGGTTCTAGGGGGGGGTGGGGTGCAGGAGAGCCCTCATCCCTCCTCCTCTTCATCCCAAGCAAGAGAAGGATGAGGATTTGGGGAGTAGCAGCACCCCAAGCTGAGCACCACATCCCGGATGGGGGTCCCGGGGGGCGGCACGGGGCAGGAATCATCATGGGGTGCCCCGCAGGGTGCAGCGCTTCTCGGGGGGACAACCAGATGAACACGCACAACCTGGCCATCGTCTTCGGGCCCACGCTCTTCCAGACGGACGGGAAGGACTACAAGGCGGGCCGGGTGGTGGAGGACCTCATCAGCCACTACGTGAAGATTTTCAACGTAGGGTTTGGACGCACAAAACTCGAACCTACAAAGCTCTGCTCTCGGGGTGGGAGCTGCTGCAGGACCCCTGGCACCTGCCCGTGCCGACGCACGGGTGTACCGAGGGCGGCTCCCCAAGGGATGGGGGCGGCGGGAGGGAGGTGGTCCTGCTCTTCCCACAAAAGGCTCCTTATTTTGGAGGCACACGGCGTGGGGGCTGCATCCCCGTGACCCCCAGGTTCCCCCTCCTTGGCAGGTCAACGACCAAGAGATGAAGAAGCAGCAGGACGAGATCACGGCCATCATGAAGATGCGGGAGGCAGCGTCCAGCGGCACGCAGGTGGGGACCTGCAGCAGCACACGGGGGGGCACACGGGGGGGGGGGGGATAAATCCCGTGCGTGGGGAGCCGTGGGTGAGAGAAATTTCCCCCTGCCCTGCAGCAAGCCGGGGATTTCATCTGCACGGTGTACCTGGAGGAGAAGAAGACGGAGACGGAGCAGCACGTCAAGGTGAGGGGGGCTGGAGGAGGGCGCAGCGGGGACGGGGGACCCCCGCTGTGTGCCCAAACCTCGGCTGTGAGCTGGGGGGAGGGTGGCACGGCACGGGGACAGGGCTGGCACTGGATGACAGAGACCTGTCCCCTGCAGATCCCGGCCACGATGACGGCCGAGGAGCTCACCTTCGAGATCCTGGACCGGAGGAAAATCGTCACGAAGGAGAAGGACTACTGGAGCTGCTTCGAAGTGAACGAGAGGGAGGAGGCAGGTCGGTGTGGTGGCGGGGATGGGGTGGGATGGGATGGGATGGGATGGGATGGGGATGGGGATGGGATGGGATGGGATGGGATGGGATGGGATGGGATGGGATGGGATGGGATGGGGATGGGGATGGGGAGGGGATGGGGATGGGATGGGATGGGATGGGGATGGGGATGGGATGGGATGGGATGGGGATGGGATGGGGATGGGTTGGGATGGGATGGGGATGGGATGGGGATGGGGATGGGGATGGGATGGGATGGGATGGGGATGGGGATGGATGGGATGGGTTGGGATGGGATGGGATGGGATGGGGATGGGATGGGATGGGGGATGGGGATGGGGATGGGATGGGATGGGATGGGATGGGATGGGATGGGATGGGATGGGATGGGATGGGATGGGATGGGGATGGGATGGGGATGGGGATGGGATGGGGATGGGGATGGGATGGGATGGGATGGGATTGGGGATGGGGATGGGATGGGATGGGGATGGGGATGGGATGGGATGGGATGGGGATGGGGGATGGGGATGGGATGGGATGGGGATGGGATGGGATGGGATGGGGATGGAATGGGATGGGATGGGATGGGGATGGGGATGGGATGGGATGGGATGGGATGGGATGGGATGGGATGGGATGGGGATGGGATGGGGATGGGATGGAAATGTGTGTGCACGAGCTACCTCCGTGCGTGTTTTGCCAGCACGTGTGCAGATTTTCCATGGCCTCCAGCGTTGTGTTTAGAAACCACACGCACTTTGCCATTGCAACACGTTTGTTTTTTTGTTTCGTTTTGTTTTTTTTTTTTTTTGGCAATTCTGAGCAATTGCAGTGGCTCAGCGGCCACCTGGCGCTCCCCGGGGACCCCTGTGCGTGTCCCCGAGCCCTGCCTGTCCCCCAACAGAGCGTCCCCTGCACTACTCCGAGAAAGTGCTGCCCATCCTGCACTGCCTGGGCACCGACAGCTACCTGGTGGTGAAGAAGCAGCTCTCCATGGAGAACATGCTCATCTACCTCGGTGAGGGCAGCAGGCAGCGGGACGGGGGGGGTAGGAAGGGGGTCAGGGTCTGCCCGCACCCCTCCTGGGGGCCTGACCCCCCTGGGTGCCCCCCCTCCCCAGCCAGCAGAGTGGGCGACTGCAAGCACGGCATGATGAAATTTCGGGAGGAGAGGAACCTGCTGGGGCTCGGCCTCAGCACCGGCTTCCACGACCGCTACTTCATCCTCAACCACACCTGCCTGCGGCTCTACAAGGAAGTGCGGGTGAGTATTCCCCTTCCCTTCCCTTCCCCTTCCCTTCCCCTTCCCTTCCCTTCCCTTCCCTTCCCTTCCCTTCCCTTCCCTTCCCCTTCCCCTTCCCCTTCCCTTCCCTTCCCTTCCCTTCCCTTCCCTTCCCTTCCCTTCCCCTTCCCTTCCCTTCCCTTCCCTTCCCTTCCCTTCCCTTCCCTTCCCTTCCCTTCCCTTCCGCTGGGAGTCCCCTGGGGACGTGGGGCATCGTGCTGGCACCTTTTAGGGCTGGCACCTTTTAGGGCTGGCATTCTGCAGGGCTGGCATGGTGCAGGCTGGTGCCAGCAGCGATCGAGCTGCCCCCAAACCAGGACCTTGGTGGGCACGAGCCAGGAGCCGGCCCCGTTAGTGCAAGGGCTCAGGAGGGAGCCCCAGCGCTCCCTTGTCCCTCGGGGATGCTCTCCATCCCCCGCTGCCCCCCTGCTCAGCCCCCCCAGCCCAGCACCACCCCCATCACCTACCGAGGCCCGGCGTGCCTGGTGGGCAGCAGGGGAGGTCTCCTGGGGGTCCCCATGTCAGGTTTAACCCCGCTCCTCTGTTAAACAGAGCCTGAAGCAGCGGACCCCCGTGCTGGAGAACGTGAGTAGAGGGCCGAGCCGGGGCGGTGCAGAGGAGCCCTGGCCCCTCTGCCCTTACAAGGCTGCCGGGGCTCGACCCCGATCCAATCCTGCAGCCCTCAGCACGTGCTGGGCGTTGTGCGCCCCTCCGTGGGGGTGGATAACAAAAGGGTCCCTCCCCGTTATCCCCCAGGTGGCCCCCCAGCTTTTGGGGGACACACCGGCTGGCACCCCGTTATCCCCCGGTTCCGCCCCCAGGAGCTGGGCACGGGGTCCGGGGGGGGCACACGGAGGGGGATGGGATTGGGCTCACGCCCCCCATCCCGCAGGCATTGGATCAGGCCCTTGTAAGTCACCCGCTTGTGTGCTAAGGGGGGGCCCCGAGGTGCCCCCCTTGTGCCACCCGCTGCTGGAGCATGGCTTGTGCCACCACACGGGGCATGGCGGATGAGAGCAGCGGCTCTGGGGACACCAAGAGGTCTGGGGGCAGCAGGGGCACCTAGGGGGGGGCTTCCCCACGTCCCCCCCACCCTTGGGTGCTGCCCAGTGCGGGCGCAGCTCCGTCAGCACCCAGAGGATGCGAGAATGGGCAGGGTTCCCCCGGATGGTGTGAGGTGGGGACGGAGCTGGGGCTCCCCTCTGCGCCCCAGGGGGGTGAGAGTGGTCCTGGGGGGGGGGGCACCTGCCTGCTGCGCCGTGCCGTGCCGTGCTGTGCCGTGCCATGGTGTGCTGCACCTTGCTTTTCTGTGCCGTGCCATGCCGTGCCATCCTGCACCGTGCCTTTTCCCTGCCGTGCCGTGCCGTGCCCACAGCAGGACGTTTGCAGAGGAGGCAGCACAGGGCCAGCACGCAGCCCATGCCTCATCTCAGGCTGCCATCTGCTGGGAAAATGTGTCCCCATGGTGCTCCCAGCTCCAAAAGCAGCCAGCGCCGTGCCCGGGGCCCTGCCTTCCCCTGTCCCCTCTGCATGGGGAGGTGCTGGGGCTGTGGCACCCTGCCCGTGCCTCTGCTCACCCTTGGCAAGCCCAGAGCAGGAGCAGAGCCCAACGCAGCTCTCTCCGCAGAGCCACAAGCCGGAGAAGGAGTGGCCCATCAGGAACCTGCGGGTCTACCTGGGCATCAAGAAGAAGCTCCGGCCGCCGACGTGGTGAGCGAGCACCGCCTGGTGCCCAGCTGCTGGGGACAGCCCCCTGGGGACAGGGGCAGGGGCACTGTGGCCACGGGGACACGGCTCGTGGTGGCCGTGCCTCTTGCCACCAGATGTCAGAGCAGCCTCGCAGGATACGGGCTGCAGCCTGGGGACAGCACGGGGACGGGGACCTGGCACTGTCCTCGTGCACGAGGGGGAGGCGATGGGGGGAGGCCAGAGTGTGCGTGTGCAAGTGTGCACGAGGGGGTGTGTGCGCGTGTGAGTGGGCCTCCATGCCACAGATGCGTGCGCATCCATGTCAGAGTGTGTCTGCATGCATATAAATGTGCGTGTGTGTGCCTGTGAGCGTGTGCATCCCTGTCAGTACGTGTGCATGTGCATACACGTGAGTGCACACACGTGGGTGCGTGCAAGAGTGTGCATTTAAGTACACGTGCAGGTGTTTACATGCGTGTGCACATGTGCATGTGTGTGTGTGCATTCGTGTGCGTATATGCGTGAGTGCTTGTGCGTGTATGTGTGTGCAAATGTGTGCAGATGTGTGCCGTGCATCTGTGCACGTACGTGTGTGTGTGTGACTGTGTGTGTGCATGTGAGTGTGCACGCGTGTGTGCAGTCATGGGGATGGTTGTGGGATGGGGGTGGTTGTAGGGATGGGGATGGTTGTAGGGATGGGATGGTTGTAGGGATGGGATGGTTGTAGGATGGGAGTGGTTGTGGGATGGGAGTGATTGTAGGGATTAGGGATGGCTGTAGGGATATGGGGATGGTTGTGGGATGGGGATGGCTGTAGGGATATGGGGATGGTTGTAGGGATGGGGTGGTTGTAGGATGGGAGTGGTTGTGGGATGGGATGGTTGTAGGGATTAGGGATGGCTGTAGGGATATGGGGATGGTTGTGGGATGGGGATGGTTGTAGGGATGGGATGGTTGTAGGAAGGGGATGGTTGTTGGATGGGATGGTTGTAGGGATGGGGATGATTGTAGGGATGGGATGGTTGTAGGGATATGGGGATGGTTGTAGGGATGGGGATCACTGTAGGATGGGATGGTTGTGGGATGGGATGGTTGTAGGGATATGGGGATGGCTGTAGGATGGGGGTGGTTGTAGGGGTGGGATGGTTGTAGGGATATGGGGATGGCTGTAGGATGGGGATGGTTGTAGGATGGGATGGTTGTAGGGATGGGGGTGGTTGTAGGGATATGGGGATGGTTGTAGGATGGGATGGTTGTAGGATGGGGATGTCTGTAGGAATACTTCTAAACCTGGCGTGCCAGGGAGTGCCGGGAGGCTGTTCCTCATCTTCTCACCTCTCCCCTTCCAGCTGGGGCTTCACGGTCTTCTACGAGAACGAGAAGCACGAGAAGCAGCAATGGTGAGGGCAGGGGCGGGCAGGGGGATGCTGACCCCAGCCAGGACAGACGGACACCCCGCACCGGGGGGGGGGGGGGTCTCCACGGGCAGAGCCGTGCCAATGGGGTCGGATCCTGCCCCTGGCCGTCCCCAGCTCCGTGTCCCCTTCATCCCCCAGGGTCTGTAGGGCCCCGTGCAGAGCAGCAGCTCCCAGCCCCCTTGGGGTCAATCTGTGCCCCCCAGGGCGCACCCCCGGGGGCTGCCTGCACCTCCCCCCTCACCCCACAGGGGGTGTCCCCATCAGATTGTGGGTGTCCCCAGCTGGCTAATGACAGCGCCAACAATTTGTCACCTGCTGCATCGCTGCCAAGCCCCTGGCACCCCCAGCCCGGGGCCCGGACAGCTCCCAAGCACCCGGCTCCAAACGGGCATCCCCACCCCGAACCGTGCCAGGTGTCCCCGACCCCATAGGCGCACACCCCTGACGTGGGGTGGGTGCTGTCCCCGCAGGTACCTGTGCTGTGACACCCAGGCCGACCTGCGGGAGTGGTTCGCCACCTTCCTCCACGTGCAGGTAACTCCAAGCCCTGGGGGCGCACCGTGGGCGTGGGGACCCCCAGTTTGGGTCCCCGCTCACCCCACAACATGCGCCTGCCCCTGTCCCCAGCACGGCGGCGCCCTGTGGCCCTCGGAGACCTGCAAGGTGCGGGCGTCGCGGAGGCAGCAGGACGCCAGGTTGGGTAACATCTCCCTCATCCCGCTGCGCGGCAATGAGAGCGAGATGAGGAGCAGTGTGGCTGCTTTCGCTACTGACCCGCTGACCGTGAGTCTGCATCACACGGGGGGGGCCCTTATGGAACGGCATCGCCCTACTGGGAGACACTGGGGTGACTGGGGAGGGGGGGGGATGTCCCTTCCCTGCACCCTGCGCAGCCCCTTTGTGGGGTGTGGGGGGGTTGTCCTGGGAGCTGGGGTGCCCCGAACCGTGTGATGCAGGGCGAGGGGTGCTGCGGGAGCGGTGATTTTCGTGGTGATGGGGTCACGTCTCCGGAACGCCCTTTGGTCACCAATCAGCTCCCCTCCTGCTCTCTCGCTGCCGGACCCCACAACAGCCATCCTTCCCCGGGGGCTGCTGTGTGCCGGGGTCCCCCCCGTGCCTGGGGTGTCCCCGCTCAGCCACGGGGTCCGTGGGGGCAGCCCAGCACCCCGCGGGGCCTCGTTGCTGTTATAAACCTGAGCGCGTGGCTGCGCCCCCGGGGACAACTGGGTGTCCTCTGCCGTGCCCCGAGGGCATGGTTTGGGTGCCTGGGGGGCACCCCACCGCAGCCTGGCTCGGGTTTATAACTGGGAAATGGGGCTGCTCTGCTGGGGATGCTCCCCGAGGGCTTCGCTCCGGTCTGCCCCTTGCTCCCCGGTTTTTCTCCCCCGAACACCCCCAGCTGCTGGTGATGCCCAGGCGGGCGTGCAGGCAGCGGGGGATTAACGGGGGCCTTTCTGCTCTCTCCCTGTCCCCAGCTCCTCCGAAACGTCTGAGCTGGAGGCCTGACACGGCAGGTGGGTGTCTGCTGCCTCCGGGGGGCAGCCGCTGGCTCGGGGTGACCGCGGCGCACGGGTTTGGGGACGGGGTGCACGTGGGGAGGTGCACGCAGGAACGCCTGCTGTGCCTTGCATGGAGCAAAAGGGGACAAAAACAGTGCCCCCCACCCCACTTCCCTGACCCTCTGCTTGTCCCCCAGGTTCATCTACGAGCGGGGAAGCCCTCGGGGAACCGGCACCACGGCGGTGACCCACGGGCAGCCGGGAGGGGGCACGGCAGCAGCGGGGCAGTGGCTACGGACCCCCGGGGGGAACCAGGCTGGGCCAGCCCGGCCGCCCCCACCCCGGCTGCTGCTGCTGCTCCGAGCCCCGGGCAGGGAGGCAGCGCCCGGCCGGGCACCCCGCAGCAGGGGGCTCGTCCTTCCCCTCCTTCTCCTCCCTCTGTTTTTAAATCTTTCCTATAAAACCATGCGCGGAGCCCCGGCCCCGCAGCCCCCCCATCGCTCCTGGAGAGCTGGTGGCACAGCCCTGGGGTCTGCGCCCCTCCCCGTGCTGGGCAGGGCAGCAGGGTGGGCTTGGGGAGGGCTGCGTTCAGCCGGACCCCCCCTGGATCCAGCCTCTGCTGTTGGCTGGGCGGCGCGGGGCAGCGGGGTGGCGGGAGCTGCCCCCGTCCTGGCACCACGTCTTGTTGATATTAAATGTTTTGGGGGAAGCGGTGCGGAGGTGTCCGGGTCTGTTTAGTGGTGGGGAGCACCCGCACCCTGCGAGGGGCTCGGGGGGTGGGTGCCTGCTCCAAAGACACGGGGATGGGGCGATGCTGGTGCTCCCATGGCAGCCAGAGCGCGCCCACCTCCCCACGACACATCCACAACCCACGGGGGGACAAAGCCAGGCGTCAGGCGAGGGGAGAAGGCAAAATCCCCTGGGGAAGGGGCTGGGGGACACCGTCAGCATCCTGCCTGCTGTGCCAGCGCGGAATGGAGCAGCCCTGGGGACGTGCCCAGGGGTGGTGGCTTCGCTCCTGGGACGAGCTCCGGAGCTGGAGGTGCTTTGAGGAAAAACTGCCCGTGGCTGCCATGCTCTCAGTGCTTTGGGTGCTCGTGGCTCTCGTTTTGCTGAAATGCCCTCCGAATCCGTGCTTGGATTTTCCTACAGGCTGGGTAAATGACAAACCAAAGGGCACCCCATGTCACTCTGTGGCACCAAGAGCCCTGGGGCGCAGGGACACCAGGGGGTGGGGATGGGGCACAGGAGCCCACCGAGGGCTGGGCACAGCTGGAGCTTGTCCCACCCGGGGGTGTTCCCAGCCTGGGTCACCCCTCGGGGACCCCCTGTGGAAGTTCCCAGTGGGGATGTGGTTCTTGGGGCTCCAGGTTGGCACCAAATGGCACCAAGCAGGCTCCTGCCACATGGCCATGTGGCCCTACATCCAGCTTGTCCGTCTGTCCTCCCTCCCAGCCTTCGATCAGCAGGACAGCCAGCCATCCCTCCTGCCCAGCACCAGGAGCTCTTCGCCCCCAGACCATCAGGGCTTCCATCAGAGCCTGTTTCTGATGGCTGGGCTTGGATTTCCCTGCGCTGACCCCATGCGGGGACATCCACAATGCAACTCAGCAGCCAGGAGATGCAGATGGGTGCCGTGCCTCCAGCACAGGAGCCCAGAGCAGGCCAAGCCAGGGGTCCCCAAGGTCCCTGAGGCCCCAGAGGAGCAGCACGGGGTGCAGGCAGGCACAGGCTGCTGCAGGGAGCGTGCAGCGCCGTGCACCCACGGCCAGGAGCAGAGCTGCGGGTGCTGAGCACATGCGCTCGGAGCCCGCCTGCGTGCTCGGTGCCTGCAGTGTCTGCACGGCACCCGCTGCATGCACCTGCATCTTTTTGGCACCCACACGTCTGCTCGAGGTCTGCAGCACGTGCCTGGTGTCTGTGAGACACGCTCAGCCCTCGGCAAAGCTCACACGCCTGCGCGTGTGCTTGGAGCCTGCACGTGGGGCTGGCTCTGCGTGTGCACTTGGGGTCGGCGTGTGAGCTCAGGCTGCAGCGAGCTCGGTGGCTGCACACGCATGCACGTGCACTCAGTTGGCTTGCACACTCGTCTGCACACTCGTGGGGTGTTTGTAGGTGCATATTTGCACCTTACCATGCATGTGCTCTGCTCATGTGCTTGCTGCCTGCCTGCACCTTTGGTTCCTGCACCGTGCGCTTGGCGCCCCGTGCCGCTGAGGGCTGCACACGCTGGTGGGGAGGCGAGCAGTGCAGCACCCAAAAAGGGGAGCAGAGCCTCCGGGTAGCTCCGAGCTGGGTTTTTCACTCTGAGGACTCATTCTGGCCTTTGGGGTTGTGCTGGAGGCTGGCTGGTGCCACGAGCGGAGCCTGAGAGCCACCACGGCGGTGGTTTGGGCTGAACCACATCAATGCCGTGGTTCCCATCGGGTCTGGGACCCTCGAGGGTGGGATTTGGTTTTCCCTTCATCTCCCTCCTGGTTCCCTGCCTGCACGTGGGCTCTCCCCAGTGACCTGGTGGGGACCTGACCCAGGAGGGCCCAGGGGACATGTGGGGGCTCTGCCCCTCACCCAGCCCCTCTGAGCACAAAGCCGGAGCTCTCAGGGGACCCAGGGTGGGCGCAGGGGGGACCAGGCACGTTGCAGCCCCTTCTGTTGACCCCGGCTCGGAGCTGGCCCCGCCGCAGGAGGAAGCCCAGCCAAGAGCCTGTCTCCGAGGAGCGGGATGGATGGCTCCTACCTACACCTCCCCTCTATATATAGAGCTGCGGAGGCGAGCGCCATGTGATACCTTGCACAGACAAGTGATTAATCGCAGAGTCATTTGCAAACAACTTAATAAATTCCCGACACCGCCGGCGTGCCGGCACGTGAGGGTGATTTCTGGGCCCTCCCCAGCCGCAGGCTGTGACCCGGTGCTGCTGCATGGAGCCCTTGGCACGCTCCAGGCTCGTGCTGCTTCCACAAGTGGCCCTGGCCCGGGCTGGGTGCCAGGGGTCCCTGGGGTGCCGCCGTGCCACCCTCTGCCACACAGCAGAGCAGGTACCGGCGGTGCCAGGAGCAGCAGTGACTTTGTGCGCACCCACAAAGGGATCGGGGGCTGCTGGTGGGCAGGGGCTGCTCAGAGGGTCTGAGCCTCTCCTCCTGCTGGCTCTGCACTGCTGGGGATCGAGGTTTGGCCCCTCGGTGAGCAGGCAGAAAGCGCAGAGCCACTGTGGGTGTGTTTGAACACGAGCGTTTGCTTTCCCCAGCAATGCCACCCCCTCCTCCCCGCGGGCTGCGCGGTGGCTCAGCACCCTGTGCGAGCCCGTCCCTGTCCCCCCTGAAATATCCCTGAGTGCCTCCCACCAGCCTGGGCTGGTGCGTGCTGCCCTTGTGAGGGCTGGAGGTGCAAGGGCTGGAAGTGCAAGGGCTGGAGTGCAAGGTCTGAAGGTGTGAGGTCTGGAGGTGTGGGGGCTGGAGGTGCAAGGGCTGGAGGTGCAAGGGCTAGAGGTGTGAGAGCTAGAGGTACAAGGGCTGGAGGTGCAAGGTCTGAAGGTGTGAGATCTGGAGGTGCAAGGGCTGGAGGTGCAAGGGCTGGATGTACAAGGGATGGAGGTGCAAGGGCTGGAGGTGTGGGGGCTGGAGGTGCAAGGGATGGAGGTGCAAGGGCTGGAGGTGTGGGGGCTGGAGGTGTGAGATCTGGAGGTGCAAGGGCTAGAGGTGTGAGAGCTAGAGGTACAAGGGCTGGAGGTGTGAGGGCTGAAGGTACAAGGGCTGGAGGTGTGAGATCTGGAGGTGCAAGGGCTGGGGGTGCAAGGGCTGGAGGTGCAGGGTCTGAAGGTGTGAGATCTGGAGGTACAAGGGCTGGAGGTGTGAGATCTGGAGGTGTGAGATCTGGAGGTGTGAGATCTGGAGGTGTGAGATCTGGAGGTGCAAGGACTGGAGGTGCAAGGGCTGGAGGTGCAAAATGTGGAAGTACAAGGGCTGGGGGTGCAAGGGCTGGAGGTGTGAGGGCTGGAGGTGCAAAGACTGGAGGTGTGAGCAGGAGGAGGGGGCTGCCCTGCACGTGGGCGCTGCTGCCTGGGCGCAGGGGGAGGCCGCTGCCACCCCCGTGGCGGTGCCTGGGCGAGCGGCTCTGCGCTGGGTGTGCGGGAGGGGATCCATCGCCCGCGGTGCTGCTGCTGCTTGCCAAGTTATGTAAAGTGCCTGGCACCTCCCTGGCATGCAGCAGGCATGCAGCACCTCCGAGCTGGCTGGCCCTGAAGGTCCCCAGGGACCGGGGAGGCGCCGTGCAAACGCACCAAGAGCGGCCACCTCTGCGCCCCCTGACCTGCCCCTCGGGGGGCTCCCCAAATCCACACTCCTGGCCCTGGCACAGAGCTGAGAGGGATCGGGGCAGTGCAGGGAGCCCAGGTGCCCGCTGCGGTGCTGCAGCTGCCCCAGGACACCCGTGGGGGCCGTCCCCTGTGCCCCCGTGCCAGCACGGCCGTGCCCATGGTGCGCACCGGCACGGGGACCCGCACCCCGTCCCCACGTCCCACCGAGCGGCTGCTTTTCTCCCCAACATGGTAATGAACTCCGCGGATTATCAGCTCCCAGATTTAATAGAGGCACAGCCACACTCCAGCAGACTTTAAAACAGTCATTATTTCATCAGCAGCCCCATTAAACTGTCACGGGCTTTGCTGTGCGCTCTCTCAGATTTATTTTTTTTTCGTTCTCTCCCTCCCGCCTTTTCTCCATCACCAGTTTTTTTTTCACCCCAGCAGCACAGAGCATGGGGACGGACACTGCCTTCCTCCCCTGGAGCAGCACGGCCTCGTCGGGACCCTGCTGCAGCCGAGGGGGAGGGAAGGATGGAGCACTGCTTCCCCCCGTGCCCACCCTCAGTTTACCCATCGGTAAAATGGGCTCGGCGTGGGCTGCCTGTTGAGGCTGCTCCATGGGGAGGAAGAAACTTTCTGCAGATGCAAATTCCAGCCCCATTTTCTGGGGTCCTCACCCCCCTGACCCCACGGAGAGGGGCAGCAGGGTGGTGGTGGGAAGGGGAGCGGGGCGTAAAGAGATGGAGCAGGGAGAACCCCCCCCCCCCCTTTTTTCAACCTTTCCTCAATCCACGCGCTCCCCACCCCCTTCCCACGCTCGCCTCCTCCCTCTCCATCAGCCGCCTACACGCCGCTCCTGGCGTAATGGGGAAAATAAAGGAAATTTCAAAAACTAAATGCGTGCCGAGCAGGCGTGGCGCTGGGGAGAAGGGGCTGCAGAGTTGGGGTGACCCCGGGAAAAGCCTCTGCTGGGTTGGCCTCGGTTCCACGGGGTGCTGGCGGTGCTGGGGGCTTGGTGCTGAGCCCCCTGGAGTGAGGTGCTCAGGGAAGGGTGCTGGGCGAGGAGACAAGCCCAAGGACAGCCGGTGGTGGAGGTGGTGGAGGCAGGGATTAAACCCAAGAATTAAATTTTCTCCCCTGAAAAAAACACCCCAGGGCCACTCCGTGAGGCTGCTGAAGTCCCATCCCGAGGTGCACATGGAGCAGGGCCAGCACCGTGCCCTTGCAGGGGACGGTCACCAACCCTCACCACCCCTACAGCTCCCTGCGAGGTGCTGCTGCTGCTCCCTGCTCTGCCCTCGTTTCGGCACAGCCCCGGGTGCGCCCGTGTGGGCACCGGGCTCCTCTTCGCCCACCTGCCTTTGTCGCGCTGTCTGCGAGGAGGAGCTCGCCTTGTCTCTCTCCATTAAGCTGACAGCAATTTACATTTATTTAAAAATAACAGAGCTTTCAATCTCCCCGCGGGCATCGCCTCCCGCCCCAGCCGCCTCGCAGCGACGCTGTCAGCACGGAGAGGGCCCCGATGTGTCCCCGCAGTTTGGGTGACATCCCGGCACTGCAACGTGGCACTCACCACGGGCAGAAGGGTGAGCTGGTGGCCCAAGGGGGTGCAGTGGGATGGGGACAGCGAAGGGATCCCCCCGGAGCACTGCATCCCTCCTCGCTGCAGCCCCGCGCCACGCCGAGCCCTCCTTCTGTAGCAGAACGCGGTGCCGGCGCTCTCCCGAGGGCAGAGGCTAGGAGAAGAAGTAAATCATAAAGCAGAACGAGGAAAGGGGAGAATCGTTTGGAAGAGGACAAATGACAAAACGAAACTCGGGGCATAAATCATCTTCCCTCTCGACGCCAGCTCAGGAGAAGGAAGCGCCCGGGCTCCTGCCTGGCCACTGCTCCTCTGGCTGCGGGGCGTTTCGGGGGGAATCGTACCCAGGAGCTGATGGGGGCTTGGTGGGGACACCTCCACGGACACCCTGATCCAGGCACACAGATGGATACACACCCGTGTGTGCACGCACATGCACAATTTACCAGTTCCCACGTGGATGTTGGGTGCAGGATGCACAGGCAGAACACGTGCTCGTGCCCCTGCATCCAAAATGTGTGCGCACACTCGAGCGCATGCACACACTCGGGCACGTGCACGTGCACACAGACACACAGATAAACAAGCGCCCAGGTGTGCAGCAGCCCCGTGCACACGCAGGCTGGGAACAGAGTCATATCTCCGTGTTTGTCACCGCCAGGATAAACTCAGCCTGCCGTGTTGCTTTTGACACAAAGAGGTGTCGCAAGCCACCGTCACACGGCGCCTCCAGACCTTGGATCCAAGGCGAAAGAAAGAAAGAAAGAAAGAAAAAGAAAAAGAGGAAAAGCTAAAAAAGCGGAGGGACTTAATCATAAAAAAGCCCAGCTCTTTGAGGAGAATCACGTTAAATTGGCTATTTATCTGCGCAGCATCCCGCCGGGAGGTTTCCATGGCTACCTGCGAGCCCTCGCCGCCCGCTGCCGGGGCGGCGGCGTGCCAGCCCCATGTGCCGCGTGTCCCCAGCGGGCCCACCGGTGACAGACCCCGTGCTGCAGCACCTGTTGCTGTGGCACTTTGCAAACTTGCGTGGATTTAGCCCTGCGTGGCGAGGAGAGGAGGCGGCGGGCGCAGGGTGCTGGGGTGGCCGGGCCCTGGGTAGATTTGGGAACATGCTGGGGTGGCTGGGGAGATGTTGGGGTCACCAGTCCCTGGGTGGCCGGGTGGGTTTGGGGAGCTGCCACGGGGTGCAACAAGGGGATGGAGGCTGGGATGGCTGCAGGAGGCAGTGGGGAGCACTGGGGGGGCTCAGGCAGGGTGCGCAGCCCCCATGTGCTGGCACTGCTGTGGTGGGGACCTCGCTCCTCTTGGTTCGGGGGACACCAATGTCCCTGTCCCTGCTTCCAGACAGCTCTGATCACTTCCCCGCTGCCACTGCCCTGCTGGGAAGGGAGAGCCGAGCACCAGCTCTCAGCAAGGGCAGCGAAACTGATCCACAACCCGTGTGGGATCCTCCAGGGATGCTTGGGGACGCCAGGTCCCTTCTGTCCCCACAGGCAGCCCCGGTGGGCACCGAGTCCCCCTGCCACCACTCGAGATCTCAGCCCTGTTTTATCCCCACCACAAGGAGCCTCGGATCATGGCAGGGAGCAGGACTGTCACCGCAGGGTGACACCCTCACCGCCACCCCCCAGCGAGGTCTTTCCTCCCAGGCAGCCCGTCTGGCTGCTGCCGTCTCCCGTTTGGCTCCTTCCCATGGTAGCACCTGGTGGTTCTTCCAAACAGAGAAAAATAAAGGAGTAAAAAGGCTTTGGTTTGCTTTCTGTTTGGGAAATGCAGATGGAGTGCCCTGAGCTGTGCCAGCCTTGGTTTCAGAGCCGTGCACCATCCTTTGGGGATGTTTCTGGCTGTTTTGGGGGCAGCTGTGGGAGCAATGCGTCAGGAGGGAACACCCCTGGATCCCGCAGAAGCCAAGCTCTGAGCCCTGCTCTTTGCAGCTGCAAACACCAGGTTTTGTGCCTCAGCCTTTGCACATCCCCCAAAAAACATCCCCAATGCCTGTGCAGCCCCCAACCCATGGGACTCCCCCCCCAGGGGTGCAGTGCCTGTCCCTGGTGCGGGGCGTGGGGGTCAGCGATGCGCTCGTTCGGCGACACGCCGATGCTCTGCAGCGCTGCGTGTAGCACGGCGCCTCATCAGCGCCCGACAAAAGCCCCCGCCGCTGCATGGCATTGATTTTGTGCAACCCATTACTGCCTTTCCGCACAGCTAATCCCTGGCTGCTCCCCTCCGGGGGAGGCAGCCCGCGCGCAGAGGAGGCGGTTGGTAACGCTGATAATTTCCACGGCCCCGCGTCTGGCTGGGCACGCTGCTGATTTCTCTTGATTTTTCTTGATTTTTTATTTTTTTTTTCCCTGTCTTGTTTCTTTCCCGTGGGCCTTTTTAGCCCCCATTTTCTCCCAATGATGGAGAGGTGAGGAGGGTGCTGAGCACCAGGAGCCAAACACGAGGCCCCTGGGCGCTGCCAGCACGGCGCGGGGGTGCCGGTGTCCCCCGGCAGAGGTGTCCCTGGGGACCAAATCTGTGCAGGGCGGCTGTGCTGGGACTGTCCCATGAGTGTCCCAGGGGACAGACGCCACCACCCCTCAGCTCGTGGCCCACTGCCAGCACTGGGTCAGGGCTTGCTGTGAAGTCTCGGCGCGATGAAGCCCGCGGGTCCCCGTCTGCGCCGCGCAGCTCGGCTGACAGATGTGAGCAGGCAGGGCGAGCTGGGGGAGGCTGCGGGGCAGAGCTCACTGAGAAGCGCTGGATGCGGCCCCAGGAGATGGGACCAGCCACCCTTCTGCTGCTCCTGCCGGCTCCAGGCTGTGCTGGGGGGGGATGCTGGGACCCAGCTGGAGCCAGCAGTGCTGTAAATCCACCCCCAGCTCCCTGGGGGATGGAAAGAGCTTTCCTATCCCCATCTCTATTCCCATCCCATCCCCAGCCCCATTTCATCCCATTCCCATTCCAACCCCATCCCCATCCCTATACCCATCTCATCCCATCCCCATTCTATCCCCTTCCCATCCATCCCTTTTCCCAACCATTTCCCCTTTCCCAACTCTTTCCCCCATCCCCATGCATATCTCCTTCTCCTTTCCCTTTCCCTTCCTGCCCCCATCCCATCCCATCCCATCCCATCCCATCCCATCCCATCCCATCCCATCCCATCCCATCCCATCCCCATCCCCATCCCCATTCCCCCCTGTGTGGGGCAGGGGGACACCTCATACACCAGAATGCAGATTTTTTCCCCCAGGATGTGCCTTCTTCCTTCCTCCTACGACCAGGAGAACCCATCCTTGGCTGCCCTTCTCCAGCCCCAAACCCAAGGCAGCTTTTGGGGTTCTCCAGCCCCTGCTGGGGGGCCTGGACAGGCGGTGGCAAACGCAATGTCCCCCCCCCCCCAGCACCCTGCCCTCGCCAGCCGCGCGCTGTCCCCGCAGCTCGCCCTTCCCCACCACGCTGCTTTAATTTCCCCTCCCTATCTGCTGTCAGCATCTTTTCATTAGCAGGAGCTGCAGGCTGCTGCGTGCCTCTCATCACCACCCTGCCCACTGGAAGGGGGGGTGGCAGACCACCAGCAGCCCCCCGGGGCCACCCAAAACGCCCCCCCCGAGTGGGACCCCCCAGCCGGTGCCGGGTGAGGACCGGGGGGGCTTTTCCCTGCCCCATTCGTGTCAGATTCCCCCCACCTGCCGGCGCATGAAATCGTCTTCCTGATCATTGAGGATTTCTTTCCCCTTTTTTTTTTTTTTTTATTTTTTTCTTTTTTTTTGAGAACAGCTTGTACCGACCTTGTGATGAAAACAACGCTCCAGGTTCCTCTGGGTGTTGTTTTCTGTTCTTTTTCTGTTCCCGTGATAAATGTCACCGAAAATGGGAAAGCTTTTCTTCATTTCACCATTCCCTTCCCTCCCTGAAAGCCTTCTTGGGTTGCTGGGTGTGCTGGGGAAAAAAAAAAAAAAAAAACAGCGGAAAAAATCGGATGGGGGGGAAAAGAAAAGGGTTGCTGAAGTGGGACTTTCTTTCAGATTTTTCTGCCGGCGAGACAAGAACAGTGCTCCTCTCGGGGGGAATACAGCTGGTGATGGCACGATGCGTTTTGAGGGAAAAGTGCAGCTTTTCCCTGCTGGAAGCGAGCTCCGATGGGGATGTCCCCAAGCAGTGGGACCCCCCCCCCAAGTGTGACCGTGCTGTGGCCACGTCCCCATCCCCGTGGGGCCGCATCCAGCAGCGAGCACGGGGTGCCTGGTGGCTGGGGCTGGGAGAGGGGTTCACGGGACATAGCCTGAAGCTGTGGTGCCTGGGGTGGAGCGAGCTGCCAGGCACCATCCTCCCCCTACAGCCCTTACACCCTGGTGCCCCCCAGGCTCATCTGAGCACACTGGGGGCTCAGCAAGGGTTGCAATTCTGCACAGCACCAAAATCCGTGGAAGCAAACGGAGATACACGGCGGAGAGGTCCCCAGACACCAGCCCCATCCCTGTGGGTCGCCTCCCAGCCCCTTGCCATACGCACACCGCCCCCAGCACAAGAGCATGGAGAGGTCCAACAAGGGCCCCCACCTCCTCCCCGCTGCCCTGCAGGCTTCTTCTGGGGTGCGTGCACACCCAGGGGAGCTCGAGAAGCAGGTGTAAAGGAAACCTGGGGGCTGGAAACCCCCGGGGCAACCCCCTGAGCCTGTGCTCCTCTGGGGGGAGAAGCCGGCTTTGAGGAGCAAATTGCTCTCTCCAGGTCTGCGTCTCCGCGAGCAGCGCGGCAGCGGTGCCGAGCCCTTTGTGGGGAAGGTATCCGCAGAGCAAATTGCTTTGTATCAGCAAATACATCTACATGAGCGGCGGAATTGGTATCCTGCACAATGAGCACTCGAGGACAATGCGCAGCTATTCAGAACTCAGAAAAAATTCAATACCGCAGCTAAGGAGGCTCGGCAGAAGTTGAAAGCAAGGCTGGTTGGATACGCACGGCACAAATATTGCTGCCGGGGCATGGAGCTGTAGCGGTGCCTTCGGAACACCGGCAGCGCTCGGGCTTCTTGACAACAAATGAAGATGTGCGGCTCGTGGCAGCACCAGGAGCACGGGCTGCTGTCCGCTTGGCCAGAGGGGTTTTGGCCACATCTAGAACAGAATCATGTGGAGGAGCAGGAGTGGTTTGTGCAGGACCCCTGTACCCTCAGGGAACCTCTGCCTCCAGCCCAGCGCCCCCAGCGCGAGGCAGGAGCTTGGGGCTGGGTGTAGGACGGAGCCAGCAGCTGCTGTGGTGCCGGGGCATGGTGCTGGGGGGAAAGGACCATCCTCCACATCCAGGAGCTTCTTCAGAACCACAGGGGATGGTGGGGCTGGGGAGGGACCCCTGGAGGAGATCTGGACCGGCCCCTGCCCCAGCAGGGCTCCGCGGAGCCGCTCGCCCAGCCCCAAGTCCTGGCGGCTGCTGGAGACCCCGCGGAGGAGCCCCCACAACTTCTTGGGGGCATTTTTTTTGTGTGTGTGAAGTCCTGTGAGCCCGGTGTCAGCCGGGTGGGCTCAGGGAAACACGTGGAGGTGGGGAAAAAGGTCTCAGAGCTGGCCGAGTGTCCAAAGGATCAGGGAGCAACCAGCTGGGGAGGCACCCAGACAGCTCCAGGCTGTCGTAACCCCAGGCTGCACGCTGCAGACAAACACAGCGAGGTGCTGATTTAGGTAATTCAGACAAAGGAGGTAAATGCAGAAATTTCACAGCTGAGAGCGGTTGACACAGCAGCTGGGATCCCTACGGCACAAGGAAATTCCCTGTGTTCAATGCAGGACACGAATTCCCACAGGAAAACTCGGCGGAACTCATCTCAGAGCCGCTGGCTTCTTGCACCCTTGGGTGCTCGAGGTCGGTGGCTGCTTTGCTGCTACTGCTGCTCCCAAAACATCCCAAAGCACAGCTGCGTGGGCCCTTGAGGGCTCAGAGGGGGCTGTGATAATGGTGATGAGACCCTAACGTAGGCTGGGGGCTGCAAGCAGCACTAGGAGCTGCTTAAGGTGGTCCCAGAGAGCAGGAGAGCATTGAGAGAGCAAATGCCCTGACGGGTGGCTGAGGGAGCTGGGCTTGGCCGTCCTGCAGAAGTGGTGGTGTCAGGGGTCCAGCAGAGCCCGCTGGTGCCTCCAGGTTGCCATTGCACCTAGGATGGAGCCAGGATTCTCCACAAGAGCGTGGCAGGAGGACGAGCAGGACCAGCTGGAGACAGCGACGTTCAGACTGGGTGCATGGAGAAGCTCTCCCACCGCCGAGTGGCCCAAAGGGGCTGCGTTGCCTCCATCCTTGGAGGTGGATGGGAGAAGTGCTGAGCTGCCCGGCCGGCCCCATCGCTGCCCCTGCTCTCAGCAGGATTGGGCTGGAGACCTGAAGGTGCTCAGCACCTCAGCAGCACCTTTGCCTTGTCTCCCTTTGCCATGCCAGAGGAGGCGAGGAGGCGGGGAGCGATTTGCACCAGGAGCGCACCATGGTGATGGGCGCCGCATCCTTCGGTGTGCCAAACCTGCAGCAATGCCCTGCAGCTCGTGGCTGGTGGCATGTGGCCGTGCAAAAATCCCTGCTGGGGCAGGACTCGGAGAGAGGAAGCAGGAGCTGGGCTGGCTGCACGCAGCCACGGCACGCACAGATGGGAGCGAGCGGCGGTGCCGGCACAGCGCCTGCACGGGCACCTCCGAAATATGCGCAGGGAACGCACCCACGGCAGCTCTTACGCACGCAGAGCCTCGTGTTTGTGCCAGGAGGGCAGGAACCTGGGAATGCTTGCAAACACTGAGGGAGTTTATTGCAGGAATCCTTGCCTTCCCCTCCTGTGCCCGAAGGCAGCCGCTTTGGGAGGCGAGGGCTGGCAGGCGCTGGATCGACACCATCGGAGAGGAGCAGGGCTGTGGGGACGTGTGTGGCAGGAGAGAAGCTCCAGAGGATGCAGAGGTGATACCAGAGAGGTCTGAGCACTGCGAGTCTCCTTCGTGGTGGTGGGGAGCAGCAGCAGAGGTCAAGACCTCTTTGCTTGAGATCAGTAGAGAAACCTGCTAAAAAAACTCCTTAAAACGTGCCACGGGCTTTTGGTGACAAAGCTTGGTGATTCAGGATCCTCTGCCTTCAGCGTCCTGTTTTTGTGGAATCCATCAGGAGCTCACATCCTCCTGAGGTCTGTGCAATGTCTCTGGCCCTGGCTGAGAGCCTGGAGCCCTCCTGTGCTCAGAAACCCCCAGATCCCCCCAGTCCTTGGGGTTGGAGCACGGGTCCAGCCCTCCCCTACACTGCTGGGTGCTTCCAGATGAGAGAGCGAGCAGGGAATTAGCTGGGAGTGATTGGAAAAAAAAAAAAAAAAAAGAACATTTCTAATGGAATGCATCAAAATATTTTAGAAGAAGTGGAAGCGTTTCATCAGGCTATTTAAATTTCTCAGCATTTCTGAGACTCCAGGGACTGCTGAGAGGAGGAGATACGTCTCCTAGCGAGTGAGCCTGGGAGCTTGCGCTGCCGTTTGCAGAAGGACTATCGTAAGCTGCTTGGATACCGGGCTAAGTTTTCTCTAGAGGAGAAAATAGTACAGACCTACATGTAGCAGGGAAAAAATGCAGCTTTAAAAGCACCGGCAATCACATTTGGGTAGGAGAGGCAACCGGCACCACGCTGGCTGCACGGAGGGGCTGAGGGGGTGAGGAGCAGGCTGGGCGCATCTCGGTGGGTGCGGGTGGGTGCCGAGGTCTCTGCCACATGTCTGGGTCAGGAGGCTCCGCGTCCTCCCCACCCGAAGCTGCTCTCATCTTGTGATCAACGCCAGGCGTTGATTCCACTTGGGAATAAGACAGGCTGGGGATAAACAAGCATGGGAACCGGCTGTTCCGGGGAAGAAGGGACTCCCCATGGATGTCTTCTCGCCAAGGCGATGTGGGAAGGCCGGCTCTGACACTCAGGGGTCAGCAGGCTCGGCGCCACGCTGCTGGCTGCTGGTGCAGGGGTTGCAAGCTGCACCCACGCTGCTCCATCCCTGCCACTGCTGCAGGGCTCATGGACACGGCACACTGCATCTTCCAGGGCAGCCCGAGGTCTCTAGAAAGACGCCAAGAAGTAACAGCAAAGAGCAAGGCAATGCCATTCCTCCTGCCTCGTCCACACCTCCACCAGAGCCCAGAAATGGAGACAAATTGAAAGGCGCTGCAGCCTGGCTGCATTAATAACAGCGCTAAGTGCAAGCATGCCGTGACAGCCTGCTGAACCAGCCTGCGCCGAAATGAGAGCCCTTTTCCCCCAAGATCCAGGCTGGTGGGAGGAAATCGAATAACAACAAGATGGAAAAAAACACGAGCAGGAGTGACAAATGAAACCAGCAGGTCGGAGGATGGCCGTGAGAGCCGGCGGCACCAGGAGGGGCAGGAGCTCGCGCGCTCCAGCCAAGGGGAGATTTGTTGCCCGAAAAATCTGGGGCAGCCGCAGCACGTGTGTGGGTGGCAGCGTGCTGCCAGGAGTGCGGTCTTTACGCCCTGGTGCCAGAATTGCCAGGGCTCAGGCAGCAGCCAGAGGATGCCCCAGCACTGAGTCACGGCTGGGGAATCCAGCAGGGCAGGTACGGCCCTGGGTGCACCCCGCTGCCTGCGCCGTGGCTTTGTCCCACCTTGAGCAGGCACCGGCCCCATGGTGCGGGGAGAAGATGGGCGAGTGGTGAAGGTTCCCAGCCCCTGGGGCTCAAAGTAGAAACCTCCCTAAAGGAGCATGGGATGAGCTCCAAAAGCCTCATTGAGCTCAGGCAGAAAATAAAAACCTGGGGCTGGTTGTTGAACCTGTGGCTTGGAGTGGAAGGAGATAAAGGTGAGGTTAAAGCAAAGGGATGGTCCTTAGAATAATGCCACATCAGCACGGGATCCGCTATCAACTCCTAGGATAAAATTTGGGCAAGTCATCATGGGTTTGGACCTCAGTTTCCCCCTCCGGACAACGCAGGCAGTGAATCTTGTCTAATTTATACAGTGCACTGCTTACTGCTCTAGACCACGGGGATATTAATCCTTGTGAATTTGACAGGAACTGAAGTGATTTGAGTGCTAATCTCTTAATATCTATTGCTGTTCCTAGTCCCAGCTGAGCAGTTCATGGTGGAGCCTGGAACTGTCAGCGTTTTCACTGAAGCTTTTATTTCACAGCTCGCTCCTCCCTGCTCCCCCCCAGGAAGAGACCCTGGAGGAACGGAGATCCACAGGGCTGGTGAAGAGTGACAGGAGCAAGTCCTTTTTTGAGAAAAAATCCCTTACATGAAGATGTGCCCGTACCTGTAGGGGTGCTGCTGAGCCTGAGGAGCTGGGGGGTGCTCCTGGGTTCACCTGGGTGGCACAAAACTGGCTGTTCGGGGCCAAACCAGAGGCTCATCAACCCTCTTTGCTGGTGGCCAAGAGCAGGTGCCATAGGGAGGGAGGTGTAAGAGCAGGGCAAGGATAGCCAAAACTTTCCTGAGCACTCTCCTGCCCAAACATTTGGTGCTGGGCAGCCTGTGCCAGGGCTCTGGCACCCGAGGTGCTGATGGTTGCTGTATCATCGTGGGCTCCAAAATGCTGCCCTTAAGCCATGTGAGCTTTTAGCATCCACAACGTCCTGAGGCAAGAAGCTCTGCTCCTCACCTGACAGTCACCTCCTGCTCTTTGTCAGGGACCTGGCTCCTGTTGGCTCCACCTGATGTCTCTGGTGCTTGCGTTGGAAGGAGCTGAAATGATTAAATAAATGATAAAGTCTGGGCTGCACTCGCTCCCTCATGCCCTCCTTGAAGCCAGGAGCTGTGGGGTTTTGCAGCAGGCAGAGCTCGCTCTGACCCCGATTCCTTGTAGGATGCCCTTCCCTGGGGTCCCTCCTCGGAGCACAGCACCGGGTGCTGCTGCAGATCAGCTCCGACTGCAGTGACCTGTGCCCTTCCCACCTCTGGCACCCCGCACCCTGGGTGACCACACACCCCGACAGCCCCCCGGCACAGCGAGGCCCAGGGCAGGAGACCCTGGTGAGGCTGCGGAGACAGCCCTGCTTGATGTCCCGAGGGACAACACGGTGGCACCTCCAGCCCAGCCAAGAAAGGCTCTGGTGGTGCTTGGTGCTGCACACATGCAAAGGGCTGTGCGCTCAGCAAGGATCCCCGAGGGGAGCTGTGCTAATTCAGGAGGTGACGGCACGGAGCAGTGCTGCAGGCACCTGGGAAGCTCTGGCTTTGCTACTGCATCCCAGCACAGGGTGTGGGCTGGGGCCCAGGGCAGGTCCAGGCTGGGAACCCACCCAGCTGGGGTGGCCGAGGGCTCCAGGCTCCATCCTCTCCTGGCTCCAGGTCCGATCTCCCCGGCTGAGCACCACGGAGCCCTGCCAAGGCAGCACTCAGCATCCCGCAGCCCGGCCGGGCTGGGCAGGGACACGCCTGCAGGACCAGCACATCCCAGCATTGCCCTGGTGCTGCCGGAGCAGCCTGTGGGACTGCCGATGTCCCTTGACACTACCCAACACCTCCAGGCCCTCAGGACCAGCACTGCCCAGAGCTGCTCTCTGCTCTCACCACCCTCAAGCCAGCACCCTGCCGATGGCTCTGGCGCTGCCCAGAACCACCCCATTCCCCCAGGGGCATCGGGGGATGGCGGCGCGGCTGGGGAACGGGGAGGGTCTCGGCGCCCCTACCAGACAAAGGCTGCGGCCGCAGGGAGCGGCGCGGCGCAGCGGGCGCGGCCGGGCGCGGCGTGCGGCGGCCGGGCGCGGGGGGCAGGTGCGGAGCCCATCGGGCCCTCCGCCGGAGCGCCTCGGCCCCCGCCCAGCCCCGCGGAGCCGCAGCGGAGCCGTCAATCAGCTCCCCCCCCACCTCCCTTTTCTCCCCCCCTCTTCTCCCTTTTTCTCGCCCCCCCCCTTTTTTTTTTTTTTTTTTTTTTTTCCTCCTTCCTCCCCCCGCACGCCTCGGCGCGCTGCATCGGGCTCGGTGACAGCAGCGGGCTGGAGGCAGCCTCGCCGAGCGGCTCCGCTCCCAGCCAGCGCCGAGCAGGGCGCAGCGGAGGCTCCTCGCTGCTCGCAGCCGCCGGCAGCCCCCGCCGAGCCCCCGCCGCCCGCCTGGCAGGGCTGCCGAAGCATGCGGAGCCATGGGGCAGGGCTGCGGACACTCCATCCTCTGCCGGAGCCAGCCGTACCAGGCGGCCGCGTCTGACCTGTGAGTCCCCCTTCTGTCGCCACCGGGGATCGGGGGGACAGAGCCGGGACAGGGGGGATGCTCCGGGACGGGGGGGATGCTCTGGAACGGGGGGGATGCTCCGGGATGGGGGGGGATGCTCCAGGACGAGGGGGATGCTCCGGGAGGGGTCCTCCGTGGGGCTGTGGGGTGAGGGAGTGGCGGATGCATGGGGAGAGGGGAGGCAGGGAAAAAGTTCTCACTGCATGACAGCTGGAGGGGAGGGGGCACAAAAGGGCCCTGACCCCCCCCTGTTGCCCCACTGGTGTTCGCCCAGGGCTGGTGGGGACTGAAGGGCTGCGTGCCAGAGGGCCGCTGTGCTCAGCATCCCTGTGTTTCGGGAGCCACGCTCGCCCCCCACCACGTTTTCCTGTGGGGGTGGAAGGCTGCGGGCCCTGCGGTGGGTTGGGGGGCACAGCCAGGCACCTTGGTGAAGCGCGGGTCAGGCCTCTGAAATGTGGTTCCCACAGCTCCACGCAGGGCAGGGCGGCCACCCCCGCACACCCACCCCCGCAACAGGTCCGGGGGTCCGGGTGCTGCTGCACCTCCCTGCGTGCAGCGGGGTGGGGAGGGGGCTGCGTTGCTCCTGCTCCACCGGTACGGGCACCAGGGGCTGTGCGCACGAGCGTGGGGTGACCTTGCTCAGGGATGACAGTGCTCCCTGGAAGCGGGGAAGGGTGATGCTCCGGAGAGCCCACGTGGGGAAGCGGGGCTGAGCTGGCTAACGGGAAGCATGCGGTGCCTGAATTCCCAGCACCCGGGGCTCTGCTGGGGGGGTGGCGGAGACCCACGGCGCCGCGTGCGCGTGTGCAGCGCTCACCAGGCTCCGCAGCTGTGCACAGGAGGTTTGCAGGACGGGGGTGCCCTGCCTCTGAGTGTGGGGAGATCTGGGGTGCTCCCCATCCCTTCCCCCCAGGGCAGCAGCCCTTTGGATCCCACCCTGCTTGAGGGGTGAGCTGAGCCAGCAGGGAAGGGATGCGGGCAGAGGGGGAGAGGAGGAAGGCGGCTCAGCGCTTGCATTCCTTTGTCTGGCAGTGCCAGCTCCACGTGCTCAGACAGCGGCCGAGCTGCCTGGCTTGGCAGCGCAGCCTGGGAGCTGCGTGGGGATGGGGCTGGGAGCACCCTGAGCTCCCATTTGGGTGTGCTCACACCTCCCCTAACGCCACGGCACTGGGGCGCAGGGGAAGGCTGCTCCTGCTCCAGCACGGAGCCTTTCCCTCCCTGCACCGTGCACATTTCACACCTTCACGGGGGTGACCTTCAGAGAAGTTTGCCTCTCTCGGTAGGAAATACCCTACAGCATCTCCTCTGCCTCCAACCCCACGCGTGGTGGGGCTTGGACCCACCTTGCCTTACCCCAGGGCACCAGGAGCTGCTTTCTGGCGCCGAGTGCTTTGTTCCCCGCGGAGACACTTCTACGCTGCCATCAGGACATGTGCCCGTGTCCTTTCCTTCAAGCAAAGCACACAAAGGTCTCGAAATGCCATGCTATCCCCATGCTTCCCCCGGCTGGAGCGCCTCTTGTGACTTGCAGCTGCTGCTGAGTGACCTTTAAGGCAGGTGGATGCTGCCGAAACTTCGTGCAGCCGGGCCCGCGGGGTGAACCGAGAAATTCCCCCATTGCCCAGGGTGTAGCCTCGCCTTCTGCCTAGAAGATGTCTGACCACGCTCACACAGCCTGTGGAGAGCTGGAAAAGCTCCCCAAGTGCTGATCTCCGGCAGCCTGCTCTGGGGAACTGCTTTGGCAGGGGGGTTGGACCCGATGATCTCCTGAGGTCCCTTCCAACCCCTACACGTCCGTGATTCTCTCGTCCCCACGTGCGTGGCGCAGCCCTGTCAATACATTCCGATTTATTTTGCAGGTGGCAGCCAGTCAAGTGCCATTTTGTGTTATCCAGGTCACGTTTTAACCCATTTCCTCCTTTTTTTTTCCCCCGGCGGGAAGCGTGCGCCCGGGCTGGTGGCTCCTGACCCGGTTAGCGGCGCGTGCTGGATGCGAGGGTGCCCGGAGCAAGCACAGGCAGCCGCAGAGAGCAGGATCCAAATCTGCTGTGGGTTTGCAAACCAGCCTCTCCCCTCTTCCACCAGGATCCCATCTGCATGTTAAAGCAGGGCGCAGCAGGGGGGTGGCGGTGGGAAGCATTACGGATAGCCCTGCTCCCGCAGGGATGAGCTGGGAAGCAGAGCTGGGATTAAATCCGAGAGGAGCACACCAAGGGGCCTCGTCAGCGCTGCCCTGCTCCTCGTGTCCCTGCTGCAGGCAGCGTGAGCAGGAGGCGAGCAGGCATGCACGAGGCGTGTGTGCGCACCGGGACGGGGAGCAGGTCCAGCTGGACGCGGTGCTGGAGTGCCCAAGGGCAGGATCTGGCAGCAGCTGGGGCTGGAGGAGAAACAGCCGAGCTCCGCGGGCTGAAAACGTGGTGCTGGGGGAGAAAACACACAGGGAAGGTCCGGGCTCAGCAGAGGCTGTGGAGGTCGTGGGTCTCAGGAAACCCTTGGGAGTCACCGGAGTGAAGGTCTTGGGGACCTGCGAGGGGACAGAGGTGTTTTCTGTGCGCCTTTGTGCCTCTTACTCCAGGTAAATGTCACATCCTTTTGGGGTTCTCCAAGCACCTGCAAAGCGCGAGGGCAGGCTGACGAGCACACCGGGGGCTGCCCCAAACCTGTGGTTATTCCCAGCCCCCGTCTCGCAGGTCTGAAGCTCTGTGCAAGGCTGGATCTGGCCCCACAAGGGGAACAAGATGGATTGAGGAGCAGGGGGGCCCCAGCTTGTAGGGGTGCCTGGCAGCAGAGCTGGGGCAGGAGGCAGGTCAGCATCACCCTGATGCTTCGGCACGCAGCCCCGGAGAGGCAGGAGGGCAACCAGGAGAGGTTGGGATCCACCCGAGAGCCCTCCTGGCTCCACTGTGCCCTACTGAGCTCTGCCCGGGGACACCAGGCTTTGTGCTACCCATGCATCTTGCAGTTCAGGGAGGATTTTAGCGTGGTGCAGGCTTTGCATCTGACCCTGCTGCTTACCCACAGGGCAGGGGAGCAGGCTTCAGCCGTGCCTTGCTGGCAGCCAAATATCTGGGTTACGCTGGACCCACACAGATCCAGGAGGGAGAAGGAAGCCTCAGAAACACATTACCAAACCCTCAGGCTCTGGGCAGCCTGGCCGGGGAGGCTTTTCCCCATTGCAGCCCCCCCGTCTGCTGCAGGCCTTTGCAGAGCAGAAGCAAGGGGAGGCTGCGTGCGTGTCAAGGAGAGGAGATGGGGAGCGCTGGAGCAGCGGGGTGCCCAGGGATGTCCTCTGCAGCAGGATGGGGCTCCTGGGGTGGGCTGGGAGCCTCTCCTTCACCTCCCCCCGAGCATCCTCAGCATCCATCCTCCATCCTCCTCCCCCCGAGCACCCTTGGAGCCTCCGGCGGGGCTCAAGTGCTGGGAATTCACCTCCGGTGCTCGCCGGCTGCTGGCGCAGACGGGGGCCATCAGAGCAGCCCCTGCTCTGCCTCGTGGGCTGGCATCAGCCCCGTGTGCCCCCTGCGAGATGTGGGCCCGGAGGAGATAACAGCTGGCTGATGAGCTGCGTTTTCAGCCCCAGGGGCAGGGGACGAGCATCGACCCCGGGCAGGAATCCAGCTCTTGCAGCTCCTGGCTGGGGGATGCTGCATCTCCCCGGGGCAGCGCCGCACGCAGAGACCCTTTCTGGGAACCCCCCCCCCCGCTGCCTTCGCCCAGCCCTCTGCGCTCTCCTCCCCAGCCTGGTACTCGATTTCGCTTTTGTCTCCATCCCTGCTCCCACGTGGCTCGCCGAGAGCCGCGCTGGGCCACAGCCAGCGGCGCAAACCGGGCAGCACGGGGCTGCCTGGGACTTTTCTGCCCGTCCATCCTTCCCCTGGCAGGGCTGAGCTGCCCTACTTAATGCTCGGGCTGGTCCCCGGGGGGGCTACGAGGAGCTGGGCGAGCCCGGGAATGCTTTGTCTGCGCGGTTGCAGCAGCGGGAGGGCTTTGGGCAGGGGGAGGCCGAGGAAAGGGGAGAAATCCTGCCCGGGGATGGGGGCTGGACCCCGTGTCAGTGGCGATGCTTCACGGGTTCCCAGCTGGCAGGCGCGCTCGGTGAGCGGTGCGCGGCGCGGCAGCACCCCTGGCACCCGTGGGGAGGTGTCCCCAGAGCCCTGTCCCCCGTGTGCGTGCCCTCAAGGAGCGGCCCAGCAGCCTGCTGCAGATCCTGAGCGCTCCTGGGGGCTCCCGGGGGGGTTTCTCCCTGACACCCAGCTCCTGAAGCCCCCACGGGCTCTGCCTCCGGGGCCAGTTTGGGAGAATCGCCGGGTGGGAAGGCTGCAAAGCTTCCCTGTGCAGGCAGGGCTTTGGGTGGGCTCAGGCCCTCCAAGCGCGTGGCAATTTGCGTTTTCCTGAACAAATGGAGTAGAAAAAGGAGGTGGTTTTGGACGGATTCATCTCCTGCAGGAGCCGTTACCACCTGCGGTTTGGCTCTTTGGTTCGGGAGCGGGTCCCATCGACCTGGCACCGGCGCTTCAGGGGGCTGAGGGTGGCTTTGCAGAGCACCTCAGGGCCACCAAACCCCTTCTTTTGCCAGAAGCAGGGGAGGGCAAAGGCACCTGAGAAGGAAAAAAAGCAAACAGCAGCTTCGGCAGCAGCCTGGATGCGAAGCCTGAGCCAGAAAGCCTCCCCTGGCTTCTGATGGCTTCCCTGAGCCAGCCAGCCCCTTCCCAGCTAGTTATTAGCTTGCACGTTTCAGCTGGGTGACTCAGAAGACAGTGAGGAGCTATTTATAATGAGCATTTCAAAGGCTAAGCCTGTTTCAGGGCTTTTTTCCCCCCCTTCTTCCCTTGAGCTGGTGCAGGGCAAAGTCGCCCGCGCTCCCTCTCGCCCCGGCCCCAGCGCGCCCGTGGCCTTGCAGCAGGAGGGAAGCTGCTGTGAGGTGGTGACAACCTGGCCCCAAAACCTCCCGTCTGCATGAACAGCTCCCCAAGCACCTCGCTGTCCCGGCGTTAGGGACAGCACAATTCAGGGATGGGGCAGGGAGCTGCAGTTTGGGGTTGCTGCACCCCGGTGCTGCCGCTCCTCCGCCTCCCGCAGAGCCAGGGCCAGCAGGACACAACCCCTGCCCATTTTTCCGCATGGAAAACCTCCGTGCAGACCTCTCCTCGCAGGCAGGGCTCCCCACAGCCCACCCCGTTGCACAGACGGGGACAAGGTGCTGTGTCCCACAGCCTCTCGGGGAGCTGCTCCCCGGGACCTCAGCCCTTCCCGGCCTGGATGCCGCCCAGCTGGGTGAGCCTGAGGCTGGATCTGAGCGCACGGAGCCCTGGAGAGCACTGGGATTTATCAGCCTGGTGTGGATGTCACCCTGGTGGAGCCAGAGGGTGTTTGGAGACACCTCCAGGAGCTGGGTTTTGCTGGCCCAAGGCAGGAGCCCCAAGCAGGAGGGACCACGGGGAGGGTGCTGTGGGTGGGGAGCACGCAGGGATGCCACAATTTCTTCCTTTCCCCCAGAATTATTAAAATGGGCCGGGGTCTGAGCTCTCCTCTCTGCACAGCCACGTGCTGGGGCTCTGCGCTCGCTCAGCCCGCCGCGGTCCCGTTTGGAGCAGGATGAGTGCTGATGGCAGCGTCCTTCCCACGCGCAGCAAGGAGGCAGAATTTGGGCAGCCTCTGAACATGAAATCTCCGCCGAGCAAGGCGATGGGCAGAGGTGTTGGCACCTGCAAAATCTTTAATCTGGCTCGAGCCGAGTGATAAGTGCCCTGATGGTTTTGTTATCAGCTGCCCCGGGCACGAAATCTCTGCCCACGAGCTGGGTGCGCTCTGCTGGGCTGGGTCCAGCTGGGTGATGGAGGCTCCTGCAGAGCTCGGGCACCCCAGGGCTTGAGGCATCCTTTGGGGGCACCTCGGGTTTCTGATCGGGAGGGACATTGGGGCACTGAGCTGCTCGGGATTGACGCAGAGCCAGGAAAAGCTGGTGGAGGAAGCACCCGAAACTTTGGGGGCTGTTTGAGCCCGGTGAGGAGGGCGAGCCCACGGTGTCTGGAGAGGGGAGGGAAGGCAGCGAGGGCAGAGCCTGGCTCCCAGGGCTGGAGGTGCCCGTTTGGGTGGGGAGGGCTCTCCGTGGAGGAGCAGCGTGACCTTTCCTAATTCGATTCTTGCTCTTTTATTTCCCCTGCTTACCTCCAGCGCTCTGCTTTGTCAGAGGCTCGGGCTCCTGGAGCCGAGCACTGCAACGTTTGAATCCTAGTTTTTTTTTTTTTTTTTTTTTTTTTTTTTTTTTTTTTTTTTTAACCAGCTGGCTGCTGCAGGTCGAGCATCCCCCCAAATAAACACGAGGCCCCTTTGGGCGCTGGTTTTCTCTGACCGAATCGTGGCTGTGCTGCAGAGACGGCCGCAGCCACCCCACGCGCTCCCTCCTGCAGCTGCTGAGGGCGCAGGGGCTGAGCCCTGCTCGCTGCACCCAAACGGGGGGCTCCCCGCCTGCCCCACAGCTCGGGGGCTGAGCCAGCCCCTCCAAAGTGGGGCCGTGGGGAGGAGAAGAGGGTCTCTGCCCCCATGGGTGGTGTGGGAAGCTGGGGTGAGCGCGGAGGGGCTGCGTGGAGGTGGGGTCCTGGCAGCCCCGCGGGGCGCACAGCGCTGCTGGGGACCCTTCCCCGGCGAGCTGGCACGGTGCTGTGACAGCAGGTCCGTGGGCTGGGGAGCCTGGAGCTCCGAAATAAGTGCAAAGTCAGCCTTGCTCATGCGTTGCCGTGCCTGGGAGCTGGGGAGCGGGGTGCTGGAGCTGGAGCTCAGCCCGCGGGGAGCGGCGGCGGCGGGGGCTGGCCACGCAGCGTGGGCAGGGGGCAGCTCCCTCCGAGCCCTCCTGAGCTCTGAGGTCTGCTGGTGCTCGGCAGGGGCAGGAGATGTGGTCCTACCTTGGGCTGGATCCTGCTGAGTGGGGTTTGTGGACGAAGAGATGGTGCCGGGGGCTCTGGGGGGGGCTTTGGGCACGTCCCTGAGGGCTCACAGCATCTCCTCGCCGCGGCCAAGCTGCCCCCGACCTTCACATCCACTGCAGGGCTGGTGTCCCCCCAGCAGGGCCGGCCATGGGGCTGGGGCCAGCTGCCCCCAGCACCCCACCGCTGTCCCCGTCACCCCCATCACCCCCCAAGAGCCTGCCCCCAGCAGACAGCGACGCAGGGAGATGTCTGTTCGTCGCACCGCAGGCTCGCGCAGACGGCAGCCGCCGCGCCACGTATTAAGGACAAGATCTCAGCCTCCGGGCATTGCGGCTGCACTGCTCACTGCAGGCACCCAGCACCCCCTGCTCCGGGTCTGCAGGACGCGTGGTAGGGCTTGGTGGGGGGCTTCGTGCCCCCTGCACGCCCGGTGGGGGTGGCAGCAAGCCCGGAGGAGCTCGGCGCTGGTGGCACGAAGAGGATTGCATGCAGCGCTTGCAGCAGGGCTCTGGGGAGATGGAGGTCGCACGCACACGTGTGCACAAGTGCACACGCACACAAACACACCCGTGTGCACTCGCCAGCCCCTTCCCTGCTGGTTTTTGCCACCAGTGCCCATCCCAGCCCCATTGCTTGTGTCCCTGCTCCTGGTCGAGCCGTGGCTGCTGCTGGGAGGTGGCTCCAGCCCCCGCAGCCCCCTCCCAGGAAAAGCTGCGACTTTGCAAATTAAAAACCCTGGGCTCAGCTCAGTGAGATGCTGCTTTTCAGCAAACGGGTGTCAGCTGAAGCAGCTCTCATTTTCACAAGCCTCAGAGGCACGAGAGACTTTTAGCCGTGTCCTTCTCCTTCCTGATGGTCCCGATACCCGGCTGCCCCTGGCTAACAGGAATATTTTGTGCTTGCACCGAGCGTTTCCTCCTCCAGGGTCTGGTGCTTTTATTTCGTTGTCGTTGGGATGGGGCTAATTTCGGAGGGGAGGCCAGCCCCGTGTGCATCGTAGGAGCACGTGGAGGCTTCAGCTGAAGTCGCTGCTTGGGGCTGCCGGGAGGATTTGGGCACCAGGGGAGTTGGACGCGGGACGGGCAGGGGGCAGACAGGACATGGGGCTCCTGCTCCTCCCCCAAAAAGCACCAGGATCCTGCTGGCATTGGGATGGAAAGACTGGGGGAATGGGAATCGAATTGGGATTGGAATGGGAAAACTGGGGGCTCGGACCCGCTGCAGGGGAAGCAAAAGTGCAGGGCCAGAGCGGCGCTGGGAAGGGAGAGGAGGCAGAAGGAAACGCCACCTCCAGCTCCTCTTTTTTTTTTTTTTTTCTTTTTTTTTTTCTTTTCTTTTTTTTTTTTTTTCCCCGGTTATCAACTAAACCTCCTAATTGAATGATGAGTTGGCAAAGTCTGCAAGGCTGCCTTTATTCAAGGACAACTCCCAGGAGAGCTGGGGGTAACCGAGCGTTTCCTCCCCGCCCCGCCGCGCCTCCTGCCTGCTGCCGAGGATCTCGGTGTCAGCGCCCTGGTGCTCTGCTCAGCTCCTCGGGGTGCCGGTGCCCCTGCTCTGCTCCCGGCGGGGAGAGCTCTGCATTTCCAGCATCCCCCCTCGGGGACAGCCCATGGGATTTGGAGGCTTCCCCCATCAACCAGGACCTGGCACCTCCGAGGCGCGGCGCGCTGGGAACTTGGCGGCTTCGGGATGGGGCCGGGCCACATTCCTGGGGCTCCTTGGAGTGCCGGATGCGTGCCCGCTCCGCAGCTGCTCCGTGGGCGTGCAACGCTGCTGGGACGGCACCGAGGAAGCGTGCCCGCCGTGCAAACACCGCTCAGCGCGCCCAGCCGGAGCGGCGGCACTCGAGGCGTTTGCTGAGCAAACAGAGAGCACCGGGAAGCCCGGGGGTGCCACCTTTTCCCTCCCCTCCCACGCTCCTGCCAGCTGCCGCCGGGGCCCCGCAGCATCCTGCAGCACCTGCCCATTAATATTCATGCTGCAATTACCCACAGCCAACCTCGGCTCCAAATGAACCCCCCCAGAGCTGCGCGGTGGCTCCGCGCTCGGTCCCGGTGCCATGCTCGAGCTCAGGGCGCAGGGCACCTGACGTCCCCACAACCCCTAACGCCCACTCCATGCCCTGCATTTCCACGTGAAATCCTTCAGTTTGGGGCTCGCTGCCTGCAGGAAACAGGCAATTTTCTGCCGCTGCTTGGGGGCCGGGCAGGGTGAGCCACGGAACGCCAGGGGTCAGCGCTGGAGGTTTTGCTCCGTGCCCCCCGAACCCTTTCTGCCCGTGGGGGCTGCGCTCCCCATGGCCCCATGGCATCGCTCCCGTCCTCCCCCGCCACCTTTTTCCCACAGACAAGGCTTTATCGAGGCAGGGGCAGATTCCATCTCCCGTGCTGCCTTTGTCTAGGAACGCGTGCGTTATCTCAGCAGCTGCTGGGGCTGTGTGGTGGCCGTTCGGGTCCCATTTATCCCTTTCACCACCTTTTTCCCTGCCAGATATGCTCCCAAGCCGCCCCTGCCCACCAAGCTGGGACCCCAAGCCTGTCTCCCACCAACTCATTCATACCCAGGGGGCTTTCCCCACCCTGCTGCCCCCCTCCCCTGCTCCAGGGACCTCTCGCATCCACGGCAGGAGGGAATGCAGCTGCTGGGGACTTAGGACACGGGACAGGGCACGTGGGACATGGAAATGGGACAGAGGACATGGACATGGGACATGTTGTGCAGGGACGCACCCGTCAGGACCGCTCCCCCCTCTCACCACCCCCAGCATCCTCTCCAGTGACCCCAGCTCGCTCCTGCGCCCCGCCACGAGCCACCCAGTGCCGAGGTCACCGCTGTCACCGAAGCCACCGCTGACCTCGGTGGCAGGGGGACGAGGCTTCGCCTTGCAGGGGACACGTGCAGCCCTCCGGGCTTCCAGATCGCTGGAAGCTTGTGTACTTGTGGGCCGCTAAGTGCTGTAATTACAGATGTGCTTTAATTAGCATAATTGCATTTCTGCACAAATAAAACATTTGGCGGAGCGATTCCTCGCCGGCAGCTCGGAGAGCAGAGCAGAGGGGAGCGGGGCCACCCCCAGGCCCACCAGGTTGGGGGGGGGAGGCTGGGATGGAGAGCGGCTGGGGGCGGGGGGCTGGTGCCTGGATACCCTCTGGATTTGCTGGGATTTGGCACTGGGTTTGCTGGGACATGGCACTGGGTTTGTTGGGGCACTGTACTGGGTTTGCTGGGATAGGGCACTGGTTTTGCTGGGGCACTGTACTGGGTTTGCTGGGGCGCTGTGCTGGGTTTGCTGGGACATGGCACTGGGTTTGCTGGGACGTGGCACTAGTGCATGGCATTGGATGTACTGGGACACAGCACTGGCTTTGCTGGGGTGCGGTACCAGTCTTACTGGGACACGGCACTGGTTTTACTGGGACATAGCACTGGGCTGGATAGGGCATGGCACCGGGTTTGTTGGGACATGGCACTGGGCTGGATGAGACACCGCACTGGGCATACTGGGACGTGACACTGGGTTTCCTGGGGCACTGTACTGGTTTTACTGGGACATAGCACTGGGTTTACTGGGTCGTAGCACTGGGTTTGCTCCTTCATCACCCTGGGAACCCCAAAAAAGATGCACGAGGAGGTGGCAGTGGGAATCCAGCCCATATCCACGCGGTGCGGGGACATCCGTGTCCCCTGTCCCCCCGCGGGCAGCGTCACGGCCACCTCGTCCCGAGCTCCTCGTCCCCTTGTGCCTCGGGACTGAGCCGAAGGGAAACGAGCCCCGGCATCATCTGGCGAAGGGCTGGGAAAGCAGCTAATTACCGAAGGGCTGGGAAAGCAGCTAATTACCGGGCGGCTGCAGGCTTCGCTAAGTGCCCTTTGCGTCGAAATAAAATAAAAAAAATAAATAATAAAAAAAAAAAATAAAATAAAAAAAAAGGAAGAAAAAAAAGAATCCATTTTTCTCGAGCTGAAAATGAAAGTGATTATGTAACGAGCAATAAATTACTTAAAAAGAATGACTCATTAAAGCAAATACAGAAAAGTCACTGCATATTTTTAGCCCGAACGCCCTGTACCCTGCGGTAACCCCGCGGGGGTGCCGGGGGGCACTGGCTGCCCCCTCCCCTCGCCTGGGCCAGGGCTGTCGCTGCCCCCCCTGGGGGTTTTGCCCCGTGGTGGCCGTGATGGGGCTGGGGGGACCCCGCTTTGTGCCCCCCCCTAAGCCGTTCCCCTGGGGCTGGTTGTACACGAGCCCCTCGCCGAGCCCCAGCGCGCCGCTCCCTGCCCGGAAAGCCTGATGAATTAATTTGGAAATGGAAGCGACGAACGAATTAATTGGAGGAGAAAAAAAAAAATAAAAGAGAGCAAGAGAGCGATCCAGTTTTAATCCAGGTTAAATTGGCGAGCGAAGGCGTCGTTAACGAAGGAGAGATAACGAGGGGAATTGGAGCGGGCAGGTGCGGGGCTGCCGGCTCAGCTCCTGCCAGGCGGGAGGGTGGCAGCGGGCGCCCAGCTGGGGACAGGGGACGCCAGCCGAGCGTGTCCCTTAGGGGAGATCCCTGGGGACACCAGGGCAGGAGACAGAGCCGGGGGTCACCCATGGATAGGGGGGGCCCTGAGAGCTGCCACCGCCCCTTTGCTGCCCCTTGGCCTGCGTGCAGCATCCTCGTGCCCTGCTGCACCGAGGAGGAGGAGGAGATTTCATCCTGGAGGAAGGCACCCCCGTTGTGCCCCTTTTTTGAGGTGCTCCTCCTTGGGTCTAAAGGTGGAATTGGGGGCCTTTTGGAAGAGGGCACGACAGCTAAATCTGATGTGTGAGCCGCTGCAGGACACGGGCACAGAGCTGCTCCAGCAATGCACCGGGCTGGGGGGGCTGCAAGGGGTGTGGGGCACCCCCAGATCAGTCTCAGAGCACCCCTGGGTCGGGCTCTGAGCACCCCCAGTTTGGGGCTTGGAGCATCCCTGGGTCAGGCTCAGAGCACCCCCAGTTTGGAGCTTCAAGCACCCCCAGTTCAGGCTCAGAGCACCCCTGGGACATCCTCGGAGCACCCCATGCTCAGGGGATTTACAGATCAGGTCTGCCTTGAGCCCCCCAAATCCCACAGCCGTGCGTGGGAGCTCTCCTGGTGCCAGCAGTGACCCCTCACCTCTGTTGTCCCCTTGGGGGCCACCCCCGGCCCCACAAGGGTCTGGGTGGCACCGGGTGGCACAAATCCCCTCTTGCAGCCGCAGCCCGGCCAGCATGGAGCAGAGCGAGGCACGGCTCGTCCCGCTGCCCGCGGATGTTGCCTATTACTCTTTTAATTAATCCGGCACCAAATGAACGTCCTCGGCACGCCCGGAGCGCTCCCAGGGTCTTCCTTATTGCTGCCCAGCCACCTGCAGCGGCTGCTGGCGCAGTCATTAACGCGCTAACGAGTTGTGTAAGTACCTCTGGACGGGCACTGCCCGCCCAGCTCGGGTGCTTCGTTTGTTCTTCGCCTGTAATGGAGCAGAAGGGAAATTTACAGCGATAAAAAAAAAGGGGAAAAAGTCTCCCGATAAGGCAAAACCGAACAAAGCCTAAGGGGCTGCCCACCGGTGCCCCCCGACCCTGCAGTCCCCAAGGGGTGGGGATGTCCCAAAAGCGGGGATGTGGCCGTGGAGGTGAGGCCAAGCCGTGGCCGAGGTTGGTTTGGAGACCTCCAGGTGCCCCAGGGGCTGCACGTCCTCGGGGTGACAGCGTGGGGACACGCCGTGTCCCTGCGTGGGAGTGGGCTGGGGTGCGCTGAGCGGTGAGGACAGGGTGGCATCACAGGGCCAGTGTCCATGTGGGGATGCCAAGGGCATGTCACCTGCTCTGCTGTCACCGTGGGAGCTCTGGAGGGACATGGTGGGGATGCTGTCCCCTGGCCACACGCTGTCCCCAGGCACGTGCCGTCCCCCGAGTGCCTGCTGTCCCCCAGCCACGTGCTGTCCCTTGAGGCACACGCTGTCTCTCCCAATCCCTGCTCTCTCAGGCACACGCTGTCCCCAAAACACAAGCTGTCCCTCTGGACACGTCCAGCTCCCCCCCCGAGACACGCGCTGTCCCTTCGGACACCAGCTGCCCCGCTGGACACGTCCCGTCCCTCGAGACGTGCTGCGCCTTACGGCACCCGCTGTCCCCAGATGTGTTGTCCCCGCAGGCTCCTCCTGTCCCTCGGGATGCCTGCTGTCCCCCAGCGTGTCCCTCCCCAGACACACGTTCCTCCAGATGCGTGCTGTCCCTCTGGGCACACGCTGTCCCTCGTTGTCCCCGTGGTTGTCACCTGTCCCTCATCCCTCCGAGCCTGCAGCAGGCGCGTGCCCTGGTCCCTGCGTGCAGGACACGGTGCGGGCTGCGTGTGACAGCCAGGGCTGAGCCTCGGGGTGCAAAACCCTTTGCAGAGCAGGCTCGGGAGGCTGGCAGCAGCCGTGGCCGGGGCTGGTTGGCACCCACAGGGACTCGGGGGCTCGGCACCACTGCCGGGTGCGCGCCGCCGAGCCCTCGGTGCAGCAAACAAACCCTGCTGCACCCAGACCTTCCCCGAGGGCTCCTCGGAGCAGAACAAGGAGGACCCGAGCCCCAGCTCCCAGCTGAGCCCCCTCCGACAGCCCCTGGCTGGCAGGTGCCATGCAGGGGGCGAAGCACGCCAAGCACCACGGTGCTTCGGGGCAGGGGGGCTGCAGCGTCCCCCCGCTGCCCGCGCCGCCGGCTCCCAGCGGTCTCCATAGAGATCCTGGCAGAGCTTCATCACTTATTCATCGCCGGGCCCTTCCTTTTCCAGCTAAGAGCACGGAGATAGCAGTAACAGCAGCAACGGGGACAACAAACCCGTGCCTGTGCCCCCCCCTGGACGTGCCACCGGTGTTTTGGGGGCATGGCAGCTCCTGCCACCAGCTCTGGCATGGGGCAGGGCACTGGGGCGTCCCCTCCTGGCTCTGGGTTTGTGCCCAGTGGGGTGAGCCCGGGGGTCCCGTCCCATTGCTCGGGGTAAGGCAGCTGCCCCCAGCCCTGCTGGTGATGATGGAGCCTGGTGCAGGCAGCTGGAGGGGGTCAGCGTGGTGCTGAGCTGCCACGGGGCGGCACGGGTGCAGGCAGAGGGGTGCAGGGGTGCATGGAGGGGTAAATAAGAGGCTGCACAGGGTGCACACACAGACCCAGACCCAGTGCACACAAATATTCGCCCCCTCACCCTCCCACACATGCACATTCCCCCCCGTGCATGCACACCCCCACGCATCGGTGTGCACGTGCCCCCCGAGCGCGCACGCCCACCCCCTGTGCACGTTCACACCCCACGCGTGCAAACACCCCCCCTGCATGCACAGCACCGTCCGTGCACCCCCACGTGCAGACGCACACAGGCGAGCACACACCCGTGCATCCCCCTGTGCCCCCCTTGCACGCACACGTGCGCACCCCCACGCGTGCAGACACACTCCACACGCATGCCCCCCCGTGCACGCCCCCCGATGTGCACCCACACGGATGTGCAAGCCCACAGGTAGCACACAACCTCACGGCTCTGCACGCACGCTTGTGCACACACGACACAGCCCTGGCACTGGGTTCCTGCCCCGCTCTTCCTCCCTGCCCTGCCGTGGGTCTTCCTCGCGCCTGTTCACACGCTCCCTGCGGGCAGCCCTCCTGCTCCCTGCAGCCACGTGGCAGGGCCAAACTTGTCCTTTCTGACCCCAAAAAGCAGAGCAGTGCACCCCGGAGCAGCTGCTGCCAGGCTGCCAGGCACATTTATCAACACAGGCTGAGGAAGAGGAGCATCACCTCCTTCCTCCGCGAGCAGCGAATGCGGCTCTGATTTGTGGCCGTGCCAAAGCCCCGAGCAGGGGATGTGCCGCTGGGGAGGGGCAGCAGGGCTGGGGTCTCCCCCATCCCCTGCCACACACCCGAGGGATGCAAGGAGGGCGTCCTGATCCTTGCACCATCGCTGCACCCCTCCTGCCTCCCCGAGGGCACGTGCGCGCTGTCCCCGTGCCCACCGTGCCTCGGTGCCTGCTGCGTGCGTGTCCCCAGCGGGGCCCCCCCGAGTTAATGAGGCCGTGCTGAGGCTCAGCACCTCTGCAGGGTTAATGGGGCTGTGCTGATCCACCGCGGTTTGCAGCCCCACCAGCACAGCTGGTGCCGGCCACGCTCCCCCCTGCCCCAGCCCCGCGTGCGGCACTGTGGCACCCAGTGCCCCCAGTGCGCCCAGCGGCAGCCGGGGGCACAGCTCCAGGGGAGGTTTTGCCTAAATGCGACCTGCAAGAGGGGCTGGGTGTGGGGTGAAACGCGTTGTAGGGCTGCTCCCTGGGCTTGGTGCTGCCTCTTAGCCCTCAAAACTCACTCGGCTTCGAGCACTGTCCGAGGGAAGCGCTCGGCCGCGGGTCCTGAGCCCCGAGGGGTTCCCCCCCCGGGCAGGAGCAGCGCCTTGGTGCCACGTAAGGGTTAATATTTCCCAGCCCAGCGAACTTTGCTCCCTCCCATGCAATTAAATACCCTCTGGCTGGAGCTGCCTGTCGATGCCTGGCGGGTTTCCAGCCCCGCAGAGTCCCTGAAGACGACGGGGCCCGGCTGATTGATCGGCTGGGAGCAGGGAAAAACACACCAAAATGCGCCGACCACAGCCGGGAAGCTCTCTGCCTGGATTTACTCCCCGGAGCTCCCTGGGACAGGGGCACGGTGCTGCCACATCCCCGTCTGACATCTCCCTCTGCAAGGCTGGGTGAACCAGCGAGCTGCTGCTAATTGCACTGGGTCCTTAACGAGCCCACGTGGCATTAAGGCGCTGCTTCCTTGCAAGCAGCCCGTGCGCACCTGCGGTCCCGCAGCCCTGCTCCCCACGCTGTGGGGTGGCCGGGGGGGCCGGGGCCAGCCCACACTGCGCCCTTGTGTGGCCCCAGCAATGGTCCCTCTGTCCCCAGGGCAGCTGTGCCAGGCCCATGTCCTGCGTGAGCGACCGCGTGCCTTGCTTGGCACAGCCCCTGCCATGCACCCGGCTCTTCCCGGGGACAATTGGGCCCCCGGCTGCCGGCCCCATGGGACATTTGCTGCGTGCAGGGGGCACAGGACCTGAATCTGAGCGGGCAGGATCCGTCCAGGCTGAGCAGAGCCCGTGGGCTGAGAGGATGCTCGGTCCCCGCAGCGTGGTGTCCCTGGAGCTGGGGACCGCGGGGCTGCGCCGTGGGGACCTGGGGGTGCTGAGGGTCCCGTGGGGGCCTGGGCAGGGTGTGGGGCACATCGGCTGCCCCACGGTGAGGTGCTGCCCCATGGGCTGGCTGTGGGGCAGAACCGAGTGGGATGGGCACTCAGCCCCAGCGTCCCTGGTGCTTGGAGCTGGAAATAGCCCTCACCCCCCCCGCCGCCTCTCCCAGCCCCGCCGGGGTGCCACGCCGTGGCTGTGCTGGTGCCCTGCTGCTGCCTGCTTCATTAAGGCCAGCAGCTGACGAATCTCCTCACTCCTAATTATAGCACAGCCCTGGGGTGACTCACCAGGAGCAGCCCCCAGCCCTGGTTCTGTCCTTTCCCCCAACCCCAGGGGTCCCGGAGCTAACCCAGCAGCTCAGCATCCCACCACCCTTTTGCCCGGCAGGGTGAGCGGGGATTTCAGCCCTGGGGTTGTTTTTGAGGTGTTTTTCCACCCCTTTGCACGTGGATGTGCACAGCCTGGTGATGGGACTCGCCGCTTTCCAGCCCAAACACCCGCAGCCGTGCGCTGCTGCTGGGTCGGTCCCACTCGTGCAGAGGGGGCTGTGACAACAGGGACAGGACAGGGCTGGTGCACAGCCCCAGGTGCAAAACGTCCCATCCAGATGGGTGCTGCACCCCCTCCAAGAACCCTCTGGGTTGGGACATTTCCTCCAGCAGCAGCCCTTGGGGACGAGGTGGAGCTGGGGGGTCCCATCCTGCCCGGCGCAGGGGTGCTCGCCCCCAGGCTCCGGGGCTGTCAGCAGCCACGTCTGCGGCTCCAGAGCGGTTTGCAGCGTCTGTCTCCAAGCAGGAGCTCACATCTCGGCGGCACTTATCCCCATTGCCATAGAAACACACCCTCGCTGCGGGCTGCGAGCCGCGGGGATCGAGCCCACAGCCTCCGGCACCGGGGCTGGGAGGCTTCTGGCTGCTGGCGTGGGGAAACTGAGGCTGGAGGGGAGGAAAAACCTCCCCGAAGCATTCCTCCGGAGGCTGGGAGGGCTGAGGAGCTCACAAGCGTCTGACCTCTCGCCCTCTCTCCTTTTCATCCACCGGCAGCGGGAGGAGAACAAAAACCCGAGCCCGAAAATCCACAGCGGGGATTTGAGCAGATCTGAGGGTGCCAACGAGGCGTGGGGCGGGCTGTGGGGCGCGGGGGCGAGGCCGCCCGCTGCCCACGGGGCTTTGATGCGAGGCCAAGGCCCTGGAGAGAGGAAAAAAAAAAAGCTCCTGGTGTCCCCGAGGGGGCGAGGAGCTGAGCCCAGACAGATAACATCGCTCGGGGTGAGGTGTCCGTCACCGTGTGCCATCACCGTGTAGGGTTTCAGCCCTGTGTGCCACCACCAGGTGAGGTGCCCAGCACCCTGTGCCATCACCGTGTAGGGTTTTATCCCCATGTGCCACCCCCAGGTGAGGCACCCACCTCCCTGCACCCAGGACCCTGTGGCACCCCTCGCTCCCAGGGTGCTGCCAGATGAGCGCCGAGGTCTGGGAACCTGCGGGCAGAGCCAGGAGCTGTTGTGTCCCCCCACCCCGGGCCAGGAGGGTCCCTGCCCTGTCGCTTCGCCCCCTGTGCGCCCTGGGAACAGTGTGGGCGTCCTCCGGGCTGGCCCGGGTGGCTCTGGCCACTAGATGGCCCTGCGGCTCCGCCGGGCCCCCCCCCCCGACACCGCCCGGGGGCTGCGGGGTGCGAGGAGCAGGGAATGGGGAGCTGGGAATTGGGGAGCTGGGAATTGGGGAGCTGGGAATTGGGGAGCTGGGAATGGGGAGCTGGAAATGGGAGCAGGGAATGGGGAGCTGGGAATGGGGAACTGGAAATAGGAGCAGGGAATGGGAGCTGGGAATGGGGAGCTGGGAATGGGGAACTGGGAATGGAGGACAGGGAATGGAGGACAGGGAATGGGGAGCAGGGAATGGGGAACTGGGAATTTGGGACAGGGAATGGGGAGCTGGGAATGGGGAGCTGGGAATGGGGGGCTGGAAATTGGGGACAGGGAATGGGGAGCTGGGAATGGGGAGCTGGGAATGGGGGGCTGGAAATTGGGGACAGGGAATGGGGAGCTGGGAATGGGGAACTGGGAATGGGGGGCAGGGAATGGGGGGCAGATTGGAGGGTACAACATGCAGGGAGCAGGGCGCAGGGAATGGGGTGTAGGATGCATCGTGCAGGGAGCTGGCTGGAGGGTGCAGGATACAGGGCACAGGGTGCCACATGCTCTGCAGGGTCAGGGTGCAGCATGAAGGGAGCAGGGTGTGGGGTGTGCAACACAGGACGCAGCTTGTGGGGTGCAGGATGCATCATGTGGGGTGCAGGACGCAGTTTGTGGGGTGCAGGGTGCATTGTGCAGGGTGCAGGGTGCCCAAACATCCCGGGCTGGAAGTCAGAGCTGCAGCCACGGCTCAGCCCTCAGCCCAGGGGCTGCGTGGACGCTCCGTGCCCACCCGTGTCCCTGCGTCCTCGCCTGCCTGGGCTCTGCTTTTGGTGCAGGAAACACAGAGGGGGACGGGAATTCCTCTGTAGGGGAGTCTGGGAATTGTGATTGGAATTTGGGAATTTGTGATTTGGGAAACCCCCCAGCGGGGGGCTCTTGGTGCCGCTGCTATTTGGCTCGGGGTCCGTGCCGGTGGTGCCTGGGGTGGGCTGAGGGTTGGGGTTGGGCATGGAAACCAGCCCCGGGGAGCTCCTGCTTTTGTCAGGGAGCTGGGAAGGGCCGTGCCACCCCACAGCCCCTTCGCCAGAGGAGGATGAGGAGGGGGGACGAAGCCCCCAGTGCCCCTCGAGGGGCGCAGGCAGGGGCTGGGGCACCCTGCAGAGGAACCCAGGCCACCACGTGCGCTCCCCACCCAATCCTGCCCTTCCTTACAGGCTCGAGATCACCCCGGCAGCCGCTCCGAGCAGCACTCGAGGAGCTGTTACGGGTGGCTTAGGCCAGCTCAGCTCCAATTTATCCGATCCGGGTGGCGAGGAAACCCCGGCTGGGCTGGGGGGAGGCTGTTGGTGGGGCCTCCCCCCTCGAAGCGGGCAGGATGCGGCCCCAGCGTGGTGCTCTCCCCACCTGCAGACCCCTCTCCTTCCCCCTTCGCTGTGTGGGTCCCCAGGGGGGTGCAGGGCGCAGGAGCACCCCGCTGCTCCTCCCCCGCATGGTTTGGGCACCCCGAAACCCCTCTGGTGGGGTGGCACTGCTCCGTCCCCCCCCCCCCCAGCTTGGCTCTGGAGGAGTTTGGGGGGGGCTTCTCCTCTTTCTTTGCCCTTTCCCCCTGCTTTCTGGGGTCTGGCACCGAGCAGTGAGGCCACCCAGCTCTGGGAGCCTTGAGGGGGGGGGCACATCCCTGCCCAGAACGGGAGGGGGCTTCTGGCTGGGATTTCAATGCCCCCCCAGGGGTGGGGGAACTTCCCACCAAGTGCACAGGGGGGCACACACCTCTTTTTTTTTGGGGGGAGGAGGGGGGAGGTTGGGGGCGAGCAGCCCCCGCACCCCTATGGGGGGGTCGTTTCCAGGAGCTGTGTGCCCCCTCTCTTTGGGGGGGGGGGTGGCTCATTCAATATAGGGCTTTTAAAGGTGGCAATCCCCCAAATCCCCCAGGAACTGGGGCCTCCCCCAGCCCAAGGGGAGGGGGCGACAAACAGGGGGTTGGCAGCGCGCCCCCTCCAGCCCCTCTCCAAGTGCCCAAACCCAGCGGGGCGCACCCCACCTTGGGATCGCCGCTCGCAGCCCACCCCCCCTTTTGGGGTCCCCCACCTTGGGTGGGGGCAAAGCCCCGTCCCCCCCCTTCCCCCCCCCGCGGTCCCCGCGTTTCCCGCAGCAGGTGCGGAGCGGAGCGGAGCGGAGCGCAGGGCGGAGCGGGGCGGGGAGCGCAGGGCCCGCACCCCCCTTGCCCGGGGGGCGGGGAGCGCAGCGGGGCCGTGCCGAGCCGTGCCGTGCCGTGCCGTGCCGAGCCCGTGCCGAGCCGTGCCGAGCCGTGCCGTGCCGCTCCGAACCGGGCCGGGAGGAGGAGGAGGCATGGTGCTGGTGCTGCAGCATCTCCTCACCGCCCTCCTTCAATTTTTCAGACGGGGCCAGCAGGTCTTCCTGAAGGTGGAGGACGCCGTGCCCGGCTCCGAGGCGCTACAGGTAGGGACGGGGACAGCCCCCCCCCCCCCATCCTTAACCCCCCCCCCGGTGTCCCCTTGGGCCCCCCCGGTGTCCCCTTGGGTCCCCAACATTCCCGTCCCAGCCGCGCCCCCCATCCCAGTCTCCCCTCCCTTCCCATTCGGGACCCCCCGCCCCCTGCGCCCCCCCCGCCGTGTCCCCCCTCCCACCCTCTCCCACTCGGGACCTCCCTTCCCGTGCCCCCCCCAACCCGGTGCCGGGGGTGCCCGGTGTTAAGAGCGGGCAGGGAATTTGGGGGGGGGGGGATGAGGATCAATTGGGGGGGGGGGGGGCGGTGGAGCCGCGGGTCCTGCTGGAAAAGCCGGGTCGGGACCATGCGGGGCCGGGACCCCCCCGTGCCGGGGCCGAGCATCCCGCACGGCACCTCCCGGCCGGGCCGGGGGCTTCCCCCCCCCCCCCCTCCCCAAACCCCCGGCGGGGTCTGTGCGCCCCCGGCAGCTTCTGGGGTCCTGAACCGCTCCGGGGGGGGGGGACGCAGGGGGTCGTGCCCGGTGGGGAAACTGAGGCACGGAGCTCGGGACCGGCCGGGGAGCAGCAAGGACCCCCCCCATCCCCGACCCCCTCCCGGGTGCACAGGGGGGGGAGCGCACCCCCGGGCAGGCACAGGGGCAGCGGTGCCCCCCTCAAGGGGGCTCGGGGACGCGCCGGGCTGCGCGCCCCCCCCCCGCTCTGCCTTTCCTGCGGGGAGGTGCGGATCCTGCCGGGCCGGAGGAAATGGGCTGGCCCCGGGGGGGGGCGGCCCCGGCCCCGGCCCCTGCCCCTACCCCGGCCCCGGTCCCGGTCCCGGCGGGCCCGCAGCGCCCTCCCGCAGCCGCGCCGGGAGCCGCCGCCACCGGGGCCGCGCCATGGGCACCCTCCGCGACGCTGTAAGGCCGGGGTCTGGGGGCTCTGCCCGGCCACCCCCCACCCGGAATGGGGGCTCCGGGGTTGGGGGAGAAGGGTGGGGAAGAATTTGGGGGAGTCCCAGGGGTCGCTGGGCTCCGGGATGGGTTTGGGGGGCAGGGGGTGTGGGGCATCCCGTGCGTTTGCGGTGCCGCTTTGGGGTCTGGTGCGTCTTGGAGAAGCTGGGGGGGGGGGTTGGGGTCCCCAGCTCTGCGCTCCCCCAGGCTGCCCGGTGCCCGGCCGGGGGCAGGCAGCGTGCCCACCGTGGGGCTGACACCGGGGTGGTTGTGCCAGGATGGAGCAGGGGGGCACCATCAGGCCCCCCCAGCAGCGCCGTGCCCCAAATCCTCCCTCGCACGCAGGTTTCGGGGGCAGGATGCGCCCTGGGTGAGGAGGATGGGAACATGCACCCAGATTTGGGGCAGCTCGGGGGGCTTTGCTCCAGCCCTGAGCCCTCTGCCCCCCTCTCGAGTGTCCAGGGCTGGGTTTCCTGACCCCAAAGCCCGGCACCTTGGTTTGGGTGCGGGCACCGGGTCCATGGGCTCGGTGTCCTCCTGCCCAGCTGCTGCCGGAGCGAGGAGGGGAACAGAGGGCTTTGCCCTGTGAAAAGAGGGGCAGGAAACAAAACGCGCTGCGGGAAGCCACCAAAAGCTGCTGAGGGAGAGAAAGGAACCAGGAGAGAAAGGCCAGCAGCACTGGCCTGCACTGTGGCCGGCGGAGAGGGACCGGGGTCGGCACGGTTTGCTGTGGGGTTTTGAGCCTGGGGACATCAGAGCTGTCACCCAGCAGGGGCAGGACGGGCGATTCCTCCCCGTGGTAGTGCTCGGGGTGAAAGGATGTGGTGTGGGGTCTCCAGTGGTCCCAGACCCCCAGGACCCAACCTGTGCTGCCTGTGGCGCATCCCTCTCGGTGTTTTGGGGACGGGGGACACGGGACAGGCAGAGCTGCCTCTATTGTTGGGCGATGCTGCAGCAGCACGAGGTGAAGGGACCGGAGCGGGGCCACGGGGAGGTGCGTGGCGAGGGGGGGACACCGCTCTGCTGCCCTGCACGGGGACACCGCGTCCCTCCTGGGATCACCGTGGTCACCAGCGGTGCCAGGCCGGTGGCGCTGGCTGCTTTGGGACCAGCAGCCCCAAGCCTGGAGCTGTGGGGCTGCATCAGCCTTGGGTTTTTTGGCTTTGTGTGTCCCCCCCACCCCACCCCGAGCACCCCGCAGTGGGGTGAGGCCGCTCCGGCCAAGCTCTCTGCGTCTCCACCGCTGCCTCCTCTCCCTGCCTCCTCTCCCAGGCAGCGGCCCCAATGCAATTACCCGCTGACTGGCCCATGAATCAGAGCCTAATTGATACGTGTTCGCAGCCTGGCCGAGCAGGAAGCCGGCCGGGGGGGGGGCTGCACTGACCCACTGCTGCTGCACCCGCGCTGGGGCTGGGGGGGGCACGGCGCAGCTACAGGGCAGGGGGCAGCCGCGTCCCCGCGCCCCCCAGCCACCCCATCCCACCCTGGGGACATCAATCCTCAGGGCGCACCCCTCTCCTGCCTCAGTTTCCCCACTGAGGGGTGCTGGGGGGGGGGGGCACAGGCCGGGTTTGTGGGGCGGGGGACAGCGTGGGGACATGCGTGTGTGTGCGCAGCCGTTTGTCTCGGCGCGGCCGCCGTTTCCTCCCGCTGACACAAACACATCAGCAGGGTAATAAAGGGGAGGAAAGGGCCGCGGCGGCCGCGCCGCACAATGCAGGGGCGCTTCTTTCCATGACGTGCGACGGGGACGGCTTCCTCCCCTCCCCTGCCCTGCTCACGGCCCCCACCCTGCCGTTTTGGGGGCACAGCTGGACCCCCAGACCGGGGCTGGGCACCCCCTGGTTGTCCTTATCCAGGGGGTCCCACTGTTAAAAACTCATTCTGCCTGTGCAGGATCAGCCCGTGCCACCTCGGTGCCTGTCCCGGTGCTGCTCGTTTGGGGGCTGTGGGTTTTGGCATCGTGGCTCCCCAAAATCTCCCGTGTCCGTGGGGTGAGGTGCGTGCCACGGGGTGAAGTCCCCGGGGATGTCACCGCCACCCTCTCGTCAGCTCCTGCGCCAACCCCGTGGGTCTCGGCTCTCCTGGGGACATCCCGTGGGCTCCCTGTCCTTCTGTGCCCACCGTTAGGGTCCTTGGGCACCTCCGGGTGGGTTTTGGGTTCAGGGGCTGCGGGGGGAGCCCAGAGCCTGGCTGGAGCTGCCCCGGGCGCACCAGGGCAAGAGGAGGGTTTGGGGCAGCGGCGCCGGGTGGCTTTGACCTTTGGTGTTTGCTGGAGGGGAGGAATTTCTCATGCTGGAGCCGGCAGCTCAGCACCAGCATCGTCCTCACGGGCACAGCGACTGCTCCCTGCCCCCAGACCTTGTCCCTTTCGAGCTGAGCTGAGATATTTAGTACGGAGGCGATGGCACGGGGCCCTGCCCGCAGCGGGGATGACCCTGGGGAGCTCAGGAGCCCTGGGGGGCTCACAGGGCTGGATCCAGGTTTCACCTGAGCATCCCCAAAACGTGCTCCGGAGCTGGGGAGGGCAGCAGCCTCCTCTCAGGGGTGGGTCTGAGCTGGTTGCATCCCCAGCCCGGCTTCCCCACGGTGCTGGTGGCCTGTCCCTAGGAGGACGGGTGGGGAGGTGCTGGGTTTTTGGGGGTCACGGGGCTGCCTCCTGACACCCCCTGTCCCCTGTAGGAGCGGGGACAGCCGTGATGCGAGGCTGCTCCCAGCCCAGGATGCTGCCAGCCCCAGAAGAAAATCCTCCCTGGCAGCTGTGCCGTAGCCAGAGGGGGATTTTCGCTTGGGTTTTCGGCTCCTCGTAGGCGCAGCCCGCTTCCACCCACGCACTGCGCAGGCTGGGGGGCCCTCAGCCCTTATCTCCTGCTCCCCGCTCCCTTATCTCCTGAGCCTGACGACAGAATCCCCCCCAAAATCCTGTGCTGCTCCTCTAGCCCCCACCTTGCTTAGCAAAGCCCCCCCCAGCCCCACGCAGCCACCTCTGGGGTGAGCCCCAGAAGTAAAAGGGGAGCTGCGTGGCCAACATTGGGTTCACGAGGGTACCGAGGGCGGGTGTTTTCACCCCAAAAAGAGCCCTGCCAGGGAGCTCCGTGTCCAAGCCCGTGTGGATGGAGGGGGGCAGATTTGGGGCAAGGGGGCAGATTTGGGGCAGGGGGGCAGATTTGGGGCAGGGGGCTGCGATGCCACCCAGGCAGGCGCTGACCCATTGAGCCCCAGCTCGCCGTAGGGTGGCCGGGATCCCTCCTGTGATTTCTCTCCCTCGCCTTCCCTTCGTGTCTCCCCGACCCTGCCTCACTCCATCCTCCTCCTCCAGCCCGCTGGGCGCAGGGAGGGAGCCAGGCAGGGCTCGGCTGCTTTTCTGGGGCAGATCTGCGGGTTTTTGGCTGCGTGCTCTGGTCCCGGCCCTGGCCTGGATTTAAGGGGTGACTTTGGGCTGCGCCTCAGCTTCCCCCCACCCCGAGTAATGCAACTCCTGCAGTTCATGGGGCCAGACACCTCCAGGGCTGGACCCCGCAACCCAAACCCCTCAATATATGGAAACTAAACGATTATTTGGGAGGGAGGAGCAGCTTTTCCATGCACACGGAGCAATGTCCTGAGGATGGTGTTATTGCAAGCAGCGAAGCCGCTCCGTGCCTGGTCCCCACCGAGCCGGGCAGCGCTGGCACAGCCCTGGGCCCCCCCCCAGCCCATGCAGGTACTGGTTGGAGAGCTGCCCCAAATCGAATTCCTCCCTGGCTGCAGATGGCCAGCAATTAAATTTCCCCAGTTCAATCAGAGGCTGGTAAATGAGCTCCCTAATCACCGCGCACATCCCATTAGTGCCGGGTGGAGACGTGCGAACATTCCCCCCCTCTTTCCTGCGCCGCTGCCCGAACCCCCTTTGGGTCCCTCTCCATGCCCGTGTGCCCGTGGGCTGCATCATCCCAGGGGCTCCATGCACAGCACCAAGTTTTCCTTTTGGGGTCTGTCCCAATGCCCTCCCCGCTGGGCACCCTCATAGCCAAAAGCCCCGCTCCTGGTTGGCAACGCAGGTGGCCACCAGATCCTCGCCACGGTGACCTCTCGGCGAGCCCAGCCACCAGCAGGTGTCTTGGAGAGGCGCTCGGTGGCAGCCCGGGAGGCGCAGGCTGCTGGCGGGGACAGGAAGGGGACCGGGTGCCAGGGGGAGCCTTCCAGGAACGCCGCGTCCCGGGGATGCGGCGCCGGCACCGTGCCCGGCTCTGCCACCCTACAAAGGGCTGGCACCAGTGTGGGGCACATGGGTGTCTGCGTCCCCCAGGGACAAGGAGTCTGGGTGCCAGGGCTGCTGCTAAGAGCGGGGTGGAGAGGTGGAGGGGGCTCCGTGCTCAGGGATGGAGCTTGTGCTCACTGCGGGGTGCCGCGGGGAGGGTGCGTGGGGCTGGTGACACCCGTGGTGTGAGGTGCAGGAGGGTTTTAGGGACTGGTTTTGCTCTCCCTCTGCCCTGGTGGCTGGGTGGATGTGGATTCTCAGCCAGGGCCGTTTTCTGCCCAAGCTCTGGGCTTGCAGGATGGATCCTGCTGCACCCCATCCCGTAGGAACATCCCCTCCAGGCACCTCTGCTAGCACAGGGATGGGTTTCCACATCCCTTTAGGCTGCTCAGAGGTGGGAGCCACAGCATCCCCCGGGTGCTGAGAGCCGGAGGGGGCAGTGGCACCAGGGCTGGACGTGTCCCCAGCCCATCAGGCACACAGCTCCACCACCTCGCCCCACAGCCGGCCCCGCTCCCCTTTCCCCCATCCTCCGGCACGTTATTTATTGCTGCAGCAGCCTTGCGGGGCCGGCAGCTCCTCGCCGTGCTGGGAACACAAGGGCAGGGGTCAAGTCCCTTCCTGGGGACACCAGGGTGTCACGGCAGCGCGTGGGTGCCTCCTTCCACGGGGCCATCCTCTCGCTTCCAGCCGCGGTGCTTGTGCTCACCCCATTTACACCAGGAGCAAACCCTGGCTGCCCCCAGGAGCGGGTATGGGGCAGGAGACGTGGGGCTGTGCGGGGTTCATCGGTGACCTCAGGCTCCCAATTTATCCAGGGGAGACGTGGCCAAGCACTTTCCTTAGGAAACGCATCAGGTTTGGGGCGATTCGGGGCTTTGCCGGCGTGCGGCACCGCGGCTCTCGCGGCGCGGGGCTCTGACAAGCCATTTATCTGCTCCTCGCAATTTGTTTACCACCCGAGTAACAACTTCCTTCCCTTCCCTTCCCTTCCCTGGCCGGGCTGCTGCTGCTGCGGGAGAAATCCCGAGCCCCTTTCCAGCCCCGCTCTTATCAGCAGCTAATTAGCCACAAGTATTTTTGCCAGCCCTGCGGGGCTGTTGTTCCAAGAAGGCCGCGATGTTCTGGGTGACGGGAAATCCTTGAGGAGGACGACGGCCGCGGTCCCCGGGCCGTTTGTCCTGCCTGACAATGGTACATCAACAGGAAGCGGCCTTGACTCCAGCCCCTTTTTATCAGCGGGGCCGTCGCTGGCCCCTTGTGGGTGGAGGGATGCGGCCGTGGCCGGGCCGGCCGCGATGCAGGGTGCACGGGGATGGTTGGGGAGCACCCCGCTGTGCCCCACCACCCCCGTGTGCTCCCCAGGGAGACCAATTCCAACTGGATCTGTCACAAAAAAAAAAGGAAACTGGGGTGCGAAGGGCCCCGTGCACACCGTTTGTGCAAAGCACCCTGTGCAAACCGCCCCGTGCGCACTGCTCCACGCGCGCCCCTTGCCCAATCCACCCCGTGCGTGCCTCCTGTGCAAAACCCCCTGTGTGCACAGCCCCGTGCACGCTGCTGGTGCAAGCCTCCCCCTGCCCCATTCAGCCCCCCCAGTGCCCCTTTCCCCGTGCACAAAACCGTGGCTGTGAGCCTGGCTGCCCACCCTGCGCCACGCCGCCGTGCCAGCGCTCAGCCCGGCTGAGCGGTGATTACATCGCAGCCTCGTCAGCTGGGACTCGCTAATAGGGCAAGAGCACCTGAAATGCCTCTTAAAGTGCTATTTAAGGAGAAGCAAAGGGCTCAGGCTGGTGCTGTTAGCCAGCTCTTTGTGCCTGCTCGGTGGTGGGTAAGGTGCTGGTTGGGTGCAGCGGGCTCAAAAAACAGGGGCAGAGGGGCTCACCACGGCCCTATTACTCCTCCATCTGTGCCAAATCCCAGTATGATGCTGGTGGAGCAGGGCTGTGGGCCCTGTAGGGGCTGTCTGATCCCACAGGGTGTGGGTACAAGCCCCAGGGAAGTGCCAGCCCCAGGTCCCAGCCCCGCGGTGCCAGCTCCGTGCCCTTGAGCACCTGCCAACGGTGCCGAGCTCCTCATCTATCTGCTGCGCCAGGACCCCGGGCAAAATAACATCTGGGATATAAGAGAGATCCCAGAAGTGTTTCCTTCCCGTTTACACTCATTAGCCCGAGATAAAGGATGAGGTAATTAGGGGCTACCTCGGGTTGCAGGTTGTTGCTGCCTGATTGGATTAAAGCAATGTAATTTGCGAGCGAAAGCACTGCTCTCAGCCACGACTGCAGGCACGGCTGGGTGGACGGGCAGAGGGATGGATGGACGGACGGACGGATGGGCAGAGCTCCCCTCCCTTCATCTGCCCCTCCATGCATCCATTCCTCTGTCCTTCCAACCCTTCCTCCATCCTTCCATCCCTCCCTCTGTCCTTCCATCCCTCCCTCTGTCCTTCCATCCCTCTGTCCCTCTCTCCCCCTCCATCCTGTCCCTCCAGCCCTCCACGCATCCATTCCCCGATCCCTCCACCCCTCCTTCCATCTCTCCATCCCCTCCTCCTGTCCCTCCTAGACTCCATCCCTCCCTCCAGCCCTCTCTCCATCTCTCCATGCCTTTGTGCATCCATCCTTCTGTTCATCCTTCCCCCTCTCTCCATCCATCCTTCCGATTCTCCCTCTCCCTCCACCCTTCTGTCCCTCCCTCCATCTGTCCTTCCATCCCCGTCCCTCCTTCCCCTCCATCTGTCCCTCCGCCCCTCTCTCCATCCATCTGTCCCTCCCTCCTTTCACTTTCCTGGGCAGGACCTTGCCCCATTTTTCCCCCCATGCCCTGTCGATGCAGGCTATGGGGCAGGGCAAGGATCCGACCCCAGGGGATCCTAAAACAGAGCCGGGGAGGCCTCGTGGTGCCCCGCACCAGCACCCGGGGCTATATTTAACCTCACCCAGGGGGGCAGCCCTGGAGGGGGGAGCATGGCCGGGGGGCTCGGCAGCCTGGAGGCGAGGGGGGGCCGGGCGGGCTGCCTGCACCAGGAGGGCTCGGGGATATTTTTAACGCCGCCAGATTGCTCCGCGGATGCTTGGGGAGGGCGGCGCGCGCGCTGGCTGGCAGCCGGCAGCAAGGCTTGGCTGAGGGGGGTCCAGGGGGGGGTCTCGGCTGCTGCTGGAGCTGCTGGGGGGGGGGACACACACACGTGTCCCCGTGCGGTGACAGCCAGCTCGGTGCAAAGGGCTGTGCTGTTCCTGGCAGGGAGGGGATGCTCGGTGTGGTGCCGGAGGGTCCCGGATGGGAGGAGACGCCCCCCAGGTACCCCTGGAGCCCTGCTTTGTGCCACCTTGTGCCCCCCCCAGCTCCTTGTGACCCCCCCAGCCCGATTCCTCATGGTTTTCCCTCCTCCATGCCCACCCCCAACCCCTGTTTCCCCCCCACAGGCTCCAGCCCCACCAAACACAACCTGAATCCAGCCAGCACCATGCACCCCCCCCTCCTTGTGCAGCTCTCCAAAAACGCATGGCCCCCCCCCTGCTCCCACCCCACCAGCAGCCCCCACAGCTCCCAGGCTGGCGGCTCCCAGCCTCGCCACCCCTCCAGGAGCTGTCGTAGGGCTGGTGATGGGGGCACAAACCTGCCCACGGCACCCGGCACAAGCTGGGGAGGTGGCCAGGGCTCGGCGGGGCCCTAATTCCATTTTGCCCCCCCCGGCTCGGGGAGCGGAGGTCGGCGGCTGCCCGCTCGCATCCCCGGGGCGATCGTTCAGGCGGGGGCTAATGATCCCTGACTAATCCACTTACAAATTAATTGAGACCGCTTCCCTCGCGTCCCCAGGTGGATGCGTTCCCGGGCGAGGGGGCAGGTGCCGGCACGGAGCTGGAGCTGGGCTCGGAGCTCTGCCACCCGCTGCCGTGACCACGAGCCTGGCCAGCTCCTGGCAGCTCGGGGAGTGATTTACCCGTGGCCTTTACCGAAAAGCTGGGCTGAAAATTCAGCTAGGAAATCATGAATTTGCTCCAGGTTTCTCGGCCCCGCTGGGAGGATATCGGCGGAGGCTGCGGCACGGGGAGCAGATCCCCTCAGCTCCTTGCTCGGGGAGCTCCTGGGAGCCAGCACCCATGGGTGCTCGCACAGCCTGGTGAGGGTGTGTGCCACCAGCACAGCACCAGGGACCAGGACCAAACGTCTCCTGCCTGGCCCTGGCTGCTGGTGGTGCCGGGTGGCATCCTTGTGCCGTGGGCGAACGGCCACCTGAGGGGCTGGGGACAATGGGGACGCTCTCCCTGTCCCTAAAAGCCGGACCCCAGCCCCGCTGTCAGCTGGACATGGGGCAGGACCCGGCCCCGCTGCAAACCCAGGGCCTGGGGGTGCCTCAGTTTCCCCTCGCTGGCAGAGGAGCCCTGCACAGGGGGGCAGTGCCCACGCTCCAGCGCCCACCGGTGCCGGCACCGCTTTCAGCAGCCGTTTCTCCCAGCACAGTGGGGTCCCAGGGGCCGAGAGAGGGGGTGCAAGAGGGCAAGGGGGGGCAGAAAAAGGGGGCAAATACCTGCCTAGTGCTCCCCCCCCGGGAGGAATGTGGGGTGCTGGCACTGGGTGCCGACGCCGTGGCCGAGGGCGGCAGCGCTCCTGCCCGGTAGCTGCACCCTGGCTTGTGTCGGCGCAGACAGATTGCTTACCCTAACGAGATGAATGGCTTCATTAATCACCCCGCGGCTCCGCCGAGAAACAGGGGGGGGGGGGGTTAGGATACAGCTCTGGTGCTTCACCGCCCTGCTGGGGGGGTGTGTGATGGCCAAAAGGGAGCTGGGACATGGGGTGGGCAGGGGGCACGGACCCCAAAGTTCCTGGCGCCCCTAAAGGGGAGCTGATGGAGATTTAATTGCCCCTCGCTCTCCTGGGGTGCTGGTACCGGGCGGGGGGGACCCTTCGTGGCCAGGCTGGGCGAGCCAAGGGGGGGTTGCAGGGCCACGGGTGGGATCACCCCATGGCCACGGGCACCCCGAGGTGCTGCTCACAGCTCCATGTCCCCCCCCGACACCCAGCCTGCCCCCACGGCCCCGTTCCTGCCGCCCTGGCACTATTACAAAGGGTTTTGTCGGGGTGGGGGGACACAGACACACGCCAGGGCCGGGACCCCAATGGTTTCGTGGGCTCTTTGGGGAGGTGCGGCCATGCCAGACAGGCGGCTTCTCCTCCACGCACAGCTGCCTGGGGGGGGGCTGTGTCTCCAAAAATCAGTCCTTCCTCTCGCACCCCCCTGCAGGAGGCATTCCTGGAGGGGCTGCTCTGCTCACAGCCCCGGGGATGAGGGCACCAGGCCCTGCTCCGACAGCTGGGAATCGCGACCTCTCCACGCCCAGGCTTTCCACGGCGCTTCCCTGGCTCCCCAGAGTTAATTAACCCCCAGGAAGTGTTGGTACTCGAGAGAGAGCTGGGCTGGGTGAAGGAGAAGGGTTTTAGGTCCCCAGCCCCAGTGTGCACGGAGCTGGGGCTGAGCCCCCCCTGTGGGTCCCAGAGGTGCCACCGCCGGGCTGTCGGGCATTGCGCTGCAGGAGGGCGCCGGGCTGTGCCAACACAGCCTCCTCCTGCCAGGCCCCGCAGCTTAATTAGCCTTGTAATTAGCTCTCTGGCAGGGCTGCGTGCCTGGAGCCCGGGCTGGGAGCAGCATCGATGCAGCAGGGATGCCACGGGGGTGCTGCAGGCGGCGCAGGATGGGGCCAGGCGCCCCCGCGGGGCTCAGCTGCTCCGTATCGTCCCCGGTGTTTGGGGGTGTTTTGTTCCACTCTTAGGGCACCCAACGGGATTTATTCACAAAAATCCCGTCCCCATAACCAGGCAGGGGGGGATCCAATCACGGCACATGGTGCAGGATGCAGCTGGGGTGCGGGACGAGCCCCCTCCCTATCCGTGTCCCCTCCATTTGGCACGGTGACCCCAAGATTCTCATCCCCTGCCCAGCCAACACACATCACTGCACCCCCCCAGGAGGAGAAGGATTTATTTGGGGGGGGATAGGGGTTAATCCCACCCCCCCATGGCCCCCTCCAGGTTTGTGCAGGGCGAGGTGGGGGAGGCCAAGCCCTCGGCGCCCAGGAGGGCGCGCGCCGTGCTGCGCCGGCTCCCGAGCGCGGCAATTAAGCAAAGGCAATAAACAGAGCTGACAGCAGGGCCCCAGCGGGGCCGGGGGGGGGGGGGGGGACAGCAGCGGGGGGGCCCAGCACCACAAGCACTATTTATGGCAAGAAATTCAACGCTGGCCCCGCACGGGGCAGGGGCGCAGAGGGGCGCGGAGCTGCGCGGCGCGGCACCGGGGAGCGTGGCGATGCCCCGGGCTTGGCAGGGGGAAAAAAAGCCCCCCCCGATCCCCCCCTCCTGCTGGGAGCAGGGTGAGCGGGATGCCCACCTGGCTTTCTGCTGGCTTTTGGGGGTTTTTTATAGCTCCCACAGCTTTTTTCCACCCGGGGGGGTGCGGGGGGCGGATTCCCGTCCCTTTTACAGCCACTGCTTGCGTCCAGCTGCCACCTCGCCGTCACCCTGCTGTCGTGCCACCGCTGTGGCTTTCCTGGGAGGGGACAAATGGCTTTGGACCCCCGTCCCCCAGCCCCCCAGCACCCGTTCTGGTCCCGCTCGGGCTCTGCCTCGTCTCCCCGGGGCGCAGCGGGGATGCCGGCCGGGCACACGCAGCTGGCACCCAGCCGAGGCCTGGCTGTATTCTACAGTGCATGTGTCTCCAGTGTTACTGAGCGGCTGGAGATGCAGCCCTGTTGGAATCACAGCCAGAGCCCAAATCTTCAGCTCCCACCGGCGCCGGATCCCTGCACCCGGAGCCCCTCCAAGGCCTGGAGATGCCCGGCGCAGCGGGGAGCTGTGCGCAATTGTGCCGGGCACACGCGTGCGTGTCGGGGCTGCTCCCGGTGCCCCCTGTTCCTGCACGGGGCTGTTCCTGGGAGGCATCCGCCAGCTCTCGGCACGTACGAGCTCTTTGGTTCCCCTCCTCCCTGCTCTCTCCCCTTCCTCCCTCCTGGTTCATCTTCCCTGGGATGATTTATTGCCATGTGAGCGAGGAGCAGCCGGAGTTCTCCGTCCTCGCGCTGCTCGCCCTCCTGCACCCCGTGCCATTCAGCCCCATTTCGTGCCCTGGGGACATGGTGTGGGGTCAATGGGTTCCCTTCGGTGACACTGCTCCAGAAAGAGGGGCACAGGGCTGGGTGTCCCTGCCGAGGGGGACAATTTCAGCCCCCTCCTCCCCAAACCCCACCACCGCAGCTCCATCCCCGCTCCATGCGCCCCATCCCATCAGCTGCTTGGGGTGGGAGGAATTCGGGAGCCCCAAATTTGCACTGGTGGTTCCCAGGGCGTGGCACGACCCCGCCTGGGGTTTGTGCCAAGTGCTGGGACATCGGGGACCCAGGGTGGCCAGCGGGTGGCCGTGCCCTCACCGTGCACTTCGGGAAGGTGGCTGGGGCTCAGTGCGTGGCTCTCGGGGATTTTGCTGGATTTCGGTGCCCACAAAAGCTGCTGCCTCTTCTTTAAAATTCCACAGCTGCGTTGGCTGTCGGGGCCGTGAAAGGCAGGAGCAGGCTCGGCTCGTTTTTATTCATGCAAAGAAATTGAAGGCGTAAATAAAGCCGGCCGGGGTCAGCGCGGGGGACCCGGCTCTGGATTTATCGGCACGCGGCCGCCCTGCTGCTGCTCCCACCCGGTGCTGGGGTGGTGCTGGTGGGACTGGTGCAGGCACCGGTGTAGTGCTGGTGGTGCTGGTTTGGTCCGACCAGACACCAGAGGGGCTCACACACGGCCACGTGCGGCTCCCTGTGTCAGTGCCAGCCCCGTGTCACACCACATCCTGGGGTGCTCTCCTGCCCAGTGCTCCCAGTACGCCCCAATACAGCAGGATGGCCATTGGCACGGTCACAGGGGCACCCCAAAAAAGAGGTGGCCGCCCCCCCCGCCTTCCTGCAAGCTGCAGCCCCCAGCAGCCCTCTGCAGTGAGGTGGCACCGGGCTCCCGTCCCCATCCCCATGGGGTGCCCCTGGCACCGTGCGCCCCCCGGGCGGCCAGCATCACCTGCTGGGGATTTTGGGGCAAAGGGGAAAAAAAAAAAACACCACTGTGGTGACGTCGGTGACGTCGCAGAGGTGACCACCTCAGCCCCCTCCCCGTCGTGTCCCCCCCCCCCCCCGTGTCTGCTCTCTCCCCAGGACGCCCTGCTGAGCCTGGGGGCCGTGATCGATGTCTCCAGCCTGCGGGACGCCCTGCGCGATGCCGTCCTCTCCCTGCTGCCCAAAGTGGTAGGTGGGGACCCCGGGAGGTGCTGGGGAGGGGGGCACTGGGTGTTGCAGGGTATCCGTGAGCTCCCTGCAGGGTGTGGATTCTCTGCTGTCTAATATTGGGGCTGAGCCACACGTCAGCACCCCCCTCTTTGCCAGGATCTGTGCTAATGCCCCCCCTGGACCCTTGCTGATAGCGGGGAGGGAGCGGTGCTGAGCCCCCCCTGACCCAACAGGACCCCTGAGCTCATTGTCCCCTTGCTGTCACCCACCCTGCCAGCAGCAGGTGACATTTGCCAGGGGCTGAGCCCCTGTGCTGTTATTGGGGTGAGGCCGTGCTGCAGCAGGAGGGTGCTGGCGTGCCCGGTGACGGGGTGGGGGTGTCCCCGGGGTGCTGGTGTCCCCGGGGTGCTGCTGGCAGCCTGGCATCACACACACCATACCAACACCATGCCCCAGCCGAGCAAAACTCCCCCCTGGCCCCCAGCTCTGCCTCAGTTTCCCCCTTGCCCCATCCCCGCGGGATCCTGCCGCTCTCCTCCCTGCGCATCCCCGGCGCTCCCCGCCCGCCTCCGGTGTTATTTCTGGGCGCCGAACACGCAATTGTTGAAACCCTCGGCCCGGAAAGTCTGCTGAGCCCGGCCTTTGCCCGCCGCCGAGGGCTCCGGCAGCTCGGGGCCATCAGCCAGGGAGCAGCTGGCACGGAACAGACCCGGAGCACGGCCCCTGACGTGTCCGCGGCACCGCAGCACTAAATCACCCCGCCAGGCCGCCGCTGCGCACGTTATCTCCCCCGCTGGCAGCTGATAATGGGATTTCATCGCCCGGCGCTGCCATGAATTACCTTCCTCCCTCCCCTCACCCCTCCCCGGGGCGCTGGAGCGTGCCAGGGCTGCCTGGTGAGGCTCTGCTGCCTCCTTCTTCCCAGGCGTTGCGAGGTTTTGGGGTCCCGTGCCAAACCTGGGGGCTCTCAGCTTCGACCCTGCTGCTGCAGGGTGGTGGAGCTCCTGGAAAACGCAGCTGGGGAAACTGAGGCACGCTGTGCCAATCCTGGGGGGCTTCTGGGGGGGTCTGAGAGGTTTGCAGAGCCAGGAGGGGGCACAGGGAGGGCTGCAGGGGGAGCAGCCCCCAACCCCACGCAGGGTGCTGGGTCCTGCCCGTGCCCCGTGCACGGGAGCGCACTGAGGCTGCAGGGGGGGGCTCACGGTGGTGCTGCTGCCCCCCCCCCCCCTCCAGGAGCACGTCTACATCTACCTGCTGGATGGGGACACCCGGCTGACCTGCGACGACCCCCCCCACGAGCTGCCTGCCGAGGGGAAGCTCAGGTGAGCCCCCCATGGACCCCTTCTTGGGGGGGGACCCCCACCGTGCCCCCCACTTGGAGCCTTTGGGCCACCCCGAGCTGTGCTGTGCGCCCCCAGACCCCCTGTTCTGCTGCAAGCCCTGCTGGGCTGCAGGTCTGGGATGAGCCACACGCATGCACACACCCCGTGCACGTGTGCACACCTTGCACGCACAGCCACATATGTGCACTGCTCGGCCAGGCATGCACAGACACACGGATACATGCACCGTGCGTGCACACACACCCCCTGTGCATGTGCACACCTCCTGCATGCCATGTGTGTGCACACACTGTGCACGTGCAAGCACACGCATGAAGCATGCGCATGCACACACACCGTGCACGTGCACACACACCCCACGCACATGCATGCACACTCAGTGTGCACACGCACGATGCACATGCAGATGTAGATGCACACACACTGTGCCCATGCACACACTCACTGTGCAATGCACACACCATGCACATGCATGCATATTCACCGTGCACATGCATGCACACACCATGCACATGGATACACACTTACTGTGCACATGCACACACACACAATGCACATGCAGATGCAGATGCACACTCACTGTGCGCACACACACTCCTTGTGCACATGCACACGCACCTTGTGCTCACGCATGCACACCCCATGCGCACACACACCCCATGCACACCCCATGCACATGCATGCACACTCCCAGTGTGTGCACAAACACTCATTGCACACACATACCCACACACCCCATGCACATGCACACACAGACCATGCACACGCATGCACAATCCCTGTGCACACGCACACACACCCCATGCACATGCACACCCCATGCACATGCATGCACACTCCCTGTGCACACCCCCCCGTACCCCAATCCCTCCCTGGCCACTTGCACACCCTTTTTCCTCCCCCCTCTTATCCCCCACCCCAATTTTTTGGGCTGCCCCCACCCCCACAGCCAACCTGCCCCCATGGCTGGGGGTCCCCTGCTGCTGCCCCCCCCCAGCTCTCCAGCCCCACACTCACTGGGTCCATCCCGGGGGTCCCTTAGCAGGGGCAAAGCAGGGGGACACATCCTTGGGGGGGGGTTCAAGAGAGGCTGGGAGCAAAGCGGCCTCCAGGTGGGGGTCCCGGGGTGGGAGCCCCCCACCCGGTCTCGCAGGGGGGGCGGCTCAGGGTGCCCCATGTCCCCCCAGGGATGCGGTGCGGAGGCAGAAGCGGGTGGAGTGCGGGGGGCTGCCCCCCGCCGAGCTGCAGGGCCAGAAGCTGGGCCCCCTGGCTGCGCCCCTCGCCCCCGGCACGCAAGGTGGGGGCTGCACGGGGCGGGGTGGGGAGGGGAGGGGGCAATGGGGAGGGGGTGGGCAATGGGTGGGGGGGTCAGGGGGTGGGTGGGGGGTCAGGGGGTGGGATGGAGGGAGGGAGGGAGGGGTGGGTGGGTGGGTGGAGGGATGGATGGATGGATGGATGGATGGATGGATGGATGGATGGATGGATGGATGGATGGATGGATGGGTGGATGGAAAAAAGGATGGAGGGATGGATGGATGGAGGGATGGAGGGATGGAGGGATGGATGGATGGATGGAAGGAAAAAAGGATGGATGAATGAATGGATGGATGGATGGATGGATGGATGGATGGATGGATGGATGGATGGAAGAATAGATGGATGGAAGAATAGATGGATGGAGGGGTGGAGGGATATAGGGATGGATGGATGGATGGATGGATGGATGGATGGATGGATGGATGGATGGATGGATGGAAAAAAGGATGGAAAAAAGGATGGAGGGATGGAGGGATGGAGGGATGGGTGGATGGATGGATGGAGGGATTTAGGGATGGATGGATGGATGGATGGATGGATGGATGGATGGAAAAAAGGATGGATGGATGGATGGATGGATGGATGGATGGATGGATGGGTGGATGGAGGGATGGATGGGTGGATGGATGGAAAAAAGGATGGAGGGATGGAGGGATTTAGGGATGGATGGATGGATGGATGGATGGACGGACGGACGGATGGATGGAAGGAAAAAAGGATGGATGGATGGATGGATGGGTGGATGGGTGGATGGGTGGATGGATGGATGGATGGATGGATGGGTGGATGGGTGGATGGATGGATGGGTGGAGGGATGGATGGATGGAGGGATGGAGGGATGGATGGATGGGTGGATGGATGGATGGGTGGAGGGATGGATGGAAAAAAGGATGGAGGGATGGAGGGATTTAGGGATGGATGGATGGATGGATGGATGGATGGATGGATGGACGGACGAACGGACGGATGGAAGGAAAAAAGGATGGATGGATGGATGGATGGATGGATGGAAGGAAGGAAGGAAGGAAGGAAGGAAGGAAGGAAGGAAGGAAGGAAGGAAGGAAGGAAGAATAGATGGATGGAGGGATGGAGGGATATAGGGATGGGTGGAGGGATGGATGGATGGGTGGGTGCGTGGGTGGGTGGATGGATGGAAAAAAGGATGGAGGGATGGGTGGATGGATGGGTGGAGGGAGGGATAGATGGATGGGTGGATGGGCAGAGGGATGGAGGGATGGAGGGATGGATGGAGGGATGGACTTGGTTACTTTGAGGACTTGTTAGTGTTAGGCCAGAGGTTGGACTCGATGATCTAGAGGGCTCTTCCAACCTAGAAATTCTGTGTGTGATTCTGTATGGATGGGTGGGTGGGTGGGTGGGTGGACGGATGGGTGGAGGGAAGAAGGGAGGGAGCGAGGGAGAGATGAGGGTGCACGGGCGACTAGGTGGGTGGGTGGGTGGATTTAGGGGTGGGTGTGGGTGGATAAGGGGGTGGATGGGTGGGCAGATGGGTTGGCTGCATGACTGGGCATGGGGATGGACGGACGGACGGATGGACGGACAGACGGATGGATTAGGGAGTGGGTGGATGGGTGGGAGAGTGGGTCGGGGACAGATGGATGGAGGGGAGAAGGGATGGGTGGGTGGGTGGAGAAATGGACGGGAGGGCACAGCACGGAGTGGGTGGGCGGGCACTGGGGGGCTGCACACACAGGGGGTAGGAAGGGAGGGGAGGGAGGGGGGGACACCCAATCTGAGGGGTCGGTGCCACCCCTCCAGCACCCCCCCGGGGCTGAGCCCGCTGTCTCCTTGCAGTGCTCATCATCCCGCTGGTGGACAAGGACAGCGGGGCCGTGGTGTGCGTCCTCCTGGTGAGCAGGGGGGGGGGGACGGAGCTGGGGACACCCCCCCCCCCCAATCCCCTGGGGATACCCCTTGGGTGGGACAGCAGGGACCCAAAACACACGGGAAAAGCCACCAAAACCTCACTTCTCCTCCCCAAATTGGGGGTCTGGGGGTGCCCACGCGCCCTGCCCCGGCCACCAGCGTCCTCCCGCTGCCCCCCCAGGTTCACTGCAGCCCCCTGAGCGACTCGGATGAGCAGAACCTGCGCGCCCTGGAGCGCCACGTGAGTGACCCCAACCCCTCCACGGTGCCTCCCGTCCCCTGTGCCACGTCCTCCCCCCCCCCTCCCCAGGTCCCTGACACCCCCCCTTCCCCGCAGACCCTGGTGGCGTACCGGCGCGTGCAGGCTCTGCAGAAGCTGCAGCCCTGGCCGCAGGTCAGCCTCTCCACCAGCTCCTCGCAGACCTCGCTGGCCAAGGCCGAGAAGGCTCCCGAGGGCAGCTACAGCGAGCTGGACTGCAAGATCCTGCAGCTCTGCGGTGAGGCTGGGGGGCGCAGAGGGTGGGGGGCGCACAGGGGGGGTGCGGAGCGGGCAGGGTGCTGAGCCACCCCTCTTGCAGGCGAGCTGTACGACCTGGATGCGGCCTCGCTGCAGCTCAAGGTCATCAACTACGTGAGTAGCTGCCCCCCCCCCCCCAGCTCCCTTAGCCCCTGCCGTGCCAAAAAACAGCCCCCAAATCGAAATCGAACCCCCCCCGGTCATCAGTAGTGACCAGAGTGAACGGCCCCGGAGCCGTCACCAGTCTCCAAAGCTCACGGTGCCACCCCAGGCACGAGGATGGGCAGGAGGTGGCACGGGGGGGGGGGGTCCTGCTCACCGCTTCCCCCCCCCCCAGCCTTAATTAACAGCAGGGTGCCATCAGTAGGCTCCAGGGTTAACGCGGCCAGCCCCAGCGGAGAGGTCCCAGGGGGGTACCCCACTCTTTGGGGGGTACCGGGGTGCTCTGGGCATGGGTTAGGGGCCAGATCCTGCCCTCTGGGGGGGGCTCGGGGCAGGTTGGAGCACCCACGGCTGCCCTCGTGTCCCCCCCCCCAGCTGAAGCAGGAGACCCAGTCGCTGTGCTGCTGCCTGCTGCTGGTCTCGGAGGACAACCACCAGCTCTTCTGCCAGGTGGGTGCCCCCTAGCCAGGCTCCCCCCGTGTCCCGGACCCCCCCAAATATCCCGGACCCCCCCCAGAAGCTCAGCCCCGTGGCTCCATCTCTTTTAGGTGGTGGGCGACCGCGTCCTCGAGGAGGAGATCAGCTTCTCGGTGAGGGCACCCACGGGTGCCAGCTTTGGGGATACGGGTGCCCCGAGGGGGGCTGGTGCTGGTGTGTCCCCCCTCCCTGCCCCATTTCAGCCCCCCCTCAGCCCCCCCCCTCTGCCCACAGCTCACCTTCGGGCGCCTGGGGCAGGTGGTGGAGGACAAGAAATCCATCACCTTGAAGGACATCAGCGAGGTGGGTGCCCCACGGAGCCGAGCCCCACAGGGCACCCTTGGGGGCTGGGGGTGAACCCTGCCCACCCCCCTTTGCCCCCTCCCTCTCTCTTCTTGCCCCGCAGGAGGAGCACAAGCAGCTCAACAGCATGCTGGGCACCGAGGTCACCTCCATGCTCTGCGTCCCCGTCATCAGCCGTGCCACCTCCCAGGTGGTGGCCCTGGCCTGCGCCTTCAACAAGCTGAGCGGCGAGAGGTGAGGGTGGGCTGGGGGTGGCCAGGATCCAGCCCTCGCCCCCCCCATTTCCCTCTGGTGGGGAGGGGACAGGGCGCTGAGCTGGTGTCCCCTCCATCCCCGGGGGTCTCCGTCCCTCCAGTTACACGGAGAGGGACGAGCACAAGATCCAGCACTGCTTCTGCTACACCTCCACGGTGCTCACCAGCACGCTGGCCTTCCAGAAGGAGCAGAAGCTCAAGTGTGAGTGCCAGGTGAGCCCCTCCCCGGCCCCCAGCTGGCTGCACGGCACCCGTGGGTGCCCCCCCGCTGCTGATGTCCCCTCTGTCCCCACCAGGCCCTGCTGCAGGTGGCGAAGAACCTCTTCACGCACTTGGGTAGGTGCCCCGGGAGCACCCCTGGGTGGTGCTGAGCCGGGTGACGGTGGCACCGGGGTCCCCTGTGGGGGGGGGACGTGGTGCTGTGCGCCACCAGCTCTAACCCTGCTGGTCGCAGGAGGGCACCCCTGAGCATGCACAGCGCTGGCTGCTCGGGCACGCATGCACAGACTGTGTGCACGTAGCAGTGTGCATGCACATTGCACTGCTGCATGCACACAAACCGTTACAAGCACGCACGCTGCTGCACGTGCACCATTTCATGCACACAAACAGCTGCATGCACACACACACTCCTGCATGCACCTGTACTGCCGGGCGCCTGCACGCACTGCAATGTGCACCCGCTGTGAGCACAGCAATGTCTGCATGCATGCACTCAAAACGGCACACAAGTGGTCTGCTGCATGCCCATGCAGTGCTGCATGCATGCACAGCAGCATGCACACACCCCTGTTGCACACACCTGCAAGCTGTATGCACTTCTGCATGCGTGTGCACATCTGTGTGTGCACACGCATGCATGCATGCGAGATGCACGCATGCATGCACACACTGCTGCTCAAGCGCATGCACACTTGCATGCACACACACAGCTGCACAAGCACACACTGCTGCATGCACATGTACCCCGTGTATGCATGCACACACTGCTGCACAAGCACATGCACACTGCTGCAGGTGCACATGCCATGTGCATGCACACACACTGCTGCATAAGCACGTGCACACCACTGCATGCACATATGCCACATGCATGTGTGCACACTGCTGAATAAGCACATGCACACTGCTGCACGTGCCACATGCATGCACACTGTTGCATAAGCGTGCACACAGTGGTGCACCCTGCTGCATGCACACCCCCTGCTGCATGCACGCACCCCCGCTGCATGCACAGCGCTTGTTGCAGACTGAGCGGAGACCCCCCCCTTATTACGCACATGGGTGGGGGGCTTCCCGCTGGTCTGGGGGGCTCCCTGCCTGCAGACCTGCAGGGGGGGCACCCTCCCCACGCCCCCCCCTAACCCTTCCCCCCGCTGCAGATGACGTCTCCGTGTTGCTCCAGGAGATCATCACGGAAGCCCGAAACCTCAGCAACGCCGAGATGTGAGCGGGGACCCCACGCGGGGAGGGGGACATGGGGACATGGGGGGGATGGCACCCCCCTGGGCGCCCTGGGGGGGGGGGTCCCATGGGTGCTAGTGCGGTGGTGGCCTCTTGCAGATGCTCCGTGTTCCTGCTGGACCGCCTCAGCCACGAGCTGGTGGCCAAGGTGTTCGACGGCGGCGTGGTGGATGACGAGGTGAGGTGGGCTGCGGGGGCAAGCGGCACAATTTTAGGGGGGTTTTAGGGGGATTTTAGGCTCGGGGAGGGCCGTGCCAGCTGCCCCTGATCCTCTCCGTGCCCACAGAGCTACGAGATCCGCATCCCCGCTGACCAGGGCATCGCGGGGCACGTGGCCACCACGGGCAAGATCCTGAACATCAAGGACGCCTACTCGCACCCCCTCTTCTACCGCGGCGTGGACGACAGCACCGGCTTCCGCACCAGGAACATCCTCTGCTTCCCCATCAAGAACGAGAGCCAGGGTGAGGGCATTGGGCGCCGTGCTGGTCCCAGCGCCGGGGGGGAGCCCTGACCCCCAGCACACGGCCACTGGGCTGTCCCCGGGGTGTGGATGTGAGCCTGTCACCCGGCACAGGGGCACGGTCCTGTCCCCAGCATTAGGGCACTGCATTGTCCCCTGCACATAGACACGATCCTGTCCCCAGGACATGGGCACGACGCTGTCCCCAGTAAAGGGGCACAATCCTGTCCCCAGCACGAGGACATTGCATTTTCCTCAGCACACGAGCACAATCCTGTCCCCAGAGCATGGACATGATCCTGTCCCCAGCACATGGACACAATCCTGTCCCCAAAACCTGGGCACAATCTTGTCCCCAGCACAGGGACACAATCCTGTCCCCAGCACATCACACCGTCCCCAAGCCCACCCCCTGGGCACAGCACCACCCCCCAGCACATGCTGACAGCCCCGTGCCGTGGGTGGGGGTCCCAACCCGCCCCCCCCTGACCCCGCCGTGTCCCCAGAGGTCATCGGGGTGGCCGAGCTGGTCAACAAGATCAACGGGCCCTGGTTCAGCAAATTCGACGAGGACCTGGCCACCGCCTTCTCCATCTACTGCGGCATCAGCATCGCCCACGTGAGTGCCTGGGGGGGTCCCCCGGGGGTCCCCGGCTTGGGGAGGGGACACGTGGGGATCGGTGACGTGTCTGGAGGTGGGGTGCTCGCCCTCAGTGCACCCACGCCCCCCCTTTGCCCCCCAGTCCCTGCTGTACAAGAAGGTGAACGAGGCGCAGTACCGCAGCCACCTGGCCAACGAGATGATGATGTACCACATGAAGGTGAGGTGTCCCCAACCCCGGGGGGCGATGCGCCCACAGGGAGGGGGTCCCCTGCTGGATGGGACCCCCCCGGTGTCAGCGTGGTGCCCTTGGGGGGCGGTGGCACCAAGCTGTTGGGGTTCTTGGCATCAGTCCCAGGGGAATTCTGGGGATGCCCTGGGTGCTGTGCCCATGCCGTGGTGCTTGTTGGAGTGACCCAGGGGACATTTGGGGACCCCTTGGGTGCTGTGCCCGTGCCGTGGTGCTGGCTGGGGTGTCCCAGGATAATTTGGGGACCCCGTGGGCGCTGTGCCTGTGCTATGGTGCTGGCTGCAGTGACCCAGGGGACATTTGGGGACCCCCTGGGTGCTGTAACCATGCCGTGGTGATGGCTGAGGTGTCCCAGGGAACTTTTGGGGACCCCCTGGGTGCTGAACCCATGCCATGGTGCTGCCTGAGGTGTCCCAGGATAATTTGGGGACCCCCTGGGCACTGTGCCCGTGCCGTGGTGCTGCCTGAGGTGTCCCAGGATAATTTGGGGACCCCCTAGGTGCTGTGCCCATGCCATGGTGCTTGTTGGAGTGACCCAGGGGACATTTGGGGACCCCTTGGGTGCTGTGCCCGTGCCGTGGTGCTGGCTGGGGTGTCCCAGGATAATTTGGGGACCCCGTGGACGCCGTGCCTGTGCTATGGTGCTGGCTGCAGTGACCCAGGGGACATTTGGGGACCCCTTGGGCGCTGTGCCCGTGCCGTGGTGCTGCCTGAGGTGTCCCAGGATAATTCGGGGACCCCCTGGGCGCTGTGCCCGTGCCCCCCAGGTGTCGGACGACGAGTACACCAAGCTGCTGAGCGAGGGCATCCAGCCCGTGGCCACCATCGACCCCAACTTCGCCAGCTTCACCTACACGCCGCGCTCCCTGCCCGAGGACGACACCTCCATGGTGAGGGCTTGGGGGGGAGGGGGACGGGCCCCAAAAGCCCCCCATGGGGTGAGCAGGGGGACGCGGGGACACCCCCTTGCCCACCCCCATCCCCTCTGCAGGCCATCCTGAGCATGCTGCAGGACATGAACTTCATCAACACCTACAAGATGGACCGCCAGACCCTCACCAGGTGGGGGCCGCGGGGACGACTTTTGGGGTCCCTGGGGGGGTGAGAAGCCCCCTCCTCACCCCCCCCATTATCCTCCAACCCCCCAGGTTCTGCCTGATGGTGAAGAAGGGCTACCGCGACCCCCCGTACCACAACTGGATGCACGCCTTCTCCGTCTCCCACTTCTGCTACCTGCTCTACAAGAACCTGGAGCTCGTCAACTACCTGGAGTACGGCCGGGACCCCCTCCCCTAAAAAAAAACCACCCCCCCCAGGGGCCTCCCCGCCCTCCCGCCTGCCTCAGTTTCCCTCCTCCTCCTCCCCTTCCCCAGAGACATCGAGATCTTCGCCCTGTTCATCTCCTGCATGTGCCACGACCTGGACCACAGGGGCACCAATAACTCCTTCCAGGTGGCCTCGGTGAGATCCCGCACGGTGCTGGGATGGGGCGGGGGGAGAGGGGCACGGGGACACCGTGGGGGCATGGGGGGGTCACCCAGCAGTGATTATGGGGGTGTGCTCTGAGCTGGGATGGCCCGGGGCAGGGTTAGGGTTAGGGTTAGGATTAGGGTTAGGGGCAGGGTTATTGTTAGGGTTAGGGTTAGGGGTTAGTGTTAGGGTTAGAGTTAGGGGCAGGGGCAGGGGCAGGGGCAGGGTTGGGGTTAGGGGTTAGGGTTAGGGTTAGGGTCAGGGTTAGGGGTTAGGATTAGGGTTGGGGCAGGGGCAGGGTTATTGTTAGGGTTATTGTTGGTTAGGGTTAGGGTTAGGGTTAGGGGTTAGGATTCGGGTTAGGGTTAGGTGCAGGGGCAGCGGTAGGGTTAGGGTTAGGGTTTAGGGTCAGGGTTAGGGTCAGGGTTATGTTTAGGGGTTAAAGTTAGGGGTTATGGTTATAGTTAGCCGTTCGGGGTTAGGGTTAGGGTTAGGTTTAGGGGTTAGTGTTAGGGTCAGGGCTAGGGCTAGGGTTAGGGTTAGGGGTTAGGGTTAGGGTCAGGGGTAGGGGTAGGGTTAGATTTAGGGGTTAGGGTTAGATTTAGGGGTTAGGGTTAGGGTTAGATTTAGGGGTTACAGTTAGGGTTCGGGTTAGGGTCAGTGCCAGGGTTATTGTTAGGGTTATTGTTAGGGTTAGGGTTAGATTTAGGGGTTAGGGTTAGGTTAGGGTTAGGGTTACGCTTAGGGTTAGATTTATGGGTTAGGGTTAGGGTTTGGGTTATGGTTAAGGGTTAGTTTTAGAGTTAGGGTTAGGTTTAGGGGTTGCATTTAGGGTTAGTACTAGGGTTAGGGCCAGGATTAGGTTCATGTTTAGTGGTTAGGGGTTACTGTTAGGGTTAGGGTTATGTTTAGGGGTTAGGTTTAGATTTAGGCTTAGGGTTAGTTTTAGTGAATAGGGTTAGGGTCAGGGTCAGGTTTGGGTTTAAGATCAGGTTCAGGGGTAGCGTTAGATTGTGGTTTAGGGTTAGGGTTAGGGTTGGGTTTGGGGTTAGGGTTAGTTTTAACAGATAGTGTTAGGGTCAGGGTCAGGTTTAGGATTCGGATCAGGGTCAGGAGTAGCATTAGATTTTGGTTTAGCTTTAGGGGTTAGGGTTAGGTGTTATGTTTAGGGTTAGGTTTAGGGTCAAGGTCAGGGTCAGGTTCTGCGTCAGGCTGACCCCGGTTCCCTCTCCTTGCAGAAATCCGTCCTGGCGGCTCTGTACAGCTCCGAGGGCTCAGTCATGGAGGTAAGGCCCCCCCCCAGCCCTGCTTTTTTTGGGAGGGGGGGTTGTTGGCAGTGGCTGCCCCCTCCCCTGGCTCATGGGGTCCTTCTGACGCCCCCCCCCCGCCCCGTGCGCCCCCCTCCCCAACCACATCCCCGCTCCTCCCGCAGCGGCACCACTTCGCCCAGGCCATCGCCATCCTCAACAGCCAGGGCTGCAACATCTTCGACCACTTCTCCCGCAAGGTGAGCCCCCCCCCCCGTGCCCCCCCAAAACCCCTTTATCCCCCCCAAAATCCCCCTGGTCCCCCCCCCGGTGCCACGCGCTCCTGCTGGGGGTGCTGAGCCCCATGACCCTCCAGGATTACCAGCGCATGCTGGACCTGATGCGGGACATCATCCTGGCCACCGACCTGGCCCACCACCTGCGCATCTTCAAGGACCTCCAGAAGATGGCAGAAGGTGGGGAGGGGGCTGCCGGGACCCTCCCGGGGGGGTCCCGTTGTCCCCCAAGGTTGTGTGGGGGGGCGCAGGGTGGGTTGGTCGCGGGGCACCGCGCTGCGTCCCCAAGAGGTGCCGGGGGGCTCATCCCATCGAGGGTGGTGGGGGGTCCTGGGTGCCCCCAGAACCTTCTCCTGGGGGCACTGGGGGTCCGTGGTGACCCCCCCAGACCCAAATCTGCCCCCCCCCCCGCCCTGCCCGCAGTTGGCTACGACCCCAAGAACAAGCAGCACCACAGCCTGCTGCTCTGCCTGCTGATGACCTCCTGCGACCTCTCCGACCAGACCAAGGGCTGGAAGACCACCAGGAAGATCGCGGTGAGCGGGGACCCCCCCGGACCCCCCCCCCAAAACCCCCCCAATTGTCCCCAGGGTGTACCCCGTGCCGGGTGCCTGCACCAACAGGGGGGCACCAGCAGCTCCCCAAGGGACGTCCCCTGCACCCTGCGGGCCCCAGAGCCACGTCCCCCCTTGGGGAGGGGTCCAAAAGGGGTGGGTGGGTGGGTGGGTGGGGAGGGGGCACCCTGGTGATGTGCCCCCCCCCCCGTGGTGACAGCCTGTCCCTTGCAGGAGCTGATCTACAAGGAGTTCTTCTCCCAGGGAGACCTGGTAGGTGGGGAGGGGGCTGGAGCTCTCCAGCCCTTGGCACGCGCCGAGGGGGGCTCGGATGAAGCTGAGGGGGGCTCGGATGAAACTGGGGGGGCTCAGTGGGGGTTTTTCTATCCGAGGGGGTAGCACTGACCCCCCCCCGTTGCTGCTGCTACAGGAGAAAGCCATGGGCAACCGCCCGCTGGAGATGATGGACCGGGAGAAAGCCTACATCCCCGAGCTGCAGATCAGCTTCATGGAGCACATCGCCATGCCCATCTACAAGTGAGCCCCCCCCCACCTCACCAACGACCCCCTGGGAGGGTTTTTTTGGGGTGGAGATGCTCCCCCTTATCCCCCCTCCATCCCAGGGTGGGATGGGGGGCGCCGGGCACGGCGCTCTGTAGGATTTTGGGGGGCTTTTCCAGGCAGCGGGGACCTCACGGGGGGGGGGGGGGGGGGGGTCACCCTAAAAACCCCAATTCTGAAAGGCTGTGCCCCCCCCCAGGCTGCTGCAGGACCTGTTCCCCAAGGCGTCGGAGCTGTACGAGAGGGTGGCCAGCAACCGGGAGCAGTGGACCAAGGTGTCCCACAAATTCACCATCCGGGGCTTGCCCAGCAACAACTCCCTGGACTTTCTGGACGAGGAGTACGACCCCCAGGCGCCCGACGCCCAAATGAACGGCTGCCTGGACGCCGAGGGGCACCCCGAGTCGGGGGCCGAGTGAGAGCCTTGTGGGGTTAAGGGGGGCGGGGGGGGGGGGGGGGGGAGGCCAGGGCCAGGGGGAGGTGGTGATGGAGAGGAGAGACCCCCAACCCCGCAGCCCTGCAGCCCCTTCCTCCTGATTTTGGGGGTAAAGGAGGGATTTTGGGGGCTCCGCGGTGGCACGGCGAGCGCTGGCCCTGTGCTGGTGGCACCATGGGGTCGTGGTGCCCCCCCCCTCCCCGTTCCGGGTTACCGGACCCCTTCTTTAGGGTGGCATTTGGGGACAGTGGCATTTGGGGACAGTGTGGGGTCAGGGTGGCTGTGCCTCAGGCTGCTGGTGCCACCCCGGTGTCCCCATGGGGCTGGTGGTGAGGACGTGGGGACGGCTTCCCTCGGCAGCCAGAGGTGGGGAGGGTTTGGGAACCCCCCCCCCCCCAACACCTCCAGGCAGGCTGGCCCCAAAAACGGGGCTGTGGGGGCCAGCGGGATGCACGGGGATGCCATGGGGTGGGTGAGGGGAGCACTTGTGGGGTGGGGGAGATGGGGTGCTGGGGGGCTCTCGGCTACGGGGCTGGAGCCCCCGGGGGCCGGGCACCCCAGAGGGATGGGGACGGTGCCACGGCCACTGGCCCTGTGATCGAGTGACCCCAAAAGAGGAGAGCAGAGGGCACAAACGCTGCCCCCCCCCCCCCCCCCCCCCCCAGTGTGATGGGATGATTTGGGGACAAACCACGGCTTTTGGAGAGCGAGGGGCTGGCGGCAGGAGGGTGGCACCGGGAGCAGGACGCGCACGGCCACCGGGGTGCTCCCAGCCCCACTCCTCGCTCTGCCCACGACCCCCCTGGACCCCCCAGGTCCCCCCCAGCGCCCTGCACCAGCACCTGGGGGCTGAGGGACCCCCGGCGCCACCACCCCCAGGGATCGCCTTCTTCTGGTGGTCCCCCCAGCCCTACAGACCACCAGGGATGGATTGGTGGCCCCCGGTGGTCCCTCTGGTCCTACAGATTGCGTGCGTGGGCTGTGGGGGGCCTCTGGTGGTCCCTCTGGTCCTACATGGCCCCTGCTGGCCTTGCACGGTCCCCCTGCTCCATCAACCCACCCTGCATGGTCCCTGCTGGTCGGCAGCCCCCCCGGTCCCATCCACGGCCCCCGCCAGCCTCCTGAGGGCCTCAAAATCCTACAGAGCACGGACTGATGGCCCCCGGTGGTCCTTCTGGCCCTACAGACCACCGTGCATGGACCCTGCTGATGTCCCGTGGTCCCTCCAGTCCCATCGACTGCCGTGCATGGACCCCCTGCCATCCTTCCGCGGTCCCCCTGCTCCTACAAACCGCTGTCCCTAAACTGGGGTGGCCTCCCCAGGTCCTTCAGACCCTACAGACCACTTGCATGGACTGTGGTGCCCCCCTGGGGTCCCTCTGGCCGTGCACGGACCCCGCAGGTCCCCCCCTTCTCCCTCCTGCCTGCAGCCCACCCTGCCCGGCCCCCACCATCCCGGGGGGCTCTGCCCTAATCCGACAGCCCAGCAAAGAGCCCTGGGGGGGTCCCACGGCCCCGGTTCCATGTCCCCAAGCCAGAGCCACCCCAAAGAGCTGTGGGGTCGAGCTGGGGCGGTGCAGAGCCCTGGGGGGGCTGGTGCGCCATGGGGTGGCCGCGGGGTGGCCACGGGGTGGTTATGGGATGGCCATGGGGTGGTCATGGGATGGTCATAGGGTGGTTATGGGGTGGCTGTGGGATGGCCGTGGGGTGGTTATGGGGTGGCCATGGGGCCGTTTGCTGCCCACCGTGGGCGCCCCCCTCGCCGTTTCTCCTCTAAGCAACGAGCCGACTGCTTTGGTGCGCACACGCGCGTGTGAGTGTGCCTGGGGGAGCCCCGGGAGACCCCAAACCCGAAACGGCGCCGGTCCCAACGAACTGCATTCATTTTGCCTTACCTCCTCGGAGTTGCCTTCAGAGAGACGCTTTGGCCAGCCCCCGGCAGGACCCCCGCCGCCCCTTCCCCGCGGATGCTGGCCGATCGCTTCGCCTACGAGACCCCCCCCCCAGCCTCCTGCCCCCCTCTCCCCGTGCCGCCGCGGGGCAGGGAGCGACGAAACCAGCGGGAAGGAGCAGACCCCAAAGGCAAAAAACAAACAAAAAAAAACCAGACAAACACCAACCAACCAAACCCAAACCGATATAGGAGAAAGCCAGCGCGGTGCCAGCCCCGCTGGCGGCACCGCGCCCGTCCCCGCTGGCAGCCGTGGCACACCGCCGAGGCCCTGTGCCCACCGGGTGCTGCCAGGAGCCCCTCTTTTGGGGCGAGAAACCACGTTTTGATGCAAAACGCCCACCCTGTGTGCACGCTGGGTGTTGATTTGTACGGACGTCCCCGGTGCCAGCTCGGTCTGCGTGACGCCGGCACCACCGTGCCACCGAGGCGCCGGTGCCACCACCCTGGGGGTGCTCAGAGCCTCCTAAAACCACTCGTGGGCTGCCGACGGTGGGCACCACGACCCGTGCCGTGCCGCGAGCATCCTGCCAGGCAGAGCTGGGGGTGTCCCACGGCCTCGTGTCCCCACGGGTCCGGGACGGCCGGCACCATGGGCACGTTCCCCAGCCGGTCCCCGGTGTGTGTGCGTGGCCCCGCTCCTGCCCCTGCGCCTATCCTGAGGCACGGGCACGCGTGCCCGGCTCACCAGCGGGTGTGCACGGGTGTGTGTGGGCGTGCAAAACCTCCTCCAGCTTCTCGGTCCTCTCCTCTCGCCGTGCTGGTTGTGCTGGGCTCAGCGCCTCCTGCCCGGGCGCTGCGGACAGGGCCTGAGCAGGAGACGGTTCTTCTTCTTCTCCTCCTTCTCCTCCTCCTTCCTCCTCCTCCTTCTCCGTCCTTCTCCTTTCTTCTTCTCCTTCTCCTTCTCCTCATCCTAATTATCCTTCTCCTAATCCTAATCCCTCCTCCTCCTTCCTCCTCCTTCCTCTCCTTCTCCTCCTCTTTCTCCCTCTCCTTCTCCTTCTTCCTCTCCTCTCCCTCTCCCTCTCCTTCTCCTTCTCCTTCTCCTTCTCCTTCTCCCTCTCCCTCTCCTTCTTCTCCTTCTCCCTCTCCTTCTTCTCCTTCTCCCTCTCCTTCTCCTTCTCCTTCTCCTTCTCCTTCTCCTTCTCCTTCTCCTTCTCCTTCTCCTTCTCCTTCTCCTTCTCCTTCTCCTTCTCCTTCCTCTCCTTCTTCTCTTTCTTCTTTGGTATTATTTTTTTGGTCGGTTTTGGTTTTCCTAATAAATTTCATACGTTGATCTCCCCGTGGCCTGGTGATGCTCTGTGGTTGGGGGGGGGTCCCCTCAGGGTGCAGTGGCACCAGGACGGACACCATGTACGGGGCACGAGCCCCCCTCTCCTGTGCCCCCCCGCTGTCACCTGGCTGTGTCCCCATCCCCCTGTCCACTGCGACCCCTTCCTTTGCCTGGGGCTCCACGCCCAGGGGAAATTGAGGCAGGGAGCGGTGTGGGGTTTCCAGTGCACCCAGTGCGTCCAGTGCTGGGCTCCCAGTGCTCCCAGTGTGGCCAGTGCCAGGATGCCAGTGCATGCAGGGTACCCAGTGCCACCTTCCCGATGTACCCAGTGCTGAACCAGCAGCACACCCACTGTACCCAGGGCTGGATTCCCAGTGCACCCAGTGCACCCAGTGCCAAGCTCCCAGTATGGCCAGTGTCAGGCTCCCAGTGCACCCTGTGCCCAGCTCCCAGTGCTCCCAGTGCTCCCAGTGCTCCCAGTGCTGGGCTCCCAGCAGGGGGCCATGCCTGGTGTACCCCCAGCTACCCGCATGTGCACGCAGGGCCCTTGCCTTTTGGGGTGCCCATGGGAATAACCGTGGCCTGATTAGCATAGAGGACCTGATTGGCTGCTTTGGTGCAGGAGGCGGGGCAAGTGGTGGCAGCAGCCAATGAGGATGGAGGGGAGGGGCTTCCCGCTGCAATGGCTGGGTTTCAGTGGAGGAGGAAATTTGGGAGGGGGTCCCCTGCCCCTGCCCAGCCCAGGGGTGTGCTGGGCCCACGTCCGTGTGTGTGCAAAGGGGCGTGCACGTGGAGGTGTACGTGTGCAAGGGGGTGTGTGCACCCCTCCGTCTGTGTGTGCACAGGTGTGGGGTGGGCGTGCAAGGTGTAGTGCGGTTGCATTGGTGTGTGTGCACAGGGGTGTGTGTGCACAAGTGTGTGTGTGTGCACGGGGGATGCACCTCTCTTTTTGTGCGTGCACACCAGTGTGTGTGCATGTAGCTCCACGTGTGTGTGCACACCGGTGTGTGTGCATGTGTGTGTGTGTGTGCAGGCATCTCCATGCATGTGTGTGCCTGGGGAGGGTGGCACTTCCCCCTGTGCCAGTGCACGCAGGTGTGTGCAGTCTTGTCCCTGAGTAGCTCTGTGTGTGCAAATGGAGGTGTACGTGTGCAAAGCAGTGTGTGCATGCATGCCCCTCCCTGTTTGTGTGTCCACAGCAGTGTGCAAACACACAGCTCCCTGTACGTGTGTGTGCAGAGCAGTGTGTGCATGCATGCTCTGTGTGCGCACAGCAGTGTGTGTGTGCATGCAGCTCCCTGTGTGTGCATGCATGCAGCCCTGTGTGTGCACAGTGGTGTGTGCACACCTGTCCCTGTGTGTGCGTGTGCAAAGCAGTGTGTGCATGCACGCATCTCCATTTTGTGCGTGCACAGCAGTGCATGCATGCGTGCTCTGTGTGTGCACAGCAGTGTGTGCATGCACGCAGCTCCCTGTGTGTGTGCACAGCAGTGTGTGCATGCACGATGTGTGTGTGCACAACAGTGTGTGCATGCACGCAGCTCCCTCTGTGTGTGCACAGTGGTGTGTGCATGTATTTTCTGTGTGCACAGCACTGTGTGCATGCACGATCTGTGTGTGCACAGAAGCGTGTGCATGCACGCAGCTCCCTGTGTGTGTGCACAGCAGTGTGCATGCATGCTCTGTGTGCGCACAGCAGTGTGTGCATGCACGCAGCTCCCTGTGTGTGTGCACAGTGGTGTGTGCATGCATGCAGCTTCCTCTGTGTGTGCACAGTGGTGTGTGCATGCACGATGTGTGTGCGCACAGCAGTGTGCATGCACACCCCTCCCCGCACGCGTGTGCGCACAGCAGCGTGCCCGTCCCCGCAGCCCCCTCCGGGTGCGCGCGCGTGCGTGCGTGTGCCCGCACCCAGCGCTCTGCGTGCGCGTGTGCGCGTGTGTGCACGCCCCTCCCCGGCCCCGTGCGCGCGCACAGCACCGTGCCCATGCACGCCCCTCCCCGCGCACGCCCCTCCCCGCGCGTGTGCGCGCCCGGCCCGCCGTGCACGCCCCTCCCCGTGCACGCCCCTCCCCGTGCACACCCACGCGTGCCCGCGCGGGGGCGCCCCCCCTTTCCCCGTCCCCCCCCCCCATCCCGTTTCCCCCCCCCCCCCCCCCCCCCCCAGCTCCGGGCCGGGCCGCTCGGCGGGGCCGCGGCGTTGCAGCGGGCGCAGCGCTCGGGGCCGGGCCGGGCCGGGCCGTGCCGTGCTCAGCGCCCCCCCCGTGACCCCCCCGGACCCCCCCACCGGGAATTTTCCGAGCTCCGCCGGCGCTGCCCGGCCGCGGCATCCGCGGGGCCATGGGAGACAAAGGCACCCGGTGAGTGCGGATGGGGGGGGTGGGGGGGGCGCGCAGGGGGGGCGCAGAGGGGGGGGCACACGCGTGCACACGCCTGCATGCACACGCACGCGTGCAAACACGCGTGCACGCAGCGCGGTGACAGCCGGGGGGGGCCGCGCCGGCGCCGTTCCCACGCCCCCCCCCCCTTTCCTTGCACCCCCCCAACTCCGTGCATCCTAGAGGGGGGGGGTTGACCCCCCTTGGGGACCCCCCCCCGTGGGTGTTTGGGGTTCCCTGGGGGGGTGTGCAGGCGCTGTGCCCCCCCCCGTGCTCCCGCATTGGGGCGGGGGGGGCGCCAGGCACGCGTGGGTGCTCACCCCGGGAGTGCCCACGGGAATTTGGGGGTCCCTGGGGATGGGGGGGGGGAGGGGGCTCAGCATCGCCTCCTGTGCGCCCCCAACCCTGCTCCTGGGGGGGGCCCGGGGGTCACCGCTGCCCCCCCGCCACCCCGCTGCGGCTGCCCCCATTTCCCTGGCTGTCCTTAATTATTTAGGGCCAGGTGCTGGGGGGCCTGGGGGGGGGGGGCTCGGTGCTGCCGCTCGCCCCCAGGGGTGGCCGGGAACGGCCTCATCCTGCCCCCGGCCCCCCAGCCCCCGCGGTGGGGTTCGGGGGTCCCCTGCAGGCGAGGGCACCCCCGTGCCCCCCAGCAGCAGGGGAGGCTGGGGGCGAGGGGGGGGGCTCGGCCCTGCTCTGGCAGAAGCTTCCAGAAACGCTGCAGCCGTTCGGGGTGGCACGGGGGGGGGTTTGGGGACCCCCAAGCGCCGGGGGGAGGACGCGCCGCGGGGACCCCTGCTTTGGCTGGGGACACCAGCCCCTGCGCCCCCCACCCTGGGAACGTGGCCGTGCCCCTGGGAGCGCAGTGATTTTATCCCCAACCCCCCCCGTTTCCATCTGGGGGGGTTTTGGGGAAGCCCCCCCCTTCCCATGCAACGGGGACGGGGGCACCCATGGGACCCCATGGCGAGCTCGGCTTCCCCGGGGCGATTTTGGGCACGGGGTGGGTGCTGCTTCGGGGCCTGGCGGGGGGGCTTTTTGCATCCCACCCCCCCCCCACACTGCAGCTCGGGGCCCTCAAATGCCCAAGAGCCGAGCGATTGGGATGACAAACCCCAAATCCGCCCCCCCCCCAGCCCTAAACCCCAACCCCATCGTGCGCCGTGGTGGCTCCGCGTCGTGCGCGGCCGCTCGGGTTTCCCGATGCGCTCCGGCGGTGGCCCCATTGTTATTTCCGAAGCCCTGCAGGTTATTAAAAGGGTCAGGATGGAATTAGGAGCAGCTGGAGGCTGCGGGGAGCAGCCCTATAGGGCCGCCCTCCCTCTGATTCATTCACTGGGGTTTGGTGTTCCCCGGGGACCCCGGGGGGGGCACGGAACTGGGGCCGCTTCGCCACCGGGCTCCGGGGATGCCCCAAAACACCCTTTCCACCCGTCCCAATGTCTGCATTGTGGGGCTGGGGGGGGACACCCCGCTTTTAGCACAGTTCCTGCACCCCACATTGGTGTCACCAGGTTTGGGGTGCGCCTGGGACGAGCCCCTGGTGCAGGAGCCGGCCCTGCACCCATGGGTGCTCCCCGGCCAGTGCGGCCCCGTGCACCAGCAGCCGCCTCCTGATGAGCCCCCCTAAATCCCTGCGCTACAAGGAGCCCGGGAAGGTCCCTGTGGGGTCAGCAGCAGAGCCCTACAGCTGCTGGCACCACCGGGGCTGCCCTGACCCCATAAGCGGCCGAGCGTCGCCTGCTTCTTTGCAGCATCTCCAAAAACGCGTGCGTCCCCCAGCACCGGTGCCGTGGTGGTCCTGTGGGGGCAAAAATGGAGCTGGGAGGGGGGAAATATGGGATGGGGGTCCCCAAAACCGCACCCTGGACCCGTTCCTACAAAGGTGCCATCCTGGGACCCCGCTGTCCCACCCGGCGTGGGGGCTTTTGGGGTGCTGGTGCCAGGAGATGGGTAGGACCCATGGGGGGTAGGGGCCTTCAGTGGGGTCCTAACCCCAAACTGCGGCCCTAAACCCCAGAGAGCTTCTCGGGGTGCCCTGGGCTCGGCGGCCACGGTGCCCCCAGGGCCGGGTATGGGGTCAGGAGCCGGGCCGGGGACCTCGGCCACTCGACGGGTGCGGGAGCGAGCCCTGGCCACCGGCCCGGGAGGGGAGACTTTGGCTTCCTGGACTTTGTTTGGAGAACAAACTCTCCTAAATAACAGCAGGATCCAGACATCCCGGATCCCAGCGCCAGCGCGCTTCCGTGCCAAGGGACCCGAGCGAGGCGCAGTGGGGGATTTTGGGGCCGAAAGCCCCCTTTATGGGGTCGGGGATCTTGGAGAGGCGCAGGGGGTCCCGGTGGGCGTCGGAGACCCCCGGGAGCGGGTGGGTGGCAGCAGCTTGACCCCCCCCCCCGGGGGGATTGATCGGTGGTGGATCTGGAGGAGCGGGGACCGGAGGGGACCCCATTAATTAGCGGCCACCAAACGAAGAGGTCGTTAGTGCCGAGCGGCTGCCTAACGAGCTCGTTAAGGAACCCGATCGATGCGGAGGCGAGAGCAGGATCCGGCCACCCCGGGCTCAACCCCGTGGCAGGGTGCCGGGGTGGGGTGGGGGGGGTACGGGGCTGCTAGCCCCACAGCGGGGGTTCTTCAGCCCCCCGGGAGGGGGAAATAGGGGATTTGTAGGGCCAACGGCAGCTTCCTGCTGCACGTCCCCAGCTCTCAGCACCAGGAAGGGCCGGGGGGGAGGGAAGGCCTCGCGCTTCCTCTTCCCTCCCTCCCCAGCTCGGGGTGGGGTGGCAGCAGGCAAAGGGGGGGCCAAAATCCCACTGTGGGGTCTGGGGGAGCCCCCCCCCCGTTCAGGGTGTCCCATAGGGATGGGTTCAGGCACCCCATCCCCGGTGTTATTCCATAAACGGTGCTGGTTTGGGTCAGGGAGATCCCCCCCCCCCCAGCTTGGGGGGGCTGTAGGGGGGTGTGTGGGGTGCTGCACCCGTAGGATGGGGCTATGGGGTCCCTGTACCCACAGTGTGTGTTTATGGGGTCCCTGCACCCACTGCATGGGGCTTTAGGGTCCCTGCACCTACAACACGGAGCTTTGGGGTCCCTGCACCCACAATGTGGGGCTGTGGGGTGCTGCACCCACAGTGTAGGGCTTTGGGGTCTCTGCACCTGCTGCGTGGTTCTTTAGGGTCCCTGCACCCACAGGGTGGGGCTTTAAGGCCCCTGTACCCACTGCATGGGGTTATGGGGTCCCTGCACCCAAATCATGGTGGTTTAGGGTCCCTGCACCCAAAGCACCGGGCTATGGGGTACTGCACCCATAACATAGGCCTTTAGGGTCCCTGCACCCACAACATGAGGCTATGGGGTCCCCGCAGCCACACCACGGTGCTTTAGGGTCCCCACACCCAAAGCATTGATCTATGGGGTGCTGCACCCACAACACAAGGCTATGGGGTCCCTGCATCCAAACCATGGTGCTTTGGGGTCCCTGCACCCACTGCATGGTGCTTTAGGGTTCTGGCACCCACAACATGAGGCTATGGGGTCCCTACACCCAAACCATGGTGCTTTAGGGTCCCTGCACCCACAGCATGAGGCTATGGGGTCCCTGCACCCAAACCGTGGTGCTTTAGGGTTCCTGCACCCAAAGCACTGGGCTATGGGGTGCTGCACCCATAACATAGGCCTTTAGGGTCCCTGCACCCAAAGCATTGATCTATGGGGTGCTGCGCCCACAACACGAGGCTATGGGGTCCCTGCACCCACACCACGGTGCTTTAGGGTCCCCGCACCCCCAGGGTGGGGCCGCCCCGTGTCCCACACCCCCGGTGCCGGCCGTGCCCCGGATCGGGGTGGCCCCGCGGCTGCGGGCGGGCACCATGAGTAATTATTTCCTGCTCTGCCGTGCACCGGGGTTGTGGGACCGGGGCCACCAGGAGGCCGCGGGGACTTCCCGGCAACGGGGCCGAGCCAACCCGCTGGGGAGAGGGCACCCAAGGGACCCCGGTGCGCGGAGAGACCCCGGTACCTCTGTGGGGTCACCCTTGGGTGCCCGGAGAAGGGCGGTGCCGGCGCTGCGGCGGCTCCGTTTGCACCCGGAAGGTGCCTCGCCCCGGTGGCACTGCACCCCCCCGGTTTTGCACGCCCGTAGCACGCCCGTTTTGCTCACTCTATGGGGCCGTGACGCTCTCTGGGGCCGTGACACCCAGCCCGTGGCCGTGGTCCCACATCCACCCCGGTCCCGTGGGTGCTTTGCTCCCAGAGCGCACCCGGGAGGTCCCCGGGGAGCCCCAGGCTGTTGGTGCCCCTTGTGGGGTTTTCTCCGTGCCCCCATCTCCCTGCTGCTCATGTGGGGTCAAGGAAATGTCCCCCAGCCCCCGCACACCCTGCTCGCCGTGGGGTGGCCTTGGCCATCGCCCTGGTGGCCCCGTGCCCGATGTCCCTGTGCCCGCTGGGCCATGACATGGGGACACGGGGACATGGGGCCAGAGAGGAGCAGGGACATTGGGGCAGGGATGCAGGGACCCAGAGACCCTGGGACACGGCTGCAGGGACATGGGGACACTGGGACAGAGCCACCAGGGGACAGATATGGGGACCCAGGGGCACAGGCAGGGACACGGAGCCCCTGGGGACCAGGGGTGCTGGCGCACGAGGCCACCAGGATGCTCGTGGTCCCCTGAGCCCCCACCCAGAGCCGTGGCCACCCCCAGCACCGCAGCATCCTGCTTTCTACGGGGTCCCCCTGCACCCCAAAAAGTCCCCGGTGGCACACGGGGGCTGTGTGACGTCCCCCCAACCTCCAGCAGGGGCTGGAGGGTCCCCAGGGGCTGGAGGGTCCCCGTGGACCCCGGGGCCGTGCTGCGGGAAGGGCCGGGGACCTCTGCGGGGAGGTTTTGGGGGCGGAAACAGTTTTGGTGTTTCCCCCTCTGCCTTCTGGAACCAAATGAATGAACGGCGCTTCCTGGCAAAAAAAAAAAACAAAAAAAAAAAACAAAAAAAAAACCGCGCCTTTTCGCCTGCCCCAAAAGCGCGGGGTTTCAGCGCCTTTCTCCTTCCTTTCTCCCGCCGTGGGGAGCGCCCGGCGTTTGTCTTCGAATGGTTTGCCCGGCCTGAAACGCCGCTGATAATCTTCCAGGGCAGCTTTAATAGAATTTCACGGCGAGCGCGGATTATCCGGGGAGAGCCCATTACGGGTGGCTGTGCGCCAGGGGAGGCGGGGTGGGGCGCCCCGCTGGCACCCCCCCACCTGCAAACCTTGCTTTTTTGGGGTTCCCTTCGGATATTTGGGCATCATAAAAAGCTGGGAAGGGCGAGGAGGGCTCTGGGGGGCTTCGTGCTGCCTCTTCAGTGCCCGGGGAGCGTGCGGCCGCCCGTCACCGTGGCGTCTGGGCGCCTGCCCCCTGCGCTTTGCTGCAGAAGGGTTGCCCGGGGACCCCCCCCAGGGACCCTGCCCCTCTCTGCCCCGCTGTTCCCAGCTTGCAGGGAGCCCGGCCGTGCGTGGCGTGGCACCTTGCACAACTCCTTGCACAACTCCCTGGGCTGCACCTTGCACAATGCGTCGCGCTGCAGGGCCTCTGCGTGGCACCTTGCGTTGCGGCGGCACTTTGCAGAGCACCTTGCACAGCAGGGCCTGTGCACAGCGCCTTGCATGGCACCTTGCACGGCTCTGGCACCTTGCACAGCACCTTGCACAGCAGGGCCTTTGCACGGCACTTTGCATGGCACCTTGCACAGCACTGGCACCTTGCACAGCACTGGCATCTTGCAGACACCTTGCACAGCAGAGCCTTTGCACAACACCTTGCACAACAGCTTGCACAGCACTAGCACCTTGCACAGCGCCTTGCACAGCAGGGCCTTTGCACGGCACTTTGCATGGCACCTTGCACAGCACTGGCACCTTGCACAGCACCTTGCACAGCACCTTGCTCAGCAGGGCCTTTGCACAACACCTTGCACAGCACCTTGCACAGCACTGGCACCTTGCACAGTGCTGGCATCTTGCAAACACCTTGCACAGCACCTTGCACAGCACCTTGCACAGCACTGGCATCTTGCAGATCACCTTGCACAGCAGGGCCTTTGTGTGGCTCTTGCACAACACCTTGCACACCTTGCACATCGCTGGCACCTTGCACAGCACCGACGCCTTTGCACAGCATTTTGCACAGCAGGCTCTTTGCACAGCACCTTGTACAACGCCCTGAACGGCAGGGCCGTTGCGTGGCACTCGCCGTAGCAGGGTGTTTGCACAACCCCTTGCACAGCACCCTTGCACAGCTCTGGCATCTTGCACAGCACCTTGCGCAGCACCAGCACTTGGCAGAGCACCTTGCACAGCACCAGCACCTCGCGCAGCACCTTGCACAGCAGCTTACATGGCACAGGGCCTTTGCACGGCACCTTGCACCAACCCCTTGCACAACCCCTTGCACAACCCCTTGCACAACCCCTTGCACAACTCCTCGCACAGCACCAGCACCTTGCACTGCACCTCGCGCAGCTGGATGGGGATGGGGGGTTGCTGTTGGAGCCCCCCGAGCCCCCACCCGTGGTGCTGCCAGCAGCCCGGGGCTGTGGTGCAGCACCAGGAGCAGCGCCTTGCCCAGCCCCGAGCGCTCGCTGCGGGCCAGCAGCTGTAAGGAGACACCGCCGGCGCGGCCGGATTTATAGGAAAAGCTTCCCTGGGGGGGAATTAAGTGGGAAAAACCTCCGGCTGCCAACTGTGAGGCTGCCAGGAGCCAGGAGCGAGGGCCCCGCGCTGGGACCTGGCTGGATCCGGCCCCCTTCCAGCCCGAAGGGGAAACTGAGGCAGGGGCTGGGAGCTCAGCACCGTGGCCCCCATCCCATCCCCGTGCCCCCTAACGCCCCTTCCCTTTGGCTTTTTTTTGCAGGGTGTTCAAGAAGGCGAGTCCCAACGGGAAGGTAAGCGCCACCACGGGGGTCCCCCTTCCCCCAGAAGGGAAACTGAGGCACGGCGGGGCCGGGGGAACGTGCCCATGCCCAAGGTCAGGGCTTTAATTGGGGGCTGCGACCCCCAGGGGTCCTGCACGCCCCACGGGGATGCTTTCGGCTGGGGGTGCTGGCGGGGGCTGAGCCGGGCTGCGGGGCAGGGGGGGCTCCCCCGGGAGCCTAATCGGATGAGGCTGGGGTCTAACGAGCTCCAGCTGGGGCGGCGCAAATCGGATTTGTGGTGAGGGCTGCGGGGACGGAGCCAGGCAGCGGCTGCCGGGAGCTTGGCAGCCCCTGGTGTTGCTTCTCCCTCAGCACCGTGCCCGGCGTCCCCTCTGTGCTTTCGGGGGGGTCCCCCAAATCTCTGGATACCCCCGGTGGGGATGCTCGGCAGCATCCCGGGCTCGCTGGCACCGCTCCCTCCTCGCAGCCTTTTGGGTCCGCGTGGCGAAAAAGGATGGGGACAGCGGCGTCCCCACAGGGGCCAAACTGCCCCAAACCCGCACCCTGCAGCCCCCATCCTCACCGCAGAGCCTCTCCCAAACGGGGGGAGCACGGTCCCTGTGCCAGGGGGCTGCAAAAGGTCCCCTGCAGTCCCCACTGTGGGGTCAGTGATGGTGTGTGCGCTCGGGGACCTCCCCAGTGCGCCCAAATTTCCTCCTCCTGCCCAGCTCCGGGTGATGCCCCTGCGCCCCGTGCCTCAGTTTCCCCCCCCAAAAAGCGAGGTGGGGCCCGGGATTTGGGGCAGCCCTCACCCCGCTGTCCCTCTCGTGTCCCCGCAGCTCACGGTCTACCTGGGGAAGCGGGACTTCGTGGACCACATCGACGTGGTGGACCCCGTGGGTGAGTGGGGCCGGGTGTCCCCCTGCTCTCAGCGGTGCTGGTGGCCCCAGGGTGGTGGCAGGGGCGTGCCAGGGGTCCCTGCGTGTCCCCCCCCTGCTGGCACGTCCCCCCCACCCTGCTGCTCTTCCCTTGCAGACGGAGTGGTGCTGGTGGATCCTGAGTACCTGAAGGAGAGAAAAGGTAACCTCGGGGGGGCCCTGACGCCTGGGGACAGGGGGGTGGCACCCACAGGGGACAATGATCCCCCCCCCCGTGTGGTCCCACCTGGTGCTGGGGTTTGCTGGGCCCTTGGGTGAGGTTTTCCAGCCCCCCCTGCTCTGCGGTGGCTGCCCTGAGGTCGCACCCCCATCCCCATCCCCGTCCCACGGGGACCCAACCGGTGCCACTTGTCCCCAGCTCCCTGTCACGGCACCTCCCGGGTGCCACCACTGCGTCCCGGTGCCACCTGGGTTGAAACTGGTGGGGCTGGGGTGAGCTGGGGTGTCACCGTGCTGTGGTGCCACCGTGCCATGGTGCCACTGTGCCATGGTGCCACTGTGCCATGGTGTCACTGTGCCTTGATGCTACTGTGCCATGGTGCCACCATGCCGTTTTGTCACCGTGCCATGGTGTCACCGTGTCTTGATTCCACCATGCCATGGTGCCACCATGCCATGATGCCACCGTGCTGCAGTGCCATGCCACCGTGCCACAAAGACACCATGCCACAGTGCCATGGTGCCATGGTGTCACCGTGCCTTGATGCTACTGTGCCACTGTGCCACTGTGTCATGATGCCACTGTGCTGCAGTGCTATGCCACCGTGCCATAATGGCACCATGCCACGGTGCCACTGAGCCATGGTGCCACTGTGCCATGGTGCCACCATGCTGTGGTGCCACCGTGCCGTGGTGCCAACATGCTGGGGTGCCACTGTGCCAAGATGCCACCACACTACAGTGCCACCATGCTGTGGTGCCACTGTGCCAAGGTGTCACCGTGCCTTGATGCCACCATGCCCTGGTGCCACCATGCCGTGGTGCCACTGTGCCACGATGCCCATGCCCGTGGTGTCACCGTGCCATGGTGCCACCGTGCCGTGATGCCACCGTGTCCCCCCCTTTGCCACCCCCCAGTCTTCGTGACGCTGACCTGCGCCTTCCGCTACGGCCGCGAGGACCTGGACGTGCTGGGGCTGACGTTCCGCAAGGACCTGTTCGTGGCCAACGTGCAGGCGTTTCCCCCGGTCCCCGAGGAGAAGAAGCCCCTGACGCGGCTGCAGGAGCGGCTGATCAAGAAGCTGGGCGAGCACGCCTACCCCTTCACCTTCGAGGTAGGGCCCCTTCCTCTTCCTCTCGCCCCCCATATGGGGGGAGAAATCGGGGTGGTGCCGCTCCCCAGCTCGTCTGGGTGCTGGGGCGCGGGGCTTTTTGGGGTCCTGCATGCGGGCACAGCATCCCTGGGGGATTTGGGATGGCCAAAGGGGTGCTGGGGTGAGGACGTGGTGGCTTCTGGATGCTCTTGCCCTGGAGGAAAGCGGCCTCTGCACAATGCAGCCAGTGGGGAAACTGAGGCAGGGGCGGCCCCGCTGCCTGGTGGCGCAGGGGGTCCGTGGCCAGGCGGTGACACAGCCCCGGGGGGCTCCCCCCTGAGCGAAGCAGAGCCCTGGGGAGCCCCAAATCCCTGGGGAGCCCCCTGCCGCGTCCGTGAGCACAGGGGATCGGAGCTGTTCCTCCCCGCCACGCTTTAATTGCGGCGGTAATTAGCTGCCTTAATTCCAGCCTTGTCTGGGAGCCGGGAAGGAGCGGGAGGAAATTTCCATCACAGAGCTCCTGAGCTGGCAGTGGGGAGCAAAATTGGGGGTTTTGGCAGATAACGGGGGGCAAATCCCCCCCGTGGCGAGGGGCACGGGCACCCTGAGCCCCCGGGGGACCCGGTGCCGTTTTCCAGGCGTGAGCTCTCAGCTAAACTCCCCGGGGATCACAACCAGGCGCGAGCCCTTGCAAAACAACCTTAATTCCTCCAAATCCCCCGGATTAAACCGAAAAAAAATAATAAAAAAAGGCGCATTAGCACGGCTCGTAACTCCTCGGGGCTTGGGTCTCCGGGGTCTCTTCGGATTAACCCTGGCCAGAAGGGGAAGGGCAGCACGACCTCCCCCTGCCCGTCCCCTCCCCGATGCCCGGGATGCCACAGCCCCCTGGGGAGGGGGATTTGGGGCAGGGGTCCTCACCCCCTTTCTGTTTCAGATCCCCCCCAACCTGCCTTGCTCCGTCACGCTGCAGCCGGGCCCCGAGGACACGGGGAAGGTAAGGAGCACCTCGGGTCACCCTGCCGTGTCCCACGGGCTCGTGGCACCCCCCTGGGCATCCCCCCCAGCCCTTCCCAGCAAAGCCCAGCTCTTGAATCGGGGTGAAATCACCCCAGGGAGCCCAAAAGATGACGTCCCTGGACTGGGGACACGTCTGGGGATGGGATGCCAGGGTGTCGTGCACAGGATTTGGGGTGCAGAGGGGTTCATTGGCCTCCTCCTCTGCCCCCCTCCTGCTTTGCAGGCCTGCGGTGTGGACTATGAGGTCAAAGCTTTCTGCGCGGAGAACCTGGAGGAGAAAATCCACAAGAGGTGAGGGGGGAGGACGTCAGCATGGGATGAGGGTGCCCAGGTGGGGGGCAGCGAGCGGCAGCGGGGAGGGGGCACCTGGCTCTGGCACCCCACAGTGGGTGGGATGGGGCTGGGATGGAAACATCTTTTGGGATGGAGCAGGGGTGGAGATGTCCTTTGGGATGGGGTGAGGATGCAGATATCCTTTGGGATGGGGCAGGGATGGAGATGTGGAGATGTCCTTTGGGATGGGGTTGGGATGGAGATATCCTTTGGAATGGGGTTGGGATGGAGATTTCCTATGGGATGTGGTGGGGATGGAGGTGTCCTTCAGGATGGGACAGGGATGGGATGGAGATGTCCTCATGGATGTGGTGAGGATGGAGATGTCCTTTGGGATGGGGAAGGGATGGAGATTTCCTATGGGATGGGGTGAGGATGGAGATGTCCTTTGGGATGGGGCAGGAGTGGAGATGTCCTTTGGGATGGGGAAAGGATGGAGATGTCCTCTGGGATGAGGCGGGGATGGAGATGTCCTTTAGGGTGGGGAAGGGATGGAGACATCCTATGGGATGTGGCTGGGACGGAGATATCCTTTGGGATGGGGTGAGGATGGAGATGTCCTTTGGGATGGGACAGGGACGGAGATGTCCTTTGGGATGGGTTAGGGATGGAGATGTTCTTTGGGATGTGGTGAGGCTGGAGATGTTCTTTGGGATGGGGTGAGGATGGAGATGTCCTTTGGGATGAGGCAAGGATGGAGATGTCCTTTGGGGTACGGTGAGGATGGCATGGCTGTGGGGCTACTGGGCGAGCCCCTTGGTAGGGCCAACCTGGGCCGTGTGAAAAGAGGGATTTGACCCCAAACGGGCCCAAAACGACACGGGGAGAGCTGCCAGCAGCTGGACACCCGTGCCCTGCCCTTGTCCCCGCAGGAACTCGGTGCGCTTGGTCATCCGCAAGGTGCAGTACGCCCCGGAGCGACCCGGCCCCCAGCCCATGGCAGAGACCACCCGGCAGTTCCTCATGTCCGACAAGCCTCTGCACCTCGAGGCGTCCCTGGACAAGGAGGTGGGCTTGGGGTCGGTGGTCCCGGGGGGTCACACCCCCATTGGGGTGGCTCCGGGAGGGGTACGGTGCGCTCACATTCCCCGTTCCCCACAGATCTACTACCACGGGGAGCCCATCAGCGTCAACGTGCACGTCACCAACAACACCAACAAGACGGTGAAGAAGATCAAAATCTCAGGTGAGGCTCGGGGCCGCCCGGGGGGCCGCCTTGTGGGTTGTGACCCCCCCACATCCACCGTGACCCCCTCCCCTTGCTCTCCATCTCCCGCCCCAGTGCGCCAGTACGCCGACATCTGCCTCTTCAACACCGCCCAGTACAAGTGCCCCGTGGCCGTGGAGGATGCTGAGTGAGTGATGTGGGGCTGGGGGGGGGGGTTTGGGGGGGCTTTTGGGGTGCCCAGCCTTTGGGGGAGGTCTCCTGCCCGAACTCAATCCTTTGGGGTCAGCAGGAGGATGGATCCGGCGTGCGCAGCCTGCTGGGACCGGTGGGGAGATGGGAATTGTTATTTTTTGTTTTTTTTTGTGATAAAATGTGGCCATTTTTGATGGCAAACTCCGGCCCCATGGAGGGTGCTCATGGGTGGGGGGGACGTGGTGCTGGCACACCGAGCCCTCAATGAATGAAGCAGAGCCAAAACTGCAGGGTTTCGCCCCATTTCCCAGCCTGCCCCGACCCCATCAGCCCCCAGCCCTCCCGGGGGGCAGCACGGGGGGGGGGGTCTGGGACTGACCCCCCCCCCCGCTGTCACCCCCAGTGACATGGTGGCCCCGAGCTCGACCTTCTGCAAGGTGTACACCCTGACCCCCTTCCTCGCCAACAACCGGGAGAAGCGCGGGCTGGCGCTGGACGGCAAGCTGAAGCACGAGGACACCAACCTGGCCTCCAGCACGCTGTGAGCCCCCCCTGTCCCCCCCCTTGGTGCCACCCCGATAGGGGCAGACCCGGCGGGACCACCCCCCGTGCTGATGTCCCCCCCATCCCCTTCCCGCAGGCTGAGGGATGGAGCCAACAAGGAGATCCTGGGCATCATCGTGTCCTACAAGGTGAAGGTGAAGCTGGTGGTGTCGCGAGGAGGGTGAGTGTGGGGACCCCCCCTCGGGGTGCTGCGGACCCTTTTTTCCCTTGCTGTCCTCTCTGGGCATCCCCCTCCCGGGGTGGGACAGCACTCTGCAGCTCTGGGATGGGATGGGATGGGATGAGGATGGGGATGGAGATGGGATGGGGATGGGGATGGGATTGGGATGGAGATGGGATGGGATGGGATTGGGATGGAGATGGGATGGGGATGGGATGGGGATGGAGATGGGATGGGGATGGGATTGGGATGGGGATGGGATGGGGATGGGATGGGGATGGGATGGGATTGGGATGGGGATGGGATGGGGATGGGATTGGGATGGGGATGGGATGGGGATGGGATTGGGATGGAGATGGGATGGGATGGGATGGGACGGGGAGCGGTGACTAATTTCCCATCTCATTTAACCCTCACCAGCCTGCTGGGAGACCTCGCCTCCAGGTAACGCCTGCGTGTGCCACCCCACTCACCCCACCGTGTCACCCCGTCCCCTCTGTCCCCTCCGTGCCCACCCCAGCCCCCCAGGACCACCGCCTGCATGCAGCAGCCCCTTCCCCACGGCTCCCCGTGCCCGCGCAGCATCCCCGGTCCCCTGGGTTCGCTGCGGGTGGAAGAGGCAGAGCTTTGTCCTGCCCCATCTCAGCTGTCCCTGTACCCATGGGGGTGCTCAGCACCCCCCAACCTCCCCTAAACCCCTGGGATTTTAGCCCCAGATGCCAGTAAAAGCTGCTAAAGGGCAGATTTTCTGCGCTCTCCTCCCTCGTGCCCCTGCGCGCGCGCCCACCCTTGGGTAGCCGGGCATGGGGAACTCCTGGGGGGGATCCCAAACCAGAGGGAGCCTAAAACCACAGCCCCCCTGCTCTGCCCCACGCCTCACCCCATCCTCACTCCCCCCCTCACAGCGATGTAGCAGTGGAGCTCCCCTTCACGCTGATGCACCCCAAGCCCAGGGAGGAGCCGGCGCACCGGGACGGTGAGTGTCCGCCCGGCCGGGGCGCACGGGGCAGCCCCCCCAGAGGAGTGGGGGGCATGGGGCTCTGCTGCAGCCCTGGATTCACACCGACCATTGGTGTGAATCCCCCAGGGGGGAGGAATTTGGGACCCCGTGGTGCCCCGTGGGCAATCCTGGGGTGAAAATTTTGGGGAGGGGAGGGTGAGTCCCCGAGGGGTGCTGCCAGCGATGCGCCCCCCCCCCCCGCCCGCGGTGACTAACCCATGTGCCTGTGTTCAGTTCCAGAGAACGAAGCCCCCATAGACACAAACCTGATAGAGCTTGACACAAAGTAAGAGAAACACCCCGGGGGGGGGCTGTGGGGGAACGCGTGTCCGTGCCATGCAGCGTGGCAGCGGTCGGCACGGCTGCATGTTGGCCCCGACCCCCCTAACGCGTGCGGCTGCCGCTGACTAACCCCGTGCACGTCCCCCCTAACGCATGCCCTGCCTGTTTTTTTTTCCTTTTTTTTTTTTTTTTCTCCCCCCCCTGTCCTCCTTGCCACCTCCCTGCATGTCTTTCCGAGCAGGACACTCACAGTAAGAAAGCGCCCGCCGGGACCGCGCGTCGCGGTGTGTCCCCGCCGTGTCCCCGCGGTGTCCCCGGGGCTGGGGCTCCAATTCCCCAAGGGTGGCGATGCTGCACCCGTGCTGCACCCCCCGGGTTAACCCCCAGCTCTGTGCCCTGGGGGCTTCGGGGGGGGCTTTGCTGCGGGTCTGCTGTCCCCGGGGAGCGAACCCCAGGGTCCCCCTGCGTGCCACGCGCACCCCTGGGGCTGCACCCGGGGTGTTTCCCACCTCGTCCCCGCGCTTCTCAGCGAGCAAACAGCGAGGCACCGGCTGTTTTAGGGGGTGCTTGGAGAACCCAGGCTGGCTGCTGCTGATGGGGGTGGTTTAAGAGCCCCCCCAGGCTGCTGGAAGCACCGCAGGCTGAGCGCGGCCGCGGTGCCCCAAATCCCGGTCCCCCCCGTTCCCCCCATAAAGCCCCCGTCCCTTGTGTCTCCGCCAGTGACGACGACATCGTGTTCGAAGACTTCGCCCGGCAGCGGCTCAAAGGCATGAAGGACGACAAGGAGGACGAGGAGGAGCGTACAAACTCCCCGCAGCTCAACGACAGATAAGCGGCCCCCCCCCCGTGGTCCCCGGTCCCCGTCCCCGAGCCACTCACCCACCCCCCCCCATCCCCGGCTGGGCCGGCGTGCGCCAGTAAGACCCCGTGCATTAGGCTTCTTCTCTTTTGTATGATTATTAATTTTGTTTTCTACCTGTACCGGGAGCCTATGGATCACCCGATCGCGACAGCAATTATAACCTTCCAGCCGTGCCGTGTTGTCACTCTTCATCCAGCTGCCAGAGGTCTGTGGGCACATCCCCGGGGGGGGGGGGGGGTGCTGGAGCTGGGGAGGGGGGGGTCTCAGCACCCCCAGCCCTCCCTCTCCCCGTCCAGCCCCTTCCCCGTGCCCCCCCCGGAGCCCTTTCCTATGAGCTGCCTCTTTTACGCATTTTATATCGTCCGCTCTCAACGCCGGTTTGCTACGGGGAGGGTGCGGGGAGGGGGGGTGCAGCAGAAATGGGGGGGCTTTTCTAGGCAGCCTGCTCATGGGAAAGGGCACCCCTGCGCCTCGTCCATGCCCCCCCACTCCTGCCCACAGCCTGGCCCCGCTGCATGCGTGTCCCCCACCCCGGGGTGCCCGAGCCTGGCTTGGACCCTCGGGTGCTGCCCGGGGCTGAGCCCGGCGCAGGGCTGGGGGCAGTAGGAGCGCTCCCCCTGCTCCCACCCCAAATCCTAAAGCGTCCAGCCCCGGGGATTTGGCTCTTAGGTGCCCCATGGAGCTGTGCCGGGGCTGGGGAAGGGACCTGCAGCTCCCGTGGGCTTCCCCCTGGGCTGCTTTGCCCCCACATCGATGCTTCTCCCCCCTCTGTGTGCCTGCATGGGCTAAAGCACCTCTTTGGGGCTGGGGGGGGGGGGAAAGGGAGCACAGCATTCGCTGCCCTAACCCGCGTTTCACCACATGCTTGTGCCTCCCGGGTTGGGGGTGCCGGTCCCGGGGCCCCCCCTTCCTCCCTTACAGGACCCTGTGGGGTCCCCAGGACGGATTGTGCCCGGGGACCTGGCCCATGCCATGGTGTCCCCCCCCCCCCATGCTGGGGGCTCGGGTCTCCCACAGCGCCTGGGAGACCCTCGCCACCGTTTTTTCGTGCCAGTGGGGTCGGCGTTGTCACCGGAGAGCTCCGTCCCCCTGTCCCGGGGTGGGGGGGGTGGGGGGGGCACAGAGCTGAGCCCCCCTTGTTTTTGGGTAGAGCTGATGGGCAGCGTGGTACTTCTTTTTGTAAAGTGGTTTCTTTGTACTGTTCATGGATACCTGCTTCTTTGGTTTCTCCACCGTATCTGTGATGTTTCTGTGTTCTGTCAAATAAATTATTCTAGTTTATTAAACTCAGAAAAAAAAACAAAACAAAACAACAACAAAAAAAAAAGAAAGCCGAAAAAAATGCAGTCCCAGCGCCTGGACGCTTCTCTTGGCTCAGGACAGGGGACCCAGCCCAGTCCTGGGGGGTCTTTTCCAGCGTGGCACCCACTGGTGGTGCTGGGGGGGGAATAGGGGGGCTCCCTGTGTGCATTAACACCCACGGAAACCTCCAGCAACCTGTGGCCAGCCCCAGTGTTCCCAGTTCCCTGCCTCTACACCGGTACTGGGACGCTCTGCCTGGCCCCCCGCACTCAGCCTCTCCCTCCGCTGCCCCCCCAGCCAATTTTTTGGCTGTAGGGCGCGTGCTCTGGCCTCCAAGCCGCGGGTAAATCCGGGCTTGGTGCCTGCCCTCGGCTTCCACCCGCTGCCCACGTGCGTTGGCTGCAGCAGGAGCCACAAATCGATGCCACCGCGCCCAAGGACGCGGCCCCCAGCCGCCGCTCACGCAGGGGAGCCCTGGCACAGCTCCTGACGGCCCCCCTCCCGCCCCGGCAGCCTCACTGCTCTCGGCTAACGCTGAATTTTTCAGTCGCTTGGGTGAGAAATGGTGAAAAGGACGGCAGATCGCCCTGCCCAGGCTCCCTGCCAGCGCAGACGAGGCATCGAACCCGTGTGTGTTGCCAGCAGCGGGCTGCGCCCCGCGGCACGACTGTCTGCGGCTCTCCATCGGCTGGGGCACGTCCAACAGGAGCAGGACGGAGAGACGCAGCCCACGGCCATCCCTCCTGGTGCTGCTCCAGCCCCTCGATGCCTTGGTGCCACCGCTGACCTTCCCGCAGGCACGTGGATGCTGCTGCGGGACCTGCGCCAAGGGGCCGGAGGTTTCGGAGCCAGCAGCAGGGACCAGGAGGAGATTTGGAAGCGAAGTGCAAGGCCAGGCGGTGCCCTTGGAGCACGGTGGGCTGCAGGTTAAACAAGCAGTGCCCGGCCTGCGCCCTCGTGGCTGCTGGTGTAAGAGGTTGCAGCCTAATGCTGGTGCCGAAGGGCTGGAAAAAGGAGCTGGTGGTGCCCGTGGGCATGAAGAGCGAGCTGGGGTGACTCCAGAGCCACATCCCCAGGAGCAGGAGACGTTTCCCAGCCTCCAGCCGCTGGGGGAAGCAGGAAAACCCCAGAACCAGCTGTTAAACCCAGCCCAGGACAGCCCCTGCCCGTCTTCTCCCCACAAACACAGCCCGGCGGGATTAGGGAGCGGCGCAGACCCGCAGATCACCCAGCGAGCACGCCCGAAAAACGCCCAGGCGCCCTCCAAAAGTGCTGCCAGCAGCAGTACTGCAAGCACCAGCCCTGGTGTTGCACAAGACCACATCTGCACAGCCCCACACGTGACAATTCCGTGCGTGGCGCTGGGCAGGCGTGCTGCTGAGGGGGCAGGAGGAAGCAGGACGGGGGGCCGAACCCGATAACCCCCCCAAACCCTCCCCTGCACAGCCCCAGCTGTTAGTACTTCACATTTTTGGACATCTCCAGGCCGCTGTCGGAGCTGGTTCAAGCTGGACAAGGAGGCTGAAGTTATTTTGGGGGTTAAAAAAAAAAAAAGAGAGAGGAAGTTTAGATGACTAAACCCTGCTGTTGCTTAAGCACCATTTCCCTAGAAAGCCAAGCAAATTTGCTTCCCTCTCTGCACCAGGGTGACGTGAAGCAGGCTGGGCTCTGCTGCTCGCCAGCTCCTCCACCACGACCCCGAGGAGGAGACGGGGAGGAAGAGGAGGCGATGGGGAGGAAGAAGAGGCTCAGGACTGCAGCGCTCCCCTGGGGCTCGGTGCCCACCCATGGGTGAGCCCCTCGGACGGGTGCCTGGTGTTGCTGAAGACCCTCCTGGGGTGGAAAGGAGGACGGGGAATCCCTGCAGGAGCTCTCAGCTCCACCTGAGCCCTGCTGCTGGTGATGAAACAGCCTCAGAGCTCCAGCAGGTAACATTTTGGGTGGCACCTGCCGGGAAGCTGGGATGGCCTGAGCTGGAAAAGAGCCCTCTGTTTCATCACCTACACGGGAAAAGGCTTCGGCGTTAGCACCTGCAGGGAAAGAGCTGTTGCCATGACACAGCGCAGGTCGGAACATCGCATCCCCAACCTCTCCGACACCCCCTGAAGCACAGCCTCGGCCCCGGCTCACCTTCCTGTCCCCACCTGCCTCGCCTGTCCTCAACCCTCCTCTCGCTGCTGCGGACACACGGCGAGGCAGGAAGCCCTTTGCACCCCTCCTCTGAGGAAGCAGAGCGGCGGTTCCTGGAGAAATAACCGCGTGTGGGGGTGCTTAGGGGCAAGAGGGGATGGCCAGCACCGGGTGCTGGCGTGAGGAGCAGAGGCAGACCCGGTGCAAGCTTTTGCACTGCAAGATCTGTGTTGCCCACTCCAGCGTGAGCATCCCACAGGGCTGGGGGCTGTTTTCCAGGTGAGCACCCCCTGCCCACTCAAAACATCCTGCCCTTGGTGTTCAGGACAAGGGGCAGCAGGCTCCCCGTGCCCCCAGGCACCGCCTTGTAACATGCAGGGACTGTACAAATCACCACCCGGCCTCCTCAGGCCCAAAAAAGCCACGAGCTCACCCAAATCTAAACTTTTTGATGAAAAGAAAAGGCCCACAAGCTACGAAGGCCTTTTCCTAGGCCGGGTGCTCTCCAGCGACACAGGGGCAGGGCAGAACTCGCAGCAGGCCGGGGCGGAAAGGCTGTTCCTGTGCGGGCTGCGCCGCTGTCACCAGCGGGCTGCCTCCACGCTGCAGCTTCCTGTGGCAGAGGCCACGCACAAGTGATGAAACACCAACACCCCGCGGGGCGTGCAGCCACCCCAGCGGTGCCTGGGGACGGAAACCGGGAGGTTAAATGTGCCCCCGAGCAGCCCGTTTCCTCAAATTGTACTCGCCCTTTTTTTTTTTTTTTTTATATATCTTCCTCGTCTGAAGGGCACGGCGCAAACACAACATGGGCGGGGGATAAATTGACAGCAGGATGTTCTCTGCTAGTGGACGCGGTGAGAACTACAGGCGCGGGCACTGCTGGATTTGGAGGCTGGTAAACAGGAGAACAAGTGACACAAGCAGAGTTCTTGCTATATTATAAAAAAAAAAAAAAAACAGTTCTTTATAGCCGTGTCTGTTAGCTACAGCTGTCTCAGAACAGTAACTTCAAGCAAACAGATAACCTCGCGGCCCACGCAGGCAGGCAGGAAACACCCAGCTCACCCAAAGCGTGACCTACCCACAGCCCCCGCAGGGCTGAACCCAGTCCCAAACGTGCAGGGAGCCATCGCTGGCTGCTGACAGCAAAGTTCTGGGTTTCTGCGGGTGCCACGCGTGCACCGTGACCCGGGGAGGGCCCGCGCTGCCAGCCGGGCCGCCGAACGCGTGGCCTCTGTGGACGAAGAGCGGCTCTGCCTCCCGGCCAGAGCGGTCCCAGCGCCGCGTGTCGTACACCTGCACGGTGCCGTCAAAGCCTTGAATGAAAGGAGAGAGATGAGGGAGTCACCAGCTCAACCCCGGGCTCACAGCTGCCTCCCCACGGGGCTGGAAGAGCCCAGAGTGACAGCAGAGCACCAGGAGTTTGTCTGAAGCTACCAGCGGGCAGGGAAAACACGGCCAGATCCATGATGCCTGCACATTCCCGAGTCTGGATTTGCCATGCTCAGGCCAGGAGACAGCCTGATGGATGCACACCCCGTGGTGGCCAGGCTGCCACTGCCACTAGCAGTGTTTTCTAAGGCTTAGGGCAGAATTTCCTAAGGGCTTGGGGTCTTTTTTTTGGAGAAGGGAAGCTGTGAGCCCCCCCAGAGCTGATCTGGGCTTTGGGGTCCTGCAGCAGCTAAAGGTGAGCTGCGGGGGTTATCAGCTCACCTCTGATGCCTCTGAACAGCCACTCCCTAACCGGGGGGTTAAAATACGGCTGGGCTTGATGCAAAGATCAAAACAGCTTCCAGAAAAGGAACGTCTCAGCCCAGCAGCACGTACCTGAAACAGCCAGGCAGCCTTCCAGGGCAGGAGCCCAGGAGACGCACAGGAACTCTGCCCCGCAGCCGGGAGAGGGAACTCTGCACTTGGCCGAGGCCAAAGGCTCGGAGATTTTCCTCACATCTGCTAGGACGAGGTGTCCTCCGCTCGAGAGGCAAGCTACGGGCTGGGAGCTTAAATCAGAGCCGGGGGGTCCGTGGCCAATTCCCGCGCACCACCGCTCGCCACGCGGCGCCGAGGGGACGGCCGCAGCCTCCACGGGGCTCTGGGGGTGCCGCACGTCAGCCAGCCCCAGCTGCCCCCTCGTGCAGCACAGCAGCAAGGTGTTGCAGTCCAGGAACGCCACGCCGCTGAGCTCCTCGCTGCTTCTGGAAGCTGGAAAAGACAAGATTCTGGGTTTCCTGCTTCTGGAAGCTGGGAAGGACAAGGATTTTGGGTGTCGTGAGAGCATTGGCACGTGTCTGAAGGCACCCCAGCTAAGGAAACGTTTGGCACCCGAGCAGTTATCCTCGCCTCACCCAAACCCCAGCTCTGCAAAGCCAGACACACTCAGGCTTGGTTTGGATACCTGCCACGTAGACGTTTTTCTGTGATTCCACCTCTGTGATCCGGACATTGTCGATTCTGGAGCCGTGAAGGACCCACGGGGCTTTGGTCGAAATCGTTGCAATTTTAGCCCAAGCCTGCCCAGTGCTATTTTCTGCAGGTATGGCACTTACAGGTTTGATAACATCTATTTCAAAATAGAGATAAGCAGCTGTAAAACATGCCAGGAAGCGAGTAATCCGCAAGACCAAGTTGCTTCACAGAGACACCTTGCAACCCGCTACACCAACGAGAAATCAAATTACAACTTTGTCTCCAGAATTAAACCACTCTTTCCAACCCATCCAGCAAGGATCGACACCAAACCCTGGGAAATCGAGGAAAACCCATAAAAAGCTGTGAATCAAGGTGTTCATTTTCAGCAGAAAAGAAAATTCTAGTAGCACTTTGTACTTCCTTTTCTGGTGGTGTTTCACAAGAAGAGACAGAACAACGTCAATCCTCTCCTAGAAGCGGGCAGACGCAGGCGTGGAGAACTGAGCTGGCTCACGGTGCCCCCCAAAAGGTGACGCGTGGAGCGATTTATTTCTTACCCCAAGTTATTAAGGGAATCTTGTGCTAAGCACACAAGTGGGATTTTTATTTATGTAAGAGCTCACAGATAAGAGAAGGTGGAAAGCCACAGCGACAGGCCAAAACCTCCTGACTCCCTTATGAGGTTTGGGCTGTGGGGTGAACACCTTTCCAGGCCGTCGTGCTGTTCCCAAACTCTGCCACACAAGGACACTCACTCACTGAGCGGGACTGGGATTTTTCTCCCCATTTTACCCCCGAGAAGCAGAGGAAGCTAGAGATGCTGACACACAGTCTACGCTGAGAAACTACTCACAGGCAGAAGCGTGTGCCCTTACCCGAGTCCTCTCCTGACACCTGCCAGACATGGAGGGAGCTGTCAGGTGGGCCGCTCGTCACCAGCAAGCTATGGGAACAAAAAGAACCCCACAAGGCTCGTCGGGGGCAGAGAACAGCCTTCCTCCCCCGCCCAAACAGCCTGGTGAGGACCAGCCTAGCTGTGCAGGAGCTGTCAGGGCTGCAGTTTCACAACTCCTCACACCAGGGTGATCTGTGCAGCCCAGCCCCAGGCGATGGCATTTAATTAGCACATTTCCCAAAAGCTCTAGACTAAGAATGGTGCAGAGAGCCCCGGAGCAGCACCGGGGGCTGCTGTAGGAGGTGAGAGCTGAGCAACTGAAATGAATCAGTCAGAGGGAAGCGTGTTTGCTACAACCAGCACCAGCCAAAGCCTCCTGAACCTGCATCCGCAGGAACCTACGGAGCAGCAGCAGCCACCACCTGCTCTGCCTGCTGGGCACCTCCAAATCCAGAAGGAAAGGATGGAAAAAGGCAGTGCAGGGAAGCCACGCAGCCCTCCCCTGCTCACAAGTGAGGTGGGGGGATCCCTGGTGAACCTCCATGATGTCAGCAGCCCCTGCTGCTCGCTTCTTGTAACCCAGCTCCAACATTCCAGCGGCCTCAGCCAACAGCTTCAGCTTTCCTGCTACAGGGAGTGCTCTAAAAGCACCCAGGAATCAGGAGGTGCAAACAGCCGCCAATATTCCTCCTGGCAGAAGTCACCAGGCTCCTCTCCACCACTTTTTTTCTCTGCTAGTCCTCCTGCTTTCCTCTGCTAGGACCCCGTGGCCATACCTGGTGTCTGGCACGTGCTTCAGGCTGTACACCGGGCGGCTGGAAAACCCACCGCATTCCACCTTGAAGTCTCTCTCTGGACACAGGCCCTGGAAATCAAAGGAAAAGTCCTTTCTTCAAGTTAATGCAGCAAAAACCCTTACGGTCAGTTAACACAAAAAAAGACAGAGGCATGAGAGGCATTCTTACTTTACTTTAGCCTCTTACTTTAGCTCAGACACCACCTAATCACGGGCCAATATCGCTGTTCAGCAGCACAGTTCCCCAGGCTCAAGCATCTCAGCCTGTCCCTTCTTCGTTTTCCCAGGTCTCCTCACCTCTCCTCTTTCCCCAGGAAAAGCTTTCATTCACACATCTGGAGATGAAGCTTCCATGGCACACGCTGTCCGCAGGGCAGCAGGATTTCACAACCAGACTGCCAACATCAAATACCCGAGCTGGACAGCAGCCGGGTGGTCAACGCGCTTCAGCTTCTGGTCAGAAACTGCTCCAGAGCTGGCCAAAACACTCTGGGTCTGGGATGCCACCCCAGTCGCAGCACCCACCTGGGTCTCCTTTGCCTGCAGCGTCGGCGGGGGCAGCAGCTGCAGGATCTCATTTCTGTCGGAGCTCCCGTACCCGGCCACACAGACACCTGTGGGGTGAGGAACCAGGGCCACAGTAAGCGATCCCCTCACCACACACACCTTGGGCCAGGCCCCCGCATTGCAGCACGGCCCCAGGACGAACCCCGGTACGCCCCCAACCCCTTGTCTCCCCTTTTCTCCCCCCAGGACCCCAGTGCAGCCTCTCTCCCACTTCCCCAGCCTCCCAGCCTGGTGCTACAGCCCCCATTCTCCCCTCAGGACCCCAGCACAGCATGGCCAGGCCTCCCTCCACCCCCAGCCCCTAGCCTGGCCCCCCAGAACCCCTGCCCGGCCCCTCAGGACCCCTGCCCGGCCCCTCAGGACCCCTGCCCGGCCCCCCCAGCCTCTCCCCCCCACACTCACGGTTCCCCAGGGCCCATTCGATGACACGGGTGGGAGCCTGGAGCTCGAAGGTGTGGAGAGCCTCGTACCTGCGGGGACAGGGGGCTGCTGAGGGGGGGAGTGGGGGGTAGGCCGGAGGGGGAAGAGGCCTGAGGGGAGGAGGCTGAGGGGGCAGGGAGAGGCTGGGGAGAGGAGGCTGAAGGCCCAGGGCCCGTCTCACAGGCGCAGGGAGCTCAGCAGCCATTCATCTTCTTCTTCTTCTCCTTCTTCTTCTTCTCCTTCTTTTTCTTCCTCCTCCTCCTCTTCCTCCTCCTCACCACCGGCCCCCGCCGCCTCCATAGCAACGCCCGCCCGTCGCGGCCCTGTGACGTCACGCCCCGTCGCGCAGTAGTGACGTCACACCCCGGGAGGCGGGGGGGGAGGGGGCGGGGGGCGGGAGGCGGGCGCGGCTCCCCCGGGGCCGGTCGCGGGCGGTTGGCGCCGGCCGGGATGGGAGCGGCGGGGGTGGGGGTGCGGGAATGGGCGCTGCTCACAAACATGTCGGGATCCGGAGCTGTGGGGTCCTTCACAGACACCGCAGTGCCCCCAGCTACGTGTCCTGGTCACAGGTAGTGCAGTACCCACAGCTCTATGTCCCACCATGCCCACTGCTGTGTGTCCCTTCACAAACACATCAATATTCCCCTCTTACAAACACCACAGTGCCCCCAGCTACGTGTCCCTTCACAAACACCTCAGTATTCCCTCTCACAAACACCTCAATATTCCCCTTCACAGACACCGCAGTGCCCACAGCTCTATGTTCCTTCACAGACACCGTCGTGTCCGCTGCTTTGTGTCCCTTCACAAACACCTCAATATTCCCCTCTTAGAAACACCACGATGTCCATAGCTATGTGTCCCTTCATAGACACCTCAATATTCCCTTTCACAGACACCGCAGTACCCGCAGCTCTATGTCCCTTCACAGACACTGCCATGCCCACTGCTATGTGTCCCTTCACAAACACCTCAACATTCCCCTATTACAAACACCACAATGCCCATAGCTACGTGTCCCTTCACAAACACCGCAGTGCCCACAGCTATATGTTCCTTCAAAAACAGTGAAGGAACATGTAGCTGTGAGCACTGCGGTGTCCTCACAGACAGTGAAGGAACTTCCTACAGTGCCCACGGCTATATGTCCCTTCACAAACACCTCAATATCCACAGCTATATTGTATGTCTGTCCCCTCTTATAAACACAATACTCACAGCTATGCGTTCCTTCACAAATACCCCAGTGCCCACAGCTATGTCCTCTTCACTGACACTGCAGTGCCCACAGCTATATGTCCCTTCACAAACACCTCAATATTCCCCTCTTACAAACACCACAATACCCACAGCCTTCACAAACACAATACCCAGAGCTACATGTCCCTTCACAAACACTGCAGTGCCCATAGCTATGTGTCCCTTCACAAACACAATACTCAGAGCTACACGTCTCTTCATAAGCACCGCAGTGCCCACAGCCATGTGTTCCTCCACAGATGGTGAAGGAACTTCCTGCAGTGTCCACTGCTATATGTCCCTTCACAAACACTTCAATATTCCCCTCTTACAAACACAATACCCACAGCTACGTGTCCTTTCACAAACACTGCAGTGCCCACAGCTATATGTCCTGTTCACAGACACCAAAGTGCCCACAGCTCTATGTCCCTTCACAGACACCTCAATATCCACAGCTATATGTCTGTCCCCTCTTAAAAACACAATACTCACAGCTGTGTCCCCTCACAAACACAATACCCACAGCTCTGTGTCCCTTCACAAACACCGCAGTGCCCACAGCTATATGTCCTGTTCACAGACACCAAAGTGCCCACAGCTCTATGTCCCTTCACAGACACCTCAATATCCACAGCTATATGTCTGTCCCCTCTTAAAAACACAATACTCACAGCTGTGTCCCCTCACAAACACAATACCCACAGCTCTGTGTCCCTTCACAAACACCGCAGTGCCCACAGCTATATGTCCTGTTCACAGACACCAAAGTGCCCACAGCTCTATGTCCCTTCACAGACACCTCAATATCCACAGCTATATTATGTCTGTCCCCACTTAAAAACACAATACTCACAGCTGTGTCCCCTCACAAACACAATACCCACAGCTCTGTGTCCCTTCACAAACACCGCAGTGCCCACAGCTATATGTCCTGTTCATAGGCACTGCAGTGCCCACGGCTATATGAGTCCTCTTCACAAACACTACAGTGCCCATGGCTGTATGTCCTTCTCACAAACACCACGGTATCACAGAATCACAGAACCCCCAAATGGCAGAGGTTGGCAGGGACCTCAGAAGATCATCTAGCTCACCCCCTCTGCCGAGCAGGATCACCTAGAGCACCTTGTACAGGATGGCCCCAGGCAGGTTTTGAATATCTCCAGAGAAGGAAACTCCACAGCCTCTCTGTCCCAGTGCTCTGTCACCCTCCCAGTACAGAAGTGCCCCCTCATATTGAGCTGGAACCCCCTGTGCATCAGTTTGTGCCTGTTGCCTCTCGTCCTGTCACTGGGCCCTACTGAAAAGAGACCGGCTCCATGCTCTTGCCACCTCGCCTCAGATATTTATACACATTAATGAGGTCTCCCCTCAGTCTTCGCTTTTCCAGGCTAAGCAGGCCCAATTCTCTCAGCCTGTCCTTCTGTATCAAGTGCTCCAGTCCTCTCATCATCTTCATAGCCCTCCTCTGGACTCGATCCAGTAGCTCCATGTCCCTCTTGTACTGGGGAGCCCAAAACTGGACATACACTCCCCACCAGGGCTGAGTAGAGGGGCAGGATCACCTCCCTTGACCTGCTGGCAACACTTCTGAATGCAGCCCAAGATATCGTTGGCCTTCTTGGCCCACAACAACTTGTGGTCAGCCTGCTGCCCACCAGGACTCCCAGGTCCCTCTCTGCAGAGCTGTTCTCCAGCAGGTCAGCCCCCAGCCCGTACTGGTGCTTGGGGTTATTCCCCTCTAGGTGCAGGACCCTCTAGGTGCAGGTGGGGATAAATTCCAAAGCCTGCCAAGTCCTTATGAGCTGCAAACCCAGCGTAACCTCTGCCCTTTACACCAGTTCCTCTGTGTGTAATGTGAGGGTTATGCACTGGTTTCCAGCCAGCACTTCCTTACTGGTGTTGCTGTTTTTGTTTTTGACAAAGACGTCAGTCACCGTTAAGTACTTTGCTATTTTCCTGCCAGAAGTGCTGTGTGTTACCACAGATTTTGGTGCCCGTGCCAAGAGGATGCTGTCCGAATGGAGACGGCGAAGCTGGGCCTCGCTGTGAGCCGACTGTGTCAGAAGATGGTCGATTTCTCCCCGATAAATTCATTTATTCAAGCACAAGTTCTGATCAGGAGGTTTGGAGCTTGCTTCCAGCTGTGGGCTTGCTGTCTGTAGCGGTGGTGCTTCAGGATCACTCGTGATAATTTGAAGCTTGTTGAGCATACAGACTATTGTGCTTTTTCTGTCTTCTGGCCAGGGTTTAGCTGGCACGCATGGTGCCATGAGGCAAGCAGCGTCTATTTTCTGTAACACTGCAAGGTGGCAGCCTACGGCTTCGGAGGTGGCTGTGCAGTAATCAGATAAACACTGCTTCCACTCAAATACATCTGAATGTGAACCTTTTAATCTGTACAGTGTCTCCTATATTATCTGATGTTCTGTTGCCATTTGTTTTCCCCTCGCTTTTCAGCATGCCGTCAATGCCAGTCCTGCACCAGTTGTCAGAGGAAGGAGGATGCTTTGGGTGGGTTTCTGGGACCTTGGCGTGCTTGGAGAGGGGCAGGACACCCCGGATGACATGATCCCTTCAGGCTGCTGCAGTCTGAGTGAGCTGTGCCGTCTGAACTCTGTGCTCAGGGCTAATTTGAGGCTGTCAGTACGGAACTGAGCGAGAAAGAAGCAACAAGAGCAGGTAGAAAGGCAGAAAAGCCATGAAAACAAGGACCAAAAGCCAGACCCCTGCCTTTGGCCAAAAGGCCATGCTCTGCTCTGCAAGCAGTGACTGGATCTGGTCGACACTTCTCACCTGTGGTTACATTCCTGAAATCTCCACTTTGTCACTTTGAGATACACTGGTATTTATTATATTTTGTTTGGAGAAAGAGTGGCAAGAATTTTCATGTACAGAGGAAAAGGTTTTTCATTCACATTATTTTTGTAAAATATCTGAACAGTCTCAAATTCGGTAAGAACCTTGTCTTACCTGTTCTTTCTACATGCTATGATTCAAGAATAAAAATTTGGTGTAGCATCTTGTGAAGAATCTGAACCAGAGCACTCCGATTTTTTTTTTTTTTTTAATTTTATTTTTTTTATATGAACCTGCTTAGGTTAAATTTAAATTAAAGCTGTAATAATATCAGCTACACTTGAGAATACAAGAGGTGGGGCAGTCAGTGGGTTCAGAGCTCATCCCTTCATCACCTTGTCCCGTTAACTTTCTTCTCATTTGCATTTATTTTTATTTATTTATTTATTTATTTTTATTTGTATTTATTAGCTGCAGGACAGGAGCTTAGCCTGAGCTGGACAACTGCCCATATCGGCGCATGGTGCAATTCCAGCAGGACATGAGAGCAGAGAGGAGGAGAAATAGGAAAGGAAAGGGTGAGGAAGAGCAGAGAGCCTGGCAAAGTGAAGGAGACTCAGAGCACACCAGCCTTAGCTGCTTCTCCCTGCCCACAGACTCAGCACTGTTTCAGGGTTTGGGCAGCCTCGGAGACACGTAGGTTGGGGAAGAAAACTGTGAAAGACCCAGGAATGGAAATGCTGAGTGTGAGACCTGACATACTCTCTAAATAAGATGAAATGGTATTTGCCTACTGGATGTAGAAGCCGTCTTCAGTCTGAATGGTACACAGTAGTTATTCACAAGGATAAAAATACTATTTCCAGTTACTATTCCTATAGATAGGCCACCCTTGGAAGCTTGAAAAGAGGCACAGAACATTATTTGGCCTTAATTCCCTGTAGCTTTTCCACACAAACAGGGATCTGTCCCCACGTGGAGTGCATACCTGTGTGTGCAGCCCCACACGGACTGCTGCTGTTGCTGTACCCCAGAAGTTGTTTAAATTGGAAGGGATTGTGAAGGAACAGTGCTGCAGGGTGAGTTACCTTTTGTGTTCATGAAGTGCTGCCCACTTGTGTTCCAGTTTTGGCACGGCTGAAGCAAGGACCTCGGTGGATCAGAAGAGCCTGGCAGTGCCACCCGAGGAGTTCGAGTCTGCTGTGCAGATCCACAGATCAGCCCTTCCTCCGAAGTGGAACAGCGTGGGGTGAAATCTTCAGCTTTCATGGCCAGGCAGAAAGACGAACAAAGCAAAATGAGCAGCTCTTGAGGTCTGCGTATTTATGGGAAAACTCTTCCAGAGCTCGAGAGAGCCTGAGTCTGCAGGCACCATGTGGGATTAGCTGACATGAGCATTGCCCCAGATGGCGAGGCAGAAAACGACACGCCTTTGCATATGTGGAAAAAATCCTCCCATCAGTTAAACAAGGCTTTCCTGAGAATCGCTACTGTCATGCACAAGCGATATCTGTGGGCAGATACTCGTTTTTATCACACTTTGAGTGCGGGGGGAAGGAGCTTGGCAATCTGTCATCCACGTGCAGGATGCCAGCTGACCTCGAGGGCCAAGCTCCGCTGCTGGGAGCTGAGCCTGACTGCTGAGCCCCACAAAAAAAGCTCAGCGAACCCCTCCTGAGGAGTCAAGTCCTTGGTTTTGTGAAATCTGGAGCCGCTGCTTTCAGCTCTGTTCTCTGAACTCACGAGAGAAATCACCTCCTTTCTGATCCTTCATCTTCACGTGGGGAGATGTAAGACCTGGCAGAGCCCTCTGGCTGCTGTGACAGCTTCTCTTCAGTTAATTGAGGTTCGGGCACGCTGCAGTCCTCGGGGGTGAGTGACTATCCCTGCCGAAAGCTTGCTGAAAACCGAGAGCTGATGAAAGGCTGGAGGAAAGGCTCGGTATTCATCAAAGAGATTTTACTAGGCGGATTTTCAGAGACTCGTTGTGTGAAGGGTGTGCTTATCCACGAAACGTACTGCTCAGCCTTGAAGTCTTGAGGATGAAGCCAGTGAAGGCTGAGGTTGCCATTGCTGATTTGTGGCTGAAGCCACCCATAGGTACCTCCTATTTGTGTTTTTTATGACACTGTTGCTGTTGTTTTACTTGCTCCAACATCTTCTAGTAAGCAAAAACTGACTTTTTTATGCTTTTTTTGGTATTTATCCAACAGTTAAAGATTTTTTTTTTTCCTATTTAGTACCCAGGGATCTTAAGAACATCCATGACTTGGTGAAGAAGTTCCTAAATGCACAGATTTCTTGGGCGCAGCAGAGGTGATGGCCAGAGCTGCTTCTCTGCGGGGTGTGACGAGGTACCTGCTGAAGCCAGCTGCTCCTCAAGCTGCAGGTACTCAGCATCATGCTCCTGTGGGCTGCACACCAAGTCATCACCCCTCCTTGTCCTTTAGCAACCTTCAAAGGTGCATAGATGAATTATTGGGAAGTTTGGTAGACCTGCCTACTTGCAGGCTGGTTTTGAAACGAGGGTTTAGGAGTGAGGGCTCCTTCCTCAAAAAGGAACAGTATCTGAAGGATTTGGGATAAAAAAAGGCTGGAAATAGAAAGGATGAGTATGTAGGTGCTTATATGCTTTGCTCAGGACCCCAGCCTGCAGGGGGGCTGCCTTTATGGCAAGCTCATCGGGATGCAGGACTGTAGTTAGTCAAATCTCCCATTGCCTTTTTGGAGACTGAAAGTCAGAACGGGAATTGCTGCCAGCAGTTTGTGTCGGATCGCTCGTGTGGGTGAGGTGCAGGCACAATATTGCTTCCCGTTCTTTGTTCTCGTTCAGCTTTTGAACGCAGGAGACCTCGTGGACATCCCTATGGCCGCAGCCCACTGCAAGGCAGACCCATGCAAGGCAGCTGCATGGCTCTGTGTGTCCAGGGGTGAGTATTTCAAAGAGAAATGCAGCATTTTTTGTCTTCTTTTATGTCTGTGGGGTCAAATAAATGGTGTGGCTGTTCTTTCTTTCACCTTCTCCAGGTCAGGACCAGAGACGGCTGGACCAGAGCTGGAAACCTCTGAGGTGCCTGGAGCCCAGCCTCCTAGCAGATGAGGGATTTACCATCAACAGAAATCGGAAGGAAAACTGTTTATTTCAGTGGAGGTAATGTTATTTAAAGCGGAACAAAACCAAAACTAACGTGACAGGTTTGGGAAGCACGGCCAGTTCCCACAAAGCCAGCGGTACGTGGGGCTGCTTTCAGAGCCCTCTGTAGGCTGTTTCCATCCTTCGGGGGCTTGTGTCCTGCAAAGAGGCACTGCTCTGGCTTAATCCGTAGGACTTCTGTCTGCCTCTGCCAGGCTCTCCTGAAAAATAAAATGTGAATGTCAGTGCAATTTACTCTACTTATTGGCGGTTATTTTGTTAGCGAGCTGATGATACAGAGCCCAGTGTTTATATTTTAAGACATATATAATGGAGCAGTTGTATTTGTTGGAAAGACACGCTTCAGAGAGTGAACGAAGACCTTTTTTTTGTAAATTTCACAGCCCTGGGATCCACCGGAGGAGGAGCAGGTTCAGAGTGGACACGTTTGTGGAGGGTGGATCCAAAAAGACCTCTGAATGAAGCAAGCAGTGGCCATCGGCAGAGCTTCTTGGGATGAGGATCAGCTCTCCGTGGCGAGGCTTTCCCCAGGCTGTCTGCACGCTGGAGAGAAGGTGCTGCTTCGATGGGCCTCGATCTGAGCCAGTTCATTGCTGTGCTGTGTGTGTAACTCTTTATATGAGAGGACATTTCTTGGGATATTGCATTCCTCAGAATATTACAGAATATTACCTGCCAGGCACCTCCTGGCTTCGCTTCTGTTCCCTGGGCTGCAGTTTCCAACCTCTTCCCTGGTGGCTCAGTGTTTCCCTGGTATTCTCCTGTGTTTAATGGCTTTTCTTACTCATAGAGTGTGCAAAATTGTAGTGCAATTCTTACACTGCGTGTCCTCAACAGAATTTATATACATGCATTTTATCACATCTGTCACTTCTAGACTCCTGTGACATGTTTAGAGTCCAGGTATGATGGATTAGCAACAAAGACAGCAGGCAGCATACCTTCCCTAGCCTCCCTTTTCTGCTCCCCTCTTGTTTTGTAGGTCATGCTCATACTCTGCTAAAATTTTGGTTAATCGTGTTTTCTATCCAGTCTCTTTTGCACTATGTCCAGGGCTGGATTTCATCAGCATCTCGAGACAATGACTGCCAGACTTTAATTAACTATCGACAGAAAAAAAAGTAATTTTTCCCATCTATGTGTCAAAGTTTGCTTGTTCTGTAAGATGCAGTGGACTCTTCAGTGCAATTTAAAAAGAAATTCAGCCTTTTTTTTCACCTTTTCCTACCTGAAATATCACGTGGCAGTTTAGTCACATCACTCCTTGTTCTGCCCACAATAAACCTAAAAAGTCAGGCCTGAATTGTGGTTGCCTTGGATGTACGTGGGGGTTAGTACCCAATATAATCCCCCTCAGTCACCTCTTCAAATGATAGGACCAGCATCTTCCATTTTTTTCCTGAAGACCATGAATTTCTGACCCCAGGGCTCTTCTCAGCCTCCTGCACACGTGGCTTGAGTCGAGGCCATCATTTTTTTTCCCTTCTGTTTTCTCTTTTCCAGTTCCTTCCCCTTTTTCTTCTGCATTAGTAACTAGACGAGGCAGGATTTATTCTTGTATTTACCGAGGGAGTTTTTCCTTGGAAAAGCTGATCTGATGAAGCAGCTTTGACTTGGTTCAGATGAGCCCCGTTGCTGCAGCCTCGCCGAGCAGCCGTGGGCACTGCAGGAAAACCCCACGGCCACAACCAGAGCAGAGGCTTGCACCTGGCTCCCCTGTCCGGCATCCCCCTGCCCGCACACTGCAAAATCTGATTTTTGTCATTTCGGCAGAGATCTTGTATTCGTTCCGAGGTGGACATAATTCTTGTTTTCTGACAAGCCCTAGGATTTTGTTTGGGCTTTCTGCAGCTGTGTTGTGATGCTGATGTCAGCTCTTGAAGCAATCAGTCTGAACACGCTTCTATTTGGAGGAACTTGGTATTTTTACATTAAACTGCCTTTTGACCTAAACCAAAACAAATTTCTGCAGTTACGCTGCTGAGTATTTGAGCTCTGTTTTTGTCCTCCCTGGCACCTTTCAATTTGGACTGAGAGAAGAGGGGGAGCAACACTTACTGAGAAAGGGAAAAGATGTGAGGAGAGTATGGAGAAGTTGCAGTGCTCCAAACCCCTTTGTGGATGTTGTTTTTAACTGGGAATGGGAGGACCTCGTACCTCTTTTGAAGAAGGAGTGGTATCACCTCTTTTTTCCTGTCTTCTGAGTTGCCACCTATAAGGGAAAGTCAAAGTTCTCAGGGAACAGAGCTTTGGGCGGGGATTTCATGCAGAAAAAGGTGCAAGTACCTTATGAGAAATGCTGGCTGTTTTCCCAAAATCATGTTCTGTGGCATGGACACGTAAAATGACAAGAGAGCAGAAGTGTGAAGTTAAACCCCATCTCCTCCCCAAGACGCAGAGACACCACAGATCACCGGAGCAAGGGGGAAGCATTTCTTAGAGCTGCTCTGGGGACTCCAGCATGGGGTGGAGATACCCAGACTGGTTGTACTGGAGGTGGCTGGGTGCTAGGCAGTCCCGCTGCCAAGAGCGGAACGAACTTCTGTTCATCCTGCTTCTTGGCACAATAAATTAGCCCGGCAAATCTGAAGCATGTGGATGTGCAGAGACCATCGAGGGGAATGCCAGCTTTCGTTTTCTGGTGTGGGATTTGGAACGTTCTCCCTGCCTGTAGTCACATTCCCATATTCTTTCAGTTAAGCTTATAAAGCCATTTGACCTGGGAAAAATGTGCAAAACAGTAAGAGGATAAGACAGCATTTATCCTCTGCACACTATTTTAAAACCTTTCTCTTTTTTCAACTTTTGTTTGTCCTTTTTTTCTTTCTTTTTTTTTTTTTCCAAACCTCAAAGGAAAAAGTAAATGAATTGAACTATAAATTTCAAAAGAGAAAAAAGGAAAAGCCACTTAGAAAAAAACAAACAGAACTATATGAAAAATTACCCTGAAGTTAGACAACGATTTTCATTTCAAAATTTCTATGGAAACCTTTTAAAAAATGCCAGAATGGATTAAAAAATGTTAAGCTCTTGCTGCCATTTCTGGATACGAGGCAGCTGTGACAAGGCTTTGTTCCCAGCCCGGAGCACTCCCAGTTGCATTCCTCTGCGTTGTCTTTGAAGCAAGAGAAACTTGGTTCGCAAGAGAGGTGGCCAGTATTGTGCAGGGAACAAAGAAATGCCGAGAACCTTGGTTAGAAGTTGTTAATTGTTGGAGTGTCACCTACCTGTGGATGTAGTCCACAATTTCAGCCCTCTTGTACACCAAAATGCCCAAAACCAAGAAGAGTAAAAACAGCGTCCCAGCAGCTTTTCCCATATTCTTTACAGTTCCCCCTGATTGGAAAGGAAGACAGAAAAAGAGAACGTTATGCTCTGCACACACCAGATGTTTCTGGCACAAAAAGTGAAGAAATGGAGAAGAAAGGGCTCAGGTCTCCGAGGCACCTCCACCACTGCCTGCTTGGGAGCCACCAGCGTTTGCATCATTCTCAGAAACAATCGAAAGCCTTGAGGTACGCAGCACAGGGTTAAAGTAACTCTACATAGGCCTGGAAGCAAGGATTCTTTTTGGGACTGCGTGGTAAGGAGCTCGAGGATAACCAGTGAGGTTGGAAAAAAAAGGGAAAGCTTCCTAGGTTGTTCCCTGATAAGGGCGCACAGATGAAGAAATATCCAGATATAGCGGATAAGAAATTTGAGCTGAACATCTACTTCTGCTAATGGCTGAGGCTCCAGCCTGTAGTTAGTGTCTGGAGGAGAATGGGAGGTTGTTCTTAGGGAAGGTGGAAAAGGGTTCGCTCCTCCCAGCACGCCTGGGCAGCCACCAGGAAGACTCTAGCAGGATCCTAAAATTTGGCGTTGGCCTTTCTCCATGAATTGAGAGGAGCACAACGTTGCCACTTGGGCATCTTCACCACCACGCCAGCAGGTGAAATATCACGATGGGTTGATGTTTCAGGAACAGCTGATTCAGCATACAACTGAACAGAAGAGCTTGATTTCTGTAGTGCCATTGGGCCTATTACCGCTCGAGCGACTTGCCATCAGCCCGGTCAAATAAGCAGCAGAAAGATCTCATCATTCTTCATCATCAGCAGAACTGATGAGCAAAGAGGGTCAGGGAAGAGCCTGAAAGCTGCCAGCAGTCGGGTGCTGGCGGGTTTTGGAGTGCTGCTGAGTGACTGTGGCGTTCTGCTCATCAGCAAGTTATTGCCCATAATATATAGGAAAGCAGAAGGGTATCTCTCAGGGGTACGTGCCAGGAAAATATTTATTTATGCCCTGTTCTCCTAGGATTGAAGCTCTGCTGGAGATCTCTGTTAAGAGGAAAGGAAGATTCTCCTAAGAGGGTTCTGATGAGCTCAAAAGACACTCCTCATCAGCTGTCTTAATGAACCGTGGGCTGGCTCGTTGGCCCCTGTGCTTAATGGAATCGATCTGCAGTTCCTCTGGGTGCCCTGAGAGTAGTCAGAGAGAGGCAGGCAAGGCAAGCACAACTGGAGGGGTAAAAAGAAATGAGATAAGAGGAAAAAAAATAGAATATATTAGAATAGAATATATTAGAATAGAATAAATTAGAATAGAATAAATTAGAGTAGAATAAATTAGAATAGAACAGAACAGAATAGTTCATTTGGAAGGGATCTACAAAGACCAGAAAGCCCAAATCTGATGTATTTAAATAGGAAGGGAGAAAGAGATGCCTGAACCAAGTCTGGAATGATTTGGAAGTACAGGTGAGGAACTGCTGAGCTTATCCAAGAGCAAATAATGCCAAGAGAGGCAGTGTGATGTGCAGGGCGGTCCCACCCCGCTGCGCTTACAGTAGTAGGAAGGAGGTGGGCCGCTGTCGATGCTGCCTCCAAATCCTTCCTGCTTGCAGTCTGGAGGGGCCCACCCAAAATCGCAGTGGCAGTTTTTCTTGTTGTTGCACACCTAAAAGAAAAGAAATACATATTTTATGGCATGAAAGATAGAGAAACACCGTGTGGCAGCGCGGTGTCTCGGCAGGACCAGCAGCGAAGGGCAGGATGAGCTCCACAGCCTGGGATAAATTTCCTCCTCTCCTTTAGCTGCCAGCTTGGAAATGCTCAGCCTGCTTTGTGTGCAGCTGATAGACAGGATCCCTTGACCACGGGCTGTCAGGGGCTTTGTGGCTTGTACCTATCATTAGGTGTCTGCTGCGGCGGTGACGTGAGGGCAGTGGGAGTCCCCGACCCATCCCCACGGAGTTGGTCCTGCTGAGACAGGCTGCAGGCACAGCAGGGAGGAGGTGGCAGCACGCAGAAGGTGAAAGATGGTTACGTGTGCCTTTTTGCCAGCTTGGTAGGAGTGCTTTTTGCAATCCTCAAGCTGTTTGCGTTGCAGATTTGGAAAGCACTTTTGTACTCTTTATTATCTACCCTGCTCTTGCGAATGTCCCTATTTCTGTCATGACAACATGAAATGTCACAAACACATCCAAAGTGAATTTGTCACCTCCATGTGACTCAGAAATCAGGGCTTTTGCTACCAGGCAGGGCCCTGACTCCCTTGGCTGTGCAGGCTGCACTGCTCACCAGATGGGACCTCACCCCGATGCCGGCTCGTGCTGCGGGGCCAGCCGGTGCCAGGTGAGCTTTTTTAGCTCTCTTTAGATGCTAGCTGGCTGATTTTGCATGGTTTGCTGTTAGCCCGGGGTCGTGATACTGTTTGGCTGTACAGACCCAGAGCTCTGCTGCCCCATCCCAAACTTGCTCGCTTTCCCAGGTAAAGGCACAAACACAGCAGCTGGGCTTCGAGTGACATTTCTCTCCCCTTCCCTGCGGTGGCAGGGTGGAGGCTTGCTTTCTTCACTCCTCTGCTTTGCAGCCTCAGCCATACAGAGCAATAATTATTACATTTCGAGGGTGCTTAGTTTGGAGAACTGCTTCCCGAGGAAAAAAACATGTGTCTTTTGGGGTCATAAACCCTTCTCTCTCCAGAGACAGCAAAAAGACATGGTTATTCCAACTACCTTTTACCAAGAACATAACTGAGAGTGGACCCAGCTAGCTGCAGCTCCTGGTGACAGACGAAAAGGAGACAACGGATTCCTCCAGCTGTGGGTTGCCAGCATGATTTTTCTTACAGATTCTCCCTGATATTACAGCTAAAGGCCCCACAACAGCAAATCTTCCCCAGACTTTCCCCAGACACATCTCCTGCTCGCCTACAACGTCGATCAGGAAAGAGGGATGGGTACCCTGAAAGTGACATCACAGAAAAAACTGACGTGTGAAATAATTCTGCCAGTATTAGTGCCTGAAATGTAGGTTTATGTAAAATGAAGTGCAGCCCGTGTCATACAAAATCTGCCATTTCTGTGCTACTTGCGAGGAAAACAGCGTTGTATAACCGAGCATGCATCTTTTAGAAGATCTCTCCAACCCCAGCTAATTTAAATTCAGTAGCACTGACAGGTGCAATGAAGGATGAAGCGTTACGATGTAGAAGTCAGCTTTTACAACATTCGAGGGAACAAAGAAGACAAGAGGTAGAAGTAACCGATGAACACTGCTATCAAGAGCTGTGGACTGTCAGAGCACGATCTGGGAGAAAACCATGGGTGAAAAACAAAATATTTTTTGTGCTGCTGATCCGGAAACCATTATGGACTTCTACTGTTGATTTTGAGAGAAAAATTTACATTTCACATATGCTGCTCTTCAAAGGATGCTTAGAGGTTTTCTACTTACCCCTTTGCCATTGCACTGTTTCTCTGTGCAATCGCTGTTGAGAAAAGCTGCACTGACACATGTCCTGTTTATACATATCTGCAGAAAGAGACAGATTTATTGCAGAAAGAAACAAATCTACATCGGTGAAAAGGTAAAATGACAGATGCCAGGAAAGGGCACTGACTGCCGAATTGGGATAAAATTACTGAGAAACGGCCCAGCAAGTCTTCTCACTCATTTCATTTCATCCGAGGCTTTTCATCCCCTCTCTCCAAACAAGCACCAGGGGAATATAAAATGAAGGTCTTTGCTTCCAGGGTCAAGACAAACCAAAGAGATGGAACAAAAGACAAACAAAAGGGAGGTGGAACAAACCCACTGAGGGCTACAAAAATGCACCGAAACCTCTTCTACCTCAGGAGTAATTCAGAGCTGAAATAAAACTGACAATTGTGCTGGTCTTAGTAGGAAGCACCCCACGTGCCTGCTCTGTTCATACCCATCCTTCGGTACCTGCCCGAGGCTGGAGGGGGATTCTGGGCTGGATGGGCTTTAGGACTGACCCCACACAACCATCCTGATCTTCATACACACACACACACCTATTTTCTCAGAGTGCTCTGCAGACCCCAGCAGTTGGTGGCTCGGGAACTCCTGTCTCATCCTGTCCAATCCCTATGACATGAACAAGGCCTTGGAAGTACAGAAGGGGTTTTGTTTGCTCAGTGAGTAACCTGGAGCATCCTCATATCTCCAGGAGGCACACAAGTATCTCCTCTGGGCAGGAGGAGACCGGAGGACTTACACTTTTGGCTTTTTGCCTTGCAAATTAGTTAGTTTTGGGAAGACTGTTTGCATTTGGTGGGTGGTATGAGACCCATCTCTCCTGAAAGGGGAACTCTGCTGAAGCCAGCACTGATGAGCTCCTTCTCTTTTGGTGGAACTCAGCGCCTGGGCTTTTCTTAGAGATATTTTTGCTGCCATATGATAGCAGGAAACCGATCCTTTAGTCTGTAACCAACTTGGCAGGTCTTCAGCTTTCTGTGTGGGTCAAAGGGAAGGAGTGAGCCCTGTTCTTGGAAGAGCATTTGAAATTCTTTTTTTATGTGCAACAGATAAACTTTGACTTTGGTTAGTAGCTTCAAAAGAAAGGGAGAATCTTCTATGCCTGAGAAGAAGAAGAAAAAAGCCAACAACAAAAGCCAAAGTGACATGCTTCAATTTTTCCCCCTCTAAAAGGAGGCTTTAACACGTTGGGGCTTATCTTTGAGATCACGAGCATTTTCTTTAGGAACAAAATCCTTCCATTTAACCTCCATCCTATTCCATCCCTGTATCCCCCTGGCCATCCAAGGGTACCTTGTTCCTCCCGCACGACGTGCCGTCTTTCACCGAGCCTTCGTCAGGCGTGTCCAGGGGCAGGTGGAACTCCAGCCCCCAGCACAGCTCGTTGTTCACGGTGGTCTGCACCACGGTCTCGCCGTCTTGCCGGACCGGCACTCGTTTAATGTTGGCACACTGCACTCTTCCGCAGAGGATGTTCCTAAGACAGACAGACAGACAGGCTGCTGCAAGGTTTGTGAAGACATCCGAGGATGTGCTGACCCGTGCTGCTGGCTGTCTGAGCACCCTGCTATGGTTTTGGCCTCTTCCAGCTCACACCCTTGGAGCAATCCGGGCATGGTCAGAGGTTACGGCGGTCCAGGGCTGATCCCTGTAGGCAGTTCCCATCCAACCAGCCCTTTTTGGAGGTGTTTGACTAGCACTGACACGGATAATATGCTACCCAGTGGTGTCAGTGCCATGGGACATATAGGTGCAGCCCGTGGGTCTGTCTCTCCAGAAGCAGCAGGGACACATCTGTTTGTCTTTTTGACCCTCAAATTTCACATTCTGCCATTTTTTTAATACTGTATGAGAAATACTGATATTTATGCCGGGTAGAGTTCCTCAGAAGCTCATCTCTGCGCTCAGAGATGGCAACAGTGAAGCTCAAGTTCTGCCTGTGCAGAGGGAAAATAAGAAATTAGCTCAAATTCTGAATTTGCACTCTAGTGTCTGCTCTGATGACAGCAATGTCCCAGTCCTGGGTGAACTGCCAAGTGCAAGCATGAGGAAAGGTCAGGTACTAGTGCCTGTGTATTTTTGGATGACTTAATGTGCACACACACAGCAAATCTCCAAGGTGACCAAACCTCCATCCTTTTGGACCATTATCCGTACCCAAATTCAAATCCTACTCTTGGGACAGGACCGAGGAGGAAGGCTTGGGGGCTTCACAGGCTGAAGGACCGCACTTTCTGTGCCAGTCCTGGTGCAGAAAGAGGGAGCTTTGGAGATGCTGCACGTGGCAGAAACATGACAAGAATTAAGGCTAAAAGGCTAAAAAACTGGTTATCAAATGGAACAGGGTGCTGGGGCTGCACACCCCTTGCACGGGGCGATGTCCTGCTCCTGCTGAGCAGCCAGGTGCTGGTGGCACTCACTCCTCCCGGCACTTGGTGTAGTAGGTCCCGTTCCAGCCGCAGTTCCCGCAGCGGTCACCTCGGATATTCACTTCCCTGAAGCAGCTCAGCGGGGCACGTTGGGCGGCTGCAGGGACAGAGAAAAAAGGAGGTGTTCATGGCGAGGTGCATACCTGCACCCCTAACCCCTCCTGCTGCTCCGTGGGATCGTCCTGAAAGGACCTGTCACGTTTTATGGATTTTTCAATTTATTTTTTCCCCAGTTCTTTTATGAACCAGATTGGTCAATGTGAGAATGAAGAGGCTACATGAACAGATCTGCCACCAAGAGATCAACCAACGATCAGAGAACAAACCGTGGTCATTTATCCAGAACAACCTGGAGCAGAAGATGGGAATACAGACTGCAAATCTTTCCTAAGCCTATTATTTTTCCTTAATTCTAACTAGCTGTATAACACAGGGCTTGCATTCGTCCTGAAACCAGAATCACCACCATCACGTTCAGTATCAGCAGCACTGATCCCATCAGAGACCAGACACAGCTCACAGCGCTGCGTTCCAGCAATCAGAGCCATTTCTAACCCAGGGAACTCCCGGTGTTTTCTGAACATCTTCGTATTTACCAGTGCTGCATACAGGTGACAGAGCACTAAGGAGAAAGACGGAGAGCCTGTGGTCAATGCAAGGCTCCCACTGGGCCTTTGTATAAATTTTGAAGCATCCAGAGCGCTCTCAGTGTAAAACCAAGTGCTGAACTTCCCAGTGGTCCTTCAGAGAAGGCTGAGATTGCTCTGGTGGCTGTATCAGCCCTTCACATGACAGTTCCCTCAGTGTCCCATGCCAAGATGATGACAGAAATAATCTGCCTTATCAATATCCTTGCCTTTTTGCAGTGCCCTTCATGGCGCTACCACCTTCATGTGCAAGGGTTACGGCTTCCCAGAGTCTCCAAACTTCTCAGAAACGTGGCCAAACACAGAGAAACCTGGCTTTATTGACATGCATATGTTCATAATGAGATCTACAACTCAAATCCTGATGATTGCTGCTGCTGTTGCTGATGGGGAAGCGCAGAACGTGCCCGCCCTGCCACAGCCCAGGGCACGCTCTGGGAAAGTTGGGCACTTCCTACAGAACTGAAATATCTCGGAGAGGATGTGGGCAGGTTATTCAAAAATCGCTTCTGGTTGGAACTGGGGGAAATTTGGATGCACAAACTGGGGGTGCTGTTGCTTTCAATAGCATAAGAGTGTTCCCACTGGCTGTTGCCAGCACACCTTTACTTCTGGGTCTCTCTATGGGCAAATGTCAGCCATTCCCATGGCACGCAGAGCACAAAGTGGTCCTAAATGGCACTGCAACCACTACTGCCTGAGAAAACCTCTCTTTTGTTACCCTAACTATTGAAAAAAAAATATATTATACTGTATTTATATACATATTGCTTCATCTATACAGTTATGATATAAAATCACGGGGTATTTCAAAAGTATTCTGTAATATTTCATCCACTGGGGAGGTTTAGGTTGGATATTAGGAAGAACTTATTTACTGAAAGGGTTGTTGGGCATTGGGATGGGCTGCCCAGGGTTCAGTCACCATCCCTGGAGGTCTTTAAAAGACGTTTAGATGCAGAGCTCAGTGATATGGGTTAGTGGAGGACTGGTTAGGGTTAGGTCAGAGGTTGGGCTGGGTGATCTTGGAGGGCTCTTCCAACCTAGATGATTTGGTGATTCTGTGATTTTTCTATGTGCACTTGCATAGAAAAATTGTTTCCCCATCAGCAACAACAGCAGCAATCATCAGGATTTGAGTTGTAGATCTCATTAAGATCACTTATATTCTTAGGTAACCCCTCCAGACACCTAAGCCTGCCTGCCTCACAAAGAGCAAACAATGAATTTTCAGGGTCCGTGGAAAAAAAAAATAAAAAGGACTTTTTCAAAGCAGAGGGCAGGGAGAAGGGAGGAGGCAGGGGCTACCTCTGGGTCGGGCGATGTGCTACCTTTGCCGAACAAAGCCTTGCACTGAGCCTCGTGGCTGTGGCACTGCCCCTCGTAGCAGCGGTCGTTGTCCCCGCAGGGCGTCCCGTCCTGCTTGAACACGTCCTCGGGGCAGGTGGCCGAGGAGCCGTTGCAGAACTCCGGCAGGTCACACGTGCTCCTGTATTCTCTGCAGATTTTTCCTGCGGGCTGAAACTAGGAAAAAAAAAAAAAAAAGCACACAAAACAAATTTGGAATGGATTTTTTGTTTTGTTTTATTTCCAGAATGGCTGGTCCAAGTTATTCAAATCCACGTGGCAAAATCTTAGGGAATGCCTCAAAAGTGTAAGATGAAGAATAACTTAAATTTGCAAAACGTCAGACAGAGCAAGGAGCGGAGGAGGACGTGAGGGGCTCAGGTCCTTGCTGTCCTACTGAGAGAGTTCAAGGGGAGATTTCTGGCATCCCAGCAGAGAAACGTGGTTTTATTCACACATTTCAGGCTGAACAAGTCAGAAATGCCTCTAGAGGTACCCTGCTGCTAGATCTTCCCTAAAAACTTTCTTTTTGGCCACTCTTGTGGCCGTGGGATGTCTGCTCCAGGACTGCCAACGCCTGTGGCTGGCTGGTGGATGCGGTGCTGTCCCTGCACCCTCGTTTGCTGCTCCTGCTGATGGTTTTCCTCTGACATAATTTCACTGTTTCAGAACAATTTGTTCTCTGTGGAAACACGAGCAGATTCCAGTCATGTTTATGCATATTTTCAGACCAAATATACTGAGAAATATGGGAAATAAGCATGATAGCACCGAACAAACAGCTCTGACGAGCAGCTAAGGCATTAGTTACCCTATTTGCTGTAACTCACCTGGCACTTGTGACAGCATTCGCCCCTGTAACAAGAAGCCCCCGGTGCGAGCGAGCAGGTGGAGGAGAAGCAGCATCCCGATTCGAGGCATGCCTGGGGGTGAGACACCAGAACATCCCGCTGTTACAGGTTCTCACTCAGATGCTCCTCTCTAGCTTAAGAGACGTGAAATTGCAGGGAATTCAGGGAAAAGCTCTGCTGTTTTCTGCTGCTTCTCGCTTGTGGAGCTCTGTGTCGCAGGGAACTCTGCTTTATTCAGGAATTTTAATGCCTTAACAGTTCAGATTCCCTGCCCCAAACCAGTCAAGGTGCTGATGGGCTCTGAAATTTGTCCCATAAAGGAAATGAATTACTGAGATTTTAAGGGTACCTGGAAGGTAGGGATATCTGCTTTGTAAGAAGAGCTGATCGATGGCTTTCTAGCATAATAACAACAAGAGGAGACGGGAGCAGCAGTGAATTATCACACAGGCACACAAACCCCAAGGAAGAGGAGGTAACTGACAGAAAATAAGATTTTCTTTGGGCCTTCTGGGGAGACCAGACTTGGAATGAGGTATCTGAGAGGGAAAGGAGGATGCTGTAAAAATTATTGTGGGATATTTTAAGGAGATTGTGAGGATGTGCAAAAAGGGATGGCTGGGAGAAGGACCAGAGTGGGGGAAAGGGAGAGTCTAAGGTGGACTGGGGAGGAATAAATGTGGGAAATAGAGAAGAGAGAGGTTAAAGGGGGTGATAAGAGGGGCTTCTGGTCAGCACACTCGTGTGGCTTAACCAGGCTGCAGAAGCTCTGTACAAAGACCAACTTCACAAATTGCAAACCAGAGTTCTTGCTGGAAAACATAACTGTCCTGGTGAGCCACAGCTGCACGTCCTAGTGTTATGGCAGTGGAGACACCAACACGCAAGTGCTCTTAAAAGCACTTCTAGAAAACTCTTCCACTGACTTCAGGATACATTTAATAGAAGAAAGAACAGGAAAACTCTGGTTTTATAGAAAAGAAGATGGCAACAGGCAATTATCTGCCTGTAGAACGTTTTGGAGGCAAGGACATGCCCCTTTTTGGGCTTTGACTTCTGACTCAGGTAGTTTTTTTGTCTGCAGACCCCCATTTTGAAGAACAGTAGCACAACCAGAAGGCAAAAACCCTTGTAAGTGGACAAGGTTTGGAGTCATCTCCCTCCCAGCAGCTCCTGGCCAGCCCCTTGCAGCCAGAGCCCCCCTACAGCACGAACTCGCCCTTAGCTCTACACAGTCAGCTGGGAAAGGTCCCTCCACAGTTAGGAAAAAAACATTAAATTACCTCTAAATACCTTCTGCATTTACACAAATCATGCATATTCTGCACACAGATAAAGCCATGGTTGGGTAAACCTCCACTTCAAGGGTGTCCATGGAAGTGGAAGCCAGCGGGCTCATTTGGACACGCAACCCTTCAGTGTTTGCTCCTTCCCAGGAGCTGGTGAGCATTTAGAGTTGCAAAAAAACACTTCATTAACACCATTCTATCCTGTAGATTGCAATGAAATATTTAATTGCTGACCTCGTCACTGCCGCAGTCACATTCTTCACCTTTTTCCAGGACGCCGTTGCCACAGAGTTCAAAAAGAAATGGTTTTAAAGATGGTATGTTGAACAGACAAGGCTTATTTTTTTTTATTACTTCGTCATAATATTCTCTCATAGTGCAGTTACTGAATGCCAAGCAAGATCTGCAAGAAAAATATTGATTATATATATATATATATATATAAAACCATACCATATACATAAAGTAATTGGTGGGGTCAAAGAATAACAGAGAGATTAACTAACAAAGAGGAATATGGGAAATTTTAGGGGAAACAAGGCTTTTTTTTTTTTTTTTCCCTCCTTTTTTCTTGCATAAGGACATGGGAGACAGCAATAGCTGCCTGGAAGAGAGAAGGAAGAGACCACAAAGTGGTTTTGAAAATGCTTTGGCCTTGGAAAGGTGGAGGCGGAGGGCAGGAGGCACGAGATGCAGTGTGGTTCTTTACAAACTGCAGTGTGCAAAGCAGATCACGGGGGTGAAAAGGATCTGCTTGCTTTCCCGTGACTGCTACAAAACAGCCTGGAACATGCAAAAGAACCAGGGGAGAAACGGGGTGGCTTCATGCCTGGCTGCTCAGGTAAATGACATCGACTGGTGAGCAATGCAGGAGTGTGGGCGTGAGGATTTCCAGGAGTGAAGCTAAGTCATCTGGTGCAGAGGGTTTTATAGAGAAGCTAAATACAGTTTGTAATGATATGAATTAGGAGGAGAGCTGATGTAAGGTGGCAAGGTTGTGAGCATGATGCCAGTATCAAAGGAAATGTTGAAGGCTGTGACGGGACTGGTGAGGGGCAGGGGGTGACACCATGGCACAGCTCAGCGGCACAGCTCAGCAGCACAGCGGATGGAAGGATGAATGAGTCAGAGAGAGAAGGGCTGGTGACGTGCACGTGGAAATGTGAGTATGGGCATGGGAATCGATGCAGGAGTTCTGGAAGAACTGTCGCCTAAAGTCAGAGGTTGGAGACAAATAAGTTTAATTGGTCCCTCGGGATAACGAGGTGATTATCTGCGAGCTGACAGCAGAAGCTGAAGGAGCTACGAGATGCAGTGCTCTGACTTGCTGAGGTTTTCACCCCAGACCCTTGTGTGCTGGGTCCTCGATCCCTTTGGATGGCTCCCAGATGAAGATCAGGGGAGGCACCACCACGGGCAGAAGCAGGACCGCTGGTCACCCACCGAAGTGGCTGTTTCCATGCTGATCTTACTGAAAGCACAGACACAGCTGGTAGGAGGCTGGTTTCTCAAATCCTTAATGTCTTCAGGGAGGCTCAGTGGGTCTTTGTAACGAAGGGATCTGATATTGTCAGCATTAAGCCAGGAGCCCGTGTCCTTCTCGTTGATGCATTTAAGAAAGTGAAACGGATTTCTTTGCCCTGAGAAAAGGATCTTTGGACTTAGAAGCAAAAGAATCTGCAATGAAGCAGCCTTCCCTGCCTGCTGATGTTCACTGCACGTTGGGAGAGCCTCCAGAGCTCAGAGGAACGAGGCATTTTTATGCCAGTGTTATTACTGGGAGCTGGCCACAGGGATGCTCTTGCAATATCTTATGGTTTCTTTGATGCTGAAAGAACAAGGGCTGACATCTGCCAAATATCCTTCACAGGTTTCAGCAAATATTAGTTAATTAGTGGAATTATTTTGTCTTTGTTATGGCTATATAATGAGGGAGAAGGAAAGAGGAGCAGCTCCTGCCCCATGCAAGGCAACTTTTCTGGAAGATTTATTTTCAAAGGCAGCATCCCTGCAGAGGCAGTGCAAGAGGAGGGGTGCAGTAACCCCTAGGTCTGCAGGAGGCTTTCAGCCTTGGCATGAAGAAGCCAACAGCAAGGAGTATTTGGAGAAAGCATATGGAAAATTAAAGGAAAGTTATTCTGTCACCACTGGGACCAAGGAAGCTGAGTTTGCTGTGAATTTGTGCCTCAAGGAGAGTTGGAGTCCCTTGTCTTACCTAAAAACCTATTCTCACAACCTTGTTAAGAACTTGATAAAGAATGGTAGAGTAATTTAAATTAGAAGGGACTTAAATTGGCAGCCCCTGGTCCTACAACCTGCACAAAGCAGGGCCAGCTTGGATGCCAAGTAGATGCTGGAACAGAGGAATTAAAAGATGTGGAGAAACGGGCAGACGCACGCCCCTACAGCGACCCAGCAGCTGCTCAGAGCGGGGCAGCAGGAGGCAATGACCCGATTTTCACCCAAAATGATGTTGGGAGAACCGAGCTGTACTCACCCCGGGGACGATCGCATGATGCATCCTCTGTGGGTGCAGTTGCAGTTGCAGAATTGGTCATAGAATTGTTTCGCGTCGTCGTGGTCGAAGCCCAGGCTGTGGCCGATCTCGTGCGCTAGGGTCATCACGTCGCTGATGGTGTCCTGGCCAGAGAACTGCAGCCGGGGAGAAAAAACACAGGTCCACGCTTTCCTAAGCAGGGGATGTTGATGTGGACAAGTTCAGGTCCAGAATTCCTGCGTTTTGCTCAGCAATTGTACAATTTGTGCTAGCTGGGGACTTGCAGAGCAAACAACCAGTTAGGGAAACCAAAACCCCTAAAGAGAATTTTTCTGGGGAAACACTGGGGATTTGTTCCACCTCTTCTTCAAGCAACAACAAAAACAAGACGAACATCACCTCCTTTAGATGCCCAGTTTAGATGTTATCTGCTGAAAAATCTGAACCCAGGAGTGACACGGAATTAAATCCCAGGGTTCAATGTGAATATGACAAGTTTATTTTTCCTCATTTTTTTTTTTTTTCTTGCTGGAACTGTGTCTTTTTACATAATAACACTGAGCAGTGATCACCTTTGCTGTGTAAGTTATCTTGAGCCTTACACTGCATTTGTGTACACTGACAGGCATTAAAACAACCCTGGAAAATCCATGTGCCAGCTGCTGGATGGAAGTCATCAAGCACCTTGAATGCCTGAACATCTTCTTTGCATCCTAGGAGAGGTGTCTGCAATCTGCCCAGGTGTCCAGAGAGATCTACTTCCTCTGCTACAGCAAAATCTGGACATAACTCAGGTTAATGCTGATTTCAAGGGGAAATTTGTGAACGGAAGGTGCTCTCCTTTGGCCAAGCAGCTGGAGCCTGCGAACACCGCTCGGTGTTGGGCTCAGGCTGCAGGATCCTGAGCTGGGGGACAGCATCCAAAGCAGCCTGGCACTTGTCGTGACTCAGATCTCCAAAAGCTGCTGGGATGTGGTGCTGGGCCCCTCTCTGGGTGTCCCTGCTGGAGAAGGGTGGCACCGGATGGACCCAGAGGTGCCCCAGCCTCAAACCCTTCTGGGATTCTGGGGTTCAGTGACATTATAGGTGCTATGTGGGAGGATAAATTATGGGGGCAACGTTACAGCCTGCGAGGTCTCCCCTTACCGAGACGACGCCAACAGAGTTGGGCTGGCACATCATCCCCTTCCAGGCAAAGCCCCGCTCCGCGTAGTACTGGCCGCTGCAGCAGAGAGGTTGGGGTGTTAAAGGAAAGCGACAGCATCATCATAACAACAGGATACCCTGCGGGAATTACAGCTGGAAAATTATGGCTTCAGGCTGCAATAAACTCATTTCTTGAAGATCTATACCAATGGGGATCTCCTTCCTTGAAGGGATCAGTGGGGATCCCTTCGGCTGCCCTCTGAGCTCTGGGGCTGCTCAGCAAGATTTCCCTGTGTGCAGTGACTGTGTTATAGAGTAAATACATATTTATACACATACATCGGAGATTTTAGCATGCAGAGGGTTTGTTTCCCATCAAAGGAAAGTAAAAGGAGCAGTCAAAACAGAAACAATGCACTAGGTGTTAAAAAGGGAATGAATGAAGTGCTTAAGTGAGTGCATTGACAGTGTGAGATCCAACTTCTCCCTCCTAGCAAAACAATTTAATTCAAATATTGTGCTGTAAACCACACGCCAATGAATTAAGACGTCTAAAAATGAATGGCTAATCTATATGAAATGGTTAACATTAAAAATGAGATTATAATAATTTAGTTACAGGCAACGGCATGAGAATTGGAAATACGATATACGCTCCGCATGCATGGGAAAATACAAAAGAGGACAAGGAAAGGGAAGGGCAAAGTACTTAAAATCCTCCTTGTACCAATTTACATGACAAATGGGTGCTGATTAATACACGGACTGATTAAGCCAAAACATTTTCCTCCGCGAGATACCACCTGGACAGAAACACGCACGGTGTATGGGCGCAAAAAGTGGAAGGGGAAGGGGCTGGAGGTGCCCCTGCTCCTGCTTATCCCTCTCGCGGGCTCTTACAGCAGCAGCTCCACGTGGTCGTACTCGATGCGCACCACGGCGTCCTTCTGGCACCAGCTGGTGAAGACCTGCAGCATCTGGGCCAGGCTGTGGGTGGCCGTCACCTGGTCCCCCTTGGTCCACATCTCCACCGCGCTGATGACGACCTGCAGCTTCATGCGCTTGTACACCTGGGGGTGGCGAGCAGCGGGATGCAAGGACGTGGCCTCAGGTGGCAGCAGGGGAGGTTTGGGTTGGGGAGGAGGGAGAAATTCTTCGTGGAGAGGGTGGCCAGGCACTGGGATGTGCCCAGGGAGGTGGTGGAGTCCCTGTCCCTGGGGGTGCTCGCTGAAACAGCTGAGCGTTTTCTTTATTTCCATGAGTTATATGAATTTAATAGGTGTTTCTGTGCAGCTCATTTTGGAGTGGCTGAGTTGGGGGCTGATGCCCCGGCACCCTGCCTGTGTGTGCACACAGAGGAATCAGCAGAGGCACACCCAGTGCTCTTCTCTAGGGCTTAGAGCAGGGCGATGATGAAGTGGAGATCATAATGAGCCACCAGGAAGCACTTAGCACCGATAATGCATATTCCATCAAACAGCTTTAAAGGGATAATTTCGTAATAATTTTTACACTGGCTTCACTCACACCCGAAGGGATTTTTTAGGGGTGGGAGTTACATCGCTTGGGAGCCCATCATTTCCCCATGAGAGGCTGAGCACCCAGCCCTTCCCAGGGCACCCACCACCGTCGGGACCGCATGGGTGCTCACCGTGTTCAGGAGGTTGCTTATGGAAATGAAGAGGTGCAGCATCAGGGTTTCGTTGTAGCTGTTAGCTTTGAACTGAAAAGGGGAGAGGGGATGCGTTACAGCCTCACGATGCCAGCGTGGGGAGCTCCCCTTGCACCTTCCACAGCCCAGCACCCGCAGCCCCCCGTGGGTCTGCACCAGCCCTTCCCCAGCTGAAATCCTAATTAACCACATCGGTCAGACTCACGATGTGGGATTTCTCACCCCACTGGGGCTCTGTTATTTCGAGAGGACGGCTCTTGGCACCAACAGGAGCCCACAGTCCCTGCTCATTCAAGAGGATGGTGCAGGGAGAGGCGTGCTTGTTATCTGCCTTCATTAAACAAAAACCCAGTCCCACGGAGCAGAGCTGGTGCCTTGGGGTGGTGGGGAGGCTGAATCCCCACCTCCTGTGGGGTTGGAGAGGGGGCACGGCTCCTGGGCTTTGCTGCCTTCCCAGGACGTGTATTCCCTTGGGACCATTTTGCACCATTTCATTCCATTCAAATAAACACCAGAGTAGTTTTCAAAACGCTCCAATTATCCCAGAAATGGCAGCTGGGATCCGTCCCTGAGCGTGTTACAGCAGTCAGACCTCATCACTTATTTCAAAACTATTTCTTCTCCCGGCCTCAAATCACAGCAGTGCCCACACACGGGCTGAGCTCCAGCAGCCCCTTCCCATGGCGAGAGGCACGGGAATGTGCTTTGGTTCGCTCAGGTGCTGAGAAGCAGTGCCCCTTCTCCTCTAAACACAGACATTGGAGCCCCCTGATTGCAGAAGTGGGGCTCAGAGCAAAGAACAGCCTCCAGCACAAAGCAGCAGCTGTATCAAAGCCCCACGGTGCTGAGTTCTGGCACTTACCAGCTCCTGGTTGGCAACGAGAGCCAATTCCAGGTACCGGGTGGGCACGGGCAGGCTCTGGAGACCGGGGACCTCCTGCAAAAGATCAAATGGCACAGGTCACACTCTGTGAGGTGCTTTTTTTTTCACCACATTGCAAAAAACGAGGTGCTGTTACTCAACCCAGTCCAGAATTTCCCTGGTACCCACAGTACAAGAACACAACGAGTATGTTGGAGAAGGAAAAGTGCTAATGAGTGCCGCAGGTAATCAGGGACAGAGCAGAGAGATTCAGAGACAGGACATGGTTGTAGCTTCCTGGTAGCAGGGGATAACCTGGCATTGCTCACATTAAATAGCTGCAAACCTTTGCATGATTGTCCTTTGCTCAGACCATTTCTAACCGTAATTTTGGTGCCACACAAACACTGCTCTGCATCACAGGGAGGATAGAGTGGGGCCAGCACCGTTTCAGCATTCAGCATGAATGACAAGAAAAGGGACATCAGCAGCTCATTGCTGGGGCAAAGTGGTCCTGGGATGAAGTTGCTCAAGCCACAGGAAAGCCACAGAAATTACTCTTGCTTGGCTTTGTCTTGTTTTCCCCAGTACACCGACATAAAGCAGCTCAGGCAGTGAAAGCCCCACGTGTGGTGCCTGGGCTCCAGCAGGTTCTGGACATGCAGTTGTGGGCATTTCTTGCCTCTGCCTCTACGTTTGGACACTCAGCAAGGTAACTGGTGGTTGCAGTCGGTTACTGCATTGGTATAGAGTCAAGGAATCACAGAATCATCTAGGTTGGGAAGGACCAGCAGGGTCATCGAGTCCAGCCATCAGCCTCAGCAGCAGCAGGGTCCCATCTCTGATGGCATCAGCGTACAGTCAAGATTTCACTGCAGCACGGGGACTTCCCAACCCCAGAATGGCATTTTGGGGTTCAAAAATTTTGCTTTTAAGAAATTGAATTTATTCGTTGGCATGTCAGAATACTGCAGTGTAGTCCACAATGCTTGGATGCAAGTCAGGGGCAAGCAAAATCCTCTCTCACTGCACGGGGCTCTGGGGACAACCTGGACTTAGTAATTCCCTGAGAGTGAGAGGAGGAGGAAGAGGAGGACGAGGACAAGGACAAGGAGGAAGAGGACGAGGAAGAAGAAAAGGAGAAGAAGATCTTTGCTCTCAGAAATACAACCACCTTGGCAGCTGCAGAGTCATGCATGGCTACAGGAATGCTCTTGCTTAAGACCCATTTAAGCATGGGGACTCATCTCTCTTCTCCGATGAACAGATACCACTTTATTATTATTATAAATTATCCTCTCTCTGGCGGGTTCTCAGTAAATTCAGTGAAACTGTAGCAATTTAAAAAACTATATTTCCGCCATGGGAGCTGATAAGTAATTCTTTCACCTAAGTGTTTCGTATTGTTATCAGAAGGCAGCATCTCTGAACGTCACTCTATTTCTTTCACCGAATGCAATCGTAGCACGCTGGCATCGGCCAGGCTGCGGCTATAAATAATCCACACTTGTAGGTACAGAAATAACACTTTATCTCGGCTCTTTTGACAGCAGGGACAGCAACGACAAAAGTCCTCACAAGCCCTGGAAGCGTTGGCAAATCAAAGCAAATCATTTTTTTTTTAACCAGGGTGTTTCCGAAAACGAGCACATCAGTGAGGTCCCGTAACAAATGAAGCCAGAACAAACTAATTTCCTCTGATAACATGGAAACAGGGTTTCTGAACAGAAGAGAGGCAGCAGATGTGTGTGTTTTGACATCATTAAAGCTTTTCCCACGTAATTTAAGCCAAGTAGGTCGGTACAGCCCAGCTGTGCTTGTTGTGAGGTGAAAACTGGGCACACGGAGAGCTGCTGCTGTGCATTGCCCAGATGCAAAGATGCAATGAATGCAGTGCCAAGGGGGTCAGAAACAGATCAGAAACTTCAAAGTCAACTTCAGCAAAAATTCCTGCTGGGAGGGAGGCACCCAGCTCACGGGCATGATGCCGAAATCCTCTTCTTCCAGACCTGTGGTCGCATCACACCCAGGATTTTCCCTGCCCCACACCTTTACACCACCGTAAGACAGCGGATGGGGAGCCCTTACCTCGATAACCAGGATTTTCCTGCTCCCATTTGCGATTTCTCCCCCTGTGTGCAGGTCCTGGTGCTCCCTGGGCACCTGGCAGAGCGGGGGCGAGCCTCCTGCCAGCGCCTTTCGGAAAATGAGGTGCTGAAAGCTCGAGGAGTTCTCCACCGGCTGGATCTCGTACCTCAGGTCTCCGAACTGCAGCACTCCACTGGGGATGTGCCAGCAGAGAGGGAGGTAAGAGACGTGAAGGAGATGGCTTCTTAAATTATTTAAGAAGTGCAAAAAAGAATCAAAGTGATGGAGGTGCGGGGCAGCCCTCAGGAGCTTGTGCCATCATCTGGGAGCCCCAGGAGCATCCTCGGGGGTTCAGGGCTCTTGGGACAAACCAGCATTTTATGTGGTTTTGGAAATAGGAGATAGAAAAGGTTCCTTTTAGCTCTTTCATACCACAATATGTCCTGTGGGCAGGGATGCAGTGAGATGATGGCACAAGGAGCTCACCTAAAACACCTTTTGTGGGAAAACTTGTCATGCCCAAGGCTTAGTGTGCATAAGACAGCCTTGAAAGAGCAACCAAATTCCCCTACAGAGGTGGCTTTCTGTACGTTTGGAGCTGGCACTGCCAGACATGAAAAGATCCCAAAAAAATACCCCAGATGTGGGGTACACCTGAGGAGGAAGGTGTCCCCAGCAGCGTCTGCTCACTGTGCGCTTTTTGAGTGTCTCTGCAGTGCTTTGGCATGTAAAACCTGCTACCTGCCTGCCAGAGGTGTGCAAAGCACACTGCTTGTCCAAATATTTCATTAAAAACTGATTTTCTATCAGTTTTTTACCTCTGTCCCCGATTTTCTTTTATCTATGCATCCTTTAGACCCCTATGTTAAAATTTGCTCCTGTGCTTTCTCAGCTGTGTTGGAAGATTTGGGCGCTAGCCGTGGGATGGAGCAGGAAGCAGGCAGAAGGGGGATTACCTGCTCTGAAAAGGGACACAAAATCCCAGCCCCACAGCACCCTACCTGATCCCAAAGCACGTGCTGACGGAGACGATGGAGCCCGGGGAGCCCTCCACGAACCCCTGGTAGAAGCAGTTGTCCTGCAAGGGGCAAGCGGGGCCTCAGCCATGGGAAACGCTCCTGAGACAGGGCTCAGAAAATGCACCCGTAAAGGGAAACACGAGAAAACAGCCTTCAAAAAAAATCTGTCCTTCCATTTGGGGCAGGAGCTTCGTGGGTGAAAATAAAAGGTGCAGGAGGTGAGCAGGGAAAAAGCAGGAGGATGAGCGGGGTGGAGGAGGCTGAGGGAGTGTGGCAGGATCAGTGCTGCCTCCAGTGCTGATAGAAAAGGGATTATTTGGATAATGATGATTTTGGGGGTGATATTTTTTCAGATTCCTCAATTTTTCTTTTGGTGGAGTTAAATTGTTTAAAAAAAAAACAACAAAAAAAACAAACATTAAAAGTTGGAAAGGAAAATCAAGTGTTCTAATCAATCTCTTTTTTTTTTTTTTTTCCAGGTTTTAGCAACTTTTTGTACAATTTCCTTCCTTTTGTAAACAAATAGTGAAAAAAAAAAAAAAAAGGTTGTTTTCAGAAACAGCATCCTCTTGGTGAGCAGCACTGTTTCTGTCCCCTGGGGCACCCCGGGCAGACCCCAGCCCTCACCTGAACATACGGAAACTCAGTTATCAGCTCCCCCTCGGCCCCGTAAGTGAAAACCGGGAGGTCCTTGGCTACCAGATTTCTGGAAAGTGAAGCAGAATTTCTCAGGGCGGGGGGTTGATCACCGCCACGGAGCCGTGCAGGAGGAAGGAGGACTGAGGAGCCTTACTTTGCCTGCGTCAGGTGGACGACGTGGTAATTTCCTTCTGCCATGATTAAGTAAGCCTTGTCCTCCTGTAACTCAATGCACATTAATATTTGGGGTATTTATTTGTTTTCCATGGTCCCCTGCCTTTCCTGGGGGAGCCCTGTCTGCGGGCTGGTTTTGGGGAGCCGGAGCCACCCCCCTCCCCTCTATCCATCCCCTATGCAACATCCCCGTGGGCAGAGGCAGGGTCAGGGCTGAGGGCACCCAGGGGCTAAAAAGTGTTTCCAAAATCATTTCCAAACCAGCGCCTGACCTCTGTGTCAGCCCCGTGCCTTGGCTCCAGCTTCCTCGGCACCGTCACTTCAGAGTAGATGATGCTCGACGCTTCAGCAAACCCTGGAAAGGTTCTGAGGTTAGGGAGCAGGGACGTGGCTCACACCAGGCTGGGAGGATTTCCCACCCCTGCAGTGCAGAAGGAAGGTTTTAAGTGGGAAATTTTATAAATTTGACATGTAAAACTGCAGATTCTTCAACGAGAGGCATAAAAGAGTGGGTTGAGAAGTTCACTGCTAATACCAACTTCCAAAGAAGTTTAGGTACAAGAAACTCTGGAGAACTCTTGAAAAGGGGAGAAATTAGATGATTTCCAGAATTTCAAGATTCAGAATCTAGTGCACATCCTCCTGCTCATGACCCCAGCCCATGCCTATGTCCCCTCATCCCCATTGCCCATCCCCATCCCAATCCCACATTCCGAACCTCATCTCCATCCCCATCCCATCCCATCCCATATCCCCATCCCATCCCATCCCATCCCATCCCATCCCATCCCATATCCCCATCCCCATCCCATCCCATCCCCATCCCATCCCATCCCATCCCATCCCATCCCATCCCATCCCCATCCCATCCCATCCCATCCCATCCCATCCCATCCCATCCCATCCCATCCCATCCCCATCCCCATCTCCATCCCCATCCCATCCCCATCTCCATCCTGTCCCATCCCATCCCATCCCATCCCATCCCATCCCCATCCCCATCCCTATCCCACCTTTCCCCCTGCCCCATCCCCCTGCCTCCCTTCCTCTCACCTGGGCAGAGGAGCAGGATCAGTCCCGCGACCCCCCGTGCCCCTCAGGGGTGGACACAGCCCCGTCCCCATCCCTCTGTCCCTCACGGCCTGCGGGAACACAGCGTCAGCCAGGTCCCCTCCCCAGCTCCCCCAGCCCCTTGCTGGGCTCCCCCAGCTGCCAGCAGAGCCCTAAACCCCCCAGTTGCCCCCAAAGCCCCATTCCCAACCTCTCCCACCACCAGCCCTCAGTGGGGCCTCTCCGTGTCCCACCCCCACAGGGACCTGTCCTGCCCCCACCCCGCTGCCACCCAGCCCTGCCTCCAACTGCCACCTGGAGCCCCTCCGCCTGCCACCCCAACCTGTCTCACCCCAAAATGTCCCATCCCACCCCCCTCATTGCCATTGCCATGGCCATGCCTTCTCCAACTGCCAGCTGAGCCTGTTCCCCCACCTGCCACCACTCTGCTCTCACCTCCAACTGCCACCATCCCTCCTCCACCTGCCACTTATCCCCGTTCCATCCCTTTCCCTCCAATACCACCCCCTCCCCATTTCCCTTCTCCTCTCTTTTCTCCTCCTCTCACCCTCCCCATCCCATCCCATCCCATCCCATCCCATCCCATCCCATCCCATCCCATCCCATCCCATCCCATCCCATCCCATCCCATCCCCATCCCCATCCCATCCCATCTCCATCCCATCTCCATCCCATCCCATCCCCATCCCATCCCATCCCCATCCCCATCCCCATCCCCATCCCATCCCATCTCCATCCCCATCCCCATCCCCATCCCCATCCCATCCCATCTCCATCCCATCCCATCCCCCATCCCCATCCCATCCCCCATCCCCATCCCATCCCCATCCCATCCCATCCCATCCCATCCCATCCCATCCCATCCCATCCCATCCCATCCCCATCCCCATCCATCCCATCTCCATTCCCATCTCCATCCCATTCCCATCCCCCATCCCATCCCATCCCCATCCCCATCCCCATCCCCATCCCCATCCCCATCCCCATCCCCATCCCCATCCCCATCTCCATCCCCATCCCCATCCCCATCCCCATCCCATCCCATCTCCATCCCATCCCATCCCCATCCCCATCCCATCCCATCTCCATCCCATCCCATCCCCATCCCCATCCCCCATCCCATCCCCATCCCCATCCCATCCCATCCCATCCCATCCCATCCCATCCCATCCCATCCCATCCCATCCCATCCCATCCCCATCCCCATCCCCATCTCCATCCCATCCCATCCCATCCCATCCCCAACCCATCCCATCCCATCCCATCCCATCCCATCCCATCCATGGCCATTTAGCCATTAATGCCCAAATTGTGGTTGTTTGAACAGAAACTTTGCAATGCTCGTCTCCACCCCCCTGCTCTCATCCCTCCATCCTCCCAGGGGCACAGGTGCTGGGGGCCCCTGTCCAGGTTTGGCACAGCCCATGGCAAGGATGGATTTCAGTAAATCTTCCCTTTTTTATCATTTCCAGTGTGAGAAAAAGAGCAGATTCAACCTGAAAACCCCCAGACAGCCCCCCAGACACCAGCTGCCAGAGCACAACCCGTGGCTGGCACCAGCGAGCTGCCATCCATGCCTGGTTGCTGTTCCAAGAGCAGACCTCGGAGCCGCCTCTGAGCCTCTTGCACCTTCGGGGCTGTTTTCTGCTGACTCCTTTCCCTTCTGCACAACTGCAGCCCCCGCTTCAGAGCCTCTGTGCCAGCACTCCGCCCTGTCGAACCGTGCCAAGGAAGAGGAGGCGCACAGACAGAGTAATTGCATGCTGTGTGCAGAGCACTGGAATGCAAGGAGATGTTTTGCAAAACGGAGCAGAAAAGGATTTTGTCAGCAGTGGGAGAAGGTGCTTAAATCCCCCTCCGCACGTCCTCTTTGCTCTGCTGCCTCATTCCCCAAGCAGCAATCCCTGCTTGCTGCCTGTCGTGGCAGACACCAGCAGGAGCTGAACTGCCAGTCCTAACCCCCAGAAATGTCCCAAGCCCCATAAAAAGCCCAACCTCATTGTCCTTTCCCCGCAACGTGAGTTCCCCCCAGGTCCCCAGCCCATCCACGATGTTCCTCGCTGGGTCTGGTGGCTCCTTTATGAAGTGCTGCAGAGCCCAGCAAGGTGCTGGGCCAACAAGGGTCTCAGTTTTCCCTGTGCTTGGTGCAGAATGTGGCCATTTGGGGATGATTTTCAATGGTTTGGCTGTCCACCAACACCGACGTGCAAGGGCTGCTCCATTTGCATGGTGATGCAGGATTGGGGTTTTTTGCAGACTATGTGGGACTCAAGGGCAATGCCTGGCTCTCTTCCCTCTGATTTCCACCCCTGGTTTATAGGAGAATTTCTTGTAACCCATGCTAACTTTCTCATGTATACATATATGTTTTTTTTTTTTTTTTTTTGGATTTGGGGGATATTAAAAGACAGAAAGCAATGACTATTCAAGCATGAAGAAGGAGGAACAATACACAGAGACTGCTGGCAGACACCTGTTGGTCTGTGAAATAAAAACAATGGCTGATTTGCAAGCAGCCAAAGGAAGGTAAGCTTAAAATAAGCAAAACCAAGATGTCAGGGGAAGAACCAAAGGAAACGGCTGATGCGAGAAGCTGCAGCAGCAGGGAGGTCACACTGGGGTAGAAAGCTAGAAGGTGAGAAATAGGGTGAAAGTCAGGTCTCACCCACCAGTGGAAGGGTGATTTGGGTATGATAATCATACAGCTTTCTAGATGTGATGAGGAAAGGAAGTGTCTGGTGCCCCAAGGCACTGAGCACATGCTGAGCTTTCCAGGTGTGTGCAGAAACCCTCAGCTTCCCTACAAAATAAAGCCTTGTGCAAGGGGCTGCTCATCCATGAGTGTTCCTTAACATCTGAAAAGATAAAAAACAGTCAGAAAAAAAAAAAAAAAAAAAAAAAAAAACAGAAAAAAAAAAAAAAAAAAAAAACAGAAAAATGTGCAGCCACGTGCAGGAGGAAGGAGGGTCCTGTTCCTGCATTGCTCATGCTGCCAAAAACACAGTGATGTGTGCTCACTGCTTTTCTTCATCCCTCCAGCTGCACAGAGCAGGGGGGACAGGGCTGGAGGAGAAGGGAAGGGGGAAAGGAGAAAGGATGGAGGGCCAGGAGAAGGGATGGGGACCAGGAGAAGGGATGGAGAGGTGGCAAGGATGGGAGAAGCTCCTTGTAGGTCTAGTGCCCAGGCTCAGTTCCTTGAATGCCTCCCAGTTACAAACATCCATGGATTTCTGTCTGAGCCAGAAGATGGATGCATGCACCACGAGGTTTATGTTTTTGTTCACAAAACCACGGCTCCCAGTTTGTTCAAAATGAACCACAGTCAGCAAATCTGATGTTTGCATGCTGAGGACTCCAGCGCTTTTCCTAGATCTTGTTTTAAATTCACCTTCATCCTCCTGCCTTAGCAATGGATTTGACTAGCTGGTATAATTTTCACCCGAGTCAAACAGTGACTCCTAGAGCCATAACCAAGGCTATGAATAAGAAACCAGCGTCACCAACAACCGTGTCCCTGCATTTCCATCCCTCCGGCCTGTGGCTGAAGGGAAGATTGCATTTTAATTGCAGACCAAACCAGCACAAGCACATCTATCAAGCAGAGGGCTGGCACTACCAACACATCCTAAATACACCCAGGCACAAAGTGGCACAGAGACCCTGGTCACAGATTCAGGCTTGACCAGAAAACCCTTCCTGCAAAATGCACTCACCCACTGGGAAGCTCAAGAGCTTCCTGGGGCAGAAGAGATGCAATGACCATCAGGGACAACAAACCTGAGGGCTGAGAAGTGGCACAAAGACAGGACGAGCTCACAAAGCTCAAAAAACCCCAAGAAATTGGGATCTGGGTGGTTTTGCAGAGCAGTAATCCCCTGGCGTGGACACCGTGCAGCAGGATTGCACCAAGCAACTCCCAGAGCAGCTACAGGAGGATGCTGCTACTTTTTCTTGTCTTGATGGTTTGTTAAAAGATGCCCCAAGCCCCATCCTTTCCAACAGCAGACGTCAGAGGATCTGGTTCATGATGAGACCCCTTCCGTGGAAGCAACAAGGAGCAAGCCCTGGGCACGGGGCATCCCTGTTGCCACCAACCTGGAAGGAATAATTTGCCAAGGCAAAGTAAAAATTATGAAAAAACAGCATTTAACCATCAAGGAGATGAGATAATTCTTGCTTACAGTGCTCGTGTTTCTTTGGAGGCTTTTTGGTGTCCCAGGGGGAAGGAGGAGCGGGTGGCCACCCTTGGGTGCTTTCTCCACGGAGTACCGTGGTGGGCATGGAGAGGTTTCACTGGGTGCCATGTAAAAATAAGTAAGCCAAAACAAATGTACAAAAAAAAAAAATGTATTTGGAAGTTTTTGTGTTCAATGGTGAGTATAAAGGAAATGGGGAGAAACCATGGAAAAAGAACATCTACTTTTATAGGAACGTTAAATAGAAGAATTCTGATTCTCAAATACATTACATAAACTCTTATGTCCTTTGCAGTTATTACTTGAACCAACCTGGCCTTTGCTTCCATGTGAGCTGAATTTCCATGAGAGACGAGTTCTTGACTGGGAGGACACCTTGGGCAGGAGGAAGCAGCAGGTGAAGGGGGAGAGGGCTCTCACAAGGGGGAGGAGACCAGGAAATAAAAGTGGGCTCTGGGAAGCTCCTTGGGGTGCCTATATTTTTGTATGGATGCAAAACCTGAGATCTTTTGATTGATTTGATTCCACTTGTCTGTTTTCTGGTTTTCTTTTGGAAAGGAGAGGAGAGGAGAGGAGAGGAGAGGAGAGGAGAGGAGAGGAGAGGAGAGGAGAGGAGAGGAGAGGAGAGGAGAGGAGAGGAGAGGAGAGGAGAGGAGAGGAGAGGAGAGGGAGAGGAGAGGAGAGGAGAGGAGAGGAGAGGAGAGGAGAGGAGAGAGAGAGAAGAGAAGAGAAGAGAAGAGAAGAGAAGAGAAGAGAAGAGAAGAGAAGAGAAGAGAAGAGAAGAGAAGAGAAGAGAAGAGAAGAGAAGAGAAGAGAAGAGAAGAGAAGAGAAGAGAAAAGAAATATTAGAAAGAGAAAATACAGAAACATAGAAAAATGAAATGAAATGAAATGAAATGAAATAAAATAAAATAAAATAAAATAAAATAAAATAAAATAAAATAAAATAAAATAAAATAAAATAAAATAAAATAAAATAAAATAAAATAAAATAAATAAAAAAGTTTTCCTGCAAGTCTGTAGCAGAGGAAGGAGAGCAATCCAGCCCCTGGAGGGGCTGCAGAAGGGCGATGTGGGGAGACCTGGAGCCATTTAATGGCAGTACCAGGCACTGGGTAAGAGAAGTTGGATGAGGAGTAAAGTGCTGTGCTGTTCTGGCTGGCACACAACTTGGGCGCATGGTCTGGGGAGGATTTGGGTTCATTTTCATTCGCAGATCTCTCCCCGTGGCTCAGCAATCCTTAGCTCCATCTGGAAAAGCGATGCTCAGAGTCTGCGGTTTCTTATGCTCGACGTAATTCTTATTTATTTTTTGTTTCATAAAAAAAAAAAAAAAAACCAATGGAAGGTTTGGAGCAGAAAATGTATTATGTGAATACAATGTCTTGTAAAAGGCAGCTGCATAACCCCCTAGATACTATTATAATGCTATTGCTGCAGATAACAAATAATATTAGCTGGAAATGGTTTCTAGCTGTTAGGCAGAATGATTATATTGTCAAATGTGATGAATGAGGGAAGTGCAGAAGGCTTTAGCATCCTATCTTCGCAGTTATTTTCCATAATGTTATTCCCAATGCTGCTTGCAAGCCTCTCTGCAATCTTTCCCCTAAATGCAGGTGCTCGGGTGACTGCAAGGAGCCTTTGGAGCTGACTCCGGTCTCTGCTTCCCCTTGAGCATCCTTCAGCATCGGGCACTGCTCAGGAAAAACCTTTCTGGGTTCCACAAAGTGCTGACTGCTCGGTGACAACCACTTGAGGCTGAGCCCCAGCAGCTCTGCAGCGTGCAGGGGGGGACTGAAGGCCAAGCAGTGCCTTTGTCTTGGTTATTTCCCAGCTAAAGGCATGGGCTGGGTGCAGCTCCTGTAGATGGATCCTGAGAAGGACACAAGGGAGACACATGGGAGGTTTATTCTCTTATGATGAAGCAAACTTCTGAGAAGTGAGAGGTGGTTTTTATTTTATTATTTTATTTTATTTTATTTTATTTTATTTTATTTTATTTTATTTTATTTTATTTTATTATTTTATTTTATTATTTTATTTTATTTTATTTTATTTTATTTTATTTTATTTTATTTTATTTTATATTTATTTTCACCCCATGTGGGGTCCAAGAGGAGGAGTGGTGCTGCTGGTGGGTCTCAGCCACTTATCCCTCCAGCTGTGGTGTTTTTTTCTCCAGCACCAGGCTGATTTCCCACTATGCTTCATCATAATGAGCCATCACCCAAGACCCCCATGAAATTATTATGGCAGCTGGCAACATCCTACCCATGGCAATGGAGGAAACCGAATGCACCATTTCTCCACAGCTTAATTTTTCTTTTCCCATTGACCAGCCAAGGAGAGAGCACAGCACTCCTCACAACCTCTCAGACCATGCTTGGTCATCCTTTGGATTTCAATGGGTTTTGGACCCTTTTCTAGCACCCCAATCCCCAGCAGAACCTGAGAGCAGGTGCTGGGAGCTGTGGGACTGGGTATATCAGCAGGGGAATGCTGGCAGCATCAGGCAGAGATAATCTCTGCGTCTGATGATGGAGCAGCCAATACAGGATGACTATATCATTTTTTAATGATCATCCTTGAAGAATTTTAAAACAGAGAGGGCTGGGAGAAGAGTCGTGAGAATGGTTACAAGTTCGGAAAATATAGATTACAGTGAGAGCCTCCAGGCACTCATTTCACAAGGAAGAGTTTGATCATCTCGTACGTGAATTTACGTGGCCAACAGGGAGCTGGTGCCAGACAAAAGTAAATAAATAAATAAATAAAATATATATCTTATGACTGGAAATGAGTTACGTCAAAGTAAGGCTTAGGCTTTTAACATTAAGTAAGGCTTAGGTTTTTAACATTAAGAGTAATGAAAACAAAGAGAATATTTAACTGGGTGCTGTGAAGGGTTCCTCTCTGCCATGCACTTTGTTAGGAGGGAAGTCTTAAATTCTTTAATTCTGGAAGTCTTAAAATTTTGGATTTGAGACCTCGTGGTGCCAGGAAAGCTCTTCAGGCACCTGAATTTCTGCTCCAAGGTGTGTCTGCCAGATCCCTGGTGGAGAAAAAGAATTCCCCACCTCGTTCTTAATATGTTCATGGCTCTCCTATCTCATGAGCAGGGCACCAAGACTCAGCCCCCCCGTTTCCCTTGGGGAACCTCCCTGCTCCATCTCCTGCTGCTGCACGTTAGGGACTCAGTTCAGAGGGAACAATAAAAAACACCTTAAAAAAACATCTTCTGCCTAAAACAACTGTTGTGCTTAGATGAATTATTTCTTAACTCTCTTTTGATTAAGCCCCAGGCTATGTGTGTGTTTTGGTGGTGGGCAGCACCAGCGGATGAGCTGCTCCATATGCCCCAAACACATTGGCCACATCCTGCACCCGGCAGGGTCTTCTCCTCTCCAACCCTCTGCTCAGGGCAGGGTAGGAGTGTCACGGGGGGAAGATGTTTGTTGGAAAAGACCCGTCTAGTCTTGCCTGGGCAATCAAAGCAATGGGTTGAGTCTGGGTCAAATCAACAGTCTTGAGTTCAACATCTTAATGGAAGAGTGAGTGAGGAGATAGCCCAGGTCTTTCCCAAATCTCTGTTGGAGACCCCAGTATATTGGTGAGTTTTGAAAGGGTCTGTTAAACAGATGCTGTAGGAAAGACACATATTTCAGTGTGTTAATCTTGGGAAAAGTCAGGCATGGCTCAGAAGGTCAGAAGCTCATTTGTACCAGACTGTCTGCCTGCTCTGGAGAAAAACACATGGATTAAATTCCAGATAAACATACACACTCACTGTTTCTTAATAAAATCTCTACCTTAAAATTGAGGTCCATCGTGCTATATTGGCTGTTGCTTCACTTTAGCTTTCATAGTACAGGAACCTGTGAATCCGGCTGCTTGATAAAAGAGGCAGTCGATAGCACTGAGCTGCATGCAGACACCACTTCCTCGAGCTGTGTAAGACATTTCTCTTTAACTTTTCCCCCAGTTCTGCAGTCCTGTAAAGTAATTTTCCAGTTTTCTCACTTAGGAATAACATCCCAGGGTCACCTCTGCCATGTGCTGGGAAAATAACAGCTACCACCTCTGGAACTCGTAAATGGAGGAATTTAATTAGTGAATTCTCCGCGGTGCAATGCGGAGGGGGAAGTGTAAAGAACTGTGGTGCCACTCCAGTTCAGCTTTATTTAGTGCATCAGTGATTTAGTCACTGAAGGATATAAACCAAACAAAAATTATAAATACTGCATGCAAGAACACTAAAAACTTCACAGAAGTAGGCTGAAATACATTAACAAAGGATACACCACAGTTCAGGGGACCCAAACAGACTCTAAAGGCGATGATATATTAATTAACCAGCGGAATGAAACAGAAACTATCATGAGGCTTCTGCAGAGCTGTAAATTTTATGCAAATAAGTTATTTTTTTTAGACAGGGAAGACATTTTTGGAAAGATACACTTTCTAACCGCAGATTTTACTTCCTTGTTCCGCAAGGTGTAGATGATGGGGTTCAGCAAGGGGGTCAAAATGCAGAAGACAACGTTGCTCATGACATGGACGTCAACGGGGATGTCCGCCCTGTAGGAGACGTACGCCACGGCGATGGAGGAGTAGTAAGTGCCCACCACGAGCAGGTGGGACGTGCACGTTGAAAAAGCCTTTGCCCGTCCTTCTTTGGAGCTGATCTTTAGCACGGAGAGGATGATATGGACGTAGGAGAGGGTGACGAGCAGCAGAGGGACGACCGACACCGTCATAGCGATGCAGAACCCCAGGAAATTCTGGAAGTCGGCCCTGAAGTCGGAGCACGCTGCCTGAACGACTGTCAGGTGGTCACAGAAGCAGTGCCGGACCCTGGCTGCCTCCCCGAAGGCCAGCCGAGAGGTCTGAGCGATGACGGGCACGGGCACCAGCAGCGCGGTTATCCAGGCGCCCGCCGCCAGCGTGGCGTTTGCTCTCCTCGTCATCCTGGCCACATAGTGCAGCGGGTTGCAGATGGCCTCGTAGCGGTCGTAAGCCATAACGACCAGGATCAGCGCCTCCGTCACCGTCAGCCCGTGGAAGCTGTACATCTGCAGAAAGCAGCCCGGAAAGGAGATGGTTTTAGCGTTGGCCAGGAACATGGCCAGCATCTTGGGGATGGTGGTGGTTGTGAAGAGCACGTCGAGCACGGAGAGGTTAAGCAGGAAAAAGTACATGAGTTTGTGGAGCGTGCGGTCGACCACCACCACGGTGATGATTATGGCATTGCCGACCAGGATCAGCAGGTAGAACAGCAAGAAGACAAAGAAAAGGGGGGTCTGGAAATCCTGGAGAGCCGGGAACCCCACCAGGAAAAAGTCTTTAGTGGAAGCGTTGCTGCTGCAGCTTTCCATGGTGGGGCTGGTCAAGGACGAAGGGGATGCAAGGAAACAGGGATCAGTAACACATCACATTTCTCTGAGGAGCTTTGAGAGGTTCTGCAAGGAAAGCACACGCCGGGGAAATCACAATGAGCCAAGCACGTCGCAGCACACAGCTCAGCCCCTCTGGTCTCTCGCCTGCAATTAAGGTGATTTGAATTATACGTTGATGATGATGATCACGTCTGAGTCAGCAGAAGGCATGCTCTCCAGCTCTGGACATGAAGGGCAGGACTTGTCTCACCCAGATGAGGGTGGTCTCCATCTGCACCGCTCCTCTGGGGTCCCTTTTTGGTCCATGGGGGATGTTTTGGGGACACAGCTCCTCTGCCCCATTCTGTGCTGAGGAGGAGATGAGCCCCGTTACGAAAATGCCCATTTTTCTCCCATAAGGGAATTCAGGGACTTAGTTATGAAGCAGTAAAGCACCTGCCTCTCTTTTGCTAGTATGCTGCAAGGTTTGATACTGAAAGTCACCCTTATCACTATTATTCATGCCTCTGCTACCCCTGGTTGTCTGCTTGCAGCTCATCATGTTCCTTACAGCCACTGCAGCACGCAGTTGGTTTCTGCTGCTGTTGCTGAAATTCACATAAAAATGCAGAATTTCTTTTGATTTCCAAATTGTTTCTTGGGACATGAAAACAAGGGCATTTTCAAATTTTTTTTTTTTTTTTTTTTTTTTTTTTTTTTGGCTGATCTAGGTCAGCATCATGTCTTTTACTATAGTAAGAAGTACTTTAGAGATTCAATAAGTTCAAAGACACTAAAAAAAACTAAGAATGAGTATCAGTCAGTGCCTTCATCTCAGATGGCCTGGCCCACGCTACGTGACAGCTTTCAGCCCTTACATATCTTTATTTCACATCATATAGCCCTACAATTGCGTTATTCAAATAAGCTTGTGACACTTCCTGGCTTTTTCCAGGAAAGGCCAGAAGGTGTGTGCCACAGTTTTCCATTTACTTCACAGATCTTTTAAGGTTTCTGAGTTACAGGGACTTTTTTCCTCTCAACAGGAATACTTCCTTGGTTGCTCATAAAGATTTAATGCAGATTAGAAAAGACTATGCTGCCCTATGGAATACGCTTGTTTGCTGTGGCAAAATAAAACAGCATTTTGGAAACTTCTGGAGTCTTCTGCTCCAGCCACAAAACTGCTACTTCACTTTCATAGGCACAAATTCCTTTATAATGCATCTGTTTTGTCTAATATCGTGAAAATCAAACTCAAAATAATGTTCAGAAAATAAATAAATAAATAAACCCACACACATAAAAAACACCCCTGTTTTCATTAGGTTTATACAGGAAAAAAAAAAAAAAAGACAAATGAAGCTTAATTAAGTTTTTGTGCCTTTTTTTGGTTTCTTTATCCCAATTTAAGAGAAGGAAAAAAAAAAGTTCTCTTGGAAATGTTTGGTGCTTAGCCTCAAGTAGTTGAGAGTGATGGCTGGTCTCATGCAATTTCCTAACGTTATTAAATCTCTGGTAATTTTCAGATAGTTTTACCTTTCACCCAGAAAGTCATCTCCATAACCATATAGAAGAGATCCATTTAATATTACAAATAAATAGATTTTCTACCCCATTGAGATTTAAATACAATTGATATTTTGCTTACTCTCTCCTCTCATCTAATCTACCCATCTCCATTTCTCCTTCTCATTATTTTTTTTCCAAATTGGTAAGCTCTGAGGATATAATTTGTACAAACAATTTTGTGCTATAAAAAAAAAAAAAAGCTACGTAATATATTGCATTGAATTAAAATTGCCAGCATGTAATGTCCTTAAAATTAGCATTGATTTGAAGTTGTTTTCAGACACTGTAGATCAAATTCCCATTCTTCCAAGCCTTTTGACATATATTACAATCATATTTTTCCATCCTGGGCTCCACGAGAAAAAAAGTAAATCAACACGAAACACTTAATTAGGCTGAAAAAAAAATATTATCGTGTTAACAGAGTAACATCAGCGATAACTCACTTGCAGTTTGAAGCTATAACAAGGTCTGCCCCTTCCTTAATGTCATCCTCAGTGACAAGTGACAAGCCCTGCAATAAATCTGCTGGCACCGGGCGTGCTGCCCCGCTCCCAGCCCTCTCCCCAGTGATGCTCTGGGGGCCGTTTTCTTGCTTTTATTCTCCTGGTAGCCCCAATTCTCCACGTTTCTTCTCCTAACAGACCTGTTTCTCCACATTTATTCTCCTGATAGCCCCCTGAGCAGATCTGAATCCCCCTGCTGCTCACCACACTTTGCAGTGGTCAAGAATTACGCATGACAAATTGGTGTAATTTGTGCAATGATGGATTTGTGTAATTTTGTGTAATCCGGAGCAGCAAGGCAGGAGGTTTTGCCTCCCAAAATTCATGGCGTGGTGAAGGTGGGCTGTTGGGCTGGGGCTTGGGGCATGACCCTTGAGGGAAACAGCCTTTCCTGCCCAGCTCTGGTTCAGCACCAGCCCTTTCGATGGCATTGCCTTCCCAATGCCTGGGTCATGGTGTGGAGGGCACAGAATTGGGACATTTCCCTCTCCCCCCTGCACAACCCCGGTGACCCTGCTGCAGGTCAGCTCCTGGTTCCTAATTTCCCTTGGCAGAAACCCAAGCACCACTGGTATTTTGCTGCAGATGGGTCTGTTGGCCACCTCGTGGCCTTTTTCTCTGCACTGAACACACAGGGAGCCTACAGACCACCTACCTACACGTGTCCCTAACCATCCCTAAGGGAAAGCTGTTGGGTGGTGATCTGAAAGGGGTAAATCCTTCCCATCCTGTGTAAAGAGGCTCTGAGGCTCTAAGGTGCCTGCAGCGCAGGATGCATCCTTGGGTGACATGCAGAAAAAATGAAGATTTGATTGCATTTTTATCTTGAATAATGCACCCACCTGCACCCCAGGAGCATATAGAGACGCTCCACAAAACACAAACCGTGCTCATCTGCACTCCTCAGCCCCATCTGTTCATCCCAATTGCGGTCATGTCTTTAATACATGAATCAGCTGGAGAGCTCTGCTGGTGGAGGGGTCTGGTGGGGTTTCCTCCAGGCCATTTTGCCCAGGACACTCCCTGGGAAGAGAAAACAAGCCAAAATGCAGGTTTGGGACCAATTCTTTGGGTCTACTACCCTGGGGCTGAACCCTCAAAGGGGGGCAGATTGAGGCTGCAGAGCATCCCTGGGGGCTTGGAAAGTGCCAGACCCTGCTGGGAGCCTGTGGGAGCACATTTCCAAGCAGACAAACCCACAGAACTGCGGCTCCCTGAGCTTTGATTAAGGATAAGAAAAATCCCCCCTCGCTTTAGTCATCTGGAAATCTAGTCCCAATATTTTTATTGGAAAACAGGTAACCAGATGTCTGTCAGGGCACAGAGAGGAACTCAGTGCTGATTTTAAATCATTCAAGTTGTGATCTTGTCTAGCCAGCAATAATTTGAGTTTTAATTACAACAAGTTTCAGATATACCCACAACAGATGATTCTGGGGTTATCGAAGCTCTGTTCTTTCTCAACAAATCTGTGGAAAAGCGTGTTACAGGACAATGATCCCTTCTCCAGGCTGGCAGTTTTACTGAACTGTCCAAATTCTGGGAAGCACCCACACAATCAGGGCTAAGAGCTGATGCAGATTTAGGTGTTGTATGGTCTTGAGCACGCCAATATCTGGTGGTATCAGACATCTGCCCCCAGGACCACGGTGCTGTCACCACCATGGAGTGGTTGTCCCAGCTGGGTGGCCATGGCAGGGGGAGGACAAGGAGTTTGTATCCTCTATCCCAAATATTTATACCTTCAGCAGAGTGTGAGCACACCTGGCCAGCTGTGGGGTGGGTACACACCCCATACTGGGGCATCAGGAGCCAACCAGGCTTCCCAAACAAGACCACGGCATCCCTTGAAGTCCATGTCCCTTCACCTGAGAGCTCCTGCCCTTCGTGGCTAGGACCCTGTGCTGGGATGGTGGAAGAGCCAAGCCCCGTGCTGGTTCAGCTCAGTTCATTGCTTACAGCCCTTAAGACTTTCATTTTCATCGACTTTTCTCCTCCCTCCTTCCCCTCCCTCCTTCCCCTTCTCCTCCAGGCTCCGTGAGTCCCCCTGGGCTCCTGTGGGTTCTTGCAAACAGGGCAGATAGCCACTCTGCTCATTTCCACACATTTCCTAAATTACATCTTCCGGAGCAATTTCCCACTTGAATTTCTGATCCCATCTGAAGAGATGTGGGGCCTCTGATGGCAGAGCTCCTGGGTGCCCTTGTCAAAAATACTCCTGTAAGCATTCAGGGAAAGTTGCACTTCCAAACGTGTTTGTTTTGAAGCTCTAATTCTTACGCTTGGGTGGCAATGCCAATGAAAACAGCACAAATTAGTCTCTCGGCGGTAGCAGCTCCTGAGGGCTTTATTGATGTTTTCCATCATAATTAATACCCAGGGCTGGTGTAATCAGGGCTTGCGTGACCCGCACTGGGGTGCTGTGAAGCCTCAGGGTGCCCAAGCCTCAGATTGCATGGGGACTGGGGAGCTACAGGGTGCCTGGGGATGCTCTGGGGGTCACAAGGGGCTTAAATCTGAAATCTGGAGGTTTTGCAGCCCTGCCGTGCCAAGAAGCTCAAGGCAACTTGGTCTATGGAGAGAGGTTGTATTTTGGGCTACACTTCAAGCGCAGCATGGAGACACGATCTGCAGGAAGATGCTTTTCCATAGGTTGGTTATCACCCAAACCCACATAATGCACATTTTGGCAAATGGCTGAATTTCACACCCAAAACAACCTGTAGGTGTATAGAATCGTCATAGAGTCATAGAATGGCTCGGGTTGGAAGGGGCCTGAAAGATCATTTAAATCCAACCTCCTGGCATGGACAACGATGCCACCCACTAGATCGGGTTGGCCAAAGCCCCATCCAGCCTGACTTTGAAGACCTCCAGGGATGGGGCATCCACAGCTTCTCTGGGCAACCTGTGCCAGTGCCTCACCATCCTTACAGTGAAGAATTTCCTCCTAATGTCTAGTCTAAATCTATCTTTTAGTTTAAGACCATTTCCCCTTGTCCTATCGTTATCTACCCAAGTAAAGAGTCACTCTCCATCTTTTTTAGAAGCCCCCTTTAAGCACTGAAAGACCTCAACGAGGTCTCCCTGGAGCCTTCTCCTCTCCAGGGTGAACACCCCCAGCTCTCTCAGCCTTTCTCCATAGGAGAGGTGCTCCAGCCCCTTGATCATCTTCGTGGCCTTCCTCTGGACCTGCTTTAACAGCCCCACATCCTTCTGGTGCTGGGGGCCCCATACTTCAGGTAGGGCCTCAGGAGGGCAGAGCAGAGGGGCACGATCCCCTCCCTCCCCTGGTGATGCAGCCCAGGACGTAGTTGCCCTTCTGGGCTGGCTCCTTGTTGAGCTTTTTGTCCCCCAGAACCCCCAAATCCTTCTCTGCAGGGCTGCTCACAGTCAGTTCTTCTCGCAGTCTGTGCTCCTGTCTGGGATTGCCCCAGCCCAGGTGCAGCACCTTGCACTTGGCCTTGTTGAACCTCATGAGGTTCACATGGGCTCAATTCTCCAGCCTGTCCAGGTCCCTTTGGGTGCCATCCCTGCCTTCTGGTGTATCGACTGCACCACTCAGCTTGGCATCATCTGAAAACTTGCTGAGGAGGCACTTAGTGCCATCGTCTATGTCATCGATGAGATATTGAAAAAACACTGATCCCAGGACAGACCCCTGAGGCACACCACTTGTCACCAGCCTCCACCTGGACATGGAGCCATCGACCACTCTCTGGGTGCGACTCCTTATCCTTATCTCAAGCCAGCTCCTTATCCACCAGGTGGTCCACCCTTCAAATCTGCATCTTTCCAATTTAGAGATTAGGGTGCCACGTGGGACCGTGTCAAAAGCCTTTCAGAAGTCCAGTAGCTGACATCGGTCGGTCTTCCCTTGTCAGCTGATGCAGTCACTCCATCACAGAAGGCCACCAGATCAGTCAGGCATGATTTACCCTCAGTGAAGCCATGCTGGCTCTCTCACATCACCTCTTTGTCTTGCGTTTGCCTCAACATTGCTTCCAGGAGGATTTTTTTTCCATGATGTTCCCAGGCACAGAGGTGAGGCTCACCAGTCTGTAGCTCCCCGGGTCCTCTTTTCTACCCTTTTTAAAAATGGGAGTGATGTTTCTCTTTTTCCAGTCACCAGAGACTTCACCTGACTACCATGATTTTCCAAATATGATGGAGATCAGCTTGGCAACTCCATCAGCCAGTTCCCCCAGGACCCTGGGATGCATGGCATCACGGCCCATAGCCCTATAGTTGTTAAGTTGGGTGAGGAGGTCCCGAACTTGCTCTTCACTTACAGTGGGAGGTTCTCTGCTCTCCCAGCCCCTGCCTAGAGTTTCAGAGACACGAGAGATGTGGGAAGCCTGACCACCAGTGAAGACCATGGCAAAGAAGTTGCTAAGTACCTCTGCCTTCTCCACATCTGCTGTTACCAGTTCTCCATCTTCATTTGTCAGAGGCAATACACTCTCCTGAGTCTTTTGGGGACAATGTACCTGTAGAAAACCTTCTTGTTTTTCTTCTCATCCCTTGCCAAATTTAGTTCTGTCACTGCCTTGGCTTTCCTGATCCCATCCCTGCACATCAGGACAGCATTTCTGTACTCTTCCCAGGGCAAATGTCCCTGTTTCCACCATCTGTGAATTGCTTTCTTTTGACTAGGTTTGACAAGCAAGTCCTTATTCAACCATACCAGCTTTCTCCCTTCCCTGCTTGATTTATTGCCTATGGGAATAGAGAGCTCCTGCACTCTATTTGAGTTTGGAATAACAAACTCAACTTGCCCCATTTATTTAAGAGACCCCTGACCACACCACAGGCTTCAAACATCGGAATTTCTGGGTGAGGAAACGCTCGTTTCCTTTCATGCACATGAAATGCTGGCCAGCTACTCAATTCCCCCCCAAGCATGCACAATCGATTCCTAATAAAGCAGCTTAATAAGGGGAGGTTAATAAAATTGAGGTCCTGGAGTCCCCGGCCAGTGATAATGCTGTGGTTAGGTGGGCTTAAATCAATGGAAAGTGCTACATGAAGTCTGCGTATGGGGGGTGATGTGAGGTGCTCCGAGGGGTCCCACAGATGCTGGGACCTCTGCTATGCCAGGAGGGGCCCCATGGCCAGCCTGCATGGAGAACAGCCTTCAGCCACCTGTCTGCATCACTGGGACACCAAAACCCAGAGCAAAACCACTGCAGTGAGGTTCCAAGAGCTGTGAATTCACTTGGCACCTTGTGAAACCAGGTGCCTGTGGGGTGGGATGCGGTGGGGACCCCGCTCCATGTGCAGTGCTCACTGGTGCCAAGCTCTGTGCAGCTGTTGGGTCCCTCTTTTTGCCTAGCTCAGGTTTTCAGGTGATTTTTTTTTTTTATTATTATTTTTTTTATGTTTATTTTTTATTTCCTCCCTTTGCCCAGGGGTGCGCACGGAAATAAAATTCATCCGGGGGTGCTCTGGAGAGCTGTGGCTGGAGGATGCTCGGGGCCCCGGGGCTTGGCTGGCTGCTCGCAGTGCAAGGCGCTTCCCCCTTCCCTGCTCTAACACTGCCACCTCGCTGCGCAGCTGGACACGGCTCCCAGCGTCTCCAGGACCTCTCCTCTTTGCTCACAGTGCAGGTTGTATGTCCATCCATCCTTCCATCCATCCATCTGTCCATCCATCCGTCCTGAGCTGCAGTGGTCACCACCAGCTGACTGCTCCATCACAGCTCCTTGCGCTCCCTCCAGCTTTCCAGCAGGCAAACAGCCCCCAGGTACTTATTTTTTGGGGATGCACAGCCCAAGGGACTGGCAACCCCCTTGTCTCAGGTGGATTTATGACTTACAATGGGCTGAGACCCCATTTTTTACCCTCTTCATACTCCCTAGTTCAGTGCTAGGAGACAAGAAAGGCTGTGGGAAGGAGCTGTGGATGAAGTCATCACTGCTATGCCTGGGGAATGCACCTGGATGTTGGAAAACTCCACTTGTTTGGGTGAATCCCAGCCTTACAATGAGTTGTGGGCAGGTCAGGGCTCTGCAAACTCCATGTTCAATGCCCAAATTCATACCGTGACTCTGGAGACACCCAAAAAGGTGCCAGGAGATGCTGCAAAGCAAAAAGAGGAGATGGGTCTGCATGTGGCATCCCTTCCCTCCACGAATCTCCCTCCTGTGGGGTACTGTGAGTGCAGAAAAGGTGACACACATTCAAAGAAGGACTTGGGAGAGAAATCCCGGAGGGTTTCTAAACATCTGAAGCCATTCCTGACCCTGGGGAGCACTGAGATGTGGATGGGTGTCCTCCCAGGGCTGCCGTGGGGCCACATCATGGGCAAGGCGGGCTGCTGGCCCTCTGGACACGGATGCCCCTTCTTCAATTGCTCCTGCAGCCTTTGAGAAATCCTGGCAAAAAGGTCAAATTCCCTACTTTGAGGCTGTCCCCTGTCTTGTTGCTCAGGCAGGAGCTGTCAGGGGGCACTCGGCAGCTGGCTGAGCACCGCAGTGACACTGCCCCTTCTCATCCCAGTGACACTGCCCCTACTCAGCTTGCCCTTGCAGGGCTCCCTCCAAAATAATCCTCAGCCAATTTTACAATACTGAGGTTATCTAGGCACCCCCTAATTTCCTCTCACACCACTTTTAGGCTCTGCACACTCCCCTTCATCACGGGTTTCTGCCTTGCTCACAGCTGCGGTGACCTTTCATTGAGCAGTGACGTGCACAAACCTTTTGTCAGCCCTGGCTGGTAGTGCCACCACGGAGCAGCCGAGATGTCCCTGCTGTGCCTCTGGCCTCCCATGTGCTGCTCCAGTGCCCATCCTTGCTGGCTGTGTCTCCCCTTCATGCTCACACTGCCCTTTGGTAGCTCCAATTCTCTTTGTTTCCTTCCTGGCATGAGATGAAGGGTCCACAGCATCCTCACAACGCTTCCCTCCCATCCCTTCAGGGATTTTCACCCCTGAAAATCCCCCATTTCTGTAAGCTTCAGCTTTGGTGCCCATAAAAGCTTCCTCCACCTGGTCCCACACAACAGCGTTCATTTTCCTCTCCCATCTCCTCCAGGCTTGCAGCCAAACTCCCCCCATGGTCTGAATCTCCAAATGAACCCTCACCTCCGTGGTGGTACAGAAAGCATCACGCTTCTCTCTCATTCCAGTCTGCCTTTCCCAGAAAAGTTATTCCTTCTTTAAAATTAACATCCTAGTTCCGCAGACAGCTGTGTGTCTCTGGTGGGGCTGCGTTCAGGCTTCCAGCTCATCTTATTCCTCAGCACCCTTCTTGCATGGTCTTGCAGGTGGCACACTGACCCAGCATCATCTGCAGTCCTCTTTTCTACTCCTCTAGGGCTAACCCTGCCCCTGCATGGCCCCGGACCCTTTTCTGGTCCCTCCCTGCCTGCTGCCTCTGCTCCTTGCTCCAAGTTGCTGGTGGAAGCCAGCGAGCCTCCCTGCAGGGACCTGCTCCTTGCGTCCCCACCAGCCACCTCCCTGCCCACACCTCTGCCAGGCCAGAGCAAGTCCAAGACGATTTTTTGTTCTTGTTGGGTTCTGCAGGCGGTGAAATGGTAAAAAAACATCTTGAACCTACAGCACCCAGCTTTGGGGAAACCCAGCTTGGGTCCTGGAGAGGCTCTGCCTTCCCTCGTCCTTGCCGCATCGCTCTCCCATTTCAACCACCTCCACCTCCACTCACAGAGAGCAAAATCCCTGAGCTCTTTTTGTCACCTGAGGGTTTTCATATCTCATTTACTTCTACAGCTGCTTGGTCCCACAGATTTTCAACTGAAATTATCCCAAATGGACTTTTCTGTTGTAATGTTAAAGTTATTTTTAAATCACCTTGCCCGAGCAGTGCACCTCTCCTTGCTGGCCCCCACAGCCTCGCTGTCCTTCCCAGTGACTTTTCCTTTATAGAAACCAACCAAAATTATTTCTCATCCCTTTAGGTTTGGGCTCAGGGGGATTACATTTCAATTGTGAGGTGCTAGCAAACATCTTCAAAAAAAATGAGGTAGAAAAGTGTGAGGATAGTGGTGCAAACGGGAAAAATGCAGTGGTTTATCAGAGCTATCATAACATTTGGGTGCACAGCAATTTATTTAGCCTGCTCTAGTAAAGACAAAATGTATTATTATTCAGATAGCTCCGAGGGCTGATAAAGGAACAGCTCTGAGGGTTTCAGTATAAATCCATGTGAAGTCTCACTTCAATAACAGCTGCAAATTACAAACGCTTCCAAGAAGCAGGAAGCCTTTCAATTATTAAGCACCCAGCAGTGCCCACGTTGGGCTTGGCTGCGCAGTCTGGCTGGGTGACTAATTACTTTTCAGTAAGATCCTCCTTCTGAGGAGAAACTCTCCCCCCTCCGCATAGAGTTGCTGTTGGTGTTCAGGTCATCAGAAGCAATTAAGACTAATTCTGAGCCCGCAGGGATGGGAAGGGTTTAGGGAATGGCGTGCGAGGGCAGGACCTCTCCCCATGGGGTTTGGAGAAAGCTGCCCCTGGCTGGCATGGGCAGGGAGCTGCTCCCATACATCACTGCCCTGCTCCCACTGCTGCTGGTGAGCATCTCCCTGCAGCCTCCAGGGAAAACCCAGAGCCTGTGTGGACAACGAGGGGGACCTACGGGCATTGCCAAGCACCTTCTGCACCCGGGGGCTATGCTGAAAGGATGGTGGGTGTAGGTGCTCACCCAGCTGACACCCTCCAGAAAGAAAGACCTTGTTTTCCACCATGCTCAGGCTTGTGTGATGCAATTCATAAAAGAAAAGAGAAAAGCAGATGTTTCTCAGTGCTCTGTGCATACTTGGGTTTTAGCTACCTGCCTCTATATCTTGACCTCAGGTCTCCTAATTAACACCTCGCACTCAGACGTGGCGAGGGGTGGAAATCTGGACGGGATGGCGGAGCACCATGACTTGCAACCTGTTTTCCCAGCTGAATTACAAGGATGCTCAGCGCTGTGGCCTCTGCCCAGAAATCACAGCCTCTCCGGCGCTGCATCCCCGAGGAGCAAAGTGTGTAATAGACTTGAAACTCTTGGAGGAGCAAACCTTGTGCAATTATGCGGCGACACAAATGCTCTGGGCTCAGGCAGCCACTGAGCGCCGCGTTAATCCCCAGCTGGGTTATTCCTTCTGTGTTATTCATAAAAACATTCTTGTGTTTTGAAAGACTTTCCGAGGCTGAAGGCATGGCACACATTGCAGGCAGAGCTGTTCCGGAGCAGTGACAAAGCAGAGGTTACACCCAGTGGATGTTTCTCAAAAACAGAATGGGGGAAAGTTGCACTTTTCCCTTTCCCTTGCTTTCCTCTTTTCCCAGTGCAGGATTTCTTCCTGCTCCTTCCTAGCTATTTCTATAGATGTTGAAACCTCAATTTATTCTCCTGTGTGTCTCTGTAGCACCGATCATTCATGAGAATTCAAATTTCAGTTGAATATAAGACTTGAGATTTCCCTCCTCTGCTCCTATAGAAGAATTTCAGGATGAATGCAATCGGTGGGACAATGAGGACATTTCTCTTTGCACTTGCACTGCCCACAAAATTCCTCTTTAGGACAGAAAGGAAAGTCCCTTGCTCAAGGGACAGGAACCACGAGTTCAGCCTCTGTTTTTCCTTTTGGTCCTTGCTTTGCTGAGCTTGGGGGGTGCTGCAGGGGCAGGACGGGGACAGGGAGCTGCCCTCGGGAGGGTGCTGGCCATGCAGGCTGGATCCCAGCCCTGCAAACAATTCCTGCAGCATCCAAAATATTTCTTTGGCTGGTCCTCTGAGAGATGTCAGCAAAGCCCAGAGGTAAAATCCCAGCCCTAAAACCCAGATGTTTTTTTCCTAACCCCAAGTGTGGAAAAGCCTCCTCCCCACCAGAAGAGCTGAATCCCATTGCCAGAGTGGGAAATCTTCCTCCTTTGCATCTTGGGCCTGGAGCAGAGTCAGAGCAACCAGCAGAGCCAGGCAGCTGCAGGCTTACCCGTGCGGCCAATTCCAGGCTGTGAGCCCTTTGGAAAAGCCCAATTTCTTCATTTTTGGGCATTTGTAATCTCAGACGCATGACATTTTACAACCTCTTTGCACAAGATAAGTACTGCTATCGTTTGCTGCTCATTGGTTTAATTGTTCCGAGGAATCATCCCTCCACCACATCCTCCAGAGAGTTTAACACCATTGAACTGTCTGCGAGGAGACTTTTCATTTCTTTTTCTTACAGCATTTCACGTAGCCCTTACAGGTCTTATTCAATATGAATTTCTTAGCGCTCGGCTTTCGGAAGGATTTATCCTTTTTGCTTCCATGCACTCATGACCTGCAAAGCAATGTGTGACCAGCTTTCTGGAGGCAGAAGGCATGAAGCTGAGCGAGCTGCAGGAAGGCTCCTGGTCGGAGAGCGGCAGCAGTGCGCAGGAGATGGCCCCGTGCTGCAGCCTCAGGGCTGGTGCACCTGCAGGGATGCTCCAGCTTCGAGGAACCCTTTTTCTTTTTCTTTTTCTTTTTCTTTTTCTTTTTCTTTTTCTTTTTCTTTTTCTTTTTCTTTTTCTTTTTCTTTTTCTTTTTCTTTTTCTTTTTCTTTTTCTTTTTCTTTTTCTTTTTCTTTTTCTTTTTCTTTTTCTTTTTCTTTTTCTTTTTCTTTTTCTTTCCCTTCCCCTTTCCCTTCCCCTTTCCCTTCCCCTTTCCCTTTCCCTTTCCCTTTCCCTTTCCCTTTCCCTTTCCCTTTCCCTTTCCCTTTCCCTTTCCCTTTCCCTTTCCCTTTCCCTTTCCCTTTCCCTTTCCCTTTCCCTTTCCCTTTCCCTTTCCCTTTCCCTTTCCTTTTTTTTCTTTTTTTCTGCATCCCCTCCCTGCCCAGCACGATGTGAATTTGCAGCCCAAGGTGTGAGCAGCGATCTGCAGCTGAGAGCACGGGCTCAGAGGAGCATCTCAGTGAAGCTGCATTTTTATCTGCGATTGCACTGGATGTGCGTCCTGCAAGCAGGAGCGCACGGAAGTGTGCCATCACCTTATTTCCCCTATTGCTGGATTCCTTTCCCCATTTTCTCACAAAGGGGGCCATGCAACGTGCAGAGGGGTTCAGGATCTGACCCTGAGAGTTTGCAGCCAGTGGTGTTTGTTCCCTTAGAGCCAAATTTTGGCTCCCCACAGCTCAGCGCTCTGCTGGGGGCTGCTTGCACCCCACGAGGGCACCGTGCTGGGGACACGATGCATGTCTCCAGCCGGGGGTGTCCCAGCAAATGGCCATGTTTTGGGCACAGAGCAAAACTTGCTGCAGCTCACACCAGCTAGAGCAAGAGGAATCAATAGATGGTGCTCTTCTTTCGTGCAACGCCGTAGCCGTGGCTGCTGGCAGGGGTGTCCAGCTCCGGGCATGGGGTTGAGACCCCCGTGCTGATTTGGGTGCCTGCCCCTCGCTGCTTCACAGCTGAGCCTCCTCTCCCCTCCCATCCAGGAGCTCCAGCTCCAAATTAACCACATTTTGTGGGTCCTGGGGGGGCTGCCTGTGCCCTCTGCAAAGCTTCTCTGGAAAGATAGGACTTACGCAGCTGTAAAATATTAATACTTTTTATTTTTTATTTATTTATTTATTTATTTATTTTAGATCTAATAACTCCTTCCTGAGAGATCGCAAGATCGCAGAGCCCATGAGAGCTGATAAAGTTTATTTTCTCTGCAGTGCATTATCTGCCTGATGCAGCCCTGCTTGGGAGGAGGACAGCTCAGGGTCACTCGGGCGAGGAGCATTTCTGAGCGCACCGATTTGGCTGTCTCCTACCAAGCAAAATGTATCTCTGCTGATAGGGCTAATGAGGCAGGCGTTTAATTATTATTTAACGAGCTCATGCACGGACGGCAGATAATCTCTGCTTTGGAAACATCGAGTCCCTGTGCCCGTTGCACCCCGTTTCCAGCCTGTGAGACCCCAGCAGGAAATGCCAGGAGGAAAATGTGGTTGTGGGTCTCCTGGCTGCTGCTAAACCACAGCCATGGGCAGGGAAAAATCCCCGTTGGAGTTTCCACCTCTTGCCTCTGGGACCTTGCTGAGGGGGCTGTGGGCACCCAGCATAGCCAGGGAGGGCAGCTGGTGCAGCATTTTGGGCAAGCAGCAGGAGAAGGGCCAGGCTGGGACATCCAGGGCTCTGAAATCTTTAGAAACACAGTTTTTTGGGGGCTCTGAGATAACTTGTCTGGTGTAAAGCTCTGCCACCCGTGCAGTGCCTGATGCAGCAATTCAATCTGAAGGCGCACACAAATGACTTTTGTGGGGACTGTAAGGTGAACATGAAAAAAGTGTGTGCAGTATTAGGGTGCGCAATCCATTGAGAGCAGCAGCTCGTGGTGTTTTGTGGCATTTAATCCTGAAAATGTCATCTCTGGAGACTGTGGGTTACCAAGCAAAGCAGTACGACACCTTCGATATTAATTGCCCAGACCCAGCATCTCTCAGCAGCCTTGCTTTGCCTTCTTCATCCCATCTGAAGCTCAAAGAAGCTGATGGCTGTGGCAGGGCTGCCAAAGCAGGGCTCCCCTGGACCAAGGGCATCTCCGAGCCTCGGAGGATTTGCCATCACATCTCTGCACCAGGGCCAGCTCTGTCCCCAGCCTGGGGTGATGCCGAGGTGGCACAGAGGGAACAAACCCTGCAGTGACACCAAGGAGAGGGGATCCCTAATGCCGCCTCACAGCCGTCCCCATCCCACAGCCCAAAACATGGACACCCCCAGGGCAAATCCCCTTTTCCTCTTGGCAGATTGAACCAGGGCTGCCTGTGCAATAATTCCTCGGTTTCTTATCTGAAAATGCAGGTTAGTGCAAAAAAACGGTGCCGAAAAGTAAATAGCACGGGGTTATAAAAGCTCCCGATCGCAAACCCCTGGACAGCACCACAGCTTCAAAGGCAGAGGCTGGAATAAGAACATGAATGTAAAAAAAAAACAACCCTGCTAAGGATGGGACCCTTGAGAAAGGGGGAAAAAAAAGGCAAACCCAGCTTGCACCGTGACCATGAAGAGTTTGCAAAGCCCTGCATCAGCAAACCACATCGGCGGCTCTGTAATCGCTCGGATTGCAGGAAAGGAAAATAAAATCCTACCGAAGGAGACGATTGCAAAAGTTTGGGTTAAAATGTGCTCCGGCTTTTGAGACGGAGCCCAAGCCCCACCTCCACACACCCATCCCCACCTCCGGGTTGGGAAGTAAAAGCACCGAATGGCCGGGGCAGCTGCTGCCAGAGGAAAACTTTTGCTCCCAGCCCAGCGGGACGGGACGGGGACACGGGGACGGGGACGGGGACGGGGCGAATCCTACAACTGTGAGTATGGCAGCGGTGGCCGGGCTCTCACGCCTGCCCCGCGCCTCGCAGGTTGGAGGCTGCGAAGTTCCTCACGCTGCTGCTTTCTTCGCTGCCTTCTTTCGCACGGCTCCTTGAACCTGCTCGGTTCCTGGGCTGGATTTGTCTAGTGGGATTAAAAAAAAAAAAAAAAAAAAAAAAAAAAAAAAAAAAAAAAGTTTAAGAGAAAAAAAGAAAGAAAGAAAGAAAGAAAGAAAGAAAGAAAGAAAGAAAGAAAGAAAGAAAGAAAGAAAGAAAGAAAGAAAGAAAAAGAAATAGGGGAAAAAGGGGAAAAAAAGGAGTGATTGCAAATGTTTTGCATTGCCAGTTCTCCAAGGGCTTTCTGCACATTATTTTTTTTGCTCCCTCTCTGCTCCCACTTATTTGAGCCTCTTTTTCCAGTAAAGCAGCTCCACTTTGCACTTTCCTTATCCCTAAGGCTTCCACTTATTTCTCACTTTCCAGGGATTTTCCCTGTCCCCTATGCTGCCAGGGCTCCTTTCTCTTGCAGTTTTGCTCCGGTGTTTATGGGAACACCTCCTCTCACCCCCTGTCCTGGCTGGCTTTGGGGGAGCACTGCTGGGCAGCCTGGATCCCCGAGAGCTGGTGACAGTGGCGGTGGCACCTGGGGACCTTGCCCAGCCTGGAGCTTCTCAGGTTGGGCATTTCTCTGCACCAATTCTAGGAGGTTGGATCACTGCTTGCAGAAAGCTGATGGGACCCCCGGAGGGAAGGGGTGGCAGGCAGGGGGGAAGGTGCAGGGCAGGGTGGAAGCGTTGGTGCAGCTCTGCAGAGCTGGGTGAAGATGCGGTGCCTGCAGACGGGGCACTGGCTGCATCCCTGCTGCTTGTGATGGGAATTTGTGGCTCGTGAGAGGTGCCTGGGGGAAGCCCTGTGGGTCCTGGCTGGATCCCTGCTAAATTGCTATGGAGTAAAACATGTTTCTGGGGTGAAACATGCTTCTTTGCGGGCTTACAAGCCGTGGAGGTGGTTTGTGCGGTCCCTTAAAGCCTCGGAGCATCCTGGTTCCCAGCTCTAGCACCAGCCCACCCTCCCTGGAGACCCAAAACCCTGGGAGAAGGTGCAGTGCTTCGTGCAGCCCTGCTGTTTGTGCCAGGGTTTGCTCCTTCTGCCAGCTTTCAGCTGGAATTTCCTCAGTGGTTTCAGCCCTTATCTCTGTCCAGCCATGGAAGCTGTAAAACCTGTTGTCCTTCCCGTGCTCAGCTGGTTTGTCTTTGCTCAAAAGGCATGTGAAACACCTCGAGGATGAACCCTGGAATCCCTCTGGGTGCTTTTGGGGAAGGGCACATCGCTCTTCCCGTCACACCTGGTGTGTCCGAGGCAGCTCTCAGCAAGCAACACTTTGCAGCAGCACCGTGGGCTTCCTCCAGCGAGCAAAGCACAAATAAAACCCTGCTTCTCCCCATCTTCTTCATGGTGGCAGAGCTGGAGCTAGGACATGGGTGGGATTTTCGTACCGTGATGTTTTCGGGTGCTGCTGCTTCTTTTGCAACCCGGGAAGGCTTCAAGCCATGTGCTGCTGCTCTTAGTGCTCCAGGTCCGTGGTGAGAAGGGAAATACCAGTCAAGGACGTTGGAGTAAATCAAAGGACAAGGGCAAATAGGACAGAGAGAGATGCTCAGGGCTGGTTGTGAGCAGCTGGGCAGCACCCAGGCTACCCAGCAATACAAAGAGGCCAGGGCTGAGCTGCTTCGGGAGCTTATCAGAATCCACGTCTATATTTCATCCCACCAGCTGTGTGTGATAACCTCCTGGAGCATCCATCTGAGGCAGTGCCACGCAGCTGGTACCTCTCCAGCGGGCGATGGAGCATCCTTTATCTGAGCTCCCATCAGGATATGATTTCTCACCCCTGGTCCAAGCCATATCGACCTGCTCCCAAGGGCTTTTTATCAGCTGTCTGCAGAAATTTCATGACCACGTGTGTTTTATTTTTTTTTCCCACTCTCTGCCCTGCACTGATCTATGGCGTCCTGTGCTCGGATGGAAGACATCAGAAAGGTGAAAAAGCAGGAGAAGAAACATCTTCCCCTGCTGTGCCCACACTTTGGGTCCACTTGTGGCATCCTCCTGCTTTGCTGTTCCCTGAAACGCGGCCGTGCAGCCCTGTGAGCAGAGGCACACACAAAACCCTGCTCTGCTTTGGACATTTTGCTCCAAAAGCTGGTGAAGGGCTGAAAGGGAAACCGCTGGCACTAAGCTGGTTGTGAGAGCCCTCCTGTTTCCCATCCTCCTGGCTCTATTGGGTGTGATTTAGTTGTTTCACAACGTGCTCTAATTTTTCCTGTTTCCTATTTTCTCCTGTTCTTCCATTTTTCTCGCTTTTGGTTCCCTGGCTCTGAAACACCTCGTCCTGGCTCCCCTTAGCACTCCCAACCCAGCTGTGCTGGGATATGGGGTGTGCTGCCTCTTCTGCAACATCCAGGGATCTCTGAGATCCTGCTCGGGCCAAAACCAGAGCCGAAATCCCCCTCTGAAGCTCCTGGCTCCCAGTTTGGTCCCAGTGCTTCCCTGGTGCTGGTCTGCACCGTGCTGCTCTCGCTGCAGCTTGGCAGCACGTCTTGGTTGCATCCTGCACCTGCTGCATGTGCCACATCCTGAGCCACCCACAGATCAAATTCTTGGTTTCCTGAGCCATTAACTCGCTAAATTTAGACTTTAGGGGTGGCTGGGGAGCCTCATGACCCACCTTGGGACCTGTCATTAACCTCCAGGCTTTGAAAAATGCTAATTTTGAGAATGAAATCATAGAATGTTAAGCAGCACCGGTGCCAATACTGACCCGAGAGGAACACCACTCATTGCCGATCTCCACCTGGACATTGAGCTGCTGACCACAACTCTTCGAGAGCAACCATCCAGCCGATGCAGACGTGGTGTTAGAGTGCTGCAGAGCAGCATCAGTGCAGGGAATTTCTGGCTTGAATCGTGATTCAGACACTGCAGCCCTACCTGTGATGGTGCTTGGCTCCTGACCAGCCATGAATGACCCACAGAGGAGAAGAATTTGAGCTGAAAACCTGTGTCCTGGAGGCAGCCAAGCTGAGATGTGGCTTCAAGCTTCTGCAGAGGCTGCTCTGGTGTGAGGAGCCCTCTCAGACCCTTTGGGCACGTCCAGGCACTCGACTTCAGGCTGAGCTTTTTTCTCTTGGGCAATGCTCCCAGAACTTATGGAACCGTGGAATCAGGTTCAGAAAGACCTTCAAGGTCACCAAGCCCAACCACCAAGATGACCTACGGAGTCCCATCACCAAACCGTGTCCCTCAGTGCCATGTCCTCATGTCTCTGAAATGCCTCCATGGATGGGGACACCACCACCCCCCTGCTCCGGTGCTCCACCACCCTCTCCATGAAGAAATTCTCCCGAATGCTCAGTCCAAACCTCTCCTCGCACCACCTGAGACCAGAGGAGCTCTGCTGCCTGAGTTTGCCCAAAATATTTTTTTTTTTTTTTTTTCCCCCCTTCCCTGGCTGGTTCTAGCACTCAGTTGCTGCACCGGGCTGGGGTTGCCCTCGCCACCAGCCCTGCCTTGCTCCAACTCTTGCTCCTTGTCCCATCATTGCCCCGTGATATCACCAGTTCTCCCCACCCACAGTGTTTCCTCCTGGGTATTTATAAGCAGCTCCTCTCAGCCTGTCTTTTGCTGGCTAAGGACATTTCTCACTTCTCCAAAGCTCCACTCTCACTTCCCTGTTCTTCTTTTAGCAGCATTTCCCTGCACCTACCCCCAGATGAATCCCTCTGGCATGTGGGTGCCATTCCCCCTACACCACTCTTACTGCAATTTCCCCCAAAGCTGGGTTTGCTTTGGTGGCTAATCCATGAAGAATGGGACCACGTGGAAGGAAGAAGGAGTTTTTCTTGAACACGCTAAGTCAGGGGGTAGGAAGCAAGTGAGCTGGTGTGCAGGTGCTCCTCGTGCAGCTCAGCATTGGGCTTCAAATCCACAACCAACGATGGACAATTTGGGGTCACTTTTAGGAATTATAGACAATACACAGCAGGCAACATCTGGATTGCTCGTGGAAGACTCTGCTTCAGGGAGCCTTTGCTCGTGCTCATGCGTGTATGAGGTGTGAGGTTTTGCAGCATCTCCAGCTTTTTTCTTCTGCAGCAGCTTCCCCTTTGAAAAGCCGAGTTTTCTCATCGGAACATGTCTGCATCTGGCAGATCCAGAGCCCCTCTGGATGCCGGCTTTTTTTCGTTTTCACGCATTTCCTCCAGATGCTGCTTGCAAATAGAAATACTCAGCTCTTTAGAAGTAAATACTCAGCAAAACTTCATCCTTTTTCTCAGTCTTTCCTCCTGCCCAAGCCTCAGCGAAGCACAGGGGAAATAACAAACAGAAATATATAAATGTTTTAAAAAGCCCAAATTTGGAAAACTCTGGCTTGGGATCACCTTCCTCCAGCCTGCTGTTGTGTTGGCAGGTGTTTCTCTGCAGACTCGGGCGCTGTGTTTGCAGAAGGAAAGGCAGCTCCCGGGTGGGAAAGGCTTTTCACACCTCACTCCTTGTCTTTCCTCCTACCCTTGGGTCTCCAGCTGCTTGGAGGAGGGTGTGTTTCCTCGCTAAGCACACAGGAGGTGGTGTTAAAATAGAAAATCCCCCGCCAGGACGCAAGACATCACCGTGCTGTGGTACACCCCGCGTCTGTTTGTCTCCCTGCAAGGGATTGCAAAGCACCTTTGGTGTCTGGCACGATCCAGATGAGAGGATCGATTATTCAACATGCTGCCTAAAACCTTCCAGGGAACAAGTTAACCATGCAAAGCCTGGTGTGGTGGTTGCTTTGCGTGTCCTTGAGCTGAACTGCCCTCACCCCAGTAAAACTGCCAGCACAAACAAATGCAGAGTTCATGTGGCTGGCGGTTGCAAGAAGCAAGGGCAGGAGCTGCGGCGAGGCTCAGCGAGGCTTTGGTTTTTGCACAGAACAGATCTTGGGAAGCAGCAGGAGCATGGTGGCAGCAGGGGGCTGCAGGGTCCTAACCCAGAGCCTTCAGATCCCTTGAAAGTGAAACCTTGCGAGGGATGGTTCTGACTGCACATGGCCTCGTTGCTGATGTGATTTGCTGAGATTGGAGACCTCAAGGTCTCCCCTCTCCTGCTGCATTCTCTGCGTTCCCTTCCCTTTGCTCTGCGGTGCCTTCCCCTCTGGCAGGTGATGATTCCACCCCAGCCCATGCACTGGGAGCTCTCCCGGTCCCAAGGTTGTGACGGTGGTGATCACAACCACAAAAGTCTCTTGGGGACAGTCCCTGCACTGCACAGGGGTGATGTGCTGCCTCTGCCAAGCTGCAGGAGTATCTGCATCCTCTCTCAGAAGCAGCCACCTATAACAGACAGACCTCCCCCAAATTTTGGGGTACCTTGGAGGGTGCCACACTGCAGCCCAGACCTTTCTCCCCAGGGCTGGTGTGAGCACTCCTGTCTCCATTTCGATACCACCAGGCAAGCTCCAAGCCCTTCCCCACGCCTTGCAGTGCTGGGGCAGGTGAGGAGCCTCCAAAAAGGCTCCAGCATCCCCTCGTCACAAACCTGGGGACCCCCTGTGTACATCAGAAGGGGCTGGGGCTCAAGAGCCCACCTGGTCCCTCAGCACCCCTGGTCATGTCTCAGCTTTCAGCACAGATTTTCTGTTTGTTCTTCTAAATTCTGTACTTCTTAGCAACACGTTTCCTTTTACTTAGCTTCCTGGGTGCTCTCTGCCCTGTGTCATCCATGACACATCCCATTACAAAGAATCACTGGGCCGGGCTGATCTCATTTTCACTTTCTTTTAGCTCGGTGGTGCAAGATGGATGCAGCTTTGGGGTGCAGCCACGCATCTGTTTCCTCCCTCGGACTTGTTCCAAGGAGGGGATGATGTGTGCACAATGCCTTTTCCTTCTGCTGTGTTATAAAGCATCTTCCCACCCACATTTTCTAAACTATTTCCTCTCTAACATGGGCACACTCACAAGCACGCTGACACCGTTCCTGTTTTACCACTGCTGAATGTAAATTGTGTAGAAATACAGAAGACAAATAACGGGATATTTGCTGGCATTTGGTCTCCCCACTGGGCTTTAATTTGCTGTGTTACATATGCCATTATTTATTGAAGCTCTGCCGAGCCCTGTGTTTGCTGTCCCTCGTTCAGCTAACAAGAGCTGTGCTGCTATGAATAAAGGCATCGGGATGGGGTTATGTCCTCGGGAGCAGGACGTGACTGGGGTGTCATAGACCTTGTCCCCTGCTATCACAGCCAGGATCATTGTGCAATTCCAAGAGAAATCGGTCGTGTTTGGGATGTTTGGGGGTACTTCTGCTGCCCTGGTGTCAAAAAAAGGATAGTTTGGGGATAGAGGGAACATCTTAAGCTATGTTTCAGAGGTCTATGAGATAATCTAAGGAAGCTTGGTACAGATGGAGCTTATTCCCCAAACCACAGCCTCTTGCTTGAGGTTGGAGGCTCCTCTGGCTCCATCTGGTCCAACGCCCTTCTCGAGAAGGGACACCCAGAGCCACGCTGGCTTTTGAAGATCTCCATCAGGGAGACTCCAGCAGATCTCTGGGCAGGCTCCACAACCCCTCTGCAGGTTTCTGGGGCTGTTGATAAGGTGTTGGGCAAGCAAGGCTGTAATGAATGGCAATTTTGTGGGTTCTGAGGACAAACCCTTCATCCAAAGCTGGAAGAGTATCAGCTGATGGATCTGCCCATCAGACCTGCTCACACTTGCGCCTCGCTGGGCTCCTGAGCCCTGCTGCTGAGCATGGAAAGTCCCTGCATGCTTTATGGAAGGAGCAAATTGCTTGCGAGTCTACTTGCAGGCGTATGAGGAAGCAATTTTCTGCTTCGTCAGGGCACAGCGCTGGCTTGAAGGTCTTCGTGCAAGGGCCAGCAACGTCTCCTGTGGTGACAGGTCCTGCCGCCTCTGCTGTCACCATGGGTCCTTGCAGTGGTTTAATCTCCCTGGAAAACGAGTTGCACACTTGTGATTTGGGGAAAAAAAGGGGAAATGTGCCACTGAGAGCTCCAACGGAGCAGCCTTTGGTGCAATAAATATCTCACTGGGCTGAGAGAGCAGCTCTCTGGTGTGCTGGGGGTGCAAATGTGTGCAGGGGCTGCAGGCACAGGCACAGCTCCTTCGGACAGCCTCCAGACAGCATCCCCTGCTCGCCAACAGCATTACGTGACACTCCTTAAGCTCACCATATAAACACAGCTTGTTGTGCAAGCACAGCCCGATTGCTCCAGGATAACTAACTGAGATAGGTGGGATGGCTGTGTTTGTAAACGGCGCTGCTGTTCTGCATGCGCAGCATCTGCCAGAGCCTCCTCCAGCAGACCCGGGGCTGTTTCCTTCATTGCAATGCTGCGGACATGGCACGGGTGCTTGCAAAAAGGCCTTGCAAAATGCTTTTCTGGGAAGGCTCTTACTCACCCCCCGCAGCTGCACCAGAGCCGTCGCACTGTGTGGAGGCAGGTGGTATCCGTTCCCTGGCTTGTTCTTGGGGAAACTGAGGCTTGCAGATTGGAGCAGCTCACTGGGAGCTGATCCCTGTCCTGTGCCACGGCTGCTCTGGGAGAGCCTTTGAGTCAGCCCCTGCAAAATCACGGGGTGGCACTCTGAGATTTGCTTTTTCTCACCATTTCCAATCGTGTTGCCCATGCATGCTCCCGTGCAGAAGCCCATGGTTACACGAGTAGGGCTACCTGGAGCAGGGCAGAAATAACAATTCCTGGCTGTGCATCCTCTTCCTGGCCCCTGGAGCATGCTTGGTCTGGCTGCAGACCGGATCCAAGCAAGTCTCCACCACCCAGACCCCGCTGGGTTTTGCCTTTTCTGCTTTCCCCTCTCCTCGCTCTGACGTGGGTTTGTCTTCTGGTGTTTGCTGTCCCTTCCCTGCTCCCTCCCCTGCCACCCCCACCTGCAGGATCACAGCACGCTGCTATCAGCAGTTTGGGTTTTCAGTTGTCTTATCTGCCTTCGTCTTTGGACTGGTTGTTGCCCTTTGTAGATAAAAGTTTTTTTCTGTTTCACTTTATTCTTAGAGAGTCGTTATTGGCAAACAGTTTCTAAATGAATAGCTTTTTCTCATTTTGAATGGCGTGTAAACTTTGCAGCATTTCAGGCCTTCTTCCCCTTGGGGGTCTCAGTGGCTCACCGTGTTTAATAGGCAGCACACGCTGCAAGGGAATAGGAAAATGCTAGCAGGACACCTTGCTGAAGGTGAGATGAAGGTGTGCACGGTGGGATGGAGTCAGACCTGGCTGTGCGTCTGCAAAATACTTCTACAGACCACAGGATCCCCTTTTTGCAGGTAGATCAGAGTGGATCTTTGGTGATGTGGACTTGCAAAGGCATTGAGGTAGCCAGGGAAAGAAGAGCATTGAGCCTATGGTGGTTAACAGCTCCGTGACCGTGCCCATTGCTGGAAATCTAGGCTCATCTTTGCCATCCTGGCACCCCGTTTCATCCTGCTGTGTCGCCCTTGAGCTTTTGGGAGGTTCCAGCAGCAAACTGAGAGGCTCTAAATAATTCATCACCATGCTGCTCCGTCAGACAGGCAATATTGGACGCCGTGGTCCGGAGACAGGCGGGTGCTTTTGCTCCTGCACTGCTTAATTCCCCAGGGGTTCGGGGGAGCTTTTCACAGATGCTTTAATTTATGATCAGATTTACTTTATTGATCCCATCCTGTATTTCGCTGTAGCAATATCTCGTCTCTTGAGATGGGGCTGAGGGCAGAGATTGCTTTTTGCAGAGGATGCCAAGGAGCTTGTAAGTCAGTGGCATGCAGGTCCCGCTCTTGAATTTACCTCTCCTGTGCAGTGCATTTGAGGGCTGTATAAGCACTACAATTAAGACAGCTTCTCCTTGCTCGAATTTACATCGACCAGTACATTTGTTAATTTGTTTGAGGTTACAATACCTGCTCCTTTGCTTCTCATGTCGGGGAAAATAGAATTATACAAAAAAAAATAATAATGTAAAGCCTTTCACCCCATTTGCTGCAGAGCTTGCAGATGCCACTCTCGCTGAGATGGAAACATCTATTAGGGTGTACTGAACAACAAGGCCAAGCCTAATGGGTTTAACATGCCTGCAAACAATGCAGCTTCCTGAGCAGGAAGTCTGGGTACTAAAAACCCCACAAAGACATCAGCCTCTGGCACATCACTCACTCCAATGAGTGGGGAGGGTGGAGCTGGGTCTAGGAACTGGTCCGAAGGGAGGGAGGTCAGCGGCGTAGGGAGAGGGAGGTGGATTCCCATGGATTTGTGTTGCTTTGAGCAGTTAGATTTAGGTGGTTGTGCAGCCAGAAAGCGAGTGTGGAAAGGATGCTCCCAGGTGTGATGCAAAAACACTGGGTGAAAATGAGAGGGAGGAGAGGAGAGGTTTAATCCAGCTGAGCCACCAAATGGAGGATGGAGCTGCCTGTGCCTCCTGCCTCTAATCCCATAGGGGGGCCCCCAAAACCACCCTTTTTAGGCAGAAAAATGACTGTCTGTAGCTTGCTGTTGGGAAGGCAGTTCTGCAAAGCGTCAACTCCAAAGCTGCCTGGGCTCTCACACACCCCTCGGTGCACCTCACCTGCTGCAGGCAGAGGGAGATGAAACCAGTTTGAGGCCAGGAGGACACTTGGCAGTATATCAGTGCTGTGCTGCAACCGGCGAGCCTGGTCTTGCCTTGCTGTGATAGTCGTGTCCAGGCAGGTCCCTCACGCTTGGCCAAGCTCTGCTCCGGCACCATTCAGGAGCTGAGACAAGGCTCACCCGTATTCTTCCTCTCCTTCCCACCTCTTCAGTCATGTGGGTGTTTATTGCAAACACATCTAGAAAGCTGAGAGGATCAAGAGCAATATGGAACGAGGAGGAGGTGCCATGGAGTTTGTGCAGCTGCACTACCATGGGAAGAAGCTGAAGGCTGGGGGGATTTATATGAGCGTGGTGGGGACCAGATCGTGTCCCAGGCACTGTATGAAGGCCCTAGGACGCTCCTTGTGGCTGGTGCTCACGATGGGATTGGTGCTCCAGGGGAGGTCTGGAGATTCAGTTACTAATTGGGATCGTTGATCAGGGTGTGTGGTGATGCCAGAAGAAAAACGAGGATATCCTGCAGAGTACAAATGACGCACAGAAAAGATTCCACAGCCATAGGGTTGTAAAGTAGGTATACTTGATTGCGGTGCACCGGGTACACTGGGAATAGCTTCCCTCAAAATGGTGAGCACCTGCCCAGTCGTCTCTCACAATTTTATACATGAATACTGTCATATATTACATGAGCTCTAGTTCATCAATTTCCCCGAAAAGGCGGACCTCTTCCAAGTACTCATTTCCATACTCCCTGCCCTTAGTTCCTCTCGGCTGCACCTCCCCAATGTAGCCTGGTGGTCGTGGGCAAGGGTTTTTCAGGATGAAGGCAATGAGGAAGAGGAGGTTAAACTTTTTACCTTTCTGGACTTTGACCTTCTGTTGGGTGGTATTTAGGCCTTTTTTGCTTATCTTTGCCTTGTTTCCTGCCAACAAGTTGTTCATTCTTCCCTAACGAGTTGTTCGTTCTTCCCTCATCCGTTGGCCTTGAGCGATATCTTCTTTTTACATCTGCTTCTCATCTACAGGTTCTCATCTACATCCCTATAATTAGGATATTTTAGGTTCTCATCCACATCCCTATAATTAGGATATTTTTAGGTTCTCATCCACATCCCCAATAATTAGGATATTTTACCATATGTGTAGCTAAATAGTAATTTGGATAAGAGTTTTAGCATCTTCCCCATCTCACAAATATCTTAAGTGTGGAAGACAGTGGGATTTGGCCAACCTCTTTTCAGTGGTTTGTGGGGACAGGACAAGGGGCAATGGCCACAAAATGGAGCCCAGGCAGTTCCGCACCAACACGTGAAAGAACTTCTTCATGGTGAGGGTGACGGAGCACTGGGACAGGCTGCCCAGGGAGGTTGTGGGGTCTCCTTCTCTGGAGATATTTAAGGCCTGTCTGGATGCTCCTGCAGCCCCTTCCCCAGCCCGACCACGTCCCTCAGGAGGCCAGCACGTCCCTAGGCTGTGTCAGCTTCTCCCCCAGTTTTGTGTCACTTGTAAACAGGCTGAGGGCTCCTTCTGCCCCTTCACCCAGGTCACTGATAATGATGTTAATCAGTACTGGCCTGGATAATGGTTAAACAGCACTAACCCCAGTTGTCCTCTGGTACCACTGGGATTCATGAGTACCAGGATCCTGGCCCAGCTCTCGTTACTCAAGCTGTTTGTGCTTTGTTGCTTTGAAGTGAAACAATTGATAATTCTGAACCTCCAGCACGCCCTTGGGATTCGCCTGCTTGTGTTTTGCATGCTGCTCCACTGCTTTGCAGAAGTGAAGCGCGGAAAGAAACGAAAAACAGGAATAATTAATAACTGCTTCCGATGACCATGTGCCTGTTCTGTGGGTGTTTGCAAAGCACGTCAGGATTTTGCTGTGCTGAGCAAGGCGAATTCAGACAGAGCACTTAGCATTGTGCCGCATGATTTATTTTGGCAGGCTGATAAAGCAGACCTGACAGAATGACGAGCACCGCTACAAAGAGCAGCTACCCGGATCGGCCCAGGAAAGCACTCTGCAGGAACCCATTTCTCAGTATCAAGGTAAATACCTCCTGCTTTCTGTAATCCCCTTTGTGTTGCTGGCTGGGAGAAGAGGAGGTTAGGTTCCTGCAGAAGGCATTGAGAGGATTTCCGCTTATCAAACGCTTGTGAAAAGCACTGGGGGTGCTCCCTGCAGCGGACGTGCTGTTGGAGGAGCAGCCCTCTCTGCCCTAAAGCTCATGGTGGGACGGTGATGCACGTTTAGCTTTGAGGTCCTGCAGTGTTTTTGTCCCAGCACTGGAACTCCCCGTGCCCGCAGCAGGCCTTCAGGAGAAACAACTCCCACAGCTACGAGCCTGTCTTAACAAAAATGACTTTTTTTGGCGATATCCATGCTAAATTCATGCACACAACAGGGGGCAGCAGAGGTAGAGAGGGAGAATCGGTGCTTGCTCTTGAGGCTCAGCACCCAGCAGCCTGCCGAGCTCGGGGCGTTAGCTCCCATTGAGGCATCTGCAGAAGGGTGAGGAATGGCGTTCAGCTGGCTTAAGCCCTGCTGTTGTCTGCATTTATTCCTAAGGAAGGAAGAGGTGGTTCCTCCACACCTTCACCGAGAGCAATGCTGGGGCCCAAAGCAGGCAGCCAGCTGTGTAGCATTTCCTAAACCCTTTGGAGAAGCTCCAAAATTTAGGTGTCTGGTAGCAAGGTGTCCTCTGCCCTGGAGCACCCAAAGGGCCGAGACACTGGGAAGCCTGGTGGAAGGTGCCTTCCTCTCTTCTTCTCAAAGCTGGAAAGAGGTGTGAGGTTGCAGAAGCCGAAATTTGGCAATGGGGCCTGTCACCCATGGCTCTGTCAGCACCATGGGAGCTTCTTGGCTCCTATTTGTGAAGGTGCTTGCAGCTGTTTGCACAAGGAGGAGCTGTGATCCTTGGCTCATGGAGGTGGTGCGGAATCCTCTGCTTTGTATAGAGATAATGGCATGTTTAAAAAATCCCATGCGATGATGACGGTGTTATCATACCACTTGTGCAACAGGTGGTATGCCACAAGGTACTGTTAGAAAAGATCCTGTTGGAGAAGACAGTGTGAAGACACTCTAGAGAGAAAAAAGGCATAAACGTTTAGAGAAGACAAGCATCTGCAAAGTGGAAGCAATAATCATCACAGGCCTCTGTGATGCGGGAAAAAGTGAGCGCTCGCCTTGCACCAGTTCATATCTCTATCTCCTTTTCTGCAAAAAGGACATGTTGGAAGTTTTGTGCTCTTTTCTCATGTCAAAAGAGGCAGACAACTAAAACCAAGATAGCGGTTTGCCCAGCTGGATGGCAATTTCTGTGTTCAGTGGAGTGCATCATTGGGCTTGTGAAGATCAACTTCCAAGATGCTCTTGTTTAAACAAACAGAGATGACAGGTACAGAGACTTTTACTAGGGGAATAGACAACTAAATAATGGGCACTTGAGACACAGAGGCCTGGGGGAGCTGAAGTTGGTGCAGCATGGCAGCAGATGGAAATCTGTCTGCTGGAGACATTTTTTGTCTCCAGCAGACAGATTGAGAACAAGCTGTCACTGTGTGGCCACAGGTTTGGGGATTTTCTTTGTACACATGCAGTGTGTACATATATCACTTAACATGAGCTTTTCTTAGCAAGTCATTGCAAGCATGTGAAGGAATCGGTGGTTTCACTGAAAGAAGTCCGTAGTGACTTGGTCAGGTGGGATACCAGTTTTATGCTGTCTTCTTATTTAATTTTAATGAAAGTAAGAGCCAGCCGTATAAACCTTGCTTCTTCAAACTCTAATGGAAATGAAATGTGCTGGACTCAGTGTCTCCTCAGGTCCTCACGCTGAGGACCTTTTTGCAGAACCATGGTGTGCACCCTGATCAGATGCCTGGTGTAACTCTCTCTGGACTCAACTCCTGCTTCACGCTCCTCTGGCTGAATAATTGCACCTTATTCTGGCTGAATAATTGCACCTTACTTATAGCGATGGTGTTATTGCCAATTTAAGGCTACAGGCAGTGTAGGTGGACATCAATTACCATTAGAGTCTCATCGGGCTGTAGAGCAAAAGGCAGCAGCCAGTGCTGAAGGCTTAAGATCTCTCTGTCATTTTTGTGGGGAAGATTTGTTTAGCTTTGTAGGTTTCTTTTTTTTTTTTTTTTTCTTTTTAATAAATGTGGGTGAATTTAACCCTGCTCCTCCCCTGTGGAAGAGGCAAAATGAGCTCAGAGTCCCCGAGGCAGTGGGTTACCAGAAATGCATGGGCTGGAGGCACAGAAGAGGGGAGCGCTGCTTGCTCAGTGCCACGCAGTCCTGAGGTTTCTCTCCCAGCCTCTTTTGAGTCCCTGCAGTTTTATTTCTTACATGCCAGCAAGAACATCTTTAAAAATAAAGTCCCATTGATTTTTTCCCTGCGAAGATATTTTAAAGTGGTTTGAAATGGCAAAGATTAAAGGCACCGAGGTGCAACGTCAGCACGGGTCTATGAGCAGCGTCCACATCTATTTTGCTGAGTGAGATGTCTGTGAAGGCAGACGGACAGGAGGCTCTGGGCAGGGATCATTGCAAGTTAAACCTGGCCAGCTCTCAAATTGGCAATGTTTGCTAAAATATTCCTGGAGGGTGCCTGGAGCCCACCCAGAGAAGGGCAGAAAGTGAGGGATTTTGGTGGAAATGGGTGGAGGAGACCACTTCTGCTCCTCGTGGACACCGTAAAGATGGTTTTCTGCTTGGAAAGGTCAGCAGGGAAACCCTGATGGACCCCTCAGGTCTGAGCAGCACTGCAGGAGGCTGCAGGGATGAACACAGATGCAATCACTGGACCAACCTCGACAAAGCCACAGCCAGGACACTGCCCTGGCTGCAGCCCACAGCCATGGGGAGCAAAGCCTCTTCCAATTTTATGCTCCGCACTGAACTGCTGAAGGATTTCTTCTAACTCCTCTGGCAGAGCTGACCTGACCACGCATGTCACCAAGTACACAATTGTACTTAGCACAGGATGTTTTCCTCAGACCTCTCTCTGTTTTTTTGTTTTGTTTAGTTTTTTTTTGGCTTTCAAGAAGTTAAGTCACCCTGTCCGGTTTCTAAATGAATAGATGACTTCCTTAGAACAGATAACTTCAAGACCAGGGCTTGAATGGTTCTTGCAGAAACACAAAACAATTGCACAATGTGGTTTATGCATTTGAAGTGGCTGAGGAATGCCTTTTCTATATGTATATAGATCCGGGGGCATGAAAACTAATTGCCATGTGTCAAAATGCAACTGAGAGGCATTAACTCAAACTGTCCTCCTGGGCAATGCTCCCTGGGCTGATGAGCTATGAGCCTTTAAAGCTATCTGACACTAATTCCTGCAGTCTGTCAGAACAGATAATGTCAGGTCTGCTGCTGCTTCCATTGAAGTCCAGCATCTTGCCTTGGCTCTGAGCAGCGTTTTGCACCTAATGCCAAATGCTCGAGTCGGGGAAGAGCCACTCAGCTGAAAAGCCGCTTCCCTGCAGGGCAGCACAAAATGTAGAGAAGCACATTGGGATCCTCTGAAAGGCTTCTTGGAAAGGCTGCTTGGATATATTTGAAAGGCTACTCGGACAACTGAAAGGCTACTTGGACGTTTGGAGGCTGGGTCTGCTGATGTGGTCCCTGCTCGGTGTTTTCACCTTGCCCAGGAGGTGTGTGTGTCCCCAGGCATCATGCCCATGGTGGTGCTGAGAAACCCCTAGGAAGGTGAGTGGCTCCTCAGGGACCACATGGTCCCACAGCCACGTGTTTTCCTCTCACCACACCTTCCTTGTGGCCATCCTGCACCTTGAGGATGTGCCCAGGGACCTTCACATCCCAGAGGTGGCCTCCAGGCTCATTTGCAGACACAGCTGCTGATCCAACACACCTCCTTGAGGGACAGCGTGTACATGCCCGCCTCCTACAGCTATCGAGGACCTTCCTGAGGACATCCACCCTCAGTGGGAGCCACTCCAGCCCAGCTAGCAGCCCCCCAGCTGGCTCCTTGCCCACCTGGCAATGACTTGCCATGCACCAGTCCTCAGGGAGTGCCCGTCCTTCAGTCGTGCAGCTGACCCTGGCTTCAGCCCTTGATGCTTTCTGCTCTGTGCCTTAGTTTAAAAGCAAAGCAGAGCTGTTCCTGCCCCGTGTTACAAGTCATTCTGTGCAGTGGTGGAGCCCTGCACCCAGTTACATGCCACTGGTTGTGATTAAACTGGAATGAGCTGATTCCTCCCAGTCCCATTTCCTCCTCTCTGCAAGCGCAGCCACAGGATTCTAAGGCACAAAAACTATGCTTAAAATACCAGCAAAAGGCTCCCAACCAAACGGAAGCAGCATGGCAGGGACTTCCCTGTGACATCTGGGGAAGACCTTGAGTGTGGCTCTCAGGGACACAAGTCCTGCTGCCCATCTGACCCAGGTCAGATTATCCCACTGGTCCCAAATCCAGGCATGGAGGGACCCAAGCCTCAAAGAAGTCCTTGAGAAAAATAACTAGATGGCACAGAAGGATGGTGAGGAGCAAAGCTGAGAAAGCTGTAGGGTGTCATCCAGGTCCTCACTTGTCCAGCCCTGATGGGTTTTGCACCAAAAAACCATGAGAGGTCCCAGAGGAGGGGTTGCACAGCCCACCAGCATCACCACGCCTCCGAGGAAGCAAACTGGGAACCAGACACTGGCAATTACCAGCTCTGTTTATCATTCACTAAAATGTTCCCCAGCCTAAAAGTGCCCCACGGTCAGGGTGGGTGCCCACAATGGCTCCCTGAGGAGCAAGAAGGAGACTTGGCTTTGCAGAGCTTTATTTGCACGACCTCCCACTTTGCTGCTGAAGAAAAGTAAATCCCCATGGTGGAGAAATGGGAAGCACAGAAATTCTTGCTGATTATGCAAAAAGCCAAGTTTTTCTGGAGCTTTATTTTTTTTATTTATTTTTTTTTTTCCCCAGAACAATTTGACTTAAAGTTGCTGCAAAAGTTGGAGAAATTGCAGACCACGGTCCTCACATTCCTCACATTCCTGCTTGATTTTTCCTTCTCAACCATTTCCACCTTGATTTTGACTTCCTGAATGTCTTGGGCAGCATCTAGAGCTGTTACAATCAGGTATCCAGGTTTCTGTAAACCTCTTTACTTCAGCACACGGGAACAGTGCAGAAAAGTTAGACAGAATTTCTAGGTTGGAAGAGACCTCAAGATCATCGAGTCCAATGACATGAGCACCATGAGCACCTCTCATGTCCTTGTTAGCAATCACGTTAAAATAGGCAGACGTTGAAGAAAAGAGGTTGAAATGTTTAATTAAAGACCAAAGGAGCCCTTCTGCTATCGATTCCTCCATCTCAGGAAGCTCTGCTGGGAAGCCCACAGGGATTTCCTTCCCTTGGCTTCATCCTGCTGGCTCGTGCTGGGGGGGTCACCTTTGTAGCTCTTCCACGGCTCCTGCTCCCTCTGAGGGGCCTGGGGCTTGCCTTGGGCCCTCCACCAGCTCCTACTGGGTTCCTTAAGCTGCTGCAATCCCCTCAGGATGTTCATACCCTTGCACAGAGCCAGGACCTGCAGTACTGCATTTCTCTTGCAGAAAACAGAAGGAGAAGCCTAGAAAAATGCACTGTGGATTGCAGTGAAGGAGCTCTGCTCACTCCAAATCTGGCTCTCTGTCCCTCTTGGAGGGTATCCCCAAGCCTGAGCAGACCACAGGGACACACGTAGGGTTTGGTCTGTGGGCTGCAGAAAGAGCAGGATCCTTCTTCCAGCTCTGGGGTTTGGTCTGGATGAGCGGAGCTGCAGGCAGCAGCAAAGCACTGCTGTTTAAATGATGCTTCCAAGTGCCACAAGCCCACATGCTACCTGCAAATTGGTGTTTTCCCTTTTTGAAGGCTGCCTTCACATGCTCCCATGAATATATATTTCTCTCTGTCACTACATCTCCAAATACGAACCTTGATTATATTGCAACTACTGTTTATGGCAATCTGCACACTCCAGGACCAAAAGGCAGATAGAAATGCAAACACCATGCTGGTGTCAAACTCCAAGAGCTCTAAAACCACTGGCTGACCAAAACCCTGGCCAGGGGCACAGCTGGGCAGGCTGCCTCCTCCAAGAGGATGTTTTGCATCCCGAGACCATGGGCGGTATCAGGGCACCTCCTTGGCTCACGTCCTCTGGATTTTCGATGAAACCACCTTCTCTGTAGGCTTAGGGAGTTTGGAAGGATGGATGCAGGTTCTTCTGCTTGCAATTGTTGGCAGCAGAGAATGGCCCCCAGCCTGTTTTATTTGCAAGTACAGACTTCGCCTTTGGGATGGGACCAAACTCAGGCTTGCAGCCGTGAGCTGGATGGGAGGAGACACAAGGGCTTGGTGTCACACCCCTCATTCCAGCCTGTGTTAGGCTGGTAATGAGCTCAGGAATCACAGCCTGTGTTCTGAGAGGTGTGAAGGGATGGCCTAGGGGGTAGGATAGTCAAGATGTTTGTTTGCTGGGAGCTGGTAAACAGAAAAAGTTTAATTTAATGCCGTTGTCTTCCTCCTTAAGAGCACTGCTGTCCGCAGCTTCTTGCTGCTTCTGCTGGCAGTATGAAGACTCAGGCTCTGCTGGCAGGGGAGGATTTAGTTGCAAGCAGGCTTTGTCTGCAGGGTTGTCCCTGCTGAGATCTCCTGTGACAGGAGAAATGCATGTCAGCGTGCCTGTGCAGATGGCCCCTGGAAACTGGAGCTGCTGCAGGCATTGATGCTCAGGCTCTGGAGCAGGGCTGAGCTGATGCTCTGCAGCTGGTAGTGCTCGGGGAGATCTCTCCCTTACAAGGGTCACGCTGCAGTCTCTCCTTCCAGGCGTGAAGAGCATCTTTCCAGACCATACAATTTAGAGAGCCAGATGTCTTCATCAGATAGAGAAATGTAAACAAGCAGTTGTTGCTGCAGGACGAAACGCAGCACTCTGCGTGCAGCTGAATAGCAGGGACGTGTCCCTCCAGCAGATCTGATGTCCATGAGCCCATTCCTTCTCCTCCTGGCAGATCACCAGCTGTGCTGTGATCTGGTGGCTAACAGCAAACGTCCCCAGGGCCAGAAGCACTGGAGTCTGTGCCCAGTGCTGTCACCAAGCCACTGCGAGTCCTGTGCAGGCCACTTTTATTTTTATTTGATTTTCTGTGCTTTACTTTGCCCATCTTCAGATAGGAGATGATAAAATACCAGGTTCCCAGCCACTTTGCCCTCCTGGATTGAAGATGTGGGGTAGTGCTGAGGGGCTGCTGAGCAGGGAGCTGATGTCAGCCGTGCTGTGAAGATCCTGGATTCGGACACCCGCTGGGCTGTGTGCTGGAAACAAAGAATTTGGCCTCAAGATTCTCAGCTGAGCTCACGAATGCAGAAAACAGTGCCTGGACACAGACAGCAAGGCTTGTAGGAGTTTTAGTGAAGTTGTCTCTGGGAAAGTTTTCCTTTGGCTGGGTGACATCTTCCGAGCCCCAGCAGAGTCATGGTTTGCACCCTGCTTGCAGGATCATAACACATCGTTGAAGGTGGTGGTACCCATACCCTGGTGCTCTGGTTCCTAGGAAGCCAACAGAGCCTAACAATCTTCCTTTTCCCTTTTTGCACTGCAAATGTCAGCCAAATGAGCTGTCCAAATTGGCAGAGGCCCTGCTTCAGCCCTGGATCAGATCGAGACACAGCAGAAGCCCAGGCCAGGCTGAGCAGCTCCACCGGTGAAACTCCTGCCTGGTGGGAGCTGGCTGCAAAGCCGTCAGAGCCAGAGCAATGCACAGCTGGGAAAACATCTGCCAAAAGCAGTACCCTGTGGCATTGCGCAGTGTCCAAGGCCAGGGCAGCAGGTCTGGAAGGATCAGGGATACTCAGGCTGCCCTGCAGAGGGATGAGCAATCCGTCTCCTGGGGGCATTGCGACAGTTTGGGTTGGTTAGCTTATTTTAACTCGTTTGGAGGCTGGGGAAGGATGCCTGTGGTGAGCCATGTGGCAGCAGGGAAAGAACGCTTGTCATCTCCCTTCCCTTGCTGAGAACTTTGCAGAGATGTGGATGAAGGGCAAGGGGTCTCCATTCCTCCTGGGCCAGCTCATTCGGTGCTTGAGAAATGCTTCTGCACGAGGAGCAGGACGATGGGCGCTGCCCTCAGGCTGTGTGGCTCAAGCCACACGTTAACTTGGGCATGCACAAATATGTCCCTAACAATGGAGGAGATGAGGTCAGTTTTTTTTTTATTTTATTTTTTTTTAATTTTTTATTTTTCTGGGAGCTGACAGTCTTTGATAAATTTTCCTTCTGGAAGTGAAGAACTCTCACATTTTCCAGTACAAGATAACATCCTTGCTTCCAGATCTTTGCAACAGCTAACGAAAAAAAAAAAAAAAAAAAAAGGAGAAAAGGAAACAGAAATCTGAATTTTCCTCCCTGACCTTCTCCTGACTTTCTCTGGAGATGCTGTTTGTTGCTGTGTTTGGAAGGGCTCATTCCTGTCCCAGCAGATCTGCCAGCGCAGGGTGGCTTCGGAGGTCGGGCTGGACGGGAGCGGGGAGGTTGTGCAACTTTCCACTGCTGCTGCTGGATGTCAGATCGAAGCCAACACAAACTAGCAGCAAAGTGAAATGATTTGTTTATCCAACCGTTTTCTGCTGAAGGAACTACACTCTCCTTACAAGCACCAACCCTGTTGTCACTTTTGGCAGAAAGCTACTTAATGGTGTGACCTAATTTCAGATGACCACCAGTGGCAGGAGCACGGCTAGTATTTAAAAAGTTTTTATCCCATAACCATGCTTTTGTGTAAGGGGTCATAGAATCCCAGAATCATAGTATCATTAGGGTTGGAAAAGCCCTCCAAGATCACCTGGTCTAACCACCCCCATACCACCAACATCACCACCAAGCCCTGTCCCCAGGCACCACGTCCAACCTCTCCTTGAACACCCCCAGGGACGGGGACTCCCCCACCTCCCTGGGCAACCCGTCCCAAGGCCTGACCGCTCTTGCTGAGCAGAAATGTCTCCTCATTGCCAACCTGAGCCTCCCCTGGCACAACTCGAGGCCGTTCCCTCTGCTCCTGTCCCTGGTTCCCTGTGAGCAGAGGCTCCAGGGCCTCGATGTCCTTCTGGGAGTGAGGGGCCCAAAGCTGAACCCAGCACTCGAGGGGTGGCCTCAGCAGAGCAGAGCCCAGGGGGACGAGCACCTCCCTGGCCCTGCTGGCCCCACTGCTCCTGCCACAAGCCAGGATGCTGTTGGCCTTCTTGAATGGAAACGTGCTTGTGGCGGTGTTGCAGCTTGCAGTAATCATGTTGGATGCTCTCTTTTTGTCTTGGCAGTTCTTTGTTTTCTGCCATGGGCTCCTGCAGCTCTCCCAGCTCCTGGTCTCTGGCTACCTGAAGAGCTCCATCTCTACCATCGAGAGACGATACGGCCTCTCCAGCCAGACATCAGGGCTGCTCGCATCCTTCAACGAGGTGAAAACCTGCTTGTTTTGAAACCCTGTCCACCCAGCAGACGCTCTCCCCGCGCTCCTGTCATTCCCTCGCCCAGCATTTCTGAGGTCTGTGTCCCTCAAAGCAGAAACGTTCTGAGTCTTTCTGGTTTTGTGTCCCGCTGCAGGTTGGGAACACGCTGCTGATCGTCTTCATCAGCTACTTCGGGAGCCGAGTGCACAGGCCTCGCTTCATCGGCTGTGGCGCCATCCTGGTCTCCTTGGCCGGGTTCCTCATGTCGCTCCCTCACTTCATCACAGGGCCCTACGAGTACGACCAGTCCGTTGCCAGTAGGTACTCTAGGAACTGATTTTATGCCTTTTGGGACAGATAAAGGAACCTCTGGTCCCCCTTGTCTTCTGTGCCTCCGTGCTGCTGGCAAGCTCCAGGTAGCAGGATGGTTTTCCCGAGCCATCAGGGCTTTCATTTCCCACAACCCGTGCCAAGCCAACCTCACTCACGTCAGCTTCTTCCTTATTTTCATTCCCATGACCTCAGTAAGGTGTGGTGAACATTATCACCCAAAGCCTTTTGCAGGAAGGAATCAGAAGAGGTGTGCAAGGTGCCCCATTTGACCCAGTGGGGCAGCAGAGGGGCACCCCTCCTGCTTTGGGGCATCTCCCCTGACTGCCCTGTGCACCTGAGATCTCCTTGAGCTTTGAAGTTTTAGACCCCATCCAAAAATCAGCCTCTCGTGGGAGACACACAGGTGGATATTGCTCATGGAGAACAGGAGCAGGGTGGATCCGGGATGTTCTTCCTGAAAGGTGAAGAAATAAGAAGAAAAGAAAGAAGGGAGAAAACATCTCTTGTTACTCCCCAGATCCTGCCACAGACCTCCAGCAAATCTTTTAGAAGCCTCCAACAAATGGCTTTTCTCTGGCTCATCAGAGAAAGCACAGCTGCTTTGCTCAGCTACGGCCAACAAAGGAAGATTTAATAGGTGAATAATTCTCAGATACAAATGGGGTCAGATGCTAACGACAGTTTGGAAACAATTAGCCATGTATTCTAGGAGTGGCTGGTGCTGGTGGCCCTGTGTCAAGCGCTCAGAGTTACAAGTGATTTGGGGTATAACCATGGAAATCCTGCTATAAACACTTCCCCTCTGGTATGTAAGGGAGATCGGGATGCTACACGATCCCTAATCAGCGCTATCACTCGGGCAGTTTTGTAATACATTTCTGGGTAAAATGCGTTCTCATTTCCTGAGCAGTGAGTTACAAAACCTGTAGTTTTTCTCACTTTATTGTGAGAACCTGGAAGCGATCTCAGCTCTGCTTTTTCAGTGGAGGTAGCTTGCCATGGCACGCACATCTGTCTCGCTGCGAACATCTGCAGAGTAACCTTTGCGTTGGTGCCATTTCATTGTGACCCTATCCAGTTCCCCATCCATAAGCATCTATTTGGTTTGGGATTTCCTTTCACCAACGTTTCCCACCCGACATCTGTTGCGTGCACATCCATGTGCTTGCTGCTGTCTCCAGAAAACTTGCTCTCTCCTTACCAAGCCCCTCAGACCCTCTCCCCTTGTCCCCGCAGGCATGTTCAGCAACACCACCGACCTGTGCCAGCCCGAGGGGCCGGAGTCCCAGGGGAACCTCAGCGACACCATCTGTGCCCCCCACACTGCCAGGGAGAACCACGAGGTGCTCCTCGTCATGTTCATAGCCCAGGCGCTGCTGGGCATCGGTGGCGTCCCCATCCAGCCCTTTGGGATCTCCTACATCGATGACTTCGCCAGCGAGCAGAACTCTCCCCTCTATTTGGGTAAGGCGGGAGACAATGGGGAAAGAGAGGAAACCAGAATTATCTCTCTATAGCAAGGCAGGACAGCGTTCGTTTGCACTAAAGAGAGCTTGTTCTAGCCCTTCTGCTCTTCCCAGCACCGGGAAGGTTTCTCCAAATTAATGGATCTGCTTCAAGCTTGGACAGACTACAGACACCAGTGCTGGGAAATATGATTTAGGGGAGACTTTGGGATTACTGGGATTTTTGGCCTGCGAGTGAAAGCCAGAGAGAGACACAAAAAAAGGTTTCAACAAGGAGAAATGAAATAATCTCCCTGTGTTCACAGGAGGCAGCTGTGGGCTTAAGATGTAGAAATTAAAACTTTGTTTAGGTATAGGGTAAATGGTAGGAAGCCAAAGCAGGAGGATCAATCATCTGGGAGGTGGGTAAGCATCCTTCAGCATACTGAGTGCTGGAGAACAGCTTGGGCAGCCTGCAAGGGATGTCACAGAGAGGTGGGATGGATGAGATGGCCCTTGCAGGTCCTTTGAGCCCTTTTCCAGCTGCTATCTGTGACAGACTTTTGAACTGGATGGGCCAGCAAAGGTGGCTCAAAAGCATGTCATTATCATCAAGAAAGTGGAAGTACCACATCAAATTTTGCTCCAGCATGCACTAGAGACCTTTTCAGCATATTTAAACAGATCATCTCTCAGATAGGAGTGGAATACTCAATGTGTTTGATGTCTTCATCAGTAATTCACAGAGGAGAGTTTGCTGATAACTTTTATCTCCATTACCCTGTAATGGAGAGTCAGTAAACTGTGATACTGAAGAAAGTGATTCAGACAGCATGACGAGTTCCTTCAGCAACTTTGTGTTTCCCAGATTTCTTATGTCAAGGGGCACATCTTGTTTCTGGGTGTATTTCATCTTTTCTAAGACGCTGGAGAAAAGTAGCAGGAAAGATTTGAGTTTTGCAAAACTTTTCCTGCAAGGGGAGCCCGGGAAAGCACAGGGTTGTTATCCCCATAGATAGGATAGATCCCCATAGGAGGCAGATCAGAAAGCTGTTTGGGAAACAGCCTGCACTGGAGGAAAGTGTTGTGGACCATGGTTCTGCCCTGAGCCACTTTGTGTCCCCCATGGTTTCTTCGTGTGTGGCTGAGCTCCTCTCTGCTCTCATCTCCGCAGGCATCTTGTTCTCCGTGACCGTCATCGGGCCGGGGGTGGCCTTCATGCTGGGCTCTGCCATGCTGCGTTTTTACGTCGACATCGACAAAATCACCGAAGGTGAGTGAAGGCACCCCTGGAGAGCCACCCATCACCCTCCCTGCTGTGTTCTGGTTATTGAGCCAGCAGCAGTCCAGCCCCTCGCTGGGCATCCTGACCCCCAAGGGCTGAGGGTGCAACCCATGGGACATACTCTGGCTCCCTTTGCTTGTTGTCTCACCTGGGAAGTCACTTCCAGCACCCAGGGATGCTCTGGAACTGGTCTCATCAAATCTGGGGTGGATGCCCCAGATTTGTGTGTCCTTCCCATCCAACTTGTGTTGCTGGAATCCCGTATTCAATCATCTCATTCTCCTTCAGACCTGGAGGTCTTAAATCATAGAATATCCCGAGCTGGAAGGAACCCAAAAGGATCTCTCAGCCCTGGGCTGCTGCCAGGTGTGGTTAGGGGGATGCTCATCTGCATTGTGATACTAGAACAGACCTCATTTTCACTCTTCTACAATTTTTATGCCATATGCCAGAAAGAAAATTGGGAGCATCTTGCCTCTAGCCAGCACTGGGGAGGAGGGGGGATGTGGAGGACAAGCAAAACCCAGAGAGAAACATGAAAGAGAAAGATGAAGGGGAGAAATAAGAGACAAGGAGTGGAGAATGGGTACCAGGACTCAGATGGGAAAAAGCAGAGGGAAAGGTAGGATGGGAGGAAAGTGAAAACAAGTAGAAGAGAAAAGCCAGGTAGTGCAGGAGAGGAGCATGAAAGGGATTTCCTTTACAACCTTTGTCTCTCCCTGAGGCATGTTAACAAGACATTTTGTAGTCATCTCCTTTTTGGCCGCTCTTGAATGCTGGTCTGGAGCACAAGTGGATCTTCCCCAGCTATTATCAGAGCAAACTCACATTATACAGCATATCCTCACGTGAGGAAAAGGACAACTGACAGGCTCCTTTGGGTGGTGACCAGAGCACCAGCGCAGGGGGTGGATGGGCAGTGGGTGCTGGTGCTGCAGGTGAAGCTTTGGCTCCTTCTTGGAGCCCCAGGCTCACTCCTGCTCACGGATTTCACCAGAGATTTTTGTTGCCTGGACTTTGTCACTGTATATTTTTATGATTTTATATTTTTATGATGTTTACAAAGTAAGAACATGGTTTACAATGCCTCCTCCTATCAGACAACCTCCAAGCTTATTACTGCAGCAATACATCCTCCCCACTTGCTCGTGAATCTCAGAGAGGTCTCTGGAGTCCAGACAGGTGAAGACTCCTGGCCATGAAGCCCAGATGCACTAAGGAAATCTGTGCTAGGGAAAGCAAACTTATTGTAAGGCATGATCTTTCACTTATCCCTTGCCACCCTTACAAAGGTGCCTGGGCCTGCACCATGCTCTTCACTGCAAGCTCACCACCACAGCTGCATGCTCCATCTCTGCAGAGATGATGGATGAGCTCTCATCAGGCCACGTGCAGCAGCAGGGAGTGGGATTCCTTCTGCTGTTGAGCTGAGAGCAAGAAGCCAGGATGGACTTTATCTAGATCCTCTAGAATCACCTAGATCAGCCTCTGAAGGGTGAAGAAGGGGGAAGCTCTAGGACGTCCTTATCCCAGTTACTCCCATCTGAAGGGCTGAGAGAGGTTTTAGAGACCCTGGTGACACTAAAAAAAGAACTGAGATATAGCAGCATGCCATGAGCCAGGTGCAAACACTGCTCAGGCCCCAAAACTGATAGTCCTCAAGTTGGGAGCCACGGCTATGGAGCACACTGATGTCTCAGGTGCCTGGGGCCACCCAGCACCATCCCTTTGGAGTCCCTCTGATCACCTTTGACTAAATGCTGTTCTATCTGTGTTGCAGATGAGGTGCAGCTCACGAACAAGGACCCACGATGGGTCGGTGCCTGGTGGCTTGGCTTCCTGGTGGCAGCCAGTCTGGTGGCCGTGTCTGCGGTGCCCTACTTCTTCTTCCCACGGGAAATGCCAAAAGAGGTAGGAGAGGTGCTGCGGGTTGCCCTTGTGGCATTGCGCTCTAACACGCCGTTCCTTAAAGCCTGCTGTGAGCTGTGCTTTGGTCTCATCTCTGGGATGTGGTAATTGCATGGTAGCACACCAAAATAGCACAGAAGTGTAGGAATATTCAGCACCAGGCAAGCCCAATGCAGATGGACGTCCTGCCTTCTCCTGGCCCACGTGGAGCTGGGACTTCCCACTTCTCTGGGGAGGCGATGGTCCTGCTCCTTCTGCCTTGTCTCATTTGGGAGCTGGTGGCAGCTGTTGCACTGCTGGTCCTCGTTTCCCTTCAGGAGGATCACATGTGCCTGAGGATCAGTCCCATTTCATAGGAAATATGAATAATGCATCACCGGCCTTTCCTTAGAAGAGGGTTGTGCCTGGGGGTGTTTGAAATACTGAGACTTGTGAGTAGTTTGTTTTGTTTCCACTGCAAAACAAAACAAAACAAAACAAACCACAACCCTTTTCAACGCTCACTTGTCCATGGGGCTCCACCATCCAGTTTTGCCCATCACCTCTGCGCTTTCTACCAGGGTCTCGATCCCTTTGGAGCCCTGCTGAGTGTGTTAGGGCCAGTGCCAGCACGTGAAATGGCTCGTGAGCTTCCCAAGCGCTTTGTTGGCTGCGGGTTCTGGCTTTCTGGCAAATGGTGTGTTGTGGAGAATAATTCAAAACAAATTGTTGTTCTAGAGAAGAAGCTTTCCCTTTGTGGGAAGGCTTTGAATGCTGTTGATTGCTGGAGTTCCTTGGATACACTTAGTTGGTGAAATTGTGTTCTTCTAGATGCCTTGGCCATGCTCCAGCCTGTCTAATTGCCTTTCACATATATTTTATTTTGGAACACTGTCAAGCTTTCTTGTCTAAACAAGTACGTGCGTTGCCTGGTGCACAATAATTCCTCATTTCTCTGAAATTTCTGCAGTAATGAGCGATTCTTATAAAGATTTAAGGTTCACCTGCTTTGTACAATGCAACCTGTTGTGCCGTTTGCACTTCAGGGGAATACGGTGATCCACCCCTGGGTTTTACACGCTGTCAGGTTCCCCTAACAGCTGCAGTCCAGTGAGGTAACAGGGTGGAAAATCATCCTTCACAGGATGAGGGTGACACTGAATGCAATGGGCCTGATTTGTCCTTGTGAAGGTTGGTTCACTTTAAAATCATTACGGATGATCTGTATTAGCAGAACCTGCTCGGTGTGCAATGGGGGTACACTCCTTATTGGCGGAAAGGTTCTTTATTAAGGCTGATGAGAATATTAATCTCATGGATGGCTCTTGAGGGAAAATAACGTGCTTCATACTAAACCAACTGTACTTTTACGAGTGCTGCACTCTGATCAGCGTGATCAGTTTTTCAGAGTTTTCCAGTTTGGCTGGATAGTGATATAAAAAACAAACAAACAAACAACAAACAAGCAAAAACAACAACAAAAACAACATCCCCTCACTCTACTGTCTGCTAACTCTAAGGGATGCTCCCACGTGGTTGAGCATCCATTTATCTACTTGCAGCCCAGGTTTTACTTGAATTTCTCCTCATTTTATCATTTCCCCCAGAAAGCCTTTGAAAACTGCTTAGAATTTAAAAAGATACATAAGGAAATACTCTAAGTGATGGCAAAGTTCTGCCTCCCCCTTGCAGGCTGGGAGATGCCAGGGCCTGTTGAACCCAGCAGCTGGGCTCATGCCCACCCCATTGGGGTCGTCTCAGCATTGCCAGCAGCAGCAAAGGGTTCTGCTTTAAAAAAAAAAAAAAAAAAAAAAAAGCTTTTTTAGAAACTTTCCCAGAAGCTGTTGTGGGTAAAACCTCTATCTGCTGTGGAAGCATTCAGAGCTCTGTAGGAAATCTGCATTTGCACAGGAGTTTTTCTGTAGTTATTGCAGAAAAAAAATATATAAATAAATAAAGAAAAAAATATATAATATTGTTTTCACTTGCTTGCCCCTGCAGTAAATCAGTGTTCAGCTAAAGGTAAAACACGAACACTTTTCAGTCGCAAAGGGCAGCCACCTTTCCTCTCCAGTGAGCTGGAGGCAGCAACATTTCTAAAGCCACCCAATTAGTGCACCCACCATTGAGCTCATTAGAGAAAAACTTCCCCTACAAAAGAGCATCAGCCGTGGATGTACTGCAAAACCCTGCAGGAAGGATGGGCAGAGCTGGGAAGAAATGCGGCACAGGAAGGAAATGTGTGTCTCCAGGCAAAGCTCGATGCTAATAAAGAGTTGACCCCAAGTTTGCCTTCGTCTACCCCAACCGTAGCACGTTGCTGTAGATGATGAAGCTGCCTGAGAACAATTTGTTGCTACCTTTCCCCATGGCAGAGCCCACCAAGCAAGATCACTGTAGCAAAGGCTGGCCCATGGCTCTGGCCTTCTTGCTGCTGAAAGTGCTAATTCTCTTCTCTGATTCCCATCCCACCTTCATTTTCTTTTCTCCCTCCTGGCTCACTCGTTGTATCTCAGCTCAGCTCTTGGTGGTCTCTCTAAACCAAGGTCTCTGTCCTCCTCAGTGGGCATCATCCAGCAAACTGGATAACTGTTCCTTTGGAGATGTATTTGTCTGTTCCCATCAGCCAAGACAGATCTATATTTTTTATTCTACAGCCACATTTCAGCTTTGCCTTTACCTTACAGCTTCTTTCTTTGAAGTTCCTGTAATGACTTTTGCGCTTCACATGAACACGTTTTGCACTTAATGTGAACAGAGTTCAGTCTTTTGATCTTTTCTCTCATAAATCAACCACTCCATACCCCTCTCTTGATCTTTTCTCATAAATCGATCACTCCAGACCCCTCTTTTGACCTTTTCTCACAAATCAATCACTCCTGACTCCAAACATTTTTGTTCCTCTCCTTTGAAACCCGTCAGCAAGTTTCTAGCACCAAAATATCCTGAATAACACGACTTGAGGACAATCACAGCAAAGCTATAAAATTGTCAGGATCTCGGGTGGAGGATGGGTGGAACAGGCTTTTATTGGACAAACTGCTTCCAGTCAAAACCAGTTTTTCCCTAATAATTCCAGTTTAAAGCTGTTTCCATGAGCCTGAACCATTTCTCAGGGTTTTGTCCTGGACTGTGGGGAACTACAGCCTTTGAATATTTTCCTGTGTAGCCAGTTTGCTCTGTGCTCTATCATCTATACCTGGGTTTGATGAGGGAAAAGTGCCATCTGGAGCACCTTAAACAAAAGCGGAGGCATTACCCTTGTTCAGTACCTCTGGCATTCAAGACCTGTCTTGCACACTCCATTATCTGCCTGTTCGGGTTTTGTTTTGTGACTCCAAAGCCATGAAGCTAAGCCAACCATCTCCCAGGCACGGTGAGCAGGGTGTGGCTGGCACTGCCTCACCCCCCTGACAAAGCCTCCCCTGCAGTGCCAGCACACATTAAATGCAAACAGAAGCTCTGTGAGGCAGCTCAGGTGGTTTTATGCAAAGCAGGTCGATACGTCCCTGTTGTGTCCATGCCCTGGCAATTCTGGTTTACTGTCACTCAGCCCCCTTCAGATAATGGTCCATTACATCAGTGCTCACCCCCAGACCTCCCAGAACACAGTTCCAGAAACTTGCATCCTTGTGTGTGCCATGGCTGCACCATACGTGTCTGTGGAGATGGACCTGAGCTATTTGTTGTTCTCATTTCCAGACGTGCAGCTGAAATGCCTCTTTTTCAGCCCTAAGTACATGACACAGAGTTCACTCTTTGCACAGAGTTAGGTTTGGTTTCTGTTATTGCAGCCCTCTAGTTGCCTAGGTTTTCCTGCTTGGTATACCAGCCCCTTCTGCATGCACAATTCCCATCTTCCTTCTCTGAAGATGAAGTCTTCTTACTGTGCTAAAGGGATTGCTGAAAATAGCTGGGGATTCTGCACCGAACCACTAAGGAAGCCACTGGCACTTCACAGCAGCCCAGTCCATCCCTCTGGGATGCTCTCTTCTCTTCTTCTATTTAGCAATGTCATGTTTAGTCTCCTAGTTTTCACGCTTTCCAGTTTAACTCTTGTTTTCTCATATGGTGCTGCACGTAGAGACCAGACTTACTGGGTTCCCTTTATTTATTTAAACACTGGTGCTGTTGAAGAGGGAGAACAGGCTGCTGAGATCCACCCACCCTAACCCAAGGTAGCCCATCCAGCTGGGGACATGGGGATGCAAACCAGAAGAGATGAATGGGATGGTGCCTCTTTCGTGTTGGGTCCTTCTTCATCTCAAGGCTTCACGTGTGGTGCTTTGGCTTGGAGAAGTGCAAAAACAGGGCTGAAAGGAAGCACAAACATGAAAAGAACCACGTCACTACGTCACAGGAAAGCCACCAAAGGGAACCTCACAGTACAGCTGAAGACCACTCACTGCACATCTGTGGAAACTCCATCTAGCTCAGCAAATCCAGTGCATTTATGAGCTGCTCAGCTCCACAGCCAGCTGCACTGTGCTCCGTGGTTTCTGCTCAGGACCCACCGCTTGTGTTCTCCTGCTAGAGATGGATGGAGTCACTGTCCTGCTGCCAGCTGGTTTATCTCCCATAAGACAGGATGGAAATGGCCAATGGATGAAATCCTTTGCAGAATGGAACAGTGGATTTTGGGGGGCATGTAGGATGGGGGTGAAGGGATGTGAAATGTAGGAGTGCTCAGGGCATGCAGCAACACAATGGGTTTTGTGGTGGCCCCAAAGTGCATCTGCTGGGATTTCGACTCCGTCTCTAGGGCAGATGAGTCCCCTGTTGTTCATCTCTCCAGGTTTTGCTTTTAATCACCCCCAGATAGTTTGAAGAGATGCTTGGGGACAGAAGAGAGCACAAAGATGGACCTGCAGCCTCAATCTGGAGACCTCTGTGGCAGAGCAGAGCGTTAGGAAGTCACCCCCATCTCCCATTAATAAACCCATCCATCTAGCACCTCACACCATGGGGCACGGAGCTGGCAAATCCAGGACAGCAGCCCGCAGACTGCATCAACTTGTTTCATCCCAAAAAGCACCCGCTGCGTGGTGGCAAAAGCAGGGAGTGCATGGAGAAACCCTGAAAATGTGTCCTGGCTACATATACCTGCAAGAGCTTGGGATGGCATTGCTTGGCGAGGTTTGGGAATGTCTGGCCCTCCAGTGATGAGGAGATGCTCCCGCAGGTAGAACACAGCCAGCACTGTCCTGAAGATGCCCCAGGGGCACTGGTGCTGCTCTGGGCCATGCCAGGGGATCATACCAGTGAGTTCAAACCCTCAAGGAGCTGACAGCCGCCTGTCCTGCAGGCTGGGAGCTCCCCAACTGAGGGTACCTGCAGGCTGCAGACAGCCAACAGCTCTGCCTGGCGGTGGCCTCAGGCTCCGTGTGAACTTCCCAGGTCCCATGTGGTGGGGTGGCAGTCACTCGTCCCTTCTGTGCAGCAGGGACATTGTGCAACAGCTCCGGGGAGGGGAAGTGAAAATAACTTCTCCAGTTTCTGTCTTGGGACAAATTGTCCTCGTTTATTCGGACCCTCCCACATTGATCCAGCAGCGACCTGGCGTGCTCCCAGGGCACACGGAAAGCCAAAAGGAAAATATCCCACAGGGAACTCTTAGAAGTTTGCTCCTCTTTGTGTTGTTGCCTGTTGGAGAATGGTGAAAGAGCTGGGGTGGGGAAATCAAAGGGTTTGTCAGAAAACTTTGTCCCCAGAGCCACGGGACTGTGCTGTTCTGAGGCTTCCCTATTAAAGCCCCCAAAGCACCAGCAAAAGCAGCTTGGAAAGACAATCTGGGGAGCCTCCGGAGGCCAAGTAGCACTGGCATGCAGGTGCCTGCCTTACTGGAACAGGTCAGGCTCAATGGTCGGATTTTCCCCAGGGAGCTTTAAAGACAGGCACAAATAAATGGCAGCTAAAAACAGCCAGTTTTGCCCGAGCGAGGCTGTGGGCTGGCTATTTTAACACGCTAGGAAACGGGGGCCCTGGCGGGACCCACACGTGCTGGGAGAGGCATAAAGGAGCGTTTGTAGGGAGCACGACCTTGTCGAGATGGAAATCAGTTCTTTTTCCGTCTAAGAGGTTTTACATTTTGTTTGTTTAATACAAAAATGGGTTCACTGACCTTGTTTTTCACTGAGCCTGGAGCACGAGGCTCTGCACAGCCGGAGGGGAACTCTGCAGAATCCCCAAATTAAGCAAGGAAAACTTTTTTTGTCACAGAGCAGGTCGTTTATCCCTTCTGCCTGTGGTGTACATGAATTAAACCAGGCTGCCCTTGTCGCAGGTGCCGTATCCAGGAGCCCGGCTCACAGCAGAGCCACCTTCATCCACCTTTCCTGCAAAGCAGGTCCTGCTCCTCCCCTGGCTCCCAGCCCTGCTCCATTGTAGCTGATTTATTCAAGTCTGTGCTTGGAAGTGGAGGATTTCCCCCCGCTCAAGGTCAGGCTGGGGATGCTCTTCCTAATGCAAAGCCCCGGTGCGTGAGGAGCTGCATGAAGGGATCTGCTCTGGGAGGCTCTGCTTGAGCACCGGTCAACCAGATGATCCCCAGAGGTGCCTCCAATGTCAAACGTGATCCAGATGTGATCACAGCCCCACAGCCTGGCACCTCGGGGCCCTGCTGGGCTCTCGCCACCAGCTCCAGGCCTCTCCGGCCCCAGGAGCACCCCAGGGGGGGCAGGATCCTCTCCCTGCCCCTGTGGGTGCTGCTTTGCCCCGTGCACAAACATCGGCTTTGGCTGGTGCTTCCTTGGGGTCCCAATTAAAGCCTCCCCAAACCCAGTGTGCCTCCTCCACCTCCCCAAATGTATACAGAAAGCCTTAGATAAAAAAGGCTTGCAAAAACCAGGAATGCAGTGCGGGCCCCTTCACTGAACCCTCCAAGGAGCAATGCTGAAAAATCCAAGCGCGGGGGCGTTTTGCAAGGCGCTTCCCACACTCATTTGTTTTCTTTTGACAAGACGCTGCCGCAGACGGCCGGGAAGCCACGCACAACCAACCCAGTGGTGCTATTTCACCTGCTGACTCCGGTGTGCCAAACCACCAGCACAGAGTAATGCCAAAATCCCCAGCTGCAGGAGCGCAGCGTGCCGGCGCCCAGCGAGCGGGCAGGATTTACCCCGTTCCCTCCGCCGCTTGCTTTCCCAGCATCCAAACGTGCCTGCTTCACCCTGCAAGAATGCATTTCCCGATCCATTCAGGGAGCAGAAGCGGGGCCAAGCCTCTGTGGGGAGAGGAGTTTGCCTTCTCCTCGAGGGCTTTGCTTTGTGTTGTGGAGAGCAGCTGCTGCTCGGTGCTAAGGCAGCAGATGCGCACAGAGATGTCCTCCTCATTCTGAGGCATCCTGAGCTGGGGGGTTTTGTCCTGGGGATTGGGGTTTTGTCCTGCATGTGCCAGCAGTGCCCAGCAGGCTGTTACCCCTCCGAAATGCCAGCAGCTGGCATCTGAGGAAGCCACAGTCAGTAAGAGCTTGAATGCGTTTTTGGAAAGCACTGCAGTTTTAGCACCTGCGTTTCTGGTCCTATGAGACACCCTCATGGAAAACCAGAAGGAAGCTGGACTTTGTCTTTGCCTTTGAAAAAAATAAATATGAATCTCCAAGTTCCACCAATGACAACCAGGAAAGGAGCTATAAAAATCCCACCACTGCCTTGCAGAGGCTCTTGAGAAGAGATTGTGGTATTCACAGCACGGGACATTTTGACCACTCCAGTGTTTAATAATCATTCTTGTTTTACGGAGAACTAGAGCTCATTTTAGCTGATGAGCTGTCCAGTTCTTTGGGGGAATTAAGAACATCTAGTTTCTATTGAATTAACTCATTCGTCTGACTCACGTTAAGTTTGTGTCAGGAGCTGCAGCAGAGCGGTGGCTGTGCTGATGTGGGATGTCAGACAGGGCTCTGCTGGCTCAGGGCTTCTGGCTAAAATTGCACTGTGGGTTTTCTTTTTTTTTCTTTTTTTTTTTTTCTTTTTTTTTTTTTTTTCCCATGAAAACTACACTACCCTTGAGCACTGTATGCAATTATAGTTGTGTAGTATCACTTGTCATCTACTTAGCACCCTCCGACCAGTGAGTCCCCTAAAAGCCTGCAGAACAGGGGATCATGCATCCAAAAAACCTCCCCTCCTGGCCTCCCAGTTGCTGGTGCTGGAAGGTTGGATGCTCCCCTTGGACACGCACTCACCTCCTAAGGAGGCTGGGACGAGCTCAGGTGATTCAGAATCCTCATCCTCCACCTCTCCTCTTTCTCCAGCACCTCTCTGCTTCGGAGAGGTGGCAGCAGGACAGCTGGGGTGCACATGGATTGATGCCCTACAGAGCTGTAACCATCAGCAGAGGCTAAATGAGAGGTGTGAGCACAGAGACTTGGACCCACCTGGCCTCCAGCTGCCAAGCATCGATCCCCTGAGAAGGAAGAAGGGAGGCTGCAGGATCTGGCCTCTTCCAGGAGGTCCCTTCCACACTGCTGCTTTTCAGGGGAACGGTGTGGCTAAAGACCACCAAAAGCATTGAAGAGAGCAGAGCTGCTAGAATTCAGCTGGGATTCTCTTTTGGATTCTCAGGATCCAAAAGCGTGGAAAAGGGCTGGGAGAGGTGAGGGGTCTGCAGCCCCCTGGCACCGCCCCATGCCCTGAGCACGTCCCTGCTCTGCTGCCTCTGTGTCAGCGTCTCCATCCCAGACCCTGCACCTTTTTTCCTTGTAATTGCAGTCTGCTCTCCTTGCTGATACCAGGGGCAAAGGCATTTGCACAGCTCGGTAAGCACCGAGACTCAGGGGAAATGCTCATCCTCCATCCAAAACCGCAGTGTCCTTCACCTGCTTTAGGTGGACCTTCTCCCGCGGTCCAGGTGCATCTCTCCTGGAGTTTCTGCGTCCGTGGGTATTTCTGAAATGTGGTTCAGTGCTGTGTGGAAAGGGGAGAAAGTTGCCTTTTACCCCTGTAACCCAGACGTCTGTGTGGATGCTCTCATCCTGATGGCAGGACGGGAGGGAGGACGTCTGCCTGGCTTCTCCCAGCAGCCACAGATGCTGCTGGCAGAGCCCAGGACATTGTAAGCTCCGTCTGCAAGAAGTGTGGGCTGCTGTCCGTCCCTCTCCCTTCAGCAGAGAGCCAGGCCATGATTCAGGAGGGGGATTTTCCCTTCTTTCAGCAATGCAGCTGTGAAAGAGGCGAGTTCAGTGGGAAGGCTGGCAGTGACAAACTCTCTTCCATCCCCAGGTGACGAGTGGGAAGGAGAGTGGCAGCAAGAAGAGCGAGGATCTGCTCAGCCAGCTCAGGTCAAAGTCTGAACAAGTGCAAAACCTCTCTCTAACCAAGTTCATCAAACGTAAGTCTGTGCATCCTCCTGCTTCGCTGGGATTTTGTTTAACATTTTGGTAATGATCTGGGTGAGGGAACTGAGTGCACCCTCATTAAGTAAGGTCAAGCACCGGGACGAGCTGCCCAGGGAAGTGGTGGAGTCCCCATCCCTGGAGGTATCTAAGAGATGTCTGGATGTGGCACTGAGGGACATGGTTTAGTGGTAGGACTCGGTAGGTCAGGTTGTTTGATGGTCTTGATAATCTCAAAGGCCTTTTCCAACCGAAATTATTCCGATTTCTCTGCTTGCACACCCATCCATCCTGGCAATGGTCAGGTTGCAATGCCAGCCTCTTCCTATATAAGCCCTCGGGACCACCTCGTGCTGATCACAGCATCCTTCCAGGGGATCTCAGCACCATCTCCCCACCTGGGAGCAGTGGCTCATGTGGGCAGTGGGAAATGGGAACAAAACCTCACCAGAACCCAAAGCCAGGCAGGAAAGTGGGGCCCAAGCAGGGAGCCATGGGAAGGGAAAGAGAGAGAATCTCTGATAGAATCACGGAGTGATTCATGTTAGAAGGGACCCTAAAGCCCCCTCAACCCCCTTGCCATGGTCAGGACCCGCTGCCCCCAGCCCAGGCTGCCCCCAGCCCCATCCAGCCTGGCCTTGGGCACTGCCAGGGCTGGGGCACCCCCAGCTCCTTGGGTTAGCTTGAGACAGTGATGATCCTGTTCCAGATACACAACTAGACCAGGGTTTGCAGCTTGGGTGCAATGAGCTGCTATTGCTCGGCTTCCAGGCAATCACAATCCCACCCCAGGTAGCTCTTAGTCCCAAAAAAGTCTCCCCAGGTCCCATCCTTCAAGGCTGGTGACAATACGACAGCCTGGCTGCCCTGCCTGTCCTGCTGAGGATGGCCAGTGCTGCCTGGAGCCAGGGTCAGAGCAACTAAAATCAGCTGCATCTTTGTGCAGAGTGGTGTTAATCCAGTGCAATGAGCTTGTCTGGAAATCAGGGGGCTGAGGGAGTCTCTTAGAGCTGAAAGGAATCAGCTGGGCTTTGGTCTGTGTAGGCTACAGCTAAAGGTCAGATTTGTTTGAAAGAAATACTTGGATCTCTGGCAATTACTTAAGGCAATACAGAGCCCTACAAAGCCAACCCATGTCAGATTCCTCCATATTTCCTTTCATTTATTGGGAACTCTCTGTTTTAGTAAGGTTAGTAGAGGGCAGGCACAGCCAGACGAGCGTGGGCAGGTTTCTATCCTGCTGTTTGCACCCTTTGCTCATCGCAGCCTGATGCTGAGTTAGAGGAGCAAGCCAGGGGGCTGCTCCCCCCCGAGCTTGCACCATCATTTAGCAAACCAGTGTGCCGAGCTGCACGCCGAGCACACCGGTGCTGGAAGCTATTGCGTGGGAACAGATTTATGGCGTTCAGATGGGATTTTCACACCAACACTCTGCTCTCTACCACTGAAAAAAATGAATAAAAATGAGCTCCCCACGCCTGGGTGCGGAGAAGGAAATACCTGTGCTCGGGGTTTGCATCCGGGCTGTGCTAATAAATTCATTATTTCTGAGAATTTATCCCCTAAGTCCCAGTCTGGAAAATGATGACGTGGCTGCAATTTTGGCCAGGAGAGCAACCTTGCTGAAATCCCTGGGGTTTTCTAATAGCAGCAATGACAAATCTCAGGGCTGGGACTCACTGAGACATGGACAGAGGCATAAAGGAGCGAATGTTTGCCCCAGGGCTCTTAAGGGCTGCTAGCATTTGTCATGGCAGGGCTCAGACTTTGTGCCCACCAGAGTGGACTGCAGAAAGGAGCTTTTTGACCCAGGATTTCTTCACGAGCCCCTGGCCCTGACACTCCCTTTGCAGGCTGATATAACTGAAGGAGCTCAGCAGACTTGCAGGCCCTTTCAGGAGCAGTGCCCTCCGATCTGCATCTCATGCCTTCCCCTCAATATTCAGTCCTGTTCCTCCCGCATCCCTCGTACAGAGTCCTCCCCCTGCTTGTTTTCTGAATGCCACAAGCAGGTTGTAAAATGCTGAAAATGCAGCTCCCTCTGCAAACATGGCCCAAGGCTGAGGAAGCTCCAGGTGAGGCAGCCGCTGCCTGTTCAGGCTGTGATTCAGCAGAGCACTTGAAGCTCCTCCTGGAGCAGTGAAAGGATGAGGAATGCCTTTTAGACTTCATCACTTTCTTAAGGCTTGGCAGAGGAGAGCACTGAGTTACTAAGCTGGCCTGGAGGAGAAAGATGTTCAGAAATGCTGTTGAGTCACTTAGCTCGGTTTAAATGATGCAAAATGGAGCACAATTTTGGAGAAGGAAATGCATTTTGTCATTTGTTCTGTTGCTTCAGTGCACATGGAGATAACAGAGCAAAATAAGGCTTCAAGGATTTTTTGCCACTTGTATTATTGGGAACAAAGCGAGGATGGGTTAGAGCCCATCCCAGGGGGTGCTTCGTGTTCTCCGTTTCTCTGCAAGCCACTGGGCTTTAAATCTTTCTGGGACAAGGTGTGATGAGCAGCAGGAGTACTTTGCAAAGCCCTGGGAACTGTGCTTCAAGGACAGGAAGAGCTTTTCCCTCCACAACCAGCAATAACAGGATGGAGCTGTGTACAGGATAAATACTCAGGCAAAGCACTGGGGACCTTTCCTAACAATGAGGTCGATTACCCGAGAAGTGAGCAGGCTCCGCTTGCTGGAGTTATTCAAAACTAGGAAAGTCAGAGCACCGTGGGGAATGGGCTTGGCTCCTGCACAGATGCGCCGGGTGACATTGGGTTGCACCCTGCTCCTCGTACTCACAACGTGCTCCTTCTGCAGCCCTGCTCACAGCAATCAGGAAAGTGGGATTTAGCTAGCTAGAAGTCATTTCCATTGCTAATTTTTAGGCTTCTGTTGAAAACACCTGGGAGGATGTTCAGCTTCTGTTGCACACACTGAGAATTAATCCATTAAAGGTGATCTTCAAAGCAATTAAAACCCGGGGCTTGTGACTTGTTTGTTTCTCTAGGATGCCTAAAGAAGGTTTCAAGGATTTTTTGTTCATTATTTTAAAGTTTTTAGAACTTTTTTCCACTTGTTTTTAGTATGTGGCCAGCTTCCTTCCTGGAGCTATAAGGCAGACCAAATTTATAAGGAGAGGGTGATGGCAAAGGACAGCAACCTTGCTGCCTCCCAATGTGCTGTGGGAGACCTGCCGGCTGTCCCAGCCTTACAGCTCTGCTCTGGTGACTACAGGGTAAAGACTGGAGAACTTTAGGTAAAAATAAATCATTTTGTAGATGATTCTTCCACAAAGAAAGCTGAATTAGCTCTTGGAGATCTTTTAGCAGGCAAGTGGAGGTCTCATATTTGCAATATGTCAAAGATTTTCCAGTATGCAAACTAGGCAGAAACATGCTTCAAAAACCAAAGACTTAATTGATACTAAAGAGCAAAATCACCTCCCTTTGTTGAGGTCCACGTCGGTCCAGCACCGGGATATTGTCACAACCCTTCCCTCCCTGACTGACAGCAGAGCCCGCAGCTCTCCAACATCTTGGTGTTTCAGGGTCCTTGGCTCTTGGACCTTGCACCCTTGGACCCTCCCTAGAGCCCTCGGTTTGTTGCTCCCCAATGCCTTGAGCTGTTTGCCTAACCCTGAGCACAGAGAGCCGAGCTGGGGACACGATGCCCCTGCAAACACACGCTTTGCCTTTGCCTGCGGGTCACTCCTTGCAGCCACCAATGGCTCTCTGCTCTACGTGTGACTTTTGGGGACTAAAAGAGCTAAAACAAACACACAGCTTGGGGCAGTTCCCAGGCGAGCCCCAGATGGTTCTCCCTGCCGCAGCCTCTGCTGGAGCAGATAGAAAGATTGTCCCGATTGTTTGTGAGCTGTGGAGAATTAACACCATTAATTTACGGCAGGCCCTCACATTAATCCTCCCCGTTAATTCCTTATCTCTGCTCCAGCATATTGGCTTCCAGAGCCCTCATCTGGGAAGCTCATCTGCTGTTTGTCTGGAAGTTGCCTTTATGCATGCCCTTTGCTTGCGTGCCGCAAAGCCGGACGAAGAGCACGGAGGAGGCACAGAATGAGGGAGAGCAGAGGCACGAGCAGAGAGGGGGCTCAGCCTCTGCACGAGGGAGTAATCTCTCCAGGCTGGAGAGCTGCAGCTGGCGGGTGTCAGAGCTCAGCAGCCTTCATCCCGCGGGGTGGATGCCTTTGCGGAGCAGGCTGAAGAGGTCTTTGCTTAAGCAGTGAGGGTTCAGCCACAGGGGAATCTGCTGGTGTTTGTCTTGCCTGTAATCCAAAAAATGCATCTTTGCCACTGAAACTGAAAGGACATTAAATCTGCAACCACAGCAAAGAAATAAATTAACTCCTAATGACCTCCCAGCTCCTTTTCATACTTTTCTTTTTTTTTTTTTTTTTTTTTTTTTTTTTTTATAAAAAGCCATGCCAGAAAGTTTCAGGGAAAGGAGCTGAGGCCGTGTTTACTTGGACCATGTGTGCAACCACTCGATGCTGCAGCCCTCAGGACTTGCCCTTGGGCAGTGGGGGACAGATTGCAGCCAGCCCAGGACAGCCCATCCTTTGGAGGCAGGAGATGAGCACAGAGGTTTATCTGAGACTGAAAAGCTACCCCAGAGCCACTTGGTTTCCTCCTAAGGCATCCCAGGTCCCTGGCAGCTCTAAATAAGAGCCTGGCAGGAGGTGTTGCTACAGATTTGTCCTCTGCATTAGCAGATGCTCAGGGTTGCTCAAGCACATCGCCCAGGTGTCGAGGCCAGCTATCAGTTTTCTTGGGTCAAGATGCTTCACTCAGAGCTTGCTGACACCTCCAGGACTTTCCCACAAGACACGTCTTGTTAGACGGCTGCTGTTAGCTGAGAGGGAAACTGCTTTATTTGCAGCAAACTCTTTTTTGGGGCTGACTGGATTTCCTGGTCCCTATCCCATGGGTAACAAACAACCCCACTGTGTCTGCTCATCCACGTCTCTGCCTTCAGCCGAAGCTGTGCTTTTTCTATGGCTGCTACTGGATTACTAGAAGCAGCCAAAAATGCTCTGATGGGAAGAGTTTTCCCTTAGAAATGGCTCATTTGTTTACCCCAAAATGCCGTGCAGGACAGTATTTATTTTATCAACATTTTCAAGCAGATAATTTCCACATTTTTTGTTTTGCAGTGCTTGGGCATTCAGTTTCTGTAATGTCCTGGTACTTTATCCTGACTTCTTCACGTCCACTTTGTCACACAAGCCTGAAATAGCAAACCCTGAAAGAACACATTCTGACCTTTATGAATGAAATCTTTGGAAGAGCTCACTCCTCCCAAGTAGTTAATTCTGCATAAAAATAAAAATAACAATAAAAATAAAAATAAAATAAAAAATCAGGGAAATTCAATGCCTTACCATGAGTAATACTTTGCCATTCACCTCTCCTGGATGCAGCAGATTTCCCCTTTTCCTTTCAGACTTTCCTATGGTCCTGCTGAGGAACCTCCGCCACCCCGTCTTCCTGCTGGTGGTGCTGGCTCAGGTCAACCTCTCAGCCATGGTCGCTGGTTTGGCAACGTTCATGGGGAAGTTCCTGGAGAGACAGTTCTCCCTCACGGCCTCCTTTGCCAACATGATCATCGGTAAGTGTTGCTGTCACGCTCAGGGGCTTGCCAGCTTCTGAGCTCCTCTTAGAAAATCATCTGGAGATGATTGAAGGAGCACCTCTCCCTCCGGAGCTGCCAGTCTCCTTCCATCACCCCCAGAGAGACACAGCACGAGGTCCCTGCCCGTTTCACTTCTCAGGCACTAGCTACCTTCTTTCCTTTACCTCCCACCTGGCCTTGCTCAGATAAAACCTGTTAAGACCTGGGAAATGCTTATCTAAAGCAGCTCACTATATTCAAGGAGAGGAGACGAATTCATTGCATTAAAGGAGCAAAGAAACATCGTGTTTGAATTGTGCACATTTCTATGGAAGGGATTACTTTACATTAATCATTAGTTATGGTCCTTTTCAAAAGTAGAGAGCAAATAAAATGAAAAAGAGCAAAAATCCACGCTTGCATTCTGGAGACACTTTGCAGCAAGAGACCAGCCTGGTTGGTGTGCTAATCCTCTCTAAGCTCTTCGAAATGTTTACTATCGTTAGACTAATTGCTCATAAAAGTTGGGCTAATTTCTTGCTGTTGGCATTGTTACGAAGGAAAGGGAGAAGTTGTAAGCAGGATATGCTCTCCCGAGACCAGACTGCTTTAACTTGCATTGCAATACCCAGAATGTACGGCCCTGGGCTCAGACCTGCCTGTGCAAGCTTGTTGTGGTAGCACAAATATGAAGCTTGTGATCCGCTGGAGCATTCTGAGGTCTAGACAACAGACAAAGAAGTATTTTAAATGTATTTTTAAACAATGCATCCTCAGAGTAAGTATCTTCTAAAGTCCCTAACAAATAAATCTGAAGAATGTAGGCAGATTGGAAGATTACATGCTGAAGCAGTGGTTCCCAGGCTTGATTTACCCTTTAAAGGGTGTTACTTGTTAAAGATGTGCACTGTATTTCTCACATGGATCTACCCAGTAGCTCTCCCAGCTACAGCTTCATCATTCTCTGTTATACAAAAAGCTTTCTGTAGCTGGAAATCCTTTCCTTCTGTGGGTACTTATGGGCTGCAGGCAACCTCCCTGTTGATTTTTTGATGAATTAAACACGTATCCCAATATAAGGTGGGTTTTTCAAAACTCCAAGTCCATCATGGAAACGTTCACAGTCTTGTAATGATGACAACAGAAGCAGCCACATTATTATATCAATGGTTTAATTATGCAGAAATTAAATGTACTCTCTGGGTTTACTTGTTATTTCCTCCTGTCTGAAAAAAAAAATCACGTTTGCTGGATTAACCACAGCTTTACACTAGCTCCTCCATCTCCTCCATGCACCAATAAAGAGCCTGTTTGCTGCAGGAGCCAACTGTCCTTGCAAAGCTGCTTTCTGACCTTAGCATTATTCCAGCAGTCTCTCTGCAAAACCCTTGGTCCCCTCCAGATCAGTGATGCTGAAAAAATAGAAATCCCACAATAAACCCTCTGGGACTGAGACGGCTCGGAGGATGGACACCAAGGATCTGTCTTTTCCCAGGTGCTGTGAACATCCCTGGGGCGATGGTGGGCATCGTGGTGGGTGGTGCCATCCTGAAGAGGTTCCAGGTGTCCCTGAAGCAGTGCAGTGCCATGTGCGTCCTGGGCATGCTGCTCTGCCTGCTCGTGGCCTTTCCCCTTCTCTTCCTCGGCTGCCCCACGCAGAAGGTCGCCGGTGTCACCTACAGCGAGAGGTACTGACAGCACTAACGGGGCTGGAATGGGTGGCTGCTGGTGGTGGGGGCATCTATTGGCCCCCCCAGCTGCATGCTTGGGGGCTGAGACGGGAGTTAGGGGGTTATATATACCCAGGGCTGGGGTTATTCCCTCTGCAAAACGCTTAACAAGCTAGGAATTTATATTTTTTGTGAATAAAGCCTGAATCTGCTGTGTCCTTACTTGTTCTAGCTTCATTGACGGGTTGTGAAACCCGAGCGAATGCTTTCTTTGGCACAAATAGTGCAGGACACAAATTTCATCCTGGAAAGCCTGGCGTGCTACTCATGAGGCCAGTAACGTGGCCAGAGGCCAGCTTCAGGAGCGTACCCTCAGAGCCAGAGCTTCTTCCCTGCGCTGCCTGCCCTCTCTAAAGGCTTGATCTGGGTTTCTGTGAGCTGATCCGTGCACATCCCATAGTCGCAGTGAGAGCTGGCTCAAGCCCTGTGCTCTCCACCTCCTCCTAGCGAGGCATCACTACCCTCACCCTGCATTTAGGGCTGGGAATGCAGAATGAAGGAAGTGGGCGACTCCCATGACTATTGGTGGTCAGGATGTTTTTCCTGGGCATTGAGCAAAAGCTCTGTGGCTTATAGTGGAATTTCTATGCATCCGTTTTTTTATGGGGGAGCATTAAACAATCAATGTTTCTTTACTAATCCCCAAGTAATATCTCCAAGTAATAATCCCCAAAAATATCTCCCATATAAGATGCATGTTAATGATGCTCAGTACCACACATTAATACGTTCTTTCTGTTGTAGCTCTGACTTTGGACTCCACACCTTGGAGTGCAGCTTCCATTGTAACTGCCCCGAGAAAGCCTACAACCCCATCTGCGGCTCTGACGGTATCGAGTACATCTCGCCCTGCCACGCTGGCTGTGAGGTCGTGAATACCGACAACAATTCAGTCCTGGTGAGTTATTCCCTCCGAGTCAGTGTCCTGGCTTAGGACAGCTGATGAGCAATGATCAGTGCAGCACCCAGGTCCATCAGGTCCTCTGATGTTTGTTATCATTGTACCGGGTCTGTGTCACCTTGCGGGATGAGCAGGGGAAGGTTGAGAAAGTCCCTGGAAAACCCCTTGTAGACGGTGTCTCTTAGCACTTTCTGTCTAGCAGAGCCCATGCCAGCACTGGTTCTTGGCCAAGGCAGCAGGCAGAGAGCTTCCAGATACTCAGCCTCTGAGGACATCGAGGTGTCCTTCCCCATCCACTGCCTCACCCCAGCTCGGGTTCTGCACCAGGGACCCAGCTGCAAAATCTCCCTTGTTGTCCAGGAGCTTGAGTGGACTTCTTGCACAATTGACACAAGGACCTTCTGCTTTCCCTTCACCCTAAGTTGTGACCAACAAGGTCACTTCCTTTAGCTGTGTGTCCTGCGGTGACACAGGATGATGTGCACTGAGGGAAGGGCTAAGCACTTTGGTCACCCAGTGTGACACCTCTCGTACTCCAGGGACACTTTCTCCATGGGGTCAGCTGCCCCCCCTCCACCAGGTTCCTACTGTGAATTGGTTAATTTGTGTTCCTTGAGTAGGGACCTATGGAAACCAGGATCCTAATTCAGGCATCAAGTTCTCTGAAACAGGTTGAGGTCTGAGTGCTTCCATTTTTGCAATGTGTGAAGGCAAAATATCAATGCAGGTGGCACAATTTCCTGTAGCTCTGCTTTCCTGCAGCAGGCATCACCCAAACTGCTCACGTAATACTGTTTTCTTTGGCTTGACACAAAATGATGCTCAAAGATTAGAGTTTTCAAATAATCTGTCTAGCTCTGTTTCTTCTCCTCATGCTGTCAACAACTGTGCAACACACCCATGCTAACCATGCTTGGACTGACCAGGGCCATTGTGGCTTTGGAGTTTATGCAGCAAAATGCAAAACTGCTCTCAGCTCAAACTGCCCCCCTGAAGTGTAGGGGTGAAATATTAGCCCAAATCACACAGCTGAAACCTACACTGGGGAAAAATTACCAGGGTGTTTTCATCATATAGCTTATTTTAGTGGTGCTGCACGCCACACCGTACATCAGGCATCTGTAGATTGCGTACAGGGATGAAGAGAGAGGAGGTAAATCTTACTTTTGGGGACTCAGGTAGCAATTCTGTATGCTCTGGACAGGCCAAACCTAGAGGGACCATTGCTCCAGCTCACATAGCATTGACATTTAGCATGGTTTCTCTCCCATTTTCAGGACAGGAAGACTTGTCTGTTATTTATCCTTTTCATATCACAGCTAAATATGGTGTTGGGGACCAGCAACACTGAATTAGCAATGGCATTGAAACAGAAATAAAGTGGTGATTTCAAGGATTGTGATAGACAAGTGGTTAGGTTTAGACCTTCAGTGAACACTCCTGGAAGGTCTCCTGAAGGCAACATTATTCCACCTTTCTGCTAGCAGATTTCAGGTTAAGATGCTGTGATCCCCTTGCAGTATGCATCCTATCCATCAGTACCAGTGGCTGAATCAGGTGCACGAGGTTCCTGCCGTAACACCCCCAGGGCTGGGCTTTCACTGAGCCCTTTGCCTGTTGGGTCTCCAGACAATACGGCTCAGCAAATACATAATAAGGAAATCTCTGCCAGTTCAAAAACCTAGCTGAAAACTGTTAGCAATGCATACAGGGTAAATGGTTTTCCGCCGTGTTCTTGGCACAGGATATATTAGCAGCGTGGGACCGCCTGGGCACTTTTTAGCTGCATTTTGTTAATTAACAACACTTCATTTTAATAACATTTACATTTTCTGCCAGAGCTTAGTCCCCAGTGTGCTTTTATGCACGCCTGTGCCTGCCTTTTGTACAGCAGATCCTTTTCAACTGCTTCTTCCTTGGGAAAGACATCTCCAGCCCTTTGACATCCCCTGCTCCTGGACATCGCCCAGTCCTGTAGTCATTTTAGGTATTGTTGCATACAGCCACAACAAAATAAGGGCTCCTTTTATGGTGCCATGCAAACACTTTTTTTGGAAAGCCAGCGATATTCCTTCCTTTAGCACTTAGCCCATTTGCCAAACCTTCTTTCCAAGTATTGATGAGCCTTGACCCGATTGTGAGAGCTTCCTCCACACAGTGACTGCACCCCAGCGTGGGTGCCAAGCCCTGGGCCAGCATGAAGAATCTGGACCATGCTACATTTCCCTGGGGTGCAGTGATGGGGCTGCAGATGCTGGGCTCTGCTTCTATGCTGGACTCAGAGCTGAGCTCAGGCACCTGCAGAGCAAACCTCAGTCCTGGGCACCTGCGGACTCCTGCAGGGTGCATCCTGCCTCACCATCCAGGTGATTCATGAATGATACGCAGGACTGAGGGTACCTCTGTGCCATGGGGTTTGTCTCTCATAAAGCCCTTTTGAACCCCATCATGAATGGCCATGGGTGGTGGCAGGGACATCCCTCTGCTGCCAGCTGGTCTGTGGACATCCCAAAATGCGAATGGCTGCAGGGTCTGAGCTGGGGATAAAGAAAAGCAAAGAGAAAAGCATGCAGTTCGATGGGAGCCTCTCTGCCTCTTAAGAAAACAATTGCCTGATGTTTTTTTGGGGACACCGCTCTGACAAACCCGGGGCTGGCTGCCTGCCATCCAGCAGCCCCTTCCTGCCCAGATTCACCGCCCCGTTGTGGGGATACTCTTGGTTTTCCTCCTCATCCCACTGCTCCGGTGGTTGTCCCAGCAGACAGAGCAGCCTCGTGGCACCACGTCCCAGACGATGACTCTCACTGGGATGGGCCACCCATGGCTTTGTGGCTTCTCCCCCCTGCTCGGAGGGTTTTGCAACTGGGCTCATGCTCCCTGCTCTGAAATCCTCCAAGAGTTCAGATGAGAGAAGCAGGGTATGGCTTTGGGGCTCCACTCCAGGCATCTACAGCCCTTTTTCTCCGTTTATATTTATGCAACTGCCCTAAATGTTGTGACTGATTCTCTGGAAAAGGTGGTGATCACACAGATCAACAGAGCTTTAATTTATCTAATTGCTTTTCTTTTTTTTTTAACGACTTTGGCCCAAACTCATCTCTGCTATCATGGGCACTTATCTATGGAGGGGTTGGATCGTCCTCTTGAGACCCACATCTCCTTCGATGACTGCAGAGGGAGCCTGGTTTGGTTTAGCTCGCTTCCGATGTCTGGAGGAGATAAATCCTGGTCTTAATTTGAAATATTAAATCCTCTTTCCTGAAGGTGGGAGGAGGGGCTGCGTCCCCTTTCATCCCAGATCTTCCCCCTGCTCTCAGCAAGGAGCAGATCCTTGCGGATCCCTTGTACAAGAATTGGTCACACTGCTTCCCTCAGCAGTGATGGGGAGCGGGGAAGTCTGTCCCCCTCAGGGAACTCCAAGATCACACCCTCTTTATTTAAAGGTCTCCTCCAAATAATGAGTTTTTCAGGGAAAATAAACAAGTAAATAAATAAAAAAGAACGAGTATTATAACTAAAAGCTGGAGAAATAGAAGAAAATCTCATGCCTTGCCCGGGGCATCCTTCCTTTGCAAACGGAGTGCCGCTTATTTATGACCCTCTCTCAAAGGTGAGGTTTTGCATTTTCTCCCAGGAGCTGTTTCGTGGTTTAACACCGTGCTGAGCCTGGGTGTAAAGCTCCCGGGTGCTGCAGGGGCGCTGCTCCTCTACCCGCTTTGGCTGCCAGCCCTGCCCAGCATCACCCTGAGGTGCAGGATCTCGCAGCCAAACCCCCTCCAGGAGACAAGCTGGGGATGCAGGATGGTGCCCGGCTGCTCCCCTGGAGATTTCTGCCCCAAAAATATAACGCAAGCCAGCAAGCTCACGTCAGGTTCAAGTGTTTTATCAGCTGCTGGTGAGACTGTTCCGTGCCAAGAATCCAGATTTACTCACGATGCCGGAGCATTCAGCTGACAAATGATGGCATTAAATAAACCTGTGCCCAAGCATCCTCGGTGCACAGCAGGCGGGGATCAAAAGGACTGGGAGCACGAGCCCAGAAGGATGGCTGCAGGGGTAGGGAGGCATTGCTGGGGCTCATTTGGACAAGACAAGGATGTGTCTGGGTTGGGAGCATGTCCAAGTGTCTCTGGAAGCACAGACATGGACCAAAGCCCCACTGTGGGCCCAGCTCTGCTTCCCCATCAGCCAAATGAGCTCACACATGCAACATCCTAGTGATGCCCATGGGATCTGGTGGGACTGGACCTCCTTCCAGAGGGGACAGCGTGTTGGGAGCTGGATGTAGGGATGGAAAAATGTGTTTCCTCATCCACTCAGTCTGCTATCCTCTATCAGATTCATTATTTCCTTTTATTTCCCAGCTCCCAGTACTGTTGAGTGCTAATTACCGCTAATTATTTACAGACAAAACCCAAACACCCGCCCTCCCTCTGACAGCTGGCAGTGATCCCTGGCATCCCCACTGCCGTGATCAAATGAGCAGCCTCTAGCTTTCCTCTCCCCTTTGCAGAACTACACCAACTGCAGCTGCATCTCTAGAAACGGGCCGGGGGGCTTCGCCAAGCCCGGGACCTGCGGCACCGACTGCTCCCACCTGCTCCTGCCCTTCGTGGTGCTCTCCTGCGTGGCGGGGATCCTCGCCAGCACGTCCCACACGCCGTCCTTCATGCTCATCCTCAGGTGGGGACACCGGGGTGGCACGGGGCTGGGTGAAACCCCTGGGTGCTCCTCTGGGGGTATGGAGAAATTGGGGAAACCGAGGAGCGGGGAGGAAGGGTCTCTCTGGGGGACTGGAGGGTTGAATCACCCCCATGTTGAGCCTCGTGCCCTGCTTCCCCCAGAGCATGGGGTGAGCAGTTCCTCCTGCTGTTTTTATAGGGTTTTGGCACGTGTTGGTGGGGCTAAGGGAGAGCAGGGCTTCCCTGCTCCTCTCCTCAGGCCGTGCACGTGGCAGTCCATCTTCCCCCTTTGGTCCTGCAGCCCTCCTGCTCCTTCTCCCCGCCCACAGCTGATACCTCAGTAACGAGCTACGCCATTAATTAATCACTTTTTAATGCAGCTCTGTGTTAAGCTAGGAGGTTTAATTGCACATCATATATAAATGATACCTTCAAGCCCATTTCCATGGTTAATGCACTCAGAACAGTTGCTTTTCAGGGAGGAGCTGTGGTCAAAGCCTATTTTTACCTTGACCCCCAGGCAATATTAAATCACTATTTATGCCACGAGTGAGCTCTGCATATGCCAGAGAGAAAGGAAAAGGTGTGCTGCTGCCCGGGGTCCTCTCAGTGTGACCCTGGGAAGAACCACAGCCCAAAATGGGCTGAAAAAACCTGGGGTGCCACCAAAATATATCCTGGGGCAACACATCACAAAAAAAGTCACATCCTCAATGGGTAAATCACTTGTTCAGTTACAGAAAGCCATCCCTGTTCGGCAGAGCCAGTGGCTATAATGTTTGGGTTTTACTCATACAGACTCTTTAAATTAAAAGCAAAAATACTTGGCTGAGCTCCTCCCTGTTTCCTGCGGGGCTGGGTAGGTTTTCCAGGCCAAGAAAAGACTGCGGTGAGCTTCCAGCCCTAGTGAATGAACCGACCCCCTTTCTGCTGACCTCAGTGGGAACTGCCCCAGGTTCCTGGTGGTTGAGCTGGAGGGTGCCTTTCTGGGTGGGGGTGCGATGCCAGGGAGGGAAATATCCATCCTTGCATAAGAGCAGCAGGGCACGCTTTCAATTTTATTTATTTTATTTATTTATATTTTTTTTTTTCAGGAGCATCCAGCCTGAAGACAAATCATTTGCCGTTGGGATACAGTTCATGCTGCTGAGAATTTTAGGTAAGTTAAAACCCGTTGAAACGTCACCCTGGAAAATCCTGGCAGGTCTTTGGAATTTATGTGGATTTCATCCCTGAGCTGCCCCAGGGCTGCAGAAATGTGTTCTGTGCAGGGTTTCACACTGTTGTAAGCCTCTCAGGCTGTGCGTGGTGAGGAGGAGAAGAGGCATCTCCATCGGGGTGCATCTATGTGGCCAAGTGAAGGAGGGCAGGGAGTGAGTTTGGGTCCAGGAGGACAGCCTCTGGCTGTGTACCAACACTCCCACGTTTGCCCCCATGTATCAGGGTGGCTGCAAATCACATCCCCTGATCCCACAGGATATTTTTCACGTGGTGGGAATTCCTTTTCACCCAGAGGCCCCCAGAACTGCAGCCAGATGGGGCTGGGTCTGTCCCAAACAGATGCTCCCGTGCCATAACAAAGCCCCCTCTGCTTGCAGCGTGGATGCCAGGACCCGTTCTGTACGGCAGCGCCATCGACACCACCTGCATCCTCTGGGAGAAGAAGTGTGACAGGAACGCAGCCTGCAGATACTACGACAACAACCTCTTCAGGCACAGGTAGGGCTGGTGGTGGGGACGAGGGATGGGGGGAACGTGGCCTTTTATGCCACGGGAGTGCCCTTAATAACGTGCTCTTATGGTCAGCCCTGAAGTGGTCAAGTAGTTGGACTTTTCATGGTCTTTGTAGGTCCTCTGCTAATTCACAGTGGTGTCCAGGAAAGGCTTGGAGGGAAATCATTGGCAAGAGCCAAAATTATGCCAAGGACTGTGCCTGTCCCAACCCCTTCGCCACCACTCAGCACTGCATCACCCCTCAACACTGCCTGCAAGCTGGTGCAGGGTCCCTGTAGGATGCTTTGCACCCTAGGGTCCATCTTCCCACAGGGAGACACACAGAGGACACCAAAACTGATTTGTGCACCCTGGAGGGGCTGGAAGGGAGCTGTAGGTGTTTTTCCATTCCCACTGCAAATTCATCCTTGCTAAACGAGTCCCTGCCCAATAGCTGCAGCAAGTCCTGTTCACCCTCAGCCCCAGGACATGTTTTTATCTGCCTCCTTTTTACCAGGAGATGTGATCTGTTAATGCAATACCAAAGAGAAGGGTTTGATGGCTATTCCTCTTCTTTTTGCCATCCGTCTTAGGAGCCCAGCTTGCAGCTGAGGGGGTCCAGCTCTGCCCGAGCAGCCCAACCCCATGCTCAGAGTCTTCTGGGTGCCTGGGGATGTTGGGTTTTGGTGCTTGGTTCACACAGCAAAGCCAATACTGCCCTGATTGATTGCGTTTTCACACCACAGGTATCTTGGTCTCCAGTTTTTCTTTGAGGTGGGCGCTTTCCTGTGCTTCGTGACCGTGTATATGATCCTCAGGAGGCAGGAGATGGAAGCCAGGAACGTACCAGAGACAAAGACAGACCCGGAGAAGAAGAAACTGGCAGAAAGCACCACAAAGGGCCCAGAATCCAAAGTCTGATGCCAAAAATGTGAATTGTCATCCATGCCCAGGGAGGTGAAGCTGTGTGAATCACCCTGCACTCGAACTGTGAAGGATGGATGCTTGGAGTGATGGACGATGGGGCTGCTTCCCACCTTCCTCTGCAGTGCCTTGAGAGCCTGTCCACGTGCTGTCCTGCACCCATCTCCATGTGAGTGGTGCAGGTGGCACCTTCACGGGGAGTAGTCCACGCACATTAACCTTTGGACACTGCAGTTTTCTGGATTTTTATCCTCCAAAGTGTTTGTTCCTGCTGACAGTCTCAGTGACGCCAGCACTGACCATAAGCCAGAGACCTGAGAGTTGTTGGCTTTTTTTTTTTTTTTAAATAAATGGTTTTTACAAAAAAAAAGTGTTTTGTAGTGAACCCTTGAATGATGATCTGTCCTTGCTCCCCTAAAATGCTAATTATTCTTGTTCCTTCTGCTCTTGTAAGATGTTCTCTATCCTTGAAGGCTTCACCCAGCTGCAGGCTTGTAGCACCTTGGCAGCATAGCCATATTTTGCAGCAATAACAATAATAACTTATTTTTGCCTTATCTTGCCACAGTACCTGATTGAAGTACATAACATTAAGGTTCCTTCCCATATTTTTGTTTGGGAAAAGCAAAACTTTTCCCAGGGGTGCAGGACCAGAAGGGGAGCCCAGCCCTTTTGCAGACTGAGCAGAGCTCATGGTTAATGGGTTTGCCCACAGAGCAGGCAGCCTCGCTGTGCTCCTTGAAGGGGTTGCTATCAGAGGCAGCCGCAATTATGAGGCAAAGGTCGAGCCTGGTATTATTTTGGTGCAGCTTCCCCTATTTTCTGCATTCTTTCCATCTCAGGGCTCCTTTCCACCCGAGTGTAGATTGTGTTGGTGGCCTCATCCCATCAGCATGCCATCACAGACCATTGGTACCTTGTAATTTTTGGCTCCAGAGTAGAATTCAGTAGCAAAACCAAAACTTCTAAGTTCAGCCCAGATATGCAGAGGAAAAAAAAAAAATACACCGTGGAGAAAATCCATTAACTCCTCACAGCCTGGCAGCTGGTCCTACACTAAGGTTTGGGGCTTAGCCCCCGCTTTCCTGCCTGGTTTTGGGCTCTGGTGAGGTTTTGTTCCCTTTTCCCACTGCACACGTGAACCACTCCATGATCCTGTGATTCTGACCATGAGCATCAAAAAGCCAAATCTGGGGACTATGCACTGTTCTTGGTTTCCAAGTCATGACCAGGTAAGATAAGCTTCCAAACCAAAGCTGTCAGCAGGTGTGGAATAGGAATGAGTCTTTTTTTGGACAGGAGGAGGGAAGGGGCAGACCACGATGTTTGGAGTGGTTTCTCCAGCTCCTGGCAGCCCAGGATTTCGTGGCACCCTCCCTGCACCCAGCAGAGAAGGGCCTTTCCTGGCTAAGCACAAGTCCTCGGCTTGCAGGCGGTTTCCTGCCTTGTTCAGCCCAACCTCAAGCTGCTCCAGGGTACTTTCCAAACCAGAGCAAGCTAACGACAACACCATTTGTTTCATACAGCACCAAAAGCTGAGGGCTGTGGTATGCTGAGCCAGGATTAGCCCTGGACTGGGGGGGAGAACTGTTTGGGCAGGGGCTGGAGCCTGAAAGCCTGCACCTCCCACCCACCTGTGGACCAAACCATGCTTGGGAGAACCAAAGGCCACCACACAGGTCCAGGAGTCCTGGTCCATCAGCACGGTCCTTCTGCAGCATCTCTGCCATCCCTTTGCTTGTTTCTTCAGCAGCATCCGACACTGCAAGGATCGGTCCATCCCTCAGCCCCAGTGGTGGCCAGGCTTCCTGGGCTCCTGGGGCAGGCAGAAGGCACCCACACGATGGCCAAGGCATCATATCCATATTTTCACACCCTACAAAGATTTTTCTCAACCAACTCACAGTCCAGTACAGCGCAAATTTTGACTTTCTTCATAACCCCTCCACCAGAGGAGAGCTCTCCATGGGTGAGCAGCCAAGGCACTTGGAAACAGCAGCTCTTAACTTTGTGATCAGCTGTAGGCCTATTATTAGTTTGTGGGTTTTTTTTTTGGTTGTTTGTTTTCTTTTTTCTGCTGCAATTTCCATTAATTAGGGCTGGAGGTTCTATAAAGAGAAATGAAAGCACTTCTCCCCTTCTTCTCTTCTGAGCTCTTTAAGAAACGTGTTGGAAGTGGCTGAGCTGCAAGGGAAGATAAAGGGAAGGCTGCTTGGAAAGGCTCGATCCTGCTGCTAGTGGGAGGGAGCTAAAAGCCTGGAAACCTGGCAAGGTGCTCAAGGTGAGGAGGAGGAAGAGGAGGAAAAGGAGGAAGAGGAGGAGAAGAAGGAGGAGAATGAGGAGAAAGAGCATCCACTGCAGACCTGGAGGTAAAACGATGCCTCCTGGGCCAACGAGGATTGCACAGGGGCAAAAGGATGATTTAAAGCAGGAGGAAAGATGATTTCCCCAACTAGAAGGAAGCTTTGCCAGGTGGGAGGAAGCTGTCAGGGGACACAGGCTCCAGCAAAGACAGGAAAGCAGTGAGCAGAGACAGCTCCACAGGAAAACATCAATGGGGCTGGGACCTGCTTTTGTGTAGAGTCACTAAATCACCCCACTCATGTCAATCCCTTGCAGATTCATCTGCGGTCTACAGCATATTTTCATCATATAATCATATGGTGATGCTCTTCTTACTTATGTTTTTAATGTGGTGGCTGGTGTCCAGTGCAGTGCAGTCTTCAGTTTAATAACTGCCAGCTAGAGCATCATAGGAGCCCACCGAGTGCTCAGCTGAGGACCAGGAATCAGAGAAGTGTTGTAAGAGACCTGGCTGGCAGGACCAGCGCCAGCACTGGATGAGGGCTGCACCGCCTTTCTGGTGAAAAGGGCTCCTCCTGAATCTCCCAGACCCTTCTTGTGGCTGTTTTCCCCTGCCATTCCCCCTGCTGAGGCTGAGAAAAGTTCAGTTCCACCTCTGTCAGCACCCTTCAGGGGCTGCAGGATGGTTTTGGATCTCCCTCAGCATCCTTTTGGGCACCCTACACAGACCCAGCTCCTCAACCTCTTCTCACCAACCATGTGCCCCAGGTCCTCCCCAGACCCTCTCCAGATTTTCCCCATCCCTCTTGAATTGGGAGCCCCAGAACTAAAATAAACCCAAAATGGGTTTATTATAGCACAGGTAATGAACTTTATACCAATTTCTGGCTTGATTGCATACTTGTCCGTGAGATGAGGCTGACCAGCCTGCTCAAATCTCTGTTGCAAAATTAACACACTTCCTCCTGCCCTTCCCTGGGGGACACAGGGGAAAACCTGGTTGTTCTCCTCTTGACAACAACTTTATTTTTGTTTATCTATCACCCTTTGGCCTTCCCCTTTTTTTGGAGTCAGCAAGCCCAACAGATCCAACTTCTCACTCCGGCTTGTGTTTCCTAAACTGAATAAATCCATCGCTACCACCTTGGGGCTCCCTCTGGTTCCTTCATGTGCAGCACCCAGCTGGGCACAGCTTTGCCTCCAAGCCCCCATCAGCCTGGGGACCCGGTGGCACCGTTCCCATGGCACTGCTCAACTGCAGGGGAGGGATGAGGGAGGCTGTGGGGAGCAGCACAACGCAGCAGCAAACTCAGTAATTGCTCCAATTTGACCCAATTTCACCGTGATTAAAGCCTTTGCTTGCGGCAGAGGAGCCCACACCCCAAACCTCCACCTCCATGAGGGTTTCCGACAAGTTGCATGCTGTGGACAGCAGCACTGGTGCCATCCGTGGGGTTTTAACCCCTTCCCACTAAACAGTTTGTCCACCAGGCTGTTGTCTTCCGCCCACGAATAGTCACTGTTGGCTCCAGTCCCTGCAGGCTGGAGGAGAAAACCATCAGGAGGAGAAAACCATCAGCAGAATTGCCAAAGTTTCGGTGAATCTGGTTTGTTGCTGGCTGTCTGAGCTGATCCAAGGCACTCACAGAGCTGAGAGCTACTTACAGCTAAGCATGATGCTCATTCTTCTGGAAAAGAGCAAAGTTGGAGCTTTTAAATAACGCGGCACCCCTTTGGTCTCTTTACCCCTGCTGGTTTTCTCCCCACGGTGCTCCTGGCCACCTCCCTGCAGCAATCAGAGCGCAAGGGATTTCTCCTGCTCGCCTGCTGCTGTTAGAGGAGAGGGTTTTCCATCACGGGGGATACAGAAGGTCCCATGTGGGCTTGGTCACTGCTCACAAAATACCAAAAAATATATATAATCCTGTACCAACCCCCCTGAGTGTTTCCATTAGCATTCACTCAACCTGCCTCTGGCAACCTGAAATGTGCTCCTGGAAAATGCTCAGCAGAAAGAGCCAGTTTGTAGCAAAAAATACAGAGAATCCCAGCACCTGGGCATTGCCTGGGGTTGGGGTGAGTGGAGAGAGAAAACCCAGTCCCAGATCAGGGGAGGAGGAAGGCAGAGGATATAAATGTGTGTCTGAAAGGGAGGAACACCCAGCTTAGGAGGCTCTGGTAAGTTCCCACCAGGATACTGCAAAGACCACAGAGGAAAATATTGAACCTCTATCAATTAACCCCACAATCCGCAGAGGTTAGGGCTCCTGAAGGATCTTAGAAAGGGAAAACTGGAAAATCAGGAAGGTGCAGACCCCTCCTCTTAACCCTGACCACCAGAAACACGGTGAAGGAGTCATTAATTGACATGTGAGCACTTGGAGGATAATGCCACGGATTGCACAAAGAAATCCCATCAAACATTTAATTTCTCACTTTGCAGCTGGCCCACCTGGGGAAATATCTCAACTGCAGCAAGGATTTTGACCCTACCCCCAAAATATTCTCATAATTACCAGCCACAAGAGAGGGGGAAAATAATTACCAGCCATGCAGAGAGGGGGAAAAGAGCAGGCATAATTGGGAAGCTTCCCTTCCAGTCTCCTGCCTACCCAAAGGGATTTATCTAGCAGAATCTCACAAGGGTCTGTCCTGTCTCTGGCACTGATCAATAGATTAATTAACGACTTGGATAATGAGGCAAAGAGGAGCTAATAAAACTTCTGCCTGAGGTCACCAGCACTGCAGATGGCAGGATTAGCATTCGAATCATTCATGGCAAATTGGAGAAACCTCCCGAAATCGATGGGCTGGGATTCAGCGCAGAGAGCAAACGGGGAAGGAGGGCTCGGGTGCAGAAGTCGTCAGCAGGGAAAAAGAGGCAGGTGGAGAAGTAGGAAAAAAAGTTAAAAAAAAAAAAAAAATGCAATGAGGTGCAATGAGGTGAGGGAGCACACTCCAAAGCCCTGGGTCCCCATCGGTGGAAGGCTTTAGGAACAGGAGATGCCTGTACCAGAGCCGCAGGATCCCAGGATGGTGGGGTTGGAAGGGGCCCTGGGGGTCATCTGGGCCAACCCATGCTCGTGCAGGACATCCCACCAGCCTAACCCAAAGCCACTACCAGGGGGCTGCTGGTAAGGCTGCAATAGAGATGAGCCTGTGGAACCTCTTCCAGCCCAGTTACAGGCTCTGCACGAGGCAGTGATGGAAGTGGAGAGGAGCAGAGGAACAGAGGGGATGTCTGCTCCCAAGCTAATAAATCCCAATAATGACCCAAGACTTTATTGGGGTGTTAAAAGGATGCAAGATCCACATAAATGTTATGCCCCAAATTGCATCGGGTATGGTTGCAAATGCAAAAGGAGAGAAAAGCCCATCCCATCAAGCATCGGATAGGTGGGGAGCAGGAAAACCTGCATTTGGGGTTTCTGCTGTGGCCAATGTCTCAGGCAGTTCAGGGAGCAGCAAAATGTGCTGCTGTGATTTCCTCTGACAGCATCCATGTCCCAGCAGCACGTGCCTTGTCCTTGAACATGTCCATGGGGGGGTTACAGACCCTGTGGTCCTGCAGCAGGCAGAGGATCACTGAATCACACCTATTTGTATGATCTGGTGCTGCTTCCCAGGTCTTGGGTTGAGGTCTTACGCAGAAATATTGCGAAGAAGGGGTCACCTTCCTTTCCTGTTGTCCCAAATGAGAGGAGGAGAGAAAGAGACAAAGCTTTGTGGCTTTGGGAAGGGTCTGAGCTGCTCCTGCTGCACCCAACTGAAGTGACAGAGATCCTTCTCCCCTGCATAACAGCTATCAACCCCAAATTTGTGCTTTCTACAGTCTCTAAAGAGTTCTATCTTCCCAAGGGAAAATTCCGTCTTCCCATCACAGAGGGCCTGCCATGTACAAGCCTTTCTGCATCTCCAAACACTTTTGAATAAGAAGAACTAACGAGCTGTGGAAGGAGCATCCCATGCCTGATGTGACCTCCTTGTCCCTTGGCAGGACACGGGGCAGATGGCAGCAGCCTGAATGCACCAGAGTAAATCTGAAGGCTGGGGTCTTCCTTACAGGGGTTTTAAGCTCCCATCAATTAATTTAATGTCAATAAAATTAAATTGGCATTCACCAGAATTCACTTGCTGGGCTCTGCAGAGAGAAAACAATCCCTTGCACCTTGAGACAGAAAACTTTGTCCCAGTATTGCCAAATTGAGTGCGTTTCCCTACTTATTTCTGAGTGCCCTCCCTTCTTTTTTTTTTTCCAGCTTTGCTTACTTGAAGGTCCAAGACAAACAGAGCAAAATAAATCAGGAAGCCTCTTCTGTGTTTGGAGACAGGTTGAGTAATGATTACTCTTGAAATATGAAATTCATCTTTTGGGGCTTAATGCACTCATAACAAACTCGTGCGGGAGCTTGTTGTCGAAGGCTTTGAAATCACTGCGGCGAGAGAACAACATCCCTTATCCCCCAGATCTGATAAGGGCTGACACTGCGTCATTGAGAATATTCCTAGCTTCGTCCTAATCTGTTGCTTTCAGGGCGCTGAAGGACACAAGTGCTTTCAGACAGCGCTGATAAAGGCTGTCATAACATTTTAATCCCTCTCACCTCACTTTTCTAGTTAAAATGTCATTTGCTAAGGAGACCGGAACCTGAGATGGTTCCAAGCTCTGCACACCGTTATAATTTTCCAAGCAAACCTCAGGGGGAAAAAAAAAAAAAAAAAAAAAAAAAAAAAAAAATTCCCCAGCTCAACTTGACTTTGAAATCTTCAGGCTGTTGTACGAGCTGTTAAATAAAGGTTTCCCTCCTCTCCATCCTCATCTCCTGCTTCTCCCAGCACCACGACCTCATTGCACGTTGGGACTGGCCATATCCAAACGGCACCCAGGTGGAGAGAAACCTGCAAAGATTTGCAGAGATTTTCTACCGGGCAACCCTTGGGTGCACCCTTGTGCCTCCACAGGGGTCCGTTGTGAGGATGCTGGGGTTGGGAGGCTGAGAAATGGGCACACCAGCAGGAAATGAACTGGGAGCAGTGGGGAAAGCCCCGCTCCCACCCGGGTGGGGGTCCTGCTCACACCGCTCACCCCTCTCACACCGCTCACCCCTCTCACACTGCTCACCCCTCTCACACTGCTGCCCCTGGTGCAGACCAGTGATGGCAGCAGGAGGCTGGCATGGAGGTGGCAGCACGTCCCATCCCCTCGGGGACAGGATGGAGCTGTGCCAAACCCAGGGCAAGAAGCTTTGCAGAAGCTTAGATTCACAGAAGCCAAATCAGGCAAGATTTTGAGGCAAAAAAATACCCCTTACACACCTCTTTCCAAAAAACAGCTTGCCACTGCCAGTCAGGAGGTATCAGAGAGAGATGGGGAGGACTGGATATTTTGCTGTCGTGTTCCTTTGTGCTGCACATCAGTGGTCCTGAGCAGACCTTGGTGCCAGCAGGTACGTGTGCAGGAGAGACGGAGTGGCTGAAATCTGGGAGCAAACGTCTGAAATCCATCTGGGTTAGAGGAACATTGCCGAGCCACTCGATGATCCTTATGTGTCCCTTCCAACTCGGGATATTCTCTGATTCTATGATTCTAGGTCTTGCATCGAGTCCTGTTGGATCATTTTCCTGCACCCGGAGCAGGCAGAGGCAGAGTCCTCGTGTCGGTCACCTCCAGCAGCGAAGCCTGGGTTCCGCGCTGGGGTTTGTCCTTAAGCAACGCTGAAGGCATCTTGGCACACGAGGCAAAGTGTTGCTCTGGGACCACGGTGGTAACGACAGGCAGCTCGGAGGAAATTACAGCTTTATTTTTTCCAGGAAGCTGGAGAAAAACTGCAATTAACAGCCCAGCGTGCCAATGCCGTTCCCTGAAATCCCGGCTGCAAAGTGTCCAGGATTCCCCGTACCTCTGGGGAGCGATTGCAGAAGATATTCTGGGAACAGAGGGCCCAGAGGTGAGGAGCAGCTCAGAGAGCAGCAGTCAGCAGTGATTTGAGTTCGGTGCTGGCTGCAGAGAGCAGGCAGCCAGGCCAAAATTTGTCCCCATGGCACCTGGCTCCTCTGCGGTCCACACCGTCCCATTCCCAGCCCCACCAGTTTCAAGCCACGAGCATCTTTACTGAAGCTGGGAGGTGATTCAGCTTGTCCAATAAATCCCCTATAGAGATGTCCACAAGAAGTCTTCTAGTGGGAGGTGTCCCTGCCCATGGGATGATTTTGAGGTCCCTTCCAACCATTCCATGCTTCCATGCCTCCGTGTGCTCTATTTTTGTTCTTTTTAAAGTCAATTTTGCTGTATGAATGTCGATGCGCAGTGTCAATTAAGACACTAGGGTCCAAAATGTTTAAATTTGTTCCTGTATGCCCCATCCCCCAAGGGCATCCCATGGGGACAGACATGAGCAGCTCAGGGGAAGACACCGAAGGAGCTGCAATGGACCAGGATGGTTTCTGTCCATGCATCCCTGTGGAAGAGGGAAAAGGGAAGGCTAACAAGGGTTAACGTGGAGCTGCCCTGCCTCCTTCCACCAAGCAATTTCATGTTTATTTTTCTCCAGAAACGTATAATAATAATAAGGATTGTCTGGGTACCTGGGGGGAAGCTGCTCCTTCCGCTTGTTTATGGGCTGGGCAGTGAGAAAATTGCACAGGCGATGGGAAACGCAGGGGAAGGGGATGTTCTCCAGCACATCCCTTTCCGACCAGGAACATGTCCCACTGCAGGGTGCCCTGAGTCCATAAATTGGAAAAATTTCATTATTCTTCTGCGTGTCTCCTCCAGGAAGAACAGCCAGCACGCGGTCCCCTCCGGGGCTACTTTCCCTTGCCTGTAAATACTCCGAGGAGCACAATGGCTCTGCAGGCAGTGGGATTAAACCCTTCCAAAGACAACAGCAGTGCAACACTGCTTGTGAACTAAGCAGCCAAGTCCTGAAGAGCACGGTTTGGTAAAACACGTCAGATCCTGAGCACCCTCAGATCCCATCACGCCGGAGGTCCTGGAGAGAAGTTTTGGGGCTGATCCCAGCCCTGGAGGGCAATGGGGGGCTTTCAAGCTCAGCTCTGATCCTTTCTGGTCCATGCACAGCTGCAGCTTTAATTTAAAAACCCTTAATTAAAATTATTATTATTATTATTATTATTATTATTATTAAATTAATTATAATTATAATTATAATTATAATTATAATGTCAATAATAATTATTATTAATAATAATTTAATAATAATTAAACTAATTTAATTATAAATTAAATTAATTATTATTAAATTAATAATAATAATAATAATAGTAAAAACTTTTAAACCAGTGCCCTTCCCATTGCCTCGGTGCACTTAAATAATAGAGAAAGGGGAAGAAATTAAGCAGAAAATGTAAATGTTAATAATAAATAGGGAGGGAGAAGGAATTGAATAAAAGCAAAGTCAGGAGCAAAAGGATCAGGTGGAAGGGGAAGGAGAAGGGACCCAGCCAGCTGTGGAGCAGAAGGCTCCAGCTCCTCCTCACCTTCATCTTCACAAGCAGTAGGGTTGCTGGCCCCATTTGGGTCCCTTTATCCCATGGGGACCCCTTGCATGGGTCGGAGCAACCTGGGGAAGAGGAGCTGGGAAAGCCTCGCCCCACGTTTTAACCCCATCCATTAATAACCTCCACGTGCTGCTGGCTGACTGAGCATGCCCATCCCTGCAAGGCAGAGATCTCTGTTTTACAAAACCAGGCAGAAATGTAAGTTATCAGAGCCCCGGTGTGCCTGTATCGGGATTTCTGATGGAATTTCATGGAATCTCTGATTCCATGACTGGGGCTCTCTGCATTAAAAAATAAAATAAATAAAATAAAATAAAATAAAATAAAATAAAATAAAATAAAATAAAATAAAATAAAATAAAATTAAATTAAATTAAATTAAATTAAATTAAAATAAATAAGCCACAGTGCTTTGGTGGGGTAGCAGAGTTACTGATAATGTGATAACCCCTATCACAGGACAACCCAGGGGTATGAAAAAGCCTGGCCCCAGGACACCAGCACTGTATAGAGTGAAGGGATTTGGCTTGGACATCTTGGAGAGGAAAAGGTTGGGAAGAGAAACCCAGATGGCCAGGCCTCCATGAGCCATCATGTCCCATTCCCTGGGATGCCCCTGCTCAGCTTCCCCATCCACCCCACAAGCCCTGGCACTCACACTGTTCATGTTCCCATGCTGTTTCATGCAGTTCCCCTGATCATGGCAGAGGAATTGCAGTTCTCCCTCTTTGTTTTTTTGGGAGCACACTCCAGCAAAGACTGGCGAGGTCAGTGGGGAGGGAACTGAACACACCGTGCGTGCCCCGAGGCTGTTGTAGCAGGGATGGATGGAGCAAGCACCATTTATCTGATGCAGCTCTATAAGTCTGGCCAAGGAGAAATGGGAATTTTGGGGGAAATCCTGGGCACAGAGGTGGGATTAGGAGCACAACATGGTACTGCTGTATCATGGAGCCATGCGTTCAGTGGCAGCTGAGACGGATGGGTGAGATTTGCAGGTAAAAAAGAGCAAGCCCACGGTGTGGCACAACAACCCAAGGAGCACAATGGTCTTATGTGTCCTCATGCATGTGCTTGCACGTGCCACAGACACCCTCCTGCCTCCCAGACCCTAATCAGTGATCTTCAGAAGCACTCTGGAGCTGGAGGAAGGCAGCGTGGGATCCTGAGAAGGATGCTGAGAGGAGGAGGGGTGCTGCAGAGCCCTCTCTGTGCTCTTCAGCCAAGCTGAGCTTTGCCTTTCCTTGGGCCTCAGCAAATGCTCTCCATGTGCTCCTGGACTGCCTGGTCACTGTCTGGTCTCTGAATCAACCCCCCAAGGTAGCCACAAGGATTTAGGGACCCTTGGACAGGCGCAAAGTGGGAATCCTTGAGCTGCTCTGGAACAAAAGCAGCTCAGGCACGAGCTTCGAGCCAACTGATGGGCTGAGCACTGCAAAGGATCACCAGGCTTTTCTCGCCCTCCAGACCAAAGTTCAGTGGCCACCAGCTGAGATCCTTGGCCAGATGGTGTAGAAAGGAAATGCTTTGAAGACAAAGATCAGCCTGACTTTCCTGTGCTGTGTGAAGCTTCAGCTATGTTAAATATTCAAAAAAAAAAGCTCTCAGGATTCAGCTTGGATCTTCCCAGACATCTCTGAACATGGCTAAGGGCCTTGTAAGCTCTTTTTTTGCAGGGGATGCTCTGCACTTTGCTTACCACCTGAATCCACCTGCATTGCTGTGGCCAGTCAGAGCCTCTGAGGACAGGGCAAAAAGTCTCTTTACTTACTGCTTTCATTATATTCAGACTTCTTAATGAATAAATTCTCAGGGAAGTGATGACAATGGCTCTGCAATCATGGTATAGGTCGGGGCAGAGGATTTCCAGGGCTGGAGGCACTCACAGGCAAGGGGTGGGACAGGGACTGTCTCCAGCTCCATCACCATCACCTTGTGCTTGGGTAAATATAGTAAATCCCAAGTAAATATAACTGTTTTCTCCTCTTCTAGGTCTCCTTGCTCTGCAGGTCCTGTTGCAGCCCAGACAGGGCTCAGACATCCATCCATCCCTCCCTGACCTTGGCTGGGGCAGCCCACGCCCCACGGGCTGTCGTTCTGCCGTGAGATTGTTTCCTCTCCTGGCATTTCTTAATGGCCATCTTGTGCTTTCTTCTCGAGGAACAAAATGCAATCAGAAATGACAGCGTGCTGAGCCCAGCCCCTGAGAAAGGGCAGATCTGCAAGGAATGTATAAAAAGTGCGTGTGAATCCCACGAGGGGAACCAGCATTTTCCATCACACAGCACAGCAGCCCAGTAGCTTGCAATTTCCTCCCTTCCCCAAATTTCAGCTGTAGCCAACCCTAGCCCTAAGTGCAGGGAATTTCTGAAGTGTTGCGGCTGCACAGAGCTCAGTGCTGTGGTTTATGCATGTGTGTGCATGAAAAGCTTGGTGTAAATGCTGACCAGCCTGCTCCGCGGTGAATCCTCTGGCCAAAAGTGACAGCATTACTGCAGCTAGCCCAGCCTGGCTCCTGGGACATGGAGTGATCCTTCTTGCTGGGAAATCCATCCTGAGAGAGCTTTTTTTTTTTTTCCTGCAACCCCCTTTTGAAGTAGGAGCTGTGCTGGGACAGGGACACATGCACCGTGAGTCTGGTGCTCCTGGGCATTAAGGATGGAGAGAGAATCTGAAGTTTTATCTGCATGCACACTCGAGTGCATAAGCTGTCCTGCTGGAAAACTTCCAGCCTGCTAGCAATGAAAGCTGTGAGCAGACCCAAAGCAAACTTCATGTCAACTAAAATCCATAGTGAACAACTTCTGCGTGGTTTTCCTGCCCTCTTTCAGACATCACCCTCCTCCTGGCACAGTGGCAGAGCCTCTTGTAGCTCCCACAGGGATGCTCAAGGCTGCACCCAGGCGCCTTACTCAGCTCCACTGCCTCTCAGCCAGTGATTTACAGTCTCTCTGCAGCTCATTTTCACTGCAATACACTTCGCTGCTCGGGAACATCTGAACTAAATTGCACAGCAAAGCGTTTAATTTGCAGCAAACCCCGGTGCAAGTGCCCTGACTCGCTGCTAAAGGCTGTGTCTCCGTCAATAAATAATGAGGGTGAGAGGCACAGCTTGGTGCTGGTAGCAGGGGTGAAGCTCTGGCCATGCTGTCCTCCCAGCCACAAGCATGGTCCAGAAAAAACAGAGAAGCAAAAAGGCAATAATTTATATCACTGGCAAAGCCCAGAGCTTGTGGCCCAGCCCTGGCTAGCTGCTAGGGCAGGGAGAGCTGCGAGGCTTTGGCTTTGAGAAGGCAAATTTCACTTCCACATTTGCCTGCCATAAAGGGGAAGAAGCTTAGATAAAGAAAAAATATCTCTCTCTTTTGTACCACGGAAACACTGTGAGTTTTCTTGTCTTCTGGGATGCCAGGTCTGTTCCTCTGGGAATCACCTCCTTCCCCAAAGTAAGCTCCAGTCTCCCTCCAAATCAAGCAAAACCAGGTCTTTGGCCAAAACCAAATCTTCAGGACTCTCAGCTGATGGCTCACGCTCCAGACAGCCCTCGCTCCTCTCGACACGGCTGAAAAGCTGACCTGCTGCCCTCGAGCAGCTTCCCAGCATGCAGGACATGAGCGTGGCCCCCTCTGGGCACTGCTCCCACATCCGTCCCCATCGGATATCCAAGAATTCAGAGAAGGCAGAGTATCTTGGCACGTCCCTCCATGGCCCGTCAGAGCAGCCTGGGGAGGAGGAGGAGGAGGAGGAGGAGGAGGAGGAGGAGGGTTGGAGTGCACACAGAGGGAAGAGGCGATGCTGAAGGCAGCCTGCCTGCCAAGACAGTTTTGGCGTGGCTGCCTGAGTTGGTTTCCAGCCCTGTAGGAAACTACCTCTGATCTTTAGGACTGCTATTATCGTTTTTTATTCTTTTATTATTATTTTTTCTCTCTTTTGAAATGGGGACATGAAAACCCCCAGGAAAGACGTCCTCTTTCTCATTCAGATTTTCCTCATTTATCCTAGGGAGTGCAGGGAGGGCTTCCCAGCAAGCTGCTAACTCTCTGGTGCTTGTCAGCTTGCAAAAGCACTAAAATATAATATAAAATTCAATATTATGATCTGGGATAAAGCTCTCAGCTGGTGCATCCAAAGGGATAACTTTTTGGGGCTGCTGGAAAGGGGGATGCCACTCACTGGGGTGTTTTCCCTCTGTGCTCCAATCCTCCTTGCTTAATTCCTCTCTAATTTCCTCAGGCACTGAAATAATACGTGGATTCACAGTCCTGAAGCCAGGAGTAAACTGTGACATGGGGTGACATCTGTAATTGAGAGCTTTTTAATTGCTGTGCTTGATTAAAGAGAGCTGTTGGTTTTATACATAAAAGTTAGGAATTCCAGAAACCCGGAGGGAGGAAGAAAAGAGGATAAGTTGATGGGACCAGAAAAGAGAAGAAAAAAAAAAAAAAAAGAAAGAAAAAAAAAAAAAAAGGATAAGAAAAAAAAACATCACAAGATCAAGGAGGAAAAAGACACAAGAGAAATCTTGTTTAAGCACTAGAGATAAGAGGGAGACAGAAAAAGAATGAGTGCTTTCTCTTGTGACTCCCTCTGCCCCTTTGGGGCAGAAATACAGGAATTTGTGCTCTTCTGGAGTGAAACAGCAGCTATTTAACACCACAAAGCACCAAAGATGAAGACAGCATATCAAAAAGAACTAAAACTGACTGGGAAATCACTTTCCTATTGGGATAAAGACTCTCAGGAAAACCTTTTGCTAGGACTTGCATGGCTGCGTTGGCAGGCAAGGCTTCTTGTTCAAACCCAGGGGGGAAAACATCTCTTAGGGCACCCCGTGTGAGTCCCAAGGGTGTCCCCTGGCCCCAAAGCTCCATCCTGAAGGAGTCCATGGGTGGCTGAGGGACTCCACATGACACCAGTTGTGGTGCTGGGGCCCTGCTGGGATGGAGCTGGGACGTCTCACACCAGCCAGTCCTGGGATGGTGGCAAGGGCTGAGAATAAAAAAGAGCAGGAGCAACGGGGAAAAAAAATCTGATTTTGCAGGAGGTGGAAGAAATCTTTGTCCTTCCCTCCCTGGGAGCGTGCTATCCACCCATGTCAAGGCACGATGCTCTCTGCCAGCACCCAGCTGCTTGCCAACCCCCAAGTGCAAGGCAAAGCAAGGAGCTAGGGTGAGCAGAGGTGCTGAAGAGCTTTCTCCCAGCCCAGAACACAAAGGGAAGGGGCTCCAGACATTTTCCACCACCCTCTGGTGCAGAAGTTGGGAATAGCAATCTCCTGAGGTCCCCCCAGCTCTGATGGACGTGGTGCTTTGGTCACTGGAGTGTTCTTCCCATGGCACCAGGTTATTTGGGAGATAAAACATCCCCTTTCCTTTTGGTCATGATGGTTTTTGTCTGAGCTGATGGGAAAAAGGATTTTTTTTGTGTCCAACCTTAAGAAATGGATGGTTGCCACAAGAGATGGTCACTCTCCTGAGATGTCACCTTCTTATTCTTCATTTCCAGGTGGATCACCCAAGCAGGAGCAGGCTGTGGTGCTCATGGCTGGGTGGATGTCAATAGGAACAGCAATGAAAGTAGAAGCCATAAGGTCAAGGCTGTTGTAACGAAACCCTCAAGTCTGTCCAGATTTTTTCTGACTCAAGTGACCTTTTTGTCTTTGTATGAAATCCTTGAGACCAACCTGGGTGGAATTTGGATGTTTTTTGACGCTACAAGAGTAAAAGTGCTCTGTCTCCTTCCTCAGCCAGCATTTCTGCCTTCTTTCTTTACGTCCCTGGCTTCTCTCCTCTGTCATGTCTCTGGCAAGCTCTGAGCAAGTCTGTTCTCTGAATGTGAACACTATCTCTGCTATGGGTTAGTGAAAAGAGAGAAGACAAAGAAAATTCGATGCAAAATAGGTTTGGGATGGAGGCTATGGACCACACTGGAGCCAACGTCAGCTATCACATTGGGGATTTCCAGAAATAAGTGCAGCGAGACCTAGGAACAAACCCAGCACATGAGTGAAGGAACATTATGGAGAAAAACAGCACTCAGTGACCCCTCAGATGGCTTTTTTGTACCTGATGACACTGGGACCTTTAACATATAGCAAATGCACCAAAAAGAGCTTAGTTTGGGTGTAAACGTTGACCCTTAGAAATATTTGTCTCAAGTAAAACCACTTTAAAATTGGGGACAGCTTGTAAATACTTGTGGGGTTTTTGTTTTGTTTTTGTTTTGTTGTGGCTTTGTGTTTTTTGATGTTTTGTTTTGTTTTTCCCCATTAGAATACTCCAGATATGAGACGGGGTTATCATGACAAATAGCACGCCCTTCCCCACTAATCACTCTCCTCCGGCAGCCCAGGCAGTTGCTCATAAAACTTCCAGATTCATTAGTTCCTTCCATCATCACCAGCAAAACTTTGGTTCAGTGATTTCTAATGGTTTTCCCCTGTGAACAGAGAATTGAATCTGACCTGCATCATTTGTACAACTATCAATCGCTTCTCACAGATGTTTTTTCTCCTCCAGGTCAGCGATGCCTGATTCTCTTTAAGCCTTGATAAATGCCAGGGCTTCTGGCACAGACGAATGGCACCTCACGCTCTCAGATAGCTCAGGAGCATCTTAATTGCCTTCCTTTCCGTGACAGCAATGTCCCCAGTAATTTCAGGACTGTCACCACAGCTCCCCGAGTGAAACTGGTTCAGGAGACCCACAACCATTTATCTCACAGCACCCAGCCTTGCTGGGAAGCCTGGTGGGTGCAGTCCCAGAAGCAAGATCCCCTTGCAAGCACCTGGAGCCTCACCCCCGGCATCCCCCAGGCCACTTTTAGGGGCTGGCACAGCGAGGAGGTGATGACAAAAGTGGCACTTTGCCTCTTCTCCGCTCACAGACCGCTGGTTTCGACATCTCCCTTCAAGGACAACCCAAAGAGCGCTCGTGTGACAGCAGCAAGAATAATCAGAGGCTGGGCAAACACGAGCTGCTGGGTGTCATTTAGTCCGGGGGAAGGGCAGCTGCGAGGAGACACAACAGCGGTCTTCAATTATTCAAAAGGTCACTGCAAAAAGGTGGGAAATAGAGAGCTCCTCCAGCGACAGGGCAGAAGTCGGGAACTAAAATTACAGCAAGAGAGAGCCAGGCTAAGGCAGTTGTTTGTTTTTTTTTTCTGGAGGGAGAGGGAGGAAGGGTCTGTTGGTGGAGGTTTTTAGCCAAGTGTCATCCAGGAATGGTTTTGTTGCTTTCTTTGGGACAGCACACATCTAGCTGACCTCCCCCAGACCCTCCCAGTCCTGATTTCTCCTAATCGGGCACCTGACTGGGTCTTGCACACTCATAATGGTTTGCACCAAGAGCAGCACACCACAGCTGAGCACCACAAATCTGGGGGGGACCCGGCTCCGGGATGCACTAAGGGGAAGTTGTGCAGGGACCAGGAGGTGCCATCAGCTGTAGCTGCACTCCCTGGGAAGTCCTTCTGAGGTGATGGATCTGTTCCAGGGTCCAAAAAGGTTTAGAAATAAATGGGAGAGACTTCAGGGAAGGGGTATAAGGATGATTCAGGAGCTGGAAAAGCTTTTGTTACGGCAGGAGACAAAACGAGCCCTGGCTACGGAGATAATTATGGCAAAGGTTAAGAGGCTGTTAAATTGCTGCCCGTGCTTACCAACAAAGACAGAGAAGGGCTGATACGAGGGAAGATTCCCTCTGGCCAGCTATGGCCAGCAGACAGCCAGGGCCAGACGCTGCAGGCTAACACCAGCAACGTCCAAGCTGCAAGAAGGCAAAGAGAGCAATTAGCACGGAGAGCAATTAGCCACTCGAGCGGATCACTGAAAGAGGTGGAGATTTTCCATCGCTTTAAAGAATGAGTCGTTGCTCTCAGAAAGCCACAATCACTCTTCTTGTGACCCGTGCACAGCAGCGGGTCACACACCGATGGTTCGTCGTGGGCTGGAGGAAATATCTGAGCTCATGAGTGGGGCTGGCAGCTCCGGGTGGAAGAAGGGGATCGTGCTAAACCCGGTGGGGTGGCAGCATCACATGGAGGTGTCCACGCTGCTGAACCTCCTCCATGCCCAGACCTGAAAGATTCACCCACTTTGCTTCCTGGGAGCATCCCTGTGCCATCCTACTCCATGTCCTGGCATTATTTGGAGAAGATCTGGCTGGCACAGGCTGGGGGAGAGCCAGCAATTAAGCAGTGCAGATAATTGCAGGTTGCATTCCTGAGAGGTCAGTGCAGAAAGTGCTTCTTCCATCCAAGTGTGTGAGCACTCACTAAGCCTGAAGGAGTTGGGTATTTCAGTTGCAGACCTACACAAGTCCTCCCTGCAGCCCCAAGGATCCTTCTCAAGCATCTTTTTGGCAAGCGCAGATGTTGGAAGCTGCGAGCGATGGAAATCCCCCATGGAGGAGAAGAGGGGATCTGCTTCTGCAGGGAAAACCAAGGGCCAAGAGGCAAAGGGGCAGGGAACAGGGACAGGGAACGGCATGTCTGTGAGAGCATTTGGGGACAGCATCACTGAGTGCTTGTCCTCTTTTTCTGTAGGCTATTGCTTTAGACACAGGACACTGGGCTGGGAAGAAATTTGGTCCCAACCATGCTGGTATGTTGGTGGGGCAGGGAAGAAGAGAGGGGCCTGGGGATGTGCTGGGATGAAAAAAGATCTCTGGTGGAGAGCCAGAGCAGAAGAAAGGGGCCTGGGGATGTGCTGGGGTGAAGAAGGGGCTCAGATGGACAGAGCAGACAAGCTGGGCAGCTGACATCTCGGTTTTGAGTCACCCCAGCCACTTCTTTCCTCCGCATCCAAAGCCAAAGAGGATGGCCCGGCAGCAGAAGAGAGAACACAACTTTGCTCGCACCTTCCTAACCAGGTTTTGCCTGTGTCCATCATTAATTAAAACGGAGATGAAACCCGCCAAAAAAGTCATTAGCAGTTTAGCAGAGGGTCAGAAAACAGGGCATTGACTTGCTTTATCACGGCTCTGAAATTCTCCTAAGAATAGAGCACTTTAGATTAATTGGGGGGAAAATGGATTGGAAAGTTGCAATTAAGTTGATGTCATAATTCTGCAAAAATCAGGTGCTCTGCTACAGCTGTAGTTCTCCTCTCCCTGACTTTAATTGGTGTTCCAGTCCCAATTGGCTGTATTGATAAAATGCTGCCCATAAGAAAAGTATAATTAGCATTGGTTTAAGAGGCACAAACTTTTTAAAGGAAAAATGATTAAGAACTAGACTAGCAGCAACACTTCTTCTTCCTTTTTTTTTCACTTTCTAGAAGCTCTGGGTAATGTGGCTGTTCTGGACAAGAACGAGGTCAGAAAAAATGGGGAGAAGAGCAAAGGATCAGGACACAGGAACAGTTTGGCACTGACCTCTCGGCTACGTGGGCTTGCACCAAGGAGCTCATTAGCTGGGTTATCATCTAACCGTGGTCCGAGCAGCGCACAAACATGCTGCAGCCCTCTGAGATACAGAGAGGAGCTCAGCCAAACAGGGAGGCAAAGAAACCAACAGCTCTGGGAACCAGTATTTCTGCAAGACATGGCAAAAGGAAAGGAAACGCAGCCCATCCATAGCTCCTTCGGGTGGATGCTGCCTGTTAACAGCCCTGTGTGAGGTTTTTTTTGTGCCTTTGTCCAGCCTGGATGACTTACAGCCTACTGCTCTGCAGTGACAGCCTCTGAGCGATGCGTTCAGACCAAAGGTTTTGATCGTGTCTGTGATAGCAAAACCCGGTGCTTCAGAGGCAAGCAGATATTGCTCACTCTGCCTCTGCCTCGACTGACAAGCACAGTGTGTGCCAGCCCCAGGGCAAGTCTGCATGGTGCTGAGCAGGTCCCTGCTTTGTCAGAAGATGCAGCAGTGATGAGCACGCGGCAATTTGGGGCACTGAGCAGCCCATGCTGGGGAAAAAGGAGGAGAAACCGAGTTTCTGGCCTTCTAACAGTGCCTCTTTATTCCCTACTGCACTAAAGAAGCACCCTGTGTGGACCCACAGGCTTGCAGAGCTTGCTTTGAGCCCCCTTGCTTGCCTTGAGCTTCCCCCTGGGGTTTTGCTGAGCTGCCCCATCTCAGCAATGTCACCGCTCTGGGGTGCCTGTACCTTTCAAAGCACTTTGCGCAGCTGTCAGAGTCTCCTTCGCCATCATTCACTCGAGCTTTACATATTTAACTCTTTTAATCTCCCATTGATAAATCGCTTCTTTCGAGCCCTTAATCACTTTCAATGCTGTCCTCAAAACTCCTCGCAGCGAGATGACACTCGTCAGGTACCGAGTTAATTAATAGATGACAGATCTCCTCCAGCGCCGAGCTGCACTTCTGGAAAACGGTTTGAAAAGTGCAAAGGAAAGAGGTGGTGAGGTTTTAATGTTTGATGGGGCAGCCACACCTGCCTTGAGACGGAAAGCTGAGGAAGAGGAGAAGGCTGTGCTCATCCACCCATGATGGAAGGGGCTGCAGGCTGACGCGTGGGGGCTCAATTTCCTGCAATAACCCATCTTTGGCATAATTCCCCTTCTCCCACCTCTGCTTTCTTTAGAAAAAAAGCTCAAAGCAGGGCTTCACAGCGTGGCAGAGGAATAAGCGGATGTCACATCTCCGTGCAAGGCCAGGAATGGGGTAAGGACACCGGCGTGCCTACGGCTCACAGGAAGATTTATTAACCTCTTGCTTCCTTTTTTTTTTCAGCACTCTCAAAGTCACCTATGTACTTCTGTATCACTTCCAAAAAAAAAAAAAAAAAGTTGCAGGTGCTGATAACATCTGACATCCCTCTGATTTAGCGACAAACTGCTGGGGAAAGAAAGCAGAGATAAAGGCAGCCAATTCATCCAGATACCCTGGAGACTCTACAGAGCCTCGTGCCCCCCGGTGTAAATCATCCCAGCAGCCCGTCCTGCGTCACAGCCTTTGGGCACAGCTCTGTTACGGAGCCCGTGGCTGCGAGGAAAGCCCCTGTGCCCTGATTCAGCCCTTCCATTCCCTTCCTTAGGGTGCACCTGGGCAAAGAGGGTCTCCTGCCACCCCATGGGGGTTGCAGCATGGGATGGGAGGCTGTAGATGGGCTTGTTCCTCATGTTTGCACGATATGGTTGTCCACAGTGATCTGAAATCCATGGATCTGGCCTCAAATTGCTCAGTATCTGGCAGGATGGGAAGGGGGAGGGAGATAAACAGGGCAGCCTTCTGCCTTGGAAGTGCCATGGTGGCACCACATGCTCGGTCCCTTGCAGTCCAGGGTGCTTGTTGGGTCGCAGGTGAGCTCAGGGCTGGGCAGGCGCTCCTGCCAGCTCCTGGGATGTGTCAGAGCCTTGGCACGGCTCTGCTGGAGAGAGGCAACACCAGCGACTGCCAAGCAGAGCATTCCCATCTTCTGGTGGGCTCATTCAGCAAAATTGTCTGTGCTTTGGTGGAGGGAGCCAGGCTGGTGTCACGCAGCTGATAAGCAACTGCAGAAACATCTGACAGCATCCCTTCTCCCTGTATGCTCTCTAGCCACCTCTGGTTCAAAAGCCTGCGATGTGTAAAAGAGGAGAAACACTCATGCAGATGTTATCCATGTGAACGAACTTGCACTATGCAGGCATTCAGTCCATATACTTACCGCATGGCTTCAAGCTAGTGCAGATAGTTATCTTCAGAAAGAGTTCTGAAGCTGTTGTATTTCTTTGTGATAGAAGGGCCTGCTCTCAGAACAAAAGTCCTCGAATACAAGTAGCTGGGAGAAAAGCTCCACGGAGAGGTCAGGGAAGGGGAGATTTGCCAGGAACTGAGAGCAGCAGGGATGAGGAGGTTTTTGCAGTGCAGGGGTGCAAAAAAGCCAGGACCGGGAAAGAAAAGAGGCTGGAAGGCACTCGAGAGCTGAGGACAGCAAGAAAACCGCTTAGACTCCGAAGAGGGAGAGCGCAGAGAGATCTCTGGGGGCTGATGACTTGCTGGCAATGCATATTGTGCAACGACTTTGCCTTCAGCTCTTAAGAGGAAAGCAAAGGAGTTTAGGAGATGCCTTCTGCTTGGTTGTTTGGGGTCACTCTCCCCCTCTTTGCAGCTCAACTCTCCTGGCAGCAGAAACAAAAGGATCCAGGTTGAGAGAAACCCAGCCTCGCTCGTTTGGTTTTCAGCAGGAAAATTTGAGTGTGGTGGGCAGTGGTGGGCTGGGGAGGGTGCTTTGATCAGCCTGAATCTGAGCTCACACTGTGCAGGGGAAGAGGTGGGCTTTGTGGGCGAACAGGGCTAAAGCAGCGACATGTCCGGCTCTCCCATCAATCTTTCCTCCCCTGGAAAAAAACAAACGCCCAAGCAAATATTGGCTCCCTGGTCCAACGGAGAACAGGGCTGTCTGGGCGCGTTGCTCCTGTTCGTGCTGGCTTTGTTGAAGTTGTGTCCTGGTGCCATCCGAGAAAGCTCTTTTAAAACAGGGGGGAAGGATGTCGGAGAGGGCTCAGTCAGTGCATGCTCCCCAGCACGTCTTCAGAGGGGACAAGCAAGGGACCATGCAACTCTACAGGCTTGGGGCAGAGAGGCTTGAAAGCTGTGCAGAGGACACCAACAACGCTGTTCCCCAACACTGGCCCTATTTTTTTCTTTTCTCTGGGTACCCACCACCATCTTACCCAGCAGAGAGCTCCCTCTCAGGAGCTCCTGCTGTAGGAATGCTCCTGACTTTGCACAGGGGGATTTTACAGGGCAAATGCTGCTGAGGACTGGCTGTCCTTGAGCCCCTTGGTGGACACTGCCCACCCTTCGGACACATCCAGGGCAGAAACACGCACACCTTCCTCCTCTCCAGACAGTGTTTAACCAGGACAAACCCTCCCTGGCTTCTGTCACGGATCACACCAGCAGGTCCACATGCACTCAGCTGTTTGCCTTTGACCAATATTTGCAAATGTCTCCGTGACATCTCATGTCTTTAACCGGTGACCTTTCCCAATCGGGGCTGTGTCTCCTGATGGTTTAGGTGCAGGGCTATGGCTTGTGCAGGGGACAGCATGCTGGGCTACTGTCCCCAGGGGCAAGACAAGAGGCAGAGGAAGACAGAGATGGTGATTTTGTGCCAGCCTCCCTGGTTATGATACCTCAGAGATCATCTGGTCCAACCTCTGCTCAAGCAAGGACACCAAGAGTTGTCCAGGTCCGTGTCCAGACAGCAAACAACACCCAAACCTCCCTGAAACCTCTTGCACTTGGGTGCCCACCCCTGGTTTGTATTGCCTCTTATTCCAGCTCCTGGAGGCAGCAGAGGAGGATGCTGAAAGCCTCTGCAGCACTCACCCCACCCTGCCCCGGGCATGCAACACCCCTGCCTTGCTGAGCGCAGTGCCACACTCCGAAGCAGGTCGCTTAATCCTTATCAGCAGAGGCGGATTTCATCAAACAAGCAACAGAAGTGAAATGGAAATGCAAGGATACATAATTCATGACGGAGCGGACACAATTTAATTGGCCGGGCAGAGGCGGCATGCTCGCAGGCTCGCCACCTTGTTCTCCACGCTGAGGATGATGTCAGGTCGCCACGGGATTAGCCAGATGAGGTTTTCGGCAGCCCTTTGTTCTTCCAAACCCTCCCTGCACACCCAAGTCCTCTGCAGGCATGCAGGGAGAGCTCTGCACTTGGGGTTACTTTGCAGGACCTGCTCGGTGTCAGAGAGAAAAGGGCTTATTTACACATAAATGAGAAAGGCAAATCTCCACAGGACGCAAAAGAGCAGGGTGTTATTGGCAGTTTCCTTCCTTTGCAAAGGCAGAGATAACCCTGGGCTTCTGCTGGGACAGGGATGGGGACGGGGACACGCTCAGCACAGCTTTGGTGCTGCTGTGCTGTGGCTCCAGGGGCCTGGTGGATGTCCCTTGGCATTGCACAGTGCAGAGCCTACAAAGCAAAGCACCTAATTCCTATCCAGGCTTCCAAATACCCCCTCCTGGGCTCATACATAGCCTTCATCAGCCAAACAGACACAGCAGATGTCTTCTTGTCCTCCTCACATGGATGGGACGCAAAGAGCCAGGCTCGCAAGCCCATGGAAATGTGAGTCCCAGGGGAGCTAGCCCTCCCAGACCCTGCTTGGAAACCCACCACTGCTGCTTTGGGGCATTTTTTCTGCATTTGGGGAAGCAATCACGCCTTTTTAGCCAGTGGGGAACATGAGAAGCAAAGTGATTGCCCAGGGTCACCCAGGAGGGCATTGACTCCAGCTCCTGGACCACCCATCAATTGCTCCCTGCCCCTTCTGCTCAGCCTCATCCCACTTTCCCATGGCAGGGCTCTGCTGCAAGCAGTTTTCTGCAGGGAACAGAGGCAGCAGGATAAAAAAAAATGGGAGGAAGGGAAACTCCAGCAGTGCCCAACACCCCCCCAGTGTAAAAAACCCGTTCTGGTATCCCCCTGACTCCCACTCAAAATACCACAAAAACCATCCAGGTTCTTCCCAACCCAGCCTGAGGGAGGGAGGGGGTTCCTTCCGCTGCTCCGATTTGAGCCAAAAAAGAGATTATTTCACATTCCTGCGAGGAGGGATGGTGCGATGGGAAGGGGAGGATCCAGCAGGGTCCTATCCCCCCAGAGCATCCAGACAAGTGCTCTGCACAAGAGAGTGGAGCTGGCAGAGCTTTTTCTTCCTCTTTTATTCCCCCCCCCCCCCCCCCCCTTTATTGTGGAAAGCTTTAGAAAAAAAATAACCAGGTGGAAATGGACTCAGCAAGGAAACCTGGTCGTACTTAATCACACTGCACCTTTCTGGCAGCAACAGGGACAGCATTTCACCGGGGACTATCTTCCTCCCCAGCAGAAGTAAATTCCTATTAGCACTGTTGCTATTTCAAGCCGCTGATTCATTGCAGCGGCCCAAATGAGTTTCACAGAGTGGCCAAGCCCACATTTAGCATCCTTCCAGCTGTGTGTCTGGGATTGCTGAGGGCTCGAGAGCCCTCTGCTGTCCACCCATCTGGCCCCCTAGGCTTGTAGCATGTGGCACTGGGTGCACACTGCTTCCCATCGGCTCTGGTCACCTCTCCGGACCCTGAAAGTGAAGGTCTAGGTGGAGAACGGGGTGCTAGGAGACATTTATCAGCTCCTCGAAAGCACTGCTTTAAAAATGGGTTTGGTACATCTGAGATTGGCCAGGATTTGGCAAGGCAGGGGTGGAAGGACAGCGATGGGGCTTTCTGGTGTCTGATGCAAAACCCCCAAAAGCCACTGAGGTCCAGGCAGATCGTTCCCCGTCATGCTCCCTTGTACCCAGTCAGTTTCCATCACCAGTCATCTGCAGCAGCTCTGCTCCAGCCATGCAGGATTCCCTACAACAAAGAGCACATGAGCCTTTCTGGGCCATTAAGCTCATCCTGGGCAATGCATTTCCCCTTCAACGTGGAGAAGGCTCCCTCCATAAAGCAAAAGTGCTTCTGGGCTCCCCACTGAGCCCCAGCCACCAAGGCTTTCATGTCTGGGAGTCTGCCTCTAATGTCAAGACTCAGCTGGAGTACTCCCCATTTTGCCTCATGCTAGATAATCTCAGAAATGATAGGAACATTTAATGTAATAATATCTATAGCATAGCATATGTGTGCAAAATGCAGGTATTGCATGTGAGGTGCTGTGAAATTTGGATTATCTAGACAATTACCGGCACAAAGCTCATCATTTCATTATAGTTATTATTTTAGCTTATCTATACAAATATACAGAAACCCTTTGAGAGTGATATTGCTGTGGTTGTACTGGTGTTACTGCATGTCTTCAGCAGCAGAGCTCGTGGCTAGCTGGATAGCAGGGCAGGTTTGACTGGATTCAATAATTCATATCTATATAAAACTGGCCTAAATGGTGAGAGGGAGGATTAAACACAAAGTCGTCCCCAGAGCCAAAATTATTTGCTCGTGCTGGCTGTGTTACCTTAGACAGCAATGAGACTTTTACTGGTTGTTTTATTAGTAGTCCATAAAAGCCTCATTATACAAGTCCACTGGTAATACATTATTTAGATGTGACACCTCCTCATTTGGAGTGATCGGCTCCCTTTTCTGCCCTGTTTCAGGTGTGTGAGGTCTCTGTCCCTCTGGGCTATGGGGTTGGGACGTGCTCCTCTATTCCCAGAGACTTGCAGCAGGACACACAGGCTCCAGCCTCATGGCCAGGACACTTCCAGAGATTGAGTCTCCCAGCAGCATTGGGGGGTGACAGGAAGGGTGCAGGGACAGCCCCCTGGATCTCCCAGCATCTCCTTCCTCCCATCCTAAATCTGGGCAGGATGGGGTGAGTAGATCCTTGCAATGAAGCTTTTGGGATTGAAAACATCCAGATTCACATATGAATAGCAGAACTTGCAGTTGTTTCCTGCTAGCCATGGAGAAGTCCATCATTTTTATTAGGATTTTTTGAAGGGGAATAGCAACAAACTGGACCCCACAGCTGGTGTCATGCAGACAAACAGGAAGCCCACAGGTAGAGACTTTCCAGAGCCAAAATTCTCCCTTTCCTTTGCTTGTCCCTCAAACTCTGGTCTTGGTACAATGCCTCCCCTCAACATCATTTTTCCATTTGGGTCAGTGATGGGAGCAGGAAGGCTTTCCCTACCATGGGCGCAGTGATGGTCTGACCTCTGGGCATCCACTCAGAGCACCATCTGGCTTGTGTTCCCATTAGAAACTGGGGTGGGAGAATGGAGCTACGTGGAGCAGGAGGAGAGGCCATGAAGTTCAGCACCCCTGAGCTTCATGTTTGCATAAAAATCCATCTCCGATAGCAATTTTCCTGACCAAATCAAGTTTCTCCTAACAAATCACGGACACCCTGCCCATCCCACCTGGGCCATGTGCTAGGCCACCATTTCTGAGGCTCTGGACTCAGCAAAACCAGGCTAAACAGAGGGGAATTTTGCCTCTCGTGCCTCTTGCCCTGGCACTGATCCCCAGCACTAACCAGTAAGGTCCCAGTGAGACCAATTAGAATCACTTCTCCAGCCTTGCACCAAATCCAAGCTCTGGCCTTCATTTGTAGGCACTACCTGGCCCATGGTGTGCAATCCTCCCTCTTGAACCCTCCTGGAGGTCTGTTCCCACCCTCTGCCTTCTCCTTCTCCTCCTTTCCCTGCCCCTGCTCTCCACCACCCACTGCCTATGGCTACCAACCAAATTCTGAGCAGTGACCCACAACCACGCCACCTTACACCCCAAGCAGCACAATGGGGTTTTGCACCTTTCCCTCTGGCCATTCCTGACGATGCATTTAATGCTGTTAATAAGAGCTGGGACTAGGGAAGTGTAAACGAGCAGGAGATTCCCCCTCAGCTGAGGGTGCTTTACTCCAGGGAAAATGAAACACGTTGCAAAACAGACATGGTTTTGGGCTCAGATGCCCCCACAGAAGCTGCCACCAGGCAAGAAGCAGGCCCCCCATGCCCAGAGCCTGACCCTGGCTTTGTTCAGGCTGCAGAGAGGAGGGGAGATAAAAGAGGGGCTGGGGGAGAGGAAAAGGGGTGAGCAGCTGTGGCTTGCCTCTTCTGAGCCTCGCTGATTAACGTTCCCAGTCTAATGAGACTGGAACGAGGATCTGTTCTTGTTTGTGTACCGTAATGGATGATGATGCCGAGGTGGTTGGATTCTGGCTGTGGAAATGGAGGGTTGTGGTAATGTGACAAGAATTAATGAAACGTAACCAGGCTTTCATATAATTAAAAAGAGGAATTGCTGGAAAGATGGCTCATGCAAAACAGTGGGCTGGGGGTGGGCAGGGCTGATTAAAACTGGTGACTGGCTACAAATGATTAGATTAAAATCAATTAACTGTAGAATTGCTGTCTGGCATATGGAAGGATAATTCAGTTACATAACTGGCAACAGGATTTGCACTTTGCAAATGTTGTTTCAGTAAATCAGACCAAGCTTAGACAACATGGACATTTAACAGGACACTGATCCCTGATTTTGGGGAGGGGGATTTGGGAAGGCAATGCAAGGAAGAACCCGCAGCCCAGAGCAGCAGGGAACAAAGAGTGAGAAAGTCCGAAGATGGCTACAAAACTCCGTGATACCCTGGTTATTTGTAAACAGGGGCTGTTTTCATTACACTTTTAAAGACCGGTCGGATTAAAGAAGCATTAGAGGAGCTCAGCACGGGTCGGCTCCATGTCCTCCCTCCTCTGAGAGCCTGCTGCTGGTGGTGCCCATTAGTGCTAATGCAAGCGCATTAGCACATTGAAAGGATTCCTGTGTTACAACGTCCCTGATGACTTCATTTCTTCTTCCTCCTTTAAACACCCACAGAAGTAGGGGGTTGAAAGCCTGCAAGAGGAAAGCAAATAGCTTTGAATAGTGGCGGGGTGAGTCTGGGCCACCAGCCCTCGTCTCCTGCCTGGAGCAATGTGGGTGACCCTACAACACCCTCCCAGTTTGGGATTGCGGGCTCACAAAATCTTCCGTGCCCGAGGAAGCATAAGAAAGGCTTAGACCTGTTAGAGCACAACAGATGGAGGCCACAAGGAGGGAGGCTTTGGGGAGGCCTTGGGAAGAAATTCTGCCCTCTGAGGGCGCTGAGGGCCTGGCCCAGGCTGCCCAGAGGAGCTGGGGGTGCCCCAGCCCTGGCAGTGCCCAAGGCCAGGCTGGGGAGTGTTGGGGCCAGCCTGGTGTAATGTGAGGTGCCCCTAACCGTGGCAGGTTGGAATTAAGTGGGTATTAAGGTCCCTTCCAACCCACACCATTCAGGGCTTTTGTGATTCTGTCATTCTGTGATTATATACAGGTGACCTCAGGTGCTGTCCCACCTCCAAGGCTCCTCATGGCCCTGTGGATGAGCAACCAGCACTGAAAATATCCCTTGGAGGTACACACACAACAGGCAGTGCTTGCAGAAGGGAAGCATCATGTTTTAAATCAGTTTTAGAAGTTCTTGTGAGGTCATGGATTTGCTCATCTGGGATACAGCTGCACTGAAGCTGGGATTCACCTTCTTTATACGTCTTACTTCTAAGCAGCCCCTTTGCCAGGTACTGGTCTGAGTTTCTCTTATCAAGCAAAGGCACTGTCACATCATGACACAACTTTCATTGACACTGCTACAGAAGTGGACACACAGGGACAAAGCTTCAGTTCGGGTATTTCTGGCAAGCTGGGTTCCAGGTTCATTTTGTCCCCAGAGCCTTGGGCTGCACCCTGCAAATAGCCACCAAAACACCCGAGCAGTGCAAGAAGATGTTCCAGTGGTGTAATAAGCCTGGCCCAGTTGTGCTCACGTCCTCAAGATGCAGCCTGATCTCTAGGAAGAGTCATTGTCCTTCCAGGGATAGGGGATGGGCTTTGTCCCCTCCTTTTCCAGAAGAATTGTCCTGGAAGACCTCTGAAGATCTCCCACACCATCCAAAATATATGTGCTTCCCGTAGAAGAGGCTAGAGTAGATTTAGGTCAAAAATTGCTATGTATAGAGCAGACAAACATCTCCTGAGCCATCTGCCATGCACCAAAGCCAAACTCTGCTTAGAGCCTGCTGAGGCTTTAAAAAAAAAAAAAAAAAAAAAAAAAACAGGTTGACTGGCTTTCATTCAGAGCGTTCAAACCACTTCTGCTCTTTATAAGGCTGTTTAAACATGGCTCCACTAAGCTGCTGTCCCTCATAAATAAGCTCTTGGTTCTTGCTGTCAAGAAGAAAATTAACCCTGCTTCTACCTCTTTTCTGCACGAAGGCTGTGTCCACTCCTTGACTGGAGTCCTTACGTTTAGCAGCTCTACCAGGTGAGTGAGCACATCTTCCAGCCTCTGCTGCACTTCCAACAGGGTCTGGCAGGAAAACCTTTGCAAAAGATGCACATTTTATTTAATTGGTTTTGTTAATCTCCATGCAGGGACTGTTTCTCTGTCCTTTGTTTATTCCTTTGTTTGGTTATTATGCATTGGTGCAAAATCCCTCTTTCTGCAGCTCTTCCTCTGGGAACAGCACGCTTCCACTTTCTCCATGCCTCATCGATATCCCATCTGAATCTCAGCTGAGATTCTTCTTATTGCTCATCTTGCTTTCCCATGGCCAGAAGCATCATCACCACCCAAATCCCTCTTGCAAATTACCAACACTGCAGGCTTCAGAATAAAATCTTCCCCATTAAGGAGAGGATAATCATTTCCCTCCCTGAGTGAGATGCAGCAAATTTATTGGCCTGACTCAGCCAGCAAGTTTATGCAAAGGAAGTAAGGTCAAGACTGAGTTTATAAACCCTGTCAATATTCCTGCTATAGGAGGTTTTCTTCTCTCTGACAAAGTAGTTCAGCAAGGCTGGTTCCTTGCTTGATGTCTTTAATAAAACCAGAAGGACGCAGATGTCTTGAGATAATTCACTCTTCAGCACTGAATTGAATAGTGATCCACACCGTGGAAATGTCTGTGTGTTGTCGTGGCTGGTGCCAGAAAATTGCTCCATTCTCCCCAGCACACAGTCATGCAGAACCCCAGACCTGGACAAAAATTATTTCCTTTCTCTTCTGCAGTTCTGTATGTCTGTAGTTTTTCCTGTCCAGAAACATTTTTGAAAATTTGTCAGGCAGCCAAATGATCTTGTTCTGCTTTTGATTTAGAGAGGACAATAAGCTGTTCTGGTTTGGGATTTTTTTTTTTGTATTTTTTTATTTATTTTTTGTTATAACATACTTAAATTAAAACCCCCAAAAGCAGTTCCAAAAGGGAAAATAAGCCTGTTCTATTTCAGCTTTGTAAGAAGATTCCACTCTGGGGACTTTTCCTGAAACAGCGATTTGCTGAAACTAAACATATCTGTACAGCGTTGCTCGTTGAATGAACCTGAATTCCCCTACAGGCACAAGATCCTTATGAACATTGCTGATTAGCTCTTTCAAATTGCTGTATTTAGATGTAGTTTGCATTATCGTGGAAATAATAATTGGAATGTTTCCTACCAGAGATGCAAAGGTCCAGTGGGTCACCTTGTCCCCATCTCCACCTTTTGGGACCTCGTCCTCCTGCACAGAGGCAATGTGGGGACATTTGCATTCTGCAGTCTCTTGGTCACCTCCAAGATGGGCAGACTTACAGAACAGCTTTTTCCCAACTGGAAGGTGTCTTATAGAGGATATCTTTACTCCGGCCAGGACTTTGGCAGGGCAAAGACCTTTTCTAAAGCTACCTGGCCTTGAACAGTCAGCGGGATTCATCCCAGGTGGACAGCCACATAGAGGGTTTTTCTGGCTCAATGATACCCTAAGATAGATGCTTTGTAGGGGCTCTGCAGGCTTTTATTTCCAAGCCAAGCTGAAGCCCAAAGAGAGGAGCCCCATCCTCTTCCCGTTCCACCTCTCTCCTCCCCACGTGGCTGCCCAGGGACCTGCACCACTGTGGCTGAAAGCACCACTGGGAACAAAAGCAGTCTCTGGCCAAATCGGGTCACGCAACCAAACCAGCCCCTGCGCTGCACCAGGGACAGGGTGGGCAGCACGGTGAGGATGTTCTTGGAGAGATTTTCCAATGCCAGAGTCCGTAGCTCACCATTAGCCCAAGCTGACTGTGAAACCTCACCTGGAAAGCAAGGGCTTGTTGCAAGACTAATCATGAAGAGAGAAAGGATGCCCCATCCCTGGAGGTGTTCAAGGCCAGGTTGGATGAGGTCTTGGGCAACCTGATCTGGTGGGTGGCATTCCTGCCATGGCATGGGGTTGGAACTGGATGATCTTTAAGGTCCCTTCCAACCCAAGACATTTTATGGTTCCACGATTCTGTGACTGTCTTTGGGCCAGGCTCTCAGCTTTAGCCCTGGTTTATTCTGAGACCCACCACCATGGACATCTCCCATGCTTTTGCTCCCAGGCCACTTAGGAGCATGCTTCTTCCTATTTATAGACATCCCACAACAGCTTGTGGGGACATAAACACCTGACACTTCCCAGCTTCTGATGTTTGCTAATGATACCCTGGCAGCTCCGTGCCAAACAGCTCCACCAAGGAGAAGCACACATCTCTCCAGATGGCGAGAGCTGCTGTCAGCTCAGATCGGGAAATCGCAGCTGAAATGAAGATGCAAACTGGCGTGCGGCAAGGTAGACATCAGAATTATTTGTGATCTGTGAGGTCTGTCACTACCTATGAGCAGCAGCCCGGTGATTACCTGTCATAAACCAGCCCCTGCTGAACTTAATTGCTAACCTGATCTAACATGTTTTGAACAAGGCTGCTGGCAGGAACAAGGAGACAGGCGGGTGTGCAGAAGTGCCAGCAAGCTCTCTGGGATGAGGGGACACCAGGTTGCTGAGGACTGCAGAAGGCTCCATGGAAGATGTCATTTCCAGGTCCCGGGCAAATGCAGGGCTGAGCCCGTGCTGGTGGTTTTCAGGTTGGTGCAAGCTCTGCAGGAGGTGAAGCCCTTGGAATATTTCTTCTTGCCTTTTTCCATCCAGGAAGACTGAGAAGAAGAAAGGAAGCAAAGCTTGCTTCTACTTTTACTTTGGGATATCTCTATCATGCTTAACATGTACCTGGGACATTGGGTGAAGCACAGAGCTCTGATTTCCCAACATGATGCCAGGGATAGCCTGTGATGTTCAAGAAAATCCTAAGCCCTTCTGACCACCTAATGTGCTGTGCTACCACTTTCTGCTTTTTCCTGCAGGTGCTTGATTCCATACTCAGTCCAAGCCTTTGGCATTAATGCACTTCTGTGAATGCTCCTGGAGGACTTGGAAATTTGAAAGAAATTGCAAGTGCAATGAAAATGATATGGGATGAGGTTGCAGTGATGGGGTAAGGTGGGCCGAGACACTTTCTTACCTCCTTCTGCCCCAGTTCCTCTATACCAGTGTCTCCTTGTCCTGGCACAGCAGTGTCCCACAACAGCAGCCTTCTCCTGGGTGGTGCATCGCCTTGGGCCAGCATCCTAGCTTATCTCCATGAGTTAGCAAACTCTCTGACACTGCTGTGTGACAAAACTTTGTGCTGTCAGTGCTACTCAAATGCATCTACCTCTGGAGAATTACGGAGCAACACATAATGGGCTGCTGAGAAGAGACTGCTACCATAACCAGTGGGAAAATATCTGAAGACATGCAGATGGAAGCAAAGATGGAGTTAATTGTGATACCATCGTTAGGACAGGACTCAGCCCAGAGAACCCAGGGCTGCACAAGTCACTCTGTCACCAGACAAGTGCTTGCAGAGGAGAGGACATCCATGGGGAGGAGCAGAGCTCCAGCCAGGGAGCTCAGCACACATCTGAGATGTGACTGTGCTCTCTGTATGTAGAACACAATCACGTCCATCATTTCAGCCTTGCTGGATAGCTCTGTGTTTAAAAGAACAGGATGAAAAAGACCAAGTCTTTTGTTTATTTATTTATTTTGCTACCATTGTAATCTCCCTGCAGAAGTTAAACTCCCCCAGGTTTCTCTCCCAGGCTTGCTTCCCTGCAGGTAGGTGCTTCCAGAACTAGCTGCTGCCCATGGCACAGCCAGGGTGCGTAGTGCCTTCCTCAGTCCCATGCTCAAAAGAGTGCCCATTTCACATATGCACTGGGAACCCCATCCTTTTCTGCCTGGCGTGATGGCTCGCAGCAGCAGCAGCCACCCAGCACAAGACAGGGCATCCTGGAAGGCTCCGTTCAGCAAGATGCACCCCCATCCCCTTGGCAGATACAGGTACCAGCATGTGGAGAACATTGCCACTGGCAATTTTGGGGGGCAAACCACCCCACAGCCATGAGCACAGACCCATTCTCCCATCTGGTGGGGGTCAGTGAAATTGCTGCTCGTTCAAGCCATATGCAGAGCCCATTGTGTGGCCACGGGCTTGCAAGAGAGAAGGCGCAGGAGGCTTGCAGCACAGAAGGACTCACAGAAAGTGTCAGCCAGCTCCAACCCCTCTCTCTTAAGAGAGAATAGGTACTTTGCTGGCTGCAGAGCAGCTCCCTGATACGATGACTCACCAGCCCTTATGTTACACTTCTTATTTACACTCCCCAGTGCTAATGTTGTCACACTTAACAGCTCACAAGGTACTATTTCATCTCCTAAATATACACCCCCATTGTACTGCCTGAACTCCCTTCATTATATCATGAGCTGACTGCGGGCATCAATCACGGCTCTGATAAACAGAAACTGCCCTAATATCATTGCGCAGGCTGCGAGCAGTCAGATCGCAGCTGCGCTGGAGCCAGACGGAAGAGGGAGCGTGGAATAGACTTGCTCTCTGTTAAATATATGTGACATTTAATTATGATTGCAATAGTTTGTCTCTCATCTAGGGTAACTGGAGACTGGATTCTGCAAATAACAGGAAAAACCTAAATAATACAAGCCCTGCTGCTTCCAGGCCCTGCCTGGTGCATTCTGCAGCATGCTCTGTTCCCAGGGGATTTATCATCTCAGATGCTGCATCATGCAAACTCAAGGAGCTGCAGGGTTTAGCCCCACCAGGATGAGCTGCCATGGACCAGAGAGGGGCAGCTGTGCTAGAGTTACTTCTGCTGTTGCAGTGCTAAAGAGGTGTTGTGCACATACTGGATGGAAAAGCAGCGCTGGTTGCAGGGACGGGCGATGTCCCAGATGGACAAAGGTGGCATCTGCAGCCAGATGGAGGCAGGTTTGATCAGTGGTGGGAGCTCTGGTCGTACATCCTTGAGAACCCAGCTGCTGTCAGGACTTCAGGAGACATCATGGGTTAGGATTCCTCCAAGGGGGGGATTGGGGGATTCAGAAGAGACCAAGGAAGAGTCTGCACTGTAGTTTTTGGAGAAAAGTGAGGGAAAACATAGAAGAAAACCCAATGTCTGTTCTCCAGAAACTCAGCCATGCCCACCAGCTCTCAGGTCAAGCTGAGACAGGCTTCCCATGCTGGAAAAGCACTGAGATGGAGAGCAGGGGGAGACAACAAAGGACCTTACACCAAGAAGGAGCAGCTCATGGTGCTTTGGCGAGGCTGAGCAATTGAATCAGAGCTTTGGGAATGGTGCAGCAGGGCTTGGGGCTGGATCAGGCACGATGTGCCCTAATCACGGTTATGAAGGTTATGAATCAGTGCAAGGTGATCAGGTCTGGATACGGCTCCCAGTGGTAGGGACAGGGGTTGCAGAGAATGAATGTGGGGGAGCAAGAGTCCCTGGGGCTGGGAACTCAACTCTTCTGTGGTCTGGGGCCACGAGCCCCTGAGTGACACTTTCTCTGAATAATACCTGGAATTATTAATGTATTTTTTGGCTTTGGTGCTAAAGTGGGGCCAGTGACATCTCATCTCCCAGCTTCTCCCAGCTTATTCCAACTCAGTTGCCTGCTTGCAGTAATGTCTGCTTAATGAAAGGTTTGGTGCTGGGAAAATGCAGCACGCAGCTAGAAATCTTACTGGCAGGTTTATATTTTGTACTGGTATTCTTTGTTAAATCAAGGTCTTTTGTGCCAGGTGAAAAGCATGAATATCAGCAAACAGAAGCCCACTTATAAGCAGCCTTTGAGGAATGGATGAGCCTACATCCAGCCCTTAAATTCTGATAATTATCTCCTCCCTGAAGCCCTGCTTTCAAAAAATCCTAAAGCTCTTTTCTCCAACAGTGTGGAGCTTTCAGGCAGCAAATGATGGCTTTATGGGTGGAGGGGACATAAATAGGACCGATTTGTTTCGTGCCTGGAGGTTTATTTCTTTTCTGGCAAACAAGCATCAGGAAAGCACCGCAAGAAAGCGCGGCTTTCCTGCATGTGGGCTGCTTCCCTTCCCACCTGCCTTTGTTAGGAACAGCTGCACCTCATAAATACTAACAGCCCAGTCCACTTTTGGGGCAGGTACAACATCGTATTTATGGGAAAATGGAGACAAAAAGGATTTCTTGAAGGCACAAGGCAGTGTCCTGCAGAGATGTCCTGAAGGAGCTATTTTTGAGCAGGAGACCATTAAAACCAGCCTGTTCCCACAAATGTCCATGCCCTGGGTAGGGACATGAATATCAGATGAATTTCCTCTGTCTGTGGGCTAGCAGAACTACGGATGAGGAGGGGACAGGAGGGTTGCTTGCCACCCATGAGCACAACACCTTGCACGGGTGGGACTTTGCAGAGGAGCTGCTAAAACTGAGCGTGGTGGGGAGCAACCGAGGCTGCCTGTGCTGAATGCCCATCTCAACGAGGAAAAGCTGCCATCAGCACCTGAGCAGCGCGTGCTGGCGGATCTGAACAATACCCAAAGTCAGAAATAAAAGGGCTGAATAATTTAGTGCACTCCGGAACATGGGAATGGCAGAGCGCATCACCAGAAATAGGAAATCGCCGCTAATAAAGGCAAGCGACAGTGGAAAATTCATTAAACATGTCTCAGACAAGAACATTTTGCCACTCACGGGGAAAAAAAATTAAACTAGAAATGAGGGAAAAATTGTTCTACAGATTTCTTTTTTTGATAGGAACTACATAAAAAGCTGAAGCAACATTTGATTAAAGATTGGGAGGAAAAAAAAAAAAAAAGACGTAAAAATGAGAACAGCCTGAAACCTTAATTTCAATTTTCTGAGGCCCAGATCCATCCATTTGGGTCTTGCCTAAGTAAACAAGTCTGGGATGGGTGGCTTTTGGGGTGCAAAGGGTTCCTGGCCCTGAAGGCAGCTGCCATGTGGGGCCTATTGCTTGCAGACTGGGCACCCTGCAGGGACCCTTCCCCACTCCATCTCACACCCTCGCCTTGCCCCTGTTACCTGCACATCCCCGAGTGCTCTGCCACCTCATTTATTAAGAACAAGCCACTTGTGATGCAGCACCATGGGCTGATAAACCCAACGTCAAGCAGTGCCACGAGCCCCACCGGCGCTCCCTCTGCCATGCAGCACTGCCGGGATTTGGGGCAGCCACATGTTGTAGTATCATTTAGTGGGGACTAAAGACTTGCATTTTCAGAGGCAATTAGGTTTATTGGTGGAAACCCAGGAGCTACTGATGCTTGTGACTGATGACCAAGGTCAGTGCTGGTGGTATATGCAAGGGACCTGCTCCTCCTTCTCCCTGGTGACAAAGCCCTTCAAGAAGCCACCCAAGACCTCCCTCATCCAGCAGCCCCCCACAGCCCAGTGCCATCCCAGAAGGGAATTGTGCTGGTAAAATCCCCGTGTCTGTGTCTGTCTCTCCCCCAGGAGAGGTTCCTTTTCCCAGCGGGACCAGCTGCACCCTTCTCACTCCCCAGCTGCCCCGAGGGACCCCAGGTCCCTCACCCTGGGCACAGCAAATCCCAAATGAAGTCTAAGCGAATTCAAGCCCCAGCAGCAATTCCCCCGAGGCTTTTCACAGTAGGAATATGATTTCAAATGGAAAAAATAAAAATAAATAAAAAAAATAAATGAAAAAGAGAGAGAATTTAAAAGCAAGCAGCATTCCATCTATCCCCCCCCCCAGCTCCCACTGCAGCCTTCACCCCTGGTTGCTCCCGGAGGTCCTTCCCCAGCCTCACCCCGTGCAAACCAGACGCCAGAAGGGGCTGAGATCTCCTGCTGGCATCTCACGAGGGGACAGCTGGCACAATTTGTCCCTGGATCTGGTGGCGGATGGTGAGGCAGGGTGAGGGCACCCATCTGCTTGCTCTGCAGTGAAGGACGGGTTTGAAACCAGGACTGCCTGACAGAGTGACAGCGCTGACAGCCATCCCTTGCTTCCAACCTGCTCGCTCGTGCCCTGATGCTAATGCAGCATATGGTCCCCATCCATCTCTCTAACAGCCCCAGACCCAGCTGGCTGCCTTGCCAGCCCCTCTCCATCTGTGAGCAGCCTCGGTGGGCTCTGGGTGGTGGGGTCAGATCCAGCCCCTTCCTCCCACACTCATTTCTCAGCCCTGGGACAGCCACACGCTGCTGCTCTGGGATGGCACAGCCCCAAAATAATGACGGATCTTTGCTGGGACACATCTCCATCCCTGCAAGAGTTATGTGTGGCTTTTCTCCCCCAGGGGATGACCCTGACAGAAGATATCCACCCATAACAAGCTCCCCTGGTGCTTCGGTCCTGCGAGGTGTCCCAGGTTTAACTGCAGAGGTGGTGCTTGTGCAAAGAAGCTCTGCTGGCAGGATTTGGATAAAAGGATGCCTCTGAGAAACTGGTTTCTGAGGCAGGGCAGTTAATAGCTTTGGAGCTCTGCTGTAGCACCTCACAACCTCTTTTTCATGAATTATTTCCCCATTTGGATGTGCCTCTTTTTATCAGTAGCTCACCAAACTCTCCTGTAAGCTCCATCCCATTGCTCCATCCCTGTAAGCTCCATCCCAGCACCAAGGGGCACAAAGCAATGGCAGGACCCTCACCACCTGCACGCTCTGCGTCTGTATTTGCCACCTGCATGGGTGCTTCTCTGTTCCAGCTCAGACATTTGATGCTTTGGGGCATTTTGACGCAGTTCTCACCTCGCTGTTGTCCAGGAGCAAAGCACTGCTGTCCCCTGAGTGCAGATTTGTTCAGAACTTGCTGCTAGGAAAACCCCTCACCAAGAGCAAAGATCATAAGGATCCTTCTCGAGCGGCCAGAGGACCATCAGACCTAGCAATTATCTGCATTTTAGGCTGTTGGAGGAAACCTTCTCTTCATCTCTACCCAACACCATTACCATTTCTCCTCTCTCTCGTCCTCTTCTCATCACAACCCTGTCTCTGAACCCCTCCAGATGTACTCCCAGTTCCTGGCTCCAGCATCAGGACAGGCCATTTGCATCAACTTTTCCTCTGTGTTTGCAAACTACACTGATTTCTTCTGACATTTAAGAAAATAAATAAAGAAACCAGACAAAAAGCTTCTGTTCTCTGCAAGAATCATGATTACAAGGGACTCCCTGTGACCAAATAAACTGGTTGTTGCAGCAAAAATATGCATGAATAATCCTAAATATTTGCTGGCGGCCTGTTAGAGAAAGAAACGGTACAACTAGACCAGGTAAATGCCTGGAGTAATATCACCAAAAGGCAGGAAAATGGGTCCCCTGGGAGCAATATATTCTGCCTTTGTGGTGGGAGGACTGGAGGAGTTCATCTCAGCTGTGGCTGTGAACTTCCAGGAGGCCGTGGTTTGTGGAAGGGGACAAGTGGGAGGTTTAATTGGCTGCAGATTTATTATTTGGGCTGACCTGAGGGAAAATGAGAGTTTCCACCCCTTGGGAAATCCCGACACCCACCTTCATCCCTGATGGAGATGTCAAAATAGCGAAACTCTCCATGAAGGAAGAGGGCAAAGAGAAAATATTAAGCAATATCAGAAAGTTTGTTATTTGCTTCTCCAGTCCAGAATGAAGCACATCTGCTTGCTCTGGCAAGTCACAGGAATGGAAACTCAGGGGCTTCACAACTATTTGGGGCTTGTCTCTGCTTTCAGAGCACCTCCATCATCGCTGTGGCCAGCTCGGGGGGGCAATGAGGAGCACCAAGCTTGAACACCTCCAGGGATGGGGCATCCACAGCTCCTCTGGGCAACCTGTGCCAGCGCCTCACCACCCTTACAGTGAAGAATTTCCTCCTAATGTCTTGTCTAAATCTGCCCTCTTTTAGTTTAAGTCTCGTGTCCCTTGTCCTATCATTATCTACCCAAGTAAAGAGTCGCTCTCCATCTTTTTTAGAAGCCCCCTTTAAGTACTGAAAGGCCTCAACGAGGTCTCCCCGGAGCCTTCTCCTCTCCAGGCTGAACACCCCCAGCCCTCTCAGCCTTTCTCCATAGGAGAGGTGCTCCAGCCCCATCATCTTTATGGCCCTCCTCTGGACCCACTCCAACAGCCCCACATCCTTCTGGTGCTGGGGGCCCCAAACCTGGATGCAGGACTCCAGGTGGGGCCTCACGAGGGCAAATTTTGTCCACCAAAGACACCCTAAATAGGTCGCATCCCCCGTGGAACAACATTAATGTGCACAAGGAACCCAGCTTGAAAGCAGCCCCCTCCTGGCCCCCTGGGCAGTGGTGGCTGCTGAGCTGTGGGGAGCTTCCTTAGCTAATGAGGCTGAGCTGAGCTCTCCTCCTTTGCAAAGCTTTTAAGTGACTAGTCAGGGCCTGGAGCATTCTCAGGATGAAACTCATCTGGTTTTTTATTATCTTTTTCTTCGGTAAAGCTGAAGTTGGCTAATTTCTACTCTCTGCTCAATTCTCTGAAAGGGAAGAAGGAGAGCGATCTCCTCAAAAAACAGACACAAAGCCATGCAAACGTGCTAAAGCAAGAGCAGACCCCCATCCCATCCCATCCCATCCCATCCCATCCCATCCCATCCCATCCCATCCCATCCCATCCCACTGCTGTGCCCCCAGATTTGGGGACACCCCTTCCCCTCCTCCAGTATCCCAGGGCCCCCTCTCTCCACCCCACCTCCTGGTGGAGTATCCAGCGCATCTCACCTTTTTGAACTTTTTCTGAGGAAAACTGATCTCGTGATACATTGATAAGGGGAGTGAAGGAATTGAGGGCTTCTCTCAGCTCTGCTGCTGGCAGTGGTGGAGCAGGGAGAGCTCTCCTGTGCCTCCTGGTATTGGGGCTGCTGGCAGCTCCACTTCTAGCCCTCTGCAGATGATAATGACTCAAAAACAAACCAATCTAACAATGGTGTCTTTTATTTTTTTTTTAATTTCTTTTTTTTTTTTATTTTAAATAAAAAGGGAGCTCTATATCCTGGATGTACCCAGGAAAGTGCCTTCTGGGCAAGCAGGAGTCCAGGCTTGTGGCCTCCCCATCCCTGGAGATGTTCAGACCTGGGCAGGACAAAGCCCTGAGCAAGCTGGCAGCTGGCCCTGCTTTGTCCCAGCCTCACTTATTTGGGGACATTTCCACCAGGATGCCTGCCCCCTTGCCAAAGTGGGACCCGAGTGTTTGCAGCACGCTGCAGCCCCAGCCATCAGAGGGGACCTCTGTGGGTTTCCCTCGGAGGAGACAAGCAGAGGGAAGGCCAAACCATGCGCCTGTGAGCTGGATGGAAACCAGAAATAACTTTCCTCCATCTCCTGGCAAGTCTGTGAGATCGTTTCTCTGCCTGGGGCTGGAGGAACCACAGCGGGGTTTTCTCTTCCACCTTCAAATACTTCATTGAACCCAGGAGCTGGCACTGCGCCTTTCAGGTGAAGTACTCAGTGCTCCTCCCCTGCCCTGCCATACAACATGACCTAAAGGTCCCAGCTCAAGGAGGAGAAGCTACTTTCCTCTTGTTTTCCCCCATCCCACAGGCCCTGAGCACAGACAGCACTTTCTGATACCGCAGCAAGTCTCAGGGACAGAGCCTGGCCTGGAACCCAGCGAGAAAATCCATTCTGCATGCAGCAGGTGCCTTGAAGGATCAGTCATCAGCACTGGAAAGGAGGGGGAATGGTAAATGTCCCTCCCTGAGCCAGCTCCCCTTGCGGATAGCTATTTGCACACCAATGGAGGTGGAAATTAGAGCTCTCCATCAGCAGTCAGCCAAGCAGCTTCTCTGCGCAGTCACACCACTCCTAATTCCTGAGCAAGGCTGCTGCTGTGAGTGGAATTACCTGGCTGTGTTCCCATCGTGGGGCTGCTCCCACCCATCCCAAACCAGTTTATCCCACAGAAGAAGACTGAGGGGTACTGGGAGCACACAAAGGGATGTGCTGGCTTTATTTGGGGCTGGTGGCTCTCATCTGTATGGATGCTGCCACCGTGCCCCGCCAGCCTTTACTCAGGGGCTCAGACACCAGAGTTCTGGGGAGCTGAATGCTTTGGGCATTTAGCAGACACAATGCAGGGTATGGATTTATTGCCACTGCATCCTGCAAAGCATACATCTTTCCTCTGCCTCCTGAATCCTCCAGAGCTGATGTATTTGATCTGCCCCGGGATGTGAGGCATCATGAAGCCGGCCCACGTAGCGCTCCTCCGGCCCTGCAGAGGCTGCTGGCACTCCATCAGATAACGAGGATTTCCTCTCCAGGTTATCAATAACTCTAAATAGCTCCTGAAGAGTTCCCCTCGTGCTGACTCAGAGCACGACAGGCTTGCTCAGCACCAGGAACAATGCAGGGTTACTTCCAAGGACCAAATGTGGGTTGGATGCTTCGCCCACCTCTTCCTTTGTCAGCAGTGTCCCCAGGTCTGGGCGATGGTGGGAGCCTCAGGATGAGGTGTGGAAAGGAAATTTGGCCTCATCCAGACTCAGCTCTCACTGAGAAGTACAAAGTGAACTAGTGGGACTGGTCAGCAAAGGACCAAAGGATGTCCAGCCTGGAGGAGGCAGAGCAGGATCTGGCATGGTGTCCTGCTGAGGCCAGCACCAGAAAGGATGCTGCCTTCACCAGGACACGCAAAGCAAACACAGGGTGGAGGATAGGGACCCCCATCTCCTTGCTCCCCTTGTGCCACCACCACTAGCAGCTCCTGGGAGGGCTGTGACATGTCAGTGTGCCTCTGGGTGTACAAGATCTTCCCCAGCATTTCACAAGGGCAAAAAGAGTCCCTGCTCCACAAAATATCTAAGCCACCTCTTCTTTCTTTGTCTTTCCCTAGCCCAATCAATGATGGACTATTTTCTCCTCTCCCTTCTGTTTGGGAATTGCAAACATTTATTTTTCTTTTTAATCCAGGTGATGGCCTGCAGCAGAGCAAGGGAGGGGCCCTGCTCTGGGCTTGCTGCAGCTGAAGGACTCTAAACCTTGAAATGAAACGAGAAACAAAACCAGGAACAGATCAATGGTGAGTGCCAGGTTGAAATTTGCTTTATTTTCAATTTTTACAAGCAGCCACCCCAAATCCTGACCTTTCTACCCAGGACAGAACCCCCCATCCAGCCCCAGAACATTTAGCCCCTACGTGTCCAGTTGGAACATGCACTTGGCTCTTTGGCTTTGCTAGGACTTTCTCGCCTACCTGCTAGGGGAGAAGCACAGCCAGAAACGGCAACGAGAACTTTCCACAGCAGGTACATTTAAATGCAATCTTCCTGGCCATAAATCACAGTTTAATCTGACACAAGAGTACACCTCAAGTCCTCATCAATTTGCCTTCCTGAGCTGCACGTGAACGTGAATATAAAGGGCTCCTTGATTTATCCAGCCCAGAGGAGCTGTACGGTGTTTCTTTTAATAGCTGATGCTTTATCTATCAATTCCCCACTCCCCCGTGTCTACTCCTGAGCAGGTGATTAGAATTTGTCGAGATCTATACTTCACCACAAAGCAGACCCACTTCCCATTACAGTTCTAATGCACTAGCTTTTATCAGGGGAAAATGCAAATATTTATCAGCCCCCGGATTTATAGGCACCAGAAAAAAAAATAAGACATTACCATTTTAAAGCTCCTTTTCATTGCTGTTTCATGCCATCTTTCAGTACTGCTCACGTGCCTGTGCTGCTGCAGAGCAGGGGAAGGGCTGATCCCACCCAGACCCGAGCACAGGTCCCTAAGGTTTCATCCAGAGGGGTTTTAATTTCAAGGGGCCCTTTTGCAATATGCAAAGCCAATTAACTGATTAGCTGAGCCACCTGCTCACGGAGAGTCCCCTTCAGAGGCTAAGCTCAGGATAGAGGTGCAAAAGTTGTTTTGGGGGGATTTAGCCTGGATTTCCACCTTTAGCTGTGAAAGTACTCACCCACAGCTCCTCCAAAGCCCAGCATCTTCTTCTCTGAGGTTTGTATTTACCCCCAGAAGGGCATCCCTGGGCAGCTCTTTAGTGATTTTTGGACATTTCTGGGTCGGTCCCCATCAAGGCACCTGCCAGAAAAAAATAGGATTGCTGGGCACTCTGCGAGGAGTCCCCTGTGTCCCATCCATGCGTCGAGATACATGGTGTTCAGCTGTTATTTCTATTACCCAGCATTTAAGTCCCTCATTAAGAGGTGTTAACTCTCATTTAATTCCCTCTCAGGATGGCAAGTGTTCATGTTTAATGAACTTTCTGCAGAGCCATCTGGGGAGATTTAAAACAACCCCTCCGGCAGCTGGTTGGGGTGTGATTAATGACAGCTGCGGACTCGAGCAGAGCAGAACCAAGGGGACAAGGCTCCTGCAAAGAGGTACGAGCTCAGCCGTGGTGAGCATCCCTTGTTCCTCCCCAAAAACAGCACAGCTCACGGCGAGGGGCCCCATCAGCCTTTCACTTGGAGGAGAGGTCGAAGTCTTGCAACAAATTATTTTGGGACTGTGTACGTGAGCACTTCCAAGCAATGGAGATGGGCAGATCCATTCCAAAGAAACTTTCAAGCCTCCTTCTGTTTTGCTGTGCTGTTAATCTTTGCATCCTGCACAAAATCCTTAAACAGTCCCCAGTGCATCAGTCTCAGGAATGAAACTGCACAGAAATAAAAATAATAATAATTGCTGTGCTCTTTGCTCAGGTCCATAATCAGTAATCCCCTCTGCTCCGTGGCTGTCCCTTCTGTATCCCCCTCCTGGCAATTAACCAGGGAGGAACCAGGGTTCACTGAAAGCATCTTCCAACCTTGCGTTGGCGATCATTTGCAACGCTCTGACAGAGCCATCAACAGAACAAGAAATAATTTGGCAATAATCCTATGTCACAAGCAAAGATGACAAAGCTGCAGTCAGCTCCCCTGCACTTCCCTGACAGATAATGTAGGGAAATTCATTGAGCAGCTCAAGGCTGCTTACAAATGACTTCCCTAGGACTGGGGGCATGCTCTGAATCTCTCCACATGCACACAAGGCATTTATCAATTTTATTCACTTTTTTTTTTTTTTCCCCAGGTCGAAGCACTCTTCTCAGCTGTTCCTTGATGCACCACGTTGTCTGTAGAGCAGCAGACTGTGGCCACGCATCCCTGCTGCTCTTCTCCAGCCACAGCCTGCAGGGGCTCGCAGCGCTCAGCCGGTGGCACCAGGCATTCCTGGGGACACGGGACATTTATTTTTCAATATGTTGTGGTCTGCGTTAGGTTTTCTGCTGCCTGGGTGAAGCCCCTTAAATCTTGCTCCAAGTGACAGCTATACGACTGCCCCCTGCTTCCCGGAGAGGTCGTTAGATTTTAGCAGCAGTGGCATTCACCCAGCGTTTTGCCAGGGGAATACTGAAGGTCCAGCATGTCACAGCGTTATGTAAGGCTGTAAAAATATGGCTTTCCCCCGCATAAATCACATTTCTATGTCAGCAGCCAGTGAGCAGTAAGGGAATTTGTTTAACCCTGCCGTGCCTAGCAGCTGGGTCACCTTCCCACAACGCAGCCATGAACCCAAGTGGAATCATCCCTGCCTTTTCCCTTGTGGCCCCAAAGAGTTTGCCCCCCGTCCTTGTGCAGGAGCTGTAAATCCTTTAAATCCACTTATCTGCTTCTTCCTCTCCTTCGTTATTCCTGCCTTGTGTAACCCCAGCTGCCTGCAGCAGGAGGAGGCACATCCAGGCGTGCCCCTGGCATCGCAGCCATCCATCACCCGTGGCACTTCTGGCTCTCCTCCCCTGAGACCCATCACCATCACACTTTGCGCCTCTCCTTCAGTCCACAAACACTCTCCTCACCCTCATTGTCTGTTGTCAGAGTCCGGCAGCGTCCTCACAAAGAGCAGCAATCACCGAGAAGGTGGCCAGCACAAAGCAGGGGTGGGATGGATGGGGATAATTCAGCAAAAGACAGAAGGAGATGGACCACAACCAAGCTTAACTCAATGCCACAAATTTTGCAGTGCTGTACTTTTATATGGGGATCTTAGCACAAAGGTGACCCTTGGGTATCTCTCGAATGCAGCTGTGTCCTCCTAGTGCTCCTCTTGCACTGCGCATGCTGTAGGGAACACAATGAATGAGGCTCTCATATGACACCAACCACAAGGACTATTCCAGTCTATGCAAGACAGCTGAGAAATGACAGCAGAATTATTCCCATTTTATAGGTTAGGAACTGGGTCCAGACTCTGACCACCGCGTGCCCACTGACAGAGCTGGGAATGGAAATTGTACCTCCTGAGCCTCCAAGCAGAGCTTTATTTGCAACTACCCTCCCTCCGTGTCTGAATATTTGTTTTACATCCATCCCTTGAGCTCAGCGACTGAATTCTTGGCTCAGGGTGGCTTGCCAACAGTTTTGCTCCAGGCTGGTGGAGGAGTCAGGACTAGGATTACACTTTGTGTCTGCTCATGTGGGTACCCAAAGGAAATTTGGCATTAAAGGGGTGCTTTGGCCAAGGCAAGACCCTAACTTGCAGATTCGTGTCCTCATTGATGACATAAACCTCTGTGCTTTGAGGCTGTCGACTGCCTGGTGGATGCAATCAGCAGGGACTGGTCGCCCACCAGTTGTGTGGTGGCCTCATAGCCCCACGGGACGTGTGCTCCATCCCTCCTGGATCAGAACTGGAAGGTGCTTGCTGGGCTGCTCTGCTAACACAGTGCATACCTAGAACAGCTGGGTACCACTTCACGTGCAGTCTGGAGCACAGAAATGGAGCTCAAAATCAAGCAGAAATTCCAGGATGGGACGTGCACAACCTCCCCCCCGGCACCAGGGCATCCTTTCTGCAATGGGTCCCCTGCCAGCAGCATGCCCAGGCGAGGCTGCTGCAGGGACAGCACTTGGGAGATGTATTTTGGGGTGGTGGCACGTTTCCCAGGAGCCCTAACACAAGATACACAGGGATCAGCCCCTCTGGCTGTGGATGGAGCCATCCGGCTGATGCAGCACTTCCATTCCCTACGGTGAATTGCTGCCTCCTTCCTCGTCCCTCTTTGTAATACGGAGGCCTTTTTCATTTCCCCTCGGTTGCTTATTCATACCTTAATGGCACTTGATTTTCAATGGGCTCTTACAGCCCTCGCCTGTGCATCCTCTGCAATGCTATTAGGCTTCTCAGCGCTCCTCTGTTCTTTAAACAACCTTTTCTGCATTTCCTGCAGAGACATCTAACTGTGCCGGGGTTACACAGCTTCTGTCGGCGTCCCCATCCAGCTGAACGTGGCCATTCTCAGAGGGTAACAAGAATAGCAACAAAGCCTTTGAAATATATAAAAATTCAGATCTGAGTCCCTCAAGCTCTTTGTGTTGGCTGGTGCATGCACCGAGGAGGGAAATTGGTCTTCAGTGCTTATCAAGCACCGGTGCTGAGCTCCCATCAGCTTCAGCCGGCCTGAAATTGCTTTTCCCCTTCCAAGATAAAGCTCAACACCATTTAATTTTACAGTGCACCAGTATGAGAAGCAGTGAGGGGAGTGAGTGGCAGACTTAAGAGCCCCTCAGCCTCCTGGTTTGGGAGTGGGGTCTTATGAGATGTGAAGTCCTCCTTGCACAACCCCTTCCCTGCTGGCCTTTGCTGTTTGGACCCTGTGTGTCTGCTCTGTGGCACATCTTCCTTCTCCCAGAGATGTTTTCTGAAGGGACCGTGTTTGCTAAGCCTCTACTCTCCCATTTGAATCGGGACTTCTGCCTGAATCCCTTTCCTGGATGACGAGGAAGACGCGATCACGAGCTCTCTAGTGAATGCTGATACTGCTATTTGCTTTCCAAGCACTTAGCTGGTCCTCTGAGGCCTGCTGCACATCCACCTGCTAACACAAGAAATGGCATTTCAGTCCCTTCATCATCACATTATTGGTTTTTTTTTCAGTGATTGCATCTTCCCTGCCATGGCAAATGCACCCGCAGCCCTGCGGGTGGGTGCTGGTCCCTGCTGGCCTGCGGGGAGCTGCAGCACCTCTGCTCTCCTCCCACCTGCATAAACTGAACCTGAATTTAGCAATTTCTCACCATGGGGGTGAGAAATGAGCCCTGTGTCTGCCCTTGCACATGCCCACAGATGTTGTTGGTTTTCGGTGGGGCTGACAGGAGGGGTGGAAGGAGAGGGAGATCCTGCAGGGACAGCTGAGAGGCCCATCTAGGTTAATGCGACCTTAAAGCTTACTTATTGAGGTTGTTTTTCAGTGCCCAAAGCACAGATATTTTAACTTGCTCCTTAATTTGCTCTTAAGGCAGTTAGCAAAATTCCTATTATCAATCAGTCCATGGCAGGCTATCCGAGAGGCATGGCCAGGAACTGCGCATTAATTGTGAATGCTTTGCTGAATTTACTGCATGGCAGGACCGAATTTTTCACTCCGGGATGAAGCATGGATGCGCCGTTTGACACAATCAATACTTTTCTAGAATGCCAGGAAATTATTGGGGCTGCAGAACCCACATGTGGAGTGTTATCACCTCTCTTGGGCAACGTGCAGAAATATATCAACTCTTTCCCTGGAGTAGAGCATCCATGGATCAGCATGGGAAATAGGCTGGGGATAAAAGGTGACACCTCCCTGACTGCAAAAACACCTCTGTGTTTGCCATTCCAGACCCAATGAGACCCTTATCCCTCCCAAAATTGTTCTGCTTTTCCTACTACAGCTCCTTGCCACCCCATCACAACGACACAGCTGGATTCCCAACCATCAAACCAAGGCAAATCCTCTCGTTTTTTCCCAATTCTCTCAATAAGTTTAAGTTCTGTGTCCAGTGTAACACTGGAAGCAGCCCTCGATGACCATTAAAACCCACATGAGGTGAGAATCTGAGCAGTGGTTTAGTAACTTTTTCTGGGAGTTTATCTCAAAGTAGCTTTTGATAGATCCATGGGAGATGTGGTTCCTGGGAACATCCCAAGCAAGAGGCAGAGAGTCAGAGAACCTGCTTGGCCACGTAACAAGGATCATTTCCACCTTGCTTGGATCCAAGGAAGATGTGCAGAGGTACCTGGCTGCCTTGTAGAGCTTAAAATGATTTTTAGGTGAGGGAGAAGCTGGGCTTTGCCTTCCTGCAGCTCTGAACCCAATTTTTTGCAGAAGCTCCCACTTGCAGATTTTACCTCTGAACAGATTAACTCCTTGTCAGGCCTTTTTGTAACAGCCTTTTCTTTTAAACTAAAACATCTTTTCCTTCTCATATTTACTCATCACTTTCCTGCAGTTTCTATACAAGTATCAAATGCAAATGGATTTTCTGTGGTCTCTATTTCTTGTGCTATGGAAAATTCCCCGTTTCAGGCAAGTTTCTTTTCAAGGGGCCATCTCGGACACCCTTAGATTGCAGATATTGAATATAGAAAAGAAAAAATAAATGGGAGAGAGGAAGGAGAGAAGGGTATGGACAAGTGGAAAATCCCATTATATTATAGTATGAGTAATTAGTATAGGGATATAATAGACTGAGTACTACGAACTGATAACCAGCATCCTCCCAAACACCTGCAGCTAAAGGGACCTCAGCTCTGCCGTGGCTGTCCCTGGTGCTGCCCTGATTCCCTCCTTCCTCACACAGCCACAAATCAAAATTTCCTCCCGGGGCTTTATCCTCTCCATAGCCCCAAGCAGCAAGGCACCGCCAAGGATCATCCTGCACCCAGTTCTGCAAGCCCCTGGTGCCTGAAGCATCTTGTTGGCGAGGTGAGAAGGAGGGCAGACACCTCCCCAGGCCATTTCTTTTATCACCTGGGTGTGTGTGACAGCTCCTCCAGGTCTCCAAGCCTGGTGACAAGTGGCTCCGTGACAGCTGGTCCAGCGCCTGGTGGCACCGATGCCCGTAAGCATCCACCACGCTCCCCAGCAGCAGGGAAACTCAGCGAGGTGTTTGTCAAAAGTGATGGAGGACCAAACCCTGGGGTCTCTAAAATTCACTGATTTGTGTTATGGGGAGCAGGTTTTTACTGCAGGTCATTGTCCCGAGCTGGTGACCCCAACATCAGGAGATGCACAGCAGGATGGGCTTGGTGCTTGGCCACCAGATGGGTAGGAGACAGGCTAAATGCACAGACAAGTCCCTGCTATTTAGTGTGTAGATTAAAAAAATGAAAAAATAAATGAGCCCTTAATAGTTGGCCATCAGAGTTCTTTGTGCCCCTGTTGCCTGTGCCCAAATCTGCAGAGGGGCTCCCAGCATCACGTCCCCATGGAGGAGGCCAAAGCAGCGTCCCTGTGCCCATCCCTCTCCTCTGCATTCCCACAGGGCTTGGGGATGAAGCAGAGGTAGTTTGGGGGAAGATACCTACCTGTTATCTGGCTTTAATCACCCTCCTCTTAAAGCCATGGCAGGAGCAGAGCGCACCAGGGCACTGGCAGGGTCTGGCCCAGGAGATGCTCCCCAGCACCAAGACAACATCGCTGTTAGCACAACCCAGCCCAGAGCAACACCACCCCTCATCCCTTTGTAACCTGCTGTATACAATCCCCTGGGTCTGGATGCAGAAGAACTCAGCTCAGAGGGATGCCATGAGCTTACAAGTCCCTGGAGCATCCCTTGGTGAGCCCAGCATCTGCCACAAGCTGGCTGGGGCTGGCAGGGACCTCCTGAGAGCATCCGATCCAATGCCCAGCTCGAGCAGCAACACCAGAGCTGCTTTTCCAGTGCCCTCTGTTTCCTCGCAGTGCTTTTTTCACCTCTACACCCTGCCCAGTTTCAGCTCCGTGCTCCTTGCTTGCTCAGACCTTTCCCTTTGCCCACTGTGCCCAGCAAACCTGGGAGGGACACAGCCCACAGAAGGAGGAGATGCGGGATGGAAATCTCCTGCACAGCTTTTTTTTTCACATGGAAATAATTTGGAGGAATTATTAGAGAGGACCCCAGCACGGAGGTGCATGGGGCTGGCAACATCTCCCCCTCCTGCTGCTGCTGCAGGAGCCTTGACACTGGCTCCAAGAGGCTCTGGCACCACGTTGGGCAGCCAGGCAGAGAGGTGAGGTGCCCTCACTGTTGGGATTTGTTTGCTCTAAATAAAGGTTTAATTAACAATATCCATCATTCACACCAAGAGGTTAGTGCAGTCCCTGCGGGGGTTGTTCACAAGGTTTTACAGGAGCCTTTTCTCACATCCAGCATTGCCAGTTTGTTTCTCACCCCAAGTGCCACAACAGACGGCTCCTTCCCTCCTCCCAGCCTCTTTCCAGAGGGATGGCCACTGATGGGGTCAAACCTGTTCTCTCCCTTTAATCTGCACAGCATGGGGAGAAAAAAAAAAAAAAAATGAAACTCCCTTTAAAGCAAAAACCTTTGCTGCAATCAGTTTCCTGCACTGTGTTGCAGGTCTGGGGGGGATTTTGTAGGGTTTGGAGGCACCACAGTGTGGCCACTGCTGTCCTGGGCACGTGCTGCATTTGCAGTCCATCTGCAAAATCTTCAAGATTTTAAGAGCCAGCAGCTCCTGGATTTAAGATCCTGCAGGAAAAGCATGGATAGGAATGACAAGATCCCAGCAGCAGCTTGGAAAGAAGTCATTTTCTGGGGAATAAAGAATAAAGAAGTCTCATTTGGAAGCTTCCACCCTGCAATTGCCCTCAAGGCACGAGGAAAGACATTGGTGTGAAGCTGTAGCACAGCACCAAAATCCCTTGACCAGATTCAGAAGCAATATTTCCTTGCAGGATCCCATTTTAATAGAGCCCAAAACGTCTCTCTGTGCCCTGACACGCAGATGCGGGAGTGCCCCGAGCAGGGCCAGTGCCCCGAGAAATGCCGTTCAGAGTGGTGAGCAGTTCTGCAGCAAGCTGACAGCCAGGGATGCAAAAAAATAAATAAATAATATATTTTAAAAAATATATAAATTAAATATTTAAATAATAATTAAAAAATAAATAAAACAACAACCAAGATCCACTCTGCCCTGGGGAAAAACCCACGTGGGAGCAAGAGGGGAGGAAGGATGGGGACTGGGACCTGGGAGGGAGTGAGGGGGACACAAAGGGGACAAAAGGGGCTTCCCAACAGATTCTGGGTCTCAACAGAGGCAGGCTTCATTTCTGGCTGAGCCACTAGACAAGGTCCTCAGGTCCAGTTCTTGAAGGAATAACCTTGTTTTGGGGTGCACCCGCTGCCTTAATACCTGAAGGATGGGTCCTTGTGCTCCATGGGTCTCTGAGCTCTCCAGATATTTCCCTTCTCTCCTGGTTTCTGGAGGTTGGTGCTTTGCTCTTAGTGGTAGCGAGCCAAGAAGGCACCTGCAGAGTTTGAGTTTTGGCACTCAGATTAAATTTTAGGAACAGATTGAAGCTCTCCAGCTTTTATTTTATTTTACTTTATTTTATTTTATTTTATTTTATTTTATTTTATTTTATTTTATTATTTTATTTTATTTTATTTTATTTTATTTTATTTTATTTTATTTTATTTTATTTTATTTTATTTTATTTTATTTTTGTAGAGGAAAGAGGGTATTTTCCCTTCTTGCACAAGCTGAGAAAGGGAGAAGCTTCAGAAATCTCTTTGCCCGTGTTGCAAGCACGCTGGCTGTTCTTGGACAAACAACCAAACCTGACTTCCTACAGACTTTGGGGAAGAATTGGTGTTTTTCAGTGAGATGCTGCATTTTTAATTTTATTTATTTATTTATTTTTGTCTGGCTACCTCATGGATCCCTGCAAATGCTGTGTACATCTACGTGTTCCTGCAGGTATGGAGCTGAAATCCTGAGGAGCTGAAGGCCTGGCCCAGCAGAGCCTGAAGTTTCAGGCAGTCCTACAACACCTGGGAAAAATCATCTAAGCTTGTGCTGTATTTTTTGAATATGGGTTTTCTGGAATTAAAACACACCCAAAGTCAGGCCAGGAAGAAGAAGAGCACTGACTGTCCTTCGTGCGCCCTGGAAATGGGGCAAGAAAGAGGAGTTTTAGACAACCCCAGGGAGATTTAGGGTAGAGGTTGCAGAAGCTCTGTGGATTAGGATAGTTGAGTTCTCACAGGTTTCCCAAAGCAACCACAAAATTATTTGTGGTCCTATTGAAGGTCCCCATGGGTCTGCATGACCCAAGCCCAAAACCTCCTGCTCTTCCCCCAAAACTTTGGGTGTCACAGCCTGTGGAGTTCACCAGTCCCATCTCCATCACGTTAACTCCTCTCTGCTCAGCCCTACAGGAGAGGGCTTGTGATTTCCATCCTTTCCAGTAAACAGAGCCATGATCCAGGCTTTGAAATAATTACTTGCAGCCTCCTAACTTGCACAAGGTTAGATTTAAGCCTTAATTTAATGGTTTATCTGGAGAGCAGGAAGTAAGCTGGGCCTGCCAATTAGGAGCCATCTGTTTTCTCCTAATCCTTTGCAGGCTCCAGACCAGCAAACAGCAACCACCACGGTGGGACCATCGCTTGCAGACATCCCACCAGCTCTCCATGAGACGATGCCTCCAGGGACCACATCCAGGGGTGCTCAGCACCAAGTGGCTCCTTCCAGCCCTGGGGACCATGGTGAGATCCCAGGGGTTGATCTGGAGAGAGGTCAAGGACCACGATGGGCAGTGCTGGAGGGGTTGGAGCCTTGAGATGATGGAGATTGCTGCTTCGGGGAGTACCTTGAGCCCTGATGAAGAAAGACCTTCAGAGGGTGGATGGATGGAGAAACTCTTGTCACAGAGGGGTGGGCAGATCCCTCCTGTGGAAATACCCATTTCCCAAATCCCTCCTTCCACCCCCCAACAGCCCATGGAGGAGATACCAAGGAGCATCTTTCCTCACCCATGTCCCCAGGGTTGGCACAGGGACCTTCCCCTCTCTTATTCCCCACATGCAGCCCCCAAGTGAGGCCAGATCCTGGAAACCAGACCTGGCTCTGCTCCCGAGCCAGCCAGTCCCATGCCCTTGGTGCATCACCAGCAGCTCTGAAGATAATAATAACTCTGGATGCAATCGCATCAGGCTTGCTCATCTCAAACATTGTGCAGCAGGACTTTTTTAGACCTCTATTATAAACTATTTAGGGGGTGCTGAGAGCTATCTGCCCTCTGATACGGGGACCCCGTGGAGATGACATCTCCCACGCCATGGGCAGAGCCCCCTTGGGGACGTGACCCAGAAAAAATCTTTGAGAAGTCAGAAGTTGGGGGCTCCCCCCACTCCCTCCCACAGAGCAGCCTCAGAGCAGCCCTTGCTCTAATTGTCGGAAGGTTTCGCCGCAACCTTGATGAAGCTTGGGGTTTTTTTTTTATACGCCAACCATTAAACAAAAATAAAACAGCAATAACAGAGGGATCGTTTGCCAGATGTTATTGCCACCCTCGTCTGCATTTTCTCCTGCAAAAAACCTTCTGGCTGCAGCGTTTCGCTCAGGCATCGCATCCTGGGGGGTGGTTTCCCTGTGCCCCCACCCCAGATGCCCCCACAAAGCCGGGAGCTGCTTGCTCCCCGTGCCCCCCACAGCCTCCCCATCTCCTGCTCACTCTGGGGGGAACCAGCCCAGGGGCTGCCCCAGCCCTGACAGGGGAAGCTCTGGGGGGAGGCTGCTTTGTGGGTTGTTCGTGGCTTTGATTCATGGTGCTGGAGATGCTCCTGCGGGAAATATCCCGCTGCTGAGTCACTCCCCGGCTTTTGACAGCAATCCCTCCCTGCAAGCACCTTCCCAGCCCAGCGGGAGGCTGGATCAGTGCTGGAGGGGGACCTGGCTTTGGTGGCCAAACCCAGAGCCCCCCGGCTCTCCATGTGTCCAGCCTCTCTTTGGCACAGTCAGGGGTGCACCAGGCTCCATCCAACACAACCTCCTGACACTTTGCTCACCCCTAGACCTCACAAATGGGATTTCTCAGTGCAGCCCAGGATAAATCATAAAGTTGTTGGCCAAGGACAGTGCAGAAATGTCAAGGAATGACTCGAAGGTGCCTTGGAGAAGGTACCAGGGATGGATAGATGTAAGCGTGGCTCCACGAGACCTTCCCATGCTGGGCTGCCGAGGCAGCTTGCCCACCCAGAGCTCTGTGCAACCACTTGGTGACCCCCCCAGGGCACCAAGCACCCCTCTGGGGCAGGATTGATCCCCCCAGAGAGTCTGCATTGCTGGGCTGACCCCTGCCCAGGACCATGCAAATGCAACACCTCCTGTTTCCACACAGCACCTTTATCCCGAGTGGTCCCCTGGGGAGAAGCTCCTAGAAAGCATCCCCAAAGCACCTTTATCCCCTTCTGACATTGCCTTCACCCTTGTCCCCTGTGTGGGAGGCAGGGGCAGGTCTGTCCTTGTTGGCTTTGGTCTGTGAGTCCCCTAGGACGCATTTCAAGCTGGCAGATCCCTGCAGTTCATAAAAGGAAATGGGATTCATTTTTCTCCTTTTTTTTTTTTTTTTTTTTTTTTTTTTTTTGCTGGGCTTTCAGTCCGCAGTGCCAAGCCAAAGCCCTCGATGTTTTACAGCTCTCACTAATGCAGCGGTGCTTCCCAAAGCAAACTGTTTATGAACGCGCCACGGAAAGGAAGGGGGAAGGTCCCCACGGCGAGTTATTTATAATCCCGCTGATCACTGGCCTCCGCTTTTCCCCCGAGCACCTCGTTCGGAGGCTGGAGGCAGGAGTTTTCAAGCACACAGTTGGCTCCGTTGTCCCTTCTTGCTCAGAAATCACCACCGAATCTCCCCCAGGAAGAATTCACCATAAATGTTTTCTGCGGAGCTCGGGTTCATCGCAGGCGAGCCGCTGGTTGCTATATAGCCGTTATTCGTCCCAAATTCAAAGCAGCCTCAAATAGCCCCAAAATCCTGTTGTGCACAGGAGAATAGGAACAAATCATGGCCCAACATCTCAGCTATCCCTTAGGGTCTCTAGGGACTGCAGGACACTCAGGTCTTGTGCTCTCATCGGGTTCCCCTTGTCTCCGAGGAGCCACATTTCCCATCCATCAGCATGGCCATGGCCACGTGTACATTTTACACTGCCTATTTTTTCCCCTTTGGACTCAGGAGACCTTTTATGCCACCTAAAATATACAAATCTGGGTCTTACCACAGTGCCTGAGCAGCTGGAAGGCAGCAATACCCAGGGGTGACCTGGCCACATCAGCTCGGTCTCCATCACTGCTCCCTGGGGAGATGAGTGAGGAGACTTCTGCCCCAGAGCAGAGCTGGGCAGAGACATTTCCATCTGTGCAGTGGGAAGCAGCAGGGGGGTGGCTAAAGGTTTTTCCATGTCCATTGTGGACAGGGACACTAAATTTGAATGCCCACCACCAAGCACTCTGGAAAAGCCCAGATGGGACTACATATCTCCATCCCCACCCGTGCTGATCCCCAGCCCCATGGCACAGCAGAAGCAGCACAGGCAGGGACAGGGGACCTCCCTGTGCCCCCACCTCTCTCTGTCCTCCCCATTTTGTTTTTTAATTTCTCACAGCAGGACAGAAATGGATTTGCAACAGCTTCCTGCCCATCTCCACTCACAGTGCTGAGTGCTAATTTCAATGCCCCTCTACTTCTGATGTGCCTGTCCATCATCACCATCCCCACTATCACTATCACCATCATCACCATCACCACGATCATCATCACCATCACCACGACCACCATGACCACCACTACCATCACCACCACCATCACCACCACCATCACCATCATCGTTACCACCACTACCATCAATACCATCGCCAACAACAACACCATCACCATTACCACCACCACCATCACCATCACCACGATCATCATCACCATCACCACAACCACCATCACCACTACTACCATCACCACCATCATCACCACCACCACCATCACCACTACCACCATCACCACTACCACCATCATCACCACCAATACCATCACTACCATCGCCAACACCAACACCATCACCATTACCACCATCACCATCACCATCACCACCACCACCACCATCGTAACCATCATCACCACCACCAGCAGCACCACCACCACCAGCAGCACCACCAACACCATCACCATTACTATTACCACCATCACCACCATGACTACCACCACCACCACAGCATGGGCAGCCTCCTCCACACCACCCCCCAGCCTACACAGATGGGGAGGGAAGCCCCCAGGAGCAGATGGCACCAAGCAGATGCCCCCATGGCACTGTCCCCAGCTGCCAGCCCCGTCCCCAAGGATGCCCATGCCTCCACCTGCCCTCACCACATGCACAGGAGGAGCTCCAAGTTTACCCCTGCTATTGGACATCAAAACCAGGACTCCCCAGCTCCATGCCCAGAAGCCGCAGACCCAAGCTTTAATTAAATATTCTCAAGGTGCCGCACGCTGCCGTGGGCGAGAGTGTAATTTGTCATGTCTCTGTTATTAATTGTCAGCGCCGATATGGGTAATTTCAGCCCCCCAGTCCCAGGCTCAGGAAAATTTATGGCTTTTTTTTTTTTTTTTTGCTTGGCACAGTCGCGGGAGCTCAGCTGCCTGGCGAGGAGAAGGATCCAGGGGGAGCACAAGCTGGAGATGCGGTGACCATCATCTTCTGGCTGCCTGATTTGCCCTGGGTTTGTGCCTCCGTACATTGGGAGGCTGCGAGCAGCTACACATCCTCCTGCCCTGGGTGCAAAGCTCAGCATCGTGCAGCACGGGGAGGCAGGATGCTGCTCACCCCCCTCCTCCAGCCCACGTCATTAACGCGCTTTCCAACCCAACTCTGGAAATGGATTTGACACCCTGAAAAGCATGAAATAATATTTTTTTTTTTCTGCAGTGGTGCAAAAAGATAAACAGGCCCTGGGGGCGTTTCTGCAGCAAGGAGAGGCACGAGGCCACTCTGAGCCCTTTGCCTAATTACCCATCCCACAGCATCGGGCAGATAATTCTCCTCTGTGGACAACCTCCAATAAAATTGACTTAAATATTAAAACCTTGAAGGGAAATCAGCTTTTCTCACCCTTTTTGTTACCTATTTTGTGTACACGCTAATGGCCCGTGCCACTTTATTATACATGGGCCCTCCTGGCGATACAGATCAGCACGGGCTTGGTGACGGGTAGGAGAGCTCCAGCAGATCGAGTGAACATGAAAATTCACGAGGAGGTTCCCATCCCCATTTTTGGGCAGCTTGAACACACAAGCAGGAGCCATTAGGGTGCTCCACGGCTCAGAGGAGAGAGAATAGAAATAGAATAGAATAGAATAGAATAGAATAGAATAGAATAGAACAGAACAGAACAGAACAGAACAGAACAGAACAGAACAGAAGAGTTCAGTTGGAAAGGACCTTCAAAGACCATCCAGTCCAACCACCCAAACACCTCAGGGCAAAAAGGTCCACCCAGACCTCACCACATGCCCGTGTTCCCACTGAACACATCCGTCTTTGCATCTCCCATCCCCTCGGTGTCCATAACCAAGCTGTCTTCTGCACAACCCCATCCTCCCATCCATGTCCCACCTGGGTGTCTCCACTCTGTCCTGGGGGTCTGCATGGCATGGGGAGAGGCAAAGCCAACAACGGGGCAGCAGAAGTGCTACCAAAACTATTTCACACTGGGACACGCTGCCCTGTGCTCCCACATGGCTCCAACCCAGCGCCCTGCACCACTCCTCCAGCTTCCTATGGCTCGGTGGAGAATTTAGGGGATGCCCTGAGATGCATCACATCTGCATGTCCAGGCACCAGCCAGACCTTGAGCATCACCTCTTTGCAAGGGGCAAAGCCTCACAATCACCACATTGCTGCTGTTATTGTGTTGGGTTTGCGGGTACCCGACCTTGCAAGCCTCCCAAATCCCATCCCCATGCCTCGTTGCATGGATCCCATTAAAGCCAAGTGGTTGACACTGTCCTCTCTGTCCTCCCTGCAGAACCAGAGCCACTTCCCAGCTGTTTGCAGGTGGCCAACGTCCTGTACCCAGCACCAGCAGAGCACCGTTGGCTTTTCTTTAGGATCACACCGCTCCTTTTGGTGTAGCACAAGCCCCTGATGTGCAGACCCAGTCTGGAGAGCTCTGATCAACCCCAGCCCACAATTATCCTGTAACCTCAGTAATAGGATCCCCCTCTCTCCATGAATGATCCCCTGCAGCACCATAATGAAACCATCTCTTCCCTCTTAGCCCTATGGGTGGGTGTCCCCTCTGTGCCCAGCTCGCCCCATCCACCCCTGACATCCCTGGGACTGTCTGTGGGACCAGCCCCATTCAACCCCATCCCTGTCGGGCCACATCCCCACAGTGCTGGGGCCACCCTGGAGCCATGGAGTGGGTGACGTGTGCCAGATTCCCATTGCCCCTGTGCCCAAGGGGGATAAAACCTCCCGAATCGCGCAGCTCCTGCGATGGAGGGCACGATGGAGAGGACTCCGACTCCTTGGGAGGGTCAGCAGGGAAAAACGCTGATGCAAGTAAATCCAGCTCACCGTTGGGAGGAAGACTGTGCCCTCCGGACTATTTTTGGCTTGTTTTTCTTAACTATGGAGCCACTGATCTATGATATTGTCGCTGCTGTGACTAAGGGCTCTGCAGTTGGAATCGCATCAAACGGGAGTTGGAAAGAGGGCAGCGCGGGTCCCGGGGGACTGGTAATGGGAGAGAGCCCTTCACCTCCTGTTTACACTTTAATGCCCATGCAGGTAATTCATTATTTATTGCTAATGTATTTATAGAGCATTACTAGCACACACGGTGCTTTGCAGACATCTGGGGGAAAGGTTCCCCCCTCCCTCGGCTCTCGCGGTTAAACAAAGCCCCAGCTCTGCTGACCCGTTGCCTTTGTACCAAAGCCCTGGTGCTTTCTCTCCGAGCTGGAGGAGCCGCCTCTCCCTCCTGGGCTCTGTGACATTTCCAGAGGTGCCTTTTTGCTGCTGGCTCGCTGCAGCATTTGCTGCGTGCATGCAATGAGCAGGACAGGCACCAAAGCCAAGCCTGGCCGCAGGCACCCAAAGCGCCTGCTCCTGGCACCTTTCAAGCTTCAGCCTTGTTCTCAAAGCATCAAACATCACGGATAGGACCAGGATTTCATTTATTTGGCATGAAAAGCCACAGTGGTGCTCCCAGGGCCCGCACCCAGCTGCTCCATGAAGTTTGCAGGTCCCGAGTTGCTCCCGAGTTGCTCCAGTGCCTCTGCCCCTGGCACCTCTCCATCTGCAAACAGATTGCACAGGACTGCCCCAGCCCACCTGCCTGCAAGTGGCTCTGCAAGCCCAGAACATTTACATGCACAATCTTTGATACCACCCTAAAATATGCACCCCTTAGCACAACACATCCAACCCCACCCAGGCGATGAGGAATCAAAGAGCAGAAGCGCCGTGGGCTGGGAGCCATACCCAGACGGATGGGCGGTGGCTGTGCCCCCAAAACGACCCTCACCCTCTTTAAACCCAGTGGCCAAGGGATGTGGGTGCTGCCAGCAATGCAAGGAGGTCCCAGGTCACCGCTGTGCCCAGGATGAGCTCGTGCCAGCAGCACTAAGCAGAGCTCAGCCACCGGGACATGTTGGCTGCGTGTTTTGTCTCCCCATCCCCACTGCCTTTTATTCCACATTTCTTATCTGCACCCACTGAGCCAGGGGAAGGCTCCTCAGGGACACCGCTTGGCCATGGGCATGGCCCAGGGTCGGAGCCAGCCCCAACACCCATCGGGTCCCTGCACCACCCCACAGCAAAGCACAAAACCTCAAAACCTTCCCCCGGGTTCTTCTCCTGCCTCCCGAGCTGGGCTAAAAGCTGAATTTTACCAAAGTTTTTTTGTGATCCAAGCAAGAAAGGAAGGGAAGTCACCTAGGATGAAGCCAAAGCTGAAACGAGATTTTCAGTTCAGTGCCAGCCCTGTGCAAACACAGGTGGAAGGGTTTTTCAAAGTGAAAGACGAGTTGTTAGCAACAGCTTCACCTGGAAAGGTCACAGCACAACACCCCTCATTTTCCAGCATTTTTCTAAGGAGACTTCTGCAGGGAAAGGAGCAATTCCAGTGGCACGGGGGTGGATTTCAGTGGCATTAAAATGACCCAGCTCACACTGCTATTGCGACTGTCACAGCAGCTCTTCTCCACCTCCCAAGCATTGCACGAGGCTCTGCACCTTTCCCCGTGCAAAAACAACTCTCTCTTTGCACTCATGGAGCAAGACTTGAAAATGTGCCCAGGAGCAGCACAAAGGCCATAAAATGATTTATTTTTATTTTTTTTTAATAAAAATAAAAATAAAAAATCACCTTTTATGCCTTTGGATCTTCCCCTGTAAAAGACAAGGGGCAACGTATGTTGCTGATCGCCCGTTTAAGGCTGGCCAGCACTGAAAGTGTTTCTACGACACCTCCGGTCACAGAAACCTCAGCCCAAAAGCACTGCCCACAAACCACGAGGAAAAAGCAAGAAAACCCCATGGAGAGTTAGAGTTGGGATGTGTGGGGAGGAGGAGGAGAGCCTTCAGCCTCATTTGGCAGCAGCAGCAGGCAGGGAAAGAAGGGAACACCGAGCCTCCTGTGGATATGCTGTGAATGTGAGCCGAAGCCCTGGCTGCCCTTTTATTCCAGCTCTTGCTAAAAAGACAAAAAAAGCAACAGTGGTGGCAAAAATTGGGCATCAGAGCGCTCCAGGACTGTACCCACATCCCTCGGATGCAGCCCCCAAAATACCATGGGTATCATCAAAGTGGGGAAGGGGAGGCAATGCCACAGAGCCGGTGGCTACGTGCTGGTGGCACGAGCCTTCAGTGCTCTTTGGAAGCCTTGGGAAGAAAATGTGATGGTCCAGATTGATTTATTGGGAGCAAATTGTATCAATCCCAACCTAAATCTCATTGCAAGGACACGGGGATGCTGTGAAAGAAGACACAACGGTGCACACCGATCATCCACCCCAAAGCAACCCATTCCTTGGGGGATGGAGAGAGATGGGGGTGTCCTCGGGGTGCTGGGGGCTCAGCTTTGGGTTTTGCACCTCGGGAAAGCTACAGCCCAGCTGGAGGGAGGCCAGGGAACAGCGGCTGCAAAAGGAAGGAGGGGAAAGGGTGAATTCCACACCCGCAGCTGGGGCCCGAGCTGGTTTGGGGCTGGACTAGGCAGGAGCACGCTGGCTGCACATATCAGGCTCCCCGTCCTTCGGTGCGAGAGCAGACACAGCCTCGTGCTTAAATAATTCATGGCATAAAATTTGATGTATTCCTGAACCTATTCCTCCCCTGCCACCCCTCCCTGGCTTTCTCTGGCTGCCGTCATTCGCTGTCACTTTAAATATAGGATTTGTCCTTCCTGACAGCCCGATGTAGGGTGGCCAGGAGCAGCTGGAGCAGGCGCAAGGCACCCGCTCACACCGGCATCCAAAACGCACCCGGTCCCTGCAGAATCCAGGGGACTTCAGGGAGAGGGAATCCCGATGGGGAAAAAAAAATCCTTTGGGGAAAAAGGATTTTAAAAAGAGGGGTGTGAGATCAGGGGAGGGAAGAGCAGAAAAGCCAAGAAAAATGCAAATCTGCCCAGGCTGGGGGTTATTGTTGCAACCCCAACTCAGGTCCCTGGAGGTTTGTAGGCACCCCAAGGGGTCCAGCACCCACACCCTGATCCCTGGGCTGCTCAATGAGCAGCCTGCTCCTGCCTCTGCACCCCAAATACTTGGTGTAGATCCCAGAGCTGTGCCCCATGGCCAGGAGCTCGCATCCCCCCTCCCCGTCCACAGCAGCCCCCGGCCCTGGCAGGACCGAGGCAGGCTTTGCAGGAAGGAGCTCTTATTAGAGCAGCTGATACAAAAAGGAAGGTGGAAAATAAAATAAAATAAAATAAAATAAAATAAATAATAAAATAAAATAATAAAATAAAATAAAATAAAATAAAATAAAATAAAATAAAATAAAATAAAATAAAATAAAATAAAATAAAATAAATAAAATAAAATAAAATAAAAATAAAAAGCCGGGAGGAGATAACGGAGCCCGATGCCAGCTTTTTTATTCTGAGTGCCCGGTGGCAGCCGCCGCTCTCCGGGCTGCGGGGCTCGAGGATGCTGCGGGGACCTGGGGACACCCCCGGGACGGAGGGGACCGGGGTGGCCCCGAACCTCCCCCCCCCGGCTTGAAGGGGTCCGGGACAGCCCCCGGCAATTCCCTGGGCTGCGAAAACCGGGACAGCCCCAACCCTGCCCGCGGTGGAAAGGGACCGGGACAGCCCCGGGACGGTCCCCGGGCTGGGAGGGATCCGAGCAGCCCCGAGCCGAGCCGAGCTGGGCTGAACCGAGCCGGGCTGAGCCGAACCGGGTTGAACCGAGCCGCTCTGAACCGAGACACGTTGAAACGAGCCGGGATGAACCAAGCCGGGCTGAACCGAGATATGGTGAACTGAGCCGGGCTGAACCGAGCTGCGCTGAACGGAACCGGGCTGAGCCGAGCCGGGCTGAACCAAGCCACGTTGAACTGATTCGGGCTGAATGGAGCCAGGCTGAGCCGAGCCGAGCCGAGCCGGGCAGCAGCAGCAGCACCGCACCCCCGACGGCAGCCGCCCGCCGCTCTCCTCCGCCCAGCCCGCAGCCCCCCCGTCCTCCCCCTCCTCCTCCTCCTCCTCCTCTCCTCCCCCTCCTCCTCCCCCTCTCCTTCCTCCCCTCCTCCTCCTCCTCCCGCCCCCAGCCCGATTTGGGCAGCGGCGCGCCCGGCGCTTCCAGCAGAGCCGCCGGCTGCGGGCAGCGAGCTGCGGAGCCTGCTCGGCCCCGGGGGGGCAGGAAGGGAGGCAGCTCGGCTCCCCCCCCGGCCCTGCCCGGCCCGACATCCCCCCCTGCATGCCCGGGTGCCGAGCATGGCCCGCAGGCAGGCGCGGGCGGCGGGCGGGCGCTGGTTGCCCTGGCTGGGGCTCGCCCTGCTGCCCCTGGCCGTGCCCCCCGCCGCCGCCCCCGGGGGCTGCCCGTCCCCCTGCTACTGCGTGGCCACCCCCGAGCTGGTGCAGTGCCGCTACGAGCGGCTGGACGAGCCGCCGAGGGAGCTGCCGGCCTCCGTGCACAACCTGAGCATCGCCGGCAGCAACCTGAGCGTGCTGCGCAGAGCCGCCTTCGCCGCCGCCCGCCCGCTGCCCGACCTCCGCCTGCTCCGCCTGCGCCACGACAACATCCAGGCCATCGAGGACATGGCCCTGCAGGGGCTGCCGGCCTTGCGGACCCTCGACCTGAGCCACAACCCTTTGCTCTCGGTGGCCTCGGGCGCTTTCTCCGGCGCCCCGCTGCTGCGCACGCTGCAGCTCAACCAGGCGCTGCTGGCCGCCCCGCTGGAGGAGCAGCTCGCCTTGGCGCTGCGCAACCTCAGCCTGCGGCGCCTGGAGCTGGCGGGCAACAGGCTGCAGGAGCTGCCCTCCGCCCTCCTGCCCGCCGGCCTGGAGGAGCTGGACCTCCGCAACAACTCCCTGCAGCGGCTGGCGGCCGCCGAGCTGCGGAGCTTGGAGGCGCCGGGGCTGCGGGGGCTGCGGGTGTCCCTGGGAGCCAACCCGTTGCGTTGCGACTGCGCCCTGCGCCCGCTGCTGGCTTGGCTACGCTCCTCCGCCACCCGCGTGCTCGACGCTCGAAGCCTGCGCTGCTCTGGGCCTCCTCCGCTGCGCGGCACCTCGCTGCTGCGCCTGCGGCCCGAAGGGTTGGGCTGCGGGGCCTCCGAGGGCGGCGAGGCCGGGAGGCTGGAGACGGCCTCCTACGTCTTCTTCGGCATCGTGCTGGCCCTCATCGGCATCGTCTTCCTCATGGTGCTCTACCTGAACCGCCGCGGCATCAAGCGCTGGCTGCACAACCTGCGGGAAGCCTGCCGCGACCAGATGGAGGGCTACCACTACCGCTACGAGCAGGACGCCGATCCACGCCGCGCCAGCACCGCCGGCACCCCCGGCCTCTGACAGTACCCCCAAAATCCGCCCAATGCTGCCCCTCGATGCCTCCATCCCCGGCATCCTCCCCGATCCCATCCCGGTGCCACGGTGCTGCTCCGGAGGCAGAGCCACCCCTAGGGATGCTGCGCGTGCCCGCGTTGGGGTGCGTCCGAGTGGGGAGCATCCCCCTTCGGAGGGCTCCAGACTGGCTCATCCTGCACCCTGCTCCATCCCATCCCACTGGAACAGATCCTCTCCCCCATCCCCATGCACGTGTGGGCGAAGTGAGGGCTGGGACAGAGCCGTGGTGGCCCCGTGGATTTGGAGCCGCTCCCCACGCTGGTCCCCGTGTCGGACTCGCAGAGCACACGTGAGTGTTGGGCACATCCCGGGGAGCTGCGGGCCATACCTGAAACTGTCCTGGACGTTCCCGGAGCCCGGACTCAACTTTGACCATGTACAGCTCTTTCCTATTAGATTTGTATTTGACTAAGGCAAAACTTCGCTTGGTTTTTCTTTTTTTTTTCCCCATTTTTGTGTCTTGCTCCTCACCTGGAGGAAAAAGCACGGGCCAGCTTCTCTCCCCGAGTAACAACGTGCTTTTCTGAGCCCATTGACCGGTTTTCCTTTGTTTGGCACCACTTCCATCTCTTTCCAGGCACAAAACGATGCAGCCGTGTGGGAATCGCCTCCGCGGGCTGCGTGCATGTTCCCCGGGGCACGCGGGGGCAGCTCGTTTCGGACTCTAACCCAGCTCCTAGACTAGGCTGTCTCAGCACTCCGTAATTTCAAACGAGCGAAGCAAAAGCTCCAGCTCTAGCGCACCTGCCCGTGTTTGCTTTAGAACCGTGCCTGTTACTATATCCTACAGCAAATATATCGAAAGCTGCATCCCTTGTATCGTCTGTTCTCTCTAAAGCTTCTTGCAGGGGGTTCCGGATACCCGCTGGTTATTGCGGTTGGTTCTCCAGAGGCAGGCAGGCAGCCACGGGCTCCCTGGAAGCACTGAGTTTTGCTGGCGCTCGCAAACTTCTTCTCCTGGGCTGCTTGGGGGAGGCAGAGCACTTTGGTGGGGTTTGTGCACGGAGCTCAGGCTCTGCCAGCCCTGGTTAGGGAGGCAGGGGCTTGCTAAATCATCCAGAGAGCAGCTTTCCAAAGCGATTTTGCGCTCTGGAGTATTTGTTCCATAATTCATGAGACAGCCGGGTCTGCTGAGCACCTACAGCTGCAGGGAGAAGCAGCGCGGGGCTGCAACTCGCAGGGTTTCCAAATGAAGCCGTAGCTCGTGCAAAGTGGCTCCTTAAAATGCTGTGCCCGGAGGCTCAGCATCCTCGGAGGGCTGGGGACATCCTCGGTGCGTCCTCGGTGCCCGTATCGCCGGCTGCTTCGGGATGCTGGGCACCACTGCTGGTTTTGCAGGGTTTTTGCAGGTACGCAGTGTGTCGGGCTTGTAAATAAGGAAAGAAAGCAGCTGGGGTGTTTTGGGGGCTTTCTGCCCCCCTGAGCGTGCAGTGTGTGTGTGTGTACTCAGCTCCTGTTCATCCAGCAGAACTCTGCCAAGGGGCAGCGCAATTCTTTCCGTGCCCAGAGCCCCGGGAAGGACAGGACCTGGTACAGGGTGCTTTGCGTTTCTTCCCTTTGCATTTTCTCCCTTTTTATTTTCCCCCTTTTGCAAGCCCAGTGCTGAGGCAGGTGAGCCGGCAGGGACAGGAGAGCTGGTGCAGAGGGGTGGATGCGTGCCGAGCCGGGTGTCCTGGCTGCATTCATGCAGGGAAAAGGCTGCGAGTTAAACCGTCCCACCACCCCATGCGATGAATTACCGGGGAGATTTGGAGAGGAGAAACCCCAGCCTTCGTTCCTTGTCCACTTTCCCACCTCATCCCCTGTTTTCCCACCCCTGCAACCCCCCCTTGCAACCAAAACACGGTGCCCGAGCGATAAAAGGGGCAGGAGGGTGGATTTGCACACCTGGCCGCAAACCCTGCAGGGCAGCAATGACCTGGTCCCCCCCCGCTTTTGCACAGGAGGGATTTTTACTGCTGGTGACACGAGGATCTTACAAATTTAGCATGTAAATGCCTCACAGAGCGGGGAGAGCATGGGGGAGGCGATGCAGGTGGCTGAACAACCCTCAGACCACACAGTGCCGATGTCCGGGGTTGGCTTCGTGGAGAGGGCACGGGGACATCTCATGGGGGGTGACCCCTGGCCCCAAAACCCTTTGGTAAAGGGTGTCTGGAGCACCGTGCCCCCCATCCCCAAGTGTGCAGAGCCCCTGGAGTGCATCCAGTGCCCCCCAGAGAGGCAGAGCCCCTTAAGCCCAGGGAACACGGGGTGCGAGCAGTTGTGTAATTAAGCAGCTGGAGGAGCGTAATTCTTGTGTCTTGTTACCATGAATATAATTCTGCACAGCTCATAGCCCACGGGTGACAATCCAGGAGGATTAACCCCTGGCCAGGGCCTGCTGGCAGATCTCTGGATTAGGGAGATGAAGACTTGTTGGCCAAACGAGGCTCAAAACGTGCTTTTTGGTTGCATAAACCCAGAGGTGCACTAAGAGGGCTGGGATTGCTGCAATTTTTCTGCACAGACCCTTTCTACCAAGGGCTCTGCGAGGCTGATAAAACCCCTCCATGGCTCTCAGCACCCCAAACCTCCACCCCCAGCTGCTCTAAGACCTAGCACAAGCTCCCAAATTTGGTTTTCCTCCCTTTTTTCCCCCCAACCCCATGTGTTTTCAGTGCTCGGGGCTGCACAGTTAGGCAGAATCTCTGCCCAAGATCTGTTTGGGTTGTAGGCAGGGCCAGCAGTTGTCCCTTGCTAGCTGCAAGGCAGGGCCATGAAATGGGGCAAAAAACGGTGCTTTTGGAGCTGTCTGTGTGGATCCAGGATGGGACCCAGGGGGGTGTGCAGGGCAGGACAGATCAGGGCTGTCACCGTGTGCCCAAGGCCAGCACAGCAAGGAAAAGCACCACGGGGCAGGAAGAAGAGGAACGGTGACAAACTGGATGAAAACTGCACTGAGTAGTGCTGCTCACCTTGCTCCAAAGGGTCATTAATAGCCCCATTCCTGGGACCTGGCACTTTTAATTAATAGGACTGGGTCTGGCCTGAACCTTGGGGTCTCCCCCAGCACCCCAGGGTGCCCCCAGCCCCATGGCTCTCCCATGGAGACCCCAGCAAGGGTCCACTTTGTCCCCTACATTCCCGACACCAACCAGTGCCAAGGGTGGAAATTGCTACATTTCACCCATAAAAAGCCCCAAAACCCTACAAAAAGGTGGGCTGCCCTACCCCCTTGCTTTCATTGCAGCTCATGGGGCTGGGACATGGCCACAGACACTCTCCAGGCAGGGGAGGTTTTCAGGATGAGCCCCCGTGTCCCAAACCCCTGGAGATGCTGCTGGACACGGGTAGGATCAGCCCCTTTCCCTGGCCCCAACCCCGTTGTGAGCAGACCCCTGCAGCTGTCCCTACATCCACCCCAAGGCCAATAATTTGGGGCTAATTTTGGTGAGCTGGGGGGAGGATGGAGGCCAGAGCAGGGAACAGAGGGGGTTCAGCCTTGAGAAGCAGGAAAAAAAGGAACAATTCCTGGGCAGACTTCTCTGGGATGAGGTCTGCAGCTGTCCCTGAAGGGATGCAGGAACCCTCCTGGGTGTGATGCTGTGCCCCTGTTTTATACCAACCTTCATGGTTTTAAAGAAGCCTTAAAATACCGAATTTGTACAAATTTGTGTTTGTATATTACGTAGTTGTAGCCTGCAGGCTCACAAACAGCCTCTCCCTCCTCTCACCAGCTCCCTGCTGGGATGTTAAGGTTCCTAGGACAAACTCACCCCAAAACATCAGCTTCTTAACTGCCCTATGGCCCCAAATGTCCTCCTAAGCCTGCACCTGGTCAATTTGCATCTTTCTCAGGAGCACGGTCCCCTCGATCTCCTCTTCATGCCATATATCCCAGCCTTTCTCTCCTGCATTTATGACAACAGTGTCTTAGGTTATCCTGAGTAATCAGGAGCTGCAGACATGGGGCGCTGTTCCTTCCTCTGATTCCTGCCTAAAAAAAAAGAAGGAAAAAACCCCAAACCCTCATGTTTATACACATGACACCTCTTCCCCCATCCTTGGGCTGCCCCTAAGCCACCCTCTGCCTCGCACAGCCCAGCTCGGTGCCCTGAGCTCGCTTCTCCTCTGCCTGCTGCGTGTGGCATCAGCAGTACGGGGCAGCATCAGCCCCTGGGGAATGGCACCGTGGTTCACAGATCCTACACCATCAGGAGGGGAAATCTCCCACCAGCTTTAGGAAACGCTGCTGTCTGTGAGGCTTGGGGTGGCAGGGACCCACCTGCAGCTGGGTACGAGGATTTCCCACTAATATGTGGCACAAATCAAGTCCTCCAGGTGGCACATGGTCCGTGTTCCTATTCCAAGGTGGGGACAGTTACCTGGCAGCTGTTTTGGGGGCAATTCCCTTTGAATAAATAAAAAAAACCACACAGGAAACAGGAAGGATTGCTACTACGAAGAGAATATTTTATTACCTGTAACACTTCATTCAGCTAAATCCACATAGCAATACACACAGAAATACTTCAGAAAAGTGCAAATTCTCACTCTATTCATAATATGCCCTAGTTTTACAGAAGAACAGACACTGGGTAAACAAGAGCACAGATCCAGAACTCCCCAGGACTTGAGGCAAGGGAACAATGCGACTTTGGATACTTCAACCACCTGGTACAAAGCTACTACTGAGCACGCAAAGGGTGGGGAAGGAGAGCAAGCGTCCTGTGCACCAGGGGTCTGGTGGCAAGACGGATTTTAATCATCCAAGTGTCACCATGCACACAGCCCCCCTTGCTTAGGTGGGGAGAACAGAGGGGAAAGATGAAATAATGACAATAATAGTGTTAAGATTAAAGAGAACGGCCACTTAAATCTTTAGCTTTATTCACCAGGGCTCACCAGTCCCAGGAAACATCTCATTTCTGCACTGGACCCAGCGAAGCCTGGTTCCGAGGTGTCCTGAAGCCAGTACTGACCACACCAAGTTATTTGCAAAGGGTTTCATCTGTTTCTCAGACACAGGAGCCCCTGTTTAAAGCCTCAGTGCAGAGCTCAGCATCACTGCGGTATTTAAAACAGAAACCAACCTCCCTAATGCCTCAGGAGCCGAAGAGAAGACACCAAGTGCTACCTGAGTGCTGCTACACCAGGGAGCAAGGTCACAGATTTCAGCTTATCTTTAGTTGGAGGATACCTGAAACAGAGCTTGAGATCGGTCAACAACTGCCCAAGGTGGGTAAAAGGCCTCCAGGCAGTGGGCACTGTGTGTTGTAAGTCACCTCGATGTCTGAAACAGAAAGCCAATGAATTTTAATTCTTATTTGCATCATTTGCAGTGTAAATTAAGTATTTCCCCTCTTTAGAAAAAAAAGTTAGGCATTTAAAATTTAGGACATTAGGGGACCTACTCAGGCAAGATGCCAGTTCTCACTCAGCCTAAGGAAGCCAAGGATCCCTTTGAGTTGCGTGCTGCTGGGGTCCTGGCTGCAGGGAGGGCAAACAAAGCAGACTGCCCCCACCCCGTTTAAACAGGACCCTGCGTCAACAGCAAATGCAAAATGGGGGCTACACAACCTCCAGCTTTATGTGGACCTTCCAGGGTTAAACACGCTCCTTCCTTCTCTTCTACGCGCGCCTGTTTCGCTCATGCCATGGAAGCATCCTTTAGAGTTGCAGAAGGAGAGACATGAGAATCACTTGAAGCTATCCAAGCCACAGACTGCACACTATATCACAACTAGAATAAAAAAAGTTGGCTAGAAGCTCACAGACATCCAACTTCACCTGGCAAGTTCCCTGTACTTATAAAGTTCCTCTCCTAGGCCCTTGCAAATACAATTTTACCATATAACTGAGTGAGACAGGGATTAAGCCTGTCTCATCAAAAAGAGAAAACACAAAAACAATCCCCCCTAAATGCTAAAAAACAATCAGCAGTATGATTGGAGTTTAAGCTGATGACTTGTTGTAGACCAACTTCTGAAGAGCTGCATTTTAACTGGAAGCACCTAGTAAATCACATCCAGAATGTATTTGATCTCTCACCTGCTTCCTACTCAAGTTTGAAAAGCTTTTGTTCTTGCCTGAAAAGGAAGAAAGGACAGCCAGTAACTGAAGAAGATTGTGCACAAGCCCAACAAACTCTGACACGCTGTACAAGAAAGTTACAGGACACTGAAATAAGAGAATTACAGTCCTTCACAGTAAAAGTAAGGGAAACAAGGCAAAAGGCAGGAGATAAGGGAAATAGTTCCTCAAATAGAACAGTATAAATATATCAAACGGTTCAAATACGGGAGGAGAACAAGGGTAGCAGCAGTTTAAGATCAGCAATAGTTACTATACCCTTAAAATACATTCAATATCTTTGTGCCTGTCGCTGTCATTCCAAGAGCACTACTACAGCTATAACTTACTGCTCAAACCTATCGACGAGGAGAAACCTAGATCCTTAACTCCCTGTGTTCATTTTTTTTTTTTTTTTACTAAAAGATATTTATCTTTACTACAGATATTAAGCTCATGAACAGTAGCCAACTTCTATGAGCGACGATTTGAAAATATACTCACAATTCTCTTCCATACTGCATTTATAACTCTTGCCTACTGATAAAGCAGACCTCTGGGAACCTGCAGATTCCTGCACTTTGTAGGAACACAATTATTAACTCACAAGACAACTCCTAACACTAACTGCTACAACACACACACAGCTGGCCTCATCTCACACGTTATGCTTTTTACAGTTTTAACCTTTCCTCGTGTTCCAAGCAACTTGTTCTCTTTGAACTGCTAGTAGGGTATGTAACAGCAAAATCCAAACCATCCAAGGTTTTGATTCTGCTGCCGGGCGAAGAAATGGCAAGACCTCCTTCAAATTCAGTGCAGTCAGAGCAGGAGCCAGGTTCGAACCTTTTTGTGAAAACTGAAGGCAAAGCATCAAAGTCATGCCGTCACGCCTCCTGATACCTACCCAGAGCTGTACAATACAGAGAGTATACTCTAAGTGTAAATGCTTTCACCCATTTTCCTCATCGCGTCAGTCACACGTACAATCAGGAAAAAAATAAAGAGGTTTTTGGCATTAGATACATTTCACTCCATTGCAGAACATTTTGGAAACGTTTCCTCTTAAAATAAAAAATAAATAAATATCGGTGGTAAATAAGAATTTGTGCAACACAGACTTTCTGCAGTACATGTACATTCACATACAGCAAAAATACTTCTCCACGGTTATAGTGCAAAGCTTCTATCAGCATGAAATACCCGATACCCGCACAGACAGAGAAACCTTGGTGCTCTTTTAAAGCCATCTAGGTGCAACACATACAAAACCACTCTGCACGGTCCTACGGCGTCAAGCTGCAAGGGACAAGGAGATGGAGGACAAGTTTAGATATTTAACGGGGCAAAGCAATGGCTTTAACTTAAGTGCATCTTGGGTTCTTCTCACGTAACCTGCAGTTCAGTTTTTAATCTATTTCTTTTCTTTAATTACTGTAAAGAGAGCAGACAGATGTCCACAAGATCACTGACTTTATTTTGAAGGCTGTCAGCAATTTAGTAGCCAATGTTAATGAATATTATTCTCAGTTAATCAATATCCAGTTTTTCCTCAGTGTTGTTTCACTTAAAGCATCTTCAAGAGCTTTCCTATGCCAAAACATGGCTTTTGTATTTTGAATTGGTAGACAACTACATATTTCTGTATCAGTTTTTTTTTTTTTTTTTTTTTTAGAAAAAAAGTGAATTAAGAGGATCACTTTCTGCTCAAGCAAAGATAGAAAACAGTGAGAAGTAAAAATCGTGCCTTGAAAGAATACAGAAAGGTAGTTAATAAGGTTTGACAGTAATATTTAGAAAAAAAAAAAAGTCTGACCTCCATTCTCCCCCCTCCGTTTGTTTCTTTAAATACATAGGCATTATGACTCCAAGCCATCAAAACCAAAAAAGTTCCTAACTGGAATTTTCATACAAAGTTACTGAATTTCTGAAACCTTTAATAAAAATAACAATCAAGTCCCTTCAAAGATACGGGACTGGAAAAAAACACAGCTATGAAGCCTGTAGTAGTTACAGCAGGCAATTTAACCAAGAAATGAACAAGTTTCTACTCCTCTGGAAGCCTTGGAAAGGCACCACGGAACTCAAAGAACAGACTGCAAGTGGAACTGCATGTGTTGCCACTGTTGTTTCACTCTCTGGTAAATATTTTAAGATACACACAGGAAAGAAACACCACACCAAGAGCACCTTTAACAACAGAAGGATACTTAAGTAGCTGAAAAACGTTGTATCTGAACAACTTGTCTAAACAAGATATGCTAAGCACTGAATTCTACTTTAACATAGTCGGAAATTAAGACCTGTAAGAACACCACCAACATTCACTCTGAACAGCTAGGAAGAAGCAGGCTCTTTTTGTCAGCTTGGGGTGATCGCTTCCTTCAAACACCGCGACTATTCCATTTTAAAGCCTTTTCACACGAGAGGTGCTGGATACCTGAAATTAGTTTAAGACGAGACCCCAACAACTACAGAGAACTGTTTTAAAGCTGCTGTGGCAGTTCATCTGCATTGGTGCAGGTCAATTAGCCTTTTGGTCAAAAGAACAGGAAAGTCTAAGTAAGAAATCCCATCCCTCTCTTTTACTTCCTCTATTTATCCTAGTTTGCTAGCCCAGAGTTCTGACAAAAGAATGCTTCTTCGTGATAGAATAAAAATGTAGCTGCTTGTTTAAACACACACACGCACACATATACAGTCAAGTCCTGTTCTTGGTTCCTTTGTTTGACATAACGCAGTGCAAGCAGTCACTTCTTTAACCAGGAGATCTAAGCGGAGCGCCAGATCAATCCGTTCTTATCAGGTTCCAGAAAATTCTCGATCAAAGCCCCAATAAGCTTCTGAAGTTCTTCTTCCAGCACGGCTCTGTCACTAGAAAGGGAATAAGATGTCAGAGGTTAACACCAAGCATCTACTTAAAATATAAATTAAAAAAATAGCAAGATCTGTTGGTGATGGAGTATCTTTATTATGCTTCCTACATGGAAAGACTCCAACCTGCTTGCTTTAACAAGCTCCTTTCCAGTAGCTCAGTAAATCTGGTGGATTTCTGGCTATCGCCACTAGAGGGTGATAATTTTCCCAGCCAAGAGAACACAGGAGCAAACTGCTGCAAAGCCCATGCAGAACTGCTAAGACACTGATTATTCATTGATTTAAAAGTCAGAAAGAGATACTAATAGAAGGAGTAGGTGCCCTATATTCTTCTCTACACGGAGTTCATCTACCCTTCAAGGGTATGTGATTGCATTTTGACTGAAATTTAAATTCAGGGGATAGAGTAATCAGGTGAAGTGTCACTGCTCACAATACAACATCCTAACACACTGGTCCTTTCCCAATTTAAAAGCTGTGTACTCCTTTTCCTACCCTGGAAGTCTCATAGGAGGAAAGGGAACTCACCTTCTTCTTAAAGAGGCAAAACAGGCTTTTTATTTACACGTGCTTTGCTCATGTACAGAACTTGCAACACACTGGTGCCCTTCAGGTCACCACCTTTTAAAAAATACACCCCAAAAATGCTGCAACAAAACTGACATTCCTGATGCTCAGCTTTTAAGAATAATCGATAAACTCTGAAATATTTGCAAAGCAATTACGGAGAGAAGTACGTTTCGAAGCACCTAAAGAACATTTTACGCCTTGAACCAGGGAAGCTTGAAAGCTTTTCAATTTCACATTCCAGATTGTGATTGCTATTAACCAGCAGCATTATTGAAATTAAAGGTCACTGTATTTTGCTGACATATCAGAACAAACAGCAAAAGCCCAACAGATGCATCAAAGCATCACCAGTACTGTTTCCCTATCCACTACTCCTACTTGTCCAGCCCTCTGTTAGGTTAGGGGCAATATTGCCAGCATTTATTCCTTCCTTGTTGGTCCAGCTGTTTGCCTCAACCATACCTTACCTTTTCTTCAGCAACTGACATCAGATGGTAGCTTGCCCGCTTCCAGGTTTATGGAAGCTCGTTCCAACTGAATTGAGAATCTCCCTACTCACACAAAGTGCATTCCTAGAGCAGACAGTCAGCAAGCTCTCTTAGCAGAGGCTTGCATTTATTTGCTACGAGCTGTCATTCAGGAAACTTCTACCACTTCTGCTGTTATTCCATACTCAATTCAAAAACTTGATTCAGAAGATGGGCTCTAGCTGTGTTGGACACTTCATGTAGCAATCAACAGTGTTTTAAGGAGTAATTCACCATCCTCTGGAAATTTGTCTAGGCATGGACTTGTGCATCCACTCACATGCACATTTTACAAACAAAGTTAAACTTCCATTATCCACTGCCTGCCTATAACTGCATGTTTTGGTCAGAGATAATACGTTCATCCTGAATTCCTGCCCATAAGTAGAAAGAAATACTGAATCAGAGGCTCCTTTGTGCTATTTTCAAGTTATCTACTCTATCTCAGCTAGACTGAGAACCAAAGATACTCATCTGCATCTGTTTACAGCATTTAAAGTATAATTTCAAATATTTTTTTTTTTAACTGAAGAAAATAAAAAGCCATGTGGTTATCAACAGGGGACAGACCTCTAATTACTATCCAGTACCTTGGAGCAACACAGCAGATTCCCAAATGCAACAGGAATCCAACAGGAGTTTAAGTATACTTGTCATGTCAGCAGCAGCACAACTTCATTACATTTTAATTCCAAGAGAATGAGCAATTGGGTTAATAAAAGAAGTCTCCTACAGTAGCAGATGCTTAAAATTCAATTCTTTGGCTTATCCACTATAGAGGGGATCTCTTATGAGCAGGAACGTGCATCACTCAGGCCAGTTAACAGACCGCAACAGCCAGCTGAGACCTCTAAGGAAGCAGCAGAGGAATCCCTCTCCACGCAGGAATTGATGCCCAAGTGCTGTCCTTTCAGACCAAAAGCACTTAAACACATGCATGCAGTCCTGCTACTGACCTCTGTTCGGGCAGCGCACACATCTCTGCGTAGTACTTGATCTTTGGTTCTGTTCCACTTGTCCGAAGGGTGGCAACACAACCATTTTGAAATGTAAAAGTGATCATCTGACTGCTTTTACTCACCGGCAGCACCTACACAAACAACAGAACTGTATTACTTCGGGTGTATTTAACTTCCAGTCTCTTCAAAAACAGAACCTCTCCTGCAAAAATTCTTAGTAACTCACCGATTTCTTATTCGGCTGGCTGCTATCATAGCCAGTGGTAATATCTCGCACATGTAATATATTGTAAATACCACAAAACTTTGGGTAAGACTGAGGGGCATCAAAGTTCCGAAGCTTCTCAAATATCCTCTTGATAGTAGGAGGATCGTAGCACAAGAAATAGGAAGTCTTTGATATGTGATATCCATACCTACAAGAAGATGAATTTTTTCAGTTAAAAGATTCAGAAGTTTCCTGCACGTTTGGTATCTAAAGTCAGTCCCTGTTTGGAGAAACAACAGGGAAAGAATTCAGCTCTCACAGCTGTGGGAACACAGATATTTATAGGGAAATATTTGGCCTCTGAAGCAGATTTTTTTGCATTACTCTGAACATCTCAAGGTATTTTTGAATTCCAGTGCAGGCTTCAGTTACAAAGAAATAAAAGCCAATGTTTTAGAACTGAATTGGGGGTCCCTTTCAACTGAACTAAGAACACCAAGCCCAAGTGCCTGACCACTTCAGGGCTAACCATAAGTCAGAGCATATTATGAAGGGCATTAGCCAAATCATCCTCTTGAACAATGACAAACATACAGCATCAACCACCTCACCAGGAAACCGATTCCACTGTTTGAGCACCATCACACTGAAGAATTTTTCCTGGTGTATCTGAACCTCCCCTCATGCTGCTTTGTCCAAAATAGCTAAAGAAAACATATTAATGAAAATCGCAACTTACGTTTCATATACCTCAATGAGTTTCTGTGCCAGCGACAGGTTCTTGCTTTCCAGGTAGGCTGCCATTTCGGCTATGACCACTGCTGCGCTTACACCGTCTTTATCCAACACTGATGTGCCACACATGAAGCCTAGAAACAAAAACCTGATTGTGGAAAACTAAGTTGACATACTATTATACTGATTTACCAAGTGAAATTTTAACCTTGTTTCACATAAATGAGAATTGGCCAATATATGTAAGCTTTTTATTACTGAATATGGTTCCCCTCCTCTAAGAAATCTAGTTAACTTCAGGGTTGAAGGGATAGAAAGACACACACTATCATCAATTGAATCCAGACTGATAACATCTGTTGTCTGAGAGGCTCTCTCAGAGTACTCTGCTAAATATATCAATTTCCTTGTTCTGTGCAAGCACAGCAATATTGCAAAGTCTTGCCAGTAATGTAAACCAAAGGAATCCTATTGATACAGATTTGGTAACCTAAAAAAACAGTGCTCCACAGTACTGCCAGTCTGCCTTCTTTCTGAAGGGATTCATGAGCAAGATCTTAATTCTGTATTGTTAAAACTCCAGAAGCTTTTGTGACTATGGGAGAAAACCGATATGGAATAGACACTCTCTTCAGGAAAGGCTTCCTTTTCAAATGACTTACTGTATGTGAACATGCTATCCTAAAAAGCTGCCATTCATCCTAAGAATGGAAGCTGAAAGTTCACAGTGCAGTTCTGTACTGAGGAGTGGTGTTAGCAAGCTTATCAAGGCAAACAGAGCACTCATGGTAAGGTCAACAGGAATATTCACACAGCTCCATAAGGCAGCTAACGCCATGACTGCCCGTGGCTAGATTTCCTACAGGCTGTTTCTGAAGTGGGAAATAAATTAACCTCGGCTAAACTGCTACGAAGCAGCAGTAGTTTGGCTCTTGGGATCTTTATTAGAACAGGTTTGGGTCAGGGAACCGCAGAAGAACAGTATCAGGACCAGAGATCTGATGGGATCATAAGTATTTAACAGCATTTACTACGATAGTTGTCAAGTTGATTTGATAAGAGCAAAATACCAGTACTAGTAACAAGAAGAATAGAGAACAAGCAGTACTTGTGTGTTTGTTTTCACAACTAAGATCACTCCTTTTTAGCTACAGTTCTGCTGCACAGCCCTTGACATTTTAAAGTAATAGTCATATACATACCGATAGACTCTTCAAAGGCAAAGAGAACTTCTTTTCCATTATCTAGGAGATCTTTTACTCTACTTCCAATCCACTTAAAACCAGGGAGTGTTTCCTGAAACAGAGGGAGAAAAAAAAGAATGCTCTATATACAAACTCTCTACTTAGTTTCAAGTCAAACAAGAAAGTGTAACCACTGGTCCCTTCACCTCCAGGATACTTCCTTGAATTGCAGTCTTTAATGTCAGCCTTGGAAGTTCAGAGAAGAGGGAAGACAAGTGAATGCATTCAGGATTTTAAGGTCAAAGTCTGCTGAGTCAACACGCTAAAGCTAAAGGACATTTTTCCTACTTTCATGAAATAGTTTTCCTGAATTTAAACCTCATTAACTGATCAACAGAATAGGGACAGTAGACAAGTCAGACCTTCAATTTAGCTTATGAATCTAAGGCAAAGTGACACCAGATAGCATTTTACTAGTAAACACTCAGCTGGGACCTGAATATTAAGTTAAGGAATAAGCATGCTTGAGAGACTGCCGCTATCTGTGAGATCTCTGATAAGTGCTACAGGAAGGAAGATCTTATAATATGAGAGAATCATGTAAAGGAAAATTTACAGCAGTTTGGGGGTGGTGGAAGGGAAAAGCACTTACGTCCTTCAAATCATGCAAAAGCAGTGAAAACTTTAGACACTGATCTCAAAGAAAAGGAAAGTACAGAGAAAGGAGGCTCTCAGAGGACACCAAGGGGTTCTATAAATTCCCAGCTGTTTTCCAGTCAAATGCTAGAAAAATAGTATGAACGTTATTTAGTAAGATAATGAAATCCTCTACAAGGCAACGATACTCATCCGGATTAATGGTATTTGGAAAGTCAAACAAAATAGCTTTCAGCATTGCTTCAGCTTCACTTTTTAATTCCTCATTGTTTGGCGAAACATTTTACCTAACAGGTCTAATTTCAACATGTGCATGAAACAAGACCTGAATCTTAGTATGTTTGTGCTAAGCTTTAGAGTATTTGCATCTCTTGTGGAGAACATCCAACAGCCTCAGAAATCAGAAGTACTTACTGTGAATGCAGGAACTAAAGTAATAACCATCAGTCTGCAGGGGCAGCACATATTTTCTTTCTTTAAGCTTGTGTCAGGAGCAGTGGGGCCAGCAGGGCCAGGGAGGTGCTCGTCCCCCTGGGCTCTGCTCTGCTGAGGCCGCCCCTCGAGTGCTGGGTTCAGCTTTGGGCCCCTCACTCCCAGAAGGACATCGAGGCCCTGGAGCGTGGCCAGAGAAGGGCTCCGAAGCTGGGGAAGGGCCTGGGACACAAGTCCTGTGAGGAGCGGCTGAGGGACCTGGGGGGGTTTGGGCTGGAGAAGAGGAGGCTCAGGGCAGAGCTTATTGCTCTCTGCAACTGCCTGAAAGGAAGGGGTGGGGAGCTGGGGGGCGGCCTCTGCTCACAGGGAACCAGGGACAGGAGCAGAGGGAACGGCCTCGAGTTGTGCCAGGGGAGGCTCAGGTGGGAAATGAGGAGACATTTCTGCTCAGCAAGAGCGGTCAGGCCTTGGGACGGGTTGCCCAGGGAGGTGGGGGAGTCCCCGTCCCTGGGGATGCTCAAGGAGAGGTTGGACGTGGTGCTTGGGGACAGGGCTTGGTGGTGACATTGGTGGTACAGGGGTGGTTGGACCAGATGATCTTGGAGGGCTTTTCCAACCCCAATAATTCTGGGATTCTATGAATCAGTGCAAGGTGATTAGGTCTGGATACATCCAGATGTATAGGACAAGAACCTATAGAAAAACATGTCAGTATATGTAATTAAAGTTTTGTGTTGCCTACTTGCAGATTTGCAGAGGTTGATACCATAGCCTGCATTCACTGAAAGGTGCACTGAGAAACGAGCTGCAGATGCTAGTCTACCTGATACTGAAATCAGGCTTCTCTAGGTTAAAAGAGCATTCTCTGCATATTGGGATGCATAAACAGTCCCAGCCAATAGGCCCGAAGTTATTTTTCTATTTTTCATTTCATAAAATTGTAAGTGAAGGGCTGAGAGAGAGAAAAGAAAGAATACTGCAATCAGATTTTACTCTGCAAGATGGCATGAGTAAAGCCCACACGTACTTCAAAGTGAAATCCTTCTTTAAGTGCAATTGCCCTCAAGATTTTTGAGGAAACTGTGGTCGCTAACATGTAAACATTCTTCACATCAGCATCTTTGGAGCAGTTTTCCTTCCAGCACGAAAACATCCACCACCCAAACAAAGCTGCTAGCTCGTTGCCAGTGAACACTTTCCAGCAGCCACTGCAAACAAAACAGAAAATAGAAAATTAAGTGTTCTTTCAAGTTTCCTAGGAACATGAAGATGTTTTCTGCAGTCACTGGATCAATCAGAATCTGAGCACACTACTGACAAGCTGCTCTACAGAAAGCCATACTAAACAGGACTCCACATTCATCACATTTCAATGATTTACAAGCACAGTACATTCTATTTCCAAGCAAGAGGTATCAATTAAGTTATCTTACTATCAACTTGCAAACACCTTGTGATTTATTGGATGGAAGAATAGCAATCTATACAGTCTATGCACTGCAGTCAGGCAATGCCTGCATAGCTGTGCACTACAGACAGTTACTACTTACACAATTATTGGCATTTTGGCCTGTTAGTGGAAGAAAAATAATTTATATTCAATATAAAGAAGCCAGGAAAAAACAACTAACTGTCCCAAGGTAACATTTATTTGCCTGCTAGAAGTGAAAAAGCAGAAACTGCTTTTCCTACTTAAGATCTATCTTTAGCAACCACTGAACTTTTCACTTAAGCTTTACTTGGCCTTTTACTGTACCTCTAGTACTTAAGCGATTTTTTTTTCCTGTATTAACTGATTTTATTTAAAACACATTATGGGAGTTATACTAAAACAGGAAGCTAGCATGAAAAATACCCACACAGCTAAGGCACAACCAGAAAGGGTGGATTTAAGGTATGTGTCTATCACTTTGGGTCGTTCTGCAATGTTTACTACCTGTTCCTCATTAAGAGAAATAAAAAGGTCCCATTACTTACTTCTCCTGCTGTTCTGCCACTGCTAGTCTATCTGCATCTGGATCAGTGGCTACGACTACTTTAGCGCTTTCTTTCTCTGCGAGCCTCAGTGACAATTCCTAGAGGGAGACAGGTGGGGGGCAGGAAATGAAATAAATGCAGTCTTAATTAATTTACACAACACATAGAAAAGAAAATCATACAGATTGCCCATTGAGTAAACACAACTGAAAGCCGGGTACTCCCTGTTCCTTCCCCAATTGTTTTTTCATCACAGTATTACATCTAAATGAAAGAAAATCCCCAGAAACACATAAATCTGATGAAGTAGAAACTAAAATACCAGCACAGATTCTCCTTCCTCAGGATTTGGGCATTTGACAGTAGAGAAGTCTGGATCTGGATCTTTTTGTTCAGGTACTGGAATGGGGGGCTGAAAGCCAAAGGCCTTAAAAGCCAATTGCACGTAGTCATGTCCAACTCCATGAAATGAGGTATGAACAAACTTCAAATTTGTTTGCATGTTTAGTTCCCTAGTAAGGAAAGAAGAAATTCAGTAAGATCATACTTATTTTACAAGACCACTTTCATGTCAGAAAGCAAGAGCAAAAGAAAGATACAATTACATTTTATCCTAATTCCACTGATTTCTGCATTAATTTTAAAGAAAGAGTAAAAGAGTACTCATTTAGACCTTCTCTAAAAATTGTTGGCTTAAAGCTCCCCCCCTCCTGGAAAGTTAGATATTTACCTACCGCTGAGCTGGCTGAAAATCTCCTACAGCTGAACCATTCATTTCTACATCAAACTCAAACCCTTTCACCATCCTGAAGATCTTATTCCCACTCTACTTCACCGAGGTTACTCATCCTCCTCCTTTTACTTATGTTCTGTCCCACCTAACCTTCAAACTTAATCATTTTATTCCATTTCACGCATGTACACTTCTTTACTCTAAATTACTGTGTTTTCTTCAGCGTTCTTTGAGCATTAAATAAAATGGCTCACATGAGAGTGTATTATTGTAGCCTAGTGTTCAAAAGGCAGGGACCAGACTCAAGTCTGAAGCTAGCTGCTTTACATGGTTCTGTTCTGATCACGGCCACCTAATTTAGTGACACACTGGAAAAGGCACTGGGTGAGACAGAATGGGGAGATAACTGAAAATTCTTTCCACCATGAAAAGCACAGGACAACGGCCTCAAGCAGGTAGCGATGTCTGTGGCAGAGTGGAGCAACCAACTTCTGTGAACTATAAAGGCAGGAATCAAGCTACTGATCTATGACAATAACAATTGTTATTTCCAAGTCCAAAACCATTAAAATTTTGGAAGACAATCCATGCCCTCCACATCTCCCCAGTAAAAAGGTTTATTGTATGGCAGCAGCCCATGCTATATCATTAAGCATGAATCGTACTTATCAGCACTCAATTTTCCACACTGTAATCCAGAGCTTACTTAAAAATATAATTTGAGTACATTTTATTTTTATACAATACCTATGATAACAGATCTTTTTCAGATCTTCCATGTAACAGTCACAAATTTTCTTCAGAGGATCCTGTCTAAGAGGACTGGTATCCACTAGATTGTCATTCCAAGAGCCGTTCCATGGTTCAACGCACTCTTCTATACATTTTATAATTTCCTTGTCATGAGGAGATGTGATCTGTGCTCCATTTTCCCAATAAACCTGGTACGAGTTTAAAGAAAACAAAACAGTTTATTTACAAATATTATTAACTTCTTGAATTCTCTTACCTATAACATTCCACATGTTTTCTGCATCTTAAAATCACGGATAAAAGCGTAGAATCAGATTCATCCAATTCTCAAGTCATTTTGGATCACGCCATTTATGGCTGCATTTATGTAACACCAGTTTCTAAGCAAGCGACCTATTTTCAAAAAAAGTTATTCAGCTATTATGACTGAAGTCATCAGGACATGAAAAAACAAAACTGGGAAGCCTACATTTAACATTGTTGTACTCAGTGGAACAGAAATAAAACGTTATCTTCTGCATAGCCTGGCATTCCTTTTGATAAAAACAGCTTGTTTTCAAACTGAAAACAGATAAGCACTGTGTCAAGGTACTTGTTCTTTCCATAACTGAGCAACTGTAATCTTTCCAGCTGGAAACACTATCAAACCATGAGCTAAAAGAAAGTTTCTGTCAAAGAATTATATAGATGACTGTTTTCCTGTGGGTTTTCCAACAGGATGGTTGGATTCACTGTGTAGACTTTCTATTCAGACCAATCAGTCTCTTTTCTTGGTCACTGGCTTTCATGAAGCACATAGGTCCTCAGCATCAAAACTGTTTTATCAAGTTTGGTTAAAATTGTCCAAAACCTTTAGAAGTTGCTTGAATTGACAGGAGAAACATTGGGAGGGAAAAAAAGTGAGAGACTAGAAAAAACACTGTGCTGAAAAAAGTGAAGTATTTGGTATCAGAAGACAGAAACAATAGTTTTTTGATATACTAAGCACTTGGAAAACTGATGGGGCTTATTTTCTTGTTCAGTGGTAGGACTAAGCGCACGTACTAAGCTGCTGAAGTACTTTGCAGCTTGTCCCACAGAGGACAAGTGCAGTACAATCACCTCTGAGAGTCACCTCTGTGCACAGTGACGCTGGTTTTGCTATCATTGTCATTACTCACTGAGCTGCTACTGAGCTCCCAGGCAGCTGATCTTAAAGTTTAGATTCTTATAAAGTCAAGAAAGGAAATAACATGTTACAACACTGTATAAGCAGAATTCCTATTATGATTGTTATGCTGTTCCAAGCTTTCAAAAACAAAGCCATCTGTCTCACTGCCCAGTAAAACAAATCTCACACAAAGAGCACAAACTACTACAGTGTTATTAATCAAATATTAAACTGTCACCAACTTCAGCATTGTTACCTACTGCATTAACTAATTAATTCACTTAAGTTCTAGCTCAGTTTTAAGTTCATTTTTAAACCTGAGAGGTGAACTGTTGAGTTGTTCAGGCATTCCCTCAGCTGCTGACTTGACTCTACACAATGCCACAACACACTTGTGCTCAAGACACATAAGCAGTGTGGTCTTTGGCTCTAGTCTCAGAAGAAAATGCACATAATTCGGAAGGGTATAGAAGGATGAGTTACTTGAAATTGTTTTTCCTTTTAATGCACAAGCACACATGCTTCAGAAGAAGCCAGAACGCCTCCCAGTGCACCTAAGGCTCACAGGTACTACTGGAAAGCAGCTAACTGATGCGTTACAAACCTGAGTTAAGCCTTACCTTATATCCATTGTCCTCCTTACGGTTGTGGGATGCTGTGATCATCACACCAGCAACAGCTTTCAGCTGCTGAACAGCATAGGGCTGAAAAAGACACCCAGAAATGTTGATTTACCCAAGAATTCTGCAGCTGGCACAAAAACATTATATTGTTAGGAGAGTTATGCAAAAGGATGCTACAGAAATAGCTCTTCATGTTTCACCGGCTTATTTGAAAAGTATATAAACAAATGCTCACCATTCTGTTCTCTGTAGCTAGCAACAGAGAGATTGTTCAGAAGATTTCTATGCTGTTGCACAACAACATGATTCTATTTCCCAATTCCATAAACACAGTTGTTAACCAGCCAACTGAAGAAAGCCTACACTTAGATTACATTAGCATTGCGAAAGAGGAAAAAGGTTGAAATAGAATGAAGGAATTCACCAAAAACTTGCTGAAAAACAAGTATTTGGAGCTAGAAACTAGATCAGCAGCATCCATAGCAGACTAGAAGAGCTCGCAAAATAGAAAAAGGTTTATAGCTCTGTAAGAATAAACTTCTCTGCCTAGAAGAGAAAGCTTTGTGTGAGATATTAGAAATGAATGCAGTCCATTTCTTCTGCTCTAAGCAGTGGAAGTCACATTTTTAAACATACTATGTATGTGTATATAGTCACACACAAATATTACCTTTGATCCCTAACCACGCTCAGATGTTTAAGCATAGAGCATGAAAACAGCAGAGTGCTTCACCTATGGCAGCCTAGGGTGAGATGTGACTGTGACTATCTGTGCTCAGAATTCAGCAACATTCTTTTTACAGTCTCCCTGAAGAGCCAAGTGTACTGAGCATCCTCTATTTTTCCATTTGAATGCTGGAATTTGAGCAGATAATTGCTAGTTCACGTTTACTGAAAACTTAAATACTCCCTTAACTGCAGGGTTCAACAAGATGAAGGAGATGACTCACCACAAAAGGCGTAGGGACGTATGTTGAGAAGAAGTAGACAGGTACATCTTTAGCCAGTAGGACAGCTGCAGTGAGCTTTGCAAGTCTACCAACACGAAAATAAAAGTCAGCCAACCCAAGTCCCCATGACAACCAATAGCTACAGGGCATTATTGAATTTTTCATTTCACTTGTTTCTTAAATCCCTCTGTTTGTCCTTTGCTTATATAAATAGCTGCATCCTACAGTTTGTACAATCAATGTCGTACAGCTTTCAGGTTGCAGAACCCAAGAGAGCACTTTTATTTATTGTCTGAAGAGTGCCAGGCACTCCTGTCAACAATGTGATATCCCCTCCAAAAAAAATACAGAGCCTGCTGAAGGAGTGACACTTTTCCTTAATTCAAGGATTGAACTAATCTCCCAGAAATACCAAAGTGCCAAATGTCAGCAACAGCAAATTCTGAAGAAAAGAACTCAGTAACCCACCCATTAAAGCTTGTTCAGCAGTTTCAGGTTATTTCCTGAAACCAGATATATTCCTAAAACATAATTCTGTAAACCAGCATGCTTTTAACTCTAGAAAGTTAGAAAGTAACTGTGTTTTTAAGCTTTGCCTTTATACTAAACTTTTCCTTTCAAAAAGCAGGGAAACTCATTCTCTTTTATGAAGCAGAGTTTGATATGAAGCTGTTCGTTTCAAGGCAGGTACACACGAATCAACAATTAACAGTGGGAAGTCCTGCTCCGAGTCAAATCCAATGAGAAGTTAAATAAAATGTTTTCTTTGCTCACTTATTTTAATAAACAAGCACTAACACTTGCTTATCTTCCCATGAGGAGTATATTGCAAGTCTGTTTAAGAATTCTGTACTCAGAATTCCACTGATAATAACCTGATACCACTTAGGAGTTTGAGAGCTAAGCGTGCAGTTCAAGCCACTGAACTCTTGCTCCTGTAACACAATAAAGTCCATCAGTTTAATTACAAGATACCATCAGAACTCCTGCGTCCCCCTCCACACTGGAACTGATGCAAAGGAAGGTGCGCTACTGCTCACACAGAGCCAGATGAGCATGTTGACTGGACTGAAAACACCCTTTTGGGGAGGCTTAATTTGATTTTAGAATGATTAGAACTATGAGACAGTTCAAGGGGACAAAGGCAACATAACTGAGAATTGATTTGCTCCTTTGACACATGAACCATTAAGACTGTGCTGCCACCAAATCCAAATTCCAAGCTTTGTGTGGCTGAAAAGGGATGTTTTCCTAACACTTCCACATTTTTAAATTGTGTACAATAGAGGCAAATTGGATAACAGCCTTGCAAATACAATGTAAGGGGTAAATTCAAAACCCTAATGCCAATGCCTGTAGGATAATGTGCTGCACATCTCCATGTCAGACAGAAAGGTGTGGAGATGCAGGCTTCATGGGAATGGAAAGGCTCTTAAAAGATAGTTGCTTCTTTGAAGAGCCACTAGTTTCTGTGCCCTGTAATACCAAGAACTTTTACATTCCTACAACATTAAATGTGGACAGAAATAATAGTTAAAACAATTAACCACAGTAGCCACATGAACTACAATAATAAACTGTAACTAAATAATAATTAACTACAGCATTGTTTTCTTTCATAAACCACGCCATTACATGCTTTGTTGCCCTAATGACAAGGAACTACAATTTCTCATCAAATTTAGAAAGCAGTTTTTAGGCATCATCCCTCCCCTTTCCCTGCAAACAGCTCAATTTGACATCACGAGAAGTTTATATTTAATCATCCCGTGTAAGACAGTCCCGGTGTGGAAATATTGAGATTACAGACCAGCAAAAAGGTATCAAAATAGAGGATTACAGTAGGCTGAAGGCAGAACTCTTCTCCCCCAAGCAAGTTTCAATCAGATGTGTAATGTGAAAGACAGACAATGTTAACAACAGTGCATTAACATTTAGTGACTTCAAGCTAGAGATGTTAGTACTCTGAATTTACCTTCACATTTAAATTTCTCTCCAGGCTTAGCAACTTCTTAACGTCTGCCTAATGTTCTTGTGCATTTAGGCTGTAAATTCTTTGGTGAGGCGACTAGCCTGACATCCCACACGTGCACAGCAACTGGTATTACAAAGGCTTTAGTCCATGCCTCTCTTCCTTACTATTTACATGGGCTAGGGGAGGGGAAGTGTGCACAGTTCACGACATTAAAATGTTCTGATAGAAGGGAACGCATTCAAAGCCACAATTTAATTTCTAGTCTTGCAAATGTAATCAATACTCATACTTCTTACTGCTGCAGTTGCTGGTCACCTGACCTCGTGTGTCATATCCAACAACAAAGCCTCTCTGCTTAAAGTCTGAGAAACTCCTCTCCAGATACTTGTAGATCCCCTGAAAAGAAAAGAGAAAAGAGAAGGGAAGGATTAGCTCCAGTGTAGTGTACACAAACATTAAAGATGACCTTTCACATAGGATATATTTTGTCAGTAGTCAGAACGTGCCTCAGCAAAAACTGAGGTCACCAAAGCAGCATATTTCTAACCCCCAAAAAAGTGTTCACAGAAAGAAAGCAACCAAACAGTTGTGGGAAATAAAAGCAGCACAGTAAGTGATCAAACCTCAGAAATAGCCAGTAAAATCCTCAAGCAGCAAACGCTTGTTTTCAATCTGTAGCATGCTTTTCTTTTGGGGGAACCAAACTAGCTTTTTAAAGACCCAGTAGGGAAAAAAAAAAAAAATACAATTTTTGAAAATCCGTCCCCTCAGACAACACAAGGGCAGCGTTAGTCAGTGCTTGCCTTTATCCTTTTGTTCACAACACAAGTCACATCTTTTAGTGCTGATTCTAGAGTGTATGTTCTAAATTTGCATTAAACTGATGTTTCATCCTTACCCACGGTTTCAAAAGGAAGTTTTTGGCTTGTGACCTGCTCCACTAGATTAAAGTCACCCGTTCATATGCAGATAGTGCAGCACAAATACAAGCTGTCTTGTCTCCTGTACATCACAGCAGAACATTTCCAATGGCAAGACATCAGAGAAGACCCCAGTGTGGGGAGAAGAACGGGGAATAGATGAAGGAAGCAAGTTGGTTTGTTTTAACCTGAGGGTGTTGAAGATTTTTCAAGTTTTTAAAATTAGTGGTGAGGAGAAATACGCCCTGGAACAGACACAGGAGGAAAAAAAAAAAAAAAAAAAAAACAAGAACAGCTTCTCAGCCAGCAGCTCCTCCTCAAAAAAAAGGTTGGGGTGCTTTCTGAAATAGTTTGTTGCAGTGTTCCAGCTTCACCTTCCACGGGGCCTTCACATTCATTCCCTTCCCACCTTGAATCTCCACCACAGAAACAAGGATGGAGCAGCAGTTTTAGACAAGATGGAAACACTGTTGTCAGCAGAAGTTTCATGGAATCATTAGGGTTGGAAAAGCCCTCCAGGATCACCTGGTCCAACCATCCCCTACCACCACTGTCACCACCAAGCCCTGTCCCCAAGCACCACGTCCAACCTCTCCTTGAACACCCCCAGGGACGGGGACTCCCCCACCTCCCTGGGCAACCCGTCCCAAGGCCTGACCGCTCTTGCTGAGCAGAAATGTCTCCTCATTTCCAACCTGAGCCTCCCCGGCACAACTCGAGGCCGTTCCCTCTACTCCTATCACTGGTTATCTGCGAGAATTGCTGTGTGCTATAGCTCATTACAATAATTACAATTCACTAAAACAAACACATCGCCGTGAGCATATCTTGGCCAAGCTTATCTTGACAGAGCTACCTCTTACTAGGACAAACTCCCTCTGCATGGGGGAGAAAGGGGAGATGTCAAGCTAGACTCAAATGGATTTTTCCCCACTCCGAAGTGCAGTTCTTTGCTACATCCTTACCTGGATCTGACTCCTTATCACCAAGGAGCAAGTTCTTGATGGGAAAGCTAGACTCCTACCTGTGAAACTCGGCTTGGCTGAACTCTTTAAATAAAAACATGAATGAACAGCCCTTTGCAGCAAGGAACACGGGTATCTCTTCAGAGAACCATTTCAGCCACAGCTGCAGTGTTACTATAAAGGGATTAATGGAGAGAGAGAAACATTTGGATCAATTCTTGGCATGCCACCGGAGCCAGAAGCTGGCTGACGGCACGGTCACCAGCTGAAGTCACCTTCACAGCAGGCCGATGTGTTGATCCACAAACACATTTGCACTGCCCCGATAACTTCAGGAACTTTTACTCCCAGTTGTAAGCAGATATGAGACAGAGGAATGGGAAAAACTTGTTCACAACGTGAGCAGATGGAGTAACATTTAGGGAGATGAATGGCAGGTTTCTGACTGAGATACCCTCATGCAGGCTAGCGGAATCTAGCCTGAGGTCAGGGCACGCCGCAGGGTTTATTCTGAACTAGCTCCTCAAGCACCAGGAAGTTGCACAACGAAGCCAGGATTTACAAACGAAGCAGCAGCACGTTGGACAAAGCGGTGCTGGTTAGGAACGGGAAACAAAGAGGGCATGGAAACTTCTCCTTCAAGGTAAGTGCCAACAGAACAACCACTACTCTTCTGTGCACGGGAAAGGCATCATGCTAAAAAGCACTCTTTACAGATGTAAAACCATTTCAAAGCATTTCTGTTTCATACTTACCCCCACAGCAGCTTTCCCTCTCCCTCCTGCACCCCTGAACCTTCTCTTCTGGCAGTTCTAGGACCCCACTCATCAAATTTCTCCTTCCAAGTGATAAACACCATAAATGTATTTGGTTTTTGAGGACACAGCAGCCCCTAATGCCAGCACCGCTGCTTGTCTCCCCGCTGTATGTCCCTCAAACGGAGAAGCTGATTTATTTTTATTGCAGAGCAAGGGCCTCTATTGATCTCTTAGAGGTTAGATCTTCTGCTCTTTCTCCCCCGTGCCTCAAGCCAGCTAGTTCTGCCTGAGCATTTCTGGTAGCTCCTGGTGCCAGTGGCAATCTCAATAACACCCCTCAGGGGGTAAGGCGGAATATTTCCTAGAACAACCTCTTAAACCAGCTTTTTTTTAAACCAGTTTTGACAGAGATCAATGACACCAAGAATTCTAAGAGGGACACTAGGGCTTTATGGGAGTCCCCTTTGACCACAGCACCATCAATCACAAATGAGAGCCCACCTCCCCGTACCTCCCAGCACGCCGTGGCTCCTTACCAGTTGTTATACTGGGCAGCCAGCTGTCCTGCTGGAAACTCTCACTCTCCACCCAAGTTCACACCTATTTTCTTCCAGGTCTGATTCTCCCTTCCTCAGAGAGAATCAATAAATCCAACACCTCTTGGGATAAGCCCTTTCATTAAAAATTTCCCAATTTAAAGAACTTCTCTCTCCTTTTTACAAGACTCAGGTTTTGATGGTGTCCTCATCTAACACCTCCTGGGATTTCTGAGTAGCTGCTGCCAAATTAAAGACATCCGAGTCAACACCTTGCCGTTACACACCTGGTGATAATTAATAACTCATTAGCAAGCATCAGCATAGGAATGCATAACCTTCCCTGCGGACCTGAAAAATTCTCTTTGGATGCACTGAAATATTGCAAATATTTCCATAGCTACACAGTTCAGGTGATTCCCTTTTATAAATATGGGTCCGGTCTGCTTCCACTGCCATGCTTTAAGTAATCCTCTTGCTTGTCCAATTCTCTTTGATCAATTTCAGGAAAAGTGAGGGAAAAGCGATGGTATCAAGAACAGGAAGGAAAAAGCTTTGGTTGATGATTCAAGAGATAGTAACAGCTTTATGAAGTCCGCTATTTAAGTCTTTCAACTCCTATATTTAGCTTTTCTTACACAGCAGGAGGAAACTCAGAACAATGATGCAAAGGTGACACTATTTTTGTCCCTCTAGAGGTCAGCGAGAGTGACTAATAAAAGCAATTGGTCACAATATTTGAGCAGGAAAAATGTAGCCTTTCTGCACAAGTTACGTACCAATGACCTTCAGAAGAGTCTAAAGAAACTCCTGGATATCTATGCCCTTCTGTAGATGAATTTTGACGATAACGATAGAATCAGTAAGTGAAATCATAAATGAATTGCACACCGAGGTCTCTTTTGAACAGCCTGTAGCACGTAAGGACAGATTTAGAGAGACAGGGCTGCCCGTTTCAGGTGAGGTTCAGCAAACCTCTGTCAACGGCAGTAGCTTCTGGAACAAGACCACTGGAAGTACTCGAACACATTAAACACAGTGAAATTTACTTCAGAAATAAGTTTTCATCTGATTCTCAGGATGTTTTTTTTAAATTCGATATGTGGCTTTGATAAAAAACCATAAATAGAAGTTGAGCAGAGGGAGCAAGTGACTACTGGCCAGTTTCTTAGCTTCAGAAATGCGTAAGGCTCATGAAACTGAACTCACCAAGAGACTCCCCACTGACCAAAACAAAACTTTCCACTTTCTGCCAACAATGTGCATGAGCCAGCCGACCCGAGCTCAGTCACGCTTTCACGAGGCTCAAAACACAAAGGCAGCATGCAATCCTCAGGCGCCTGGAGCATGACCGACTCCAAATTCAATACACTGCGCTGGCCAAGAGGTAAGGTGACTTTTATTAACTTCCTCTGCACTATCTAGGTGTTTACCCTGCTTCAAAAAAAGGGGATTGTTTAAACAGCTTAAGTAGTCTTAACATTTTCATCACTGACAGCATGTTACTAGGTTTTGAGCTGCTGTTTTCTTCATCTCTTCAGCTCATTCCCACCATACAGCTCTGCTCGTCGCGTTACAGCACTTACAGCACACCACTTGGGCACCCAGGAGGCCAGACCTGAAGGAAGCACCGTCCTAAGATGTGTCCCGTTTCGAGCTCAGAGACCTAAAGCAAGCTTTCTAAGCCTAAAACGAAACTGAAAAAATGAAACTGAAAAGGAAAAACGATCAGAGATAAGGCCAGGCTCCAAGCCCTACAGATAAGCTCCAACATGCTACTTCTGTGCTTTTAAAAGCCCATCTGATGAGCCATTAGAATTTGTTTTCCCTACAAAGTTTGGGCTCCAGCTGGACAAGTGGGACATCAGCAATATGTTTAAGTGAGCCCAAGCTGTTCCAAGCTCTAAGCGCTTCCACTTTGCCCTGAGCCAACAGAAAGTGATTTCAGTCATGCCTGCTGAGGGACGTGTTTCTGAGAATTAGGTTGCAAAGAGAGGAATACTTTAAAAAGTTTAAAGTACACAGTATTACAACGAGATAATTTAGTAACCCTTTGTAAATCAGGTATTAAAATACCTTTTATCTTAAAGCTGAAGCACCATTTACAAAAAGTAGTCAAAGCAGACAAGTTTCAGCAGCCTTCTCGTAACAAAAGCTTGTTATTGGTGTTCTGAGAACACCAAATGGTGACAAACGCATCAGTTCATTTCACGTTCAATACTCAAAAGTAAAGGCAGGGACAGCTAAGACATTTAAGTATACTTAATACACACAGTCCAAACCTTTTTGTATTTTCATAAGGAGAGGAAATACGGACCAGTGTTCAGACTTGTCTTATACAAGCTTAAGATCAGCACAATGGCAGATCAATTTGAAATGTATTCTCAATTAATTTACGTAGCTTAGTTGTGAAGATTAAATATTTCACTACCTGTTTGGAGGAATAACTTTTCAGAGGAACACTTCAGCTGAGAATGGTCCTGATACTGCACAATCAGTACATTTAAGTACAAAGTCACTATGAGCCAGCAATCCAGAAAAGGAGCACAGCTCTTTTGATCAATAACTAAAACATCAGCTGTTCCTTCCAGGAGACAGACAACAGGGGAACAAGTTCTTTGGGAAATATTTAATCTGCTCTTGGATAAAACAGAGCAGCAAGGAATGGCAGAGATGGTTACACCTTACATTAATCAATAGGTTGATTTATCTGGATAAATAACACGTACAACTCGAACATTGCTTGAAAGAGAAGCAGGGATGGAAACGAGGAGGCTGATCATTTTCCATCCCTCTTCTGATATGCAAGACCAAAATCCACATAGAAAAAAATGGTGTAAGACATTGAAGGAACAAGTCTAGAAGTTGTACACGTGTACTTTTGCTAGTCAAAACAACCTAAAAATCGGTTCAAGGACAAGATGCATTAGAAGTGAGGAGCCTGCCACCAGTCCTGACCACCACACAGCCCTCCTATCATCCACGGCAGCCTCTAGGCAGCTCAACTCCACCCAACAGCTTCTGCACCCCTTCTAAACATACTCCCAGCACCATCACAGAGCCTAATCTCTAGCAGAGGAACAGGAAATTAGGACTAAAGCCTCCATGGCCAAATCTTTACCCCACATACATGCGAACATACATCCTATAAGACCCTTTCCAACAGCACTGCATTGAACCCACTACACACCTATCAAAGCGCCAGTCAAGTTGCAAGATCTCCCTGTCCCTGACATTCATATCAGGAAGTCCACCCCAACACACTCTGCTCCAAGCTTTGGAAGACCAACACCTGCTTTTTTACGATGTTTCCTTAGCAAGCAATTCTATACCAATAAATCTAACCCAAATATGTAAGTACTAAATCATAGATAAACCATGAAACATCAACTTCCTTGATGCAGTATGTAACATAAAATTCACAATTTGAGGTCCAGTTCATTCTCCGATTCAAATTAATTTCCTACTTCCCCATTTTAAAGTTTTCCAAGAGCTACAGGAACGCAGGTGCACTTCACCACCATACTCCCCTACAACTACTTGAGCCCACTGTGAGTAACACTCCCAACCACTGCTAAGGGAAGGTTATCCCAGAAGCAACATACACCACAGGTGTTCTTCAGTCAGCCTACATTTGCTTTTTCATCTTACTCCTTAGTCATTTCTCTAGCAAAGCCTGTTGGTTTTGCATACTTAATCACAAATTCGGCTAAAAATAGAAGAAAAGGGTTGTTTGGTTGGGGGTGGTTATGCTTTTGGGGTTGTTTTTTTCCTGTTTTTTGTGTGCTGGGGTATTTTCTGCAGAATACTGAAGGTTCTTACAACAGCTAATGATTTCCACCTTCAGAGCAGCGTAACAGACTTTAGTTACTGGCCAAATTCCAGCCGGAGCGATTACGCTCTGCCTACTAGGATGTCCAGTTAAACCTGTTCCAACTATTTTATTTCCTTCCAGCCCTAAAACATTCCACGCTATCACTATGGCTGCTGTGTTTCGCCTCCTGCTTGTGTTTCAGGGCAACATTCCCCCACCCAAAAGCTTCCTGTGAGCTTGCTCAGTTCTCTGGTACACAACTCCCCCACATACCTGCGTTGACTGGATCACCGTTAGGTCATTGATGTAGCAGAAGCCAGCTCCCATGGCAGAGCGGAGCCCGGCAGTCCCAAAGGTCAGCCTGCAGCAGAGACGATCCCGTAACTCCTTGTGCTTCCCATTCTGTAACAAGTTCTCGATCTGCTCTTTTGTTTTTTGGTTCTGCAAAAGAAGATTCAAGGTCTTCGTTTAGTACTCAAAATCAGGACTGAAACTATACACGTTTTGTTTTTAATGAATTCTTAGACAAGTCCTTCCTATTCTATAAAAATCTCCATCTACATGAACTATCTGACATTGTAATTCACATTTCCATCATATTTTTTCCTGTTTCATCCTTGTTTACAAAGCATGCAGCCATCGGTGTGCTGATGTTTAGTTACCCACACACCTTCCAGCTATGTCAAGCCCCTAAGTGAGGCGCACAGGCTTTAGAGCATGTTTTTCCAAGGCAGGTAGCACAAGTTAACTCGCGATCCATGCTGCTGGAAGACAGACAGAAATCTTAATTTCAAAGCCCTATTTCCTTCCTCCCCACCTGCGGGAAAGGTCTGCAAACAAGCCCAGCAGAATAAAGCTGACATTGTAAAATAAAGCTTGTCTTCCACAATGAAGCTTCTCTTCTCAATTACATTAACATTTAGCGAGGTGGGCAGGAGAGAGTGAAAGCCTCCATTTGTCACAAATTCTTACAGAAATCGTGCATTTGTCCTGCCAGAAGAGCCCAGTCATATTCAGTGGAGCTGAGGAAGGATGAGTGCTGCTCCACCAGAAGGTAAATGCCCCGTGCATCCCTGTAACAGCGACTTTTGCTACTCCACAAACTTCATTTTTCAAGTATATTTAGGAAGGTCTGGATTTTGCCAGTTAAATACACAGAGTTAAAGCAACTCCAAAACTTCTACAGTTACTGAAAAGCTCAGAAAGAAAAAACACATTTAACACACAGTACGTGATACAGCCACTAAGCAGGGAACTCACTGGGTTTAAGAGCTGGCATCTTTCCGAAGAAAAACCAATTCTACTCCCCAAAGCAGCAGTCCTATCAGTGACAAGTAACCTTTTTTCAATCTTAGAGAACAGGGAGATTTATTTCCTATGGCGGGAGTTCTTGACCTGCAAAGAGTGCTTCTTGTACCAACAAAAGGGATATAAACACCAAGTCAGGACTGAACACCGGGAATGTTGTCATCCTGTGCCTTCAGCATCTAAAACCCAAGACTACAAGGGATGGGCACCTGAGAAGGAAAGAGGTTGGCTAAATAAACCAGTAGGAAGCAATTCTGATCTGACACCTACTCATTGTTCAACATTTATTGCCTTTACAAAGAATGACAGCTTTTGTTTCTTTCATGTATAAAGAGAACATTTACTACCGCTCAGAGTCCAGCTGAGGGAGCGATCAGATATTTCTCCAAAACGCTGCCTTCAAATATTTACCTTCAGGCCCGCACGGAAGGGAAGGCTACAACCCTACAAACGCTTTGAAGTCAGCCACGTGCAGCACCCAGCACGTCACAGGGCAGGGCAGGATACAACCTGCTCCTTGTTGAGATCTCCCTCTGTCCCTACAGATCTGTTCTGCCCTCGCATTATCACAGCTACCAACTCCCAAGGGTACAAAGTGCACACACACAAACTCCTTTCTTTTTTTTTTTTTTTTGTGGTTAACCTGCACCCTCAGCTAATACCGAGGCTAGGGGGACAAGGAGGGAAACTTTAATATTAATTACTTATGATCGTGAGGATTAAACAGTCACGGTAACACCAATCGCAGTGCCCTGGGCATGTGTAGGGAGAGGAGAAAGTCCTCTGGGACGAAGAGAACGAGGAGAGAAGAGTAGTGGTGCCAGTCCTTTTACAAGATGTACCTGCTGGTGCATCCTTTTACAAGTTGATTCCTGTTGGAAGCAGCTCACCCATCGGCTGCTGTCTTGAAGCAGTGGATAAATAAGCACAAGTATTTTATAACATGGGGATTTTGAGGGCTCTGTGAATTCCTTTGGTCATCAAGAACCTCAGTCCTGTCTCCTGGCACCCAGTTTGGCCAGGACATAATCCCTGTAAGCACATTGCAACCTCGTGCAGGCTTGCTGAGAACACAGCCCGGGCAGAGCGATCAGTGCAGAGCATAAAACAACAGCTCCTGTAACAGCCGTGGCACAGGGCAGCTCCGGCTGCACAAAACCTTCTCCAAAACCTCCTGCTTCGAGCCGAGCCCCACACAAGGGTTAAAGAAGGCAAACGGAATCTGGAAGGCGAGGGTGAAACAGCCCTGACATTTAAAACAGAGGTCAGCCAGCGACAGCTCCCACCCTGCCTCTGCGGCGCTGGGGAACTTGCTCTGCACGGAGAAAAGATCCTCGGGAGGGTTTGGAAGCGCTGGGAAAAGCCTGCTGGAATCACCCACACCGCCTCCTCCGGGGAAGAAAAGCTTCTGTAAAGCTGGTACAAAAACACAAAACTATTTCCACTGCTCGACTTGAATCCTAGCAAAATGAGAGACGTGAGCTTAAATTAGATTTTTAAGGTATTTGTGCCTTAAAATAAAAGGCAAGCCACTGCTGTCAGGGCTCTCGGAGGGCTCCGCAACCAGAGCGAGCCGTTACTCACAGCACTGCTAAATCAGGCCCCAAAATAAACCAAAAACAATGGGGCACAACTACGAGGTCCCCGAAATGAAAGCCTCTTTTAGCTGCTCGGAGGCAGGCAGCCAGAAAACAAATGACTAACGCGGAAAGAGTTTGAGGCAAGAGGGCCTGAAAGCCCCATTTCACGCCACCAGAACTCAACACACGGTTCTGCCTTAAAATACGGTTATTGAGCATCCTTGGTAGCTTTTTTAGGATACACCCTATTGCTCACCTGCAAGAGGAGAACAACACGTACCACACCACCCGTTTCGTGGCCCTGAGTTCTGTGAGGCTGGAGCAAGGCTTTCCTGAAGCCACACCACCACTGTTTCTGTTACAAATAGATTAACTGCTTTTTTCTGCCTTATTGATTCCCCGGGGAACAAAAACGAGCCAGCCAAAATAGCATCCCAACAACGGGGAGCTAAAATTTCCTGCAATCGGAAAAAAAAAGAAGGGGGAGGAAAAGTTATGATCTAAAGATAAAAAAATCCTAAAGCTTTCACGAGAGGACCTGAAACTGCTTAGAGAAGGCTTTCCCGAGCTTTGGAAGCCAAGCAGGGCAGCAGCACCGTGTTGGCACCCAGTTCAATGAGCTTAAAAACACAAACTCAGCCCCTGAAGTGCCCCCTCTTAACTGCTGCCTGGATCGGTGTTGGTGAGCTCCGTCAGTCCCAGCACAGAGCCCTGGAGAAGTTCCTTCACAATTAGCAAGTGCTGCACTTGGATTTTCCTAAATATCCTTTAAAAAACAACAAACCAAATCCCACAACACCACCACCAGACTGCCGGAAGCCTTTGAAGCAGCAATCAGCTATGCTGTTTCACACGAGCCAAGCCTTGAATTCATCTCCAAAGCCTCCGTAGCTTTTTGGACACGCCAGGAGCACAGGGCAGGTGCTCAGGACCCCGCAGCACCAGATAAGGTGGCACAAGGAGGCTGCAGATAAGGGGAGAGCAGCCGGCAGGGCCCTGCAGGGACGTGGCTGAAAATGCACCGAAAGAGGGCCAGGGAAGGCAAGAGGAGCCCCAGGCTGGTGACAGGGCTACAGCTGGGTTTCTGAGCGTGGCTCTAACCCTTTTTGGCGTCTTTTTTTCCTCCCCTTCTCCCCGTTTGGTCCTTCCAGCCCTGCATTTCTCAGGGGCAAGCACAGGCACACCAGCTGCCCTGCCACAGAGGGGTGGAGAGGACAGGCAGGAGAAAAACAGCACCAGCTCCCAGGGCAAGTGCTCCAGCTCCCAGCCCATCTCGGTGCCGGTTTGAAGGGCTCCCTCCTCCCCGAGCACAGCTTCACTTTGCTGAGTGCCACCTCCCTGCTGCTCCTGCCCCCCGCCAGCAGCTCTGCCCTCAGCCACAGCAGCCAAAACCGCGGCGTGAGCGCCCTCAGATGCGCTAAGCCCCCACTAAGATGTAAATTTGTGAAGAGCTCTTAATCGGTAAGCGGCTTGGAGCCTTGCAATTTGATACGTGGGAAATAAAGAGCCACCAGAGCCAGGCACTGTTTTCTTATCCCATCTCAAGCAGACTACCAAGGAAGCCCAGGGAATTATCTCGTTCTCACAGGCTTTGCGTTAGCAGCAGGCAAAACTGAAGAGAAGGGGGCTGTCAGGAGCTCGGTCAGAATTTCAAACCCAAATATTTCACATAACCTCCACTGTGAGTCCCGCAGAGCCAAATGGCTGCAGTGGATTTTAAGAGGGAAGGAGATGATCCTGTTAGGGACATGAGGTACAGCTTCAACAGCTTCCCAAAAACATTTTCTGCCTGAATCCAATGTACAACAGAACTTTGGGGTCAAGCCCCACAGCAGTCAACGCTCTGCAACATCACGTTTAAGAAAGGCTGGGAGTTTTACTAAAAAAAAGCATGTTTTCTGCAGAATTCAACGTTATGCTCCTTTATTTTCAGTTCTGTACGGCACAACTCCCTTCTGAAAGGGAATGGCACCCTTGTTGTGTAGCTCAGTGGGACACAAGCTGAAACACCTGCAGAATTAAGGTGTGAGGGCACAGAGTATTTCCTACTGATCGTTTCACTCCCGATCACGTAAATGTTTGCTGCCAGGGTTAGATCTCAAGGCGAAGGTCCTGCCAGCATAGCTGCAGTTCACAGCTCTCCCTCCGAGCAGTCTTGGTGTTGCAGGCACACTTTGCCTGGAAACAGGGATAAAAAAAAAAAAAAAGAGAGAAGTCAGATTTGCTTCGCATTCAGAAAGCTGACAGCCACAAACGAAGCGCACCAAGCTCTGCCAGCCAGTCTCTGGTTTTCCATCAAGTTTAAGATTTTTTTAAACAAAATCAGGGTCGGCCCCTTAGATCCAAACCCAGTGGAGTACATCTTTGTAGGATCTCCTGCCCAGCAGATGCTGCACTGCCTGTGGCGTAGCCGATCACCGTGCAGACATAACTGAAGGCCAGCAGCAGCACCTGCAGCAAATTCTCATCTACAATTTCCCTTCAAAAATTTGAGGCTCTCATTTTTTCTCCTTCAGCAAGAAACGTTTGTTTTCTAGCCAGCCATTTTAACCAAAAAAAAAAAAAAAATCAATCAGGTGACTGGAGAGAGGCTGATGCTCAGGGTAGCCTGTGCCAGCGCAGTGGGGTACACTCACCCCCTCGTTCTGCCTTGATCCTAAATCCTGCTCCTGCTACCAAAAGCAAAGAGGCCCCAAGGAAGGGAGCTGCACGTCCGAGGTGCTCCTTGGTTTGGTGACAGGACTCGGGAGGCCAGGCTGATTTTGGGACTGATGACCTTGAAGCTTTTTTTCCCCCAAGGTAAATGATTCCATGAGCTCAGACAAGTGCCACCCAGCACAAATGGTGCTGATTTGTGCTGGAGGAGGGTAGCAGGCCACAGACAGCTTGAGAACCTTAAAGACCCTTCAGATAACAAAATCCAACCACCCATCGAACACAAGCCCACTGCTAAACCACGTCCCTGAGCACCGTGCCCACAAAGCCTTCCCACCCTCGAGCACATCAACGCTCCCACCCAGCTCGGTGCCATCTGTGAGCCCACTGAGGGCACGTTCGATCTCCCCATCGATGCCATTGACAAAAATCCTAAATAAAACAGGCCCCAGAAGCGAGCCCTGGGGAACACCACGGGGTGAGCGGCTGTGGAGCAGATCGAAGGCCATCCACGGCCACCCAGCCAGGATTTTCCCTGCTGAACTTCACAAGCCACAAGTCCTGCAGGTCAAGCCGAGCCGTCCCCAGCCTGTCAGCAGAGGCAGGGTCACCTTCTGGGCATGCCTTTAATTTTATTTAATTGGGAATTAACCACGATCAGAAACATCACCTTCAGTCAGCTCCACGAGCAGCTTCCTTCTGGAGTTTGGCCTTCAAACCCACCAACCTCAGCAGCAAGCAGCAGGGCAAAGCTAAAAAGGGGGCAGGGAACAGGGTCTGCTGTTGTCCTTCTCTTTTAGCCTCTTTTAGAGGCAGGCAGCCCCAGGAGCCAGCCACACAGCCCAGCGGGGAAGCCACCTCTTGTGTGCTGGCCCTAAATAAAACCAAAAATACTTACAGAAGTGCTCCTTTACACATCTTTCCTGCAAGTCTGAACATATTAGAACAGTTCAGTTGGAAGGGGCCTGCAAAGACCATCAAGTCCACCTGCCTGACTTCAGGGCATGTTACGAAGGGCACTATCCAAACAACAGTTGCTGTGCACAATATAACCCACTGCTGCTGAAGGGGAGCTCTCACCTTCATCCCAAAGCACCCCAATTAATGTGCTGGCCCAAAACACATCTACCTGGAATCAGCTGTTCCCATAGCTCACAATATCCTACAGGTCTTAATGTTTGAGCTTGCAATGAATGCAAGTTATTTTTGGAGAGCTTCTCTTTTCATCCATGGCCACTTCCTGGGCTTTATTCTCTGCAATTTTATTCTTGGAAATTCACAGTAAAGGCTTTGTAAAAGTAAAGCCTGCAAGTTGAATGACGGACTTGGTAATTACAGACCAGTGACCTGCTCCCATTTCCTCTCCAAACATCTCAAAAGCTGCAAAAATTAAGTGGCAGCAGTCAGGAGCACTCCAAAAAAGCCCCTGAAAGCTTCCTCTGCTGTGCACGACAAGCACTCAGCTCCTGCACTGAGCACACACCTCATTGCTGTGCTGCTCTCCGTGTCATATCCTGGCCACTTTAAAGCCTTCTGAGATAAGGGAATTACTACAGACAAGGTCCAATTTCCCGAACTGCTCTAAACAGAAGCGGTTTTCTTGGAGACAACTGCTCTGACACAGCTTTCTATACAACGCAGATGCCTTTAGGAGACTCGAGGCAGTTATGGAAAGACAATAACAAAGTCAGAGAGTGAATGAAGAGCGATTAAAGGGAGAAAATAGAAAACAAAGACTAATTGTTCAGCCCTCACTCGTAAGCCGTGGGAACAAAAGCATGTGCCTGGTGTCTCAGAGCAGAACGTAAAGGCAGCAATCAAGGGGAGAGCAGGGAGATTTAGTTAGTGAGGCTCCTCTGAGCCAGTCGCCAGCAGCATTAAGGAAGATGCACAGCAGTGGTGAGACAGGAGAAAAGCAAAATGATCGTCACGCAGGCAGTTTTCTTCCACCCACAGCCCAGCCTTAATCACAGTTCGTTTTAGAGGAGGTTAGCACGTACACCCAAACCAAAGGGGACGACAGCGAGGCACGGCTCTAATTAATTACAGCGAGGAAATTTCAATCAAGCTTGAGGACAAAAGCTCCCCACAGCTAAATACAGCGAGGGGGGAAAAAATAGCACACGCGTTTTGCTTTGATCGGAGGCAGTGAAAGTCCCCAGGGCTAAGGAAGCCGGGGGTGAGACAGAGACCTTGTTTGATAACAAGGTTTGTTGTCTGATAACAGCCAGCCTCTGGAGACCTCGTCTCCCGGGTCTGCGATGCGACGAGGAGCTTCTCCTTGCAGCTTTCCCTCCGTCCCCTCCTTTGTTTACATCGGGTGCCGCCGCACTGCCCGTGCCCAGCCTCCTCCTGCTGCAGCAGCCCTTCTCCAGCTGCTTTGGAGCCCCAAAATTCACAGAGCTCCTTCAAAACCTCTCCAATTATCAACTTCAGGCCCCGGAGGAAGTGTCATGATTGTCACTTAGGGAAGCTGGGGGTGAACAGGTGCCTCTTCAGCTGCTATTTGCCTGGCTAATTTCGGTTTGTAGAAATAATAATATTCCACTAGTGCTGGGCTTAATCAGCAATATTTTTTCCCCCTGGTAGCCTTAGGTTTAAAAGGCGTAAACCCTCCTAGATCACACCAGTTTGGGATCAGCACACACTGAGCTGTTTAAGAGCCTTTTAGCACGGTAACCAAAGGAAAGTCAGGTTCCAAAACCCCTCGGTGCTGGAGCTCGGCCTGGCTTATCAGGTGTGGCACCACAGATATTATCACCTACCTGCACTCCTCGCTGCTCCCAGGCACTTCCATGGGCATTTGGTGAGCGTTAGCCTGACAAAAAAGGAGGCAAAGGGCCCCAAAATATCCCCCCTAGCACACAGCTGGCTGGGGCAGGACCACAAGGAAGCCACCAGCAGCGAGGTGCTGCAGCCTCTGGAGGTGTTTGGGTCCCTCCCCACCCCCAGGCGATGTTTTTAAGCCCAGCCCGTGACGTTTTGGTAAAGCAGCAAAAAATAATAAGCCTTTCGGCAGCGGCTTGGGGAAAATAACCCAAAAAAAGGCATTATTAGAGAGACGATCCCTCAGGGGAATTAGCACTGCGCTAACCCAGCCTGCAGCCCACCGGGTGGGCTCTCAGCCCCCCGTAACCCCCGAGTGGGGTTAGAACGAGGACATTTTGGGGGAAATAAAGGCGAAAACGGTCAAAACGCCAGCTCCGGGGGCACCTCACACCGCCGGGCCGGGAGTGCCTCGGCTCGGGTAGGGGGTGCCGGGGGGCTGCCAGCATCGTGCCCCCGGCCCTCAGCAGCCCTCAGGGACCCTCAGCAGCCCTCAGGGGCCCCATCCCGGTCCCGGTCCCCGCACCTTGTCCCAGCTCAGCCACTGCCACACCGCCCGGTCCAGCTGCGCGTCCCCGGTGCTGCGGGCGGCCGTCAGCGGCACGTTGGAGTTCACGTCGCCCATCTCGGGTGAAGAAGGGGAAGGAGGCAGCGGCGGCGGCGGCGGTGGCGGCGGCTTCACTCCGCGGCACCGGGCATCGCCGGGAGGGCTCCGCAGGGACCCGAGGGGCCGCAGCCGCCGCCCGCTCCCCTCAGCGCCGCCCGCACCGCTGCTTCTCCACAGCGAGGCCCCGCCCCCGCGCCGCCCGCCCGCCAATCAAAGCCCGGGATTGCCGCTGGAGGGGCGGGGAAATGCGGTCCCGCCCGCCAGCTTCCTGTCGGGAAGTGTAGTCCGCTCCGCGCAGGGCGCGCGGCAAAGTGGATTGGTTGTTGTCAGGAAAAGAACTACAAGTCCCGGCAGCCCTCGCGGCGCACCGCCTTGTGCCTCAGGGGGGCAGCGGGCCCGCTGAGGGGCCCGGCCTCGCCTCCAGCCGTCACACAGCGCTGGGGCCTCGGGGGCAGAGGAGGCTCCTTGGGTGTTCCTTGTTTCCACTTATATAAAAATAAATAAATATAAATAAATAAATAATAATAAATAAATAATAATAAATTTCACTTACAAATAAAGTAAATAAACATATGTGTGTGTGCGTGTGTATTTAGGATATCCCGTGCCGCCCCACTGAAGGGGCGCGCTAATCCGTCAGGGTGATGCACACGAGCAAAAACCTAAAAACCTAAAAAATCTCCTTAATTGTGTCCCTGTCAGCCCCAAGCCAGCTTCCAAGCTTCTCGCTTTTCTCCCTCTGGAAGGAAAATGGCATCAGTCCGCCCTTGGGCAATGAGCCCCTGTTTTTGGGGTGTTCCCGGACAGGCTCCAGCAGCAGTTAAATTGATATGAGGAGGGAAATAACAACCCTCACCCCCATCCCAGTCAGCCCCAGTCGTAACTGGGTTGTCCCCACGTGTGCTCAGCCCTGCTGCCATCCCCAGCAGCTCTGCTGAGGTTGCCATAGTGATCGCAGGCCCTGACGCAAGGCTTTGGGGTCCGCAGGGCGATGGGACCGCGCTGCGAGGTTTTTGGGGTCTGTAAGGGAATGGGATCGCTGCCCAGGGGATGCTGGAAGAGAAGGGAGGTGTGAAACAACAGGGCTTCACGGCTGGGAGCAGCACAGCCCCCCGGGGAGGTGGAATGAGCTTGAAGGGAGAGGAGGATGCAATGGAGGGGTGGAGAGATGCAGGGATGCAGCGTGGGGTACTGAAGCAGCTCAACATAGCTCTTGTAAGCTATACAAGGGAACAATCTGTTATAAAAGCTTAGAAATCGTTTTTAACATCCCTCCCCTTTGAAGCTGTCAAGTGTGTCTTGAAGGGACCTGGTTCCTGGCTGCAGACACAAACAAATCCTCTGGTCCGGAGGGCTGGCTTGGTACAACGGAGTGAACCTATAAACTGTTGCACGGGGCTGCTGGTAGGCAGCAGAAGATGTAAAGACAGAAATAAATCGGCCTGTTATCACTGAAGGGCTGTCCTACGGTTGTTTACGGTGTAGAAGGAGAAGAAGATGGAGCGAGGAAATCACACCTAACAGATGAATCCAACAGTCAGCGGGCGAGATAGCTCTTCTCTGGGGGGATGTGGGGAATCCATCTGTTGGTACCGATGCTCGGAGAAAGGAGGCAGCCCGTGGGGCAGTAGGAAAGGGTTCTGCAACCAGAGCTGCCACACGATGGGACAGAGATAACCCTGCCAGCCCAATCTGAGCACAAACTGCACAGCACCGTGCTTCCCATCAGCTTTGGCATCACCCTGCAGGCTTATGTACCTGATACCACCTACTCCTTCATGTTATTTCCTCTCCCTTTCTCATTTTTCCCTTTCCTCTTTCTCATTTTTCTCTTTCCTCTCTCTCTGCATATCTCCTCATAAAGAGGTGGCAGCCTTAGCAGCTCTGATGTGATCCTGAGCCCAGTTAAAGCAGTGGCCCAAGCAGCCAGATGCCAGCACATTTTTCCAGATCTCGGAATAGCCGACGAGGGTGGCTCCCTCAGGGAATGTGCACATGAGAGTCGACACAAGGCACAGCTTCTGCTCTTGATATCTTTGCCGCTCTTTTCTGCTCCTTTGTGTTTTATTTTCAAGGAAAGGCCCAGCACAACAGAAGCTCCAGTCTATAAAAACTTCATTTTCCCCCCAAAAAAGGACAATGCCTATGTTAAATGCCTCTCTAAAGCCTGCCAAGCAGGAACATTTCTTACAAGACCTCTGTAGCTCTTTGGAAAGGCAGTAAGAGAGACTCTTAAAATTAAGCTTCATATTTCAAATGCTTCCATTCGTGGCTACATTTTTTTTTCCTTATGCTCTTAATGAGAGCTTTAAATTATTCTGAAGAGTAGTCTTCTGCCATCAGAGCAAGCAGGCTGTTTCTTTATGTGGCACCCTGAATCTCATAAAATAGTTTCACACAAGACAGTGACAGCCATGCCCACACCCCACGTTATCAGTGCTCAGCTTCCCAGCCACAATTAAAAGCAGGATTTGACCTTCATCGCTGTTGCTTAAATAGGAGAATGATCAGCCCTTCAGCTATTGGGGATCCTCTGTGATTATTTCCCTGAAGAAAGATAAAGCAGCCTCATAGAAGATAAGAATCTGTGTGTGTGTTATTTCTTTCTTGGAAATAACCACAGCGCAGAGGGGCTGAAACTTCTCTGCAGGATCTCCTGTGCTGGGAGCTGCCAGCGCCACAGGGACCGTGGTGGGGCTCAGCTGGAGGGAATGACTTCATCCTAGCCAAAACGCACGTCTACATGTGCCTATGTGCGGCTCTGTGTGTGTGTTTTCAGGGGAAGGTGCTGCTCCCCGAGCTGCTCTGACACCCAGAGTGCCCCCACGTAGCATAACTGCAGCTACGGGATGGCAGATAGCAGCCCGTGCCCCCAAAACGAGAGTCGTCTTTTAACATAGACGAAATAATGCAAGTTAAAAGAGACTTGCTAATAGCACACAGCTCCTGTTTGGGGTTTAAATTTACGCACTGCAGGGGTAAAGATGGTTAAATGCACCCGTCAGGGCTGGGCTCGCAGCGTCTCAGTAGCGTAGCCCCGAACAATGGTGCTCATATTTCGCTCCTACCAACGCGCTCCGTGCTTTTTCAGCAGAAGAATGGCCGAGCGCACGCTGATGTCACTGCAAAGCAGAAATAAAAACCGTCTGTACGGTCGTGTAAGCATCCTCAGTGACCTGGCACCACAGAGCAAATCCTCGCCCGCAACAACCCGGATTAGCTCTGTTGCTTACCCAGAGCTGCCCAGCCCCGCGCCGGAGAGCCTCAGGGCTAAACCCAGAAGGTGCAGTGTTTCCATGGCAATTTTGCCGCACGTAATTTATTCCAAATAAGCCTCCGAAGGGCCCACGGCTCCTTCCAGTGATATTCCGGGCTGTTTTTTTCTGCCCCCGGTTCCTGCAGTGAGAGGAGTCACGCGGGATGAACCCAGCGCGTCCTTCCAGCTCGCTCGGCAGGCACTCCACATGCCCTTGCTCCGTGGCACGGCTTTTGTTTTATTATTTATGGATCCTGAACACCCTGTGCCTCTTGGGTTACCTGGTGATAATGCAGCAACTCCCATCCTTTCATTTGCCTCGCTCGGAGCACCGTAATGCCAGGCAGGCAGCGCAACCCTAAACCCGGGCAGCGATAACACCCCTGCCAGTCAATAGGGTGCTGTGTGGGGACGTGCCTCTGTGGGGATGTGCCTCTGTGGCCCTAAATGCCATTTTTAACCTGATCTGGGGTCCAAGCAACTAAAGTCTTTGTCCTGAAGAAGCGCAGGCTGGCAGGAGGGAAGGACACAGCAGGAATCACCGAGGCTGGGAAGCGCTCCGCGGCTTGGTGCTTCATGGTGGGAGCCCTGGGGGGGGCTGATCCTGCACCCTCCACCATGGACAACATCCTCTTTGGTTTGCTGAAGGCTTAAATGCCCTAAATAACCAGAAAATAGTCAGAGCTGCTGGAAAACCTCTGCTCTCAGCCCAACAGCAGGGCTGGGTCCTGGGGTGACAGTCCCTGCCAAAGCCCTCCCGGCTGTGACACGTTTTGTACCAGGCAGCTCAGTGCAGAAAACACACGACAGGTCCGGTTCTGCCCACAGCAAACACAAAGAAATTCAGGCTCGTCGCCTCTCCCCACCCTAAATTGTCGCCCGATCTGATAAAAGAGCATTTTATAGACTCCGGTGAAGGAGGTGGGAAAGCCGTGGCGAGCGTGGGGGAAATTTGGGCACCTCCTGCTCGCTCAGCTCTCAGCTCTCAGCACCCCAGGGAGGCTGGCTTCAGACGCCAGCCCCCTCGTATATCAAAGCCTGTCCTTTCCGAACCAGACCTGGTTATTTTTAATCCTCCCCGCTAGGTATTAATAGCCCACATGCGTGCTCCGCTGAACGGTTCAGCCACATCCATCTGTGGAAAAGATGTGCCGGGCCCGTCTCCTCCGATGGGAGAGCGTGACAGGATCATGTCAAGCTTTTCACCCCAGTTTATCCCTTTGATTAATCCCAAACTAGGGCATAAATGGTGTGGAATTGAGAGAATCTGTACAGAAAACTTCCTGTAAGGGGAGAAAACCAGATCCCAGGTGCCTGGGATTTCCCGGCTATCTGTAAGAATAAATGCTGCCTTGAGCTTTATTACGAAAAGCTGTGTTTTTTTTTTACCCAAGCTGTTTTTTTTTTTTACCCCCTGGTGCAGATCCTGCAGGTACCCGTGCCGTAGGCAAGCTGAACTGAACTGCCCTGTGATCAAACGGTTGGTTTTATGGCCAGGCTTGTGATAAATTCACGGCAGCTTATCACCAGCGCATGCAGATTGTCCTGCCGGGACTCACCCCGGCGCAACCAAGTGTTCTTGGGTGGCTTTGCTGGAGGAAAGGGGGGTTTTCCATCGGGGAATTGTAAAACAAACTCGTAAAATGGATTATTTGGGATGGGTGAGAGCAGGAGCTGCGCCCAGTGCTTGGATTCCCACCTCTACAGATGGACATCCAACACGTCGGGGTGATAAAAAATACAGGGCCACGGAGGATGTGAAGCTAGCTCAGCTGAATTTTGCTTGTTTTTGCAGGTGTATGGTTAATTTTCTCCTGAAAATCAGTGATTTTGGGGAAATGGATGCTGTGGACACTGAGGGAAGGGTCCAGGAGCCGCATTCCCCCCAAAACCACCTCACCACCCACCAGAAATCTCCGTAGGGCAGCGCTGGCTGCGGCCAAACCCCTGTCCCCTTGCAGGAGGACATCGTATGCCGTCGCTGTCGGTCCCTCCTGTTTCACCTGGTGCAATTCTCATCGAATTCTCCCCGACACGATGCCCACAAGCCTATCACCGCACCCGAAGCTGCCTTAAACCAAGGTCAGCCCCAGCTTCCCACGCACGTAACTTTTCCACAGCCTTTCCCAAGGACGGGGCAGACGGCTGCAGGTGTCGTCTCACCCGCTGTGCGCCGAGAAAAAAAATAAATAAATAAAATAAAATGAAAATAAAATAAACAAGCAACCAAATACATTGGTCTTACACGCGCCCTGTGTCTTTCTGGCTGCAAACCCTAATGTAATCAGCTGCAATTTGCAGTTTTAGTGATTCACCAAAGCCAGCGCTGCCCCAGCTCTGCTCTGTGCCCAGGCGAGCGCACCTCTGTGCTGTTCCACCCCATAAGCACCACCCATAATCATGAGCCCCTAATTAGCCCCCCAAATCCACCCCCGGCAGCTAAAGCAAACCCATTTGGGGAGGTTTCCAGTGTATTCCCCATGTCCCCGTACCCCTCCGAGCATCCCCCGAGGCAAAGGCCACCAGGTGGCACTGGCACCTTGTCACCCAGCCCGATGGTGGCTTGTGGGGACACCCAGGGCACCCCCTGGCCTTACACAGACCCTGGTCCTAATATAATTATGGGGACAGGAGGAGGAACCAGCAGAGGGGAAATCGGGAGGGTGACAACCTCTGTAGGATCTTGCTCTTTCAGGAGGGTTTTTCCCCTTGTAGGGTCTTCCCTTCATTGGGAAGGCCACTTCTTGGGGGGTTTTGGGGTGCCCACCAGGCTGGCCCATCCCGGGGACCCCACGGCAGGTGCTCTGGGTTTTAGGGGAGGGTAAACACCGTGGAGGTGGAGAAAACCCAGAGCGCAAATCCACCCGGAGGAGGAGGATCTCATCCCGGCTGTGCCCGCCCGGTCTGCTTCCCCGGAGTTATTTGCAGATAAAGGGTTTGTTTGCCTTTCCCAACGCTGTAACCACAATGCAAACACCCGCGGAGCCTCTCGAGCCCCCTCCTGCCTGGTGCCGAGGGACAGCAGTGGCATTTGCTCCGGCTGAAACCCTTCCTGCACCGCGTGCCCAGCCCAGGAACGGCAACCGCCCCCAAAACGCAGCCCACCGGGGACCCCCAAAACCCCTGCAGCGGGTTTCATGCCCAGAGCGGGGCTGAAGGCACGGGAAATCCCAAATTCCTGGGTGCCAAGGTTGCCAGCCCTCCCCGAAACGCCGTGGTTTGGCCGTGCGGGCGCAGGCGCCGTGGCGGTGTTTGAGTGAGGAGGAAGGTGCCCTACAGGCCAGACCAATTAGACAGTAATTAAGCCCTAATAAGCAGATTAAGACGTCCGAGGGGCCGCTCCGGGCGCCGGGGCTGGGTGGCTGCTGTTGCCCTGTGCTGGTCCTGGCAGGCAGCCTGTTTGGAAGGACGGGGACATTCGCCACCCCATGGGCCAGCCCCAAACCCGGCTGCTTGAACAGCGGGGACGCAGCCGAGGAGCCCAAGAAGGGCCCAAGCCCGTCCCCTTCCCGTTTGCCACTACGCCTTTGCCCCTTTGAAAACACGTCTGGGAGCCGAGGTACAAAAGGCCAAAGCTACAGCCGGCAGCACCCCGCAGGAAGGAAGCAGGAAAAGCTCCGGCATCATCGGCCAGAGCCCGGCCGGACCCTCGGGGGCGCAAGTCCCATCACAAAGCGATTTTGGCCACCGCAGAGCCCTCGAGGAGCACCACGCTCGGAGAAGAAGCAGACACGAGCCCTCGGGAACTGGCATCTCCTTTAATTCCCCGCCAGCAAAGGCCCGACACCGTTTTGCAATGACAGCTTTCAGCACCAGGAAAACCCACGAGCCCACGTCACCAAGCTCCTGGCACCCCACGGCACGCTTTGGAGGGCGATGCTGGCCGGTCTGAGCAGAAAAGAGGCGAATTTTCCTCCTTTACAGCCCGTGCCAAATTCAGCAGGGCATGGGAACGGTGGGAAAGGAGCTGCCCCTGTTGTCCCTGTGTCCCCGTGTCCCTGTGTCCCCAGCTGGGATGGCTCCGCGGCACCGGGACCTGCCCGCGGGTCGTGCCAGGCGCGTGGAGCCCGGCTCCTGACCCATTTTGGGGCTTTGCAGGTTTCAGATCATGGAGACCCGGTTCTTGATGTAGACGTGGTAGGGGTCGCTGCGCTTGTCCACCTTGCGGGAGCGGGTGTAGCCCAGGATCAGGCTGCCCACGGTGGCGGCGAAGAGCGTCATGACGAAGAGGATGTACATGTAGGCGTTGTCGTCCCGGCCGCCGGCACCGCGGGCGCTGGTGTTGCGGGGGGCGGCGGGGCGCAGGAGGGTCCCGTGCAGAGTTTGGTTCAAGGCATCCAGCATCGCTTGCAGGCTCCGGTGCCACGGCTCCGTCGGGTTCTCATCCTCCATCTCCTCGCCCTGCCTGCGCAACGGGGGGGTGCCGTCAGCCCCCGCGCTGCGGGTGCCTTGGGGTGGACCCAGGGGTGAGCCCCGAAAGGGTCCTCGGAGCGCAAGGAGCGGGGGAGGAGGGGTGTTTTGGTGGAGGAAGAAAACCCCAAATCCAGCCCCGTTCCCGTTAGCAGAGCCCCGGTGACACCCACGGGAGCTGGGGGCACCCAGCTCGGGTCCCCCCCCCGTGCCCTCCCAGGATTTAACACAGCGTTAATTCGGTGCTGCTCCCTTCATCGACCCCAAAAAAATCTGAGTGAGGGTATTTAATGCTTTCCATCAAAGCCACTTGAAGGCAGGCTGGGTTCAGCACCCGCTGCACGTGCACGGATGCCTGGCGGACATCCTCTGACGGACAGACAGACGGACGAGCCCCAGCCAGGCGCTTCCCCTACACAAATAGGTCCCGACCCCAAACACCTCCCCGGGCTGGCGTCACCTTCGTGCCCAAGGGATGTTCCTGGGGTCCCCCCCAGCCCCTGCTGCCAGCCCCCGCCAGGACCTGCCTGGGGTCCCCCGCCCTAAAAAAAACAGCTTTGGGATTGACCCTGCCACACACCCACCCCAATCACCCCAACCAGCCCTAGCCGGGGGGGCACAGATCCCTGCACGCCCCCATGGACCCATCCCGGGGTGTTGCTGCCCCAAACCCCCCGAAATTTCCATCCCCACACACAAACTGGGTCCCAGACCCCCTCCAGCCCCCCCAGGACATGGGACCCCTCTGCCAGCCCACCCCACACCCCTGTGCACAGGCAGCTGCCTCCCCCCTAAAAAAAAAAAAAAAAGGATCCCCCAAATGTGAGGTGCAGCAGCGAGGAGGAGAAGGAAGGGGCTGGGGGGGGGGCACACCCTTGGACCCCGTTCCCTTTGCCAACACCTGGAAATCAGGGAGAAGCCTGAATTTGGAGAATTTCCAGCAAAAAAATAAAGTTTCTCACCCACAGAGCCCTACAGCGGGGTGCACCCCCGGGGGTCCCTATGTTATAGGAGGTGTAGGGGTGGGAATTAAGGGGGGGGGGTCGGCACTCACCGGGTGCTCTCGGTGCCTGCACGGCCGCCAGGCTGAGCCGGGACTGGAGCATCGCGGCCGGCAGCCGGGCTGGGAGTGCCGCAGCCTCCTCCCCTTCCCGGGGCAGAGCCACCTGCCCAAAGCCACCCAGCCCCGCCAGGGCCACCACCAACTTGTCCCCAAACCCCCACGGATCCCACCGTGGCCCCCCCGAGCCCGGATGCCGGTTTTATAGGGCCGGGAGAGCCACCCAGCTTTGCGCTTCCCACCCCGTCACACTGCCGGTCACGCTTTCCTGTCCCTCCTCCGGACAAAAGGAGCAGCAAGCGTTCCCAGAAAGCTTTTTTTTTTATATATAAAATCTGCCGATTTCTGTGCGCCAAGAGCAAAGACGGAGACTTCAGCCACCCCGGCCTCTCCTTCTCATCCCAGGGGTCAGCACGCATCCACCCCGATTGTGGATTTTTGGGGGGAGAGAGGGAAAACAAAACCCAAACTCTGCAATTGGGGTAATTCCCACAGCGCTACCAGTTCCAGTTGAGGCTTGTGGGATCCACCCCTGACCCCAAGCAGCAGCATTTTCACAGCACCTCGAGGAGCCGTACTCCCAACCACGGGGGTGTCACAGCATCAGCACACCCCTAGGTGCCCTATAGGGCCGGCGACGGCGCTTTGGCGAACGGGACAGCCCCAAAAACCAAACTCCTGTCCCAAAACCAAGCACGGGGCAACCCCATGGGGGACACGACGTTCACCACCGAGCCCCCAGCTGGCGTCTGGGACCTCCCCAGTGCCTTCCTAGGCTCCGGGTTCATCCGAAAAGACCAAGGCGCAGCCGAAAACCTCCTGGAAGCAGTGGAGGAAGGGCTGCAGGACGTCGGCTACGGGGACGTGGCGGCCCAGCTCGCGGCTCAGCGAGGTCACCCCCTTCCCTTCCAGCCCGCAGGGGACGATGTGCTCGAACCAGGCCAGGTCGGTGCAGCAGTTCAGCGCCAGCCCGTGGGAGGTGATGTAGTGCCCGCAGTGCACCCCTGGGTGTTAAGGGGGGGGGGGGGACGGGGGGGGACGGGGACATGAGGGGGGGGGCACCCGGCAGCTGTCAGCAGCCCCCAAGGTGCCCCTGGTGCCACCCCCCCGTGCCCTCCCCCTTGCACACCCCATTGCCCCTCATTCTTCCCCCTTGCACACCCCATTACCCCCCCATTCCCCCCCTTGCACCTCCATTGCCCCCCATTCCCCACCCCATTCCCCCACCCCCCTTACCCACCCCCACTGCCCCACCCCATTGCACCCCCCTTGCCCACCCCATTGCACCCCCCTTCCTCCCTCCTTGCACCCCCCTTAACCACCCCCATTACACACCCCCCCTTACCCCCCCACTCCCATTACACACCCCCCTTCCCCACCCCACTGCCCACCCTATTGCACCCCCCTTGCCCACCCCATTACACATCCCATTACACACCCCTTGCACTCCCCCCTTGCACCCCCTTACCCACCCCATTCCCCCCCCATTCCCCACCTCCCTTGCCCACCCCTATTACACCCCCCTTCCCCACCCCATTACCCACCCCATTCTCCCCCCCATTGCCCACCCCCCCCACCCCATTCCCCACCCCCCCACCCCATTCCCCACCCCCTTCCCCACCCCATTACCCCCCCATTCCCCACCCCATTGCCCACCCTATTACCCACCCTATTGCAGCCCCCTTCCCCACCCCATTACCCCCCAATTCCCCACCCCCCGCACCACCCCATTCCCCACCCCATTCCCCATCCCCTTCCCCCCCCATTCCCCACCCCCCCTTTCCCACCTTCCCCACCCCATTCCCCCCCCATTCCCCCCCCCATTGCCCACCCCCCCCACCCCATTACCCACCCCCTTCCCCACTCCATTCCCCAGCCCCCTTCCCCCCCTTCCCCACCCCATTCCCCCTTCCCCACCCCATTCCCCCCCCCACTGCCCACCCCCCCACCCTATTACCCACCCCCTTCCCCCCCCTTGCCCACCCCCATTGCAGCCCCCTTCCCCACCCCAATACCCACCCCATTAGCCCCCCATTGCCCACCCCCCCACCCCATTCCCCCCCCACCCCATTCCCCCTTCCCCACCCCATTCCCCCCCCACTGCCCACCCCCCCACCCTATTACCCACCCCCATCCCCACCCCCTTCCCCCCCCACCCCATTCCCCCTTCCCCACCCCATTATCCCCCCCCCCCCCCTCCTCACCGATGGCCGCCACCTTCCCGTCCCCCACCCAGACTCCGGTGAGCGGCGGGGGCCTGGCGGTGGCCGCGGGCAGCCCGAGGCGGCGGCACAGCCTCACCCCCACCTCCTCCAACCCCCCCACGAAACCCCGCAGCCCCAACCGCCGGGCCCGCAGGTCCAACACGGCCAAAACCAGCAGCTGCCCGGCCCGTGATAAGTAACGTGGCCCCCCCGCCGCACCGCCGCCAAGCCCGCTCCTTTCTCCTTCAGTTTCGCCGCCAGCTCGGCCCCCGGGGCTCCCCGCAGCCCCCAGGCGTACACGGGCTCGGCCGGTTCGCTCAGCACCAGGCTCTCGGCCGGCCGAAGCGGCGGGGCTGGGGGGCCGGGGGTTGGGGGGGGCCGCAGCCCCTCGGGCCGCCGCCCGGGCCGCCCCCACGGCAGCGCTCCTGGACGCGCAGAGCCAACGAGTAGGGCACGGGGCCCAGGCGCAGCACCCGCACGGCGCCCCCGGGCATGGCGGGGTCTGGGGGGGGTTTGGGGTGGGTTTGGGGGGGTTTGGGGTCGGTTCTAGGCCTGGTTTGGGTTGGGGAGGCCGCCTTAGGCCGCCCGGGGGAGGAGCTGAGCGAGGCGGGGAGGGAACCGGGAACGGGGCGGGGAACGGGGCCGGGCATGGGGACAAGGGACAGGAATAGGGACAGGGAGGGACAGGGGGACAGGGGATAGGTATATGGGGCAGGGAATGGATATGGGGACAGGGGACGGGGGACAAGGGACAAGGAAGGGACAGGAATAGGGACAGGAAACAGATATGGGGGACAGGGGACAGGAATAGGGACAGGGGGACAGACCTGGGGACAAGGGAGGGACATGGGGGACAAGGGACAAGGAAGGGGCAGGAATAGGGACAGGAAACAGACATGGGGACAGGGGACAGGAATAGGGACAAGGGACAAGGAAGGGACAAGCATAGGGACAGGGGACAGACGTGGGGACAGGGAATGGACATGGGACAGTGGACGGGCATGGGGACATGAAGAGGGAGCATGTATATGGGGACAGGGGACAGACATGGGGGACAGGGGACAGACATGGGGACAGGAAGAGGGGACATGTATATAGGGACAGGAAACAGACATGGGGACAGGGGATGGACATGGGGACATAAAGAGGGGACAAGAGACAGACTAGGGGACAGGGGACAGGCAGGGGGACAAGGAACCAAGGATGGGGGTGAGGATAGGGGAGAGGGGACGGGTATATGGGGACAGGGAACAGACATGGTGACAGGAAGAGGGGACCACTATATGGGGACAGGGAACAGACTTGGGGACGGGGGATGGACATGGGGACAGGGGACAGGCAGGGGGACAAGGAACCAAGGATGGGGGTGAGGATAGAGGAGAGGGGACAGGTATATGGGGACAGGGGACAGGCATGGGGACAGGAGACAGGCAGGGGGACAGGGGACGGACATGGGGACAAGAGACAGATATGGAGACGGGGACAGGCAGGGGAACAGGGGGACAGGTATATGGGGACAGGGGACAGGAATAGGGACAGGGGACAGACCTGGGGACAAGGGAGGGACATGGGGTCAAGGGACAGATATGGGGACATGGGGACAGACAAGGGGACATGAAGAGGGAACAGGTATATGGGGACAGGGGACAGGTATGGGGACAGGGGATGGATATGGGGACAGGGAGTGGACATGGGGACAGGAAGAGGGGACGGGTATATGGGGACAGGGGACAGACATGGGGACAAGGGACTGGGAATAGGGGGTGAGGATAGAGGAGAGGGGACAGGTATATAGGGACAGGGGACAGACATGGGGACAAGGGAGGGACATGGGGACAGGGGACAGGTATATGGGGACAAGGGGGACGGACTTGGGGGACACGAAGAGGGAACATGTATATGGGGACAGGGGATGGATTGGGGACAGGACAAGGAAAGGACAGGAATAGGGACAGGAAACAGACATGGGGACAGGGGACAGGCAGGGGGGACAGGGGACAGGTAGGGACATGAAGAAAGGGACAGGTATATGGGGACAGGGGACAGACGTGGGGACAGGGGACAAACATGGGGACAGGGGACCAGACTTGGGGACATGAAGAGGGAACATGTATATGGGGACAGGGGACAGACATGGGGACAGGAGACGGACATGGGGACAGGGGACAGACTTGGGGACATGAAGAGGGAAACATGTATATGGGGACAGGGGACAGACATGGGGACAGGAGACGGACATGGGGACATGAAAAGGGGACAGGTATATAGGGACAGGGAATAGACATGGGGACAGGGGATGGACATGGAGACGGGGCAGGGGATGGGTATATGGGGACAGGAGACAGAGACAAGGGACAGGTATGGGGACAGGGGACGGACATGGGGACAGGAAGAGGGTATAGGGACAGGGGACAGATGTGGGGACAGGACAGGCAGGGGGACAGGGGACAAGGGACAAACATGGGGACAGGGGACAGGCAGGGGGACAGGGGACAGGTATATGGGGACATGAAGAGGGGATGGGTATATGGGGACAGGGAACAGACATGGGGACAGGACAGGCAGGGGGACAGGGGACAGATGTGGGGACAGGGGACCAAGAATAGGGGCGGGGAATAGGCAGAAGGGATAAGTATATGGGGACAGGGGACAGGCAGGGGGGACAGGGGACAGGCAGGGGGACAGGAAGAGGGGACCAGTACATGGGGACAGGGGACAGACATGGAGACGGGACAGGCAGGGGGGACAGGGGACAGGGGACCAGGAATAGGGGCTGGGAATAGGGCAGAGGGGACAGGTATATGGGGATAGGGGATGGACATGGGGACAGGCACAGGGAGTAGGGCCTGAGAATAGGGGATAGGTGACAAGGGACAGGTGTTTGTGGATAGGGGACAGGCATGGGGACAGGGGGACAAGGGGCCAGGGAAGGGGGACAGGCATGGGGACGGGGGATCAAGGACAGCGAACAGGGCCTGGGAATAGGATATAGGGCTGTAGGGCTCAGGTGACAGTTATATGTGGATGGGGACAGGGAAAGGGGACCTAGAATAGGATCTAGGGGCCAGGTAAGGGGACAGGGAATAGGGCCTGGCATGGGGCCAGGTAGGGGGACAGGGGATCGAGGACAGGGAATAGGGCCCAGGAATAGTGGCTCAGGTCTATGTGGGTAGGGGACCAGGAATAGGGCCATGGGACAGGGGATAGGACTTGGGAGTAGAGGATAAGGGACAAGGACGGGACAGGGGCCATGCACGGTAGAGGACAGGGAGATGGGGGACAGGTATGGGGACAGGATCAAGAACGGGGGATGGAGCCTAGGAGTAGGGGACAGGGGATGGAGATGGGGGATAGGGGACAGGGACGGGATAGCAGATGGGGTTAGGGCTGGAGGGCAGGGCCTGGGGACATGGGACAGGGGATAGGGGACAGAGGTGGAGGATAATGGGGCAGAAACAGGGCACAGGAGCTGGGGATAAAGGACAGGGCCCAGGGACAAGGGTAGGGGACAGGGGTGGGGGACTGGGGACAGGAACTGGGGGATGGAGGGTGGTGGGTTGGGGATTGGGGACATGGGACATGGGACGAGGGACAGGGAATAGGGTCAGCAATGGGAGATAGGGGACAGGGGCAGGCCCAGGGATGGAATGGGGAGGAAAGGGGCAGGCAGGAGGGACAGAGGACAGGACAGGGGACGGGCATGGGGGACAGGGTCTTGGGATAGGGGATGGTGGCTTGGGGTCCTGTGCTGGGGCCTAGGGGCAGGGATATAGGGACAGGACAAAGGACTGGGGGGACAAAGTCCCAAAACAGGGGACAGGGCTTAGGAGATAGGGGGCAGGGGTGGGGAAAAGGGTCTGGGGATGGGGGATAAGGCACGGGGACGAGGAATGGGGCATGGGGGTGGCCTGTAGGGCCCAGGGCTATGGGGTGCAGCACCTATAGGGTGGGGAACACGGGGAAAAGGAAAATTCCTGTTCTAAGCACGTTCCTTGGGGTTGTTTTGTCGGATAAAGCAGACAAACTCCCTGCTCGCCGTCCCCATCCCTGAGGGGATCCTGCCCCAGTTTGCTCCCCCAGACCTACTGGGAGCGCTGGTGACAAACGGGACACCGGGGTGGCCCCGCAAGGTCAGGCCTTGGGAATAAAGCCTCGGGGACGAAGGCTGTGCACAGCCTGCCGAGATCAATCACGCCGCGGCTTCAGGAGCGATAAAACCTCCCCACCTGCCCTCTTTTTTTTTTCTGACAGACGTGGAAAATAACGCGGGGCCCACGAGCCGACCGTTCCCACCAAGCAACCCGTCCCCAGAGCCTCCGGCGCAGGTTATCGGCGGGATTAAGGTTATGAAAGCCTTGGTAGGTGCGGTTTGATTTTATGGAGCTAATAAACCCCGTTTTTATCAAACAGGCACCTGGGCTCTGCTCTGCTGAGGCCGCCCCTCGAGTGCTGGGTTCAGCTTTGGGCCCCTCACTCCCAGAAGGACATCGAGGCCCTGGAGCGTGGCCAGAGAAGGGCTCCGAAGCTGGGGAAGGGCCTGGGACACAAGTCCTGTGAGGAGCGGCTGAGGGACCTGGGGGGGGGTTGGGCTGGAGAAGAGGAGGCTCAGGGCAGAGCTTATTGCTCTCTGCAACTGCCTGAAAGGAAGGGGTGGGGAGCTGGGGGGCGGCCTCTGCTCACAGGGAACCAGGGACAGGAGCAGAGGGAACGGCCTCGAGTTGTGCCAGGGGAGGCTCAGGTTGGAAATGAGGAGACATTTCTGCTCAGCAAGAGCGGTCAGGCCTTGGGACGGGTTGCCCAGGGAGGTGGGGGAGTCCCCGTCCCTGGAGGTCTCTAAAAGACGTTTAGATGTAGAGCTCAGTGATATGGGTTAGTGGAGGACTGGTTAGGGTTAGGTCAGAGGTTGGGCTGGGTGATCTTGGAGGGCTCTTCCAATCTAGACGATTCTGTGAGCGCCAGAACGGCTTGTAAAAAAAGGACAGCCTGGGAAACAACACCATAAAACCCACCAGGGCGTTGCGTCAGCACCCCGTGGGCACATTTCACATGTCTACCAGCTCCTTTCGGGCAGGATCACCGCGCTGATTCGGGGAGAGCCGCTCGGGGCCCTGCCGCCGCCGCCGGCGCCCGCCCTTGGCAGGGGAGGCTGGCGCTCGGCACCAACATTGTGTGCGGCTCCAGCTATTTCCTTTTCTTGTGATTGAGCCTCCAGCTCCCGCTGGGACATCAAAGCCCAACGCTCTTCCTTTCTGGCACGCTGCGGCGCTGCCTGCGTAAGAGAAGTGTGTGCCATCGGCCCTGCGAGCCTCGGAAACGGGACGACAGAAAGGAGCGTGGGGCATTCCCTGCCAGCATCCTGCCTCGCGAGCGGGGAGGAGACGGAGAAGTTTGCATGGAAAGGAGCCACGGATGGCTCAGGTTTTATCCTCCATTTATCCCCGTTAAGGGCTTTTTGGTCACGACTCTGCTCTGCTTTTCCCCAGGACACCTTTCGCCGCAGCCGAGCTTCTTGAATCCTCCCCAGCTCCTTGGATTGCAGGAGCAGGCAGGGGCTGTCCTTCTGGCACGAGGCTGGAGGACATTGCCCCTCGGGGAGCTCTGGAGCTAAGGCAAACCCGGGTTTAATGGCAGGAAGAGGAGGGGAGGACAAAGGTGGGGGCTGCGAGACAGGTGCCTGGCAAGAGGGGGGCCGCAGCGAGCCACAGGCGGATGCAAAGGGCAGCGTCTTGGCTCCGGGCGAGCCCGTGACAAAATTCCTGTTGACTTTGGCAAGGCCAGGATGTCACGGAGAGGTGACGGAGCTGTCCCAGTGTCACGGGCAGATCCAGGAGCAGATTGCCCTGCCTGGGGTGCCCCTCACACCACCGGCTATGGAGACCCCTCCCCAAGCAGATCCCCCCCCTTTTTTTTTTTTTTTTATATTTCAGGCAGGTTGTACCAAACTGGCTCCTCTTACTGAAATTTGTGCCAAGGGCCACACCAGCACAGGTGCTAACTGTTCGCATTAAATAATGATATGAAGTTTTTGAAGCGTGCAGGAGTTTGGCGCGTGGGCTGGAGCCCGGCTCTGCTCGGGGCTGCACAAGCTGAGAAGAAAAATCCCACCCCGAGGAAAATCAGAACACCCTGAGCTGTGTTTCTGGACCCATCACCGTGTGCCTCTGTTCACCCATCGGGCTGGAAGGAGCCCCGAGGTCACCTCCTCGCCCCAAGGGGATCGATCTTGGCATCCAGCTGGATTTCGGAGACCTCCAGTGGCAGAGAGGTCTCCTGGCTTGGTGCGTAAGGAGCATTCTGGCACGCCACAAGCCACAGGTTCATTTTTCCTTCATACCTACACCAGCTGTGTGCCCGCAGGTCCCCCTGTGGCAGCTCAGAAGGGCCAGCCAGGTCCCTGCAGGGGACCCTGGCATCACACGAGTGCTGCAAGCACAGCCCACCAGCCCTGCAGTTACCTGAGGGACGAACATTTTCCCTCTGGCTCATTCCCTAATACACCTCTCACTCGAGCTGACGTCCCCGGCTCATTCAGCCAGGATCTCAGGGGATGTGACCCACGGCCAGAACCTCTCCTGCCCCCCTTATTTATTCAATGACTCAAAGAAACGCTCCCGAGGCTGTGACAAAGGGGAAGAAAAACAAGGAAATGCACGTGTGAGGCTGTGCTGCGGGCTGCACGCACCGGGGGTGCATTTAGGAAGTAGTTAAGGAAGCTCCTTGCTGCGCCTGGGGAAAGGGGTCGGAGCCGGTGCCAGGCCCCGTGTCTGTCTGCCTTCCCCCAGCAGCAGTCATCCTTTGACCCATTTCGGGGCCTGCATTGCTCCTCCAGGCTCTCCTGCTGACGTTTGTGCTCACGAAGGAAAGGTGCAGCTCAGATGAACCGCCTGGACCTCATCGATGCTGGTGGAGATGTCCCCATGTCTGCTTTGTCCCCAGCTGCTTCCCAGCTCCCCTCTTGGCACAGCTCCGCACGCAGCCAGTCCTGCTGAAACCATCCCAGCCAGGCTGAGCACTCCCCAGAGCACCTTTTTTTAATGAGAAATCCTCTAAAAGAGCTGAGTTAGGGAGCAGGCTGGCGTGCTGGCAGGTCCCTGGAGGCAGCAGCCCCAGACGGGGCGCTGGGGACACCCCTCAGGGGCTGCAGTGCCACCTGCGAGGGCCGTGGTCGTAGACCTGCTGATTTGAAGTCACCACCAAATTTCACCTGCCACATTAAATAGCTTGTGTCTCAGCTACCTGACCCAAATACCATGGTACGAGCTGCGTGTAAAGGACCAAAACTCTCCGTGCATTTTCACGGGGGCTCCAGGGGTGCTCAGAGGGGCTGCCATGGGAGGCAGAGCTGCTTGTGTGCCCTTTAGGAACCTTGTGTGCCCTTTAGGATCCTTGTGTGCCCTTTAGGGACTCTTTTCAAGCACCTACAAAGCCTGTTTCCTTGACTCATTTCTTTTCACTGCTTTTCATACTGACTCATTGCTTTCCATACCGAGGGGAGCTGGCACTCAGGCGTCGGATTTAGCAGGACAGAGGAAGAAAAAGGTGGGGTGAACGCGCGTGGCACTGCCTATTGACAGACCTGCAAATTACTGGGAGATCAGGATCCATTTTAGCAGTGGGAGAGGCAGAGAGGAATCGTGCAACAACCCAGGGCCAGGAAGATGGCACGAGATCAGGATCCATTTTAGCAGTGGGAGAGGCAGAGAGGAATCGTGCAACAACCCAGGGCCAGGAAGATGGCACGGACCTGAATCCAGCAGCTCGGTGTCATGGTCCTGGCGCGCAGAGGTCTCCACACCCAACTCTCTGCTCCCTTTCCTCTCTATCTGACATGAATTTCAGGGAACTGTTGATTAGATACCGTTCCCTTTGTGCTTTATGGAAATAAAAAACATGTGAAAAGTGACAGTCGGGATGGTAAAAATGGCTTTTCCTTCTGTTTGTCCCTGCTGCTGCCAAAAACCTGCCAGTTCGGAATGTTTTTCACAGGCTCATCTCCCAGGAGAAGCGAGCTATTTCTGATGGAAGCAGCTGGTTCTTCTAAAAGGTCTTATTTCAGACACCGGAATGGAAAAAAACAACAAATAAAACACCATCTATTCCCACTCTTTGGGGTCAGACCTGGTGTTTTTGCCTCCTGTGACAAGGGGCAGACGAACCTACAAGTCTCTGGACAGGAGCTGCGAGCTGCAGCGGCCAGAGGGGAACTTTCCTTTCAGCAGACATCGCACAGACCCGCTCCATTTTCACTGGCACAAGAAAATATACAGCGGCTGCAGTTCCAGTTATGTTTAAATCAATAAATATTCTTTTAGAATATCAAAGTGGCTGCGTTCGGCTCCCTCCAGGTGCAGGTTTCGGTTTATGCTGCCCACGCAGTTCGTGTCCGAGTGTCGCTGGAAGGAGAGGGGGGCTCACATCGGGGTGATAAAACACTCCTTGGTCCCCAAACCAGGGCTAAAGCAGGGCTCAAAGACCAGGAACCTGCACATAGGGAGGAGGATAAGCCAGGAGGGGAGGGAGCTGTGGGAATTTGGGACCCGGTCTGGGCAGGAGGCGAGGAAAGGGAGATCTGGTAAAAGTCATTTGGCTTTGTGGGCCTCCTTTAATCGCGTGTGGGGTGGGGATGATTGTGCTTGACTTTGTTTGTTAAAGGCTTTGAGATTCGGAATGGAAAGGGCTTTAACACGGTGAAAATGTTTAGTATCTTCGAGGCCTTTTTAAACTCAACAGCACCAACCTTCAGGCATCTTTCTTCTCCATCTCCAGTACTGGGGACCTGCTGCTTCTCTCCTGCACAGGCTACAAAGCAGGAGCCACGGAGGTTTGTGGGATGAAGATTAGGTTGGAAGAGATCTCTGGAGGCCTCAGGTCTGACCTCGTGCCCAAAACAGGGTCTGGCCTGAGGCTGGGCCGAGTTGCTTAGGGCTTTATCCCATCAGGTCCTGAAAACCTGCACGAACGGAGACACACAGCCTGCCTGCAGCCCTGCCCACTGCAGGAAAAAGCTTCTCCTCGTATCAGTCTGAACCTCTCTGGTTTCAGATTAGACCCATGTAGTTACCTTGGAGTATAAAGCAGGCATGAGCGAGAGCAGAACCAGACCCTGTTCCCCATTTTTGTAGAAATAAAAGAAATCCTCAGCTAGAAGGCCTTCAGTAAGCTCATTTGAACCCTAAGAGTAGTCGGCGATACCAGGACATACGCTCTGCTCTGAAGGTGAAAAGTGTGATCTTACAGTTCCCAGGCACTTCAGCAGAGGTCAGGAAATCATCCAGAATTCTCAAGGCAGGAAACAAAAACAATAAAAGAAAACAAAAGATAAAAAGAGGCTTTTTAAAACAAAATGGTGAGTAATGTATCAAGACCTGCACTGTTTGCCTGTAAAACCAAACACAAATGTCAAGCCAAAAGCAAAATGTCACGGCGCAAGAATAGCTACGGTGACATGAATAAAAAGAGAGAAGCAGTGTGGGAGAAGGCGCACGGGACCTCAGGAGGAAGAGGATGCGAGCAGCTTTGTCAGCAGCAGCCCAACAGACACGGTGCCAGCTGAGCGCGGCGATTGTTGTGGCCACTGGAGAGGCACCCGGCACGCCGCGGGGGCCACGTGCGTCACGTGAGCTTATTTTAACACATCGAACGCGTGCAATTTCCTTCCCTGAGCTTTGCCAGGTGAAAAATTGACGCAGTCGAGTGAGGATCCGCATCCGCTCGGAGCGGGTGACTTCGCCGCGGAGCGAGGTGCTCCCCGGTTCAACGGGGCTGGCAGCATCCTATTCCCGACGGGGAATCTTTGGGGTTCTGCACCTGGTGGAGCTCAGCAAGGCTCTTCCTGAGCCCTGTGCAGCCAAACCCCATTTTTTTGGTTGGTATTGGGCTAGTTTCTGGCCCACTTTGCTCCCCAAACCACCGCGGTGGGTTTCGGCGATGCCTGCGCAGCGTGCCATGGGGACAAAGGGCGGCGACCCCACTCCGGCCCCACTTTGTAGGGGCTGCTGTGGGGCTGAAGCTTGGGACCACCGCTCCCCCATCTCCTGTGGGCGGTGGGAAGCGGGGGCAGAGCGGAGCATTGCTCACAGCAGAAGCTCTGCCCTGCGCTTCTTACCCTTGCTCGCCCCGGCACCAGCAGCAGGGTTTCAAGCCTTGGGGCTTCCCGGCAGGCGTGGTGCCGAGCTGGCACCTGCTGACCGAGCCGGGGAATTGCACGAAAAATGAAGGTTTTGGAAACGTGGGGCCCGTGCCCCTGGGTAGACAGACATTCATTCCCTTGGCTGCAACCATGGTGGCACCTTGGCGAGCTCTGCTGCAGGGGCTGAACAGCACGGCCGCAGTGGCTTCTCCAAAACCGGTATTTTTATTTATTTTTTTTCCTACCACTAACCAAATCCTTTTGGGGTTGTTTTCCCCCAAATCAACCAACCTGCTTTTTTTTTTTTTTTTCAAAGTCAAATCTCGCTAGCACCTACGTAAAGATGCCAGCCCTCCTCCAAGGACCCCATCTTCTCCCTACACGCAGAGCTCAGACCTTGCAGCGGCTTAAACTTTGTGTTGCATTCTTCGGGGTACCAAGGGGGGAAGAGGGAAGGAGTTTTCCCATCCTGGGACACACAAGGTAGCGTGGCTGAGCTGATGCATACATTTTTTCCCCTTATCTCCCTCCCTGCTTGGTCTCAGCACGCTGCAGCTGTGCACCATGCTGTTTTTGGGGAGATGCTTTCCTGCCCTTTCTCATCTCTGTTTTATCCGTAGTTGTTCTTCAGAGAATTGTCATTATTTCCTAGCTGCAACTCTTGTTTATCTTCTTTAATAGCCTGTCTGCTGGGGAAACCGATCTGCATAGCTGCTAGAAAACAAGCTGTTCTGCCACAGCTCCTTCTGTGCCCATCCTGCTATTGAATAAATGTCAAATAATCCATGCTGAGGCACACCAATTACCTTGAAATAAAAGACATCAACAACAGGAATCCATAGGGGAAGCATTCCATCAATCTCCCCATGCAAACAGCCCCGAGAACACACTCGGAGCGAGATGTGGACATCAGTCAATAACCTGAAGTGAGAAATGCCAGCTACCACCGTGGCTCAATCTGGGAAATTCTCCTGATGCTTTTGAAGCCATTCATGTAAATCATCTTTTTTAAAGATGTGACAACTTGTACTTGGTGGATGGAAAGATTATATTCTTTTTGCCAACACATTCCCAGATGGCTACACGTGTTTTGTTTTTTTTCAACTACAGTGCTTAAATCTTACATTTTTATTTTTTGAGAAAGAACTTTTCCTGCAAAAGTACAAGAAATCCTGGCACAAACGTCTGTACAAGGTGCATAAGTGAAAGAAATCTATCTGTTTGTGCCATTAACCATACAATATTTCTCCCCCTGAAGATGCGCGATGCTGCAATGTGCCATAAAACAGGCGAGTGGACTGGGAACCGGCTCCAGATGAAGTCACTTAAATGTGGGTGTCTCCACTTATGCTGGGCGTCTAAAACTTGGTGTCACTGGGGGAGGCAGCAGCCAGCACTGCTGGCGGTGCCAGGAGTGATTTGACTAACAAAGACAGACAGCAACCGACTGTCAGCAGTCACGCTGTGCTTCTCTGCTGGTTGTCAATCCTGCTTAGGTATTCTTCATCCCCCTGAGCCTGATCTCAGGAGTTTTTCCGGTGCCTCTCCCTTGTTGGCATTGTTGCTGCTTCGCGTTTTGAGCATCTCAAGGTTTTTGGTTGTGAATGTGCAGGGTGTTTGATCCTCTTGCACTACGTGTGTTGCATGTTGCTTCTTGCAAAAAGCTCTTTTATTATTATTATTTCTTTCTTTTTATCCTTTTTTTTTAATTTGCATTGCAAATCTGGCAGCACCCAGTAATGTCACTCTGGCAGAGTGTTCCTACCTTTCTGGGCTTCCTTCTTTCAATGGACCTACACCCTCTTTTAGGGTTCAGCAGCCTCAGACACGGAAAAGACGGTGAAGCCACACGGACAAATGCATCTGTCTCAAACGCAGCAATCTCCTACGACAGCAATTTTCATTCCAGTTTATGGACTTGCCTGTACTGATCCCGTCCCTTGCAACTCTACAAACAAAATCATTCCAACTGCTTTTCCGGCAGCGTTTGACCCCAAGTCTTCCAGTTGTGCTTATGCATTTTGTCTGGTTAAGGAAGGAGGCTAAAATCCGACTCACCCACCACACGGGACTCCTACCAAAAAGACCCCATTAATTCTACCCTGTTTTTTTAAGGCAGCTTGGTATAAGAAAAGAGGAGGATCAAACTCTGTATTTCCTTCTGCATGTCTTACAGGTTTATTTTATTGCTCAAATCCTCTACTTTTCTTCAGATGGGATGCATTTCCACCCGATCTTCAGGAGCCTCTGATAGAATTAACCTGACAAGCTCCAAAAGGAAAAGGGTGTCTGTACCTAGACGAATTTTGGACAGATTCAGTGAACCGTACATTGACACCCTTCTCTGTGTCTCTAAGGTCTCCGTGTCCCTGTTCTCCCTTCAGCATTGCTCGGTTGTTCGAGTTTCCCCTCATACGATATTAATTAAAACTTCAACAGAACTCCTTTCACTCCAACTCCTCCTCAGCCAGATGCTTGCCAGCTACTATATATAATAAATTTCCAGAGACTCTGCCCATTCTTTTTTGCCTGTTTGGAAAGCATTTGTGAAACAACCATTATTATGAGCCTTTGGGCTTGGTTTCTGCCGGTGCTGGTGGTTTTGGCTGGGGGAAGCTCTAAGTACAAGACATTTTGTTACACACAAGCAATGTTTGAAAGAATCTTTTATAGAGCTTGGAGAAAGAAAGTTTGAGAGTCAGGATACTCGGGCTTTACACCTGGGAGTATTGAAAGATTCTTGGACAGATCACATAACCTCTCTGTGTCTCAGCATCGTCGTCTTTGAAATGGGGATAAACCTCATCTGCTTCTTGGAAGAGGAACTCGCGTTTAACTTACATTTGTCAGAGCCTCGTATGAGAGCACTGCAAATTCCATACAAAAGAGTATTATCGGGTCTTTTAAGGGAATGCTCCCAAAGTATTTTCAGATCCTGCACTAGGATTGATGCATCTTGCCTTCGGCAACCACAAATTTAGATGTCTAAACCTGACACGGTTACACTAGATTGATTTTCTGGGCATTGAAGAAAAACAGACTCCTCTCGGGGTCAATACCAAAATAGGTGTCCTAGGAAGGTTCACAGCAATGCCTCCTGGAAGTGCTTCAAACATCTCCAGTTATGCAACAGGAACCCCAGGCACATGCCCTTCAACATCTATCAGTTTGCTGCATTACAATGAGAACATTTCTCTTGCTCCCATTTTTGCTTTTCTTTAAATTATTTTAAGTGTTTCATCTGTGCAGGATCATTTACAAGTGTTACTCTCCAGGACAAGGAGGCAGGGTAAGTTTGATTCTTCAGCCCCTTGTCCAATTTCGTGGGCCAGTCTGCAGGAACTGCTGCCCTTGTAGAGCAACCAGCTCTAATGTGATGTGTGAATTAATGTGTGAACAGTCGCTGTGCACCAGAAGGATCCCTGCAGCTCCCCTGCCAGCCAGTCCTTCTGCTGTTTCCAAGATCAGTGCAGCATCCAGTAGATTTATGAAAAAAAAAGGAAAAAGAAGAAACAGTTACCAAAGTTGCAAGATGTTTTAAAAGTTATTTTGTACCTTTACAGGTGTTGATGCTGAAAACTGGGGGGTTTGTGTACTACCAAAGTTATTGCTGCACACTCAGGAGAATTTTCTGGGTCCCAAGGAGCACAGCACAAGGTTTGTGTGAGTGCCCGCTGCTGCATTTCTTTCAAGCTTTGCCGTTCTGGATATTTCACAAAAATAAAGCAAACAAACAAAAAACAGTGCCCAGATGCTCAGAGGATAAACTGGGACTCCCCAAAACACCAGGGCTGAGAGGGCACCTAATTAGTTTACAACTGAGATTGCCGCTCTCTACAGTGATGTTAGGGACAGGTCCCTGGTTTACACCCTGGGTCCATTACGTGCAACCCAAAAAGGGCAATATTTGCCAGGGCCAAGTGCAACAGGAGAGATATCACAAACAAGAAGCCAGGTTTCATGTCCCTGGTAAGCTCAGCTGGAGTATGAGGACCACAAGTGTGCAGCTGCGATGCTGGCTGCCTTCAAATTACAAGGCTTGTTTGATCTCCCCTGTTGACTGCAATGTTTGTAGGGGATTCAGGGCATTCAGGGCATAAAGTCACAAATGGGATCAGCATACCTTGGTTCTGCTTCTAGTACTGAGCTGATGTGCATCCCCAGCGAAATCTCATTGCTTATTCCAGGTCTCCTTGCATCCCTCTCTGCAGTGCTGCTTTGGGAGTTTCAGTGGCTCTGTCACATCTTCACTTCTTTTTTTCTTTAAGAAAACTGTAAAAGGACATTAATATTCAACTGTTCCATACTTTGGTTTCAGGTTGTAGTTTTCATTTCATTGTTGATCAGCTGCTGTGTTTCAAGCACCATTGGATAGGAACATTTTGCACAACGGTTCGATTCACGAGACGAGATTGCAAAATGCCTCTCTACCAGCTTTGGGCAGACCTGGGGACCTCTCATACTACTGACACGAATATTCAGCGAGCCCCAGAATCTGCAAAAAAACCATTGCCTTTTCGTAACAAAGAGCAGTATGTGAATAATGATTTTGACCTTTCTCCTGCTCCTTTTAAAATCAGAAATAAAATGCCTGACTTCAGGGAGTTAAAGGTCCTTGCTTAGCTCTTGCTGATTAAATGTATACTTTGCAACATCATTAATATTAGGGCCGGTGTCACCAACTTGGGCACCCAAAGGAAGATTATTCCTCGAGTGTTAAGGCTAATTTTGCAATCTTTCCTTTCAAAGCAGCCAAGTCTATCTCTCTTCTTCTCCGTTACAGCTCTCAGTACCAATAAATGAATGCATTCGAGTTACAGACCTCACACACCCAAAGTTAATTTGAGATTCTCCTGCTGCATGGTTCAGTCCTGTGAGACATGGCACTCCATTGGGACCTCTCAGTTTTCTGAAGCCAGTATTCCTGGAGACATAATATAAATCAGAAAAGGACCCAGTGCTCATAGAGGTGATATTTCAGTGAACTCTCCATCAGAACTTGCTTCTGGCCCTAAAAACATATTTTTCAGCTCAGTGCTGTGGCCCACCTGAAAATACTAAGAGCAGAAGGAAACATGCATCACTTCTCTCCCACAGAAACAGATGTCATGGCACGGTTAGATGCTGAGAAGTTCTTTCTTTTGTCTTGCTTTTAACTCTCAGTACAACAAAGAAAAGCAAGCCACCTGCATGCAGTGTCAGAGCTTGCAGGTTGTGACTCTGTGCATGATGGTTTTATTTTCCCAGCAAAAGGTCTATAGAGTTGGTTCAGGGTGGTTCGGGGTGGCATTATAGTTTTTTCCTGACTATTTAAATCATAGACTCAATTTACAGGTAACAGTTTACTAAGATAAGTAGATGGTATATAGGAAAGAAGCGGGTCAGGAGGCTGAAATGGGCTGATAAAGGTGCCAGAGACAGGGGGATTCAGGCAGATGGGATGCAGGGAAGGTGGGAGAAGCCAGACGTCCCTTTCCTTGCAGCAGCAATCACCCAGACCCAGTTAATCCACGTGTGGGGCCACGCTATAACCCAGCCAGGAGAGGTAAATAAGAAGCATAGCAAATAAAATTGAGTATAATCCACGTGGGAAGGAGGAAAAAAAAAATTAAAAAAGTAAAAAAAAAAAAAAAACACTCTGTAGACTTTATGAGTTTTTAAATTAACTGCATCAGCTATGGAGAAGCCCTTGGAAATGAGAATTGGTGTATTGATAAAGTCCTTGGCTTCCTGTGAAAGTGTATTACAAAAGGGATGTAAATGCAGTGGGATGGGGAACCTTGTCTTCCTGCATTTGGTATTTATTGAAAAAAAAAAATAAAAGAAACCACGGAGTAATATTTAGCACGTGTTATGAGAAGTGCTGGACATCAGCACCAAGTTAGAAGTTCCCCAGTGGAAACTTGGGGAGGGTTTATCCTGGATTAAGAACAGTTTTAAACCGCCAACACAAGGCATCTCCATCAAGTAACGCCTCACCCTGCCCTTCAGCGCTGACATTTCCCTGGGGCAGGGAGCAGCAGGACTCCAGACTCCAATTTGGTTCCCCTCTGGCATTCCAGCAAGGATCAGGCAAGCCCCAGGCAGGGCTGATAAAAAAGGAAAATGGGTAATTTCCAACAAGTTTGTGGTTCACCTTTCCCTGCCCTGGGTGTCTTCTACCAGACCGAGAGCAAGGATGGGGACAGGACTGCTGGGTGACAAGGAAAGGGGTGGCAAGAAGGATGCAGGGACACAAGGGAACATGGTGGGGATGCATGAAGGGACAGCATGAGGCTGTGGGGACAGGAGGGGACACTGCAGGGATATGAGGGAATGCTATGGGGACATGTGGGGGGGACACAGCAGGGCTGCAGGGACATGAGGGGACGTCATGGGGATGGATGTGCCAGGGGAGGGTCAGGTTGGAAATGAGGAGACATTTCTGCTCAGCAAGAGCGGTCAGGCCTTGGGACGGGTTGCCCAGGGAGGTGGGGGAGTCCCCGTCCCTGGGGGTGTTCAAGGAGAGGTTGGACGTAGTGCTTGGGGACAGGGTTTGGTGGTGACATTGGTGTAGCGGGTGGTTGATCCTGGAGGGCTTTTCTAACCCCAATGATTCTGGGATTCTATGAGTGAGGGGACAGTGTGAGTCTGTGAGGATGGGGGGAGATGCCATGGGGATGTGTCAGGGGTTGGTGCAAAGCTGTGGGGATGTGAGGAGACATGGAGGGGACGTGTGAGGGGACAACAGGAGGCTGTGGGAATGTCAGGGAGTGCTGTGGGGGTCTGTCAGGGGCAGTGCAAGGCCACAGGGCCATAAGGGGACACTGTGGAGGTGGCATAAGGCAGCTGGGATGTGAGGGGATGCAGTAGGGACATGTGAGGGGACAGTGGGAATGTGAGGGGACATGGTGGGGGTGTGTGAGGGGACAGTGCAAGGCTGTGGGGACGTGAGGGGACACAGTGGGATGTGTGAGGGGACAACACAAAACTGTGGGGTTGTGCGGGGACATGGAGGGGACATGTGAGGGGACAACATGAGACTGAGGGGATGTGAGGGAACGCTGTGGGGATCTGTCAGGGGACAGGGCAAGGCCACAGGGCCATAAGGGGACACTGTGGGGGTGGCACAAGGCAGCTGGGATGTGAGGGGATGCAGCAGGGACATGTGAGGGGACAGTGGGGATGTGAAGGGACATGGTGGGGGTGTGTGAGGGGACTGTACAAGGCTGTGGGGATGTGAGGGTGTTGGATTATAAATCATACTAATCAAGGGAATTACTATAGAAACCGACATGGTTGCTGCTTAAAGCGTAAATAGTAGATAGCTTATCTGGCTCTGTGTCCAGGATGGAGTGAACAAGTACCAGGCAAATGAAACAGGACCATGGAAACAGGAAAGGAACCAACCGCGAGGAAGAGGAGTGCCTTTGCGAGGAAGAGGAGTGCCTTCATCACTTAGGACCACCGAGAAGACCACCAATAAGATTTGCGCACGCGTAATTATATTAATATGAAATTAGCATGGTATGCAGGGCTGTGGGATTGGCTTGCAAATTATAATGCATATGTAGTACGCTATGTAAAAATGAAGAGTATATGAATAGCTGCTTTGTGTATCCAAGTTGCAGTTAGATTTGGGTATCACCCGTAGCTCCCGGAGATGAATAAAAGCACCTTTGCATCATCACTCAGTGGTTATGTCTTGTTGATTGCTATCAAGGGGACAGAGTGGGGATGTGTGAGGGGACAGCATGAGGCTGTGGGGATGTGAGGAGACACCATGAGGACATGTGAGGGGACAGTGCAAGGCTGTGGGATGTGAGGGAACGCTGTGGGGATCTGTCAGGGGACAGTGTGAGGCCACGGGGCCATAAGGGGACATTGTGTAGATGGCATGAGGCAGATGGGATATGAGGGGACACCATGGGGACGTGTGAGGGAACAGCACAATGCTGTGGGGACGTAAGGGGACACAATGGAGACGTATGAGGGGACAGTGCAAGGCCGTAGGGATGTGAGGAGACATGGTGGGGACGTGTGAGGGGACAACATGAGGCTGTGGCGATGTGAGGTAACGCTGTGACGATCTGTCAGGGGACAGGGCAAGGCCATGGGGACATAAGGGGATGCTATGGGAGTGGCACAAGGCAGCTGGGATGTGAGGGGATGCCATGGGGACATGTGAGGGGACAGTATAATGCTGTGGGAACAAAAGGGGACACAATCGGGATGTGTGAGGGGACAGCATGAGGCTGTGGGGATATGAGGGGACACAGTGGGGACATGTGAGGGGCCAGCACAAGGCAGCTGGGATGTGAGGAGACACCATGAGGACATGTGAGGGGACAGTGCAAGGCTGTGGGGATGTGAGGGAACGCTGTGGGGACCTGTCAGGGGACAGTGCGAGGCCACGGGGCCATAAGGGGACATTGTGTAGATGGCATGAGGCAGATGGGACGTGTGGGGACACCATGGCGATGTGTGAGGGGACAACACAATGCTGTGGGGACATAAGGGGACACAATGAGGATGTGTGAGGAGACGTGAGACAACACAGCGTAGACTTGTGAGGAGGGCGCGGGGCCATCACAACGGGAGGTGGGCACCCGCCGGGGCGGGTCGTCCCCAAGCCCCTCCCGGCGCCTCCGCGCCCGGCGCCATGTTGGTGTCCCCGCGCGGCTGCCGTCGCGTTGCCATGGCGGCGGCCCGGCCGCCTCAGCGCTGAGGTGCGCGGGAAGGGCGCGGGGCCCGGCCCTCATCCGGCCGCCATGGAGGACGAGCTGTACCTGGAGAACATCGACGAGTTCGTCACCGACCAGAACCGCGTGGTGAGTCCCGATACCTGCGGCTGCGGGGGAGCCCTCCGTGCCCTGCCAGCCCTGTTTCAGCTCCACCAGCCGAATATCGGCCGGTGGAGGGGGTGGTGGCGGAGTTTTTCCACAGGTCGCCGCTCCACAGGTTGTCATGAGTGCTGATTTCCACTCACAAGGGGCCAAAAATACCTTTTTTTTTTCATTTTTTTTCATTTTTTTCACCCCCCCCCCCCCCCCCCCCCCGTAATAGTTTAGTGTCTCTGAAGGGAATCAGTGATGGCATTATTCCTATCACAGGAAAAGCAGCTCTCCCCAGCCTCCTTATCCTCCATAATCTGTTTTTTTCTCCACAAACAACCCTAAATCGCTGTGGTGACAGCAATATTTTACCTCCGAAAATAAAACTCAGGAGTGCCTGAAACCAGGAAGGGATTGAGGCGGCCCTGCCCACCCTTTCAGCTACTGCCGGGTCAGCCTGAAAACAATTACCATTTATCACCTGTAGCATCTTGAAGCCTTGTTACTTGTAGGAAGGTTCAGAAGCACAGTACCCAAGTGCGTCTGGTTTTATTTCAAAAGAAAAACTTAGCCTGGAAACCCATCCAGTAAAGTTGCCGCATCCTTGCGGCGGTTGAAGGAGTTGTCCTAACGCGAGCTGCCTCTGTCATTATAATTTATTTCCATAAAGTGCTAGGCTAACAACAACTCAATTAACTGTTGTGCTTGAGGCAGGAGAGGCCCTAGCCTGAGGTTTGATGTAAAAACGAAGGCAGAGTGGGAGGAGAAGGAGGTATAAGGATGTGCCCTGTTCAAATAGAGCAGCAAGTCAGTGGAGCTGCTGGCTCCTGGAGGGCTGTGGTGCAGCCAGAGATCCCTGGTCCCTTGTGACGGGGAAATTTGGGAAGTCCTCAGTGGTTTGGGGTGAACAGGGAGTGCTTCTCACAGCCAGGTGTTGTGCTGTTCCAGTTCCTTCTCTGTTGTGAAGCTGAGCACTGAATGGCTTTGTCTGTGCAGTGGCATTTCAAAAAGGTATTCATAGAAACACACCTATTAAAATATAGTCATAAAAACGCACCTTTTAGGGTCGGGAGATAGTTCAGGTCTTGGGGGTTAAATCTATGCAGTGTAGCCCAGAAGGAGGGCGGGTGTCCACGTGCTCTCACTTCTAACAGGTTTTTGTGGTGGGTTTCCTGGGGAAGGGGGTCCTAAAGGGTTTGACTTACCCTCGGGAGGATATGTGAGGTTTAACAGTCAAAAGAGTGAGGTTTTCTTAAAGTTTTTTATCTTCTTTTTTTTCTTTTCCAGGTGACATACAAATGGCTGAGCTATACTTTAAAAGTTCATGTCAACCAGGCTAAACAGTAGGTATTGGTATATCCTGCAAGCATTTGCTTTTGTGTCAGAGCCTTGCTATTACTGTTTCCCTGCCTGTGGTTAACATATGAAAATGATCTCTCTGGATGATGGGGAATCAGCTGTACCGTCAGAACATCGTTTGCTTCTCCAAATTTTGCTTAAATGTGTAACTTTGGGTATATTTGGGGGAATAAAAATTACTGCAACCTTTTAAAATATTCCATAAAACAAAGTATGAGCTCTTAAGGATTCTGGGGTTGTTTTTACACAGCCAGGTAGGGCTAAGCAGAGTTAAGGATCTAAAGGTTGCATGAGCACATCAGGTCCCATAATATAAATCCTTTTTCTCCTTGTTCCCACCCAGAGCTGGGACCTAAAGGAACGTTTGTGGGGTAGCTTCAGCTGTTTTGTCCTAACTGCTTGAACATCAGCTTGGGCATCTAATGTGCTGAAAGATGGGTCTCTTTCCTCGGTGTGTGTTGAACAATTTAAGTGATGGGTGCTGCAGTGTGCTTCGCTGCTGGTGCAGCCCTGGGTGGAGAGCTTTGCTGGAAATAAAGCAGCTTGGGACAGGGTGGGACGGCTCCTGTATCGTGGGATGGAAGGACACGGGCTCTGTGGGAAGGACGGGCAGGGGAAGTGAGGAGAGGACATCCCCTGGATGTCAGTGAGCCTCACAATCACAAGCCCTGAGCTTCGTTGGGAGGCTTCAACCAGAAAGGTTTGATCTTCAGTCCAGGAGTCTCCAGGAATGCACTGCTGGCAGCTTCCTCCTCCAAGGGATAGAGGAGCCGATGCAACCAGGGCTGCAGTGACCACGACATGAAGCCATTTAGGATCCTGAGGGCAGCAAGGAAGGAGCACAGCAAGCTCTCTACCCTGGGCTTTGGGAGAGAAGACTTTGGCTTCCTCAGGGATCTGCTTGGTAGAGTACCACAAGACAAAGCCCTGGAGGACAGAGGGATCAAGAAACCTGCTTAATATTCAAGGATCACCTCCTCCAAGCTCAGCTTTGATGCATCCCAACAAAAAGAGAGTCAGGCAGAAATGCCAGGAGGCCTGCGTGGATGAGCAAAGAGCTCCTGACCAAGCTCAGACGGGAACAGGAGGCCCACAGAAGGTGGAAGTGAGAACAGAGAGACTGGGAAGAATAAAGAAACATTGTCCCAGTGGTCAGGGATCAGGTTCAGAGGAGTCTGCAAAGATGCTCAGGGGCTGGAGCAGCTCTCCTGCAGGAACAGGCTGAGGGAATTGGGGTTTAGATTAGACACAAGGAAGAAATTCTTGCCTCAGAGGCACTGGTGAGGCACTGAAACAGGTTGCCCAGAGGAGCTGGGGGTGCCCCAGCCCTGGAGGTGTTTAAGGCCAAGCTGGATGGGGCTTTGGGGCTTTGGGCACTCTGTAGCAGTGAGGATCTTCAGGTATCTCCATCAGATATTGAACCTGGGACACTCATCGTACACCACTGGTATTGGTGGGAGCTGGAAGCTTGATTCTCAGCTCAATCTCCTCAGCACTAGTCATGCTCTTTCCTCTTGTTGCTGATCACCGTGTCCACGGTTATGTTTGGGATTGGATGTGTGCTCCTGGCAATGTCCTCAAGCACCAAAATTCCCAGCTCCTTTGTCAGGTGGTTCATAATGCTGGGTTGTAAAAGCGTTTCTCAAGGGGAAACTTTTGAACAGGGATTTGAGATGATCTGCAACCATCTATTAAAGCTCTGAGAGCTCAAATTCATTTCACCTTTGGTTAATGTTGCTGTTGGACCGTGGGATTCTTCAGGGTGGCAGGGGAGGAAGGCGACCCAATAAGGTTCATTTAATCCTGGTTAAAATAACCGCGTTTATGTAAAAAGTTTCCATGTCAGATTAGCTCTGCTCTTTTTACATAAGCTTCACAGACGGGGTGGTGATGAGCTCATTCCTTTCGAGGTGATTAACACTGGTTTCTTTTGTGCAGGATGCTGTATGATTACGTAGAGAGGAAACGAAAGGAGAACTCGGGAGCTCAGCTTCACGTCACCTACTTAGTAGCAGGAAACATCATCCAGAATGGACACGTTGTGAGTGTTTTATTTCTCGAAGGTGTCTAAGAGCTGCTTGTTCCTGCCTTGTTTTCTCACCTTTTGTAACCTTTGGGTCTGAAGCTGAACTTAAGAATTTATCGATTTAAGGATTGATTTCTCAAGAATTTATCAATTTAATTTATCAAATTAAGACTATATCAATCTTAAGAATCCTATCTCTCTACCCCGTTGTTATGACCAGACAACAGATTTTAGAAAATAGTCCGGAGGGTCCCTTGTGAGATCAGCTAATCCATTTTCCAGGATCTTCTGTGGAGTAGAAGTGTGCTAAGTAGTGTTTGGAGAAAGCTTGGAATTCAGTTAAAGGTTGTCTTGTTAAATAAGGTAACTATTTATCATGGTGTACAAGAGAAAAAAACGTTTTGTACTCAAAAATAATTTGACTTGCTAAGCAAAGCAAATAAATACATTAACTCTTTGTAGTCAATGTATTTATTGTTTCTCGTTCCTGCTTGTCAGACTTTCAAAAATGTCATCTATAAGTTCAGGTAGGTACCTCAGGAGGGTTTTTTTTTTAAGAAAATGAGTGAATTGGTTGCCTGCTCCCCTTTGCTCTCATAAGAGTTTAATAAATTGAACACTAAGTGCCTTCAATATTCCACCAGGTGTCTATTCATACCTTTAGATACCCGAACAGCTTTTAAAATGCAATCCATGGTCTTCATTTAGGATTAGTCCACCTCAGGGTGCCCTGGCTTTTGTCAGCAGACTGGGGAGAGAAACAGCCACCATCCTTTTCAGTTTTTCTAAGTAACTGACTCACAGGCATAGGATACTCTCTTTACATCTCCAAATTTGCCTGAAAATGAAGGTAATTATCCATTGTGTGAGCTCCATACGATGAAATTTATTTATTTTTTTAAAGCTGTACCAATGATGTCCAACCTTGAGTTTAACGTATTTTTCCCCTGGTTTCTTTTGGAAACAACAAGGTAGGGGCTCTTGGCTCACTAGAGTAGGTGAGAGGTTCATAAACACGCAGTTTTAAACTCCTTAGGGCAAACTTAATAATAGCAATAAGTGAATTCTGACATAGGATATGCAGGATACAAGTTTTTTATTTTTATTTTTTTGTACTCAGTCTTAGCAGTACTTTTAAAACAAGAAAAATTTACTAAGGTAAATGCATAAAGGTCACTTTTTCTTCCTCCCCACCTCATTTTTAAGTATCTTGGTTTTGAACCCTACACAGCCCCAGTGACTTCTAAGAAGGATGACCTGCAGCAGCAGTAGTTGTAGGGGCAGAGATGGAGCAATGCAAATTCAGTGCTCCCAAGACTGGGTGCCTGAGGGCTACCCGGAGCTGGAAAATCTGGAAAATGCTTCCAGAAGATGTGCAGGCATTGGAGTAGCTGATGGGTAACATCTGGCACAGTCAATTATGGGGAGGAAACCGATGAGAGTGCTTCGGATCCAACCCTGTGCCTGCTGGGCACCCTGCATTTCTGTCTGCTGTCAGTAGGGGTAGCCACAAGGCTGTGGATTCAACGACAAGAGCTGTCTGTCGGGAGACAGGACTAGAAATCTGTCAGAAAGAATTCTCCTCGGGGCTTAAGCACTGCTGTGTGCTTGCCACTTTATACAGCCTCAGTGGGGGACCAAGACTGCTGATCTTTCTTTATTTTTTCAGGTTGCCTACAGTTTCTTGTCTCTTGTTCTTCTGCTGGATAGCCTGGTATCAGTTAAACACACAATTGATGGATGGATTTTGTCGAGCCTGTCTGTTTTGGATGCTCTCTGTACTTACTGCAGCCTGTTGAATGTCAGAGAGCAGGTCCAGTCCTCGAAGACTGGAAAAAGTACAGGCTGTAGAGCACATTTCTGGAAATATTCGTTTCTGGCTGTTAAATTAATGCATATCTTTTTCATTGCATCTTGCTTCTCTTTTGCCCTGTCTGTGCTAGATAATGCTATGTTAAATTTCGTAGACAATCTTAATATATGTGGCTACTGCATCAGCTTTCCAGCAGTTGGTCTCCAGCTGCGTTCTTTTGCTTTTCTCAGCTGTGCTGCACAATTGTTTTGTTCTCCTTTCGTCCATATCTCATCTCCTGGTGTCAGGAGAGGAGGACTGAGCGTTTCTGCTTATCTGTGAAGCAGTGCAGTAGGAAAGCAGGAAGATACAGCTGGGAAAACTTAACTGCTGAGGGTGGTTTAAAGGCGTTGGCAGAGTTCTGTGAAGCTGCACCTACAGTCTGCAGGCTTTTTCATTCAATAGATAACTGAAAATATTAGTCTTACAACAGATCTTTTCAAGATTTAAGATTAAGATTAATAAAATTTATTTTTTTTACAGTGCCACAAGGTTGCAGTAGTGAGAGAGGATAAGCTGGAAGGTAAGCAGATCGTGAAAATTATGCTTTTTTTTCTTTGAAAGAACAGCAAAGTGAGTAAAGCTCAGAACTTGCCATCTGCACATAAATGCTTAGTCAGGCTGTCGGCTTCAGGTGTGTACTTTTTGTACTAGCTTTTTCTCAGAATTTTGAGTGTCTGAGCCAACAGCTGGGTAACTTTACAGGCTTGTGATTTGGGTCTGATTTCTGGGTTGCACATTTGAGTCGACAGGGATTCTTTTCCAACTCCCTGCCAGTTGACAGACGGCTCCTCCTTAAAGGCAGCAGTAAATGAGCAGGGCACAGCAATGTCTCACGGCATTTTAGACCAACTGGGAGCCTTCAGGCTTCCAATGACGCTGAAAGAGATGATTCTTGTTAATGATTAAATGCAAGATCTCGATATTAATTTGATATCCTGTGAGAACATTCCCACTTTTGTGTGAGGTATTTGTTTTCACGGGAAAAAATGTTCAAAAACAAAAAATCAAACCAACAAGAAAACAGCAAAACTCACTTCTGTAACGCTGCTTTCCAAACTGCTCCCCTTGTATTTGCCAGTTGTTTTACTGTCTGTTTCCACGTCTGGTCCTGCTAATGAGATCCGACCTGTAGCAACTGAAACACGTCTGCAGGCTCCTCATCACTTTCAAGTAACATCTTTGGCGTTTCAGAACGTACCGTGGCGTTTGTGACCTTTACCATCGATATTAATGAACTAACTTTGAAAGACTCGTGATATTTTCCTTTTTGAAAGCTAACCTGACGTGGATTTCCAGCTGAGTTGTCTTCATCAGGGCAGCAGATTGTCAAGCAGTGCAACTACTGCCTGTCATGCTCGTTGAATTATGCGCGCTGCGTAAAGTTCTGCTTTGCCATGGAGGAAAGGGTTGTTCGTGTTTTTTGTGCTAGAAGACAGGCCAGGGGTATGACTGAGATTTGGAAGAGGCTGAGGTCTGTGATGGGAGCAGGGCTGCGTAGGCTAGGAATGGCCCCAAGAAATGATTGCCGTGTATGTTTTTGCAGTGCCTGGAAGCTCTGCCTCAACCCAGGGCTGTGTGGAAAGAGCGATACGAGCAGTGAACAAAGAGTTCCTAAAGAACAGCTCTTGCCTCAAGGGGATTGCAGCCTAAACAGCATAGAGGAGATAAAACATTGATTTCAGCAGCTTATGAAAGAAAACACTGCAACACTAGCTGTAACAGCAGGTGCTGCTTCAGTGGCACGGGGAGCAGTTGCAGCAGGGTTGAGGTATCGCCATCTATTTTCTTCCTCAGTCTTAGGTAGTCATATAGGATGTTCTGAATCCCGGACACTGGATATTTTTAGGTAAACACTAAGAGATTGGTTTTAATTCAGTTGTGTAAAAACCAGGTGTGTACAGTAGAAAGCACATTTGACAGGCTCGTGGAGTCTGTGACCTTGAATTCTCAGTTAGTGATCGTTAGAAGAAGGTACAATTATGTCTTAATTTGCAGGTCCTTGCTGTCACGGGGACGGACTGTCAGTGTTCATCAGAGGCAGAGCCTAATACTGAAAGTTGCCCCCTGATTCTCTAAAAGCTGTGCTAACAGGACTTTTCTTCTTTTTCCCCTCGCAGCAATGAAGTCTAAACTGGCCACGATTGCAAGCGTGCACGTTTACAGCATCCAGAAAGCCTTGCTCAAAGACAGCGGGCCGCTCTACAACACCGACTATGACATTGTCAAAACAAACCTGCACAACTGCAGCAAGTGAGTTATGGCTCGGTTTTGCTTCTTACGCTCCGTGGTTGGAGATTGAGATGTTGTTACGCAGTGCGCTTCAGCAGGAGTCAGCGGTTACCAGACATGCCTGAATTTTTAGAAAGCTAGAAGAAGTCATGCCAGACCCGTCCCTAGACAATAAATTGTATCATTGTTTTATAAACTGAGCTATCTCCAGCTTACGGTCAGTTTGCTTGCTCTGTTACTTCAGCAGTGTTCCAGTACTTTTCTTGTCTGATGGCTAGAAACATTTTTCTTATCTCCAGGCCACACTGAATCATGATCGTCTTTATCCAGTTCCCTGTCACGCAGGAAGAGTAAATCGAAACAGACGTACAAAGACACGAGCGATGCGTTCAGGAAAGCACTAACCTGAGCTTGCCTTCTGTTCTGTGAGACTGTGTCTTCATCCACTGGTCTCTTCCACCTCTAAAAGATGACTTTCAGAAACCCGCTCTCCGTATTTCAGATAAGAGCCTGGAGTGTAAACAGACCAAGCAGCACAAGGGTCGAAATAGAGAAAGGTTGTCTTAGAATTCAGAGGGACTTCGGTCTCCAGAGAGCATTGATTTGCCTTCTGAGTGGTGCCTGGCTGCTGGGGCTTTTCATTTATGTGTGTTTCCACCCTGACGGCTTCATCTTGATGTAATCAGTACATACGGTGCCGTGACCAATCTGCTTTAGAAGCGGGATGCCTGAATGCTGTGTCACAGGAAGAATATAGAATAGAGGAGTAGAAACATAGCTGCCTTACAAGAGGGTGGTTGGGAAAATAATGTTCTCGAAGCTGTATTTCAAATATGAATGTCAATACTGCAGTAAGAGCTAGAAAACCCAGCTTCAGGGAAGATGTGTGCTATTTCTTTGGCCGTAGTTTCCTTGCTGTTTGTGCTAAGGCACCCCTGTGTGGTGATATTCATGCCTCAGAGGAGCCTGCCTTTCAGATTTGTACATCCAGAAGGTTTAGACAATTCTCAAATCGCTTTCTGAAGCCTACCTTTAATTCTCTGGCGGGATTTGGAGCAGTGTTTCCCAAGCAAACTGAGAAAAAGGCAGCTTCTGCATTTGTGGCCTGGCTGAACTACATCCAAACCGACCACGTTCCCTTGCCCTGGGACTTGTCAGCGACGTGAATCGCCTCTTACAGCCGGGACAAGATCCCCGCAGTACCTGCGCAAGACAGAGGTCTGCCTATGTGCATGTTTACAGCAAACAGAACCTCCTGGCTTCTTCTGTTTCCCTCTCAGTCCATATATCTCCGAAGCTCTGGGGCAAGGATCTTTATTCTCTTCTGCGTCTGTATGGGACCTCTTATGCTGTGAAGACGGAGGAGGTGGCGAGATGTACTCGGATAAACAACGGGCTTTGATGCATGTCACTAACGTCAGCTTTCCAAGCGGAAGCAGCTCCTTGCTTGCAGAGCCCAGTCCAAACGTTGCTTGTTTTTCCAGCGATTATTTAGTGAATTTTGGATCGAGCCCACAGGTTGTAGCCGCGCAGCAGCAGTAGGGCAAGGTAACTTCCCAGAGGCCTGGGATGTGGAAGGTTTGCGTGTGCTTGGTGCACTGGCAATACAGACATTGACAAGAAAGCATTAATTGTAATTCGGGGAGTTGGTGGTGTTGCTCACGAGTGTCTGTGGAGTAGGAGCGAGGGCCATTTAGCATGCTGTGTTGTCCATGTTGAGAACAGGCTGCAACTAGAAAGGAAAGCAGGAATATTCCCCTTCAATGCCTCCTCTCCTTCCATTAAAGGTTTGGATGTTGCTGCTGCAGCCCAGAAGTGCCGCAGAGGTGTTGTTTGCTGATCCATTTCGGTTTCTGACCCACGCACAAGCAGGCTGCATGTGAGCTGCTAATGCCGAGGCACGGCGATTAATTGGCAGAAAACTGATTTATTTCTTACGCAAATAAAAATTACGCTATGCAATTCACTGGCTTGGAAGGCGTGAGTCTGTGCTCTTTTGTGGCATTTCTGTAGGAAATCTGGAAAGCCTTGCCTGTGATTTGCACAGTGGGGAGCAGAATTCGGTTATTTTTGGGTACAGCTATTCCTGACTCTCAGCGAATTGTCTTGTAACTGTGAGCACATCATTTCATTCTTGTATCTCAGTATTCCCCAACAATCACGTTTCAGACTGCTGCAAGCTGAGATGCGTCTCTGCCTACCAGTGACTCCATGAAAATGCCTTTATATAGTTAAGTCACTGAATGTCGTGGATGTCTTCTGAGCCCTGTGAGTAGTTTACTCGCAGTTGTGATTTACTTACCTGGCTGCTGAGGTTGCAGCTGCTTGCTGCAGCAAGAGTGGACCCTGTCAAAGCATCTGAAAGTTGTGAACGTTTTAGATCATCAGACAACAACACTATTGACGCTGTAAGCTTTGGAGAGTGTAACCAGTTTAGGAATAAAATGCAGTTCTCTCCATCCCCACCCTGGGTGTGGAGATGGGCTCCCCCCCTCCACGAAATCCCAACAGCTTGTTTTGCATTTGAATGCTCTGGCTCTTGCTGACAGGTTCAGCTGATCTTTTCAGTCGAGGTCTCCATCGCTTTCCCTCAGCGCCAGCCTTTCTTTCTCATCCCCATGCACAAATTAAATTGCTCTTTTTTTTTTTTTTTTTCCCCATAACAGGAGAACGCAGAACCAGCGAAGTACGGCGCTGCTGGGGAGGAAGCCGAGGTGAAAACTAAGAAGTTAAAAGGCTAATTAAATTTCTCACTCCGTCGCACAGGTTTAGTGCCATTCACTGCGCTGCCGCCGTCCCCAGGACGCCCGCCGAGGTTTCTCAAGCACAGACGTCGGCGCAGGCGGGTGCCCAGCCACCGAGTGACACGGGTGCTGCCAGCGTGCCCACGGTCAACGGCCACGGTCCCTCGGCCACCAAGCAGAGCTCGCAGCAGCCCAAGGGCATCATGGGGCTGTTCGCAGCCAAAGCCGCTTCCAAACCCCAGGACACGAGTAAAGAAACCAAAGCAGAGGCTAAGGAGGCCCCAGGTGTAAGTTACCTCAGACTCTTCGGGTTAACAGCCTCTGGCTTTGTGCTTATTCAACCTCACTAACCTTAACCAGCCGCAGCGTGGCTTCATCCAGCGCCTCTAGTGCTAAATTTGCTGTCCCCTGGGAGCGCTCAGGCAGCGCTCTTGTAAGCATTTAACCGTATAGTGCAGTCGTGCCTCCTGTCATCAGAGGGGAGAGCGTTGTGCCACGCTCTTGACCTCGCCGCAGAAGTGTAGTTGCCGTGCCTTTGACACTTTGACGTTCCTCCTTGAGCCAGATCTCCAGCTAGTATAAACCAGCATAGCTGCATTATTGAGACAATTGTTCCATTGTCTTCAGTTATGCCAATATATACAGCAGTGGAGGATCTCGCGCTCTCTATTGTGCTTAAAAGGATTTGTTTTGAGCAATAAGTGAAATGTGAGAAGTCCAGGTCTTAAAAGTATCAAGGTGTTTAAACTTGGTCTGCGAGGGAGGTTTCAGAGCCTGACCTGTGCGAGACTAAAATGTTTATCTTCCCAGCTGCTGTTTTTTCCAGCATAGGGCTGTGTTTTAGTTTTAATCAGTACGAGTGTTTTTAAAGCAGATTGGCCAGTAAATGGGTATTAAAGTGGTAATGTTCTCTGTATACGGTTTAGCCTTTTTTTTTTTTTATAACAATTGAGTACATTTTGGTTCGTTTTTCTGATTTTTATAGTGAATTGAGAATTGACGAAACGTGCTTGTCGGAATGCTTTGGAAAGTTTAGTGTCTGGTTGCCTTTTTTGCATGAAAATAAATGGGATTAAGAGGCCAAGCTTTCAGGCTTTCTTTTTTGTGTGTGATTTTTCATTTTGGTGGTGGCTATAGTAATGGAATCGAGCAGTGATTTTTTTTTTTTTTTTTTTTTGCAAACTGCTCAGCAGAACAGCGTATGTGCCAGAGTAGCTGGATAAAGTCTTCATGGTTTGGCCAACCTGTGTTCTTTCCCCTGTCGGTTACTGTGAATTGAGGCACTGATATTTTGTAAAAAGAACAGTTCTTTACTGGGAACTGACCCAAATCCCAACCACTTATTTCAGTAACGCTGTCAGCCATCACATGGGAATGTGACCTAGGTTAGATTTGAAGGCCTAGCTTAAGGGGTGGTAACTAACCTGCTCTCACACTTTCAATCCACGTATTATCTAGCATTTTCAAATTCTCCTAAACAGATGTTGAAATCCAAGACACCGACTAGTCAGCTAATTATACGTATTTATTTTGTTTGTCCAGAAGCAGTGCTGTGCGTTTCGAGGGCTCTGTTTCATGAATAATTCCTGTGGTTACACCTCTGTTTGCTTCCAGGTGTCTGCAGTAAGCAGCAAACCACTGGCAAAGGGCAACATAATGAACAACTTCTTTGGAAAAGCTGCCATGAGTAAGTGCTTTATAACCTGCATCAGTTTTCAGAAACCATTGTGGTCAGGGACCAGTCCTCTGTAGTTTAAAAAAACAAAAAAAAAAAAAAGTCCTGAGGGACATAGAAAATCAATTTTTTTCCACTAAATAACAATTAAAAATAATCAGTGATATCAGGTGTCTTGCTATGCAGCTGTGATGGGGAGGCATGAACAGAGATCAGGGAGTAGAACTTTCCTCTTCATTCCCCCCGAACTTCAAGACATGAGGCTTGCTGGATTTCCTTTATATCCCTTCTTTTCTTAAGATCATTCATTTGAACTCAGAGGGGTTAATTTTTTTAATTTTTTTTTTTTTGTATGCAGCTCTTAAGGCAAAAATTAGAGAAAAGTAGAAAAGTTGTAAGTGGAATTTTTCAGACAACAAGCTTGCTGGGTGGAGATCAATTAAAATGACGTGTTTGTGCAGACTAACCCAGGAAGGATTTTTAGTGCAGAAGAAATCTGATTTAAAGTGAGTACTTTTGGCTGGAAGATTAGCTATTGGTAAAGCGTGTGCCAAAACCTGTTACGCAGAGCATGTTAATGGTGCTTGCTTTTCATCACAAACCACTGAGGAGTCGTCTATAGTTAGATTTAGGGTTAATTACTGCAAAGTGAAGAGCTAATGATCAGCGTAGAAAAGTGAGGGGTGGGCTTCCCCTCTGAGGAGGGGTTGGAATAGATGGCTTCTGGATGCCACTTCCAGCTGAAATTGTCCAAGTCTAAGGAAAAGATGCAGAATCTTTTGAATACACATTGGAAATTATTTGAAGATGCTGTTACAAAGAACACTAGAGAATTCAAAGAGTTACTGGGTGAGAGCAAACGGCAAAATTCACTCTCTATGAACCAACTGTTAAAGTCTGCGGGATACAGTTGTCAGAGAACACACAGGGAGCAGCTCTGCTGGACATCTTCAAGCTCCTGCTTTGTTGAAACCACACTCGCCGAGGATGCTTTCAGCGTAGGACTCAAGTCTAAGGGCAGGCATTACAATTATCTCCGTTAAATTCTTAAGATCTGAGAGGAGCCCTAGACCAAAGTTCGTATTCTAAAAACCCAGGAAATTGAAATTGCTTGGTAAACATAATGCAGTGGCAATAAAAGAAAACTTTGGATGAGTTTCTGTGACTTCCCATGGGTCTCAGTCCTCTGCTCAGCCCTCTCAGGGAGCTGAAACTTGCTTGGTGACTGCAGGGAGGGAGCAAATTGAGCAGAACTGGAAATGATTATATGTATAGAAAATACAGGGTGATTCCAGGAGGAAGATTTATTCCCTGCATGTTGATATGTCTCTCCTGGCTTCAAAGATTTCACCGCTGCCAGAAAGTCCTGAGTTTAACAGTAATTGGGTCCTTCAGCTCTACGCTATTGATCATAAATACGATAGCTGTCATTCAACTTCTTCCTTGTGAGCTGTTTTCCCTCGCTCGGTGAAGCAGCCAGCCTGTTTGCCAGGCGGGGTCAGAAAGGTGTTGGCATGAAGTCCCGTAGCCCTCTCAGCAGTCTCGTAGCCCTCTCAGCAGCCTCTGTTCCTGTTGACAGTGTAGTTGGTCTCGCTGATCAATGCTTCACCCGGGCATCTCATGCTTGGGATGATACAGATTTCTAAATTGTCTCTGCCTGTGCTAACAGCACTGCCTATCAGGTTGATAAATCTATTATTTGATGACCACTCCCCCCTGATCTCTCTCTTCTGGTACTAGATTGAGGCTTTGCCGCGGAGTTGTCCTTGTGTGTGGTGCTGTGTAGGCAAAAGGGGCTGGTTCTTGGTTGGAGTTAGGGAAGAGACAAGCTGCTACGTTACTAAAAATACTGATTGTGGGCTCTAACCTTATGGAGGCTGCACGCAGCTCTCGTTGCTGTTCATCAGTCTCAATTCTTCTGTTTCTGGACTTTTCAATGCTTCATTAAAGCTCTGATTTGGAAGGGGTCAACTGGCAATAAAGGTGGATGTGGTGGTATGCCAAGGGGGATGTGTAGAAGATGGGCTCATGATCCTGGTGTGGTGCCTTAGATCCTGGAGACCAGGCAAGCTTCTGCCATCGCCTCCGAGCCTTCTCTGCAGAATTTATGAGCTGCTGCAGCACACCTGGCTCGTGGTGTGTTCGGGCTGTGCCATCAGGAACAACGGAAGCAAACCAGTAAATCAGCTGGAAATGTAAACATGCCCTTCTTTCATATGTGACATAGCTTGGTCAGTGCAGATCCCTTAATGCTTTTACACATCGTCTGTAGCGTTGTCGGTGCTCTTAGTGCATTGTTCTGTTTAGCCAACTCCTTTATAAGTTGTCATTCATTCTGAATGCCCAGTGTTCTTTTTTTTAATGGTTTATTCACAGATAAACTCAAAGTCAACTCCGTGCCCGAGCAGCCAAAGGAAGAAAAAGAAGTAGTCAAGACTTCAGTTCCTGTAGCACAACCAGAGTCAACCCCTAACGCTGTTGTGGAGAAACCTGGGAGGAAAACAGAGCCTGCTAAAACTCAACAAAAGGACAAGAAAAGGTGGGCCAGACAGTTCAGGGTCCCTGTAAGCTCTTAACCTGTGTATTGATGGCCTGCACGAAGCTGGCTAGTCATATGATGCTGGCTTACCTCCTGTTTTCAGCTACTAACTTGCACTAAACGCGCCTAAAATTATCTTTCTTAGAATTCTTTCTCAATATTTCTTTTCCACGGAGTGCTGTAGATGCCTCAGGGCCATTTGTGCCATCCCAAACGGGGAGGGACACAGTCCAGGTACTCCTCAGCGGGACGGGGGTGGCGTTTTGTGAGACAACCTCGTGCTGTGAGCAGGCTTAGCGTGGACCCCACAGGCAATCTGTGGGGGCTGGCAGGAGCACCTGTGCTGCAGGGAAGGTAGCATATTCCCAAGCTTGTATGTACACAGCTCCCAGCACACAAAGTTCTGCTTGTTGATTTCCATAGCTAATGTGCTGCTGCTTTCAATGCCGCTGGTTTACTTTGGGCTGCGACTCCAAGTGAATTTTCAGTTCAGCCCTTTGTGTTTAATCCAACCCAAACTGACAGAGACAAAAAATCATTACAGTCTGATGGCTCTCTGGTGGCCTGTGAGTAATTAATTGGTGGTCTCGATCCGTTTTTAACCGAAGAGGTAAGCGCACCGCCCAGCCCACCATCGCAGCTAGTGCTTATTGATAGTCTTACTCAAAAAGCAAGGGGCCTGGAAACTGCGTGTTGGCAGCGTGGTGGTGGGAAGGCCACTTGGGCTGTACCAGCTCCGTGAGGATACGTGGGCCTTTAGCCTCCAGGCTTGTTAGTCTGACGCGTCTCGCCAACAGTAAAAAGAAAGAAGCTATTTTATTTTTCCAGTAGTCTTTAAAAATGGCTCCAGGATTCTGAGACACTACCTCATAGGCAGTCAGTGGCGAGCAGTCTGTCAAAAGAGCTTCTGAACGATGCTGTTGGGGACATTGGTGTTTGGGAGCCTGAGCTAGAGAGACAAGATCAGGAATGTGCTCTTGCCAGGTTGCTGTGGCCAAGCTAGGTGAGGTGCCGGGCAAAAACTGAACTGCAGAGGGGCTAAAGAAGTCCTCCTTGTTTTGGTGAACTGGATATGGGTAAGGTTGAGAGGCTTGAAAATGCTCTTGCACTTATATCTGATTGTATAGGTAAGCATACTTCAGCTGATGTGATGCTCATATGTTTCTGAGAGGTACAGAGGTGTTTGATTTCCCTGCTAGCAGTAATTCTATCAGGAACATACTTGTTTAAATGCGTGCAACGTTTTCACACGCACACACGAGGGATAGCATGTTTTCATTCCCTTTTTCTTCTCCTCATTTCTTTGTGGCAGTAAAATGAAGAGGTTGGACAAGTCGGATAACGAGGAGGAAAGAGAACCTGAAAACCAAAAGAAAAAGAGGAAGCGAATCAAACAACTTGAGTCTGACAGCAGTGACGAGGAAGGTAAAAGGCGTGTAAACAACCAGACACGTAGGTCGGGCCTGATTTCGGTAACATTGCTGTCCGAGGCTGTTGGTCAGGGGCCGAGGGAAGAGTTCAGAGCACTAAGGACCGTGCAAATGGCTGTAGCTCGAGTTTTCTGCTTTCCTTGTGCTGTGTGCACTTCAGCATACCATTGAGATGCCTCAGTCATTCAGTCTTTGTTTTAGCTTAGCTCAGATCTGGCCGTCTCCTCACCAGGTGTGCTGCCAGTCACCCTGACGTGTGCAAAGGAGGTTCTCTAATCTCTTGTGAAAGATATCACGCCTTTTGGAGTTGTGGGACTGGTTTATTTAGTGAGTAAACACTTACAAAGTGACCCTCCCCGTTCTCGGGGTCATTTTTAGTATCTTTATTCTGTCTGTTTATAGAAATGGTTTGGAAGATGACAGCATTGGAAGCAAGACTTCCAAAAAAAAAAAAAAGAGAATAGAGAAACTGGAGGCAAACAGTTGAGCCATATCCGATGCGACTCCGCGTCTCCTCGGTGGCTGTTGGCTATGATAGGAGCAGGGTGCCCAGAACGTCGCAAAATTTGGGCTTTTAATGAGGAACAGCAGAGCCAGATTCCAAAGAATTTGGATAATTGAGGTGACAAATGCCGTTCAACGTAGATAACTGGAAAATAAGTTGGGAGCCGAGCTAGGGAATACGTGCTAAATGGAGCAGTCATCCAGCGAGCTGATTGGAAGAAGAATTTGGAGATCATTATGGACAAATAATTGAAACCACCAGGATAGTGTAGAGCTTCAGCAAAAAAGGTGAAACAGCTTAGAGGTTGCACTAGGGAAGAGATGGGACTCCAGCAGGAGAACTGAAGCTGTTTGCTTGCTTAGCGTGGCAAGCCCACGAGAAATAACCACGAGGTGAAGAGAATCTGTAATAAAAGTTAGGGATGCGAATACTGTTGGACGTCGTAGCAGTCTCCATGCCACCTTAGGCCTATTTTCATGGTTTCTCTCTCGCCCGGCATAATTTCAAGTGATCTGTGTCATCAGACATCCATCACTTATACTCGAACTATTCCACAGAATGATAAATCTCTCAGGAAGCCGTTCTTCACGATCGGTCTTAATTTCATCACATTCCTGTGTGCGGCTCCCTGTTTAGCCATAAAAACGACGTATGCCCACACTCTCTGGTATTTAGTTCTTTAAACGTTTGTAAGCTATTATCTGGTCTTTCCATTTACTCATCGCCCAGCCTACTGACAAGCTGCGTTGTTTTGCTGTGAAGAGGGAAGATGGAAATCAGCCCGCTTCGGCCACTTGAAGCGCTGCTCCGTGCCGGGCTGGAATCTCTCAGCTCATCAGTTCTCTGCTAGCGAGCAGGCAGCAACGAATCCTTTGTTCCAGGCACGTGGTAGGGATGAGCGGGGAGGCCGTTATTTGAAGGGTGAAAGCTCGTTGGTTTGGCTTTCTTTTTGCTGCCAGAAGTTGGGGAACCCCAGCGGTGCCCTGAACACGCAGCGAGCTGAGGGGCCACCCCCCAGTCTGTTTTCCTGCTCTCATTCTCTTGGAGCTCTTGGAACGTCGTGGGGCTATGGGCAGTGCCATGAGACCTTCATAAACGGAGGAGCACTTTCTCTAGAGTCCTCCGAACTCCTGCGTGCTGCACACCCACTGCTGGTTTTGAATATCAGAGCTCTTCAGTCTCTTGTTGAATACCTGAGTTACGTTAGCATATGCTGACTAGTTAATGCCTCGTGTTTTCATTTATTTCATGGTGTGAGACTCTGTGCACACACCAAATGCTCTTAGTCATTCTCCTTCGGTTCATTTATGCTCTCAAGCTTGAGTTACCCGGTTTTGCAATCAGAAACCAGGGATCTGGTCAGGTTGGGGGCCCGGTTACCTTATTAACCTCGCTCTCTGTAGCTTCAGTCATCAAAAACAGTGCAAGAAGGCTTCCCTACCCGCTCCTCCGTGGGGAGAGTAGGTTTATGTTTTACCCATTTTTAACCTACTGGAGATGTACACAGAAAATTTGGCTTTCCATTTGGAGGATTTTCTTGTCACTGCTGTTGCTCCTCCTGCGTCATAGCCCTCTTTGTTCTTTCCATTATGTCGAGAAATGGCTTTGTGCTACACGTTAGAATTGTAAATTTATGCAAATTATAGCTTGTGTATGCAAATTTGTGTATTACACGGATTAGCTTTGTGCTGCTCCCTCTTTCAAAAGGGAAAGATTAGAAATGAGAGAGTTTCCATCTTTCTTTTTAAGCTAATGACTCTCTAAACCACCCTGATTAGGTCTGTGTTCAGTGCTTTGGTTGCTTGCCCTCCTAAATCCATCTGGACGAAAGAAGATAGGCTGGGATTCTTTGAAATGCTCAGATTGAAGCCAAATCGATAATGTAGGCAATATTACATCCTCTAATCAAGTATAAAGATGTAAGCTGGATAGAACAACTTTTAAAAAACGTACGGCAGCTGGACTTTGAGAGCTTTTACCCTTGGAAGGATTGGAAAGAGGTTTCTCCAGAGAGCAGGGGCAGTTTTAATCAGGAGCATTTGGAAACCGCTGCCAGCCAGGGCACGGTTCATCCAGCACCCGCAGAATTCACCCACAGACAATCGAGGGGTGAGTTTTAATCATGCAAGATGAATCCAAACCTCCAGGGCAGTTACCAGAGGCAAATAGCCGAGCTGCTGCTTCCACTGACATGTCGAGCCTGCCGATCTTCCCTGGTCGCAGGGACACTTTGTGGGCTTCAAGCTGGGTCTGTACAACCCGTGCACAGCTCTCAGGGCAAGTTGTTTGAGCTGTTCTGTCTCAGCCTGCAATTAATGCACTGAAATTAGCCCCAAGTAAGCTCTTCTTACCCGAGTGTCAGCACGTTGTACTGAGGTGAAAATGCAGAGAGGCCACAAGGCACAATCATCTCCATTTAAATGATTTTTTTTTTTCATTAAAAAGTTGTATTGGTTTGAGGGTGCCTTAGTCACTGCAGGTTGTTTTACTCCCAGTGCCAGAATAAACTACACAAGTGTGTCCACAGAGGACAGGAGGTTTTGGCAGCCCCAGCTATACCAACACAAGCAGACTTTCGTAGTGTTGACAAGTGTTTTACAGCCACTTTAGAGGGTGATTTCAGTGGCACTGTGACCTACAAACTCTATCAGTTTCGGAGAGCCGCAGCAGAAGCACTAAAGCTTCTCACAGTTTTTCCAGGCAGGGTCAGAGCAAACCAAACAAAGCCAGGATTTACATCTTTGGTACATCCAATTGCCCAACTTGTATCCATTTCACGCAGCTGTTGCTGTTGAGTAAACTGTGGGCAGCAGCTCGGGGTTGACTCAGGAGTTATCACATGTCAGAGGGCTGTGCTGGCTAGGGGAAGATAATAAAGCAACAGAGATGCAGCTCCATGGCAGTCTGAAACACGCTGCCGTGGGAAGGAGATGCCTTCTGCCTGCCAAAGCTGGGGCAACTCATTCTAAAGAGGCTAAAAAAAAATAAAAAACAAATTTCCCCCAAGCAAGAACAGCCGAGTTGACCCACGGAAGGTCCCTTAGCAGGCTCTGCTCAAGCGTGGCAGAGCTGGCAGGATTTTTCCCAGCCTGGTTTTCAGCCCTCTGAGCCGCTCTTTAAAATAATTTGTGATCAGCTTGGGTAGTCCACGAAGCAGGTTCAGTGCTGCGCAGTCTCGGGGCACTTCAGCCTGCAGTTGCTGTGAGACTGGGATAAACATTGAGCATTTTGAGCTCCCCGCAGCTCCTCGCAGGCTGCCCCAGCAGTTCGCACCTTCGAGCAGCTCCGTTGTTTAGTTTTATCTTCGCCGAGCTGCCAGAGCCAGCCCTCTGGAGCAAGGTGAAATACCGAGTCATGTTATCCCACTCTGTTTGCATTTCTCTGCCTCGCTTACTGAAGTAGTTAGGAGGCTGAGTCCTCGTTTGAAGAATGTAATTTATTATTTGGCGTTGGCAGCCAACCACTGTTTCGCTTGAGCCCTTCTTAACCTATGAAGGTCAGTTGGCCGCACGCCTGGCACAGTCATAACTCTTCACACTGACCTAATCGGCTGGGACAGCTACAGATCCAGAATTCGTGTTACGACGACAGCATGAATGCAGGGCCACGGCCAGCAGAGCGGGAGGAGAAGCCAAGCAGGCACTCTGTCCTCCCGGCCAGCAGCAGCATTGTTATTGTTAAGCAATAGGTCAGCTGAGGAGTTTCTTCCCCCACGTTCCCAGCTCTCCCCCACGGCTGAGGGCCTGCATGGCCGTGTTTTGCTCTTGGACTCGGAGAGGATTTGTTAAAATCACTTAAATTAGTCGTGGTGCCTGCTGCGGGTTGCAAGGTGCTGCTCCTTCTCCCTCCTCGCCCTGCACCGAGTTTGTTTCGCTGTCACAGCTCCGTCCTCCTGCCAGCCCCACAGAAGAGTGACCCCAGCTTTCCTACACCCTGCTAGACTCACCGAGGCCCTGCTGACACTGCCTTAGAGCTTCCAGAGCTGGGCCTCGACCGTTGTGGTCAGTTTGGGTGTTGGATTCCAGGGTTTCGGTCACTGCATCAATCTGCAGCATGAGAAGGAAGGTAGATGATGACTAGACTTCTTTTTTGGGGGTGGTTTGGTTGTGGTTTTTCGTTTCTGTTGGTGTTTTTTTTCCTCAAATGAGGGGCTGGGTGTCCCTGAAAATCTTTTAGGGTGGGTAGTGTTGCACTTAATTATCGGACCAAGGTAGTTTCAAGCTAATAGCATCGATCAGTTGGGTTTTGTAGCCTTGATTGTGAAGCAGTGGCTCTGCTCTCCCAGTGGCAGAGAGGTAGAGGGACTAAGGTCATCTAGGGATTTGGGAATACGTAGTCTTAACCCTCACTCTTCTAATCTCTAAACAAGTAATGATCCCTCTCTTTAATGAATGACTGAAATACATGGTTAAACCATTCAAATTTCTGTGCTTTTTTTTCACGTTTTGCTTAGTGGAGCTGATGGTGGCTTCCCAAAAATGCCCTTCTCCCATCCTATCCCACCCCCTCCAGCATCCTTTCTGTAGGAACCACAGCACGTAGCACCTCTGTGCCGGGTGCGCTGGCTGGCTGGAGGCTTGGAACTCAGTGTCCTGACCTGAATTAAACAAATCTAAGTTACTAGTTGTAAACCTCGAGCTAAATACAAGTTGCAGGCAACTACTCAGGGTTAAATAGATGATCTGAGGCAACGGTAGCCACAGGGGGACGTTGGATTGGTGTGCTATCAAGATGTTCCTCTGTCCTTCTTAGTCAATGTCCCACTGTCTCCCACACCCGAGGAAGAGAGAGCTCCATCTCCACCACCTCCAGCACCTGCTCTGAAGACTGAGTTGGAGCCTGCATCCAGTGAGGTAAGAGCATTTTATCCAGCTTGAAAGAGTGTCATGATCACAATCTTGTTTATTTTCTAGAACAGAACTTTATTTAAGGTTTGTTTTTTCTGCTGACATAGCTCAGTTTTCTTCTCTCCTACCCTGCTAATGGTTCCGTGAATTGCTGCTCACATTTGGACCCCCTTCCTTCTAAATCTTGGCCTCAGGAGTTGAGGCAGGGCCAGAAATGAAACCAGAGAGCCTCGGCATTCAACCTTGTATCACAGAGAAGCTGCTGCGTAAGGCTGGTGGGCTGTGGTTGGCAAGACGTCAACCTCTGAGCTTAAAATTTACACGTAGAGTTACTGGAAGTGCAGCTGTTCATCACAGCACGTGTCCTGATACCTTGCACACCTTGTCATTTCCTCATTATTCAGAGGAATGATGAAACAAGCCCAGTGCCACCTCCTCACATAAGTAAACGCATTTCAAAAACGTCACATGCCCCAGAAGAGGAATGTGCCCCCAGTGCTGGCAGACAGGAAAGGTTGCAATCTGATTTAAGTTGTTCTGCCTCCCTAAAATTTGTCCTGGTAGGATGGGGGGAATTGTGGCATTAATAAAACTTAGACTGCAGTATCCAGAGAAGGGACAGAATTTACAAATCATGCTCAGCTTGGTTAGAGACCCTTGGGGTTGATGCTTTTATGACCTGAGTCTGTGCACGGGAATTTAACTCTTGATTTCTCACGGTACTGCAATGTCCTTCAGGTTTCAGCTGGAGGGAAGAGGAGGAAACGGAAGCGGGTGCTGAAATCCAAAATGTTTGTTGATGAAGAAGAAGGCTGCATGGGTAAGACTGTCCCACATACATCAGTGGGGCTAATTTTTATTGCAGTTGTGTTGAAGGTTTTTGCAGGTCAGCCTCTCCCAAGTCGAGGAAGAGGTTCACAATATCACTTTATTTTGCTTCTACCTCATGCTTCCAGCCTCAATAATTCACCATTTTGGTGAAGGCCTGGTAGGGGTTTATGAAACTGCTTGAATCCTTATTCTTTTGAGATTATTCACAGATTTTTCTTCCAGTTCTTCTCCTTTCCCTCCTGCCAGCGTGAGCACCTCCTTCATTTGCTCTTCTTTCCAAAGATAAAAGCTTTTCAAAATGATGCAGAGAGAAGTCTAAATTTTGGGATAAATTCTGTCTGGGATAAGTTTGTTTTTTTTCCCCGCTTATCTTTTGAGGATAAATACAGGGCTTGTGCAACACAGCTTGAAAATGTTAGTATAAATTTCAAGTATCCCAGATAAACAAGGAACAAGCTGGGGTTTAAATCCTAGAAGAGGGTTTCTGTTTGTGATAAGGATGGTTCTGCTCTCTGAAGGGAAGAGAGTTCTTACAAGAGTACCAAGAGCCAGAGGCTTCAAATTCCAGCCTGACTGGACGCTGCTTCCTCATGTGACATGTAACACCATGTAACACCACCGTGCTCCTTTCCTCCTCTCTATCCTCACACTGAAGTAGAGCTGTAGGAGATCAGAATGTGTTTGGTGTATTTTTTTTAAAGGTTTTTAAAATTTAAGAGGGTGAAATACGTTTCTTTGCAGTGCTGTTGTCAGCTAAACTGTATGAGATGCTTAACATTCTGCAGCCTTCATGATCCGAGTAAATGTCGAGGGAGTTCAGCCAGTTCTGGAAGACCTCTTGCCATTGTGCAGGTTTCTTGTGCACAAATGTGGAGACATGCAGGCCTGCTTGGTCCAGATCTGGAGCTGCATGAGCCAGCCTGTTTGCACCTGTCTGTATAGTTGTATCTTAAGTTTCCTCTTAGTTTTATGCATCTCCTTGAAAGAAACAAAGCTAGCACTCAGCAACCTCTTCTCCCACCCCCAGAGGTTTAGCAGTCCCTTGTGAAGGCCAGACCTTTGGTTTTACACTTCATATCCACTCCCATTTTTTGAAAAGGGAAACGCAAGCCCCTGTTGTGCCTCAGGGAGACACCTCTGGGAAGGTGAGAGGGATGCAGCTGGGATGCTGAGGAACTGGGCAGGGAGAAGATTCTGCCTTCTGGACTGAAAACTCACCACTTCCCAGTCTGTTGGGCAGAAATTGCTGTCTGGTTATTGTCCAGCTTCTCCCCTCCTCTACACGCCCTTTCCGGGCACAAACCTAATCATCTGAAGGCTAGATAACTTGCAAATCTCCCAGGCTAATATAAATTGTTGTTCTTCTTGGAAATACATTTTTTTTTCCTCTTCCTGCTGTGCTTTTTATTTTAAACAAGGGCTAGGTTACAGAGCTGTTAAATCCTGACATTAGGGTTAGGCTGCACTTCGTATTTCTCCATGACTTGAAGTGATCATTTTCACAATAGCTGCAACAGTAAGAAATTGGTGTCAAAAAGCAAAACTAATTTAGGGATTAGCCCTGAGGGAAATTGAGCAATTAAAGTATCTGTGGAGTTTAACATGAGGCATGTCACCATGCATCAGCAGGGATACAAGCGAGTGCATCTTCTTAGTCTATGGCGGAGGGGAATTAGTGAGGTTTAAGCTAAAGCATTTCTACCTTGCACCTTCTAAAGCCTGAAGTCCACACGGACTTCTATCCTGGAGTATGTCTACTGCGTTGCGAGCAAATTTGTTTTACATTTGTATGCCTGTGGCTGCCACAAATACAGAATTTTTAAGTTCAGTTGCAATCTCAGTAAAGAAAGTTAATCTAAGATATATTGTTTTGTAATTGGAGGGGATTAAGCACATGCTTCGTGTTACCAACAGTTGCCACCAGGGTGACAATGCCATAACTTTTTAAAGCTCAACAACTGGCCGGCAGTCTGTTAAAACTGCTCCCTGAAAAGCCAGTTGCCTCTGGAGGGAAGTTTTAGCTTGGATTTATGGTCCCCATTTGAGCACCCACTACCAGCGAGGAGCAGGATTTCATACCAGTCCTCTTTCCCGTCCGATTACGTAGAAAACCCTGCATGATTTGATGCATTAATACAACTGAGAGCTAATTTCCCAGAAGAAGAGGCATTAAGACGTGTGTTTAAACGAGTACAGTTGCTAAAGAAGAATGGTTTACTAGAAGAATACCAGAGCAGTGCTGGGAAGGCTGATACAACGTTTACTAGTATCTAATAATGGCTTTCGTCAGTGGAGCCGACTCCAGTTTCGGTTCAGCGAGTGCTGGTTTCTGTCTCTTAGCTTTCCATCGTGGGATGCTGACAGTAATGAGCCAGCAGTCCCATTCATTAACACCCCTTGATTTTGGTGATGAGTTTGGTTTTATTTCTAAGGGATTTCTTCTGTTGCCTGTCTGCGGAGAAAGGAGCTGCCACCTGAGTGTTGTGCTCCTTTTCTCACCTCAGAGATGGCTTTATTTTTCCCCAACCATCCGCACACAGTGCTGGAGAGGGAGGACAAGATCTCCTCTGGGTTGCCTTGCCCTAAAGTCTGGACAATCTGTCTGATTGCTTGGGCTCCTGCTGAAATCAGACCAAGTCAGAATGATGAGTTTTGATCATAACATAGACGTCCCATCCTCTGATGCCAAACGAAAGATTTTGATTTCATTCAGATTCATCACTTTCGGGTAGCTGCTTGTCAACCTGTGGCAAGACGAATTGAGGGCTGCAGGCCAGTCCCTGGGAGGGACCTGCTTTAGCTGTGTTTTTTCAGCACAGTCAGCCCTTGTTTCTAGAAGAGGGCAACACTTGAATAGATTTGGAACAGGAATTGTCCTCTCGAGCTCTTCCCAGTGCAGAGCCTTAGGCTGCTGCTGTCTAAGGCATACATACAGCCCATAAATGAACATCTGTAAGGACACAAGACATTTTGAAAGAGCAGGATGATGTTAATGCTCCCAGGTTGTTAGCCTCTCTTATGCTTAAGAAAGAAGGGATGCAGTCTGACAGAAAACCAGCCCACTCGTCTGGATCTAGTGCGTAACCTCGAGCGTTGGGCTTGGCCCCTGTACCTGGCATGTACTCCTCGAACCCAGAACTCTTGTTCCTAGAAATACAGAGGGAGGGCTGCAGGGAGGAGGTCGCTGCTCTTCAATTCACAGGCTTAACCATCACCATCTGTTCTTCTTCTCTTTTAATCAGTGACTGAGAAGGTTTACGAGAGCGAGTCCTGTACCGACAGCGAGGATGACTTCGCCAAGACCAAGCTGCCAGCTGCGCCCAAACAACCTGCACCGCCTGTGAAGAAGGAACCAAAGGAAGAAAGGAAGAACCCGAAGAAAGGGGCAGCCACCGCCGGCAGAGCCAACAAGCAGGTCTCCATCATGGGATTTTTTCAGAAGAAATGAACTCATTCTTTTCCTTGGTCCCTTTGGCAGCTTGGGAGTGGTGCTCGTTTTGAGTGGCTTACTGAAAGCTGCTGCACTGGAGGAGGACAACATGCAATCTTGTGTTAAGTAAGATATCTTGCTTACTGTGTAAGTAAGCCCTCTGGACTAGATTTTGTATTGGAAAAAAAAAAGTTTTATCTGTTACTGCAATAACTCAGCCCTCTTTACTAAGCTGTATGAAAATCACCACCTAGATGTAAAATCTAGAATGAACTCTTGAAAGACTCTTCAGCTACTTCCATGACATTTTATTTTTTAATAGGGTTTTTTACCAGCTCAGTGCTTGAAGGCCTGTTCCACGAGTGGTAGATTGACTGAACGAGGAGTCAAGCTCTGGAATCATTTTTTTTTTCCCCTGTTTTGACATTCCCAGCTCTCCAGATCGATCTAAATCTTTGTGTTGGTTAGAAGCTGCAATGTAGCAGGTCTTCAGGCACACACACACATGAATACTGAACATCTGCTTCAGCTTGAACTGAATGAAATGAATTTAATTTTCCCCCTAAGACCGGTAAAATAGTTCTTGCTTTGCCTTTCATAATCCGTTTTTGGACAAAGCAGGGCATATAAAATTCTCTTACTCTTTTCTTCCTTGAACATATCCTCTGTAAATTGCTCAGATGCCTAATTATAGACGAGGACACTGTTGGTGCTCTGTCTCTGCAAAAACATCTTAGGCTTCCCACACAATTGGCTCCAGTGTAACTGGGGGAAGGCTTTGCTGGTATTGGGAAAGCAACTGCCTCTTTAACCTTGAAAGTCAACGAGTCAAAGGGGACAGTGTTTAGAGGGCTCTTCCGATAACCCCAGGCAGGTGTCCTTGTCTGTGAAGAACCACACGCAGCTTTTTCATTTGCTTTCCCTGCTGCAGGTTTGTGTTGTTTTTTTCTTTTAACAGGCATAAACCAGACACCCCAAGAGTTGTTTTCTAGGACATCCAGTCAGCTGCCTGCTGGAGGAAGCGTTGCAGCAAATGGTTCTGAGAAAAAAAAGTTATTGGAGGTGAATAAAGCACTGCAGTCCTGTCGGTCAGAAATAACTTCTCCTTTTGGCTGCCTTCTGCTTTTTTGGTGCTAAATTTTATAGACTATCTTATAAAAGGCCCTTTTTTTTTTTTCCAGAGGAGGGATGCTCAGCACTTCTGAAGCTTGGCCTGCTGAGGGCTTTCATGTGGGCAACTGCTGTCAGCAGTGGTCACTTCTGGGTGGTGGTAGAGCAATGTCTGTGTGTTGAGATGTGCTTGCAGGTTGGTATTCAGAGCATTTGTGGTTGGCACAAAGGTAGAGCAAGTCTGAAGGGTTTGAACCAAGGAAGAAACGCCTTCAGGTGCCCAGCTGCAAGGATTCTGACCTGTGGGCAGTAGAAGGGCCAACTAATTGATTGTGTGGACGCAGTCATTCAGGCTCAGAGATCGAGTAACTCTGGGCTTTGAAGTGGAAGCTCCCAGGAAAAACAACGGGAGGAGAGGGGAGGGCAGGCAGAATTAGCACCAGCACCCACAGCCATCCTCAGCCAGAGCCTGCTGCGCACCCTGAAAGGGGTTTGATGTTCTCAAGGTGTGTTTTAGTGATGTGGGCAGCAGAAAGCTGTGGTGGGAAGGTAATGAAGGATTTTGTTTTCACTTTTCTGAAGACCACTGCCTGATCCAAACTATAGCACTGTAGCGTGTTGGTTTTTCTTGGTAGAAGTGGGGGTATGTTTCAAAAGGGAATGATAAGTAACTAAATGTATTAAATACAGATTTGTCTTTTTTTTTTTACTGATTAAAAGATGTGCTCCATCCTCATTTCCAAAGCTTGACACTTGACTACACCCAAGGATGTCGCCACACTGACGTGGGCAAAGAGTTCTTCCATCAAAATGGGGGATGGAAGCACCAAACTGATTATTTTAGGTCACCGAGGTGGCAAACCCCTCCAACCACCGAGCTCTGTGTTGAATTCAGCCCGCTCCAATGTCTCCTCAGGTGCCAGTCCTCTTTCTCTTAACGGCTTTAGCGAGGACGTGGTGTCCCAGCGTGCTGGCACCTCACCTGCTGTGGGAGAGCTCGCCGCTCCGCCCCAGCTCCCCGTATAACCAGAGCAACGTCATATGCAGCTTCCTCAGGAAAATGACTTAACGTCTGCAGCAGGACATAGGCGAACTTCAGCCTTCCAAAATCATGAGCTCATGCTCCCCTTCCTGCGCTTCGTGGCCTGCCAGCCCCCGAGGGGCCTCGGGTCCCTGGATGCCCCCTCGGAGAGGCTGCAGCATCCCCAGGTGCTGCGTGGGATCCAGAAATGTGTTTTAGGACTGGGTCCATGGGCTGCTGGTTAAAGGGAGAAGGTTCCCTCTGCGTGAAGGCAGGGATCTGGCAGATCTCAGCCCCGAATCTTCCCTCCTGCATGGGTTTTATCTAATCAGGATGCTTTGCGGTCAGATCAAGGTGAGATACCGATGCTGTTCAGGGTCTAAAACCTCGCTCTGGAGATATGGAAGCATTGCAGATATTTCCTCTCCTCTCGCCCTGCATCTCCCCTCCAACCACTTCTGCACCCTCAGGAGAACAAAACCTTAAGAGAGGCGAGGGGAGAGGATGTTTGTTAGTTATATTCTTTCCTAAATAGCAAATTTACACTGTTTTTAGCTGGAAATTCTTTGGAGGTGGAGAGAGCTCCATCCTTGTTCTACAAGGGTGGAGAAAAACTGACGAATTTTCACCATCCAATACTCATGTGCAAAACTATCTTGGCCAAGGTGCCTCTGACCCAGCAGATCCCTGCGTGCCCTCCCTGGAAACGCTGCTTCTAGGGCTAAAAAATCCCCATCCTGTACGAGAGGAGCTGTAAATCCCCTTCCCATGCTGCGAAGTGAGGCAGAGCCTGCTCGGAAAAATACCCCGGAGCTGCCCAGCCTTTATCTGGTTAAACAAACTGCACCATGAAGGGAAAAGAAGGGCAAAGAGACGGAGCTGAGGGCTCTCTGCTGCCCGCGAACCCAGTCAAATAAACCTCGGGGCAAAGGCAAGCAGCGCTGTGGGGCCGCTGCCGGCCGTGGCAAGGAGTTGTTTTGCTCTTCCAGCCCCATGCCAGCACGGCCGCGGCTCTGAGCGGGGTGCGCGGAGCTGCAGGGCCTTAAAAGGAAGCAAAAAAACGGCTCTAAAAGGAAGCAAAAATCAGCTCGGCGAGGCCGAGGGGAGAGCAAGTGCTCGCTGGCTCCAGGCTGTGCGTCAGCACCTTGCCCGGGGAAGCTCCCTTCCTCCTGTGGGTCCGTGGGGATGGCACCGGGCTGCATATGGGGTGCCCCAAATCATGGGGTCTGCTCCAGGGGTGTTTGTGTGCTGATGCTGAGATCCCCCCCAGGAGCAGAGGCCCCAGGGCCCACCCGGACGGGTGCCAGAGCCCTGGCACAGGCAGGGGGTGAGCGGCAGCACCCAGGGGTGCCCCCAGCCTCAGCCGGGCTGTGGGGCTACGAGGCTGTTTTCCTACTGACCCCAATTCAAGCAGGATCTTTTCAAAGCGTTGAAACCCAGGTGGTTAAATGCAGGGCGGGTTGAGATGGTCCCTGTGGGTACCACAGCACCTCTCCTTGCCATCCCACACGGGCTTCACCATTCTGCCTCCCCCAAATTCCCTCCGAACAGGTCCTTGTGGTGGATGCCACCGCCTGTCCCCTGTCCTTGAAGATTTAAGGAGGGTTGGGGGTGACTCTGCCTGTGCTCGATGCCAGAGATGGGGAGTTTTGGAGGTGCTGACTTTCAGCACCTCTTCCTCCAGGGGTGCTTGGTGCCATTATCTGACATTTTCATCCCCTAATTATTTGACGTTTTCATCCCCTAATTATTTAACATTTTCATTCCCTAATTATTTGACGTTTTCATCCCCTACCAGGAGCTCGCTGCCTCGATTCACAACTTGATTTAAGAGGTTTCCAATTTGCAGCCACTCCTCCCGCAGGGCTCAGAGGAGAGGGTCAGCAATGGGAGCCCCCACTCCGGGCTTTCCCACGGACCAGTTGGCCGAAGCCACCCTGGCACCAACCCACCAAAAGGTCTTTCAGTTACTTTTTTTTCCCTCCTGTGTCACCAAAGCAGCTGGGAGGAGCAGAAAACTGCTCAAAAAGCCCTTAATCTTGAGGGGAAGCTGCCTGAGTCCCCCCACCCTACGAGGAGATGCTTGGGATGGAGAAATTCTGGTGGGTCCGAGCTGGAGACCTGCTTTGGGGTGGGGTGGGGTGTTAGGGTGAGGTGCCAACACCATGCTGTGGTGTTTGGTAACCTCCCCGTTGCCCTTTTGTTGTGTTTCTCTTGGCCAAGAGCACCTTGGAGAGTTTGGGGAACTCTTTGGATATCCTTGGGGATATCCAAAACCAACCCACGGGAGCCCTGAGCCGCAGCTCTGACTTGGGGCTGGATCTCACAGCGAAGCTGGCCCGTGGGCTTGGACCAGAGACCCCGAGAGGCCCCATGCAGCCCCCACGAGCCCAAAGGCTGAGCTGGCCATGGTGCCGATCCCAAAAATGGGGCTGAAACCCCCGTTAAGGCATTCTGTAAGGTGGGCTCTGCCCTGCGGGGTGTCTGCGGGGCTGCAAGGGAAGGGCACGGCGAATACAACCAAGGACCGAGGGATGAGCACGAGGGCACAGCCACCAACAGGGCAAGCAGGGCCAGGACCCTAAAAGTAGTTGGGTATGGGGGCAAAGCTGCAGAATAGTAGGAGAAAAAGCACCTGTGGGATTTTGGAGGCAGTTTTTCAACGCCCCCCTGCCGTGCCGGGTACCATCCCCGTGGCTCCGCTTCCTTTTTGTTGCAAGTCCTGAGCAGCCAGGACATTGAGCCCATGGCACAAAGGGGAAAAAACTCAGTTTATTGCTGCATTTTGCTTTTTTTTTGCCCTCTAAAAGCACCCTGGCACCCACCCCTGGGTGCTGAGCAACTCCGGGCCGAGCACCCGGGACCCCTTGGGGCTGAGCATCTCCCACGTTATTGAGCACCCCCAAGCAGGGCTGAGCAACCCTTGGCGGTGCCGAGCATCCCCTTTTGGTGCTGAGCCTAATTCCTTGATGCTGAACATCCTCCCTGTGTGCTGAGCACCCCCTTGGGTGCTGAGCATCCCCCCTGGGTGCTGAGCATCCCACCCTTGGGTGCTGAGCACCCCACTTCAACGCTGAGCATCCCCCTTGGGGCTGCGCATCCCTGTTAGGGCTGAGCCTCCCCGTTAGGTCTGAGCCTCCCCGTTGGCGCTGAGCTTCCCCGTTGGCGCGGAGCCCCGCAGCCCCACATCTCCTGGTGGCCGTGGCCATGAACTTGGTGGCCCACAACGTCCCCATCCCCACGAGCCCCCTCGGAGCCGTGCTCCTGCGCCGCCCGGCACGTCCCGGCGCTTGTTTACTCCTCGCGTCCCGCCGCGGCGCTTCACCCCAGCGCTTCCTGGGCTGGTGTCTGAAAATAGATATTTTTAACCTTTTAAAAATAGAAAGTCTCGCGGAACGGCGGCTCCTGTTTTTCCATTCCCTTCTCGTTTCGTCCTTCACGGCGAGATGAGGAGCCCGGGCTGGGCGCTGCCGGGGGGCGGTGGGAGCCCGGCCCCGTAAACAGGCTCCCGCAAAACGGGCGCTCGGGCTGGCGAAGGGAAAAAAAAAAAAAAAATCAGAGAGAACAAAATCAATAAAAAGGCCGTCCACCTTTTCGCACGGAGCCTTATTTGGTATTTTCATGAAAAGTTATATCTTCACACTGTAAAAAGTGCCACTTATTACTCATACTTTACTAGGTAAGTGTATTTTCCTTGGCATCGAGTGCGTTTGGGGTGGTTATTTTTTTTTTTTCTCTCTCTCTGCTCCCGTACAAACTATTTCGAAGGTCTCATTAGTTTCTCCCTCAGAACTGGCACTTTCTGCCGCTGTCTGGAGGACCAGCCTATTAAACCCGAGACAGAACCTCTGTTTGTTCGGCCAATATTAGCCTTGACTTCGCGGGACTGTAAAATCGCGGCGCGGGTGTCCCGATACGGCGCGCACAGGGCAGCCTTTCAGCGCCGGCCCCGTTAAAGTGCCACTCAAATGCTGGCCAAAGGTCCGCCTTACTGCCCGCTTGGATCGTCCAAAAAATACCTTTTTCCTTCTTTTCCTTGGTTTTGGGGATCGGCGTGGTCGGGGCAATTCGGGAAGATGAGGTTTTTGGGTGCCGCGGGAGGCTCAGGGGGCAGATCACCACCCATCGATGTGTCCCCAGCCCTATAGCGGTGTCCCCGCTGTCACTGCGTGCCCATGGCCATCACCCCGTCCACGTGTGGCCATCAGCTTGTCCCCATGGTGCTGAGCACGTGTGGATGTCACCCTCTCCCTGCTGTCCCTGCGCACAGGTGGATGTCACCCGTCCCCGTGGCACTGCTCGTGCGTGGACATCGCCCACCCCATGGTCACTGCAGACACGTGGGCACCATCCCGTCCCCATGTACCTTTTCACAGATGTCCCCTTGTCCCCGTGGCCACTATGCACGAAAGAACATCGTCCCACCCCAGGGTCCCTGCGTAGATGCAGGTGTCACCTTGTCCCCGGGGTCACCACAGACCCATGGGCACCACCCTACCCCAGGGTCCTTAAACCTGTAGGGACATCACCTTGTCCCCGTGGTCATTACATATGCGGCCACCTCATCCCCATGGTCACTACAGCCCCATGCACGTCACCGTGTCCCCAACAGTCCCAACACACGGCCACCACCTTGTCCCCATGCTCTTTGATGCCACCTCGTCCTGGGGTCCCCCGCACACCTCCACGTCACCAAGACCCCCAAGGGCACTCATAACCCTCCTGCCCTGCCCAGGGTGGCCACAGAGGTGACAATGGGGCCACCCACTCCTGTCCTGGTCCTGATGGCCACCGAGGGCCACCGAGGGCCACCTCCCTCCGCCGCCCCGCGGCCGCCTGGCCCCGAGCCCGGGGCTGGGCGCGAGCCGCGGTTCCCAGCGGCTCTAAAAGCCAGCTTTGTGTTTTACAGCCGGGCCCTCACTGGCATACGATTTTAATTAGAGTCTGGTTACACGGCTCGGCAGATGTGGAATGTATTTCTTAGCCCAGGTGGAATAAATCTATTGCCATAAAAACCACCGCGCGCACACCCCCCTCCCCGTTATTAAATTCTCCCTTCTAAATGGCCCAGTATTGAGCTCCGTGGCTCCCCCCCGGCTGCCCCGGCCCCCGCCCCAACCCCCTCAATGCAACTCCTTCTCTAAGTGCTTAATGAGGTTTAATTTTATTATATTCCCTGGCTGTATGAAACGGGCTTCTGGTCCCGGCGCAGGTTCCCGGCTACCGGCCGTGCCGCGAGCGGGGGCAGGACCTCGGCGCGGGGGCCACCGCAGCCCCCACGGCAGGAGGTGGCTTTGGGGGGGCTTTGGGGGGCTTTGGGGGATGCTCAGGGATGGGGTTGGCTGCCAATGGACCATCGTGTTGTGACAGTGACAGGGGTGCTCTTGGGGGCTGGTGTCCCATGGTTTGTTCCCCTTTTATGAGACACTGGAGCCCCCCCATGTGTTGCCAAGTGGGGAAACTGAGGCACGGAGGGTTCCTGTCCCCCTCTGCCCATCCTATCCCCACTGCTTCATGTGCTGGACCCCCTGGCACAGGTGTTTTGGGGTCATTTGGGTCTGGTTCCCACTGGTTCCCCCTTGCCCCACATCCCACCCCTGGGGAATTAAAACTTCCCGACCTCCCCTCCACATCGTGGGGTTTTTCCCCAAGGGACACACGTTTGGATGCTGATGGTCCCTGTCATGGTGCTGTGCATGTCATGGAACCTGCTCAGCCATGTCCTGAGCACCCTAAATCTGGGGTCTTGAGGACTTTGGCCCCTTTATCCAAGAGCAGACCTCATCTCCTCCTTGTCCTTATCCTCATCCACGTCCTCATCCTCTTCATCATCACCCTCGTCCTCTTCCTTCTCCTGTCCTTCATCCTCCAGCTCTGCTCCTGCTGCGTCCTGCTCACCCACCATCACGATGCCTGCTGCTCAGGCATCTATCCCCACCACCCATTTTAAATAATAAAATCCAAATAATGAGACGATTCTTATAATAATCACTTTCTGGTACTCATCCCTTTCTACGTGGCTGTGCGCACACCCAAGGGGCTGCATCTCCCCAGCGCTTTATCAGCACTCACCGTGTCCACTTGTGCTGAACTTGGGGCTGCCATTAAGGATGTTGGGAATAAATTTGGGTGGGAGGGGGCCCTAACACGGGGAGAACGTGACAGCCAAGGCAAGGACAGAAAAATTAGGAAGTGTTCTGGATGTGACCCACGTCCCCATAAGCACTGGATGTCCCCCAGCACGTTGAGTAGGGTAGGATATTAGTGAGCACTTTGGGATGGAGGAGGATGCAGGTTCCACTGCTTGCTCCACGCTGGTGGCTGGAGAAGTTGGGGTGTCTCTGGGCTTGTGCCACCAGGGAGAGGACATGGCCTTTGGCCATGGGGATGAGAGAGGAGACAGCGCCAGAAATTTTGCTAAAATCCCATTGAAGTCATGGACAGGACGTCCCCGTGCACGCTGCCTCTGCTCCCCTGTCCAGCGGGGGTCCCAGCCCTCCTCGCTCCCCTGCTGCTGCTGCAGGAAATCTGGATCCTGCAGGACAGGGTGCAGTGTTTTGGGCCCCTGGGCTTGGGGGGACATCCTGATGCTTCCTGTGACACCCCGCCAGCATGGCTCATCCCCAGAAATTACGAACTGCAAGACCCAGTAAAGGCCAAAATTAATGCTGGGTTCCAATAGGGGCTGGGCACGCACCTGGAGCTGCTGGTGACCCTTCAACACGATGGCATCAGATGCAATATTTGCCTCCAGGACCAGCCCATCTCCTGCCAGGAACCAGCGAGGGGCACTCCAAGGAAGGGTTTTTTCCCACCTTCCCCATTTTTTCTGTTTTTCCTCAATTTGGGGAGCCAAGCCTGGTGGGAGGTGTCTGCCTGGGGTCACCCATCCGACTCACACCGCACTCAGGGTTTCAGGGACAAGCACTCCCGTCCATCCTCGGCAGGGTGAGGACTGCAGGATCTGGCCCCTTCCAGCATCGCTGGTAAGCTGGATCTATTGGGATCACAGCACAGAGCTCAGAGGTCACCCCCACCACCTGTGTGCAACCACGGGGAAGAGACAAGGGGACGAGGTGGGACCCCGTGCTGATCATCCTGGTTCAAAACCCCCGATGGTGAGGGAAAGCCACAGACCAGAGATGCTCTCCCTGCCTTGCAGACCTGCCTGGAGATCTGCTTGGGATGAATTCAAAACTCACTGCAGGGGGAAAAAAAAAAAAAAAAAAAAAAAAAACAAGGGACAGCATCTGCTCCTGAAGGGCCCACCTCGCCCAACATGGACTGTGGGTTGGGGAGGGGAGAAGTCGTGTCCTGCCTGCACCCAAGCAAGGGCTGGAGCCCATGGTGGAGACCACAGAGCTTGATGAACAACCACAACACTACGTGGAGCTGCCAAAAAGCTGTAGAAACCCTAAAAAAGCAGAGGAGAGAGGGTAAGAGAGGAGGACACGGGAGAGGAGCGCACACAGAGGCAAGGTGCTGCCGAGTCCATCCCACGGGGCCACCAGGACCCCATTCCCAAACCTCCCTCTGCCTTACCCCATGGCACCATCCCAAACCAAGCTGCCTGAGGACCAAAACCTCGGGGCGTTGTGGTGGCAGGAGCTGCCTCCTCCCTAATCCTTACCTCGGAGCAAAGGGAACAGAGCAGAAAACTGCGGAAAGCGGCGGCCGAGCCCTCCCCACCGACTCCCGGCGGGGAGACTTGGCGCTGTGCTCGCCCGTGCGTTTTCCCCCAGCTGGCCTCTTTCCTGGCCTGCTGGCTGGTATTTTGCAGCCGTTTCGGTGCCAAGGAGCTGTGTTGGGCCGGATGACGTTATCCCTCTGCCCCAGGCCAGGTGTGGGGAGCACGGCCGCTCCCCGGGGCCGCAGAGCCTCGCAGGGGAGGAGGGACCGTCCCCAGGGGGAACGGCGCTGGTGGGACCTCACCTAGAGCTCATTTTGGGGTCCCAGGCAGAGATTGGGTCACTCTTCTCCTGCTCATGTCACTGACACGAGGAGCAGATCCCAAGCTGCAAGCCCCAGCTCCCACCGCTGCTCCTCTTGAAGCCCAGGACCCAACGCGTGGCCCGAGGGACCCCGAGGTGCTCGGAGGGCAGCCAGCACCTCACCAACCCGGCCACCCCCATCCTAACATGCTGCCCAGCTGAGGAAGAGAGGTGAAACTCAAGTTCTAGGTCATGGGAAAACCATTCTCCCAAGGCAATGAGTAGCAAGAAAGTGTTAAATTCCCGTTTCAAAGAGAAAACCTCCCTCAAAACCCTTTTTGAGTGTGTAGGGCTAAACCATGGCCAAGCCAACGTGAACAACAAAACTCCCTCTGATTCCCCAATTTTGTCCCGAGCTGCTCGGGTCTGCAGAGCAAGCCCAAGGCTTGGATCCACAACCAAGCAAGAGGCACCCAAGTGCCCTGGGGCATCCGATCATCTCGGGCTGGCCTGGCAACCCAACGCCAGCTGCAGATTAACCCTGCCTGGAGAGCTTGTTCCAGCAATTTGGGATGTCTACCTCCAGCTTTTGGTCATTGAGATGAAGGGCCAGGCTGCCTCCACCTCCACTTGATCTTTTTGGTGTTGGTGATTCATGTCCAGCTTCAAAGGGGCTGTGCTGACACCCATGCAACTCTTTGGGACATGATAAATCAGTCTGGAAGTGGGTCGGTGTTCCTGTTCACTACTTAGCACTGATCCTCCCACCATGGGATGGGGGCTGGAAGCTTGGTGAGAGTTGGAGGAACCTCCAAAGCCCCACACCAAGCCCTTTCAGCTGATCCTTGATGGAAGGGCATGGCCCCTTCCCTCAATTTGCCCCTGTCCCCTTCTGAACCCAAATGAACACTGTTGGCCCCTGCAAGAGGTTGTGGTGCCCATCCCAGCCCACGGGTTGAACTTTATCTCAACCCAACCAGGACCTGCCCCTTCCCAGGGCAGAGAAGTGAGCTGTCTTCTCTCAGCCACCCCAAATCCACCCTCCCAAGCCTCCTGACCAAGAATCTGCCACACAACCCCATCGCAGGACCGTCCAGTCCATGCTGGGAAGATGCTTGGGTGTATGTTGAGCACCATCTGGTCGTGCAAGCCACTGCTCTTTGACCAGAGGAGGAAGAGGAGGCTGGTGCATCCATCTGGCAAAGCTCCCAGGCTAGACTGAAGAAGGCAACATTGAGGAGAAGGACAGAAGGTGGGTAAATGGGGTGAGGTGGTTTGGGGAGGAACAAGGGTGTGAAAATAGTGAAATAAGGGGATAAAGGGGCCAGCTGCATGTAAGCAGGTGGGCAGTCACCATACTTGGCCCTGGTCAGAGCAGTCTGTCCCACTAATTAAGCTCCATTTCCTCATTAAGCTAACTACCAGAGAGGTGGAGGGGCCTGGGGGCTGCCTGCTGGGAAGGTCCACGTGGGGCATGCATGGTCTTCCCAGTGTGGCATCTCCTAAGATGTATGACCAGGGGGCCTCACTTCTCATGTGGACACCCTGGGGGTGGACTGTACACCTCATCCCCAAATTTCTGCAGGCTCTGAATGCCTCTTGGGGTAATTTTGGACACGGCGAGTAGCTCCTCACCCTTAAAAACCAGTGGTGCCTTCCCATGCCATCAACCCAATCTGGAGAGCCCCACATCCAACCTCCAGCCCCTGCAAGAAGCTGTCCCACTTCTGAAGGGGTCCAAGCCCCTCTGGGCACCAGCTGGGACCTCTGCAAACCCCAAATCTTCCTTTGGGGTGCTTCAAGCTTCGCCCTCTCCGGCTCCATCCCCAAAGCCCGAAGGGGTGCAGAGCTTTGTGCAATTTGGGCAGGGGGCCGAGCTCCTCACCCCTGTCCCCTCCCAGGCCACCACTTTCCCATTTGGGGACACCAAATGTGTCTCAGAGGCACAGATACAGGGGGATGTTTGCTCTGCAGACCCTGTGTCCAATGGTCCCACTGGGTTTATTTTCATTGTCAGTGCAGCTGGGAGGCAAAACGGGGCGCCTGGGCCAAGCAATCCTTCTTACTTCATTTTCAACTGTTTTCAAAGCCCCTGATCAGACGACCCAGATGGTGCTAAATGGCCATGAACAACCTTTAAACAGTGGGTTATTGTTGTGCTCATTGAGTTAGATAATTGTGATGGGCCTGAACTAATTAATTTCTACCCCCCCCTCAAAAAAAAAAAGGAATGAATCATGGTCTTTTGGCAGTGCTGGTGAGAAGGACTCGTAAGCAGTTTCCTTCGGATTTACAGGCAGGATTCAGCCCCTGACCAGCTCCCACAGGCGAAAAATTAGAGGCCAAAAACCAGAATCCTGGCATGGAGGGGCAGCAGAAGGCAGCGTGCGTGGTGCTCCTGCATCCCACCGGGCAGGAGGACCGCGAGCACCACGCGATGCTCTCAGCTCCTCCAGCAGAGCCCTTTGGGAACCCCACGCTGGTGATGGCTCATGCACAGGGCACAGAGGTGAGAGGAGGAGTCTGATATTGAGATATAGAGGCGTAGAGATAGAGAGGTATAGAGATATAAAGATATAGAGTCATAGAGATACAGAGGTTGAGAGATATAGGGGTGTAGAGATAGAGGGGTGTAGAGATAGATATAGTGGTGTAGAGATACAGGGGTATAGAGGCGTAGAGGTATAGAGATATAGAGGTATAGAGGCATATAGATAGAGAGATATAAAGGTATAGAGATAAAGAGGAATAGAGATATAGATGCATAGAGATATAGAGGTATAGAGATATAGAGGTATAGAGGTATAGAGATACAGAGATATAGAGATATAGAGCTATAGAGGCGTAGAGATGTAGAGGCATAGAGATATAGAAGTATAGAAGAATAGAGATAACGAAATATAGAGGCATAGAAATAGATATAGAGATATAGAGGCACAGAGATTTAGAGATATTGAGGCAGAGAGATAGAGAGATATAAAGGTATAGAGATATAGAGATAGAGAGGCTCACAGATACGGAGATATAAAGATACAGAGATATAGAGGTATAGAGATGTAGAGATATTGAGGCAGAGAGATAGAAGGCTATAAAGGTATAGAGATATAGAGGTACAGAGATAGATAGAGAGGCTCACAGATATGGAGATATAAAGGTATAGAGATATAGAGATATAGAGGTATAGAGATATAGAGGTATAGAGATAGAGGAAGATGGAGATAGAGGGAGATGGAGATAGATAAAAAGATGCAGAAATACAGAGTTACTGAGATATAGAGATACAGAGATATAGTGAAACAGAGATATAAAGATACAGAGATACAGAATTATAGAGATACAGAGTTACAGAGATCCAGAGATATAGAGATATGGAGATAAGGAGATAAGAAGATACAGAATTATAGAGATATATTATAGAGATACAGAGGTACGGAGATGCAGAGACACAGAGCTATAGTGATGCAGCTCCCTCCTTGGCGATGCTCAGAGCTGCCCCCCATGGTCCTGGGCGACCTGCTCCTGGTGGCCCTGCTGGGCTGGGAGCAGATGGACCAGCGGTGCCTCCGCCCTGTGATTTTGGGACAGGGCCCCTGCAATGTGGTCTGGCCTCGCTGCTCACGTTTCCTCCCTCTCCGATCCCTCCTTGGGCTCCAGCCCTGCCAGCCTTGCTCTCCGAGTCTCCAAGGATTTCCCTGTTTTTCTCATCACCCCTTTCTCCTCACCCCTCTCGCTGGCACCGCAGGCAGCCGGGGGCTTTTTCCAGTGTCAGCACAGTCCCAACGTGCTGGCAGAGCTTTACAGGGAGATTTTTTGCCTCCAGGTTTGGGGGTGTCGGGCTTTGACGGAGCTGGAGGCAAGGAAATGTGATCTCGCTTCCCCAGATTCGGTACATCCTGAGCCTCTCCAGCATCCAAAAAGGTGCAGAAACCAGGGAACGGAGCGATTACAGACGTGTTTCTATGCAAGAAGAGACAGGAAATATTAGGACTGTTTAGTCTGGAGAGAGACGGGCTCGCGGTGGCAGGAGAGCAGCCTGCGGGCTGCGCAGCCTGGACGCTGCTGCTTTCTCCATCCCTCACCCCTGGGAGAGAAAGGGATGCGCAGGGCAGCGTGGCCACGAGGACAGCGCTCCCCCAGCGAAACACGAGGGGCTGTGCCCCTGGAAAGCCCCATGGAGAGCTGCTCTGGGAGAAATCCCATCCCTCTGGGGAGGGAGGAGGTGAGCTGGGAGTAGCACGGCCCCGTTCACGGGGAGATGCTTCACCTGCGAGCCGAAATTCCAACCATCCCCAGAGCTCTGGGACCCACACCGGGGTTTCACAGCAGCACCAAGCCCACCCGAGCCCTCCTTGGGGTGGCAGAGCCCCGAAAGCATCGTGACACCGGGCTCGGGAGGCAGGATTTGGCTTCCCCTCCGCTCCCGAGCCGCCGGCAGGGAAGGGGGGCTTCGTGCAGATTAAGGTGAAAGCAGAGATTTTGCATGACTGAAAACCCGATGCAATGGAAAACAGCAGGAGCCAAGGAAGTGAGCGTAGCTGGCAATTATAGAGACATATAGTTTAGAGCAGTGTTTTGACTAACCTGATAATAGAGCATGAAATAGCATGGCTCTGACGTAAAAAAACCCCGAGACCCCGGAGGTAGAGCCAAGATTTCTGGTGGTGACTTGCCATCGGCCCTGGAGCGCGGAGCCGCCGGGTGATTCAGGCTGGACGGGACCCCAGGAGGTCCAGCCCCAAGCAGGGCGAGCTCTGACCTTACACCGGGTTGCTCAGGGCTGCCTCCGGGCAGGGTTTGAGTTTCTCCAGGGATGGAGATGCCCCCACTAATTCTGGTGGTCCCTGATTGATCAGCCTGAAGCTGAACACTTTTTTGGGGTAACTTCCAGCTGGGATGGGTCCAGCCCCGTGCTACCTGCCTGGTACTGGGGACCCAACCTGGATCCAGTGCCCAAATTTGCCCTGAAGAGACCAAAAATGGCCCAGCTCAGGTTGCTTTGGCCATGGCATAAGGGGATGCTCCTACTGCACACACAGGAGATCCCAGCAAGAGGAGAGGGGTACAGGAGGGCCAGCAGGAGATATGGGTCCTGAAGAAGAAACGTCAGGAGATATAGGTCCTGCAGAATAAAGTGCCAGAAGATGTGGGTCCTGCAAAAGAGAACCATGCAACCACGTCCGTGTTTGCACATCTATGAGCAAGGAGGACCCTCGGCTTGTGGCTGTAGAGCTGTTTGGGAAGGATGGGGCTCTCCAAGACCTCCCTGATGTCCCCTGCCCCGTCCCACCTTCCCCAGGAGGAACAAGACCACATTTCTCTTGATTTACCCAGAAGGAGCCTGAGCCAGCTGGGACCTTTGGTGGTGTGGATAAAGCCTGTGAGCAGAAACTCCCAGCACACACCCAAATGCTGTATGGTGACGAGGGCTCTGGGTTTTCAAATCTCCTGCCCAAGGGAACCTGGCAGAGCCCCAGACACCAGCCCTGGCCTGAGCTAGGAGGAGAAGGGGACATCACCGTGCCCAGCCCTGCGAAGGAGAAGGACCTTATGTGAGGGCGGAGGTGGCATTGATGGGTTTTGACACAGGTGTGCTTCCTAGGACATGGAGGAATGGTTTTAAATTAAAAATGGAAGATTTAGATCAGGTTTTAGGCAGAAATTCTTCCCTCAGAGGGTGGTGAGGCACTGGCACAGGTTGAAGCTGTGGGTGCCCCATCCCTGGAGGTGCCCAAGGCCAGGTTGGATGGGGCCTTGGGGACGTTGCTTCCTCCTCAGGTGTATGGAGGAGGGGTTGGTCCTTCCAGGTTTATCCCTCATGGTTTTTTTTCCATACAACATCAGCCACTTCATCCCAGCACGCAGAACCCATACATAACGCAAAGGCCATGAAATTTAAGAGGTGCCAGACGTGGGAGCAGGGAACACATCAGAAAAGGGCCATAATCCCATTGATTGTGGGGCACGGCCACTTCTCCCTCGGGAAGCTGAGCTCCTTTGGGGTTAGAGGAGCAGATGCAGGTGTTGGTGGGGCTTCAAGGATACCTGGCCCCACACACCATAAGGGTGGCCTCAGTCCTGGGCACACCAGGAACGTCCCCAACCCCTCTGGTCCCCAAGATGTGGACACCATGCGGTCGGGGTGGTGGGACCCATGGGATGTCCCCAGGAAATGTCCCCTGCAGACCCCAAACCACAGCACAGGCACAACCCCCCGCAGAAAACCCAGCCATAAAATCATCTCCATCTTGGTGGCCCAGGGTGGAAGCAGGCTGGGTCCTGCCAAGGGACACGGGGAGGTGACAGGGAGGTGACGCCACCGGCTGTGAGATGTTGGCTTTGAAGCGGTGGCTGCTGATCCAATTAAAAGTGCTAATCCTCCGCAGGAGGCACGGTCATTAGGGCACAGCCTAGGTCACTGAAACCCTCGTAGGAGAGCTCCCACCTCGACCCCTTGAGCCCCTCCTCGGCCACGCTGCGTGCAGAGGCTGTCACCAGCCCTTGTGCACGTCCCCAGTGCTCCCCTGGGGTGTCTCATGGGGTCAGGTTTGTCCTGGGAGAAATGAAGGTCTCCAGCACTGGTTCAGGGGGTAGCAAGGTGATGATGATGTTTTCTCCCTCCCATGTCACGGTGGGGAAAGAAAAAGGGTCAGAAGGGTAATGGATGGGGAAGGAAGGGCGGGTAGGGATGGAGAGATGGATGGGTGGATGGATGGATGGATGGATGGATGGATGGATGGATGGATGGATGGGAAAGGATGAATGGAGGAGAATAGATGGAAGGATAGGGAAGAGTAGATGGATGGAGAAGGGCAGATGGATGGAGGAACCCATCCATCCATGAGGAACTCCCCTAAGAAACTCATGGGTGCAGCTCTGTCATCTGCAAGGAGAGCTGAGCCCACTGCTCAGACCTTTGTTGGCTCAGGATCACTTCAGTCGGGTAAGAGCCCTTCCTGCCTCACCACGGGAAGCAGTCCCCCAAAATGCCCGTGGTGAGGCCCTGGCCAGCCTGCCAGGAGCCAGCAGCTGAGATGTGGGGCTGGGCAAGCAGAGCTGCAGGCTCCTCGAGTGCGCCCCGAGTTGCTGCAGCGAGCCAACACGAAAACATTTCATTGTTCCGTGTAAAATTTACGGGGTGCCGTTATGACAACATCCCAAAGCAAGGCTGCAGTAAAGGGAGAACTAAAACACAGCAAAAAGCCTGACCCACAGCAACAGAGAGGGCATCTCCGGAGGTTTCTGGGACCTCCTTTCATGGTGGGCATGCACAGCACCAAGCCCTGCTTGCTAGGAATGAGTTCAGTGCAAGGACAACAGCATCAAGAACGGAGCACACCCAGTCCATCTTGTGTCTCCATCATCTTGCATCTCCAACATTTTGCATCTCCATCACCCTGTGTCTCCATCATCGTGCATCTCCATCATCGTGCATCTCCATCATCGTGCATCTCCATCATCGTGCATCTCCATGAAACCTCTCCAAGCACCCCCCTTGCTGCTCAGCCCTTACGCTCTCCATCTCCCTGTCCAAGGGCAAAGCTTTCCAGGGACCCAGGGCATCGTGGTGCTGACCAGGACGGTGCAGCTCCATGCAAACCTGCCTCATTTCCAATGTCCGCTTCTTCTGGCAAATGAGCCATAAATTGGGCCTCAGCTGGGCTTCAATTAGAGCACGCAAGCATGAGTTAATTAGGCTGACGAGCGAGGGGTCAGGCTGTGCCTGGGGGCTGGCAGCTTGGCAGAGCAGAGCAGGTCGGTGCCTTTGCACCTCTCCCCTGGCAGGGGACACCCCCAGCTCACAGCACTGGGGTTTTTCCTGGGGAAATTTAACCAGAGCAGCCCCATCACCTGGATGATGGTGCAGCACTCCCAGCTGCTCCAGTTATCCCCAGTTGCTCCTTGCTGTGTGTTTGCTGGGGCTGGAGACGCTTTGCTACCTGCCTGTGCCCTCGTGATGCTCCAGCAATGCTCCTCCGTCCAAATTTGCCTCCAGCTTGAATCCCACACCCGCTGCCAGCCCTGAACCCAATTCTCAGCCCCAAAACACCATCAGCAAGCGGGGTCAGTGCTGCCCCAGGGCAGGATGATGCCCCACGTGATACCACAGCTGCTGGGTGAGGGGTCTAAAAAACGTCTCCCCAAATCCAGGTGGCCAAAGCAGGTGGCCCACAGGGTGGGGGATCGTGCCATGCAAGAGTGGGGCCACTTGGCTGCCCCGTGCACCCCCTCCTGCCAAAATATGGATGTGGGAGAAAGACTGCAGGGAAAGGAGAGCCGGCACAGGAGGGTGAATCAAAAAGACGCTTTAATCAGCTTTATCCGACAGCTCCGGATCTCCAAATAAATAGATTTATCAAAACGGAATAAAACAGGAAACCGGGGATAAATACATGTACCAAAACAACCTGAAAATCCCCCAAAGCTATTTCCAGTCAGGGGGAGAGCAGCGCTGCTGCACGCCCTCCTCCCCACGCTACAGCAATGGTCCTGATGGCCCTTTGGGAGATGCCCCTCCTGTGAATACAGCCCCGTAGATAGCATGTAGGATAGGATATATATAAATATAGAGCATAGTAACACGCGTAGCAGCAACCTTAGTGCAGTGTTTGGGGTCTCGGAGCCGGTTAAGCTTACATCCTGCGGCGAGAGGGGACAGGGGACAGACGGGGGTGGCACCAGCAGTGGGGTGGCATCGCCCCCGTCCCCCCCTGGCACCACGAGCAGCAGCTGTGCTGCTGTTGGCCTTGAATTTGTGCCACCACCCCAGGGCCCCAGCTTCTTCTCCGCGGCGTCACCAGTGCCAGCAGGCGCGGCCTCCCGAAAATCGCGTCACTGCATGACCTGCAAAGAAGGGAAAGTGTCCCCCAAAACCCTCCCAGCTGAAACAGAGGAGAAAAAACTTTTGAGGAAATACCCTGTGGAGGATATTCAGCCAAAGAAACCCTTTGCAGCTCACAGGGCCTCTGAGAAAGGAGGCAGGGAGGTTTTTTTTTTCTCTCCTTGCAGGTCACCTTTACGCCGGCAGTGGTACAGAGCAGGGTCTTATCCTGCTTGGCTGCTAGCTCCTGCTGCTCCTCAGGAGTTCCTCCTCTCTTCACATTGCACCAGGCCTCCCTCTGCTGCCTCTCCCGCTGCACACCCGGCATTTTTGGCAGCAGGGGATGGCCGTGGCCGTGTCTGCTCTCCCCCAGAGCACGGCGGTGGCGGCGGTTCGGTTGGGTTCCTCTGCTGGAGTTGCTGTCCTTTACACTAGTGTACCTCTTATTGCTGTGCCAGTCTATTGAATAATGCGAGTTTTTTTTGTTTTTTTTTTGTTTTTTTTCATATATATGGGTAGGTGTGTATGTGTGTGTGGGTGTAGATAAATCGATAGCTAGGTTAAAGTTTCTCCTTTACAAGTTCTTTGTTTCCTTCTCTGGGCTCTCTGTCATCTTCAGCTCTGACGTCTGGGCTCGGAAGATGTTCCAGTGACCTGGAGGAGCAGAGAAGGACATTCGTTAGCACCCGTTTTCAGTGGGCTTTTCTCAAAAAGACTTTTCCCATTCCGAAATGGGGATAATCCCCTCCACACGTGTTTTAGCTGGAGCGCAGAGGGCCAGATCCAACTCATGGCCAGTTAATGCAGCAGGCGAGTGGTCCCCCAGCATAGCTGGGTTTAGGGTGAGCCCCTTTATTTCAGGGAGAGAAGGGTTTTTGTTTGTCCTCTGACTCTTCCAGAAAGCCAAAATTCATGATTTGTGGCCCATAGCTGAGTGTGCTTCTCTGTATGCCTTGCTGGCACAGGGCAATAGCTGTCAGCCCCATTTTGGGGGGGGATTGCTCAGAAAAAAACACATTTACACTTGTTTTTCTGCTGCCACCCCAGCCTTAGCTCCTCTTACAGGGCTTTGCAATGACCTGCAGTGGGGAAGATGCAGCTGAAAAAGGAGGAGAAACCCCCAGGTCCCCCCTCAGCACCACCAGTGGGCTGCAAACTCCCTGCAAAGCAAACACAACCCCCCAAAAAGAGGCACCAAGCCCCCAGCCCCTCTCCTCACTCCCCCCAAACCCCAACATTCCCGTGGACCCCCCTCAACCCCAGCGATGCTGGAGGAGGCTGAGAGCTTTCTTTGCATCCCCTCCAGGTGGTCGCCCCCGCGTAATCCCAGCAAGGATTACGCAGCCCAAACGTAGCCCTCCCTGGGGGCATATTTTCTGCCTGAATGAACCTCCTGTGGTGGAGAAATCCCCGGCCAGTCCTTTCCGAGAATCTGCGGTGGCAGCAGAGGGATGGTTTCCCAACAGGGTTATTCATCACGGGAAACTGAGGCACGTGTCAGAGACCCCATCCCGGTGCAAAACCCAGCCTGGGAGCAGGGGCTTGAAAATCCCTCAGGGTTTGGCCAAGAGATGTCAAAAATGGGCTGGAGGTGAAAATAAATCCCCACCTGCCCCAGCCAGAGGCACTGGGCGGGCTGGCTCGACCCAAGACCCCATCCCATGGGTGCTGAGCAATGCGGGAGTGGGCTCGATCCCAGCCTGACCCATTAAAGTCTAATCCAGCCCAGGAGAAAAGGCAGCCAGCGGGAAATAGCACGGCAGTTGCGCTCTGCACAGGCACTCTCGGCATGTGCACTGGCATTCCTGCTTTTTGTAACATTTACGCACATCCAAGAACATTAAGAATGATTTTAAAAAGATATTTCAGAGTTTGTTTGTTTTTTTTTTCTTTCAAATCCTTCGCATCATTTTTTTTTTTCTCTCCCCCGTAATGCCAGATGGATTAGATATAAAAATCAAACAGTTTTACGGGCTTTGGAGAGGTGCAGCCTTTGGATTTCACAAGCGCGCGGCCACTTTTAGAAAGCTGGCTGCCCTTTCCAATGCCATAAAGTGAAAATGTGACCGCTGACCAGGAGGGCAGGCTCTGCGTGTGAAGGGAACTCAGCCCTGGCCCCGCTGGGTTTGCACAAATCTTCTCCCCGACGCTTTGCTCCACGTTCGGGCAGCCTTGGCGGCACGGCCAGCGCACGTCAGCAGAGCTCAGGGTGCTGGGGCCAGGCAGGAGGGGGGCTGAGGGTTTTTTTTCTCTACCTTCGTCCGTCCTGGTGATCAGCCTGAAGTTCTGCGCTTCTTGCTTGAATTCCTGCTTGCTGATCTTCTTGGTCTGGATCAAGTGAAATATCCCTGCAGAGGGAAACGCGGGGCGTCAGACCTTAAGGGCCAGCTGGGGTCTGATGATGAGATGCTCATCTCGCCCTCCTGAGAGGCGCAGCCCAGGGACAGAGGCACCAGGGATGCACCAGGGTCCTGCCACTGAAACCTGCTGGGAATTTGGGATGTCCAGCCCCGGGGCTGGCAGCAAGCTCATTTCCAAACAGCCATTACTCACCAAATCGGAACACGGCGTTACAACACCACGGAGCAGGTGGAATCAATAAGATTTTGTTGCTCTGGAAAATATCTCGCCCTGGAGGAGCTCTGATCTCCCCCAAACCACCAGGATCAACAGGATCCCAGGTCCCCCCTTCCTCTCTGCTCGCTCTCCCCCAGTCCCCACCCGTGGTGGCACCACAGAGCCCCCTCCATCCCCAAACGCTTCCCTCTCCTCGAAGCAGCCAGCACCAAGGTTTTTCCATTCCTTTGCCCCCAGCCCTAAAACTCCTCCGGGACAGGAAATCGGGACTGACCTCAGCGCAGACGGATGGTTCTGCCCGCGCCAGCACCGTCCCGTTAAGGGGGGGGGATGTGACTGATTCAGAGCTCTGACCCGAGCAAAGCAGAGCGTGCATTTAGCAGCGGAAGCGACCTTTCCGTGGGATTAGGGCTCGTGATATTCCTCTTCGCCTGCAGGCGTGACGAAGGGGGGCAGGTATGCCTGGCGCATCCTTCCCCGCGTCTCGCCCAGCCTCTTCCCGTGCGCCCAGCATCTCGCCGGGGGCGGCGTGGTCCCCTTGTTTGGGTAAGAGACCTTCCCTCTCTCTTCCCAGCAGTAATTACGCATGGAAAGGGTACGTAACGACTGGGAAGCGATGTGTATAAACGAGACGTTGCGGGCTGTGGAAAATGAGCACAGGAAGTTAAGTACAGCGGGAGAAATATGCGGCTGGTCAGGCTATTAATAAGCCCTTCGAGTGGGTCAGGTCCTACCAGTCACAAAAGAAGGTACTGGATGGGGATAATAAAACTGTTAATGACGCAAGGAAGGCACAAGTGTTCAATAAATCCTCCCGGACTATACTTAGAAAGGAGCAGGAGGGTGTGCTTGTAGCCCCCGTGGCTGATGAAGCACTTTCCAGTACATTAGTAACCAGGAGGCTATTTTAAACAAAAGCCACGGGAGATAAACATCTTTTAATCAACCGACCGAGATAATTTTCACCCGAGAGCCCCCGGAGAGCTGGCTGAGACCTTTGGCCGCTGGATGGGCACTGCTGACAAATGCCAGGAGCTGGGGAGCTGCGGAGGAATGCGGACGTGGAGCACGGAGGGTGCAAGGTGGTGAGGATATCAATAGCCCACCGCACATCGAAAAGCCAGCACGAGATGGAGCTGGTGAAGAACGAGAGCATTTTGGGGTGGTGAAGGCTGGATGGTGCCATTTCACAGCCAGCAGAAGCTGTCCAAAGATCCTGACTCATGGGGGATGAGATGGGGAGAGGCACTGGGGCTGTCCAGCACTTGCCACCCTTCTCGGTGCTCTCCGCCCTGCCTCAGGACCAAACCCAGATAAATCCCAGTATCAGGGAGCACGAGGAATGAATTAATGACCAGAGGCAGCAATCCATCCTTGCTAATTTTGGAGATGCAGGGAAGAAAGAGGCTCTTCCACAGAGGTGTTCTGCCCGTCCTAAAATGCGTGGATGGGACCAGTTGTTCCACGTGGGGACCACCGTGGCTGCAGAAATGCGGCACGTTGTGCCAGGCTGGGAGCGAAGTCTCAGGAAAATGGTGTCAGGACTTGCTAAACCATGAACAAAGTGGGCATTTCTACGGGGTTCTCAAGGGATCAGCCTTAGAGAAACACCAGGCAGCGTCCTCGCCCAAATTGTGCTGGTACAAGCCATGTCTGTGCACTACAGACCTCCGAAATGTCCCCAGGGAGAACACGGACCCGAGAGCATCAGCAGGTGGATGGAGACGTGGGTGCACGTGTGTAGGAGACCCAAACCAGCAGGACGCAGAGGGGAGAGCTTTGATCAGAGCCCTGCGCTCTGATTTGGGCTCTGCACTTAAGAAAGACACAGAGGGAGTCCAGAGCAAAGATACAGGAAGGACCTAAGGACCAGAAATTGCTGACATCAAGGGAAGACTGAAAAAAAATGGAGCTGTGTAAGAGAGGACACAGGCAGGAGCTGGTGGCATCTTCAAATGCATCAGGGGAATGGAGTCTGCTTTGTACCCAACGCAGAGCAAATGGGAAGAGCTTGAGCTGCAGGGAGGCTGCGTGTCAGGAGAAGCTTTCCCTACAGAAAGGGTTTGTGGCTCTGGATCCCAGAGTTTCCATGGCAGGAGACCTTCAAGCACGCACCAGGCGTGAGGGCACACCGGTGTGGTGAAACAGAGGGGATCGCTGGTGGTCCTGGAGCTGCAGGGTTTCAGGATAGAAAGGAATCTTTTGGGTGTTGCCTACTGCACAGCCTGGCAGGGTAAACACGGGGAAGAGGTCCTTGGGGTTTTGCACCTCCACGTACAGCCAGGCATCCACGGGGAAGGAGATGACACAGCCTCTGAACCACGCCGATCCCATCCATTCCTTTTTTGTCTTCTAATTCCTTCTCCAAAACATCAGAAAGTCAAGTTTCAAAACCCCCCAAGCCACACAGACCCCTAAAAACGCGGGGGGAGCCCCCACCACGACCCGTGCGAGCTGGGCCAAGCTTGGGGCTGGGCGTTGCTGCCAGCTTCTCCTGCTGAGTCCTGCCCCGTGGAGGCACCGTCCCAGCACAGGAACGGAGGAGGCCACGTAGGTTTGGTACAAAGGCAGCTGGCCGGGCTCCAGGCGTGCCTCGCAGGCTCTTTTCTCCACACACGCTGCTCTGTTGGTAGAGTGATGGACCATGGAGAGGTGGAATCCATATGTGACTGAGCTCATGCTCTTTCCCAATAGTAACACTTCCCTCTGCCAAGCAAAAGAGCTGTGTTGGCCTCGGGGACAAGGGCCTCCCCTGTCCTTGGCTGGCAGGGCTCGGGAGCTCCGTGCAGACGCGAAGCTTTTGGCCTCGGAAGGTGGCAAGAAGGTTTGGGTGGCGACCTCTGCCAAGCGGCGAGGAGAGGAAACGGTGGGGCCCAGACAGTGCAGGCTCAGAGCTGTCCTCCAGCTACAAGGTGCCATTGTGAGGGAGGCTTCGGCGTGGTGGGGGGAGGACGGGGAGAGGGGCAGCGTGCAGGACGGAGGAGGGCAGGGGGAGGATGGAAACGTGGTGACGGCCACGGCTCCATCTCTGGAGGTGATTTCTTTGATTGCTACCCACGTGTGGCCATCCTAGGCGGCTGGGAGACCAGCCCCAGGAGGGCTGAGGACTCCTCTGGGAGCAAGGTGAGACACGAACACACCCAGGAGACCCAAAAATCTGCTCACAGAGGTCCACGAGACACCCAGCTCCATGGACCTCGAGTGCCCAAGGTTTTGCAAGGGGTGGAGAACCTCCGATGGAGGCTCAGGGTTGGGTCTTGCTTTGGGCACCCAAAAACCAAACACAAATCTCTACTGGACCAAGCATCTTGGGTGGAGACAGGCTCCTCTGGCCCACAAGGGTGCTGCACAGCTGGATGTGTGGGGAGATCGGTGTCATTTCACAGGTTATGTGCCCTGCTCTGACTGCTGGAGGACACACCAACCAACGGGTCCAAATCCAGGCTGGGGAAACTCCTTGTCCCCGCATGCATTTTGTGGAAGCTCTGCAAGCTTTGTTCCCAGCAGTGCGAGGACTGGGAAAAAAAAGAAGGAGCAAAAGCTAAGACTACAGAGTGACTAGAGTGTTTTGGCTTGTTTGTTTTCCGTGCGTGTTTGGCATGGAAGCAGGCAGGTTTTGAGGAACAGCCCCACAGCCCCCGCCTTGTTTGCCCACGTGCTGTGCCTCCGGGTAGTGTTACAGCGTGCCACTGGGTACACTGGGACCAAGAGTGGTTTCCAAGCCCTGGTTTGCATGCAATGACAGCAAGAGAGTGTGAAAGGGAGGGTTAGGAACGCCAGCCTGCTGTCAGCAGGTTTCGACTCACTACACGAGGTCTGGAGCACCGCTAGAAAAAGCCTGAAAAGTTGAACAAAGCTTGGAAAGCACCACATTCCTGCACGCACTTTCGCCATCGCTGGCTGGTTTCGTTACGGGACTCACCTTTAATCAGCTTCCAGTTGTAGATTTCCACCTCTTCAGAGGGCTCCTTCTCGATTGCGATCGTCCTCAGGACCTCCTTGGAGGTCTCGGAGCTCGGTGGCACGAACATGTACACCAGGACGCGGTTGGGGTTCTTGCCGCATTGGGCGGTGACGATTTCATCGGTGGGTTTGACTCTGGTTTCTGGGGACAAAGGAGAGCAGAGTTTATTAATTAGGGCCATGCAGAGGGGCAGGAAGGATGGAAGAGGCCACCTCAGCACCCAGGGGTGGCACCTTGTTGTGCCTGATGCTGTGGGACATCGCGTTGCTCCCCAGAGCTGGGAGAAGGCTCAGAGCTGGGCTGGGATCCTGACAGCCCCACAACACCCGCACCAGGACTGGAAGCAAAAGGCGACATTGATAAAGGATCCGTAGACCTGCTCACCCCCATATTTTCTATTCCCTTTAGTTTTGGCATCCCCTACCCCAGCAGGGATGGGGCAGGGTGCTGTGCTCCACCTGGATCCCCCAAACCCACCGCGGGGAGCTCGGTGCCATCGCCACGCAGCGAAGCCCAGGCTGGGTTCCCTGCTCCCCGTCCCGGAGAAGCAACGTCAGCGAAGCGGAGAGGGACGAGCCCACAGCACGGGAGCCAGGGCTGCGGCTGGGCTGCCTGGGCACAGCGCCCGTCCCAGCCCCGTGGGTGGGCTCAGCCCCAGCCCCAGCCCCCTCCCCGTACCCGTGCTGAGCTCTTTCGGCCCCGGACGCGACCGCCGGGACCCCAGGGGGATTTCTTCAACACCCCCTGTTGAAGAAGAGCCGCTAATTTTCTTGTTGTTGTTGCTTCTGGAGTAATTAAGAATCCCCCATGGTTTTGGAAGGAGATTTATTGCCTTTGGTTGTGGTCCTTGGAACGCAGAGGAGCTCGGCTCAGCTGAATTTAGCCTTGTTCTCCCAGTCGTTTTGGATGCTGGAGCTTTTCACACTACTCGAAAGAAAGTTTGGCTATAAATAGACACGTGGGGTTTATTTTAGTAGGACGGTTATTTTAGGCCCGATTCTGCTCTCCCCATGCTTTCTGGGGTGGTCCTGAGCCACTCCTCGCATCCACCAGGGCAGAGGGGATGGGAACCCCAAATTAATGGGATGCAAAGCGGGATTTTTTCAGTAACCAGAAGAGAAGCGCTCAACCCTGCAGCCCCAGCGTGACCCAACGCGGGATAACCACGGCGTTTGGGTGCAGGGTCTCCATCCCAGACCACCAAACCTCTCCTCCTCCAAGGCTGCTTGCTGCATGGCTTGAGGCAGCCCCACATCCACATTTGGTAAGGAATTAAATGTTCTCACAGGTACAAGAGGTGTTTAACAACCTCGGAGCTTCACGCCGGAGCCACTCGATGGCCAACGGTGTGCAGCACGTTGAGGAGGAGGAATAAAGACCCAGAAAGCAGTCGGTGCTTCTCTCCAAGCTCCCACGTACAAAGGAGCACGAGGAGGGCAGTCATGGAAAGTGCCCGGAATTAGAAGATGGGCGAAACCGCCGTGCAGTGAAGCAAGGGACAAGCATGTAGCTTGGCTGAGCGGGGGGGGGGTGTGTGTGATTGCTATCTGTGAGTACTGGAAAGCAAGAAAAAAAAATCGTTTTGGCTGGGTCGGAGTGTTTAACTGGAAATAAATGAAGACTGAAGAGCAGACAAGATCCCAGCAGAGAAAGCTGTAGGCTTTAAACCGGAGAGACCTGCTATAATGGGAACGCAAGACTGGAAGGGCTCTGCTCAGTCATCACATCCCATTCCCACCAGGCACCACGTCATAAATCCTGCTCATAAACATATCACAAACCTTATTAAAACAAGCTGAGCTTCTGCCCTTCGCTCCCCAGGGGAGGCCGTCCCAGCACCTCCCTGCTTGGCAGAAGGAAAACCTCAAAAATCCCAGCTGAAATTATTTTGCAGCCTGCTTGCCCCCATTCCTTAATGTGATAACGTCCTTTGCTTGCTCTCCCTGGAGAGACCCCTCCGTGAAACCACCCCAAAGGAGCTCATCAAAGATGACCCAGCAATTCCTGCATCTGCAACCAGGCTCGGGGAGGCTCAGGTCTCTCTAGCCTCTCTAGGGAAGCAGTGGGTGGTCCATCAACTAAACACCCAATGCTGAATCATAGAATGGAGAGGGATAACCTAGAAAACATCCTCCAGAGGGAGCAGGAGAAGATCTGATGCCCTGATCTATCTTTTCCAGGACTGTGGTTGCAGATGAATGGCTTTCCAAAGACCTAGAAGCCACGGAGAGACACAAAACCTATTAAAGATGAAAAATGAGGTCCTCTTCACTGTGTCCCAACCAGCCTGGTCCCACCGGGTACACCCCAACAGCTGTGTGTAACCCGTTCCTTCCAGAGATGGGGACTTTAAGCCCAACTCAGACCAAACCACGGGTGCCACGGACACCCCGTACCTGGAGAATCCCCTTCTAATTTCCAACCTGCATTTTTTCAGCTGCCACAATTTAATCCCGTGACTTTGTGTCCCAGCTGGAGGCCTGGGGCACCATCTACCTGTCTGAGGACTGCTAGCGTGCACCTCTTCAGGCATCTTTCTCCAGACTACAGCCACCCAACGCACGCGACCTTTTGGGATCGGAGCAGTTCCCTCATTGTGGGGCAGCCCTCCAGGATAGCACAGCCCTTATTTCAGTGCTTGCCCTGCTGAACCTGCTCACCCAGCCTGAATTCAAGCCTCCAGTGATGTGAAACCCTCCTCACCTCCACACCTAGGGCTTTCAACCACAGCTACACGAAGGAAACAGAAGACGACAGCAGGAGCAGGTGGGATTCCACGTACCTGGACATATTTTACAGCATTTCCCGTCCACTTTCTCGGGGTAGTCACAGGGATACTCCTTGGGGCACGAGATCTTCTGGCAGTCCTGGACACCGTCCCTGCACGTGCACAGGATGCAGGGCAGGAGGCCGTAGAGCCGGAAGACGGGGTGCCACACTTCCCCGTGGGAGTAGGTCTTCCCGTTGTAAACGCAAGCTGGAGGAGACAGAGAGAAGAGCCTGACGCCCCTGGAAGTAAATCCTTCTCCTCTCGGCACGCCCAGGGCCTGCTGGAGCTCGCCACGTTTCACAACCTCCCAAATTCCTCAGCCCACCAGCAGCACACCCGGGCACGGTGGGCGCGGAGATGTTGCAGCCACCCCGACCAGGAGGTGCCCCAGGACCAGGGGACGAGGCTCCAGGAGGTGGAGGTGGATGGGGCCGAGCACCCCACGGGAGGTGAGGGGCAGCTGCGGGCAGGACCTCACCTGTCTCCTGGCTTCTGTGAGCCCAGGGTCCCTCCAAGGCCATCGCCAGCCCCAAGCACAGCAAAGAGTGCCACCTGCTGACTTTTCCATGCAAATTTTTGGAGGTCCCAAAGCTTTCCTCCAGGGCTTCATCTCCAAGGGTTGGAAAGAGCCCTTCTGGAGGCACAGTGGTGGGAGAGTCCCCAGGGGGAGAAGGGACCTGCCTTTCTCCCCTTTGGCTCCACGTGGTTGTCTCCCCATCTTGCCTTTCTGCTCTCCCCTCCAGGAGGATGACAATGGCCCCAGGACAGACCCACCCCATGGAAGGTAGGTGCAAGGAGGACCCCCCCTGTCCCACTGCAGCAGGGGGGCCTGGAAGGACTACGTGAGGTCTTCCAGCTGCCCACCTCCCTTCCCAGGTCCCAAGGTCTCCAAAACACCCCAAGGACCGACCTTCCCCTACTCCTGTGGTTGGGGATTCATCCAGGTTGTGGGACAGGGTCTGGGCCACCAGGTTGGAGATGGCTGAGTGAGGTTGGCTGTGGAGGAATCTGGTGGCAGTCAGTGGTGGAAACCTGCTGCTGAAACAGCTTCCCTGGGGTCCTGAGGCCTGGAGAAGTCAACTCAGGCAAGGTACAGAGCACCCGGCCCCTCCATCCCTTACCTTTCTTGTGCTTCTCCTTCAAGACGATCTTCACGGTGGTGCCACCTCCTCCCTTGGGTTTGAAGCTCCTGGGAATGAACTCCAGGGAGGAGCTGAGAACGGTGGATGCCGTGGCTCCGAGGGGCTTCCTGCCCATCGCTTCCCCCGAGCACTGGTCTTGCGAGTGCCTCTGGGAACAGGCAGAGAAAAGAACAGGACTCAGACCCAGGCTGTGCTGGAAAAAGCCTCACGGTGTCCTGCGTGCTCTCCATCAGGATGGGAAGGTTTGGGGACCTTCTCAGTGCCTGCCATCTAAAGGGTCCTGAGCAGTTTGTGCCAACGCCCTACACACTGGTGACCTCCTAGGCTGCATGTGGGTCACCTCCCTCATCGGGACAGCACCCCAAGCCCAACACAGCACCCTCAGGGAGACATTTGGGGTCCTAAAACAGGCAGGAATATGGGCTGGGTTATTCTAGACATCCTCTGGACAGCTGAGGATGGGCATCTGCATGACCCACCCAGGATCAGCGAGGTGAGGACAGGACATATCCTGCCCTCTCACCTGGCTGGCACCACGACCACTGGTGAGGAGCTGCCAGCCAGCAGGACCCAAACCCCTGGAACATCCCAGGCTTCCAAGAGCAGAACGCTGGGACATGACATGCAGCACAAAGGGTCCCCTTGTGTCTATTTTGGAGGTTTTATAGGTGGTGGAGGTGTGATGCTGGCAGCTCACCCAGCAGTATGGAAAAGGGAAGGGCCAGGAGCTGTAAGTGACCTAATCCCACAGACCTGGCGTGGGCTGCCCAGCTCTGAAATGTCACCCTGAATCAACCCTCAGCAGCCAGGGAGTCGCTTTTTCCTTGCTGGAGCTGCTGATACAAACAGCCTGGGGAAGGAATCCTCGCGGCCAGCTCCAGTACTGGCTGTTTTGGGAGCTACAACTGGGGGGAGACACCCCTGAGCCCAGAGGGAAGAGGAAAAAAACAACATCTGGAGAAAAAGCCCCCAGAGAGAGATTTGGGCCATCTAACTCCATGGGCAAGGATCATATCTGGCTGTTGGTCACCTCTGAAATTGCTCCGTTCTCAACTCTTTTAACCCACTGGCCAAGGAAGAGGAGAAGCGCCCAAGATTTCCAGTTCCCACAGGACTTTTGCTCTTCCAAAGCCATCAGAGATGCTCCAGAGAAGAGGCCAAGAGTCCTCACCTGGTGCTCTCAGGTCTCAGCCCGTGCTGGTAGCCCTCACCTAAAGTCACCCAAGCACGACTCAACTGCAAACCGAGTGTCAGTGGTTCATAGTAGAGCTACTATGGGTTTGTTTTTTTTCCTTTGGAGAAGGCTATGGCCAAGGGCAAACAGCTTTGCTTGAGCTGTATAATGGGGCTGTGTTAGAAGCAACGCTCTGGGTTTGAAAATGCAAACGTCACGTACAACACCTCTGTTTAACTGCAGGGGCTCCTCTTCCGCGGACTTCTCGTATGAGCCATCTGCAAAGAAAAAATATAGTCCAGTGAAACACAGCAGGGCTGGATGAGGGTTTGTTCTCTGGGGTCCAGCTGACTAAAAACAGCTCTCTGCAGGGTGCTGGACCCCTGGGAGCTTTGGGGTGAGAGGAGCTTTGAGTATGCAATTCACGTCACTCAAAGCAAATGGCGTCTCTGTGTCACACGCCAAAACCCCTTTTATCCCCACTGATGGTTAATGAGAGCTCAGCTCCAAAAAAAAAAAAGACTTGGCCTTGTAGCCTTCTGAAATTAGGTGGCATGGAAATACCCCAGAGGTAGAGTATGAGGTGATGGGGATGATCTGGCATTAAATTCAAAGACATTCCTCATGAAACACTGAGCAGATGGCACCGAGTGCAAGGGAAGCTCTGGTGGTGCCCACAGCTCCATAAACGTGGTTTTCTTGGTGTCCCACAACCAACCCAATCTGGACCAAACTCTGGTCTTCCCAATGTGCACACTGGTTGCACTGTCTGGCCATCACCAAGGGCTTTCTGTGGGACCTGAGCTCTTCTGGAAATCTGCCTGTGCCAGAGCAAAGCATTCTCCTTCTGTTCAGAGCAATCTCTTTGCTCCTGGTGAACTCAACAAGGCCATACAGACGCCACCAAAAATATTTTAAAATGTCTGTCTTGTTCATGAGGTCATTACAGTCTTAAATATATCACCCCAGCCCTGAAAGTCTGTGATTCTGCAAAACCCAGCGACTTTTGTTTTACCACAAGGAAGAATCAACCCCACATGGTGTTGAGAGGCAACCCCAGCCCAGTTTTCTGCTGACTTTTCAACAGCAGCCAGCAACCCCCCAAAAAAAAATAGGGGCTGGGGCTATGGGATGCAAGAGGGGAGAGCTTGGAGGAGGCACCACAGGTCACTCTGTGGCCATGGCCAGGGGGTCACCATTGCCTTCCAGCTTCAGATATTTCTGGTATTAAATGAGTTAGGGGAAACAGCAGCAAATTCAGGACTTTGCTTTGGAGAGCTGTGAGAGTGAAAGCTAAGCTCAATTTAGGTGGATCAGGGGTTTTCACTAGGGTCTGACTGTTCTAGAAGCTTCCCTAGAGCACCAGCAGCGTGCAACATCCCTACGGGGTCCGTGCCCCCCTTACCTTTGCAGACCTGGCAGCAGGAGTCCGGCACCGTTAGGGGAGAGGAGCACAGCAGCTCCGGGCAGGTCACCAAGCCGCAGTAAATCTGGCCTTCCTAGGGGACAGGAGCAAAAAAAAAATGCATTGTCAGCATTACTGAGGGCCAGACAGGGCTGAATGGTCCCAATATCAGGGTGGCAGCACTTCAAATTGCAGACCCAGCAGGAATCATCAACACCCCGAAAAGCCATCCTCAAATATCACTAATTGCCTATGACCAAAAGCTGAAAATCTGCCCTGCCATGCTCTTCATCCAGCATCGTACCCCAACACGGGGTAGGTAGTGCCTCGTCCTCAGGCTTTGCTAGCACCACCAGCTCTGAAACAACCACCACAGATCTGCAAACACTCCGTAACACCAACTCAGAGCAGCACAAGGACCTGTTCCCTAGCAGATCCCAGGACGAGGACCTGCAGGAGGTAGGGGGAGAGGGGAATCGTGATGCTGAACCCTTTGTGCTGGGTGATTCAATAACACCAGAAGCAAGCACAAAGGCACTGGGCCAAGAGCTGCGGGTGGATGTTCAGGTGCAGACTTTCTTCCACTGGCTTGGTGGTTGCTTTGGAGAGCATTTGTAATGAAACCAGCTGAAAACCATGAGCCAAGGCCAGCCTTGACCTGAGCGCATCCCAGTCCCACTTGGGTCAGCGGATCTGCAACCTTTGGCAGATCAGCAAACTTTTGGGTTTTGCTGCCTTGCAGAAGGGTTGGCGGGGATGTTGAGCAGTCCAGAAGCAGACCCCAACAACAAGGCCACACAGGAATTTCCTCCAGGGTGCCACCAAGCTCTTGCTCAATGGAAAGCAAGAGGTCAACCAAGGATGTCCTTAAAAACTAAATCACAGCAGCTCCTTCTGCCATCAAAGGGCCAAGCCACCATGAAGAGGGAGCAGAAATCTGGTGGATCTCGTGGAGGTCACTGCAAACAAAACTCTTCAGGGACCTGCACGTGGGTCAGACCTGCAGGGAGCAGGGCTTGGCCAGGGAACCACGTTCTCCTTTCTCCTTCTGCCACAGCAAAGACCTGCCCTGGGTGGGAGAGATCACGTCATAAAAAAAAAGCAGGATTTAGGCTGGAGGCCCCGGTCTCAGGACGGTTTTCAAAGACGTTTAGCCCAGCTGTTCCCGCAGCTGTTCTAACAGCTGACAACATCAGACACAGCCCAGCAAGACCCCACTGCTGCAAGGCTCACAGTCATCCTTTTATTTTCCCCTTTGTATCCAAGGCATTATCCCAATAAACAGAGGCTGAGCAAGAGCCAGTGCCTCCGAGTGGGACCAGCAGGTCCTGGTGATGGTGGGGTTGGAAGCAGGGCCACGTGGGCACTCACAGTTGCATTTGAGGGCTCTTGAGGGCTCTTTCCATGGTGTTTGTCCCCATCAGAAGGCGATCTGGCATCCAGTTGGGGTCGGTAAGAGAGGAACCAGCCTCAGAAGCTGTATAAAAGCTGTAGGAGTTGGACTCCATGATCCTTGTGGGTTCAGCTTGGGATATTCCATGATTCTCTGATTATTTCCAAGTGTAAGCTCTTGCTCTTGCCACCTAGCTCCCAGCACCTTGCTCCCAGGCTCACACAGACCCCAAGGGCTCAGGCCAGGTGTGCCAGGTATCACAGACACTGCAGTAGAAGCAAGCATCAGCTGACAATAACCAGCACATGCATGCTCCTGGCATGGAAAAATTAGGTGGTTTGGGTTCCTTCACTGCTCTTTTTTCCCTGGCTGAGCTCAGAATAATTCTCTGCTGCAAACAAAGCACAGCCCAGTGGAGCCTGGAACCATCAGTGCCGTCTGTGCCACCCTCTTTTTTACAGCAGCGTCCAAGTCCAGCACTTTCTGACGCCCTTCCTCGCCGCCTCCCGAGGAGGAAGAACTCCTCCAGCCATCTCCCGACACTCAGCTCCTGGCTCATGCGGCCCATGCTCCGCACACCTTCAGCATCACCTCCGTCCTGGCTGCTTCTTTCCCCCCCCGAGTGATGCTGGTTGCTTTTCAACAGGTTTCACAGAATCACAGAATTTTCTAGGTTGGAAGAGACCTTAAGATCATCGAGTCCAACCTCTGACCTAACACTAACAGTCCCCACTAAATCATATCCCTAAGCTCAACATTTAATCGTCTTTTAAAGTATTCCAGGGATGGTGACTCCACCACTTCCCTGGGCAGCCTGTTCCAATGTCGAACAACCCTTTTGGTAAAAAAGTGCCCCCTAACATCCAGCCTAAAACTCCCCTGGCGCAACTTAATCCCATTCCCCCTCGTCCTATCACCAGGCACGTGGGAGAATAAACCAACCCCCACCTCGCTACAGCCTCCCTTAAGGTATCTGTAGAGAGCAATAAGGTCACCCCTGAGCCTCCTTTTCTCCAGGCTGAACAAGCCCAGCTCCCTCAGCCGCTCCTCGTAGGACTTGTTCTCCAGGCCCCTCACCAGCTTCAGGTTTCTGCAGGATTCCAGCCCGCGGGAGAGGGCTGGGCAGAGCAGAGCCAAGCTTCATCTCAGGAGACATCGCTGGGGGCTCAGGGAGGAGGAACGTCCCTGCAGGGCTGGTAACAGGTAGCAGAGAGGCAGTCCATCACGGTGATAGATGCTGAGGGCCTCACAGCATCCCAGCCACTTTTCACAGTGACAGGATGGCCTCCAGACCTCAGGAAGGACAGAGCAGATGAGCTGATTGGGACCAGCACTGAAGACCAACAAGCAGCAGTCCCTGCAACGCAGGGTAAAAGGCAGATGCCTCCCGAAAATGTTTTTCAAGCCCTGGGTTCTGCTTCCGATTAAATCCGAGCACGTGGGATGAAGATCGCCAGGAGCCTGCCCGGTGCCATCCCTGACTGCCAGGTTTTTGCAGAGGATGCCCCCACCTCTCTGCCACCACCCCCAGCACCCAGCAGAGGCTGGGGGCCACCAAATCATTTCTGGAGCTCAGCTCAGCCCCACCAGCCCCACACCAGGCTCAAGATCCAAGATCTGAAGCCCAAGAGCTGGCCCCTCACGTCCACATCACCTCGCAGGCGGGCTGAGCTCTCCCAGATCCCCCTTGCTACAAACTCATCAGCTTTGTGTAGGTGCAGAAAGGCTTCCAGCTGTCTTTTTTTTTTGCCTTGAGATGTCTCAGTGGGGCAGGTGGGACAGCTGGATGCTGCAGAGACCAATCTCCATCTCCTGGGACAAGGTTTTGCCCCCTGCCCACCCCAAGGATCCCTGTCTGTGCCAGTCCTGAACCCATCCATGGGATTTCCAGCAAATAAATGCTGTGACCAGATGTTCAGGCTCAGCACAGCAGAGGTTTTTAACCTAGGAGGACATCGCAGGGGTGCAGGAGAAGACCCCAAACCCCCTCCCCACCTCCCGTGGGCTCCCCAGAGGCTTACGGAGCAGCTGCACTGCACACACTGGTTGGGCTGGCGGCTGGGGAAGAGCTCGCTGGTGGTGAACATCTCGCCCTGCTGGTACGTCGTCCCGTTGTACTGGCAGGACCTGGCAGGTGCCCGGAGCCCAGAGGGAGAGTTTGGCTCTGGAAAAGAGGATGAGAGAGCAGCGGGGTGAGAGCCAGCCCCTGCCAGCACGGATACTCAGCAGATCCCCCCCACCCAGACCAGCCCCAAAGGACCAGGACCTTCTACACGCCCCAAAAGCTGGTGGGGAATGGGGCTGCCCTGACCACGCTGAGTTCATCACAAAGGTAAAACCCAGACAAGTGTCGTTCATTTTTAGTGGGATTTAATTACCCATGGGAGAAGCCCTTTAGATCTGGCTCTGGCTGATGTTGGAGGTCATCCCATTCAAGGCAGGGAAAAATTCAAGAATTTTATGCAAAATCTTCAAAAATGTTCATTTTTTTTTTCTGCATCCAACACATTTTGCAGGCAAATGATCCAGTTAACGTGCTGGCTTCTGGTTTGTCACTGAGCTGCGAGCTGACATTTTGTCCCTACAAGGCTTCTCAGGATGGGGGGAGCTGGAGAAGGCGGTCTGTTAAAGGGTCCTTTCACATCAAAGTGACATTTTGGGGAGAAGGCAAGAGCGGTGAGGGCAGTGGTCACTGCTGCCTGGCCGCCGTGCCTCAGTTTCCCAGCTTTTTAGAGCTTGTTAGCCTGTTTCTTTGGCATAAAAACCCAGGAGGGGACAAGGAGGTTGTATGTCCCTGGCCCAGCACTGGCATGGTGACCCCAGGGAGCGACCCACCCCCAGAAGGGTTTTTTTTTGTCCCCTTTTCACAGCTACAAGCCCCAGCTGTGCCAGCTCTGGGGTGGGATCTTCTGACCATGAAACAATTCCCTCCTGGCTCCTGCATTCCCCTTCCCAAGGGACATTCCCCTACCGAGACACCGCGGGCAGCACTGCTGCGGGTCCGTGACGGGGCTGGCGCACTGCAGAGCCGGGCACTGGATCCGATAGCACCTGGTGTTCCCGTTCTGGGGAGAGAAAAAAAAATGTTTTTTTTCCATCTACACATTCACCCCATGAGGAAAGAAAGAGCTTCCCAAAGTTGCCCCTTTCTTGGCCTTTCTCCAGGGGGCTCGACAGAGGAGGAGGACAACTCCCTCATGAGGTCAGCCCAACACCTACGGGGGCACGTGGGGCTTTATCCAAATGAAATATATGAATCCTATGTCCCCATGGGACTGGAAGGGGCTTCTCTGGTCAAATTAGACCCCAGAACCAGCCTGTGGTGCCCTGACGTGGTGGCACCCTGCTCATTTCTTGAGGCACCCTGCCCGGGACTTACCTCGGAGCAGCTGCAGCGGATGCAGTACATCAGCCCCTGGGGCTCCAGGTAGGGGTGCCAGCTCTCTCCTGGGCTGTACTTCTTGCCGCTGAAATCACAGAACATATCCGGCCCTAAAAAACAACGGGGAGAAGCTACGTTGGAGAAGAAAGGTTACAGCCCCTGGGACAGCTCTCTTCCCTCTGTGACGAGCAGAGCAAGGAGGGATCGGTAGCTGCGTGCCATCACCCACGAGAAGCTGATGGTCACATCCCATCCACCAGCCCAAACCCAGAGACACTCCCCAAAATCCATCTTTTTACCACAACGTGTCTCTTTAGGCTGGGACCCCTCTGACCAAAGGGCAGCTGTGCCGTGCAAGCTGGACTGCCTTTGCAGAAATTAGTCGTCCCTCTGAAACGTTTCGTTTGGAGTATAAAACATTTGGAGCATAAAACGTGCTCATTTGGAGATGGAGAGGTGTCTTCAGGGTGACAGAGAGGAGAGCTTGAGTTTAGAGCAGTTTCACTATTAACAAAATAGGGAAAGGGAAAGGGAAAGGGAAAGGGAAAGGGAAAGGGAAAGGGAAAGGGAAAAAGGAATAAAATGATAGGCTGACTGAGTCAAACTTTTAGCCCACAGAGCACAAAACCATGTATTTATCTATTCCTCCCTGATGCTATCACCACGAGAAGAACCAGATTTCAGCTTTCAAACTGGAGGCAGCCATCCCAGAAAGGATCCAGCCCAGGATGGGTCTGACCATGGCACAAGGGGAGGGATGAGATGGTGCCCAGCAGCATGGGGGAAGAGGAAGACCCCCTTTGGAGATCCCCCCTCTCCCTACATCTCAGCAGACCCCTAGCAAATCCCCCCCAGCTCCAAGCTGCACACCTTCAGCAGGATGAGGCCATCCTCAAGTCCTGAGGACGTGCGGGTCCATAATCACCACCACCAACCCAGGGCTTTGGCCAGAAAGCCCAATTCAGCCATCCTCAATGTCTGCACCAAAAAGCATCACCTGGCCCTATGGGGCTGAGCTCCAGCCCCATGTAGGTCAGACCTACACGAACCTGGACCCCATAAGTCCACCGCAGCCTGGTGGCTGTCCCCGTGCCGTGTCCCCAAACCCCCAAAAGCTGGAACAACACGCTGCTGCTTAGGCCCTTTGGTGAATAAGCACACGCCTGTCCGTGCGTTATTAGTGGTTTAAGTGCTTACAGCCCCACTGAAAACCGAAGGTGATTTAAAAGGTTATGTCATCGAGGGGATTTGAGGTAGTTGGGGCGATTACGTTGCTGGAAGGCAGCTGAGATGTTTACGCTCCCTGAAGTATTTACGGGCCTTTAAAACCTTACGGCGCCCTGGGGGAGAGGGCAGAGGGGAGACAGCTGTTTGCCGAGGCACGGTGCCCAGCTTCTGCTGCCGAAGCTGGAGATGTCACGTCCTTAACGCCAGCATTTCTCCCTCCAACCAGGTAAACCTCATACAAACACGTTTTGGTGGGCTGCCGTCCCTCCTGAAGCTCCTGAGCATCCTCAGGATGAAGCCGAGTGATGCTCTGCTATGAGCAGATCCTCCGCAGCTGCTGGGAAGGGCAACCCTAGGGGTCTGCCAGCAGCTCCGAGCTCCTCCTTGAGTTGCTGGGTTCGAGCATGAGTTTCTCCAGGTTGCACCTTCCAAGCAGGTGGCCACCAGGTGTCCAGACTGCCTGGCCCAAGCTCAGTGCGGTGGGGCCAGCACTGCATCTGGAGAGGTGGAGACCTGCAATGATTTTAAGGTGGATGCCATCAGTTTCAGGCTGGGGCACTCTCCGTTCACCTCTCTTGCCTCTACAGAGTCTTCATAGCATGCTCCAAACCTCTGACAAGTCAGCAACCCCATATTCCTGGCCATCCGTGCACCGGCTTACAGCAAAGCATGCAAAAATGCGGAGTGCATGGCTGGAAACTGCAAATACCAGGGAGAGAAAAAAAAATATATTAAAAAAAAAAAAAAAACTCATCATCACTTTGCAAAAGGGTGAGAAAATGACTTCATTTTTCCCTGCTTGCAGCATCTTCGTGAATTATGCTGAGGGTGAAGAAATCAAGTTGCCTTCATGTGACACAGCCCCACTCGGCTCGCAGGCTCCCATGCCAGTTGGCTGCTCCGTTCAAACATTTAATCACTTGCCTTTCACAAGTGGAGCCCTGGTTTGGGTCCAGCCCTCGAAAGCAGCCTGATTCATGTCTGCAAAGGGCCCGCTGGTAAAATTAAAGCCGACTGGCAGCGCTGGGCAGCAGCAGACGCTTGTCCGCATCTCAGCAGCACTATGCCGCCTATTTGGCAAGAGGCGCGCACGTGTTTGGTTAAAAGCAAGCTGGGGTGGATGGAAGGAGGAGGCTTAAAAGCTGGAGGCTCTGGATCATTTCTTCCCATGCCAGGCTAATAATTTCATTTTCAGAGGTCATGGCTTGGATATCTTCCCGATTCACTCGGAGGGAAAAGCCATTTGTGGCAGCGCGTCGCTCCCGTGCCTTTCAGCCTCCTCACTTACTGTGTCTTCAGCAACGGCATGCTCACTACAGTCATGCTGCTTTGCTTCACAGAATCCCAGAATCCCAAAATCCCAAAATCCCAAAATCCCAGAATCCCAGAATCCCAGAATCACAGAACTGTAGAGGTTGGAAGGGACCTCCAGAGATCATCGGGTCCAACCCCCCTGCCAAAGCAGTTCCCTAGAGCAGGCTGCCCAGGGAGGCGTCTAGTCATGTCTTGAATATCTCCAGAGAAGGAGACCCCACAACCTCCCTGGGCAGCCTGTCCCAGTGCTCCGTCACCCTCACCATGAATAAATTCTTTCTCATGTTGGTGCAGAACTGCCTGGGCTCCATTTTGTGGCCATTGCCCCTTGTCCTGTCCCCACAGACCACTGGAAAGAGGTTGGCCAAATCCCTCTGCCTCCCACGCCTCAGGTATTTATACACATTGAGGAGATCCCCTCTCAATCTTCCCTTCTCCAGGCTGCACAGCCCCAGGTCTCTCAGCCTCTCCTCACAGGGGAGATGCTCCAGACCCCGTATCATCTTTGTGGCCCTCCGCTGGACTCTTTCCAGGAGCTCCCTGTCTTTTTTTTGTAGCAGGGAGCCCAGAACTGGACACAGCACTCCAGGTGAGGCTTCTCTCATTGCTTCTCATTTTCCAGGGAGGACTCGTGGGCCGTGGAGCATTTTTATGGTTGCAGGACCAAGAATCCAGGTGGAGCCATCCTCCTCCATCCACCTCCAAGACACAACCAGGCCGTGATGTCCTAAACCTGGAAACCCCACACCTGGAGGGGACCTCACGGCATCAGGGATCATATTTAGGAAGGGGTGAGCTCCTGGTTGTGAAGACCTCATGAACTGGCCCCATCCAACCACTTTCTGACCAAATACACGAGCTCCCGATACGGGACTGCGCCCTTCAGAGCACCATTATGGGCTGTAGGCCTCCCTGGCCACCAGCCGCTTTCTGAGGTGGCTCCAGCCCTGTCCTGGGTGAGGAGCATCTGATTAAACCTCAAAATGTCCCAGGTGGGATCTGGGGCCAGTGGCCCAGCCCTGTTCATGTCTGGAAGTGATCTGGCACAGGCTGTCCCCAGCCAGAGCCCACACATTTGGCAGATCCCCCGTAGGCACTGCCAACACCACGCTGGGGAGCGTGCCAGGAGCAGGAGCCCGACACCCCCGGGCAATGCTTGAGGCTTTGCCCAGGCCCTGGCTTACTCTCATTATCATTAATTACCTTCAGTTATCATTAATTATCATTAATTGCATCCTGGGCAGCAAGGACAGTGTGTGATAGATGGGAAGTCTGACAGGGGGGGGAGGCAAGAGAGGGCTGTCACAAAGATCTCTGGCCACGGCGGGGACAGAAGCAATTGGCCTGGGGGAAAGCCTGGGAGGCTTAGGACAGATATTGTGGGGCGTTTGCCGACTGCCAGAAGATTTAAGCACCACATGAGGCTGTTGAGGAGGCTCTGAGACGCTGTCTGAACCCACTGGAGCAGCATCTCCATGAGACCATCTAGAGACACCAGTCTGAGGTGATAAACCCAACAGCATGGAGAACCCTCTCCCGTGCTGCCTTCGGTGCCCACCAACATCTCCCTCACGCCACCAAAACTGCTCTGATGCCTCTTTGAGACAGATCCTGGATGCAGACAAGTATCCTCAGCCCACGAGAGCTGTCCCCTGCAGCTCCCCAGTGCTCTGTTGGAGCCAGTTCACTGCGTCCCCTGCACATCAGCAGCGGGCTGGGAGGACGACGACGTCCCCATGGGTTTCTCATCCCACTGCATGAACATTTTGGCCGTGTTCGGCTGCCAAACCCTCCTTTGCTCAGCTGTGCTCACTTCACTCCCCTCGGGATAAGGGGACTGATGCTCGGTGGAGCGTGTTTTTGTCCATTGGGCCCGTGCAAGCCCCTGCCCTCACACCCCCTGCTCCCAGACTGGGGTTTCCAGACCTGTGATGAGGATCCTGATGGGTCATGGAGGGCTAAAAGCAGTTTTTACATCCCCAAGGAACCGTTCGCCTTCATGCACCTATCCCCAGCATGGGCTCACAGTCTAAAGCCTGAACCGTGGCTAGAAAGGGGCAAAAACACCCACAAGACCCAAAAGCCCAGAAAATGAGGGTAAACCCACTCCACCCTGCTCACCCCCCCAGCCTCGTGCCTCAGTTTCCCCAGCAGGGAGTTTCCCTCTGGATCCCAGCTTTCCCAGCAAGGATGCTGCCGAAAAATGCTGCAGGTTTCAGCAAAGACACGACACCTTGCTTCTCCCCGTGCCTCTCCGTGCCTCTCTCCCCAGCCCCGGTGCAGGATTTCCCCATCCCCACAGCCCCCGTTGTTCCCCAGAGCCCTGCCCCACGCGGGGCACGTCTCAGACGGGCTCCTGGCCCCAGCATTCGGGATGTCAGGCACCTGCCACGCCAGGCGAGCAGTTTGTGCAAAGCAGAGCGCAAGTTTTAAGAGCAGCCATAAATAAAGAGAAAAAAAAAAAAAAAAAAAAAAGCACTGTCTGGTACAGAAAGTCCAGGCGCTCCCGTGACAGCCCGGTATTTATGAAGGGCTTAGAACGCAACTTAGCTGTGAAGGGACTGGTTAAAACACATCAGGCGCTTGACATGTTGCATCCTAACGTCTCCGCTCGTGTCCAGATCACTTCCCACACGTTTGCCTTACTCAGCCCTGGGCTGAACATCTCTTCTCAGGGCTTTGGGAGCCCAGAAATCCCTGCAGCTCTGCAAACACAGCCTCATGAATTACCACCGAGCTGCCCAGAGCCAGGGCAGAGCAGCCAAGGGAAGCCCCGCACCCGGAGCATCCCCGGGGGCTCCAGGAGCAGCAGATGAGGCCCCGTTTCCCTCTGCTCCTCCCCAGGAGGGACACCTGGATGTCCAAATCAGGGTGTGCAGCCCTCACCTCTCCCTTACCGTGGCCACCAGCAGGATTTTTGCTTTTCCTCCCGGTTCCTCCCATCCTGGAGCTCTCCGTCCCTCACCGCCCTGGATTCAAACGCGGTGCGAAGTTGAAAAGCAGGGCAGGCAGAGCCCCTTTCTCCAGAAGCCACCGGGATAAACAAATGAAAAGAGCAACTTCCAAGCTCCTGGGGAAAAGCACTGCCCTGCGCTCTCCAGAGATGCTGGTGTTTAAATGCCTCCAGCCAAAACTTCGTTGCATTAAGCTATTGCCGCTGAATTACTCACAGCCGACGGGCTGCAGCACTTTCAGCCCAGTAACCTGTGCCTCCAATATTTTCTCAGCTGAGAGTGTAAATCCCCTAAAATAGCCTGTTTCTATGGGCAAATTCTTCTTTTCTGACTTGCCTCGAAGCCCGAGCCTTTCTGCTTTCTCACCTATTTTTAGCCAAGACACTGTAGGTCTCTTGGCTGATGAGCCTGCTTGTAACCAATTTATTCCTGCCTTCGTTTGTCCCCAGTGCTTGGCCTCGAGAGAAATGGGAGGCAGCGAGCAGAGGAGGTGAGCAGACCCCGTCCCCGTCCCACAGCCCTGGTTCTTTGTCACCATTGCCACAGAGCCCCCAGAGCTTCCCCCCAGGCTGGGTCCATCCTCAAACACACCTGGATCCCCCTGGGACCAAGGACTGTGCCCAGGTGGTTCTGCTCATGAAAATCCCCGATTTGTGCCCAATTTGGGGGCTCTGCTGCCATCTCCAAAGAGCAAACAGCTCAGCAGCATCTGTGTCACCTTCGGGGGATGTCCCCATCCTCCTCCTAATGTGGGTACCACGGCTGGCAGAGCCCTGGTGGAGCGAGGAATCAGACCCATCGTGCAAAAAATGATGCCACCGACCAAGCTTGGCAGATTTTGATAAGAGCAGGGAAGGGAAAAGGACCCAAACTCACTCAGATTTTGCCCTCTGGGGCTCCACACAGCCCTGGGAAGCAGAGGATGGGAACCTTACCCCGTTCCCTTGTACCTGTGCCCCTCACTCGCATCCCGGTCCATCCACCTGCTTTTCCCCCAGCTCACCCCACATCCAAAACGAGGAACCCAGCGCGCACATTTTGGGGTCTGTGCTCCAGGAGGGCGACTTTACCGAGAGCCTAACGCAGCGCTGGCACCGGGCAAGCCATAAATCACCCTACCACAGCCACCGGCCCCCCGGACTCTCCAGGGATTTGGCTAGCTTAAAGGGGAGAAGAAGTGTAGGGTCATGACGGGACATCTCATCCAAGCCTCCCTTCCCTTCCCCATCCCAAATCGTCGCTGGGTGAGGAGAAAATCCCCCCAGCTTCGCCCTGGGGGGGTCATTTCCCCCAAATGCTCATTCCTCCATCAATCTCAGAGGTGAGAAGCAGACGGGACCTGCTCAGGGCTGCAAATGAGCCCCCTGCCCTGCGCAACACCCAGCCCACGACCCCATTTTCCCCAAGCCCTGCCCTCGAAGCTCCCCTGCTCCTTATTTTTTGGGGGGGCGATGGGGAAACTGAGGCACGGAGGGACACCGCGGGGGTCACGAATGCAGGCAGGAGGGGAGCGGGGGCTACTTACGAGCCCGGGCTCGGCTCTCGGAGGCGAAGAGGAGCAGCAGGCACCGGAGGAGGAAGGCGAGGGGACCCGCACCGGGAAGCATCGCAGCCCGGCGGTCGGTGCCCCGGGGGGGGGCTTCGCTGCCGGTACCCGGGGGGTTCCTCGGTCCCGGTGCTGCTCCCGGGGGCTGCCTCGGTCCCTGGGCTCAGGGAAGCTCCGATCCCGGTTCTCAGGGGTGTCTCGGTGCCGGTACCGGGTTTTTTTTTTTCGGTGCCGGTGCCCGGGGTCGCTCCGGTGCCGGTGCGCGATGTCCCGGTGCTGCTCCCGGGGCGCTGCGCGGCGGTGGCTCGGGGCTGGGGGTGGAGAACAGGAGGAGAAGGGGGGGGGGGGGGACGGGGTCCCGGGGCTGCTTCTCGGGGCTGCTGCTGCTGTCCCGGTGCTCGGGGGCGTCCCGGTGCTCGGGGGCGTCCCGGGATCGGCGTCCCGGGGTGTCCCGGTGCCGATGTCCCAAAGTGTCCCGATGCGCGGGGGTGTCCCGGGATCGATGTCCCGGTGCCCGGGGGGATGTCCCGGTGCCGATGATGTCCCGGTGCCGGTGTCCCGATGCCCTTGGGGGGGTCCCGGAGCCGGTGCCCGGGGGTGCGGCGGTGCCGGTGCCGGTGCCCGGCGGGGTTCGCCTCGCTCCGATCAAAGGCGCCTCCTTTTGGAGAGCGGGGAGTTTGTTTGTTGGTATTAAAGGCGGAGGTTTGGGGAGGGGGAGGGGGGGGAGGAAGAGTAGGAGGAGGGGGGAGACCCGCAGGGTGGCTTTTGGGGATTTTTTTCATTTTTATTATTACATTTTTCCTTTTTTTTTTTTTTTTTCTTTTTTTTTTCTTTTTTTTTTTTTTTTTTTTGTGGGGGGGGGGGGTAGGAAATTCCTCCGCAGCCGGGGGTGGGGGGGGCGCAGACCCACACACTTTAACCCCTGCGCCCACTGCCCGGGCCGAGGGTCGGATCCTGCCCTGGGGTGCTCCAGGAACTGGGCTCAACACCCACGGCACCTCCCCTCCCAGTAAAGCCCAGTTCCCTTCCCAGTAGAGCCCAGTTCCCTTCCCAGTAAAGCCCAGTTCCCTTCCCAGTGATGCTGGTGCTCTCCTTTGTCCCACCACCCTGCTGAGATACCCCAAAGCGCTCAGGACCACCAGTCCATCACAGGGATGTGTTCCCACAGCCTCCTTACACCCCAAGGTTGGATTTTGCCTCTGTTTTTACCCAATTTCTCCGACTACAGCTTTTTTTTCTCCCTCCTCTTCCTCGTGCCACTGTTCTGGGAAGATCTATTATTATTCATTCGTTATTATTTATTATTATTTATCTTCCTTCATTAATTCAAGCTCAGGTTCAGGTTTTCCAGGAGGCGAGGTCTTTGTGCCCAGCACCAACCCACCCGAGACCAGCACCCGGTGCCAGCAGCTCCAGTGTGACCCCAAATCCCGAAATCCTGATCACCCTAGCCATGGAGAAGAAACAGTCAAGGGGAATCTCTGCAACAAAAGCTCTTCTCTCCACCTCTCTTTTATTTCTGACTCTCTCTATCCCTGTCCCAAGCCAAGAACCCCCTGTAGGACAGGTTCTGAGCCCCACCTTGGTTCAGGAATATTTGTGATCCTCGAAGAGCAAGGCATCGTGCACAGCTCCACTTGCTTACAAGCTCTAAAAATAAGTTTGCCGCCCCGCTCCCTGCGGGAGATTTTCAGGAAATGAGAATTTCCCCATCTGGAATGGGGACATCCCCATTTGGGATGAGGATTTCCCTATCTGGAATGGGGACGTCCCCATCTGGGACAGGGAGGCCCCCAACTGGGACATGGATCTCCCTCTTTGGGACAAGGATATCCCCATCTGGGATGAGGGTTTCCCTATTTGGGATGGGGATGTCCCTATCTGGGATGAGGATTTCCCCATCTAGGACAGCGATATCCCCATTTGGGACAAGGTTGTCCCCATTTTGGATGAGAATTTCCCCATTCGGGACGAGGATATCCCCATCTGGGATGAGGATGTCCCCATTTGGACGAGGATGCCCCCATTTGGGACAAGGATGTCCCCATTTGGGACAAGGATATCCTGATTTGGGATGAGGATTTCCCCATCTAGGACAGCGATATCCCCATTTGGGACAAGGTTGTCCCCATTTTGGATGAGGATTTCCCCATTTGGGACGAGGACGTCCCCCTCTGGGACAGGGCTGTCCCACACGGTGCTCGGGGCACCCCTATTTTCCCCCATCCATGCCTCGGGGTGGTGCAGCTTTGCCCTGACCGTCCAGATTTACCCAGTGCCCCATCTCAGCATCTCCTCATCCCACCCCTCCTCTCATTTCCAGCTCCCAGCAAATTTCCCTAGCACCTCTCCCCTATTTTCTTCCCCGGCCTCGTTAACGAGACTAAAAAGGATTTGGGGCCTGAAAGCTCTGAGAGGAACGGGGACACGAAGCCCGAGTCCGTGAAGGTATTTTGTGTCTCCGCTGCCAGAGCAGCTGCTGGATGCGGGGCTGTCGATCCTGGCCGAAATTTTCGGGAGGGTTCAGCCCCGTCCCGAGTGCAGACCCAGGAGATAAAGGGCGGTCTTGTCAGCAGCAAGGTGCCGTGGGACGTCTCTGTTGCATCTCATAAAGAATACATTCACCCCTTGGCAAAACCCGGGCTCTTTATCTTCATCTGCGGCGGGATCCGGCTGACAGCTTGGTGCTGCCAACACCAACCCGTCTGCGATGGGGAGGCCGACTCCAAAAAAAATAATCATATAATTAGTATTTTGCAAATAATAAAACCTGGGTCCTTTTTTTTTTTTTTTTTTTTTTTTATTTGCCTTCTGGTTCCCGAGCCTTTCGGTCAGATTCGCTTCGTGTTTTCTGGGCGAGCAGGCAGACGAGAGGATTTTTTATGTTTTTATTTTTTTATTTATGTTTTTGATTATTTTTTTTCCTTCTCCCCAGATGAAAACCGAGCTCCTCCGGCGAACTACTGAGCAAACAGCGGGGGCTCCAACAACATCCCCCGCCTCGCCAGCCTCGTGGCAGGATCGTGAGCTGGCCGGGCTGCCGGCTGGCTGCTCGCCCTCCTTTTCCCTGGAAGTTTGCAGCCCAGCCCCGTGGGCCAGGAGGAAGGCGAGGGGCTGGAAACCTGCGGGGCCGGGGAGCGTCACAGAAATCCTCCTGCCAAAAAGCAGGAGCGAGCCCGGCCGCGGGGATGGAGGAGGTAAAACGTGTCGCTTCTGCTGACCGTCGGTCATCCCAAAGCGCTGCCACGGCCCCATTGCAGCCCCACAGCAGCCCCCGCGCTCCTTTTCCACCAGGCGTGGTGCTTGAGGTGGCTCCAGCAGCAAAAATCACCCCCCCAAGTGGATCCGGATGGGTTTTTATATGGGGTGTTGCACGAGACCCTGAGCAAAACCATGTCAGAACCGCCTGAAAAAATATTGTGATAGGATAAAGGGTTTTAAACCAAAACGGGGTAGGGTTAGGGGAGGGATTGGGGAGAAATTCTGCCCGCTGAGGGCAGGGTAGGGCTAAATTGAGCAAAATCCTCCTTGGTAAAATGCCCCCCTTGGTGCCACGGAGTGCCACAGGGCATCTGAAAGGGGGGAAGAAGGCGATCCTACAACACCTGCTCTCCATCCGTGTCCCCAGAGAGCTGGCTTCCAGGGAAAACACCTTCAGCACGCCCCCAGAACAGCAGGAGGAGGCCAGGAGCACCACGAGGGTGCCCAAAAAAAATAAGAAAGCAAGAGAGGGAAAGGCCAGACCTCAGCACGATGCTGGGAAGGTGCTGGCGTGTTCCTGGTCCCTCAAAAAGCACCTTTGAGGGTTTGAGGCAGCCTCGGTCTGTTGAGACTCGGAAAGAGAATTTGCCCGCGGTGCTGTGTGACCTGGAATGGGGAATCTGGTGATTTGGGGGCAGCTGGGTGTGCTGGCAGGCACAAAACCGACACCTGGAGAGTCCCAGAGAAGATTGAGAAGGAGGGAGAGATGTGAAGGAGGGAAGAGGAGCCCCAGGAGGGGTGAGGAGCAAAGAACTGGTCCTTGGCAGGCCGGGCAAGGCAGAGGTTTTGGCTTGGGGTGGCGGGACGCGCGGCTAGAGCCTTGCACAGGCTTAGGATACCCTCTGCAGGCCAGCCCTGAGCTCCGCACGTCCCAGCCACGGCGTAGCGGTCGGAAGATGAGCAGGAAACTCAGAAACCAAATCCCGTCGAGGTCGGGTTGGATGTGGAGGAGAAAATCTGGGAGAAAATCTTGGAATTAAGCCCTTTCCAAACCCCACTGCTGCCCTTGGGAGCTCTGCAGGGTGGCTCAGTGGGGAAGCATCGCCTCTTCTTGCATCTTCTGCTCCTTCCAGGGCAGGTGCTCCACGAGGAGTTACTCCCACAAGAGGAACACATCTTGTCCAGCAGAGACGGCTTCTGGATGAAGCCCAGTCCCAGCACCAACCCACCGCCTCCTTCAGGTTGTCTTTTGGCTTTTCAGGTTGTCTTTTGGCTTTACAAGGCCACGAAGGCTCTGTTGTACCCCGTCAATGAGCTTCACCGTGGTGTTTTGTGGATCCTCTTGGGTCTTTCAAGGGGTGCAAGGCTTCACCTCCTCCTCTCTGCTCTTCCACACGTTCTCTGCTGCCTGCCCAGAGCTCAGGTGAGCAGAGGGCCTTCACCAGGGGCTTGAATTAAGGCTAAAAAGACAAATAGTTTTAGTGCTACAATAAATAGATGGAAAGAAGCAGGAGAGAAACGCAAGAGATTTCCATAGCAACCAGCACCAGGGCTCTGATTTTCGCATGGGCTCACGGAAATCCTCTGCTCCTTCACCAGCAGAAGCACCGAGTTGCTTTGGAGGGGGATGCTGAAACCAAGACTTGCTTAAAAATCCAAAAAACAACCAAAAAAATGTATTTTTTTTTCTTCTAGCTGATTCAAGCCCCTGAAAGCAGACGCACACACCCAGGGTGCTGAACGCAATCGCCATCAGGGTGGCACCCAGCCCTAGCGCTCCTAAAATCTGTGCTTCAGGCAATACCCAAAGAGGGAAGAGCTCTGTTTGATGGAATGAAGCCTCACACAGCCTCAGTAAAATAAATAAACCTCACCCTGGCCAAGCTGAAGGCTGAGGAAGAAGTTCTCACTCACCTGAAGATGGATGTGGTAGAAAACGGGGTTGGGGATGTATTGGTACCAGGATTTTAGGACCAGGATTAGGTACCAGGATTAGGTACCAGGATTATAAAGCTGCAGGTAAACGAGCTCCAACTGCAGTTAGAGTTGATGAGGAGCTGCTGGAGGATGGAGAGGACCAGAGATGGTGGACACAGTGACCTGAAGCCAAGAGAGAACAAATCTTCACAGGTACAAGTCTTTGGGGGTGATGCCATTGACCCGGGGTCCTGAGGGAACTGGCTGATGGAGTCACCAAGACTCTCTCCATCGTATTTGAAAAGTCCTGGAAGTCAGACAAAGTCCCCGGTGACTGGAAGAAGGGAAACATCACTCCCATCTTTGAAAAGGGTAGAAAGGAGGAGCCGGGGAATTACAGACTGGTGAGCCTCAGCTCTGTGCCTGGCAAGATTATGGAAAAAAAATCCTCCTGGAAGCAATGTTGAGGCACATGCAAGACAAAAGAGGTGACGTGAGACAGCCAGCACGGCTTCACCAAGGGCAAATCGTGCCTGACTGATCTGGTGGCCTTCTGTGATGGAGTGACACCCCCATCCTCAGCCCCCACAGCCAGGGTGGGAAAGGGCCAGCTCACAGCAGGGGAAGTTTCAGGGACGCGGAGAGTTCAGGGATGGTTTATCCCCCTCTTCCTTCCCTGCTAACTCATCTCCCAGGATCTTAGAACTGATGAATCTTCCTTTAAAAACCTTGGGATGTAATTGCTGGACGGGCCCTCTGTTAGATGAATAACCCAAGCAGCGGAGCACTGACTTGCCCGAGCCTCCTTGCCCCTGCGATTTATGGAGAGGACAGAGCAGTGCACCCGATATTGCACATCCAGACAAGCCAGGGTCTGACCTCAAAAGCCTGCATGTAGCCTTGCTCGTGGCCATATCCAAAATATTTTAGGGGAAATAATCTGTGGCCTCGGTAACCCCAAAACCATGCCCGGGGACGGGATGGAGCCGGTTGCTCGAGGCCAGAACTGTGCCCAGGACCTTTCTAACAATCCCCTTGGGACAGATCCCATTTTCCCCTCAGGTTCCTGGCATGGAGAAGGAGAGGGACGGGAGGGGAAGATGGGGTGCAACGCATCCCCCTGCCCTGGGACCTGATCCCCAAAGCAGGGCACAATTTGGGGAGCACCTAATTCAGGGGAGCTGCCAGCCCGGACTCCTCCGTTACTCGCCCAGGGCAGCAGGGAGGGGTGTGGGATAATATGGCCAGCAGGAACATTGAATTACGGGAGATTTATGCCTGACAATGGGAAAAAAAAAAAAAAAAACAACTTTCTGGTGACGGGGATAGGCTCCGGCAGCCGCCTCGGGGGGAGGTGGGTTGCCAGCACTGGAGGTTTTTAAGAACAGGATGAACAAGCATTGCTCGGGACTGACTCAGGCTGAGCTGATCCCGCTGCAGGGAAAGGGGATGAGGGAACAACCCCTCGAGGACCTGGCCAGCCCCATTTTCCATGAGTCCTGCCCCATCTCTTGGGTTATTAATGGAAATAATCGACCCTGAGCCACTGAGCCTTCAAACCCTGACAGCGGCAGCGTGGTCCCGGCAGCCTCCTCCTGCAGGAGCTAGGCTCTGCTCAGCACCGTGGAGCTGCTTTCTGGGGTTTTTAGCCCAATTTCTTCACCCTATTTCTTCGCCTGGGCTGAGGGAGCCCAGCAGTTTGGGTGCAGGTCCCTTCGATCCTCAGCCAGGCCACCTCAGGCTGGGATTTGGGTTTGCAAACGGGGTTTTTTTGGGTTTGTATGTGCGCTGAGCAAAACGCTAATGTATAAAATGATAAATATTACTGAATATGACCCAGGAAATGTTAAACTGCATGGTTTGTGTGGAATTAGGCTCTGTGCTGTGCAGCACAGAGCTTATAACCTGATCTTCTCTGGGAAGCCCCTGGGTGCCTGTGGGCAGCTGGAGAGGCAAAGGGGAGCCCAAAAGGGAACACAACCAGTGGATGCAAACAGAAAAAGGGACAGAAAAAGGCTTTTAATAAAGAGGGATTGTGTGCGGTGCTTTCATCACTGGGGCAGCGTGAGAGGAGCGCCCTGAGGCGAGCCGCGGGCCGCAAGCCCCCACCTCCCCCCGCGGCCCCGCGGCCGCTGACAGAACTCAGCGGCCACCCCACTTCCTTATATCCCCTCCCCTCATTAATAATCACGAGGGGGCGTGACCGCCGCCTCATGAATATGGAGATGAGCCCCGGGCGGGCGGGGCCGCGTCCCCTCCAAGCGTGAGAAGATGGCGGCGGCGGGCCCGGGCGGCCGGGCCGCGCTGGGACGAGGGCGGCGGCGACCGGGAGGGCGACCGGGGCCGGCGGAGAAGCCCGAGGATGAGGCGACGGCGGCGGGGGAGGCGGTGGCGGAGTGCCCGGCGTGCCGCCAGGCGCTGGCGGAGGCGGTGACGCCGCCCTGCCGCCACTCGCTGTGCCTCGCCTGCTTCCAGCGCTGCCTGCAGGGCCCCGGGCACCGCTGCCCGTTGTGCCGGGGCCGCCTCGCCGCCGCCGGTGGGACCGGAGGAGGAGGAGGAGGAGGTGGAGGAAGCGGCGGGGGGGAGCAGCAGCAGCAGCAACGGGCACCGGACCCAGGTGCGGCGGCGGCAGCGGCTCCCGCCCCTCCCCCAGCGCCAACCGCCGCCGCGGTGGCTGAGGGAGGGGGAGCGCGGGGCGGGGCTTTATATAGGCGGGGGGCGGGGCTTGTGGGGAAGGGGGCGGGGTTTATTGGGAAAGGGGGTGGGGTTTGCGGGTGGTGGGCGGGGCTTGAGGGTGTGAGGGGAGTGGGATGGGCAGTTGGAGGGTGGAGGGGCAAGGGGAGGGGGGTGTTTGTTGGGGGTGGGGGGTTAAGGTTAAAAAGGGGGGGTTAAGGTAAAAAAGGGAGGGTTTAGGTAAAAAAAGGGAGGGTTTAGGTGGGAGGAGGGGGTTTCTAGGGGGTTTAGGAAGGTGTTGCTAAGGGATGGGGGTGGTAGCGTGGGTGGTACGTGGTCCCAAGGGGCTTCCTCAACCCTAATGGCTGTAGGGTTCTCTGAAATTCCTCCAACCCTGACTGGGGTTCTCTGAAATTCTTCGCCCTGAGGGTGGTGAGGCGCTGGCACGGAGGAGCTGGGGATGCCCCAGCCCTTGAGGTGTTGAAGGCCAGGTGGGATGAGGTCCTGAGCAGCCTGATCTAGTGGGTGGTGTCCCTGCCCATGGTTTGGGTTGGAACTGGGTGGTCTTTGAGGTCCTTTCCAACCCAAAACATGCTAGGAAGGGGCCACGATTGCCTCACCACCACCAGGGGACATGGGACATAGGGTTCCTCACCCCTCCAGCATGAGAACCAGCCCCAGGTGAAGGGCATCAGGACCCCATCCCCTTCCCTGGGAGCCCCTCACTGGTGGCACTGGTAACGGGAGGGATGGGGCAGCATCGGGTCACCTCACATCCCCACGAGGTGCCACCAGACCATCCGATAGGCAACAGGCGGTTATTTTGGGCATAACACTGCCCAAAAAAAATAATGGTTATGGAGGTGCTGGCCGGAGGGATCAGTGAACATCAGGCAGGTTTGCGCTTGGAGAGAGGAATCGTGGAGAAGTCCTGGTCCTCGCTGACAACGAGTCCGTCATCGCTGAGCTTTTTGTATGGAATTTCCTCCCCGTCCCAGCTATTTCCTCATGAATTTCCTCATGAGCTCAGCACCACCAGCACGCTGCTCAGCCTTGGTGCTTCTGATGACTTTTTGAGGGGCTGCCTGGAGGGGAGATGCACGGCGCTGGGACAGGAGGGACAGCCACCAGCCCACCTCTTTGCCTCAAAACCTACCACTGAGCTGGTCCTTGCTCCTCGCTGGTTGTTGGCCCTGCTTGGTCTGCCGTTGCCTGGAACATCCACAGTCCAGCAACACTTATATTTGATGAAAAAATGAGTTTGGGCTCCCTGCTTGTCTCACGTTGTCTCAAGATGTGTGAGCTTTGCATCTGGTAATCGTCTTGGTAAATGTTTGCTGCCAGCCCAAATTTTGTGAAGCTCTGGAAGTGGCTTGGAGAGAACGGCGAGAGGTCTCGACCCCTAGGTGCTGAGCTGGGCTAACAGCGTGGAAATGGGGCTGCCCAGCACCGCAGGGTTTGCCCCTCTCCGAGGATGGATGGAGGCCCTGCAGCCACCTTAACCACCCCGGCAGGAATCCCAAAAAGCGTTTTCGGTGTCGCTGCATTTCATTTTGTGCCCGTTGCCTCTTGTCCCATCGCTGGGCCCTGCTGAGAAGAGTCTGGCAGGTAAAATCATCGAGGCAAGCCCCGTCCTGCTTTGCCCTTCGTAAATCCACGGTGGCTGCTCCCGATCTCCTTCTCCATGTGCCTGGAGGTGGTTTCCAGGATGAGTTGTTCCATCACCAGGGATCGAGGTGAGGCCTTCCTTTTTGGACAGGGGCAACATTGGCTTTTTTCAGAGCACCAAGACCCTCTCCTGATTGCCGTGGCCTTTCAAGAGCGGCCTCCCCATGACGTTGGCCAACTCTTCGTGTGGGAGCACGAGCAGCGTCCCCCAGGGGTGCCCCCAGCCTCAGCCAGGCTCTCAGCAAACACTGAATAAGCTGACACAATTAAATCACTTGAAATGATTTAGAAAAATACTTTTCATGGGTTTTTGTTGGTTGGTTGGTTGTTTTTTTGTTTTTTTTTTTTTTTGTTTTTTGTGTTTTTAAACACGAGAGATGCTGCATGAAGCTTCCAGCTCAAACTGGGCAACCAGCACTGGTTTTGAGCCTCGATTTCTGTCCTTTGCTGGGATTTGAACACAGCAGTGGACTTGTGGAGACCCTGGCAGAGCTCAGGGATCAAGTGCTGTACAAATACACAGGAAGACAAAGTCCTCGTCGTGGCGCTTGCCAAACAAAAGGGGACGGAGGTGAGCAGCGAGGAGGCGCCTGCTGCCCTTTGAGCTCCTGTTTCCTCCCCCCGAGCACCCGTGGGTCCCACGTGGCAGCTGGAAAAGCTGGAAACATGCCCCTGGATGCTGGCCTTGGCCTGGATTTGGGGCAAAAGTAGCCAAGAGGAGCAAAGATGCACGTGCTACCTTCCTGGAGAGCTGCTCAGGCCGAGAAATAAGAAAATAAGGATGCTCACATTTCTCCAAGGATGATGGAGCGCCCTGCAGCGAGACGAGGGGAATGAAATTCGTGGCAGGAGAGTGAGGAGCGAAGCAGGAATTCAGTTTTCCAGGGAAGAGGCTTGTTACGCCGGGCAGGAGCTGGGAGCTGCTCACTGGGGGCATGGATAATACACGGCTGATTGCAGCAAGAGACCTGCAGGTAGTTTTGGGAAGCCATGGGGAGGTTCTGCTGCACCGAGGTCAACGTTTGGGCCATCATTTTGTGAAAACATCCCCAAAAAAAGGAATTCCACAGCCACGTTTGTATAACAACCTAAACATACGATTTCCCTCTTGTCCTGCTAACCAAGACCAGTCAAGCTCTTGAGCGTTTCCTGGTGATTCCTTAATTTCCTTCCACTTCTGCTTTCTGTAGCCTGTCTCCAGGTTATTTTTTCCTCCAGACCACAGCCCTACGAGCCTACAGACAACACTCCTGGCAAAGCACTGCATGAAAAGCAAGGATTGACTCCAAAAACCCAACTGAGAGCTGCAGCATCGGAGGCTTCAAGTGACTTAATTAAGCACATCCAAGGAGCGCTGCCTTCCTCTTCCTCCTTGTTGTGTTTAACCTACCATCCGAGCTGCTAACGAAGGGACTGGTTAGGAGCAGACCTGAGCTAGACCCGGTGACGATGTGGGATGCTCTCCTGGCTGTTGATCGTTGGCTCTTGGAAAATAATTATTGAGTACATTGGGCATCCTGCTGAGAAATGGTTGTAGCTGGTTACATGGATGGGCTTTTATGTGCTTCTGAATGCAAAAGGTGGCCTTTCACCTGCTTATATCCCCACAAGCCCCCCAAATGTTGTAAATCCTCACAGAAGACCTGTTCACAGCCACCAGGAGCCAGGGAAACCACACCAGTGCCACAAGCAAACAACAAGCAGGAAAGCTCTTCCAAAACGCCTTCCCTTCTCACATCTTCGTTATTTATAAATTGTGTCCGTGCTCCTGTTTATTTTGCAAAAAAATCTGTTATCACAAACGCCGAAACATTTCATATTTCCAATATTTTCATATTATTTCACCATCTTGTTCTTTCTCCGCCTGCTGTTCCCATTCACTGGTGGATTTCTCATTGTCCATCCTCCTTTTATTGCGTGCATGGATCTATTTTGTGGCTTTGTGTGCCTCTACCAGCTCCCCTTTGGCTTGCAGGAGGACGGATGGGGAATTGAAGGATTTCTGCTCCAGGGTGACCTGTTTGGGGTCTATTGTTCCACCCACGCTGCTCAGGAGTGCAGAAGAACAGCGCCTGGCCACGATGCCCCCTTTTTTGGGATGAAATCGAGAGGATTTGAGGCGTCGAGGGGTGTTGAGGCTGCACATCAAACGCCACTTATAATGAGAAATGATGTTAAATAATTGGGAAACGTGCTGTCCTTTCATACGGTGCAGGAATCGATGATTTTTTGAGGCTGAGCACTGCAGGATGAGGCCCCTCTGCCAGCTACAGTGGCTGGGAGCTGAGGTTGCCCTGGCACGGGCACCGGCCCCAAAGCAAGAACGGGATTTTGGAAAGAAGAGGGCTGGGAAGGTACCACTGTCCCTAAACCCTGTGCATCTGGGGGCACCACAGCATTAAACCTTGGGGTAAAAAAGCTGATAATCTTGGAAAAAAGAAGAAATTTTGCCGAGCAGCCCGGTGGAAGTGGGGCCATGGGGGAGGATGCGGCACCGCGGTGCCACGTGCGCTCGGTGCCTTTATTCCACCCAGAGCTGGAAATGTGGGTCCCCAGGCTTTTTGGTGTGTCTCTAGGATGTACCACTTGCTGCATGCAAGTGCTGTATGTAAAACTGACCTTTTTACCAAAACCAGCACAACTTTGTAAGTGTTTTGTTATTTAAGAGCTCTTTGGGCATGCGGGCGATGAAGCCGGTGGCACGGCGGCGTTGCTGCTCTGCTCCCTCGGGTTAACCCCTAGGCTGTGTTGCCCTGGAGGACGAAAACATGCCTTTTAGTGATGAAAATAAGGTCTGAGCTAAGCCCCAGGCGCTCAGAGGTTGCTGTAGGAGCATCACAGATGGAAATTCAACCCGATAATGCACGCGGGGAGATTGAGGCCACGACCAACACCGCCTGTGGCTGTACTGCAGCACGGGGAGGGCATTTCTGTCCTAGCACCCATTCTTACAAGGTGAAGCAGCAGCTTTTTTAGGGACAACACAGCCTTTTAGCCCATATTCCACCGCAGGAGGTGTGTTTGCCTTTGGAGCACGCGAACCTTGCGGAAATACCGCGCGATTTGTTAAATTCGGGAGCTGGCGGCGCGCCTGCTCCCTCTCTTACCAGGCTCCTGTTAGTGAAGTTAGAAGCAAAATGAGGGCAAAGAGGATTTTATCAGCTTTTAGCCTGTGTCGTCCACCTTAGACTGCGTTGGGATGCCCTTGGGTACGAGGCTGGCAGGCAAAGGTGTGCTACAGCTGCGGGAGGTGCTGGGCGAGCAGTGGGGCAGTGAGGCTGAGCAGCCCCAGCCATCCCCACTAAAATGCCCTTCCTTCTTCTCCTTCTCCTTCCAGATTTCATATTCAGAGCGCCCATTAAGCTGAGCAAGCCAGGGGAGCTTCGGGAAGAATACGAAAGCCAGCTGAGGAAGGTACGGTACTTTTATTGTGGTTTTTCTTCCAGGATTCCCAGCAGGAACGCCATCCCACCTGTAAGGATGATGAAGGGAATTCAATTCCTGCTCTGGAACAACGTCCCATTTATCCCATTTCACTGCTCAAGCAGTTCAGGGAGGTGCTGACAGCAATCGAGCATGCAGAAGATGTTTTCTAGTGCCGTGGGCTGCCTTGCAGAGCCAGGAGATGGGCACGGACCGTCCGTGGTGGACCTCACACAGCCCTGGGTTGTGTGGGGTTTATCAGAGCATCCCTACTTATGGATAAAATCCCATAAAAAGCCAATCCCATAAAAAGTTTTGCAGTAAAGGGCGGCTTCTCCTTGCCCCTGGAGTAACATCCTTCTCCTTAACCGTCCATCCCAAACTCGAGCTTTCTGTCTGTTCTTGGGCAGGAAAAGATGTTATTGAACGGCAAAAATTAAGAGGGGGGAAAACAACTTTTCAGCTATTTTGGAATTAGAATCTGGGAAAATATTTTCTATCTTTAAACTAGGGATTGATTGAATCTAAATCATCCAGTCCTTTATGCAAGCTGGCTGCTCTGTAAGTGAGAAATGTTGCAGTGAAAGCAGCGGCTGCTGTAGCAGAGTGGATAAAGGTTCAATTAAATCAAACTTGCTTAAATCCCACATCCTTAATCCCATCCTGTGCCTGGACTCATGCATGGCCCTGCCGGAGCAGCACCTTGGTCCCTGTGATGGTGTTTTGGGGCTGGGTCCAGCTTCCCCTGCAGAGGATAAGGAGCAGATTTCATCCCTGATGGGTTTTCTTTTGGGTTTTTGATTGAAGGTCTCAACAGCAGCAGAAAGGGCTGATGTTTAGATGGAAAAGCAGCCTTGTCCACCGAACAACGCAGGGTAGGAAAACACTGTTCAGGTGGCATTTAAGGTAAATAACTAAGCTAAGAAACACTTGGGTTAAAATTGCACTTAAATTAGGCAGATTTAACGGGGAAGTGTTTCCTCTCCTGCTTCCCCATATGCGGAGCTAGCAGTGCCAGGTCATTCGGGTAACTTTGCCTGGTTGTGGCCTTTCATTAGCTTGTTTTTAAGGAACAGAAACTTCTCTGGTCTGGCTGCCTTGTGCTGTGTGTCAAGGGTCGTGGCTTGTGGCGCTTCTGCCAGCAGCAAGGCTCTCTGTTGAAGCAGAGGTGGGTCAGGCAGGTGCAAGACTGGGCACAGAGAGACAAAAGTCTGGTTTGTTAATTAACTTGGACGTGGATTGCTGTATTGGGCAATTTATTTTCACTGGGACCCAGAGGATGAGTGTACTCGGGGTGTCTTTGGCTTAGCAAAGAAATACAGCTGCTCCTTGCCAGGTCTGTGGGTAATGCCTACAGGAGCAGCTTTATAAATCTCACTGGGAGATTTATAAATTTATAAACCCTCTCCAAGTGGGAGACTTGTTTTGGGAGCCAGCCCCTGGTGCTGTGAGGCTCAGAGGAGCAATTTGAGCTCTGGTCGGGCTGCAGCAACCCGTAGCAGTTCTGGCATCTGCTGCTGGACCTCAAAAAGAAGATGCCCTGTAAGCAAGCACCAGCACTTCTCCCTTCCCCACCCGTCAGGAGGAAATACTTGAACGTCTTTCTGGCATTTTGGGGATGGTTTTGTCTCCTTCCTCTTCCCCTTTTTGCTCACCCCATGGAAAAGGGCAACGTGGCCGTGCCAGCAGTGCGGCGGTGACGATGTGCTCCAGCTTCTCCCTTGTTCCAGGGGGAATTTTGGCTGCTGCTTCATAGGAGGAAGAGATTCCTGGTGCTGGTGCTTTGGGAAACCTGAATGAGGCAGAGGACTTGGATTTGGGAACTGAATCTGGCATGGAACCGGGCTTCCCTCGGTGTCACCCAGCGGTGCCGTGGGGACTTCTTCCTGAGCCTTCAAGCAGCTGCTGCATCCCCCAGACGTGTGAGTTGTTTTCCTGGCCCTGCTGCCCAGCATTTTGCACTCAAAACCAAGCAGTCACTGGAACAGCACACCGAAGAATATTTATTCAAAGTGGATAACCTCATGGTGGGATTTTCTCGGCACCAGGGGGGACCTGGCTCTCAGAGGAAGGTGAAGGGTTTGCTGCCTAAGCGCAGGATAACAAGAATAATTTTCCTTGTACACAGCTCTCTTGGTGCTCTCGTATTTTACATGCTTCCCAAGGAGGATTTCGTTTCCATGTGCTACAAACAGAGCTCGTCCTGCTACGCTGTCCTGTCGCGAGCGGCCGATTGCTTGCAGTAGGGAAGCTGCTGCCGAGGTGTGTGCTGATGCTCGGCTTCGTGCGGCGAGGAGGAGAGGTCAGGCGTGAGTCTACCAGACTTTTTTCAAGCAGCAATGCTGAAATTTCCACATCTTGAGCAAAAATTGCCATTTAAAAATCAATCAGTGGCTCGTACGGCACTTTTTTAGTTCCGAATGTGATACCTGAAACCGTGACAGGAGGTTAAAAGCTGGTGTGATAACCCTGCTGCTGGCAGCAGCTGATGGGGCAGCACCCAGGAGTTCAGAGGTGCTGCAGAGGTAACGTCAGGTACTTTTGGGAAAGAATCACAGAATCAGGTTGGAAAAGCCCTCTACAATCATCTGGTCCAACCTCGAACCCACCACTGCCAAGTCCACCACTAAGCCACGCTACCAAGCTACATCTCCATGTTTCTTGAAGACCTCCAGACTCACCCACATCCCTGGGCAGCCTGTTCCAGTGCCTCACAACCCTTTCAGTAAAGAAATTTCTCTTAAAATCCACCCTAAACCTCTCCTGGTGCAGCCATTCCCTCTGGTCTCATCGTTTGGTGCTTGGGAGAAGTTTCACCCTGGCTTGCTTCAGTTTCCACTCCTCGTGTCCTAGCACGGTACTGTAATGTAATCACCTTCTCCAGGAGATAATCTACACGAGGCTGCTTGAAGTGATGTTTTAGGATTACTGTGCATCTCATCTTTAGTGCCTGGCTTCGTTTGCAACCAGCAGGGACAGAAATTTAGCCACAAGTCTCACAGAAGATGTCCAAGGATGCTGACACAGACCCACTTGCTTAAGGACCTGCTCACTTTTGTCTCCAAAGCTGTCTGTCCACAGGTTTGCCTAAAATTAAATATTCCCATGCATTCTTATGTATGCTTGTGGCTTCACATTTGGGAGCTGAGTATAATTTTGGATGAGAGAAAAAAAAAAAAACAGAAGACTTCCACCTAGCCTCATTCTATAAAGCTGAAAGCCCCAGCAGCGTTGGGTAGGACCCGGCCAGCACAAGAAGTCATCCTCACGACGAGCCTCGATGCGACCTCTTCCTTCAGATCCTTCCTGAAGGCCTCTGGAAGCGCAGAAATATTGCTGAAAGCTCACGAGATGTGCAGCGGAGCACTCCCCATGTCTGAATCACGTGGTGATAATCTCTTCAGCAGATGATGTGTTGTCGTTCTTGCTTCAGCTTGCGAATAGATCGGGAATTTCAAGACACATCTTAAAGCATTGCTTAACCAGAAGTAAAATCTGCCTTTCAAACCGTTTGCTGAACACCCACAACCCGCCAAATGATGATTTTTTTACATCTTTCTACCTTCTCTTGTCCTCCTCTCTCCTTCGTCCCTAGGGGTTTGGATTTTGTAGGGTTTGGGTCCTTCCTAGTCTGCAAACCCCACTGTGTTGTTCATGTAACGCACTGTGAACTCCGTTTCCTTTCTTTTCACATTTTAGGGTAGCTTCCCTTGCATGTCTATGCTTTTTTTTTTTTTTTTTTTTTTTTTTTTTCCCTGCAGCAGGGAACGAAAATCCTGAGTATTTTTGGAGAAGCGAGGAGCTGTCGCAGTGTCACCCACGCTCTTCGCGCGCGGCGCCGTAGGACGAGCACCCGAGCTCCCAGCAAAAGCCATCCATGCCCAAAGGCAGTGCCCCAGGAGAAAAGAGGGAAGCCACCAGAAGAAAATAGGGGAAATTCAGGGCAGCTCCTCGCTGCCAGAGCCTCAGCACTCGGCTTGAACAGAGCTGGAAGTGCCGGTGCTCAGGTTGATCGGCGCGGTGGAGCTGCAGCTCTCCAAGGTTGGGCTGGTAGAGGAGGATCACCCTTCACGGAGGTGGGTGGAGGAGGGAGGAGCAGGTCCATGCACGTACCTACGGGGGTTATTCACGGCGTTACGTGCGAGCTGAAGCTCGGGGAGAGGTGAGAAGCTGGGCAGCGAGGGAGGAGAGGCGAGGGTGATGCTGCCCGGACGGGCTCAGCCCCGCGGTGGTGCCGAAGGCGTCTGCAGATCTCCTTCATCGGGAAGAGGTGGTGGAAAGGAGGAGAAGAAAGGTTTTGTTGGCTCTCAGCAGAGCCTGTGGCCACGTTGGGATAACCCCTGGGCTCGGGAAGGCTGAAACCTCTGCGCCAGGAGGAGCTGCTGGAAAACAAAGGTCGGCCTCGGGTAGTTGGAGGTGGTCGCTGGGAGGGCTCCTGCTTTACCCAGGAGGGCAGGGGAAGGGCTGGCACTCCTCTGAACCCCACTGCTCTTCTTCCTGGGCTGCACAAGCTCAGAAATGGGGAGGGGATCTCTGGGAAAGGTAAAGGAGCATTTGGGACTGGAAGGGCACGGGAAAAGCAGCATCGGTGCAGGGCACGGATGGGAGATGCTGCTGGGGCTGCCCTGATGTTCTGTGGGATTCCTTGTTCAGTGATGTTCCGTGGGATGCCTTGTTGAGCCTTCAGGCTTGGAAAACGCGGCAGTGCAGCACGTGTGGATGAAATAACGTTGACTCGTAGCCTTTTGGAATTGCTGCCGGTGGTAGAAACAATCTGAAAATGTCTAAAACTACGTGAAAATTAGAAAGAATTAAAACTTTAGGCCTCCAGTTGGAGAACTTCGGGCCTCCAGTTGGCCGTCAGAGGGTTGGACGATGTCTTTGGGTCTTCTCTATCCCAACGCATCCCTGGAATTTATTGGAGAATTACTGTAACCGACTTGAAAAAGACTTAAAAAAGACTTAAAAAAGAAGCGTAGCCTGCATGAAATTATTGCATATGTTCTTTGTCTTGCATATTCCTATTTCTAGTATGATGATCCATGAGGAGACAGAAGCTGTTGTCTCTCTGTTTTAGAAAACAACGTGGAAGAGAAGTCTTTGTCAACCTAGCTGTTTTTGTTGCCTTTGCTGTTTTGCAAAGACGATGTCCGTGCTGTTCGTGTAGCAGCAGGAGCAACCCAATCTTCCCGTGATTGCTGCTGAGTAGGCAACAACTCCAGAGCAGAGAGATGGAGACACAAAATCAAATGATGGGGCCAGGCTCTTTTGGAAAATCCCTCGTTGACAGCCAGGTGTGGCACCTGAGACACTTCGATTATTCTGTCTCCTTTGTTGTTGTTTTCCAGATGAGAGAAGAAAAACTACACGAAGAAAAAGCTTCGGAGGAGCTGATCCACAGGCTCGTGCTGGATGACATGGAAGTAGGGAAAAGAAAAACGGAAGAGCAGCAGAAAAAAGACGAATCTGTGGTGCTCAAAGCGAGCCAGGAGTGTGTAAGTAAGCTCGTACTTGGCAATCCACATCAGAGACACTGTCTGGGGGGTGAAATTACTGCTGAGATTCAGTCGTGGAGCAAGAATTGCTTTTTTTAAAGCCTTTCTTCCTTTGACACTGGATGTTGACACTGGGTGCTTTCCAGGATTGACTTCTCTATAGCCTTGAAGGGGATGAGCTAACAGTTTATAAAGACCTGTGCTATTGAGAACTATTTTCCAAGTTATTTTTATGACTACAGACGTTCTGCTGGGGGTTTTTCTCCCCTTCTGCCCACCTCACTCAGAACTGGAGGTGCAGCTCTCCCAAACACATGGGTTAAACTGCAGAGGTGCCCACTCTATTTTGGGTATCCTCGGTCTTCAGGCCCACGGGTGTTCCTGTGGGCACATCTCCTGCTGAGTGGTGCCCATTTCTCATTTCAGCTGTGAGACTCCACAGGAAACGCTCTTAAGAATTAGGGATTGGCAGAGGATTATGTGGGCACTGAATCACCTCCTGTAGTATTTTTTGTTGAGGGATTTTCTCAAGCTTCCTGTCCATCCAGTGTCTGATCATTAAATTATCTTTGTTCAGTGAGTCACAGCCCTCCGTAGGAGCTGTGTGCTTATTTTTTGCCATTATTTATGCTTCTGCAACCAGCCTCTGAGCTGTTACGGTTCCAGTGAAGAGAATCCACGAGCGTTTACCTTGCTGGGAGGTTGCTTTCTTGGTTTATTTCCTCTAGGTGTAATCACAGCAGAGGCTTTTGGAATCTTTAATACCTCTGCAAGAAAGCCCTTCGTTTTCCTAGTGATTCTTTTTGTCGTACGTGTCAGCTAACTCTTCCTTGGTTGACTTCAGTTTCCCGAACGCCTCTCGGATTCGGAGAATGAAGAACCCTTCCAGGGCAAGCAAACGCATCGCTCAGCTTTCGTTTCCAAGACCAGTGCCTACTCCTTTGCCTTCCTTTCAGGGTAAGATGCTGAGGCTTGATTCGAGTTTATCAATGTCCATCACAGATGTAAACATCTTGTTCTCCTTGCTGTTCTTCTAAACGTACCTGAGAAGCTTTGAATTTATTAAAATCGGATCCAAATCCAAAATAGGCAATAACTTTTCTCAAATTTTAGCATTGGTAGAGTAAAGCATCTGTCTGATCACCTCCTGCCTGTTATAAAATCCTGGGGGTTAACACGTTTCGTGTTCATCCCATGATGCAGAAAAGTCATTGATTAGGTGTAAATCACAAAAATCATGAAAGAACAGAATTCTTTGTGTTAAACTCAAGCTTTGTTTCAAACAGCTCCTCCGTGAGACCTCACACGAGCAGCCCATGGGCTTCTGTAGTGCTGTCGTTAGCTCTGACCTTAATTAACTACAATTAGGGGAGGCGTTGGGGGGTTCAGTGGGGAGACCCTGACCAGACACCGGGGCTCTGGGGTGCTGTGGTCAGGAGAATTCATCCCGACTTCTGCTTCAGCTCCCTCGACCCGAAGGTTTCCCTGCCCAAAACCCTGGGCTCAGCAGCTCAGCGCTGCGGCAGCCCCAAGGAACGATGCAGGCAGGTCCCTTTGGTCCCTATTTCTGCCTAATAGGGAATAATTTGGCTGGAAGGGACCTTCAAAGATCATCTAGTCCTAGTGCTTTTTGTCGATGGCTTCATTTTCAGTCTGGTCTGGCTCGTGGTGTAGCCACACGAGGCGAACCATGGCCACGAGGCAGTGGGGATGAAGATGAAGAGGGTGGGGGACAAGGATGAGGTCCTGGCACAGGGGTGGGCAGCATCCAGCTGTCCCAGCAAGCTGGATTTAGGGCTCTGTCCACAGGGACGTGGTCAACTCAAGGCTTTTTGGGTGTCCTGTGCTCAGCCCCAGCCTCTCCCGGGACTGTTTGTCGTGCCGGTCCCGAGACGAGGAGTTCACATCAACTCCTATCAACTCTTATCTCGTATCAACTGCTTTCCAGGAACCTCACCTCCAAGGTGGAGAGGAGTCGCAGCTGCACTGACACCATCCAGGAGAGATCAAAGAGCAGGCAGAGATCAGCCCCAGCCAGCAAAACAAAGGTACGGCCGCTTCCACGGCGCGTGGCGGGGCGGGGAAGGCTTTGATGTCTTCCCTGCCCTTATCTGAGGTCATCCAACGCCAGCAATCTGCAGATACAAAGTCCTGGTGCTTTGGGGCGTTGCTGGTGCTGCGTTATTGCCCTGAGGCTGATCTGCTCCCTACAACTCATAGCAAAATCCTGCGAGGTTGGGAATTACAGAGCAGGAGAGCGGACGGCTGGCAGAGCTCTTTGTTGGCTTTGTGGCGTAATTGGAAGGGCTCTTTCACTCCTTTGTTTGGTAATTCATTTTCTTGCCAAGGCTGAATCTCTAGACAATTAAAGAGATTATTTTTTTTTTTTTAAAGTTTAGAAAAAAAAATCCTCTTTCTCCCCTATTCTTTCCAAAGCTGTTTAAGAGGAGCAAAACTCATTGCTCGCCTGGTGCGAGCGCGCTTTCTTTTGCACTTTCACTGAGCTCTCTGCCACGGGAAGAGTTGGCCTGGTCTTGCTTCCCTCAGATCCCACAGAAAAAGTGAATTTCCTGGTGGCTTCAGCTTTATCAAGGGTCCTGGTGGCTTTGGGCAGTGCAGCTTAGCAAGGGAACACCGGCGCTGGGTGTCACCGCATCTAAAGTGGGAGATGTGGGGATACAACATGCTCCGAGGCCGTGATACCTCTGCACCCATGAGGTTTTCTCCTCCCTCAACCACTGTGGTACAGGACAAAAGCCTCTGCAGCCTTTTGGAAGGTCAGCTTGGTTAGGAGATGACATTTGGGATCTGATGACATCCCCGTTGGTAGGTGAGGTTGACCCCAGTGAGCACCTGGCTGGCGTCCCCAAGGTTTCGGGCATGGACCTTGGTCAGTCCCGTGTTAAAAGCCTGGTCCAGTCCCTGTCGAGGCTGCCAGGAGATTAATTGAGCTCAAAGCACGGGATCTGTAACTACCCTGCCTCCCCAGGCTTTCTTTTTTTCCTCTTCAAATAGATGTTTCATGGGCCAGGCCAATGAAGAGTTGCCCTGCAAGGGTGTTCCACAAATCTGTTTTGACCCCAAAATCATAGAAACCACTCTTACTTTGGGTGCAGCAGGGCAGGGCTCCCAGGTTAGCAGCTGGATAAAATCATTTCACCTTGAAAAAATAGTAATGCCATTTCCATCAGTGCATAAATGTATTTGTGGCTGGGTTCTGCCGCATTCCGGGCGTAGGAGCAGCAGGAGGTGGTGCTGGAGATGCTCCTCGTAAGGTCTGCCAGAGCCCTTCCCTCCTGGTGGTTTGCTTAGGAGTGAGATAAACCCAGGCTGAGTATTTATTCCTTCCCTCCTGTGGGTTCATAAGGGACAAAAAACCCTTGAGGAGCTTCCCTTGAGGAGCGTGGCTTCCTCCAGCTGCCTCTCAGCTTCTTGCATTGCTTCAGGCTTGGTTTTTTTGGGTGGGATTGCTGCTTGTGTGAGCCCAGCAGCCCAAAGAACAGCTCTTCCACTAAAACAAACTCAAACCCTGGGTTATCCTGGGGTCTGGTGTCCCCTGCTTATGCCCTACATCATCCCTGCTGTGCCGTAAGCAGCGGCGGTGGCCGCTCCTCTCCCTCGCTTGCCCAAACCCTCCTCCCCGAGCAGCTTTGTGAGCGGTGCCGCCTTCCCTTTCAGGTCCCCGCCGTCACCAGCGCCTCGACGCCTCTGCTGGGCGTCCTGTCGTCCACCCAGAACCACCGCTGCCTCTCCGCCCCCGACCTGACGGCCGAGAAGCGCCCGGTGCTCAGCGCCGCCTCCTCCCTCCCGGCCCTGCACAAGCCGGAGCGCTCCATCAGCCCCGAGAGCAACGACAGCATCTCGGAGGAGCTCAACCACTTCAAACCCATCGTCTGCTCCCCTTGCACGCCTCCCAAAAGGCTCCCGGACGGCCGGGTCCTCAGCCCTCTCATTATCAAATCCACCCCGAGGAACCTCAGCCGCAGCCTGCAGAAGCCAACCACCTACGAGGCCAGCCCCAGGATACTGAAGAAGTGGGAGCAGATCTTCCAGGAGCGCCAGGTGAAAAAGACTCTCTCCAACAAAGCCACCCTTACGTCCTCGGCTTCGGAGCCCGGGGAGGACCCCGCGGGTCCCGACGGCACCAACCCGTGCCACCGAGAGCCGCCACCACTGCAGGATGAGCAGCTCCCCCCTGATCCATCGGGAGGTCCTCGCCCCGAGCTGGATTTCTTCCCTTCCATCAGCCAAACGACGCCGGGAAGAGGGAGCGAGAAACCCAGAGATCCCCAGGCCTTACTGACGGGCGAGAGCCTCGCCTCCCTCCACCCGCGCCTGCCCGAAGCCCCCGACCCCAAAACGAAGGCGGCGGTGGAGAAATCCTCCCTGCCCCTCGGCCCTAAAGCCCTGAGCAGAAGGCTCGTGGGGGTGAGCGCCGCGCTGCCCGACGGCGGCGCCCTGGCCGTCCCCGTCAAGCCGCCGGGGAAAAAGCAGCTGAAATACCTGAGCAGCGGCGAGCAGATCCACGTGAAGAACAGCTCCTTCGAGGGCATCATCGGCGAGCAGCCGCTGGCGCTGCGCCGGGGGAGGAAGAGGCGCTGCAAAACGAAGCACCTGGAGCACAACGGCACCGTCAAGAGACTGCGGCACGCGGCGGGGGACGCCGGCTTGGCCCCGGAGGAGAGGCTGGTGCGGGAGGTGGAGCAGAAGCTCCAGCAGGAGGAGGAGGACAGGAGGCTGGCCCTGCACCTGCAGAGGATTTTCGACAGCGAGAACAGGACGGTGGAGAGGAGGAAAGTCCGGGTGGACCGCTACCTGCTGCGCTCCAAGAGCACGCTGGGCGCCAAGTAGTAGCGCCGCCGGGCGACGTTGCCTTTCTTAGAGGACGATGAGGTTTCTGGGATTGTCTTAGAGGAAAGCTATTTTTTTGTCATGCTTCCACCCACACCATTGTTTTGTTTCTGTTTTTGTTTTTTTTTTGTTTGTTTGTTTTTTTTCGTTTTTGGTGGTAAGGCATTTGGAGGTCCAGTTCGGAGAGAAGCCAGAGTCCTTACAGATTTCAAGAAAAAGGGGAAAAAATAACAAAAAAAAAAAAACACAAAAACTCCTCCAGCCTTGGCTGGTCCATGGGTCTGAAAGAGGTCCCTCAGCCCCCCGAACACACTGCAACGCGGGTGCCTGTGGGGTTCCCCGAGCTAGGAGGGTTTTATGGGCAGCCCCCGGGGTCCTGGGTCCTCAGCACCCCGCTCTGAGCAGGGGTTGGACCAGACGGACCCAGAGTTGCCTCCAGCCTCAGCCTCTGGGTGAATGTTTTGAGGTTATTATTTATCTTTTGAGGTTATTGAGGTTTTTCTCACACGAAAGACCTCGTCCAGGCGTTGCCTCGCCATCTCCATGTGCCAGGGGCACCCGGAGCTCTGCTCGTGGGGAGGAAAGGAGGTCCTGGGAGGAGCGCGCTCCTCTCCGCCTGCCCCTTTCTCCTGATGCTGCGGTGATCAGATTTAATATTATCAGAATATTTGTGCATCCTGGCTGGATTTAAGCTTAAACCAGGCGGGCTGTTGGCGAGGGAGGCCTTGCTTTGTGCTGCTGTAGTGGTGACAGATGAATGCGCCTCGCTGGCTGCACAAGCTGAGGTTGCTTCATCAAGTAGGAGGCCAAATGTAGCAAAGAAAGGATGTAAAATCAGGATTTTACAGAACATTTTATGTTCGTGGTAACGATAGCAGGAAGCTTGAGCTCGTGCAGCTTTTCTCCCAGGGCTTCTTCTCCTTCCTGCTAAGGGATCCAAGGGGGAAGGAAGGGAGGAGAAAGGAAGGGGGACGCTGGCCCTAAGAAGGAGATGGCGGGTGCTCTGCAGGCTCTCAGCACCCCTAAGCCCTTTCCCAGCACCCGATGAGTTCCTGGCAGGGGGTTTTGGGGCACGCGGGGTGCCATCTGCCCTCCCCGTGCCCTGAGCTTGTCACCCACAGGTTGGAACCACTACGAGAGCTCAGGCGAGCGATACACTACAGATTTCCACCTCGGGGCACGAGGTCGGGCACGTCTCTACCCAGACGTGGCCTCTGGTTGCAGCCGTCCTCCGGGCTCTGCTTCCTTTCACCTCTCTTCCCCATCCTTTGGGGTGATTCCTTGGGTTATTTCTGGTAATCGGGCTCTAAAAGTGCTTGCAGTGTGTTCGCTGGGGACCCTTGGTGCCAGGGGACAAGGGACATTCCCAGGATGGAACCGAAGCATGGGTTGAACGCCCCGTGCCCACGGCACGAAGGGGTTGTACAGACCCAGAAAATTGTCGTTGCCCAAATTCCTCCCGAATTTATCTTAAAAATGGCCCAATTTCTCCCTTAAAAAAAAACAAAACAGGAACTAGGAACTGGTTTTGTTTTTCTCTCCCAGCACACTCGTGGTAACTGCAAGGACCCTGGCGCGTTTTCCACCTCGAACTGGATTTTTTTAAAAGAAAAAAAAAAAAAAAAAGAAATCTTATATTTTAATGGATAAAATTTATATATTTTAAATACTATATTTCAACAGATCGACACTTTGGTTTTGAGAAATCTTATAGCAAGGATTCCGTAATATATATCTCTATCTATATAAACCTGTATCTCCTTACACACAAACTACTGGATGGCCGAAGCCCTACACAGCCCGGGTCGCTGCTCCTCGCACGGTGCTGGCGCATCAGGCGCGGCTCTTCGGACTCGAACCGAATCCTGCTCACGTACCCGGCGGTGAATTGGGAGGAAACGGAGTCGTGAGAGCCCGACTGGACCTAGGAGAGCGGCGCGGAGACGAGGAGCCGTGGCCTGAATTCGCCCTCTGCAGCGGTTTCTGAAGAACGAGCTCAGGATGCAAACCCACAGCTTTTACCCAGAATTTCTTATTATTTTTTTTTCCCCCCTGCTATTTTAACTTAAAGCGTGCACTTCCTGAGTTCATCCAGGTTTATTATCAATCATACAAATCCCCTGGGCTCTGCCCTTTGCCTGCGGTTAATCCCTTGAGCCCCGAGCAGCCTTCCCTCGACGGTTTTCTCCTTTCTGGCTGTGCTGGTTCCCTCCGTGCCGGTGCTGCCAGCGCTCTCTGAGCAAGCCTGCACAACCCAAACTACGTTTACAGGGGGGTTACACGCTGAATGTATCCTTTCCCCCTCCTAAAAACAATTTTGAAGTCCAATGCACCAGGCCAGTGTCTTCAAATATCTTTTTTTTTTTTTTTTTTTTTTAAAAAAAAAAAGGAAAAAGGTTATATAAATATTTAGGGGTTTTTTTGTGTTCATTTTCTTGACCTCTCGCGGAGCTCTGTGCCTGCAGGATCCCAGCCTGCTGACTTCAGCCTTTGGAGAAAACCACGGCTCGATGGCAGCTGCTTAAAGGTGGAGGCAGAGGCTGGCAAGGTCCCGCTCCCCATCCAGCTCCCGGCGAGCTGCTGGCCTCGAGTCCCCCCACGTCGCTGCCAGGTTCGGGGATTCGGGGTGGTTTGAAGCGACGACGAATGTCTTCTTAATTTAACGCCGTGTGAGGTCATTGGAGCTTGCACAAAAAAAAAAAAAAAAAATAAGCAAAGAATTGTACATAACTTCATGTGAAAGAGCAGAGATTCCCAGCCTCGCGCACTGCAACAGGCAGGTGCTTCCTTTGCATGCCATCCGAGAAGCAAAATATTTCTTGCTGGATGCAGCTCAGGATCTGCAGAGGCCCTAAGATGACACCGAGCGTTTCTTGATGCTTGCTGGGCAGCAGTTTCTCACCCTCCTCCTTCCTGCAGCCGCCTTCTCGCCGGGACAGAACCGTCCTCGCCGGCTGCGGGCGCTGCGCATCTTCCCACCACGTGGAGCTGTCCTCGATATCCCACTCCTAGGAGCAAAACCAGGGCAAAAGCTGGCTCGAGGCACCCCCCCGGGGCTCGAGGCACCTCCCTGAGACCCGAGGGGGCGATAACCCAGCGGCCGAATCTGCCAAAGACGCCGCCGGACTCCGCAAAGCACCTCGGACTCCGGGGAGCTCTCCACACCACCAGTAAAATTCCGTGCTTGGAGTTGGCGAGGACAGCCACCCGAAGGAAAAGTGCCAAAAAAGAAAGGCTCCCACGAGATGATTGTATGATGATGTTCTATAGTCTCAGTATTTTTTTTCCCTCCACACGCTATTGTACATGCAGCGCGCCGTAGTCCTGAAGCATCGCCTGAACACGCGCTTCTGTGTATGTGAGCGAGGGAAGCAAGGGGGAGGTAGAAGCCTTAAAGACTCGCTCCCGCTTTCAAACCAGGCCTTCAGCGCTGCTTTGAGAACCCCGCGGAGCTCCCAGCTCCTCGCTGCTCAACAAAAAGCCTTCCCCTCGCTCCTTTTTGGGGCTCTGAGGGGCAGGAGGGATTGCTCCTCGCCGTCGGCGGCGCTCGGTGAAGCTGGGCCGTGGCAGCAAGCTCCAGGCGTGGTGCAGCTCTGATAAAAACGGTGCAAAGCTCGTAAAAACCTTTTCTCTTTCCCCTCACCTTTCAAGCACGGCGAAGCATCCAACGGCTCTCGAATTAGCTCCTCACTATGCAAACAGGGAAATCTTCGACTGCTGACCAAGGTGGGGGGGGGTTGCGTCTGCCTGGTTTTTCTCGGTGTTTCCTGTCAAACTGTTAAAAAAACAAAAAACAAAGCTAGATGTTGCTGCACTTCTCTCCCGCCGCGCTTGCAATCGTGCTTTAGTGTTCTCCTCAGCTCGCCGTCGGGAACGCCGCTGCGGTAAAAGACTGCGGTCGTTTTTTGGGGTCTCAGCTGAACCTCCCCCCCTGTGGCTTCCCCCGAATGTTTTAAAAGCGCTGGAAGTTACCGGGAGGCCGTTCACTTGCATGTGTAAATGTGGGTGCAAAATGACACGCAGGCGTCCGTCACGTCGTCGTGGCTTCTGTGGTGTGGACCGGAGCGAATCCTGCTCGTGGGCGCTCGTCACAAAGCAGCCCCGTGGACTCGAACCTGCAGGACGGAGGCAGAGGTTGAAACAGAATAAAAGCAGGTTCTGACAGCGAGCTGCCTCTTTCTGCTCGAGTCGCTGGGCGGGGAAAGCAGCACGATGCTCCTGCGGGCTGCTCTGAGCGGGTTACGGGTGGCCCTGGCTGGGTGAGGCTGGTGATGAATATTTTGGGGGAAAAAAAGGGGTGAAGGTGAGTATAATGACAAAATCATCATGTAGTTAAGCAGGCAGGGGGTGCTGCTTATCCTCCACGTCTCCCCTCATCCCTATTATCTGCCCGACCCCTTGGCTGCATTGGTGCAGCTCTTTTCGGGCTGGATTTGGGTTTTTAACGACTGTTTTTGGGCTCAGCTCCCCAAGCACATTCAGGTCCAGCAGGCAGAGCCCCGGGGCCAGCCTTGCTCTGGTGACAACAGGGACACGGTGACATTCAGAGCAGGCAGGGCGGGCACCGTGCTGCTGCTCACGGCTGCCAAAACCTCCCCGCAGTGCCCGGGGAGCGCGGCAGTTCTCCTACAGGTCGGGTTGGTGCAGGGATGGGGAGCACACACCTTATTTACAGGAGCTGCAGAGCATGACAGCGAGCAAACAGTTTTCCCGTGCCACCATCGAAGCATTCCGGGTGTGCTGGTGAGGTGTTTGGGTGCTTTTAAGCTGGAATTTGCTGGCTGAGAGCCTCGGGTGAACCTTTTCCCTGCTCTCGATTTTCCAATCTCGGGAGGGGAAAAATGATTCCAAATAAGTTATAAAAAAAAGAACAACTTTTATCCAAGAGGACAAAGATCTGGGTGCTTTATTCAAGCACTGGCTGTGCCGCAGCCTTCCCTTTGGGCACCTTCTTGGCCCCTTTTTTCCCTCGCAGCTGCAACTTTTCAGGGCTCCCCTGCTTGGAAGCTGCCTCCGCCAGCAGAGCTTTGATCACCGGCACCTCATCCGAGAGCCTGGCCGTGCCCGGGGCCGGCTCCTCGCCGCTCTCAAACACCTCCTGGAGCTCCTCCATCAGCCTCAGCGCCTCCCGGTACGTCCTGGGGCTGGATTTCCTCTTCTGCAAAGCAGACGCTGGAAAAGGTGGGAGCAGAGCGATGGATCCTGCCAGCAGCCCCAGCCCCGCCAACCCAGGGGGCTTGGGGAGCAGGGCTGGGAGAGGTCCTGAGCAATTCCAGAGGGAATACAGCTGTCTGCGTGGCCTCTTAGAGCCTAATTTATTCCCTTTTCCACTATTCTTTCCCCAATTATTGCAAGGGAAGGGAACAGCACTGGGAGGAGCCAGGTAGGAAACGTGGGCTCGTGCTAGCGGTTCAGGATCGTGCCGCCACAGGGGCTGGGACAGATAAAAGTTGGCCAGTGCCCAAAGACCCAAATCCTGCATCATCTCAGGGGCAAATTCCAAGATTTTTTCCCTCTGAGACTTTTATTCCAAGATGGTTTCCTTCTGAGATGGGTATGGGTTACTCCCAGTTGTAGGGTTACTCCCAGTTGTGGGGTTACTCCCAGTTGTGGGGCCCAGAGCCTCCAGCAGTGTCTGCTCTGCATTTCCTCCTCCACAAACCCACAGCTAGAGCACCAGGGGCAACACTTTTTGGGCCTGAGGGGCTCAGGGACGTGGGGTGAGGCTGCAGCAAGCAGGGGAGCCTCCGTTCCCAATACCCGCCGAGCTCGGGGACACCTTTTTGTTCAGATCCTGCCCCTAAACCTGTGGTGAGGTGAAGAGGAGAGAGTGGGAGGGTGGGCACATACCCAAGGGGACGCTGGTGACGGTCGAGGTGTTCCTCATGGCCATCAGGATCCCTTCCAGCACCTCGGCTTTCGTCTTGCGGGCGGGAGGGCCGGGCATCCTCCCGTGCTGCAGGGAAGGAAGAGCAGGAGGCTGCAGCGTGCCTGATGTCCAGGGACACGATCTTCCACCTCCTTCTCCTGCTCCCTCTCCCAAATTAACACAATCCTGTGCTTCTGCAGGAGGTGGGTGAGATGGACTCTATTTTTTTGGACCGAGCTGGGCCATTTTAGACACTGACCTAAGATTATCGATGTATTAAGGAATACGGGAGCAGCTTTCCACCACCCCAGAGCTGCACTGTTGCTTCAGGGGCACTTCCAGACACCAATAGCACCAACAATGCTGTTCTTCCTTCAGCATCTGTTCCCTTTACCTTTTTCCGAGGCACGTAGGGCTTCTGCAAGCAGTCCAGGCGTGGCTTGGCATCGCGGTAAACCAGGGGGTGATTCAGGATGTAGTAGAGCGCCTGCACGTTCTTCTGGATCCCTGTGAACCAAAGGGAAAAGGGGACAACAGCAGCTTTTGCTGCTCCTTTCTTGCTCAGAGCAGACCAAAGCGCTCAGCAGCCTGCTAAGAGCCCTCTGCTCTCCTCACTCACCAACTGGCTCGATAAAATCGGGGTCGGTGTCCCCCCCGAGCAGCTCCTCGTAGCCCTTGTAGCGCTCTGGAACAGCCCGGGGGGTCTCTTCCTTGCCTTGCTCGCTCCTCGTCTCCAGCCTGTCTTCTGCCACGGGTCGTGGCCGGGGCCCAGACACGTCCTCCACCTGGGAGAAGCAAAAACAAAGGGTTCACGGCGGCATTTTCAGAAGGAAAAATCAACCAGAGCCTGCCCTGCTGGGGTCAGAGGTGTCTCCTGGTGGCCCTGAGCCACGCAGCCACCACCTCACGGTGGGAGCGGGCACGGGGAGGGGAAAGGGTCCATCCCCATCCTCTGCAGACACACACCTGAGTCATGAAGAAGGCTTCCACGTCCTCCGGGGCTGTGCTGGGAGGCCTGGAGCCACATTCCCCATGGCCCAGCACCCCCAGCTTGCTGCTGCCACCTTCCCTGCTCAGCGCTGCAGGCGTGGGGCTGAGGGGAGGCAGCAACCGGGGCAGATTCGGAGGCCCAGCTCCTCTCTCGGCTGGCAGAGGCTTCAAGGTTTCAGCAGGAGCCTCCAGCGGCTGCTTCTTGACCTTGGGGAGATGCGACGAGACCTGGAGGGACACGGAGGCATTCAGGGGACAGCCCAGCAGCAGCTTCAGCCCCCCAGGAATCCCTCGGAATAGGCCAAGGGGCAGGATTGGACCCAAAGACCCAGTTACAAACCTCGTCTGGGCAATGAGGGAGGAACTGAGGGTTGGACACCCCAGCCTCATGCGGAATAAAGCCCCTCCAATCCTTCCCTCCAGCCTAACCAACCCCACTGGGGTCCTAAAAGCTCTTCCCGTGCCCCCCCTGCCCCAAATACTGCAGCCAGGGTTTTGTCCCTGCCCTAGGACAAACCCCTTTTTCCCTGCCTCACCTTGCGGCTGGCTTTGAGAGGGATGGAAAAGTGCCAGCGCCCCGCAGCCAGGCTCCTGTGGCGAACGAGTTTAATCCCCAACCTCTGCTGGAGGAGCCGGGTCAGCAGAGGCGGCTGCCCTGTTGGAGGCAGGGGTTCATCAGGATTTATCCCCTCGGAAAGCTGCTGGAGGAGGAACCTTGGATCTTCGGGGGATAAACAGTATTTGGGGAGCAAAACTGAGCCTGAAACTGCATCGTTGCAGTCCTGGTGGGGATTTTAGGGGCTTTAGTGGGGCCAGGAGCAGCAGCAGGGCGTTGAAACAGCATTGCAGGAGCCCTGCTCATGGTGTTGCTCTTTGGCAATGGTTAAAGCACATTTTTGGGGGCCCTGGGCCAGCAGGGCAGGGGTGTCCAAACACCAAGTGACAATGACAAAGGGGTCCCTGTGGCAGAGAGGGGACAGAAGGAGGGCCAGGAGGGCAGGAGCACCCCAGGGAGCCAGGTTCACACTGTACCGCTCCGGGTGGTGGTGAGGGGGTTGTTGTGGAACGTCAACTCCTTCAGCCTCGGGAAGAAAGCCACGGGTAAGAGGGCTGTCTCAGCTGCAATCTGCAAGAGAAAACGATTTACCACTCGCTCTGAGCAGCTGTCAGCAAGTCGGTAGAGTTTCATCCCAATCCTCCCACAAAAACACAGCCCTCCAACGCATGGGGACCCCAGCCCTGGGCAGATGCGTGCAGCAGGGAGGAGAGGAGGTGGAGGGAGGTGGCATCCCTGAAATAGAGATGTTTGCAAGCAAGCAGAGCTGCACGATCACACCGCAGGGGATTGGGGTGGTTTTACCCTGCTGGGCAGCTCCAGGTTGCCCAGAGTGTGGCAACTCACTCTGCTCTCTCACTCAAAAGAGAGTGAAAGACTGTCCTCAAAAGAAGAGGGGAGGGAGAAGAAAGTGTGCTGGGAAATAAATAAATTAAAAAAAAAAAAAAAAGGCTCATGGGTTGAGATAAGGATAATTTAATTGAAGGGAAAGGAAAGAGAGGGAAAAAAGGAGAGGGAGAAGGAAGAGGAGGAAGATGAAGAAGAAGAAAAAGACAAAGACAAAGAAGACAAAGATGAAGAAGTCAAAGAAGAAGAAGATGAAAAAGAAGAAGAGGAGGAAAAAGACAAAGGAAACAGAAGAAGAGGAAGAAGATAAAGCAGGGGTTTAGACAATCTGAGCACAATTCAGCTCCCTCGCAGGTGTCGTGTCCCACCTGAGTGATGCTGGATGCCTGAGATGTCCCCGTCAGTGGCAGATGGACACCAGGGAGAGCTGTGCCCCTCTGCCTCAGGGGCCAGGATATCACCAAGGGAACTAACCTGGGGCTCAGGCAGCTGAATCTGTGCACCCACGCAGAGCCACGGGGCCCAAATCACCTTGTTGAAGGCCAGGCTGAGGCGCTGCAGTTCAGGAAATGGAGCACAAATGTCTCTGCGCACGGAGGGAGCAGGCAGAGTCTTCGAGGCAGGTGGTCCCCCGTCCCTGGAAACACCCTAAAGAGAGGAGGAAGAGGGTGAGGCACCGCTCCAGAGGCTCTGCAAGACACGGCAACACCTCCACGAGCACTGAAACCATTAATATTGGTGCTTCCCCAACTGCTACCTGCTGTGCTCCAGAGCTTGGGCTTGTGGTGAAAGCCTCTGAGGTGGGAACCAGGCAGAGAAAGGCAGCACATTATCAGTCCAAGGCTCCAGACCAGCTGGAAAATGGTGTCTCAAAGCACAAAACCCCTTTATAACCACGGTAAGGTGGTGACTCTGAGCCAGCTGGTGGCAGTTGGGTGGCAGCTTTGTTCATTCCACAGTTGGTGGCAGATTGTGAAAGGGCCTTTAAAATATTTCCTTAGGAAACCAGTGCTCGTTCAGCAGGGACACGGCAAGGGGAAGCCAAGAGCTCTCATTTCCTTCCTGCCGTGTGCCTCAAAAGCCCTCAGAAGCCTTCACATGAACTCCAGGCACCTGAGCTTCGGTCCTTACCCGAGCTGCAGAGCTCACTGCCCCACGCAGGGAGCCTCCGTGTGTGTGTTTGCATGAGGAAAGAGCTACCCAGCTTCCATTTGAAAGCAATGCAAGTTTAAGCTCAAATATTTAAGGAAAAACTTACTCCTGATCTTCCTTATGGCAGACAATAATTACTTGCAGCTCCCAGAGTCTGGGCAGTACTGGTGAGCTTAAAAAAAGGGGTTGAGAGAGAGGCGTGGGGAAGGGAAGCTTTGGAGCCTGCACCCCAAACCACAGCTCAGCCAACGGTTCTTACCAGCACCGGGCATCCTCGAAAGCCAGAATCAAGCAGGACCTCTGCAATAAAACACAAAGGGAGGGTTTGGGTGTGTAGTGCATGAAGCTGAGGGCTCAGCTGGCCCCGACCTGGAAAAGCCAGGCTTCAACCGAGCCCTCTCCCACCAAAACAGCCTCAGCGAGGGCAGGGAGAGGCGTGCACTGCTCACCCCTCCTGGCTGGATCCCCGTTGTTCTGTGACACGGAATATTCAAGCTGCCCTTTCTTCCCTTCCAGCTCTTCTGGCACCTCTGTGCCCTGGTGCTGGGGCTGCTGCCGGAGGCTGCTCAGGGACTGGTACCACTCTGCCCTAAAAGTGCCATCGTCCAGCGCGGGGTGGAGGGAGAAGTGCCTGCTCTCTGCTTGGTGCAGGTAGGGGACCGCTGAAATCCCGTTTCTGTCCAGATTCAGTTCCCTCAGGCTAGAGGAAAGAAGAAATGCAAACACACAAAGCCATCTGCTCCTCCTGGCAGCCGCAGGGCAGGGAGCTGGCCCTCGAGCTGCCTCCTCGCTGGGAGCCCAGCAGCAGTGCAGAGCCAGCCCGAAACCCCCGTCCTGCTGCCCCAATCCCCTCCTCTCCTGACGCATAAAATCCAAACCCTGAGTGTAACATCACCACTGCACTTACCTGGGGCCACAGGAGAGCTCAGGGAAGAGCAGAAACCCAAAACTCTGCACGCCACTCTCCCAGCCGCAATTTCTTTTGGGAATATCCTGGCAGAGCCAACAAGCCAGACCCCATTCCCACCTCCAGGTCACCAGGTGACATCAGGACCTCCTTGCACTCTACCCAAACCCTTCACAGCTCAGCTGAGGGGCACATCACTGCCCCCTTCCTAGTGGCTCCTCTCTGGCTGAACCACGAAAGCCCATGTTAAAGAACAGGAGCTGATCCGCAGCCTTTCCTAGTGCTGCTGCGCTGGAACTAAGGACAAATTGGGGCAGAAAAGGGAAAATGGAGAAAGCAACTGCTGCTTTCTCATATCAGACCTGGAGATCAGCAGACAGCCAGGGCAGGATCTGATTTAGCGGCCATCTGCTGGGTTTGGCTGTTTGCTACCACTCAGTAGCATTTGGGAGTACACAGGGAAGGACCCGAGTGAATCCCAAAGATTTGGGGTTTCTTTTAAAGGTTGTTCCTGTGCGGCAGCTGATGGAGAGAGCCGCCAGCCCCCAAAAGCCAGCGCTGCTGCTGCCAGGTGCTGGCTTACCTGCAGAGATTAGAGAGGCTCACGAAGACACTCGGGTCTGACAGGTGATTGTCATCCAGCACCAGGACCTCTAGAGATGGAAACCTTAACTGAGCAGCGCTGTGAATACAGAGAGGCTCGTTAATAGCAAGAAGAGTCTCATTAATAGCTCATTAACAGCATACTCAGGCAAAGAGGGGTGAAAAACACATCATCTGAAGTTGCTGGGGGAAGATTATCTATCTACTCCCTCCTCTGAGAGACAGGGCTGGGGCTGTCTGCATTTTTTGAAGAGGAAACTGATATCCTACCCTAAAAGTAGCTAAATCCAATCAATCTGAAAGGCCACCTAGCATCCCCTGGGCACACCAGGAGCTCCCAAAGCCCCGTTTGCTGCTTGCACTCACTGCCAGGAGCCTGCCAGGTCCGGAGGCAGGGTCCGAAGCCCGTTGGCCGTCAAGCGAAGGATCTTGAGCTGGGACAAATCCCCCAACGTCCAAATATCCTCAGGAGATAAGTTGTTATAGGAGAGATCCAGGTCCTGAAGGAAACAGAAGAGAGCAGCCGCTGGAGCAAAGAACAATTATCTGCTGGCTTTCCCCAGGTGGATGTTAAATCCTTACAGAAAACCTTCCAGCACGCTACCTCCCACCCCAGGGTGACACCGTGAGGGTCTCTGATGTGCAGGGACTTCACAGGACCTCGGCAGAAGGGCTCAGGGCTGGTCACTCGTGTGACAGCAGCCAGGAAAAAAACAGGGAACAGCCCCTGCTGGGAGCTCATGCACGATATGAGACTTGAGGTTGAACAGCAATAGTTTTCTGGGGCGTTACAATAGGCTGCATGTCCCTGGCAGGAGCTCACGGCTCTTTCCAAATCGATTTAATGGGCTTTTCTGACAAATCTTCCCAGAGCTGTCTTCTCCAGGCTGTCAGCAAACAGGATGCTGGGTGCTGGTCGAGGATGAAGCTGGGATCGGAAAGGGCACCGTAAGAAAGGGAGATGTGATGGGGAGTGACACAAAAATGGGCCCATCCCCACCTTTCACGGCCGATGCCAGCGACCAGGCTGCTCAGACAGAGGCACTCAGGGCTGGCCAGGATCCAGCCTGGCCTCACAAGCCTTGGAAATTCAATTCCAGCACCTGGGCTTGTGCTCACGGACTGAGTCACACGCTGAGCGAGCTACCAAAAGCACATTGGAGGCACTTTGGAGAAGCTCTCCCACGTCTTGTGGGTTTTGAGACCTCCCAAAGCCTGCAGGCAGGAGGGAGGCCAGGACCACAGCAGCGCGGTGAGCCACGCTGTCAGAGCCTGCAGAGCCGACCGCCAAGCCACAAACCATTCTTTGGATGAGCCGAAAAAGAAGCTTTTGAAGGCAGAACTTCCCAGCCAGCAGCAATCACAAACTGTAAACAGTGAGAGAGAAATCCAGGCAGGGTCACCTCCCTGAAGAGAGCAAACCTCGGTGAGGTCAGGACCACTCCAAGCTGGAGGGAGAAGACAACATCCCGGGCACATTCCTTGTATTTAGGATCCTTTTTGTCCCTTTTTACTTTTTTTAAAACAAACAAGCAAAAAAAAAAAAAGACTTTTCTGCTGTAGAAAGGCAGCCTGTAACTCAGGGATACTGCACAAACCTACCTGGAGAGGAGGACAGGATGCAGGGAGGTAGAGCAGGGCATGGAGGAGGATGGGGATCTGCCAAGGATCATACAAAATTGGGTGAAGGATGACACCGGTGACTGAAAGCCTGCCTGGCACTGCCAGGATGAGGGTCCGTGAGGAATAAAAGAAGGGTGGAAGTGAGGAGGACAACAAGATCTACTGTGGGGAGTCTATGATGGGCTGAGTGGGGAGGATCCTACAGCAAAGGGGGTTGGCACGTGACGGGGAAACAAGGAGTAAAGGGCCGAGTAGTGGGCATCTGTGAGAGGAAGCAAGATGTGAAGGTCCCTGAGGGACAGCAGAAGAGATGTCCTGGTTTCACAAGGAAGCAGGACGAGAGGATTACCCTGAAATTTAAGAGAACTCACACTGCAGGGACACACGCCAATGCTACGCGTTAGGCTTCGGTGCTATGTGAAGAGGGAGGAGATGAACAAAGTCTCAGGTCACCCCCATCTTACTTCTAAATGCAGGAAGTCTCCAGCAGTGATTTTCAGATTTCTTAGGCCATTCAAGGAAAGTTCCAGCTCCCGCAGCCCCGGAAACTTCCGAAATGGCTCTGCAAGAGGAAACAGTCCAGTGAGTGAAGACCAGCAGTAACAGAACAAGCCAGGTCCCATCCGGGTCTGTCATGGACCAAAACCAGCAGGAACAAGCAGGACACTGTAATACTCTATAATTACCAGTTGGCAGATTCAAAACAAAATGCCAAATCAACTAGACAATTGTCCCTACCACATAAAACGCCCCAACAGCCCACTCCTTAGACATCTGGTTTGCTTTCGTGCATTTCCTTCCTCCCCCAGCTGGATTGTTGCTCAAAGTTACTGACAGCACATTTAGCTTATATGTTTTACTAGTCATAAACAGATTTCCTTCCTTCTTATTCAAATGAACTGAGCCCATGACTGGATTTGGATTCACCTCCCAGCTCCCCCATTAGCCTTCTGAGCCTTTGGGACAAGTTGTTTCATTATTCCGTGTTTCTATATATTAAGTGGGGATTTTCTCTGTAAAGAGCTTTGTTTCTAATAACAAAAAGGGTACCACAGTGGCACGCGATTATCATCACTAAAGAGGGAATTAGTGCAAGGATTTCAGCTCAGTAACAGAAAGGAAGCGATTCTGCAAAGAGCTGTATGTGTACCTGAAAACTCTGTAAAGCTCTAGACCCGAGTTTAGACAAGCATAAGCTGCCCTGGCTTGAAAAGCAATATTTGCTTTTTGTTAATGAAAAATAAAAATAAAAAAAATATTTTTTACCTTACCTAATGTCAGCAGGTTTTCAGCAGCATTTATAAAAGCAACACAATCAAATTTCTCAAAATCATCTTCTTTAGCCTGGAAAAAGAAATAGATATGTATATTAAAACCAAAGCAAAACAAAATGAAACAAACAAAAGCTGTAAACTGCTCTGAAACGAGTGGGTCTCTCCATGTCTTGTAATGCCTAAATCATAGCACTTTGTTAGGTCTTCCTTTGGTTTTCTGTCTAAGGAGAGCATTTAAAGCACAGCTAACTCGGTGGCTGGCTTCCAGAAGACCTGGATTAGCTGAGCCCCAAAGCAAAGCCCCCTCTGTGCCCCCACTGCTGACCTTGTTCCCCTGCACATCATGGGGCTCCTGGGCCACAGCTGATGCCCACAAGTTCCGAGGTGTTTTCTCTGATTTCTGGACTAATGTAGTATTTTTTTTTCAACTTTCAAGGCAGTTCCCTAATATTTCTTGAGCCTCTGATACTCACAGAGACCAGATTTTGGCTGCTTATGTTCGCGGAACACAGGTCAGAAGGGTTCTTCAAACAGTGGTGCTTCATCTGGAAATAAAAAAAAAAAAAAAAAAAAAGAAAAAGGAAATGTTAAGCCCTGCATCACAACTGTAAGCAACCTCGTATGTCTCTTCCTGGGACCTGAACCCCAAAACCAGACCTCAGGTGTCCCCCTCCTCATGGAGCGATACCCCCAGGTGAGGGTAGCACCTGGAGCCTTGGTTGGGTCACAGCAAGGGGGAAGAAAGTAGCAGGGAGATGAGGAGGGAGAGGCTCTCACCAGAAATGGCTCATCCAGGACATTGTCTTCATTATTTTCTTCCACAGAGGCAGAATGTGGAGGCTTTCTCCTCTGCTGTGCTGTCTCCCTGGTGGTTCCTGGTTCAGCCCAGGCCCGCGGGGTGGCTATGGGTGCCAGTAGCCAGCGCCCAGCCCCTGGCACAATGAAAATGCACAACAGAAATGCACGGATATAAAATGCTGAGTGACCATATATTTAAGATAGGAACATGAAAGCTGCAGCCACAGCCACAGGAGAAGAGACGTAGAAATGTGAGCTGAAGAGCCTTCTGGAGGTCTCCAACCCACCCTCCCACCCAAAGCAGGATCATCAGCAACATCAAAGCTTTGCCTAGCAATTCCTCCACCTCCCAGGCTAATTTGGCCTGCACCTCCTCCTAGTGCAGAAGTTTCTGCTAGCATCCAACCTAAACCTGCCAAGCTGCAATTTTTGGCCTCTTTGTACCATCTGCCACTACTCAGAGGAGTCTGGCTTCATTGTCTTTGTAGCTGTGCTTCAGGCAGCTGTAAGCTGCAATCTGGTCCCCCCTCGGACTCCTCTTGGCAAGACAAAACAAGCTCAGAGCCCTCAACCTCTCCTAAAAGGTTATGTGTTCCAGCCCCTTGACATCTCCACTATTTCTCAAATATTAGAAGGCATTTCTGCCATTCCTAAGCATTTCACAGATGTGACTCTCAAACCCCAGAGAAGAAGCTCTAGCTCAGAACTGATGAAGAACCATGCCGTGCTATCCATGTGCCTTTCCTGAAGCTTAGATGTTGCTTCCCCCCGCCACAATGTTGAGATGCCTGCTGGAGCCCTCACTGAACAGATGCCTTAGACATTCTGCTCTCTTCATTTCAGTCTTAAATAATTTCAAGACTTTTTAGGCCAGCTTAGGCCTAAAATGTATCTGGCGTGGCTGGTGGATCTGCCCTATGGGCACGCCATAATTCTGCAGCACTCAGCATCACCTTCTTTACTGCTGTGCAAAATGTTTCTGGCAGGAAAGCAGTTAGTGGCATAATTGCTTCCGTCACCCATTTTATAGAGTCCCATTGTAGCCATCTCAACTGCAGTATTCCTGGGAAGAGTGGGAAAGAAATAAATGGGTTAAAATTTTGACTGCCTCTAGCATTGCTTTGCTGTACAGAGGTAGTCACAAATTAAGTATCAGCTTGTACGCAAAGGAAGTGTTAGTGACACATGAAGAGCATTGCTTCTAAAATGGAGAACAAAATGAGGTGATAGGCATATGTCTATTATTTTCCATCTCAGGAGAGCAAAATGCAGACACCAGAGAGTGTGGGGGTCAGGCTGTGTGGACAGTGAGTCAGGGAATTTCGGCTTTACCCATTCCTCCTTCCCCCAGCTCTTTTCCATTGCAATCTGAGGCAGCTCTGGGAAAAAAATCACACCCCTTTTAACCCCTGGAACTAAAGTTCAGAGGTGCTACATCGTTAATTAACTGTAGCATGAGGCACAGCACCAGCAGTATGGGTGAAGATGGGGCCTCAGCACCCACAGAGGTGCTCAGCGTGATGCTGCCACTGCCGGGGTCACAGCAGCGAGATGGTGGTGGCACAGGGCACACCAGGGGCATGCAGTGACACATGACAAAATGCTTTTAAATCTCAGGATTTCTGAGGTCTTGCTTCACGGGGGTACAGAGGAAGGAGGCTGTGAATTTGACGTCGCAGGAATGAGGAAAGTCAGCCAAAAGCAGGGGTAAGGTATGGGTGTGCTGGAAATGAAGTGCCTTGTGGTGAGTGGGTCACGTTAGGAAATCTCTGAGGTTCGGGCGTTTGTGAAAAACACACGAGACTTGCTTCTCTTTCAGCTTGAGGTCGGACGAGGCGATCTTGGAGAAGTTTTCCAACCTAAAAGCTTTGGTGTGCCTCTGACCAGCACCCCCACATCCCTGCACCACCGCTCCCCACGCACACACCCCCCACACCCCACCTTGCACACACGTCTCCCTCAGTCCTGACACACTCCTAACCAGTCCCCTACAGCATCCCACACCCCCAGCACACCCCCGCACACCAGCACCACCTCAACACCCACATACACACACAGAACCCACACAGAAACACACATAACACCACCTGAACACCCCCACACGCCCCAGGCACACGGTGACATTTCCATCCGTGCCCCCGCAGCCCTCATCCCCCGCTCCTCACCCCGCAAGCCCTGCGCCGCCCGCCCTCCATCCCCTCTCCCCCCTCAGCCTCCGCGCCGCGCCCGCCATTTTCTCCCCCCTCCCCGCGCCGCGCCGTCGCCATGGCAACGAGAGGGGGGGGAGAGAACTACAACTCCCAGCATGCATTGCGCGACCAATCCGCAGTATAGAGCGGGGGACGGCAGAAAAACTACAACTCCCAGCATGCCTCGCGCGGCCAATCCGCAGCGCCCAGGTCGGCGGAGGAGGAGGAGGAGGAGGAGGAGGGAGGCGAGAAGATGGCGGCCAAAGGCGGCAGGAACGGGCTGCTGGATAAGGTGCGGGGAGGGATGGGGGAGCCCCAGGGGCTCTGCCAGGGCTTGTAGAGGGGGTAGGAAGGCTGGGGAGGGCCTCTTGGTCAGGGCTGGGGGGATAGGAGGAGGGGCAGCGGCTGGAGCCTGGCAGGGGGGAGGCTGCGGGGGGGCGTTGGGGAGGATTCTGCCCGCTGAGGGCGCTGAGGGCCTGGCCCAGGCTGCCCTGAGGGGCTGGGTGGGGCCCAGGCTGAGAAGACTTTAAGGTCCTTTCCACCTCAATCCCCTCCCTGATCCTCATTTGAGCAGCAGCTTTGGTCTCGCCTCTATGTCAGGTGCTCGTGGCACAGCCCCTTTGTTGTGTTTGGGGGTTGTTGGGCCCCTCTGGCAGCTCTAACTCAACACCTGGGGGCTTTTTATTCCATTTTATTCCCCAGAAGACAAAAACAGGTGCCTCTGTGTCAAGAAATATCTTCCGAGACCTTGTGAGAGTGGTTTACATGGCATCTTCCACTCAACTTCAAACTAAGGATGGCTGCACTTGAAAACACTTCAACCCTATTTTCATCTTTATTTTTATTAATCTTTATATACTCCTATTTCCTAACGAGCGCCATTTCCTCGCGTCTGATGAAGCTGAAGGCCCCCTTGCAGCGTTATCTGTTGAGGTCGCCCTTACCGTATGCAGCACCTGGTGGCATTCCTTGAAATTGGTCGCTTCACCCCCTGGGTAAATGCTTTCAGGGGAAGGCGCCGATAAAATACCTCAGGACATCTCCCACAGATGTGCTCAGAGGTTTGAAACGAGAGCGTTTTGTGGTTACGCTGCAAGAGCTTAAGAAGTGTCACGCTCTGGAGGCATCCCCGTGCCCTCGGCCACGTGCTGTGTGCCCAAAGGGTGGGTATTTCGGAAGGAAAGGAGATTGCAGGAGCTGAATCGCTCCGGAAGAGCTCACTGAGCAGTTTCATCAGGGCTTCTGCACGTGCACACTCGAGGCTGCTCTGTTTTCAGCTCCCTTTCTTCTCGATTCTGAGCCAGGTGCCTCCGTTTCCTCCCCCTCAATGAGTTAAACGAAATCTGGCCATTTTCAGGAACTGGGCTATCTCCTGCAGAAATATTACCTGGAAATTTGTCTTCCCAGTCCCTAATTGCTCAAGTTTTCCTCAAACAAACAGCAGCAAGGCTTGAAAGTCCTACAACAGGCTGCTTGTTTCACACACCTCTTTGTACTTCACTAATTAGCTAAATCAGGGGGAGTTTAGGGAGACAGGCACATTAATTACCTTCTTTTTTTCCTCTCTTTTGTCCTTCTCGTGTTCTTTCAGTGTCCCTGAAAATCAGGCAGCTCCACCTGTAACCAAGACCACCCCAGGGCACGCGCTGGCTGACTTCAGGGTGGCGTGGCAGCGACTCTCAGGCCCTCAGCACCTTGAGGTTGCACCAGATTATTTCGGCACCGAGCTCTTAACCAAGGCCTCAGCCCTTTTTAGGGTTTGCAAGCCACATCCTGATTCCCAGCCACTGCGGACGTGCCGTCGAGACGCGTTAGAAGTCCCTGACTGTAGGGTTTAAGAAGGGGAATCTGCTTTCTTTCTACTAGAAAACACAGACTAGGTGCAATTCAGGGGTGTTTCTCTCCGTGAAGAGCTTAGGTAGCCTACACTGGTGTTGTTATTGCAGTGGCAACAAATCTTTTTTCTTTTTATGACTTCATTGTTTACGTTTGCAATGCCCAAAGCGTGCTGCAGGGTGATAATCAAAGCCACGTGGTGTGAACGAGGCTGAGAGGAGAGCAGAAGGAACGAGGCAGGGGGAAAAAGGTGAGGTTTGTGCTGTGCCTCGCTTCTGAGACGTCTTGAAACTTCCCCCAGGGTTTGTGTCCTGCTTAGGAAGAGTGAGAAGGGGTTTAGGGGAAGGGGAGAGCTTGAAAAGTGAGCTGTGTGCGTGCTCGGAGCTGCTGGTGGCTGCTTGTTTCCCTGCCGCTTTCTTGGAGCTGACAGCAGAGGGCTTCTGCTGCTCATGAGGCCGGTTTCTGGCTTTCTGAAGTTGCATTTCTTCATTTTTTTTAATCTTTTCGTTTCAAATTCGGTAGCCACCAGCCACGCTTGGTGCTGAAGCCTTGTTCTTACAGGGCTGCGTGCCCAGGTCCCGAGTCCCCTCGCTGCCTGGCTGGAGATCAGGGTGTTTGCTTCCCCTGGGGAGCTTCCCCCGGTGGGGAGGAGAAGTCAGGCCTCTGTTTTGGTGCCTTTTCACTCGATTTTTAACAGAAAGGAGTCGAATCCCACCTGCTTGCCGTCTCACACCGTGTTGCTGTGCTCTCGTGGACCTTTTCCGGCCTCCTTTAAGCGCCTCCTTCTGCTCCTCTCCCACAGCCTCGGCCCTGAGCGCTGCCCGCAGCCCCAGCCCTGGCTCTTCGGCCCCGCAGGTCAGCCCGAAAGATTTAGGGAGGAGCTGTGCTGCGGGAGGAGTAACCTCAGGGAGCACCGAGACAGAGGTAAAGGGGAGGCCAAAGCTTCTCCCTGGCTGCAGGCCCAAACTGCAGATGTGTCCCCGCTGCGAGATCCTTTAGTTAAAAGCTGTCACGAGGGCTTCACGTGTCACCTCTGGACGTCCTGCTTCTCCTCCCGGGTAGGGATCAGTATCAGACGCTCCCCTCTGCACAAATCCCTTCTCTAAGCGAAGCATTAGCAGTCCCGTGCCTCCAGGGATGGTTTGCAGGCACCTGTAAAATCCCTTTCAAATCCTCAGGCTTTTACTAACAAGCCCGGGGCTTTATTTTCAGTCGTTTCCCGACTCCTGAGCTTTATCTCGTTGATATTTTCCAGCTATTTTCAAACCTATCTAGAGAGCTGTCGGCTTTATTTCAGAGAAGAAGGGCAGAAAGCTGAGCGGCAGCACTGAGTCCGTCCTCTCAGGCTGTAGGGAGAAGAAGCAGAGCTCAGCAGACAGATTAAAACCCCCCGAGGCCCGACAATGAGGTAGATGCACCGGGCTATGATGCCGGGCAAACTGCTGTTGCCAGGAGGCGAGGCTTCAGACCGAGAAAACCCCATCCCTGAGGTAAGAGGAGATCAGGGCACGGCCACGGAGGGGACACGGGGACATGGGACCTCACATCGGGACCTCACCAGGCTCCCGGGGTGCTGGGTGTTATCCAAGCTGCCCGTTCCTCTTGTCACAGAGCACGCTGGCTGTTTTTAGGGGGTGATTCCCCAGCGAGAGCTCTGCAGACAACTTCAAAAGGTGTCGATGCAGCTCCTTGCTTGTTTAAATTCACCGGAGAACCTCTGGCTTCTCGCTCTCCCTTGGGAGCAAGCCTGAGAGTGCCGGGACGTTTTACATCAAGGCTGTCCTCTCTTAGCTCTAGAAACGTGGGAAAATGTTAATCTAAACTTTTGCTCAGTTTTTACTTCTTCAAAACGATTCTTTCAGTGGTCTTTGGGGAAAAAAAAACACCACAGCTGTACCTCAAGGTAGGTCTGGTTTGGGGAACCTGCCGCTGGCCCGCTCAGGTTCCTCGTGCTGTGAACTCCTTCTCGTTTATTTTGTTCTTTCTTCTTCACAAAAAGCAGCAGGGGAAGGGGTTGACCAGCTAGAAAGCCTCTTTGCGAGATGTTTTACCAATAAAAAACATCGGCAATAGGAGAAAAACATCGGCAAATAGAAGAAAATCGGCATTTTTCCCTCTCCCTACTCTATCTCATGATACTTCTGTCCTTGGGAATCCCAAAGGGCAAGGCATAAAGCTGCTGTAGGTGCTTTTAGAAGGACAAACCAGCATTTGAAGGAGTTCTTCTGTATTTTCTCATGGAAAAGGGTTTGGCTTTCGGTTGTCCCGTGTGTTATATTAACCTCAGAAAGTGGCTTGAAAAATGCAGCCCAGCAGCTGCCCGAAATATTTCGTAACATCCACCGACAGGAGAGCTTTTGGTTGTCTGTTTAAATGCTTCTGGCTGTTTCTTTTTGCCCCTCGTAAACCACCCTTGGTGGCGTTTACTGTGCCCCTCATCATTCCTACCACGGATCCTGGGAGGTGATCGCGCTCTTCCCTGTGCGGACACGGGGGGAGCAGATCGGGTTTTACATCTGGTGGTAAAATCGTTTCATTTGTGTTGATTTCCAGAGGAGGAAACGAGCTTTTCTGACAGGTAAATCCAGCTGGGGAGCTCCAGGAGCAGGAAATAACACGAGTGAGGTTGGGAATTGCTTCCAACTTTAAACAGTGGGTTGAAATAATGGGCCCCTAAAAACAAAGAGGGCTCGAACTCACGTGTCTGACTGCGGCTAGATGGAATTGCCTCCAAAAATAATACATTTCAGAGGAAAACTAAGGCCTTGCAGCACCTGAGCCCTCGTGTCTGGGGTTCCTTGTTGCTGCAGGACCTGATTCTGCAGCCCAGTCTGCCTGAAACTTCCTTTCTTTGCCGTGCCTTTGTATTTGTCTCTCGTACCCAGGTTGCTGAGGGTCCTTTGATGTTTTCCTCTTGTCTTCCACCCCCGAAGGGTCGGGTTGTAATTTCTTTGCTCAGAAGTGCTAAGCCCTCGCTGAGCTTTCTGGGGGTGACAGCAGCAACACAGCAAGTCTCGGTTAGACTCGGGTCACAAACAGCAGCTGGCCTGTAGGATCTTTGGGTTTCCTCTTCCCTTTGTGCTCCCGACAGGAACAAGGGTATTCGAATGCAACCCTAACCCCCGCCAAACTCTCCAGGGGCAATTAACTCCCTTCGCTTCCCCTTGCAGTGGAAGATCGACGACAAGCCAGTAAAAATCGACAAATGGGACGGGTCGGCTGTGAAAAATTCCTTGGACGATTCTGCCAAAAAGGTACGTCCTGCCATGACCCTCCCCTGCCTGGAAACACCCCAGCCTTTGCCTTCCTCAAGGCTTTCAATCGCAGAGCGATGTGAAACTGCAGGGAGGATTTGGGGATCAGCCTGTGGCTGTTTCCCCGCGGTACTCAGCGGTTCTTGTGCTTCCTCAGCCCCTCGCAGCCCCTTTCAGCGAGTTGCTTTGCATTTGGTGGTGTTGGGCCTTTTATTTTAGCCTTTTAGGTGAATCTTTGTGCCAAGCAGTGTTCTTGGGCTTTATATTTAGCTGAAGAACTCCTTAAACGTTTACGTTTTGGATGTGAAGTGCCTGTACCCGTGCTAATTCTGTAGTTTGTTTCTTGATTCCCGTGGATCTGAATTGCTAAAGCAGCATTTGTGCTTGCAGCAACAGCAATTATCTGAGCAGATATTTATTATGCATGAGGTTTCTGTTCAGCTGACCTGCACAAAATAGGTGGTTTTGTCTAAAGCCCTTTCAGAAGGTTTGTAAAAACTTATTAAAAAGCGCAAAATAAACCCGGCTGCACGATTCTTCCTCAGGTCCTCCTGGAGAAGTACAAATACGTCGAAAACTTCCGCCTGATCGACGGGCGCCTCATCATCTGCACCATCTCGTGTCTCTTTGCCATCGTCGCTCTCATCTGGGATTACCTGCACCCCTTCCCTGAATCCAAGCCGGTCCTTGCGTTCTGTGTCGTATCATATCCTTTACCTTACTGGGATCCCATTTAGGATCCCAGAATATCCCAAATCGAAAGGGAACCCCGAGGATTATCCAGTCCCGCTCCAAATTCGAGTCCAATCTCGAAGGATTTGGACCCGATGATCTCTTGAGGTCCCTTCCAACCCCTCCAATTCGGTGATGCTGTGGAATTTGCAGCAGAAGGGTTTTATTTTCCCCACAAACCCTTCCTTCTCAGTATTCCCACGGGAATCCTGCTGCCTGTGGCGTGATCAGCTGATTCTCAGCCCTTTTCCGTGTGACGGGCAGCACCGTGCCTCATCATCTGACTGTCACACGCTTAAATCGGGGGATCTGCGTGCGATGGGGATCCAAACTGCTCGTAGAGCAGAGGTTGGGCAGCAATTCAGCTCGCTCCGGAGCACACAGCAGCCTCCTGGGCTGCTGAAACGCTGCCCTGGCTGCACTGGGCATGTTTCCTAAACTGGAAATCAGCCCTTAACTCCGAAATACCAAAAAAAAAAAAAAGAAAATAGTGCTCCTAACATGGCACTGCTGGGTGTGTACGCGCACGTTTGGGCAGTCAGGGTCAGCGTGCCACCAATTTCCCTGCAGCTCCTCCAGGAAAACAGATGTCTGTGGAGGTTTTATGACATAAATCGATGTGGAAGAGGTTTTACAACGCAAAAGGATGTGCCAGAGCTGCCCACAGGCCTGCTCTCAAGGGCGTGAGCTCTGGGATAATTCATCTCGCAGCATTTGGGGTGATTTACTTCCAAAAAATGAGAAAAACTGCTTGATTAGTGCCCTCGTGCCAGTGCAAAGATCCTAAGGAAGTGCCCCAATAATTATTTAGCTCCCCGTGCTCGTGGGACATCAGCCAGAAAGCTGGCTGGGAATGAGAACACCACGAGAGGTGGTTAAAAGGCGCTGTTTCAGGGGACCCCGGCTCCTTCTTCGCCTTCAGCGTCTCGATGTCCTTAACCTTTCCCAACATATTTTGTGATGATGGGCATCCTGACCATCTACACCTCCTACAAAGAGAAGAGTATTTTCCTGGTAGCTCACAGGAAAGACCCAGCGGGGATGGACCCCGATGACGTGTGGCAGCTCTCCTCCAGTCTCAAACGGTACCGGTGCTTCGCTTTGCCTGTAGTTACCCCGTGCTCCACGGCGGGGCAGGAAAGCTGCATTTTGGGTAACTTCAAACAAAATGGGGGAAAATGCTGGTGGCACAGCACCAGGGACGTAGCTCTCATCACTCGCTACTGTATCATGCTCTTTGCTGCTTCCCAGGCAAGCCGTGGTTAATATTTGCCACAAAATTACTCAGAATTACTCAGAGCAGTGATGAGTAAAGCTCCTGCCAGTCTTGTGTGCACTGTTTCCATCCGTGACTCTGTAGGATCATGCAAAGTATTGTCCCTTAGGTTTGTACCTACAAATCTCTTTTACCCCATGAAGATCCTGTCTCTACAAATGGGAGTTCTCCGAGCAGTTCTCTGCCACGAATATTTGTGTTTTGCTTCTTTTTAAATGGGGAGGGAAGGCCAGATCCCTCACAAAGAGGATAAAAACCCTTTAATTGTGTTATAATTCGGGATATTCTGTGATAATTAAAGCCTGGGTTCGTGCCCATGTGGGGTGCTGGGAGCCCTCCTGGGGATTTGCTCGTGCCCAAAACAAGGTTTCCCCATTGGCTTCACCTCAGATTTGGGCCAAAATCAGCCAATTCTGTGAATTCTCCCCGCTCCGCCCGCAGGTTCGATGACAAATACACCTTGAAGCTGACTTTCATCAGCGGGAAAACCAAGCAGCAGCGAGAAGCCGAGTTCACCAAATCCATCGCCAAGTTCTTCGACGCCAACGGGACGCTGGTGATGGAGGCCTACGAGCCCGAAGTCTCCAAGCTGCACGACAGCCTGGCCCTGGAGAGGAAAACCAAATGAGTCCCCCGCCGCCGCCTGCCTCCCCAGATCATGCTAAATTAATACCAATAAAGTCCAAGAGCAAAAGCTAATTGCCTCGGGTTTTGTCCTGAAATCCTATTTCAGTCCAGAGGAGCCCCCCCCACACGTGTTTGGGGGCTGCTTTATCTCGTTGGCATCGCCTTTCGCCACCTTTTGCCTTTCTCCTGATGAGCTCTCATTAGGAATTCAGGACAAAATCCACGTAGGGAAACAGAAATTGTCCACCCGCAAACGAGTTTTCTTTATTTTTGTATTTAATTGGGGGTGGGGAGGGATGGGGATTGTTTTATATAAAAGCCTTGTATGTGTTGGGAGGGGGGGGGAAAACAAACGCTCTGCTTCTGATGGGGCAGGAAAGCTTGCCTGCGAGGTGCAAATAAAAGGAATAAAAGAAGGAATAAAAGGGTTTTTGGAGCTGGGAACGGCGCTGTGCTGTCCAGCTGCCCCCATATTTTGCCCCCCCCCGTCCCCATCCCCATCCCACACCTCCCGCTGTACCCCGGCTCCTTTTCTAAACGGATTTTTTTGCAATAAAAGGGTCGAACCGCCTTGAGCCTCTGCCTGAGCATCTCTGGGGGTGCATCCCGGGGTTTTATTTTTTTTGGGGGGGGGTTGGGGCAGGTCCTTTAAGGGCCCCCCCCTCGGTGAATGGGGCCGGGCGGAGCTGGGGGCGGAGCGGGGCGGGCTCGGAGCGGAGGAACCGGGACGGGAGCGGCGGAGGGGGGGGGGCCGGGAGCCGAGAGGTATTGGGGGGGGTCCTGGGGTCTAGGGGGTCAGGGGGGGAGCCGAAAGGTTTGGGGGTGCAGGGGGGTATAGGGGAAATCGGACCCGGGGGAGGGAGAGGGCAGGGAGGGGGGTGCGGGGGTGTTTGGTGCCGGGGGGGCTGGGAATTGGGGGAAATTGGGGAAATGGGGGGGGAAAGGGGGGTGTTTGGGGAGGAATTGGGAGAAATTGGGGAAATGGGGGGGGTAGGGGGGTGTTTGGGGAGGAATTGGGGGAAATTGGGGAAATGTGGGGGGATAGGGGGGTGTTTGGGGAGGAATTGGGGGAAATTGGGGAAATGGGGGGGTGCAGGGGGGGTACGGGGGTGTTTGGGGAGAAATTGGGGGGAATTGGGGAAATTGGGGTGGGTTAGGGTGGTGCAGGGGTTTTTGGGGGGGATTGGGGGATGCAGGGGGGGTGCAGGGGTGTTTGGGAGGGGAATTGGGGGAAACTGGGGAAACTGGGGGGGGATCAAGGGATGTAGGGATGGGGGGAGTTCACCCATAGGGGTTGGGGGGTGTTTGGTGCGGGGGGGGGAGGAATTGGGGGAAACTGGGGAAATCGGAGGGGTTTGGGGGATGCACGGGGGGATGCAGGGGTGTTTGGTACATGGGGGGTGGAAAATGGGGGGAAATTGGGGAAAACGGGGGGGGTAGATTAGGGGATGAAGGGTTTGGGGGGTGTCTGCCCATGGGGGTGTTTGGTGCCGGGGGGGATAAAAGGGGGAAATGGGGTTTGTAGGGGAGTGGGGCTGGGGGGGGTGGCAGGGGTTATGGGGGCCGTACGCAGGTTTTGGGGTCTGGGGGATGTGGGGGGTTCTAAAGGGGGTTTGGGGGGGTCTTGGGGATGTCCTGGGGGGGGGGAAGGAGGCTTTGAAGTAACGGGACCGAGGGGCTCTGACCGCCCCCCCCGCTCCCACCCCACTCAGGTCCCTTCGGGGACAGGGACACGGAGCTGCCACCATGGCCCAGGCCATCCCCTGGCTCAAGGTGAGCCCTGTCCCCAACCCTACATTGAGGGGGGGGGGGCCACGAGGAGCCAGCCCCATCCTTTTACAACCATTAAACCCTTTTCCCCCCCCCCTCCACGTTCCTCCCCAGCGGCTGTGGGGGTCCAGGGAGCACCCGCAGCCTGCGGGGACCATGCTGAGCCCCCCCAGGGAGACCCTATTCAGGCAGGAGGCAGGCGGGGGGGTCACCTACCGCATCCCCGCGCTGCTCCACGTCCCCCCCGCCACCTTCCTGGCCTTCGCCGAGAAGCGCTCGTCCACCCGCGACGAGGACGCCGAGTACCTGGTGCTGCGGCGGGGCCTCCGCAAAGGCCACACGGTTGAGGTAAGGCCATGAAAAAAAGCAAAAAAAAAAAAAAAAAAAAAGCCCAAAATATTAAAAACGGGGCTGTCGGAGCGGGGTGGTGTTGAGCGGGGTGAGTTTGGGGTTTGGCGGCGGGGACCCAACCCCGTTGTCCCCGCCGCAGTGGGGCCCCGTGGAGGAGCTGTCGGGGCTGGTGCTGCCCGGCCGCCGCACCATGAACCCGTGCCCGGTGTACGAGGCGTCGAGCGGCGCCGTCTTCCTCTTCTGCATCTGCGTGGAGCGGCGGGTGACCGAGCGGCACCAGATCCTAGCGGGACGCAGCGCCGCCCGCCTCTGCTACGCCGCCAGCCGCGACGGGGGCCGGAGCTGGAGCGCCCTACGGGATCTCACCGACGAGGCCATCGGGGCCGACTTGTCCCACTGGGCCACCTTCGCCGTGGGGCCGGGCCACGGGGTGCAGCTGGCCTCGGGGCGCTTGGCCGTGCCCGCCTACGCTTACTACGTCCACTGGCGGCTCTGCGGGGTGCCGCTGCCCTGCTGGACCCGCCCGCACGCCTTCATCTTCTACAGCGACGACGCGGGACGGAGCTGGAGCAAGGGCTCCTTGCTGCGGGGTATGCAGACGGGCGAATGCCAAGTGGCCGAAATTGGCTGCGGGGATCAGGGGACGGTGTTGTACTGCAGCGCCCGCACGCCGGGCCGCTGCCGGGCCGTGGCGCTCAGCACAGACCGTGGGCTCCGCTTCGGGCTCCCGGCACGATGCCCGGCGCTGTGCGAGCCGCTGCAGGGGTGCCAGGGCAGCGTGGTGAGCTTCGCCGCGCCCGATGGTGATGAAGACGCCCAGCACTGGTTGCTCTACTCCCACCCCACCAACCGGTGGCACCGCCGCGACCTGGGCATCTACGTCAACACCGCGCCGCCGGACGAGGCGGGCTGGAGGCACCCGTGGGTGCTGCAGGAGGGACCCTGTGGGTATTCTGACTTGGCCGCCTGCCCCAAAGGCGTCTTCGGGTGCTTGTTTGAGTGCGGGGCCACCAGTGCCTGCGAGGAGATCGCCTTCTGCCTCTTTGCCCTGAGCACCGGCGGCGGTGCTGACGCGCCGTGCCATGGGAATGGACCTGTTTTAGAGGTTTTGTCCCCAAGGGATGGAGACGATGGAGGGGAGACCTCAGAGGAAGTTTTTCTGGGCACAACCCCGGAGGAGAAGCGGGGTCATGCGGATTTTAATTGACACGTTCGTTTTTTTAATGGGTGATGTGCATCGTTGGCCGCTGTGGGGTTGGTGGGAGCTGGGTGCGGTGGGACCCCGGGGTGGCACCGGCCCGCGCCAGGACCCGAAACACTCCTCAAAAATCAGCATTCCCCCTCATTGTGGCAAAAAAGCAGAAGATGGCACAAAAAGCACCGTGGAGAAAATCCAAACGTGAGGTTTTAGTTACAAGTTCCTGCCTCCTTCACGTGGCATGAGACAATTCCTCTTTTTTACAGTTTTTTTTTTCCCCCAGTTTTCCATTCCCTGAGTTTTTCCTGCAGGGGAGGGCGCTCAGGCCTGAGCCCAGCCGCAGGGGACAGGCGGTGGCTTTGTCCCTGGGGGTGATGGTGGCAGCTCAGCACGGGCTCACATCCCCGTGCCACCAGCAAATAAAATCCTCCAGAGATGGGTGGAATCCGACGAGTATCGGGTGGCAGAAGGAGGCAAACGGGACAGTGTGAGGACATGGGAGATGGCATGAAGGGACATGGGACAGGGGGGAAGGGGACATGGAGCGATGGGGACGTGGGACATGGGGTGAAGGGGACGTTACCCAGACCCTGGAGCAGAGAGGCTCACAGCGATGCCCGTCATGTCCCTACACCCATCGTGCACTTGCGCACATCGCAGTCCTGAACCTCCCCACTTTTGCAGAATCACCGAATCGTCTAGGTTGAAAGAGCCCTCCAAGATCACCCAGCCCAACCTCTGACCTAACCCTAACCAGTCTTCCACTAACCCATATCACTGAGCTCTACATCTAAACGTCTTTTAGAGACCTCCAGGGACGGGGACTCCCCCACCTCCCTGGGCAACCCGTCCCAAGGCCTGACCGCTCTTGCTGAGCAGAAATGTCTCCTCATTTCCAACCTGAGCCTCCCCTGGCACAACTCGAGGCCGTTCCCTCTGCTCCTGTCCCTGGTTCCCTGTGAGCAGAGGCTCCAGGGCCTCGATGTCCTTCTGGGAGTGAGGGGCCCAAAGCTGAACCCAGCACTCGAGGGGTGGCCTCAGCAGAGCAGAGCCCAGGGGGACGAGCACCTCCCTGGCCCTGCTGGCCACACTGCTCCTGCCACAAGCCAGGATGCTGTTGGCCTTCTTGGCCACCTGAGCACACTGCTGGCTCATATTCAGCCTCCTGCAGAGCCTTCCTACCCTCCAGCAGATCGACACACGCACCTAACTTGGTGTCATCTGCAAACTTACTGAGGGTGCACTTGATGCCCTCATCCAGATCATCGATAAAGATATTAAAGAGGACCGGCCCCAGTACCAAGCCCTGTGGGATGCCACTAGTGCCCAGCCTCCAACTGGATTTGACTCCATTCACCACGACTCTTTGGGCCCGGCTATCCAGCCAGTTCCTAACCCAACGAAGCGTACGGCAGTCCAAGGCACGAGCAGCCAGTTTCTTGAGGAGAATGCTGTGGGAAATGGTGTCAGAAGCCTTATTGAAGTTAATGTAGGCCACATCCACAGCCTTTCCCTCGTCTTTGTCATAGAAGGAGATCAGGTTCATCAAGCAGGACCTGCCTTTCATAAACCCATGCTGACTGGGCCTGATCGCCTGCTTGCGCTGTAAGTGCTGTGTGATAACACTCAAGATAATCTGCTCCATGAGCTTCCCTGGCACTGAGGCCAAACTGACAGGCCTAGAGTTCCCTGGGTCAACTTTCCAGCCCTTCTTGTAGATGGGCGTCACGTTTGCTAGCTGCCGGTTGATGCATGGATTATGAGGGCCACATCCTGCTCCCCATCCCCTTCCACCAGCTCAAGAGACTGAGTATCCAGAGAACAACTGCTCTTGCCGCTAAAGACTGAGGCAAAGAAGGCATTAAGCACCTCAGCCTTTTCCTCATCTCCCGTCACTAGGTTTCCCCCCTCATCCAGTAAAGGATGGAGATTCTCCTTACTCCTCCTTTTCGTGTTGATGTATTTATAAAAACATTTTCTGTTATCTGTAACAGCAGTAGCCAGGTTGAGCTCCAGGTGAGCTTTGGCCTTTCTAATTTTGTCCCTGCACAGCCTTACATCCTTACAGTCCTCCTGAGCAGCCCGCCCTCTTTTCCAAAGGTCATAAACCCTCTTTTTTTTTTTCCTAAGCTCAAGCCACAGCTCTCTGTTCAGCCAGGCCGGTCTTCTTCCACGCCGGCTCGTCTTTGGGCACGTGGTCTTCTCCTGAAACTTTAAGATTTGCTTCTTGAGGAGTGCCTCATCCTGGTTTAGTGGCCTATGACAGACCCCACCAAGATGCCTGCCTTGTTGGCCTTCCCCCCGATCCTAACCCACAGGGACTCAACCTTATCGTTCCCAGCCTCAAGTTCTGCAACACCAAAATACTCTGGTATAGAGAGCCACACCACCACTCCTCCTGTGCTGCTGAGGAGGACCAGCAGGATGGGGAAAGGACGGGATGGGGACAGGCAGGAGGGGGACAGGAGAGAATGGGGACAAGAAGGGATGGGGACAGGATGGGATTAGGGACAGGAGGGGATGGGGATGATAAGGAGCAGCAGAATGAGGACAGGATGGGATGGAGACCTGCAGGAGGTGGGGGGAGAGAGAGGCTGGAGATGGGTGGGACAGGACAGGAGGAGATTGGGGAGAGGGATGATGGGGACAGGGATGATGAGGACAGGGAGGATGAGGACAGGGAAGATGGGGACAGGAGGATGAGGACAGGAGCATGGGGACAGGGATGATGAGGACAGGGAGGATGAGGACAGGGAGGACAAGGACAGGGAGGATGGGGACAGGGAGGATGAGGAGGATGGGGACGGGGAGGATGAGGACAAGGAGGATGAGGACAGGGAAGATGAGGATAGGGATGATGGGAAGAGGGATGGTGGGGACAGGGAGGATGAGGACAGGGAGGATGAATACAGGGATGACGGGGACAGGGAGGACAAGGACAGGGAGTTTAGAGGACAGGGATGATGAGGACAAGGAGGATGAGGCCAGGACGGGATTTTTACAGCCTGGGGACAACCAGGAGGCCCCAACCACACCGGGGCCAGCCAGGAGGGGCCGCCAACACCACACCACCACCGGCTTCCCCCCCTTAACCCCCCTCGTTCCCCCTTATCCCCCCCCCTCCCGGGGACCTCCCCGTCCCTCCCCAGCCTCCCCTCGCCGGCCTCCAGGCGGAGCCGAGGCTGGAGCCGAAGCCGGGGGAGCGGGGGGGATGCGGGCTGTGGGGGTGCTGGGGCTGGGGGCTCTGCTGGCTTGGCTGCCCCCCGTCCCTGCCGACACCTTCTCGGCTCTGAGAAGCGTGAGGCAGGCTCGGGGGGCCGAGGGGAGGCTGCTGCGGAGGCTCCGAGCCTACCTGCGGGAGGAGAGCGCCCGCCTGCGCCGCCTGGGCAGGTAGGGACCCCCCAACCCAGCCACCCACCCAAGGGACCCCCCCCATCACCCCCTGGGGACCCCCCAGGTGAAGGGCACCCAAGGAGCAAGGCAGGGATGCGCCGAGGCGATGCTGAAAATCGGAGGTCGGGACGTGGGGGCTGCGAGAGGGGAGGAGGCTGCGAGCACCCATGGGTGGCACCGGGGGTGCCGCGGCACAGGGGTGGCCCAGGAAGGAAGGAGACCAGGTCCTGGAGCTGGGATGGTCCCGAACGTGGGCCAGATGCTGAGGCTGGAGGCTCTGCCGTCCCCACCAGGGAGGACACTTTGGGTCTTGGCCCGCTTTTCCCAGCAGTTTTGGGGCAAATCGGGGCGTTTGGGTGGCCGCGAGTTGGCGCACCACCCGCAGCCTCACCCCTCTCCCTTCCCTGTAGGTTCTACGAGAAGGTTCGGGCGCTGCACCAGGACCCCGGCGCCTCGGTGGACAACCCCTTGCTGGCCTTCAGCCTCATCAAACGCCTCAGCTCCGACTGGCCCCGCCTGGTCCACAGCGACGAGGCCGCCGAAAACACCCGGGGTACGGCACCGCCGCTCCACCTGGGGTCCGGCGGAGCACCCCAAGGTCTGATGGAGAAGGCTCGCAGCCTCCAACCACCACTGAGACCCCCCCCCCTCACCTTCTCCCCAAGCTCTCCACGATGGTTTCGAGGAGGTGCAGCAAGAACTGCCCGGAGCTGAGGACCTGGAGGGGGCGGCGAGGGCGTTGATGAGGCTGCAGGATGTCTACGGGCTCAGCGTCAAGGGCATGGCCAACGGCGTCTTCCAGCCCGCCGGCACCGGCCGCCCGCCCCTCTACAGCCCCGGCCGCCGCGTCGCGCTCTCCGCCGACGACTGCTTCCACGTGGGCAAGGTAGCGGTGCCGTGCCCTTGTTTCGGGGAGGGTTTTGGGTTTTTTTTTCCCCCCCTTTCCTGCACGGAGGCGATGAGGCCTCTCTGAGTCAGCCCGCAGGCATCCCGCGGCTCCGGCCCAGATCCTGGGTTTTTGCTGCCTCAGGGTTTGGTGTTACAGGGAGGGTGTCTAGACCCCAGTCGGGGGGTGAAAGTGGGTCCCCAGGAGGGATTTTGGGGGTTTTGAGAGAGGTTGAGACATTTTCGGGGCAGAGTCCCCACTGTGGGGCCAGGATTGAGTCACAGAGCTTGGGGTGGGATGGGGGAGTGAGAGGGGCAGGGGGACGGGGATGGGATGGGGATGGGGAGTGGGGATAGGGGGCAGGAAAGAAAGGGATGGGATGGGGGAGGGATGATGAAGAGGATAGGAGGGAATAGGGATGGGGAGGGGACTGGATATGACAATGGATATGATGGATGGAGAGGGTGGGGTGGGATGGGGATGGGGATGGGATGGGATGGGGTGGAGATGGGATGGGATGGGACGGGATGGGATGGGACGGGATGGGACAGGATGGAGATGGGGATGGGATGGGGATGGGATGGGGATGGGATGGGATGGGATGGGATGGGATGGGATGGGATGGGATGGGATGGGATGGGATGGGATGGGGATGGGGATGGGGATGGGAATGGGATGGGATGGAATGGGATGGGATGGAACAAGATGGGTTGGACAGGTATGAAATAGGATAAGAAGGGGATGGGATGGGACAGGAGGGGATAAGAAATATGACAGGATAGGAAGGGGATGGGATGGGACCGGGACCAGGACCGGGACAGGGAGCGGGACCGGGACAGGGACAGGGACAGGGACAGGGACAGGGGCAGGGGCAGGGGCAGGGGCAGACCAGGATGACCCCACCAGCATCTCCGAGCACCGGCTGCGCTGCCTCACAGGTGGCCTACGACACGGGCGACTACTACCACTCCATCGCGTGGCTGGAGGAGGCCGTCAGCCGCTTCCGCCTCTCCTATGGCAGCTGGAACCCGGAGGAGGAGCGGGGCAGCCTGGAGGACGCCCTCGACCACCTCGCCTTCTCCTACTTCATGGTACAGCCCCCGGCCCCCTCCCCAGCCCCACGGGGCCAAAGCATGGGGCTGGGGCTCCTCACACGCTCTCCACTCCCATCCAGGCTGGAAACATCTCCCACGCCTTGACCCTCTCCAGGGAATTTCTCCACTACGGTACGGGGCTGAGCTTGGTTTTGGGGTGTACCCGCCACCTCTGCATGGCACCCCTCATTTTTGTGGCATGGTCATGGTAAATCTCCAAGGACCGAAGCCGAGGAGGTCGGTGCTGGGGATGTAGGGCTTTGGGTGACCTCCCCCCTGCCCAGCAGACCCCAGTAACCAGAGGGTGACGAGGAACGTGGCCAAGTACAAGAAGCTGCTGGCGTCAGGGGGGGACCGAGCGGGGGGCCCCCTGCGGCGCCCCAACGCCACCCGCCTGCAGAGCCGGGACGCCTACGAGGAGCTGTGCCAGAGCCTGGGGGCGCAGGTAGGGCTGCCAACGGGGATCCCATAGCCCCCAGCCCACTTTTACCAGCCTTTTCCCCAATCCCCTCTCTCCCCAGCCGGCCCCGGAGCGGCCCCCGCGCCTCGGCTGCTCCTACGAGACCAACGGCAGCCCCTACCTCCTGCTGCAGCCTGCCAAGAAGGAGACGCTGAGGCTCCGGCCCTACATCGCCTTGTACCACGATTTTGTCAGCGACGCCGAGGCCGAGACCATCAAGGGGCTGGCGGGGCCCTGGGTGAGCCCTGGAGGGGATGGGGATGAGGTTTCCCCCTCCCGGAGGAGGATCCCCAAGAGGTGGTGGCTGGTGGCCCACCCTGAGCAGGCAGAAATGGATTGAGTTTGTTTTAAAGCAGGGCTCAGCCACCGCTTCCCGTAGTGTGGTAAGCCCGGCTCGGCTCCATCCTGCTGCCCTGGAGCCCCCAACAAATTTTTTTGGGGACAAATCAGGGTCTGGCATGCACCTGAACTCCCTCCCTGGTCTCTGGTGGCACCCAACGCGCTGCATGGCCACCGTGGTGCCACCATCACCCTCGGGGACACCTTGGGTGGGGATTTTTGGTCTAAAGACCACAGTCTGGTCCCCAAAGGGGGTCCCCGCTCGGGGGGTGACCCTGATGGCAGCAGCGTCCCCTCCCCGTGTCCCCTGCAGCTCCAGCGCTCCGTGGTGGCCTCCGGGGAGAAGCAGCAGAAGGCCGAGTACCGCATCAGCAAGAGGTAGGCACACCTCGTCCCCTTGTCCCCTAGCAGGACCCGAAGTGTCCCCAAAGCAAGCTATGGGGGGGGGATTTCTGAGGCCGGGTGTCCCCGCAGCGCCTGGCTGAAGGACACGGCCGACCCCGTGGTGCGGGCGCTGGAGCTGCGCATGGCGGCCGTCACCGGCCTGGATTTGAGGCCGCCCTACGCCGAGTACCTGCAGGTGGTCAACTACGGGCTGGGCGGCCACTACGAGCCACACTTCGACCACGCCACGGTCAGGAGGGCTTGGGGTGGTCAACGGGGTGGTCAACGGGGTGGTGGCTTGGGAGGGAGGTTCTTGGGGTGGACCCGTGGTGTGCGCTGAGGTCCTACGTGGAATAGGACCCGCAGTGGTGGCCCTAAGGAGGAGGGAGAAGGAGAAAGGGGAGAAGGAGAAAGGGGAGAAGGGGAAAGGAGAGAAGGAGAAAGGAGAGAAGGAGAAAGGAGAGGAGAAAGGAGAGAAGGAGGTGGAAGGAGGGAGAGGGGCTTCCATGGGGACAGCGCGGAGCTGTGGGATGTGACGGGTGTGTGGGGCTGCTGGGTTGAGTGGTTGACCTTCTCCACCTTCTTGCTCTTGGGGCAGTCCAGGAAGAGCCCCCTTTACAGAATGAAGTCCGGCAACAGGATCGCCACGGTCATGATCTACGTGAGTCGTCCCCCCGGGGTTTGGGATGAACGAGGTTGGGCTGCGTGCTCGTCAGTAGGGTTCAGAGTGAACGGGGTTGCGGAGGGCCGAGGGCGGCCCTAAATGGGATCGCGGCGGGGTGTTAAATGAAAACCTGGTGCTGGCAGGGAACTCATGGATTTGGGGCGTGGATAACACCTCGCGGGGGGGGGGACAGGGGAGGGCTCGTGCCTCAGTTTCCCCGTGCTGTGTCCCACGGCTCACCTTTGTGCCCCTTTTCCAGCTGAGCGCCGTGGAGGCCGGCGGCTCCACCGCCTTCATCTACGCCAACTTCAGCGTGCCCGTGGTTAAGGTGAGGGGGGAGCGGGGCAGGGGGGGGACGCACGCAGCTCTCCAGGGTCTCATCTCATGCAGGGAGTCATGGCTGAGCCTATCCCGCTGCCCCAAACCCTGACCTGCAGCTCCCCGATCATTTTGGAGCTCCAAAACCTAACCCTGGGGCTTGTGTCTCCATTCTAGGGGTGCCAAACCCCAATTTGGGGGCTTCTGGCTTTGTTTTAGGGGCACGAAACCCTAATCCTATAGCTCCCAGCCTTGTTTTGGGGCGCCAAAACCCCAACCCTAGAGCTTCAAACCGCTTTGGGGCGCTGATCCTTAACCCTGGAGCTCCCACGGGTGTTTTGGGAGGCCGAGATCCAACCCCAGGGCTGTTGTGGGGTGCCAAACCCGGGGCCGTGCCCCCTCTCTGCCCCGCAGAACGCAGCCCTCTTCTGGTGGAACCTGCGGAGGAACGGGGACGGGGACGGGGACACCCTGCACGCCGGCTGCCCCGTCCTGGCTGGGGACAAGTGGGGTGAGACTTGGGGGGGTGACGCGGGGCTGGAGGGGGAACGCGAGGTGTCGGGAAGCGAAAAAATCCTGGATAAGGGGGGAAAAAAATCACCAATATTGGAGCTGGGGGGGACGGGACGTGCCTTTGGGGTGCACGGGATGGGGGCAGCCGGGTTCTTTGTCCCCTCCAGTGGCGAACAAGTGGATCCACGAGCACGGGCAGGAATTTCGGCGGCGCTGCAGCCGCGATCCCCGGGACTGAGCGACGTCGGGGGCTCGAGGACGCAGCTCCTGGCCTGGACAGCGTCACCGCCAGCACGGCGGGGAAAAGTCACCCCGGGGGGGGTTATCCAGGAGGGAAGGGGGTGGCAGCGCCGGGGGGAGGATGGTTTTGCTCCCCGGCGAGCCAAAGGGGGTGAAAATAAAATCGAAGGAGACCGGAGTGGAGTTTGGGGGAGCCAGCTCGGTGTGGGATGTGGGCAAGGTTTGGCAGCAGGTTTGTCACATCCCCAGCCCGAAAGGGCCTGGCACAGCTCCGAGAGGGGACACGGGGCAGAGTGTGACCTCCCCCTGATGCCATTAACACCCCCTCAGCCCCAGATAAAAACCCTAAATGACTTTTTAATCCTAAAACGACCCTCACCCGGAGACACGGCCTTCCTAGGGTAATCAGTAGGCTTCAGAGTGAACAAAGGGGTCACGATGGACCCAAAGAAAGCCCCGATGCCATCCTTACCCAAAGGAACCAGCTCAGAGGTCCGAGCACAGCGGGGTCGGTGCAAAGCTGCTGCCTTCCAGCCTCCCTGGCCCCCAGCCCGCCCTGGCTCGGCCCCGTTCCCCGGGGGCACCGCGGACAAGCTCCCTTTCTCCGGCCGACCGCAGCCCCGACGTGACTGGAAGGCAAAGGAGGCTCCCGGGCTCCCCGGCAGCACCTGGAGATCAGGCAGGGACCCCGCAGCGCTCACCTTGCCCTGAATTAATCCAGGGGACGGCCCCACAAAGGGCAGAGGAGGCTGATACTCGATTTTTGGGATCGTGGTCAGCCCCCGTCCAGAAGTTCCTTGACTCGTGTGGAAGAAATTAAGGAGCTCTCTCACTGCCGGGGCTCTCGGGCTTCCTTGCAGGCACAGGAATGTGCAGAACTTCAGATATTTCAGCCCCAAATCCCCATTCTGGAGCCTGCCCCAAATTCCAGACCCCAAACCTGCAGCAACCCCAGCACAGCACCATTTATTATTTTCAGCTGTTCCCGGCCATGTGGGAGCAATCAGGCGTGGAGGGGAGGGGAAAAGCAGGAGCAGGGATGGTCAGAGGCTGAGAGGCTCTCAAAAAAACCCCGACGGGGCCATCTCAGCGCTGTGCTGGTCCCAAAAAATCAGCTCTACACCCTGAGACAGAGGAGCTCCCACCCGAGGCTTTGCACAAATGCTTTATTGGGAGGCGAGAGATGGACACCAAACGAGATAGCGACAGGGAAGCGACGGACAGGGACACGTTTTCCTTCAGGGGGGGACAGACAGCGATGACAAGAGGGCACCTGGGAGCTACACCCAGCTGGAAATCCTCCCACGGGGCCAGCATTCCCCAGCAGAGCTCAGAGCAAAATCCCAAAGGGTTATCCCAAGGATTTGGGCTGCTTTGGGGATGCTAGAGGAGCACGGGGTATTTGGGTCTGGCCCAGGCAGCCAAAACAGGCAGGTTTGGGGCAGTTGCCAACACAAAAAGTGCTTTTCCAGCTCGTGAGCAGGGCACCGGGCACAGGGAGAGGTGCTTTAAGGCTCCAGGGCCACATGTGTTTGGAAATGGCAACCCAGGCTCGTTGGCAACCTCATTTTTGACCTTAAAAAGCTCCAGGTGTGGATTTTCAGGGGGTGCTAAGCACCACTTGAAACCACGGAATACATCAGACGCTTTTATCTGGGGTGTGGAAGGGCTGGGAGAGATACAAGGCAATATTGGAGGGGAGGAGAAGGGGCAGGGCAGCTCCCTTGGGGCTGTCCTGCCCCAATCTCTGCCCCCTGCTTACCCCAAGGGCAGCAGAATTTGTAGGCTTTGAAGCCCTGCTGCCCTGGGATGGTCCCAGCAGAGCAGAAACCCAGTGGCTGTGCCCTGCAGAAACAGGAGAAGCTGGAGGGTTGAGAGCTGAAACCACACAGAGCAGGACCAGGCTGGCCGGGGTCACGCAGCCCTTCCCTGTGCCAAAAGGGAAAAGCAGCTGGGATTCTGAAAACCCACTGTCTGGCTCTGGGGGAGGAAATCCAGCTGGGTTTGGGATCCTTACAGCCCTGAGGACAGCCCACAGCCCTCTGCAGCGCCGCTCTGCACTTTCATTCTTCACCACCAGCGCTCATTTCTTCGGCGTGGCAGAGAAACTGACCTCTGGTTGCAGTGAGCACCGCGATTTTTAATTGTTTTTTTCGGGAAATCTCCTCCCTGCTTTGCTCCTGAAGGCGTCTGACCAGGGTAAGCCGAGCAGCAAGGCCCAAAAACGAGGCTGGGAAGCAAGCTCCACGCAGCAAGGCGGCACGGCAGCCACCTGGAGATAAATTCCAGCCCTTCAGCCGTGCGTCAGCCCCTAGCAGCAGGGATTTCGCCACACAGCACGGAGCTTACAGATGTGCAAAGACACCCAGCGTGCTCACAGGATCTGCATTCGAAGCAGAGCTACACGCTCAGGAAATACCTCCTCCAACAGCCCCGCCGCTCCTGGAGCCTGCAAGCCACCGAGGGTTTGGTCCGAGGCATCTGGCAGGATCCATCCCGGCTCTGGCTCCGAAAAATTAACGAAATCAACCCTCCAGCAAACCACATCAGCTGCTCCTGCCAAGCCTGGGGATTTTTCCATTGTGAAAGTTTCCACCGATGCTCACTGCAGCCGCTGGAACAACGGCAAGGAGGGATTTGTAAGGGATGGAAAGCTCCGGTGTGGAACCCGCGTCCTTTCTGTTCAGCCTCCTCCTGTTTAGCTCTAACACCAAGAGAAAAACGCTGAGGGCTGTGAGAAAGTGCAACGAGCTGGCAACCGAGGGGGGATTTTCCAGATTTCCCCACTTTTAATGAGTCCGGGACACTTCTCTCTGCAGCTCCTTCTGCTGTTTGCTGCGTGATCCTCAACCAGACACCATTTATCACTGCCTGTCGCTCCTTCCTCCCAGGAAAAAAAGAGAAGAAACTGCAAGAAATCTTTCAGACAGAAGCAGACTCTCAAAAATGTTCAGCCCAGCACAGCAGGAAGGGATTCCCAGCCCTCCCACTGCTGCCATCCTGGGGTTACCTGCTCCGAGGCCAGCACTGCGCCCGTCCCCAGACGGACACGACGCCAGTCCCCAAATTCTGTGACAGTCAGGACCAAGAGCCTGGCGTGGAGCACTGCCACATTAAAAGCCTGTTGAAGTATTTATTTCTCATCCACTTCTCAGAATTAAATTTGGTGTTAATGTATGAGGAGCCCACGGCACTCACAGACAGTCGTTCCACTTCCAAGGGATACTTCTGCAGCAAACTCATCTTTTTCTGCTCAAATGGAGGTGTTTTTTTTTTTTTCCCCAAATTTCTCTCAAACCATCAAAACAAACAAGGGCAGCAAACACAAGGAGCTGCCTCAGCGAAGTGCTCCAAGCCAGCTCCTCCAGGACACGAAGCAGGGAGGAATGTGACTTCACCCACATCGCTCACAAGTCTGACAACACGCTTGGTTTTCTCTGCGCACACGCCGTTGTATTTTAGTCTCCAACATTTTGAGCACCAGAGCAATGAGGAAAGGACTGGGAGTTTTGCTACTCTTCAGGTCGCATCTGGAAAAGTGATATTGAGCATCTCAGCTGGCAAAGCTCCATTTAATCCAGCACCAGCTAGCCCGGGGCTGGCTGTAACCCCACGGTCACAGTGAATTACTGCGATAATTAACACGGAAACTTACACAGAAGAAGGCCAGGAGCCAGCAATTACTCTTCTAACGGTGCCAGTGGCCTGGGAGAGAGCAGAGCGCTCTGGAATCGGGTGTTCTTGCCTCTAATTCTGCTTTTCCTGCCCTGGTGTGCCGGGGAAGGGACACAGCGTGATGCTCACCCCCTTCCCCCTGCCCCACCTGCAGCAGGAACTCATCGTGGCTCGCTACCCGCAGCATGCCTCAGCAAAACAGCCTTCGAAATGCTGCTTCCATCATACAGCACGGGTGGGCGACGGACACGAAGCAAACCAAAGAAGATTTCAGACGACCACCAGCAACGCAGCAAGGTAACAGCTCCAACACGCGCCTGCTCTTAGGCTCAGGAGGGATTCTTAAAGGGAGGTGAAAGCAAATCGGACGAAATTGTCTGTGGATAATGAGCCCTGAAGAGAAGTTCTTGGTACAACTACTGATTTACACGGGAACATGGGAAGCAGGCAGTGGAACGATCTAGGAAGGGACAGGGAACACGAGATCTTTCCTCCAGTACTGGGGGAACACATCACAGCCATCAGCTGCCTGCACCTCGGCATCCACGTCAGCAGGATTGACTCCAAGCTCTTCCAGGATTTATCTACTGCACTTCTTGCATCTTTTTCATCCCAAAGACGCCGATCTCTGCTCAGTCATGTGTAGCAGCTACACAAAGGGAAGCATAAACACATTCCAGAGGCAGAGAGCAGCCAAATAGGCAAAGTGCCTGTTATTCAGGCTCTTTTTCCTCAGTGAGAACTCGAAAACGAATGTTAACAAAGCTGCGAGGCTCCGAAATGGAGCTCAGGGTCTCCCCTCACCTTTTTGTTTCCCAGTCCTGGCCAAATTGGCACAGGAAAGTAGCATCAGGCTCCTGCCACAGCTTAACCCTTAAGGCTGACACCGGTGAGAGGAGACTCGAGCTCCCAACGAAGCCAATTCCTCCTCTGCTTTAGAGGGAAACATTTCATGTGTAAAAAAAAAAAAAAACAAACCTAAGGGGCACTTCAAGGACAATTAGACGATTCCATGGAGAAATCCCGAAGCCTTTGGATACGCTGCAATGGCCTCGGTGGATCTGGGCTGTCAAACAGCCCCTTTGCAGTTGGGGCCAAGAAAGCCTGAGAACGGATGGAGCTGGGCGTGATCGACTACTTGGGATTTCAGGAGGTTTTTCCTTGCGGCAGCAGAGAGGAGCCCACTTCTGAGGGTCTGAAGAGCTTTTCACGGTCTTCAAGACGAGCTGCTTCCCAGCAAGGAAGTCCCTAAGCGCTTACACATTCTGGAGAACTAGTTCTAAGGGACGAATCTCACACCAACTTCTCACTGCTGCTGAACCGGAGAGATGAAGAGATATGGAATACATCACAGTGGCCTCTGGTGCAGTTTATTTACAACATGACTCAGTGCTGGAGAACACCAGGGTATTAACAAGCAGGAAACACGCTAGGAGGGAAAAAAGGAGAGTGGGGGAAAAAAAAAAAAAAGGTTACATGTTAAAAAAGGTGTTCCCTGAAGATATTTGGCTCTGCGACGCTCTAATTTAGTAGATTAACCCAAGTAAAACACAGCCAAAAGGAGCCTAATGTGTAAAATCAGCAATAAACTCAGCAATAACTTGTAAGCTACGTAACAGCGAGAAGCACAAAACCTTAACATGTTGCTGTCGATGGCTAGCAAGCCACCTCACTTCCTCCAACACCATTTCCTTTTATTGAATTTAAAATATGCAGTGCACAGCCCTACATTTCTACTGCTTCATCCCTAAAAGCACGGGATAAAGGGGAAAAAGAGCATTCAGCAATACCTGTTTAGTATTGCCAGTCCTGCAGCATTAATAAATTTTGAAGCTTAGAGCTTCTGTTGAAGAATTCTTAGCTAAAAGCAGGAAGATTTTTCTGGACTGCTCACTGAAACCTGAAGGATGATCTCGGAGCAGATTATTACCTTCTGTGAGCGTGGCCCAAGCACTGGTTTGATGATTACCTTTATGATATTGTAGCTAGGACTTTAGGAGCTTTCCAAGCAACCTTATCAGTCACAACCCACTCGTGGCTGCATGGCTAACGCCAGAGGGCTGGTTTGTAGTTCATCGTGATAAGAAAAGACAGGAGGTAATTATCAGAAGCCTGCAAAGCAAAGCAGGCAGCTTTACCTGCCTCGCCTCACCAGCATTTCCTGGCCAAAGCAGCGTGGTACAAGCTGCTTCCAGGGCACGGTGCCTTGATTATTTAAATAAAAACCTGTTTACTCTGAATCCCACAAAGCTTGCAGTTCTGCCTTCTGGCAGGCTCTAAAGAAAGGAATCAGCTGGGTAAGATCTGCCTCCCTCCTTCCCTCCAAGGAAGGAGGTTTCATTAACACAAGTGAACACCCGAAAAGTTTACAGGGAACACAGACACCAAATAATTACTGGCTGTGATTCAACGCTGTTTGTTTACATGTGGTTTCAGCATTATGCTGAAACTCCGAGCTGCCTCCCACACCGAAAGCCACAAGCACACGGGAGGAGCAAGAGCTCTGCCCGAGGACTGCACAGCCTTGTATAGCACAGAACCTTACCACTGGAATCCACCAATGGGCTCTGTAAACCTGTGACGGATCAGGAACGTCGCAACAGCTTCAGCAACCTGAGGGAAGGAAAAACCGGTCAGGATTCAAAGGGATGCAAAGCCAACAAGAAATCCAGGCAGTTCTCACAGGCTGCAGCAGTTCCAACTACAGCCCGTGGCTGTAGGACCCTCCTGCTCCTTTGAAACTAAGAGCTCTGTATCACAGGCTCAGGTCTAAAAGTAGATGCGTGCTTCCACACTTCTACTTCTACTCTAAAACGGATCACACAATGAAGAAGTGACAAAAAATTTCACCATCTTTCTGTAATTCTAAAATAAAACAAAAAAAAAATCACATAAAAGAAAACAACCCCTTAAGTTTAACACTTAAAAAAAAAAAAGTCAGGTGACATCATGACATTATTCCTATGAAGGATAAATCAGTGTCCTGACTTTATTAATACCACTTAGAAGCTATATTAAAAAGAGCAACTATTTAGATGAAAATACTGATTTCACACGGGTAAAGAGAAGCACTGACAGACTGAGTTTGGTATTCACAGCGGTCAGCGTCGAACAAGCTTTAAAACCAGCTCTGTTTCCGACCACAGGCTGCCCTGGCTGTGCCACATTCCTGCTGCTGTCAGGACAGGAATTTCAGCATCACAGAAGCAGCCCTGCTCTGTCAGGCTGTACACTGCTTCAGCAACATTTGGTTCCTATTTGGAAAAACTGAGCCGCCCCAACTCAGCCAAACAGACCGACTCCAAAAGCTAGGACGAGTGGAAAGCTTCGTGAGGGAAGACAGGAGGTTAAAAGTGATCCACGCCCCATGTGGGAACAGTTAGTTCCATCACCACCAGCCTGACAGTTACAGCTATGACCTAGCCAAGCTCTGTATCTCATCTAACATCAGGCTTTCCAGCTAGCTTGAAAAACATGGTTAAATCCAAGCTGTTTTGCAAAAAAAAAACACAGTTATGGGATCATGCCCAAAAGGTTCTTGCAGTATAAATCCCTGCTCCGTAGTAAGCAAGGGCCCCTTTTGTATTTAGGCTGTGAAGAGCACGATGCGTGCAGCTTCACCCCCCAGCGGAGCTCACCTTGTCTGGAGCATCTTCATGGACTGCGTGGCCGCACTGTGGCAGGACTTGCATCTGAAACTTCCCTGCAGACCAAGAGAGTCAGCGTTGGAGCTGCTTTTTAAGTGGCCCTGCTTTCTAACAGCAATGGTTTAGGCAAGTAATTCTCATGTATACAGGAAACAGGCACTGAAACCTCAAAAGGGCTGTGAATTTAGGAACTCTTATTAGGATCTCACATTCTTTATGACCTCGCTATGCCATCTGGTGAAGGAGGAGCAGGGAAGGCAGAGTCTAAGGGAAATTGTACGATCTGCACAGCAGCCAGTTTCAACAAAATGCAAGAACTGGATGCTTAATTCATCCTCCCCAGGCATAACTAGAGCAGGTTCCCAGGAGATAAAACAAAGCCAAACTTCTCAGAGGTTCTCGACACAGGTTAGACTAACCTTTCACAGTTTAAACTGTTATCAGATCTACCCTAATTTATCCTGTTGCCCAGTACTACTTTTCAGAATCAATCGACATGGAAATCTATGAAAACTGGGACCAGAAGAAAAAAAAAAATACGTTAATGGGGATGCTGCTAGAAACACTGGGAAACCAGACAGTTTTGGGTGGTCCCAAGTGTTCTAAGCTAGGAACATCACAAATGTCACTAGAAAGGAAAAAAAAGATAAAACATTAAAAAGAAACCCTCAGAGAACACATTCGCCAGGAGAAGTGTGGCAGACCTATTGGTGGAAACATCAAACACTAGACTGAACAAAAAGCACGGTGGAAGCCCTTTGTGGCTTCTAATTCAACCTTTTCCTTCTCAAATCCTCCACTTTTCATACAATCGCACAGCTAAGGAATATTTTGGTATTCACTAAGTCTTTCATGCCCATTTGTTTTGGTACAATCTGTGCCTGGTAAGAGGCCATTCCAGCTCTTGTTCGTGTACCCATAGCAACAAGCTATCATCCCAAAGGAGCATTCCAGTAAGGATATTAAATATTTACCTTGCATCTGTCCAATTGTTAGATCTTTATCCAGCCTGTCAACACCTACAATCAAATAAACAGATGTATTGGAGAAGAGCCAGGGAGAAAACGGCTGTCTAAGCAGATCTTTACTGGGCGTTTTGAAAGAGACATTTGGCATAAAAAAACGTGAACCAAACATCAGCTTTGACATTCGCTAGGGTGTTTCACTGCTGCACCTTAAGAGAGTAAAGTGACAGGACAGAATCCCAGCCAAAACTGTAAGAACTCATCCTTTCTACAACTTAAAAGGATGTTTGTCTTGGTTATGCATTATGTTTCCTACCATGACACAAAAAGGGCCCATGGCTGGCTGTAGAATATTGATAATTTAACTTTCAGGTGAAAATTCACGTAGGAAAATACTGTATTAGCAGAAGCTATCTTGATACTAGAGGCTCTGAACTGATTCCAGATCTGCACAGTTCAAATGGACTCGTTTCTGTTTCATGATACGTAGAAAAGCCAGGGTGGAGGAAACAGGTCCACTGTTCTCAGACAAAACCATTAGCCAAATCCTGATCTTGTTTTCTAAAATACAAGCGGGACACCACTGAAGTGAGCCACTGCTGAATTTAAACAAGACACTCACCAGCTAAAAGCAAAAGCTTTGGAGTTGGACAGCTTAGGAAGAGGTTAGATAACCCCCTGAACCAGCCATCCCAGTACTTTTCTGTTTTCGCCAGTTCAATTCGCCACGTGTATAAGTGCTCCTTCTTTGTCTGCAGGGAGGAAGGAGAGAGCTCTGCATTAGTGATCAGTGAACAGCTGAAGTGAAGCTCAGTGTCACCTGGAAATGCATCTAAAAAATACTGGCTCCCTCTGGTGGATTACACACTGCCAGTAAACAGCTCTTGCTCCTTATTTCCTCTCCAAATCACCACCAAAGTACACAAAAAGGGAGCAAGAAAGTCAGCAGGAGCTACACCTACAGATTAAGGTAAGACTTCAGTTTTCAGGGCAGTCAATTTTTTATTTTTCACTGGCACAAATAGCTCGTGCACTGTCTGTGCCTTCAGATTTGCCTCTCAACAAGAGTTAGGTGACACAGAAATACAAGGGGCTAAGCAGGTTGCAATGATTTTCCGTAAGGAGTTTACATTCTTAGGTTGCAATTGAGCAAAAATACCATGAAGGCTCAGAAAAGAGCAGTCCTCATTCACTACTTAAGCCCCATTTCAGATAATAAGCACTAAATCTGAGAGCATCTGAGGAAAGAAAACCAAACACACACTTCTAAGTGACAACCCAGGATGGAATCAGTGGAATGAGACCAAGAAGAAAAACAACAGTCCCAATATAAGTTTTCCACTGAAATTGCTCTCATTTATATAATTTATGTATTTTTTATATATATATTTATATCCAAATGCATTTATATTTGGATAACCATTGGCTACTTTTCGTGCAGGGGAATATCATACAAACACGAACTGAAACACAGCTAGGAACTCCTCCCTACCTCTGTGTCATCTTCCTTCTTCCTTTTGTTGACAGAGCCACCCCCTTCATCATCCTCTTCCTCCTCCTCCTCCTCTTCAATAATGCCCTCCACTATGGCTTTAGGACATTCAGGACTAGCGGCTCCCTCGCATCTGTGAAAATAAAGCCAGGAACTGATTCCCCTTCCAAAACAAACAAAAAAAGCACATGTTTTAAACCTAAAGCGGTAAGAAATTTCTCAAACACTGGCTGAGAAAAATGCCCCCACCAGTTTAAAAATAACTGTGGATGAAAGACAGTCACCAAGTGCCTCTGCAGCACGCGCATCCCTGTGCAAATAGAAATGCAAACAGCTATTTAAAAGGGACAGAAGTGGTCAAACAAGCAACAGCAGCTCTTTTCAACAGGGTATTAAAAACCTTTGTAAAGGTTCCAGGTATGTCACGGATTACTGATCCAAGTGCTATGGCTATGATTTGTTGCTGCTGTGGGTATCAAGTGGGATCAAACTAAAACAAGAAATTTATTTTGGTAGAAAATAAGTTCAAGAGCATTTATGCTCTGCAGGGATGGTATTGCAAAACAGATAGGAAGACTTTAAGAGCATTTAGGAAAAATATCAAAAAGCAACCTACTGTTTGACTTGACCGACCATAGAAACTCTAGCAGATTCAAGATTTCTTATTTGTCCACTTTTAACACTAGAAAAAAAAAGTGAAGAAAGGCAGAAACAGTTACTAAACGCAACAGTGACTAGCAAGCCCAGAAACAGAAGCAAAACCAGGTAATTTTACCCAAACCACGTGGCTCCCAGCAGGTCCCCAGGGCCTTCCCTGCACCTCTCCTTGCTGCACCCCATGAGGTTCCTCCCAGCCCACCTCACCCTCCTGCCCAGGGCCCTCTGGAGAATCTGCTACTCCCCCTATTTTGTACAGCTGGAGAAGTGAGAAGTGAAAGGAGGAAAACTGACAAGTCACATGAAGTTTGTGCCTATCAGGAGTCGAGCAAAAATGGCAAGAGATTTTGAGTCTGCATAAGCTGACACCTTACCTCCACTCAATTGCATTCTCAAGCGACTTGAACGTTTTGGGACGACTCCGTAAGAAGTTCTGCATGCTGTTCAATGCATCCATGGCCGTACCTAAAACCAAGTGCTTTCACTTTATGGCGTGTAGTGGAATAATTACTGTGCCCATCTATATAGAACTGGCTACCAGGGAGTACCCTCAGAGAGAGCTGGGGCTCAAAAGGGATTTAATGCAGTTAAGGGAAATACAGCTTAGTGTTCCTAAGCCTACAGCTGTACCTGCTCCCCCAGCAGAGAATTAATATTAGGGCATTCAGAGAGGAGGAAAAAGCATTAAGCACACATCAGCACCATGTATTAAATAAAAAAGCAGCCTTCCTCTGAGCTAACACCAAAGTATTACAACCAAATGACGACAAGAGCAAACAGAGATCCCATCTGGGAGAAGTAAAAGGAGGGGTCCCACCGCAAGGGCTATTTTACGTAGGTAATTTCTGTTAGGAGGGTGGAATTAGCTTAGGTTTGTGGGTAAAACCTCCTATGTTCAGGGATTTGGGGAGAAGAGAAAAAGAAAAGCCATACTGAGGGTACTCACGCTTACCTTCCACAACGTCTATCATGCACAGACCCAGTAAACTCGGCACCAAGTTGGCGACTGCCGTGTGCACCGCAATGGCACCCCCCATGCTGTGCCCAATGAGCATGATGGGGGGAGGAAGGTCCCCGTACAGGGCTTCAACCACATTTCCAACGTCTCTGCCAAATGAAGATAAAAGCATGGTCAGCACCTTTATGTTCATAGGTTTCTGAAACTGTTCTGGACCAGGGGAGGAGGACGTACAGATCCAAGACAGATGTCTGGCTCCAAATCATCTCTGCACGCTTATTTAACCCAAAGATTGTTGGGACAAGTTTATTCCCTTTCAGTTTCATTAAGGCACCAATACAGGAAATCTTTTAAGCCAATACTTTACTGAACAAGTGTGTCATTTCCCTTTTTTATAAACAGAAAGTGTTTTTTTGTTTGTTTGTTTTGTGGTTGTTTTTTTTTTACATCCCTTAAGCAAACATTTTACACTGACATTAGGTGGTGGGAGTTTTAAATAAAAGGTGAGAAAAGCATCACACGGAAAAGCATGGAAGCGTAGACTAAAAAATTCACAGTTCTGAAAGAAGAAACCTTCTGCAATTAAATAGAAAAAAATAACCAAGCCCTACCAACCAAGGCAAAGAGGCACTGAACACAAGCAAAGACTGACTCTCTCGGGAGCACAGTTACTAAAAGGCAAGCAGAGGTTTCCCCTTCTCTTTCGTAAGGCTCCTATTTTAAACTGAAGCTGTCACTGCAGTATGTGAATTTTGGCTGGCACAATTCACAAAAAAAACATAAAACAACAACATGGCTAAAGACTGAAACCTACTGAAGTGCACAGTATTTTAAGACAGCCTCAAAGATGCCAAAACTGTCTTTGCACTTCAGAGGAACTGAAGACCTGAGCAGCGTGGCATCTAGTAAACAGAAAGCGAGTCAAAAGAAAAGCCAGCTTGTTTGTTCTGTCAAGGAGAAAATGATGGGAGGATTTAATAAAAGATGAAAACTAGCTATAATTTAAGGCTCCCATTTAAAGGCTAATGAGAAATAACTTTCAAGATCATTGCTAAGAGGAGAACGAGGTTTGAAAACAAAAGGCAACTTGTTTTCCCCCATAGCAGTGCTGCTGCAGATTGAAAACTCCCAATTATTTCATACAGCACCTCCTCGGGACGCTGACGGATCAGGACCTGACAAGCTGTAAGCAGCAGCAATAAGGTATACAATGGGAGTCAGGATACATTTCACACATGGCCTCCCCACAACAAATCCGGCAGATTTGTTCATAGGAAGGTTACAAAGTCCTTCCTGCTTTAATTGCAGTCATAGGAAAGAGCCTCTTTGTGTTAGATGTGGACACAATGGGATGTACTTAGCTATTTGCTGCTCACGCAGCTTGTCAAGAAGAGGATTTGCATCCCAAAGCGGGTCATGAGAATTTGTAAAAGCAACTCCCTTGGTGCTAGTCTCAATTCTTGACCCACACTTTGGGGATGCTGCTGGCCCAAGGCAGATGCAGTCTGAACACTCACTGAAAGAGCAGAAGAACGACCAAACTGGTGTTTTCAAGGTAAAATGCCCAAATTATGCCTGGGGAAAGCTTTCTCCCTTCTATTCGCAAATCTCTTGCAAGTGTCATTGAGTGTTACAGGTGTAGTGTTTGCTACAATGAAGTCACTGATCTGTAATTTGGGTTTAAAACTGATGGGACCTAGAGAACAAGACCACTTTGGAATACGACTCGGCTGACAAAGCTGATAATTTATTCAAAATTAATTTTAAAACTGTCCTAAAATGGAAGGAAAAGAAGCGATAGCTGCCAGAATCACATGAAATGAAACCATTCTTCCAGCTCCCTTGAATGAAGGTTGTGTGCCCTCCGGAAGCGCAATCAATAAATAAAAATAGATGTGTGAAAAGTGAAATACTGAGGGGAGCACATAAAGCTTCCTTACTTTGACATCGTCTCTGCAGACAGGTCTTCAGGATTCCTAACTTTTGTTTCTCCTGAAAGAACAAAAAAAGCGAAGTTCACTTAAGCTGAAAACCTTCAGATCCCTGAGGACTTCGAGCAGCAAATGTACAAAGCTTTTGGGCACAGTTATGAACAAAGAGCCCACTTCAGTTAACATGAATAATTAAGAAACCCAGAATTAATAAAGACATTTGGCACTTTACCACATTATAGCTCGGGGGTAGGAAACACTCCCTGTGACTGTTCCATATTAGAAATGTATCTTAAAACTGAACACCACACCTTGTTTGTAACAGGAAAAAACACTTTTAGGTTATCAAAATATAGAGGAGGGGGGTGAGGCCAGCAGGTAGGAAGGAACAAGTCCATCACTGCCCTAAATAAAGGCACAGGGAGTCTCAGCTGCTGACACATGGGGTCAGGTGGCTGCAGAGCTCTACAAACCCAAACTTTCCCATCCCTGTCTTGGAATAAAAATAAGGATGCCTTAAGGATGATTTCTCAGCCATTTTGGGAGGGATTTGTTACATCTCCTTTAAAAAAGGGAGCATGCAATGCGCTTCTGTGATTTTAAATCATACTTACCATGGCCCCGGAGATCTAAAGCCACAATCCTACACTGAATCCTGCTAATGATTGCAGACTGCAAGAAGGGACAAAGACAAGATCATTTGCAAAGCCACAAACCTCACCTACAAAAGGATTAGCAACATTAAACACTCACTGAAAGGACAGCAAAGGCTAGGACTGACAAAACCCTCTGCTGTCAACGAAGGGTCTGAACCTGGAGGTTCAGGTCCCTCAAAGAATATTCCATTTAAGCTATCCTTAATTAACCAAAGCTCCATCCTTTCTACCACTGTTCACGCCGTCTCCAAGGACCTTTATTTAATTTTGTGTTAAGATATTACGTGCATTTCCTACCGAATGAGGAATTCCAGCTCTGTAGCACCTCTGAACCGCAGCAGTGGGATTACAGATGCTGAAGCAATGCCCCCCCTTTCCCCAAGCCCAACGCGTTCCAAAATTAGCCTCAGCTACACAGCAGACATGAAGATGAAGCAGCTGCTTCGCAGCACAGATTCAATTTGCTCTTAAAGAATGGAATTTTACAGGAAAGCTGGAACATACAAAATTGATTAGTCCAAAGAGGTTGGGAGGGAACAAGCGAGGAATCTTTTTAAAGTAAGGCAAGGCTGCCATAGGATGATGCCTCTATTTGTCCCTGACAGCTCAATTTGCACAAGTTATTTCAGGCATCACAGTGATTAACCAGCTTTCTCTGTTGAAAGGAAGACTTTTGTGTTAAGGAATCATTGATGATTTAAATGATGACCCCGCAGGGTTGGGAGAATTTGTTGAGGGACTGTTAATAAACCACCTACGTAATGGGCAGAGATCTGAAAGCTAACCTGTCCTCTTATTTTGGTTGTTCAACTATTTAAATCCTTAGTGACTGAAGCAGTTGCTTTCCCAACAACCTCTGAATCCACAAGTTAATATTTTAGACCCCAGAAGTTACCCTGAAACCTCATTTTGCAAGGTGCTTATGCACCTAAGCAATAGTTTACCTAGTCAGATGAACAGATGACTGCTAAAAAATCAACCCACTGTCACCAGAGAGCAAGGAAAGAGGGTCATCAACGTGATGTGACAGAATGGGAAACCTTCCAGTACTCTGAGTTTTAGCCAAACAGAAATAGTTTGGGCAAGAAAAGCACAAGCACATCATCCAGGAATTTAGCAGGCCAATAAAGAGAAGAAAGCAGCACCCTCCCTCTGCAGGCTATTATTAGATGGCTGCACTCAGTGCTTCCCAACTGGAGATATTCTTTTTCTGTTGTTTCTGGTTGGTTTTGCCATAGTTTGTTTGGCATTTTAAAGATTGTTTAAGCTCTAATTCATTTATCTTGACTATTAGAACAAGTCCAGAGGAGGCCACAAAGATGCTGGGGAAGAGGAGGCCCCTGCCAGTGGCCTGCAGGGGGGGCAGGAAAGCTGGGGAGGGACTCTTGGTCAGGGCTGGGGGGCCAGGACGAGGGGCAGCGGCTGGAGCCTGGCAGGGGGGAGGCTTCGGGGAGGCCTTGGGAAGAAATTCTGCCCTCTGAGGGCGCTGAGGGCCTGGCCCAGGCTGCCCAGAGGAGCTGGGGGTGCCCCAGCCCTGGCAGTGCCCAAGGCCAGGCTGGGAGGGGGCTGGGGGCCCTGACCAGGGCAGGGGTTGGAATCAGGTGGGCTTTAGGGTCCCTTCCAACCCAATCCATTCTCTGATTCCAGGTCTGCTTGGAACAAACCTGCTTTTCAAAGCATGTACAGGCAGTGATTTAATACCAGCCATGCAAAGGCACGAGCTAATTGGGGCAGTGGCTCTCTCCAGATGCGCAGGCAGGTGCAAGGCACAAATTTATGCGAATCTTCTGTGTTATCTTTGTTAGCTGCCAACAAAAAAAGCCAGTAACTGTGAAGTACAGTCTTAGAGCGGGTCCAGAGGAGGGCCCCAAAGATGCTCAGAGGGCTGGAGCACCTCTCCTATGAAGAAAACCTGAGAGAGCTGGGGCTGTTCAGCCTGGAGAAGGCTCAGGGGTGACCTTAGTGCAGCTTTTCAGTACTTAAAGGGGACTTATCAAGAACACGAACACCGAATTTTTGCTTGAGCAGACAAGGAAAGGACATTCCAAAGGGAAATGGCTTTAAACTAAAAGAGGCCAGACTTAGATTAGATGTTAGGAGGAAATTCTTCACTCTTCACTTCCAGAGTCCCTGGATTATAAAAGGTCCCAACTAGAAATCAAGAGCTGCAAGTGGTTTTTCTTTACCTGCAATCCTTCAAAGTTTTTCTTCCTTAGCTCTGGGGTTTTTGTTTATTTTTAAACACCTTTTAAGTGTTAACACTTAATGAAGTGCTGTGCGGAAGTTTTGGCCACTGCTGGTAATTAAAGCCTAGAAGATAAACCTTTACCTATTTAATACATATACTTAAATAACTTGAGTCAGGTACATACCAGGAGATTATAAGACACAGCTTTCTGAATTCATTTTCCTCATGCTTAACACAGCTGAACAATCAGCTGCCTCCCATGCTTAGAGGACCACATTAGCACGCACATATACCTGTAAAAGTCAGCAGCTTACTTACAGTAAATACAGCCCAGGAAAGAGCAGAATGGCCTCCACCGTGTAGGAGCAGTAAGACAGGTCCCTCCGAGCCACTTTTGTAAATTCGAAAAGTGTATGAACAGTTAAGGACAGTTCAGAGAGTTATTTGATGTTACTTTGCTGAATGTATGCTGGAGTCTGCAATACCCAACAGTGTTTTGTTTCCACCCTTGTGTACACGAGGCCTCATTTCTTCCTCTGAGCAACGGGTATATGCAAGGATAAAACAAGCTAAGTTCTGTACAGGTTAAGAGTTCTTTTCCTATTGTCCACATCTTCTCTATAACCTACACATCTCCTGCCAGCAACCTTTCTCTTCCTTGTGCAGCAGAGAATTGAACTGAGAGAAAAACAAACCATTACCAGCGAGCGCTATGGAGCAGGTAGTTTTGATTTGGCACATTTTCCTGTTACATCCAAGAAAAAAACGTCAGGTAAGGCAGTAAAAAAGATTCTTAGGGCAGTCTAACTATCTGGAATATATACTGGTAAAGAAGCTTCAGTATGGTAGCTGATGTCTCCTTACTGCATTTATTTAGACACAGAAAAAAATCAGTTGAACTATCACTAAAAGCACTGGGGAAGGCACAGATCTGGGAGTCGTGAGATCTGCATTTAGTGCCCCAAACTGTGACCAAGAGATCAGCCAAGTCGCTCCACCTCCTTCTGCTGTTCTTCCTCTGTTTTTAGGGTGCACAAAAGTGCCCCCCTAAATCTCACCACGCTAGCTGAGGTTACTGACCAAGCTGTTCATCGTGGTTCTGCTGAATACTGGAGTGCCCTTAAGATTTCTGTGTATCACCTACCCGAACACAAACAGGTCCATTATCCTTTTTATTATTTATAAAGCTTCAGGGGTGCGTGCAGCACTTTACAAGGAACACAAACAAGGTGCACATCGTGACCAATTCATAGCACCAGTTGGCACAATTAATGAGAACACAAAATAATGACAAGGCGAATAAAACAAGGGAGAGAATTTTGCTCATTTTAAAGTAATAAATGCAGAGAAGTAATTATCACTGATATCGGGGCTGAAATAGCTTGGAAATTTTGTTTTCTTAACGGCCTCCAGCAAGCTGGGATATACATGCTTAAAAACTAAGCAACTATTAAGTTACAGGATTGTGTTATTTAACCACAGAAAAACATTTTCATTTTGCAGTTAGCTCAGAAGACCTGGAAGTACCTCTCAAAACACTTTTTGTCAGAGCTAGTGGGTACAGGCAACCAGTGAATGGCACACCCAAAGCCAACTGATGGTCTTTGCCTCAAACTGAGCCTGTTAAAGAGGATTTCAGACATCAGCTGCACTGATCAGTAACTGGAAGACTTGCAAAAAGGAGCGTGCCTGAAGAGAAGCATAAAAGCAGCATGAATATTTGTGAAGGGGGCAGAAATCTTGGAGAGCAATTGTTAAAACCTGGTGTGATGCAGCCAGAAGTCTCCCTGCTGGCACTGCCACCTCCAGCTGGGCCAGAGGGAGAAGCCTCCCCACCTGCACAGCAGCTAGTGGGCTTGGATTTGGGGTGCACCAAGTAGCAACCCACACTTTTTGGGGATGCACACGACTGTGCATGTGTGTTTGTGCATGTGTAAGGGAACAGAACTTCCTAGAACAGTTGTAGAGGGCCTTGGGAAATTTGTAGTGTTTATTAACATGTAGATATTCAGTGCTGGGGCCTGGTTTTGGCCCACTGATGCTGATTCTGAACACTGACTGCCCGTTAACTACCTGTTAATAAATAAATAATAATAAACATATATGGACAAACAGGAAGATGAGAAGAAATACGTGGAAAAGAGTAAAAGAACCCCAATAAACTCAAAGACAGGACACTGCCCCCAGTCCTTACAAAAATCTCAACCTGGAAAAAAGGATATATCCTTGCCGGTTTCGTTTTCTACCACAACGTCCTCCATAGACTCAAAGTACTGGCTCCAAAGCACCGGGGAGAAATCACGCTTTCTTCCAGGGCTGCAAGAAAAAAAAAAGGATATTTTGGTAAGTCTTTCATTTAAATTGGCATGCAGGGGTCACGGCATCCACTGAAGAGGATACACCTGTGTTACAGAACAGTGTAGAATTAGAAGAAAATGATAAGTAAGTGAAATTCTTGTAATATTAATGAATTTATAGTCAGTAAGGAAATCCATCTTTTGTTTTCCTAATTGTTGTTCCTGTTGAGATCACAAAAATGCACAAGAAAACTAACGGAGACACAGTGAGAACGCTTTCCTCATAAAGCGATGCCAGGGAAGACTGAACAACGGTCACTGAGACTACACAAGACCTAAATCAAGGGAAAATAAAAAAGAACAGGGCAATGTAGAGATGCTGTCCCCCCACAGCCTCCCAGTTTGCAACAACCCACAGCTCACAGCCTTCAGAGTCAGAGGTCCCTTTGTTTGTCACGGTCCTTCTCTAGCCCCTGCTGCTGACACGACTGGGAGCACTTCAGTGCCTGGAGCGCAGGAAGCCATCCCCAATTTATGACTCAGCCCATGAATCATCATCAAAATAATAATCAAAGCAGCACGTCCCTCTCAGAAGTCACCTTGACACTACATGCTGTAGGTTACTGCCAGTCTGGCGAGGATATAAAAAAATTAAGCACCTGATTAAAGACGAGTACTTGCCACAAGAGTGCAACACTTCCCTAGAAATCCCCTCTGATTTTTGGAAGGGATATCGTTCAAACAAAGTGAAACTGCCCCAAAAGCAGGATTTTTCAAGAAACTTGTATTTTAAATTAAGGACTGTAATGACAAGACCGCGTAACGGATGCTGAGAGCTCTGCCTTGGAAGCACGGGCTTCCAGGCTTTGGTTTGCTCCAGGCTTTGCACTTATTCCCTGGTTAATTTAAGTGAGGATCCTTTCTCTATCAGATCGTGTGCCAAACGTAGATGAAAGAGCACTGCACTGGCCCAAAAATCGTCCTGGTGGGCACCAGGGGTGTGCTGTGTTAAAATCAACTGGGGATAAATGATTTGGGGATGGGGGCTGCCCTACCTGCACCGGGGCTGTCAGCAAAACCAAGCGCCACCCCGCTTCGTGCCCTACTTGGGGGGTTTCCTCCTTTCCCGTGGCATTTTCCTGCCCCTGCTCTGCAGGCAAAGGGAATAACATCAAGGAGAGGCGCTGCCTCCCTCAGTAACACCTCCAGAACGCCAGCTGGTATTCCTCACCCACAGGCTCACCCCCTCGCTGTACAAAGACTCGCTGCTGCCGCAGCTCATTGACGAGCACATCACGAAACTGCTGCAAGGAGCACGCCTGAAATTAGCACCACAGATCTGGCGCCCTGAGAACACAATCCCCCTGAATTACGGGGTGAGCACAGCCCTATTCCACGGACATCACGCAGTCAGGGCTCTCAGAGGTGCCCCGATGACAAACCCATTCATTTTCTGGTTCCATCAGCTCGATTCAAGCCCAGCACCACGCAGGATGAGTAACAGCAGCGCAGAGCTCCGCTGCCTTCCTGCTCCTCGGCTTCTGGGGGAGGCGATCAGCACGAATATGGAAATCAGGCCCAGGCGTGGGGGGTAAGAGACCTTCACAGAAGAAAATCTCCTCTGCTGAAGGAAGTTTCCCCTCAATTCCTGGCTTCCTAAAGAAATGAAGGAACAGACAAAGCAGCTTTTTAGTTCTGTCGAAGTAAAACTCTGATTTCCCCTGGTATTTCTAGAAAATGAAACAGAAAACAACCGCCCCCTGGATGCTCCAAATTCGCTTCTGTGGGTTCCCAGACTCCGGTGTTGTTCTTGTCGAGCTTCAGTTAAATACAACGAGACGTCACACACCTCCACGAAGCCAGAAAACATTCATCTCTGCCTCAGCTTCACCTCATTCTTCGATGAGCTTACAAATCACCTGATTCTTTCAAAGAACGCTGTAGCTCAAAAGGAACAGAGCAAGAGAACAGAGATGACAAAACGCTGCAGTACTGGGAAGAACCAAGCATGGGTGTCCAGGTGTTCAAGGAGAGGAGGCCACATTTGATAAAACATCACCAAGATGCCAGCAATCGAGGGTTAATTGGGGAACCTGCTGACTTGCCATTTCTTGAACTTGCTGTGATGGAGCGAGCGGCCCACGGCTTGGATAATTCCTCCTCTCCTAGGATGCGCAGTTAATGACAACAAATTCCATCATGATTTTAAAATGCTGCAATTCAGACCTTTCTACAGCATGTTGCTCCTGAGTTCAGGTTTGATTGTCCCAAAGAGATCCGTGTGATTAATAAATATCACCACCTACCCGGCTGCAACTTCCCAAATAATTCACAGAGCTGCTGAACTGCAGGAACTCCCTGGAAACTTTCCTTTTGTTGTGAGATCTGAACTTTTGAGGGTGGTTTTTCCTACCCAGAACGGAGGCAGAATTCCCACAGGAGCTGCTGGATGATCCTATCACGCCGGATGAAGGTTCCTGGTTGCGTGACAAATTCCTCCTCTTGTGCAGACAGGGCTACAGCAAGCATCACACAAATGAGAACCAAATGAGACCCAACAGCAGAACACCCCCAGGTAAATTACTGCAGCTCAGTTGCTCTTGGGCTCATTTTTTCCCCACCTCTCTCAAGCAGGTCTCATCTCCTGGGGACCCTGGGATCGTTCTGAAGCCTTTTGGAGTGACCCGATGCAGCTCCTCCTCCTGGCAAACACTGGTGGTAGGGTGCTGGTTGGACCACAGGACCTTGAAGGTGTTTTGAACCTCGATGATTTTAGGATTTTATGAGCTGCTGCAAGCACTCGTGCAGTCACCGTAACGCAGGAGGAACCTGCGATGCTAAAGACTGCTGCCCCTTCTTTCCTCTCTCCTTACCATCCAACTGCTCCCTGAGAAACAGTTTTCCAGGAAAAAGCAAAGCAGAAAAACGAGGGCAGAAACCAGAGACTTGTTTTAATATCTCTACGCCCATTTCTGGTAGCAGAAATCCAACACGAGGTCTACTGCTAAAGCTCTAGAAGGTCCCCAGACCTCCTCCTGCTGAAGTTCTCCTGCAGGAGGCAGTCAGATGCTAATACCAAGACAAAACCACGAAGGATAACTCACAGGTTGCAAGAGGAGCCCATGAAATCAGAGCTGAGCCGCTCCCTGGGACCTTGCCACTCCATTTCTTGTCCTGTTGTTGAATTTTGTGGTGTTAGTAAATGCTTCAAATGCAGCTTAATAAGAATTAACACCTCCAGAGAAAGCGTCAGTGGTTGTGTCAGAGAGATGAAGTGTCTGGGACCGATACATCCTGGAACTCCTGCTTGCAGGGGAACTACAGCAGAAAGCAAAAAGGACCTGGGAGTCAAGAACTGTTGTCACCTCTGATGCAACTCCGTGCAGACTGATTTAAAATCACAATACTTGCCTCCAAATAACGCTGGGGAAAATGCAAGGGGCCTCGGATTTAATCCCGAACCCCAAACAGGGTAAGAATAGCCATGGAGTTTTCCACGAGACAGCTGGTGACTGCAGGAGGCTGGGCAAAGGCTGATTTTAAAAAAAAGCAGCACCATGCTACCAGAACCTGAGCCTGATTTTGTCTCGTCTCAAAAGAATTGGTACCTTCCATTCATTCTTCTTCTAGAGCTGCTTTTTTTTAGGGCTACATCGCCACACACCAAGTTAGGAGCAAGCCCAACAAGCAGCAGCTGCAGTTCTGCACCTTGCTATGCCGCAGCAGCACTTTGCCGACCAAATATTTAAGCTGTCAGAACTAATTACTGCTTTTTAAAGCATCCAGCAGACCAAAACAGAAGCGGCTCCACCACAATAGGTTTCCGAGAACGAGCCTTAGACTCGAAGCCAGGCAGCCACCACACGGACCTGGAATCCCAAAACAAGTTCTGGGCACGCTCTGCTGCTGGTTTTGTTCTCCTGTGCGGTCTGCCAGGGCACCAGGAGCTCACGTTCCCCCAAATTCCTCACCAATCTGCACTGGGTTCTGCCTTCAGCTATTAAAAAAATAAAATAAGAGTTGTATCAAGCAGGGAGAAGCAGTTTTAGAAATTAATTCCCTTTTCTGTTGACCTCGACTCCATATTTAGGACTACGAAAGCAATTGCAGAACACAGATACTTAACCCCTGCAGTATATTTGAACCTGAGCAAAATAAATTAAATATAAGCTATTTAAGACCTGCCATGGCTGACAAGTTGTATTTTAAGAAAAAAAAAAAGTCTAAAAATTGGCAAGAACAGGGTGGTAAGTCCTGCATAAGGCACCGAATGCGTGAAGTGTTTCTTCGTGAAAAAAAATCAGGAGAAAAAATGATTAAAAAGGGAGAAACTAGTCACAATTGTCATGATCAAATTAAGCAGATTGGATTCAATCAAGGCCTTCCAGCTAATTAAAAGATCCTGGAGAACACGCATCATTTTCATTCCCATGCTGGAAAACAGCAGCACACTCTTTGTTTCCAAGTCTCATTTGGATGCTCGGCTCTGATTAAGCTGGGTCTGGAAGGAAGCTAATGAAGAACTTGGAGTAAGATGCACACGCAGAAGCTGTTCCAGCTGTCAGGAGCTGCTTCTGGGGGGCCTCGACCCCTCACCAGGGGTTTTGTAAGCTCGATTTTGTCAATCCAAGTTGGATTTTGTTTCCTTTTCAACCACACAACTCAAGACCTCAAGATATGAAGGCAATTAGGCAGATTTGCTCCTTGAAATAAGCAGGATCTAAAAAAGGAACGTGAGCTGCTCTCACTGGGGCGCTTTTTGTGCACTGCCCTAGTGAAAGAGAAGCACCACCTCCCTCCCCACAGCCGAACAATGCAGCCAGAGTGCTTAAAAGAGGAATATATCAGGGCAGCAGCTCACGTGCAGCTGGGAGGGGGCTGGAATTTAGAGGAGAGGAGGCAGAAATCGAGGCAGCGTGCTGCGAGATGCAAAGAAATCCAAGCGTGCACCTCGCACAGCTGCAGGACCCGTCTGAATTCCGTCCCTGCAGCCATTTCAGCTGCCCAGAGCCGTGGTTTTGCTGAAATCTTCACGTCGGCGTTGCACACAAAGGGAGGATTCGGTCTCCTTACTGCCTCACCGTGCCTGTTTGCATCTTCCCGTGCATCATTTCCTGATATACAACGGGAAGAGAGGAGGAGCCTGCAGGCACAAGCAGGGCTGGCAGAGGAGCAGAGCTTCAGCCAGCCCCACGTGGGCACAGCTCAGCTGTTTCGGCCCCTTGGACGACCTGGATGAGACTTCCCAGAAGAGAAACACAAGGAAAATGGCAAAAAAAAATAAATAATACACAAATCTATTCTCACCTATGTGAAGGCAGCAACGGGTGATGTTTTATCTCACACTATAAGTATTAATCTTAACAGGGCACAACAAAAAAGCTGTGAGGGTTTATTGTGGCTAAGAAGTCCTCAGCACTTCTTCACCAAACCTTTAATCCCAGAGGAAGCTGGAAAATGATGGTTTTTTGAAGGAAGCATCCTGCCTACCCCTGTAATTTGCCCTTCGAGTTGGGGATGGCTGGTGCCTGAGACACCTCAGAGCTGCAGTAAATTTATGTGCCCGAAGCAATCTCACCTGCTCCACCCTCTGCTCCTTCCCATCCGCCCTCAGCCACCCCACGGAGCCACGCTAACACTGCCTGCCTGGCTGGTAAAAGAGAAAAATTTAAAAGTTAGGGTTAGAATTAAGTAAAAAATGGAATTAGGGGAAAAAAAGAGAACCCAAAACTCCAGTCTGAGGCCTGGTGTATTTGAAGCAAAGCAAATCTGCAGGAAAACCAGCTTGCCAGTGCTGCTGGGTATTAAGTGAAAACAAATACTGATGGCCCTGCTTCCACGTTAAGAAATTCAGAGCCCAGGAACAAAATGGATTTATAAACACAAGATGATAAAAAGATCAAACAGATCTTCTTCTAATTTTAATTATTTTTGTTCCCCACAGAAGTTTGAATTTTACAGGACTATTTTGGTGTACCTGGGGGTATTTGCCTGGGCTCTAAGTTGCACAAAGGTTTTCCAATGCCTAAAGTTACGTAGAAATATTTCACACAGATGCAAGCAGCCACACAGCAAAACTGCAGAAGACAACCTGAGCAGAGAGGTAGTCACAGCACTAATAAAAAGAAACCACCGTGCTGAGGTGTGAGCATGAAGTTACCATCCAGAAACGCCCACCAAATTATCTTTCCAGTCCCCAGGCGTGCGAAAGCCTCTGCTGAAATTCCATTCCCAGTTTTGCGCTGCTGCCCGAGCCCCAAAAACATCAGGTGGGATCAACGGAGAGGTCAGAGGTCTTGAGGGGAGAGGAAAAGGTTCCAGGAGGCGAAATGCTGAGCCCAATCACTGAGCAAGCTCAGGAGCAAGCAGCGAGGCGGTGTTCACATCCAGTCACACCTTACTGGGCAAAAAAATGAAGGAGACAACCACAAAAACAGCTTGGGAGGTTCCATTCAGTGCAGCCCTGCCACGGGAGAGCCCACAGTTCCAAGCCAAAGTGTCTGCTACAGCACTGAGACCAGAAGCCATCACCCAGCCCACATTATCAGACATTATCAGACATTATTGGAGCTCTCTGCTGCGCCACCCTGCCCGCCTGGGACATCCAAAATACATTCAAAAGCCGTGCCAGATCTGCCTTGCTCTGCTGTAACAACCCCAAAGCCCTCCTCAGCACAGCAGTTTCTCCTCACCGCTGCTCTCCTCTGTCTGTTGTGCTTTTTTTCACCTCCTTTTCCTGTTTAAACTCCACATATCGCCGTGCGAGGCCGTTCTTGTGCCAGGTGTGTGGTGCCTGCCCAACGGGACGCCATCCGTAAAGGGATTTACTCAAGAGTAAACCAAGGATACAAAGGCACTCTGCAGCTCCAAGAGGACTACAAAATACTCCCTGCTGCTTCAAAGGGGAATTTTTGATGCTCATCCCAACACCACGCTTCGTGTCAACGTTTCTGGAAGTATTTGAACGGGAAAAGAGAGGTTGATAACATCATAAAGCAACAGAAAAATGAGTTCCCTTCATCATCACTTCCCTCTCGAGCACAGAGCACTCAAAAACCCTCCGAAGATGGGGAAGCATTACATGAATTACTTTATGGGATTGCTACTAAGCAGCACTCCACCTGCCTAAATAGCACCGAGGTGTGACACTCCCCACAGACACGCAGCACAAAATCCAGGAAGGCCACCTGGAATTGCTCATCTGTGCTTTGTTTGTTTCTGTGCCACCAGGGAATGAAGCAATGAGCATCAGGGGCGCAGCGTCAGCACCTCATTAAGCTGGTACCTTAACGACCTTCTCTGTGTTTCCTACCCAAAATGATCAGGAGCCTGGATTTCCAGAAGCAGCACCGATGTGGAAAACACATCCTACGGCACAGTGACGTTTTGCTGAAGAAGCCACTCGCTTAGAAGAATAAAAACCAGCCTGGATCTGCCAGCTTACCCATTCCGAGGTCCTGCAGCAGCCAGCAGATCGCCTGATGGAGCAGGAAAATTAATTTTTGACTTCTTGTCCTTACTGCGGAGGCACCTGGCAGGAGCTGACAGCAAGACAAACTGGGAACTGATTTTCCTCCTGGTGAAAGCCACCTTAACACCAGCGTGGGAAGCAGTTCTATTTATTAACGAAGTAGGAATGCTTAATTGAAGAGGCAGTGAGACGTGGTGTCTATTTATAGTGCCATCGCTGCTTTAAGGGAAGAATTAGGGTGCTGGCGAGGTTTACAACCCATGAAGCCACTATAAAATACTTCGAAAACTTCACAAAATAACCACAGAAGGTGAGACTGAGCTCGGCAGGATAAGAAGAGGAAGAAATAAGAACCATTTCTTCACCTAAACCAGAAAAATTCTCTGCTTAGTCCCATTTTAAAGGGAGCCAGCAGGAGTAAATAAGATATTTAGCATTAAATCTAGCCCTGTGTGCACCAGGTCGCCTTCAGCAGGCTCCTCTGGAGCACAAGACCCTCTACAACACCGGTGGGGGAACGTTTTGTTCAGTGACCCGTGCACATCTCCACCAGACAGCACAACAGCAGGAATCAGAGCCCTTCTACACGGCTTTAAAATAATCCAAATTAAAAAAAAAGAGAGCATTTAGTGAATATTTGAGGCTCAGAGTCTGACTCCTTAATTAAAGAGCAAAGCTTTTGCCAAGGCTGTCCTTGCCCAGCCAGTCCCTGACAGCTCCCGTCCACGCAGCCCGATGCCAGCCAATCTTCTCTGACACTTCCAGAAGACGTTCTCACTCCTGCTTGGAAGATTTCACATCTTTTTTATTGTGTTGCACTGTCCCAGCTGAAATATTGCCACCACCTGAAGCATCGACTCGCCCTCTGCACAGCTTCACGCAAGCCGGGTAAAGCAGCAGGTACAAGGGAGTTACTACAAGGGTATTTTTGCACTTTTTCCCTTAAAAAGGAGGCAGGCCTAAGAAGACCAGGGTGTGCTCTGGCTCTCATAAGTCCCAGTCCCCACAAGAAGCCCCCCCAGCACAGAGGTGCCTGGTGAAGCCTGCTCAAGGCTTCCGTGGGGAGGATCTGGGCAGGAATAGGGCTGGCCTGGGGGCTCGCTGGACTCCCACAGAACCTCATCACTCACCTTCCTTCCATGGACACCCACCTCTGGGGGGCTGCAGCCCCCCCAGGCACGCCCACACACACGGAGCTCCCTATCCCACCAGTCCCCCAGCAACACACACCCCCAACCCCCCAAAGTATACCCCAAACACCCCTAAAATCCTTCCCAAAGCTCATCCAAGCCCCTCAGCACACACCCCAAGCCCCTCAAACACTCCCAAAGCACACCTCAAGCCTCTCCTAAAGCACCCTAAAAGCCTCATCAAAGCATCCCTCAAAGCAGAATTGAAGACCCCTCAAATCATCCCCCAAGACCAACAGAACACCCCAAACCTCTGAAAGCACACCCTAAGCGCCCCCAAGCAACCCCAAAACCCCAGAACACCCCTCAACCCCCCCAAAAATACCCTAATCCCCCTGAAAACTCCTCCTGAGCCCCCACAAAGCCCCCCCAAACCCAACGAGCACTGACAGCTCCCAGAACCAATCCCATCAGAGCAGGAGGCCCTCACCTTACCCCAAAAAAACGAGGCCTCACTGCCACCACCCCAAATCTCCTCAAACCCCCCTCAGATCCCCTCAGCCCCCCCCAGCCCCCTTCATCGCCCCCTCAGCGCCCCCCCCCATCGCGCCCCCGCCCCCCAAAACCGCCCCCCATCGCTCCCCCCGTACCCCATGCGCATCTTGGAGCCGGCCTGGCCGCCGCCGGGCAGCGGGGGCCGCGGCGGGAGGCGGCCGAGGTGCAGCTGCTTCTCCAGGGCCGACATGGCCGCCAGCACGGCCCGGCCCCGCCGCCCCGCCGTCCCCCTTCAGCCCCCGCCGGAAGCTCCTCGCGAGGGCCGCTGGGAAATGTAGTCCGCGCCTCCATAGGGGTCAACGGGAGCGCGGTGCACGACGGGAGGTGTAGTCCCGGCGGCGCCTCGTGAGGGCTTCTGGGAAACGTAGTCCGCGCTTCCACAGGGGGCAACGGGAGCGCGGTGCGCGACGGGAGATGTAGTCCCGGAAGCCGCCGTTGCTAGGCAGCGGCTCCATGGGGCCGCGGAGGCCGCAGGCCTCGGGCCTGGCCCCGGGGGGATCCCGGAGGCGGCGGGGGGCGGCCGGTGGGGCCCGGGGGAGCTCCGAGGGTCGCCCCGAGGGTCGCCCCGGTGAGGTGGCCGCTTCCACCAGCCTTCCGCCGCTGGTGCGGGGCCCGGTGCGCTGCTTCCTCCGCTGTACGCTGGGCCCGCTGCTGTGGGCAGGCCCCGCGCCCCCCCGCGCGGCCCTGGTCCGCCTCAGGTGGTGGGGGGAGACCTCGGGAGGCACCGTCCTGAAGGTCGGGGGGCCCGGGGGGCAGGGGGCGGCCAGCAGCCGCTTTGCTGTCCGCTGTGGGCCCCGGCAGCTCGCTGCCTATCTGACGGGTGAGCATGGAGGTCCTGGAGCGTGGCCAGGGAAGGGGTGCGAGGGGTTTGGGACACAAGTCCTGTGAGGAGCGGCTGAGGGACCTGGGGGGGGTTGGGCTGGAGAAGAGGAGGCTCAGGGCAGAGCTTATTGCTCTCTGCAACTGCCTGAAAGGAAGGGGTGGGGAGCTGGGGGGCGGCCTCTGCTCACAGGGAACCAGGGACAGGAGCAGAGGGAACGGCCTCGAGTTGTGCCAGGGGAGGCTCAGGTGGGAAATGAGGAGACATTTCTGCTCAGCAAGAGCGGTCAGGCCTTGGGACGGGTTGCCCAGGGAGGTGGGGGAGTCCCCGTCCCTGGGGGTGTTCAAGGAGAGGTTGGACGTGGTGCTTGGGGACAGGGCTTGGTGGTGACATTGGTGGTTGGACCAGGTGATCCTGGAGGGCTTTTCCAACCCTAATGGCTCTGGGATTCTGGATCGGGAAGGTTTTGTTGTCGCCCTGGGGGCTGGCAGCCATCCTGCTGGCGGTTGAGGTTTGGGCGGGTCTCCAAAACACTGCTGCCGCCTGTCATTTCGAGGTCAGGCAGCTGTTAGTAGCATATTTTCCACATTAATTATGCATTTTAATTTCGAAGAGTGTGAAGAATACAAAGACATTCAGATGAGCGTGTGCTGTCATTAAGGCGCTTGCTTTACAGAAGGATTTGCAGGAACTTTATTGGTAGGCTGATATCCAGTGCGTGTCCCCTGCTGGCACTACTTACAGTGCTGTTGTTTAGTCCTTATGAGGTAGAGCAGATCTTATACTTGCTTATTACAACCTCTTACCAGGGCAGTGCTTTACCTGCTGCCTGATACCCAAAGAACTTGGTGCCCAAGGAATGGAGCTGCTGAAGGATCTAGGGAACAAGGCTTTTTGAGGAGCAGCTGAGGGAGCTGGGGTTGTTTGGCCTGGAGAGAAGGAGGCTTAAGGGAGACCGTATTGTACTTTATGATTGCCTTGGTTGTAGTGAATGAGGATCAGGCTCTTCTCCCAAGCACTGAGTGATAAGATGAGGGGAAATGGCCTCAAGTTGTGCCAGGGGAGGTTGAGGTTGCGTATTGGGAGAAATTTCTTTACTAGAAGGGTTGTGAGGAATTGAAACATGGTGTCCAGGGAAGTGGGTGAGACACCATCCCTGCAGGTCTTCAAGAGACGTTTAGATATAGAGCTTGGTGACATGGTTACTGGTGGACTTTAGGACTAGATAAAGGTTGGGCTGGATTATCTCAGTGATCTTTTCCAATCTGACTGATTCTGTGATCCAATTTCCCAATTTTCTGATACAGCTTTATGTTAACCTCCAGCATCTCGTTCATTTTACCCGACAGCTTTCAGTTGCGTTTAATCGTGGCCTTGCCGTATCACTGAAGTGAAACTCCTCCTGATTTTTGCAGATATGGGCGTGCTTGGCCTCGAGGTGATGACCAAACCCGACCACCTTCCGCTTGGCAGAGTGCAGATCACCCAACTGCCCCAGCTCTCTCCCAGCCACCCGATCGGGGGCTTTTTCACCATACTTTCACCGACATCTGAGAAACTGGGAGAGCTGCAGGTAGTCTTTGCTCCCATCTTTGCTCTTTTGTTGTCCTATATAATGCTATAATGCAGAATTATCAGGTGTCAGGACCTGGTTGTGCTCTGTATACATCCTACAGACCTGCCCCCTGCCCTGAAACATTTACAGATTAAGGTAGGAAATAAAAAAAACCGAGTACTGATGATGTTGACACCGTTTCCCTTAGAAGGATGTGTGACATTGGTAGTTCAGTTTCAGTAAGAAAATGTACGGACCCTACAGCAAGGGTGAGTTTTTAACAGTGGATTTAAAAGTAAATAGTTCTGGATAGTTTCTCTAGATAGTTCTGATGTTTCTCTAGAGCCTCACAGGGCTGATATTTGTAAAATATTTGGAAATCTGGAGAAAAGAAAGTGCAGTTCTGGTCTGCAGTCCTGGCACTGGCTAATTTATGCTGAAAGATAGTTGCCCGTGGTTTGGAAACATGGAATGTGAAATAAATAGTTGTAGATATGTCTGAGTTTCAAGATGTTACACAGCTGAATGATACAAATATTGCTTTGTGTGAAAGAGTGAGAGCTTTCCCTATCATGAATAGTGAAATTAAACAGAGTATGTGCTGCACTTAGTTAAGAAATAGACAAAATGCTATTTTCACATTCTATTTTTCAGGTTTCTCTGGTTCTCGAACCTCTGTCAGAAACCTGTGACACTGGCAGCTCTGTCCCAGCCCCAGATGGAAGGTTAGATACCGCTCCTGCTCAGGGAAGCAGCAAGCCCCAGTTTCTTGCTCCGTCACCGCAACCTAAGCATACACAGATCCCTGCTGCTGGCCAAGAGCCTGCTGACAGTAGCAGAGCCACAACTCCCAGGTATCTTTTCTTTGCCGTGACAAAATTCTGGCTCACTTTGCACTTCATACTTTTCTTAAATCAGTGACAGTACACTTGTGGATTATGGAAGAGTTGATTTTCTTTGAACATGCCTTTTATCAACTCCAGAACATTCAGCATTTAAGAGCCTACAGGGACAGTTTCTCATCTGGTATGAAATTGCATCCTGCAATGACTTAGTTCCATCTATGCTAGTTGAGGTGCCACGAGTCCTTTATTTACAGCTTGAGTCAGTCTGGCTGATGGGATGAGTGGGAAATGAGGAGTCAGTAAAATGAGATGTCACATTTCTTTTTGGAGTGGGTATAAAAGGGAATCAGCTGCAGCGCTGGGGAGAATTTGAAGAGGTTTGAATCCTTTCACTGCTCCACTTCAAATGGATCAAATACTGTTTTCTTTTACAATAGAGGAAAGGACCATTTATTCTTTCAAGAGAACTCTGAAAACATTAAAGACATCTCTCCTGCTTCCCACCACCGTCTGATTTTACCAGATGAACATTTAAAAGCAAATCCTTTAAAGCAGCAAGTGTCATTTCCCACCAGCGCTGATCCTGACGCGCCTCCCGGAGCAAACACGCGGGTGTTCTCTTTGCATAACCCAGCTACAAAGGACCTGCTCTCAGGTTTGTATGCAGCTGGCATAGAGAGATTTAAGGAAAAGTGACTCTTGCATGCTCTTGCTGTATTACCTCAAACAGAAAAGGATAACAAAAAAATGTTTACTTAAAAAAAATAATATTTTAACGTGCCTGAGCCCTGACCTGGAGGGATAAAGGAAAAGGAGGTTCAGCTTCACAGCCTGTTTAGTCATTGCCATATCTTCTGAGATGGCCATCAAAGGTGCCACTCCTGCTCAAATAGGGATTGTGAGGGTTTCTCTGACATTTTCTGATGGAAAATGGTTTCTTTTCCATCGCCTGCTAATTAATTAGCATCCCTTTTCGATCACGGACCTCCTGGACTGGATACGAATGAGCAGGTTCCCATATGTGTAGTCTTTGGAGTTCTTATATTTTATCTGCTTATTGAGAAGACTTTAAATTACACTGCTGATGAGGCATTCTAAGGTGACAGGCTACTTTTCCATAAATTAATCTTGCTACTATAGCTTAATTAACACCCTTCTAATGCCTGCCTTGTGTGTGCAGATGAGTTATTTGTACAGCTGTGAGTGGGAGACTGCCAGAGGATTGCTGTCACTCCCAGCTGTGCTTTATGGTGTATGGCATGCACTGAACCTCTATTATGTCAAGATCTCTTTATAGTAGTATAAAATAGAAGGTCTGTGACTGTATCCAGCATGTTTACTGTGTTTACACACAGCTTTTAAACTGCATTTGAATGCTGAGGTTTCATCCTTCCACTTATTTCTCAGCTCTTCTGGATCAAGGCAATAAACTCCGCGATGCCATGGTTGTTTCTGCAATGAAGTCCAGCCTGGACATGGAGATTGAACTGAGTGAAGTGCCTCCTTTTTTGGAGACGGATGGTTTCAAAGCAGCAGCAAAGTAAGCTTGGGAAGGGGGAAGTGAGATTTAGCTCCAAAACGTTAATTTTGAGGCCTTACCAGGAAAACTTGAAATACTGAGATTCACGTGATGTATTTTAGCGTTCTCAGTCAAATGGGAAATTAATGTCTTCATCAGGAAGAGTTTCCATTTTGTAAACTGATTTTAATCGTTGTGTAGTAAGCCTTGACTTAAATAGTTCTGTTTTGCACTATTTTTATATATTGTACAGAATTATTTCATAATGAAATATCAAACGTTGGTAAAGAGTAGGAGTATGATAAGGAACATAGCAAATTAAATGTTACTTCATCACAGAGAACAAGTTTTCAAAGAAATATAAGTAATTAGTGACACAAAGTGAGTGCTTTTGTATATTCTAGTTTGCTTCTATTGGTGCCAAAACACCCATGAAAATTTGCGTCTATACCTGTGTTCTCAGAATTAGCAGTCATCATTTATTTATATAAAATATTTATGTAAATATAGAATATTTATAGAATTTATAAATATAGAATATTTATATTTATATATTTATTTATATATAAAAATTATCGGTGGCTCTCAGTTCATCTTTTGAACTGTAGATGTGCATACGTGCTTCCTGTGCAATGAATTAATCAGAACAATTACACAAGTTAACATTCACCATGCACTGAAGAGTTCACCGTCTGTAGGAAAAGAAGTCCTGCTGCTTTTGCTCAAACTATTCATTAAAAAAAAAAAAAAAGATGATTTGTTGGACTCTACAGGAAAAATTCACAGAGTGTCACTTATAAACATCTTGACTTTCTCAAGCCCTCTCTCCTCTTCCTTGCAGCAACTGTGTTTAAACTGCAGGATTGGGCCATCTTGACACATTGCAAAGTGTAAGATTTTTGAATGAGAAACGTGCCTGGCAGCAGACTGCAGGGTTGTAGGAAGTTTCTGTGTACCTGGAGGTTAAGCTACAAATTGGAGAAGGAAAATTGAATTGGAAAAACCTTTGCTCTTTACCCTGTTTGTGACTGATGTCCTGAGCATGCCAGAAAGATTTAATGCCTTTATTTTTCCTTTTACTGCTCTCTGCTGCTATTGCTTGTTAACCAGGAGCCCAAACGTCTTGAACTCGGATTTTGTGCCTGCTCCTGAAGATCCCCATCCCTTCACATCTGACATCACAAGTCAGCAATTGGACCTCAACTCTGAGGACAGAGCAATACAGTTACTGCTGGGCAAGTGAGTGTAACACACTGAGGATTACTGCAGAATTGCCCTTTTTTGTCCACTTTATACTGAAAAATGCCTTTTGACCTTCTTATTCTCCACATTTCTGGAAATGTGAATCCCATGACCTAGTGATATTTTATCAGCTTGCACTCATCTTTAACATATGACAACCTCGGTGGCTCAAAGTCTCTAAAGATGACAGGAAGATTAATCACAATCTTTGATAAAATTTAAGGTACTTAAAAGTTGTAACTGTTGTGTCCTAAAATATTGAAATGGAAGTAAATACAGTGTTTCTGTGAAGAACTTAGTCTGTAAATTAAAAATAGAGAGGACTAATAGTTATTTTTAATCTTTCTCCAAGTATTAAGTTGACTTTTCTCTCTTATTTTGTGAAGAGTAGCAAGAGTATAATCAATGCTTACGTTGTCTCTATTCCAATCAGGGGTAGGAGGCGTATGACTTCTGTGTCAGATGTGGTTCAGAATTTCAGTTCCTATGTCCTGTTCCCTGCACTTATTTTTTCTCTGTGATTGCTGGGTAACAGTGAAGAGTTCGCAGGTCATAAAATGGTTTTGAACTTATAGCACAGATAGAAAACACTTAGAAACCAAAAACTAGAAACCAAACGAAACTCAGTTTGCTCTAACCTTGCTTTAAAGATTTTTATTTATGTACTGAGACATAGTTTGTATTTATTTTTGATTATTTTTAAGTATTACTGAGAGCTTAAAGAGACCCAAAAGGTGTAAAGAGCTTGTGAATTAGTATTATAGGTAGCTGTTTTCAGATACCTTTCACAATGAGGGTCATCAAGCACTGGAACAGGTTGCCCAAAGGGGCTGTGGAGTCTCCAAGGTAGCAGATATTCAAAACCCAGCTGGACAATTTCCCAGTTTCCATGCTCTAGCTTTGAGCAGCGGGTTGGACTAGATGATCTCCAGAGGTCCCTTCCAACTCCAACTGTTCTGTGGTTCTACGTGCATGTATTCACATGTTTTTTTTATTTCAGATAGGTCCAGAGATGGTATTGCAAGGACTATTAGCTGGGCACATTGCTGTGCAATCATAGTTTGCCTGTTTCCAGAGGCAGTGTAGCACAAATCCAGTATAAAATAGCCAGTATTGCCAGAATTTGTATGTAATGGACTGCAGAAGGTGCAATGCTAAGCTATGTTTTTTTTTTTTTCTCTTGTGTCCACAGTGCTGACTTATCTCCTGTGCGTTTCTGGGATCAGACAGGTTCCCTTTGGGATTCTCTGTCCATTGGGAGCGAGGTGTATGACAGCGAGCTCAATGATCCCCACTACGACCAGAGTCTGCTAGAGAGTCTTTTTTACACGGCTCCTGTAAGTGCAAAGCAAAAGGAAAGTGCTTAATATGCAGTCCCTAAGGGGAAAGAAAATCAGATGCCCGTGTCATATAAATAAATCAGTACTAGTAAAGTTTAATAAAGTATCATACAGAAACTCGTAAGAATGTTCCTTAAAATTAGTAATATTAATAATACTATAAAGACTAAAAACTAAAGTGTTGAATTTGGAAGTCGTGAGGACTTAGGCTGTCCACAAAGCCTCATTTTTTATATGTCTGTGAAAAAAAATGTTACAATATTATTTGTTTCAAATTATGCAATCCATAAGCTGTGGGTTGTTTTTTTCTTTTTGTATCCTTTTTAACAATAGCTGACTTCTTATTTTACGTGCATTATTTCCATTTCAGAAATCAGACTCCAGTTTAAGTGATTTCCTCAGTGATGAAGACGTTAACCCTTCCAAAGAAATAGGCAAGACAAAAACTGTGAAGAAAGCTGATTCTGTGAATCCCCAGAAGGATTCTAGTGCCTTTGATCAGGATCAGAAAGTGACAGAAATTAAGCCCAGGTAAATAGTTGTGACTCCTCTAGCAGCATCTTGCTTATTGTAAGCTGCTATTAGCAAGGATGTTATGCTATGCTAATGCTATAACTGTGTTATCATGCTCTGTCATTATCGCACAATTTACTGAATAACCATTTTGGTGGGGAATTTTCATAGCATTTCTGGGAATGATAGAACTCAGGGGTAGCTGTGTGGTTACAGAAACTGTTTTAAAGAGGTGTAATTAGTGAAAATTGTGAGTTTGACAAAAATGCAGTGAGCCTAATAATATTTTGAACTGTTAAAATAGAAATGCTAAGGTGTGAGTGAGTCTTTTGAGCTCTCACCCGGTCTTTTGGAACAGTAATCACTTTGTAACCTTCACCATAAATTAGTCCTTGTGCTGGAGAAAGCAGATTCCAGACCAGCCATGTACAGTCCTGTGGCCTTGTGTATGCATCAGACACATACAGCTCACATCCTGTGATCTGTCTTTGTGTAGCATTTCTAAGTGTGTAAAACATGAATCCACTTTACAGGGACAGAGATCCCATCAGCAGAGCATGTTTCAGTGCTGCTCTGTGATCTCTTCTATATCAGTTGTAATAAATTTCTTCCATTATTTCTTCCTTAAAAATAAATTTCTTCCTTAGCTAAATATTTTTTTTTGTTTCCCAACACAGCACCAATAAAACTGCAGAATATTCTGGGATCGAAATTACTCTTTTTCTCTTGTGCTTTGACTTTCCCCTAACTTGGGTGAGGAACAAAGTTCATTTTTGGTTTTGTTTGTAGTCAGATACACTTTCGGCTTATCAAGTAATTACGAAACCACACATGCCACAAAGGAGCAAATGTCACGTAACTTAAATGCAAACCAAAAGCCTGAAAGCCCTTCTATTAATCACAGAATCACACTGTTGTTAAGATTGGAATGTACTTTTTGAGATCATCCAGCTCAACCTCCTGCTCAGGCAGGGTCAACTAGAGAGGTTGTCCAGGACCATTTCTGGTCAGGCTTTGAATATCTCTACAGGTGGAGGCTCCACAACCTCTCTGGGCAACCTCTTGTGGTGTTTGACCACCACCCTCACAGTAAACAATTTTTTTTTCTAGTTATGATCAAGCTTTTTCAAAGAAAGCTAACTCTTATGAGATTTGAAATGAAATTTCTTTAATGTTGAATATATTTTAAAAGTTTACACAGATTGCATATTGTCACATGTTTTGTTTAAATAAGTAAAAAAGCTTCTGGTTATTTTAGGTAATTTACAAAAAGAACCAGTAGCATTATGCTTCTTTGGTTGCTAGTTTGCATGCATACGTACAAAAGATTCTGGATTCTAGCAAACAAACAGGAGAATTACAGTAAACAACAGTGAATTAGAAGTTTCTCTGTTTTACGTGCATGTAACAGTGTTAAGGTTTGGAATTTTTTTTGTCCTAATACAGTTCCAGACAATTATTTCTAAAACTTTTATTACAAATGCCACTGTTTTTATATTCAAGTAAAATTCATATCTCCAGAGGCATCAGTACAAAACCATTTCCAAGTCAAGCCTTAGAAATACGTTGTAAGTGAGATTTTAAATTATAAATTATGACAAAAATCCTGTTGCTGTTCCTCTGCAGCAGCGACGGACCCAAGCTGTTTCTTCAGCTCTTGTTGTGTAGGACATGAAAAAAGGTTTTCTTTTTGAAGAGTTCACCTGCAATAAGCATCTGTCAAAACTCCAACAGCATGGAATGTGCTTTTTTTGTTTTTATTTATACTGCTACTAGTAGTATATATACTACTATTTTATTTATATTTATTATTGATGCTGCATATGGTATGATTTCTGTTACAGAGACCACCGAATTTGTTGTAAAAGGTACATTAAAATGTGTTTTTTAATGATCCAAGAGCAATTTTTAAATAACATCCTGCCAGGCTACAATTTTCCCTTCACACAGTCATGTTAAGAATGCTTGTGTAGACCTGATTCTCAGTTTTGTCTCTGCAGCTGCTCTCCTACTAGACAACTCGCTCCTCTGGATGTTCACACAGAAGAAATTCGTGTTGCTTCCTTGAGCATAGACAAGTTGGCTTTGCTGGGGAGAATACACCTGGCCAGAGTCATCATTGAAAGCTTGAGAATCCCTCCCGAGAGCCCCCAGATTACCCCAAGAAAGAAAGGTTTGATGGGGAAGCCTCCAAGGCCTGCATTAGTTAATAAGTGGTAAGGGGGATTATTTATTACCAGCTTCTTACCTATGCCTTGGAGGTAGATGTTCCTGAGGTCTGTTTTGTCTCCAGTTTTACCTAAGCTCTTCAGGCTTCTGACGTCCTCCCATTTCTCTGGTCATCTCAGCAAACTGTATGCTATAGATTTCTAAAAAGTAGAGGTGGGAATAATTTGCCCTGATGCAGTCTCACTTCAGGCTGTATTATTTCTAGTATTTTGGAAAAGTACAAATGTGCTTTGTGCATGGCTGTACACTGAAAACAAAAGGCATTTTTTAGAGGAGAACCAGACTTGCACATAACCTATTGAAAGAATAAAATAGTTTAATTCTAAGATAATAGAGTGACTTAATAAATTGTGAATACAAAGTTTGTCTGCTATGTTTAGATTCATTATGTGCAATAGACGTGAGATGGAGTGTGATCACCCATTCACTTTTTTACTCGCAGTACCTTCTTCGTGGAGTACCACTTTCCTGTGGGAGCCTCCAAGAACGAAAAAGGACAGGTCTCTGTGACCACAGAAGTAGTTCGAATAGCTTCAAGTAAAATCACAGACGGTGGTAAGCCCATTATTTTTCCCCTCTTGTATTTAGTCTTGTTGCTTGTGACATCAGTTAGAAATTAGTAGCATTTTCTTTGTTGCATGAAAAATATTCTATTTTGTATTATGATCGGTGGCACTTCCACAAACAGAGTTTGTGCACTGCAAGTAGTGGAATGCTCCTCTCTGGGAAGAAGAAACTAAGTGATTTTTGTTTTTCTTTCAAGAACTAATCACATTTTTTTTTCATAGGGACCAAAATAGCAGGTCAGTATGTCCATTCCTTCATGACAACATAAAACTGATATCCTTTCTGCAATAGTACTGAAGGTGACAAAATACTTTTATCTTAAATAAATACCTAGTTTCTCCAGGTGCTGAAGTATGTCACATAACATGCAAGAGCTCAGAGAGTCTCCTGGATCCAAGAGCCCCTAACAAGTCCTACGCTCTGAGAACGTTTTAGGTTACATTTCTGTCCTTGATGAGCAGAAAATGATGCATTAGCATCATTCTTTGCTAAATTTCTTCCCAGAAACTGGAATTCCAGGGTGACTTTCAAATGCCTTCCCCATATAGTCATTCACTGGCTTCGCATCTTTCTGTATTGAACTAATTCTGAGTTCTCCACCTGTGTACAGACAAAACTTCTGAACCTTGGCTGTTTGTACCACAGGGCTAATACAGGCTCCTGCACTTTGTCTTGTGTAGGTAGATTCCAGCTCTTTGGAACTTAGAAAAATTGATGAGGCCAGAAATAATTTGAAGAAGCCATCTAGGCAATCCAATGTCCCCTCATCTTTCCTGAGAGCTGCTTATCTCATTTGTTCAAGATCCTGAATGAGAGCGATTCCTTAGCCTCCCCGGGCAAGCTACGAAAGTGCTGCCCTTCCTGTCAGGAAGTTTTCCTTATACCTAACCTGAAAGTTTTTCTTATATATAACCTGAATTTTTGTCATCATAAGAATACTTATTTTATTCATTGTGAACAAGGAAAGCATACTACTTGATCACTGTTATTGTACTTCTTCTCTTTTCCAGACTAAGCACCAGTCTATTCAGTCTTTTCTTGCAGATATTTTTCTCCTGAACTTGTGATTATTCTTGCATCTCTGCTTTTGACTCTGTCTTTATTCAAAGTGAGCCAAAACTGCCTTCCTGCTATTTCCTGGCCTTAGAAAATAAAGAACAGTTTAATTTGGGCTTGATGCTACTAAGTAATGCATAATTAGATGATCGTGTGTATATCGGAGGAGTGATTATCTCCACAAGAAAGTCTATTAGTATTCAATTAATTTTGAATATTTGTTGCTCCTTTGAGAGAGGAAAAAAGTTAATTACCCACTGACTCGCAGCATAATTTAATAGGTTGAAATGTTGAGAGATTCTTGTTGAGGGTTCTAGCAACATCTCTTCCCCTTCCAGCCTTTCCTAATCTCTTATTTTGGCAGTTGTGCAAATGCTCTCTGGGTATTTGTCCATCTTTGCCAGAAGAGCCATCACTTTCTTCTCCTGCCTCCCGAACTTCCCGTGTCTCTATTCACCCTGCATATTCTCTGCAGAGACTGAAGATTTCTCTGTTTCTGATCCAACTCAAAAAACAGGTATTGATCCAGCTAAGAGCTCACAAGTCTCTGTCTTCCTTGCAGTGGTGAAATTTCAGCAGCGGTTTGTGTTCCCTGTTCGTTTCGGTGGAACGATGATAGAGCACTGGTGGAGCTCTGACCTTGCCTTTAAAATCTACATGAGAAAAAGCACCCAGAAAAAGGTACTTGTTAAAAATTGCTTATACTTTGTGTCCTGAAAAGCAAAAAAAAAAAAAGTCTTGATGTTTCAATTTCGTCCAGATACTTATGCACACAGTAGTGGCTTTTAAGTCTTAATGCAATGCTTCTTTTTGATTGCTGACATCTCAGCCATCAGAGGCAAAACACACAAAAGCAACATGGCTTGACTGAGCAGCTTCTTAACCAACCATTGTAGGTGTTACGTAGGGAAATGACACTGTGCAGATTCTGTAAGTTGAACTAATTGCTGTTTAATCTTGTCACCCAGCTAAATGATTTTCTGAGTTCAAGACTGACAAGCAAAAAAAAATGCCTTTCCCTTATCTTTAAAACTGAGCTCTTGCTGTATAAGCATATTGGATCAATTACAAACCTGAATCTTTAATGAGAGCACAGCTAGTTTAGGTACACACACCGAGTGAACGTGGGTGCACTTGATATTGTTGCTGTGATCAGGGTAAGGGGAATAATGTGAGTTGTGAGAAACTGGCATAACTTGTGCCTCTAGGAAAAAAAAAATCTTTATTTTGGGCAAATAGATGCAAGTAACCATATTTGCATAATCATCTGCATGTGTTAAAAGTCAGTTAGTAGTGTTAACTCAGCCTAGGTTTTGTTTTCATCACCGCCAAAGATATCTGTTCATCAAAGATATCTGCCCATCTGTTGTAAAAGGAGCTTTTCTTAAAATGAATTAATAAATTTTGTCTTTAAATATGGAAATCTTGCTCAGCAGTGAGGATTTGGAATGTTAATTTTTGTATTAATCTGGAATTGTTTACAGTAGGTGCTGCAAGAATTTTCCTTACAGTTTTCCTAGTGATACTTGGAATTGGAACTAAGGGAAACTTTCCTACAAATCCCTGTTGATACCACTAATGGTGTCAAGGTGGGGAGGATGAGTGGCTGACCATGGCTTTCCAGCTCTTTCAGAAGTCTTTTGCTTCACAGTGTACTCTTAGTTGTTTAGCCCTGACAGAAATCAAAAAAAAATAATTTTTTTCTACCCTCAGCCAGTGGCCGTTGGCTCAGCAGTGCTTCAGCTGTGCACAGTTATTCAGTCAGAGTTGCTCACTGTCAGCGATGAGATACCTGTGGAAAAAGAGGGAGATCAGATACAAGTTGGACCACTAAAGGTATGGGTTTTACTACACACAGTTTGAGTTAAACCACTCATTGTTACTGAATTTGGCCAGATGTTCTCTCTTCTTTTTTCTCCCTCTCTTTCTTTTCTGTTAATTTGCCAGGTCTCAGATATGGAAGTTTGTAAGGTCAACACAAGATAACATGAAACTTCCTTTTTCCATGGGGTTTTTGGAAAAATATTTAACACGTTCTCCGAATCTAAGGATTTTGGTGTGTGAAGTTCCTCTGGCTGCAGAGTGAAACAAGAGTCAATAAGCTAGGGCTTGGGCACAGAAACCACTCTGCCAGCAGACTTTGAGTGGCTCCAGGGCTGGGAGCTTTGGCAAAATGAGAACAGGGACACTGCAGCTGGACTCAGCTAATGAGTCCACATCAAACTTCTTTGGCTGTTTCTGACGGATGGTCTTGAATGCCTCTTCTTTGGATGTGCCTTTTACACCCTTTAGCAAAAGATACTGTTTGGGATCTTTTCCCCCAGTCTCTTGTCTCATTCCTTCTAATTCTTAGGCATTTTTAGAATTCTTAATTCTTGAGTCTGATTATTTTATTTCCCTTAACTGGGTATTTTATGGCTTGAGTCCTTTCTTTATCGTGCTGCCTTATCTACTGAGTTCAATTTGTTGTTCTTCCTGTCTTGTCATGTGAGGAAAAAATGGAAGCCCACAAAAGGGCAAGAATTTAGGGCCAGCTGAAATCAGCAAGGAATGCAAAGGTGAAAGAACAGTGAAAGAACTTTGATAGAGAAACACTTCTTTTTCATAATTTTCCTTGAGCAGTAATTGCTGTAACAAGGTGAAGATAATGATGTTTTGTCACAGAACTTTTCACCTTGGCTAATTAAATGTTCAGCACACTTTTCAGCCACATTCATGACTGGTTTTACTTTTTTCCTTTATTCATCTGCACTTGTATATTTTTGTACTTGGGTTACTGCTTTATCTGATAAAACTGGTTATTTATCAGCGTATTTTGCAGTTATTTAACAGTTTATTTTGCACTCAGAGCTGTAGCTTGTAGCCAGCTGTATCTAAAGGTAAGCACTCTGGGTGATGATCTAACACAGTTCTGGAACAAACCACACAATGCTTTGTTCCTGAGTTCACGTTGCAGTCTCTTGTCTTGGCACATCTTCTGATCAGCTCGCTCTGCCTTGTTCCATACAGGTATCCTTAGAGCTCGCTGCTGACAACAAAGACTTCACCAGCACCACTGCCAGGTCAGCAGCGGCTGTGCAGCAAGTCCCAGCTCATGCCGTAAGAAGTCCCCGGCTGGAATTCCGGGAGCCCAACAGAAATGGTGTAAATGCTGAAGGCTGTGTGAAATTCAGCAACCGTGAGGACCTGCAGAAGACAGGAGCAGCCAGCACGAACATTGGGTGGCCACCACAGGCTGTATCGACTTCTGTGGCCCGTAATCTGATGGCACAAACACCTGCATCTGAAGATTATGGGTTATTGCTGCATGTGCTGCTGATGGTGCCCGATGGGAAGGATTTTATTGCTGAGCAGTACGGGCTCCACACTTCTTGCAACGTGTATTTAAACTGCAAGCTGCTCAGCACAGAGGAGGCGACAAGATCTGCTGTCATATGGGGCACGACACAACCTGCCTTTAATTTTTCTCAGGCAAGTCACCTTTCTTCCACGTTAAACTGATGTAAAAGTGCTATTCCACCCCGACACCTGTTGCAAAGATGGTTTTCTGTATGTAGGAACCTCTCTGCTCGGCTCTGTCCAACACACGAAAAGTATTTTCAGCATTATTTTGGCTGCTTTGCACAGTTTGAAATGCAGCTCCTTGAATCACCCAAATAATAAATGAGACTCGAAGTACAAAAGAGAAACAGTTGGAAAAGTTTAGGTTAAAACTGGGCACAAAATTTGATGTCTCCTTTCTCTGTCTTGAAAAGAAAGCATTGAGGATGGCATCCTGATATGTAGATGTAGATTTTTTTTATTATTATTATTTTATTCCGTTGCTTGGTGTTCTTCTTCTTAACAGATTCATCACCAGAGAAGTGTGAGTTTCTCTCCTAACATGGGCCAGAGCCTTCCCACAGCAAACAGCAGAATTTCAGATATTTAATAATTTGAGTTTGCGATATTTTCCTGGACGTATTTCCTTGGAAAAGTCGGGATGCTCAAATGCATTTGTTTTGTTTTTAGCAATGCTTAATGATTTGTGAGACTTCTCACTCTTCAACTGAAAAAGTGAAATGTACAAACAGCACGAGATGTCTGAAATAGTTGTGTGAAATGATTTAGCTGTGGTTTAGTAAGTAGGCGTTAAAGCTAAAAGCAATTGTTTTTAAGGTAGTGGGTGATCATACGTTAAAATTTGTCTAAATTGCCTTTATTTTCCTAGCTTGCTCTTTTCCAAGCCTACCAGTTTTCTGACACTTACTGGGCAATTTAATTTTTAATTTCCATTTCTGAAGAAGACAATTCTGTATGCTGTGGAATAATACGGTGCTACCAGAACTCTCTGCACAAAACAAATAACTTCCAGTGTGTTCCATGTCTTAATTCTAAATTAAACTCTTCCAGGTGATGCCTTTTTCATTGACTTCCAAGCACTTGGAGCGGCTGAAGAACAACGTCATGATTATCGAAGCATGGAACAAGATGGGAAGCCCTGGCAGTGACAGGCTGCTGGGATTAGTGAAACTGCCTCTTCATCAGTTCTACATCTCATTCAAGTAAACAGCTTTGTTCCATGTTTTAGTGGGTTGGAAGAAATTCTAACTTTCAGGGAAAGAAGAGCAGGATGGCATCTGAGGTGTTGTGGGAGGGTTCTTAATCATGATTTACAGCAAAAGACGTTTTTGTCACGCTCGAGCTCCCTCTGACCCTTCTACACTGATCAGTGTCTGCATAAATTATAGTGTCCTGGTACAGAAATAGAAGCAGACAGTGAGAAATAGACTCTGCGCTGCACAAGGCTGGGATCCAGCTTAACTTGTGGAACTGTGAAAGAGTAAAACTGCAAGAGATCACAGTGACTGCCCAGGAATAGTGATTCCACTGGTGATTTTCCAAGGCTGTGACTGATGGAGCAATTTTGTTCTTGATTCTGCTCTGCATGGATCCAGTTGCTAGGGATGCTGCCAGTTTGCATGGCACGGGATCGTGCTTGTGGTGTCAAAAACCTGTCTACTGCACGTGTTAATTGTTATTTTATCCAGTGGGTCTCTCCAGAGCTCTTTGTTCTTTTTGCTTCAGTGTTTTGGCTTCTTCTTCAGTCAAATAAAGTACCCACTTAAAGTAATTTAAATTAATAGCAATACTGGACAGAAAAGACTCTTTCTAATAGAAGGGATTAGTTCCTTTTATTTTGTTCAGAGTAGTCATAGGTGGAAATCAGCTGGTGCTGGAGCTGGCTTGCCACTACTTTATTAATTGTTAGTGTGCCATTTGTTAGTGGCTGGGTTCTTTTTGTGTGTTTTTTTTGTTTGTTTGTTTTGTTTCATAGAATCATGGAAGGGTTTGGGTTGGAAGGGGCCGTAAAGCCCACCAAATTCCATCTCCCTGCATGGGCAGGGACACCTCCCATGAGACCAGGCTGCCCAAAGAAGGAATTTATATATAGTTCATGCATATATTTTGCTTGGGTGTATCTTCAGTGTGTTACTAAAGGTTTTTGCATTTCTTCAGGAGATTGTCCCCATCCCTGCTTGTCTTCCTGCCCAAGTCCATCCCCAAAGGCATATAACTACCTCATAAAAATCATATATGGCTACAGTAAATTAGTTAGTGCTGAAAACAGCCTTTCCCAGTCAGCACAATGTGGGGCTGGGCTTTATGAAGGCTGTAACGTGATGGAGCTGAATTTTTGGGGAAGAAAAATAGATTGGTTTCTAATGACATTGAATGTTCCATCTAAAATAAGTTGTGTGATTGTGTTCAAATACAGATGGCTCACTCTCACGCTTTGTTATTTGCTTGTTTGTTTTAATCTGTTCTAGGGATCCAAAGATTTCCCACCTGCTCCTGCAAGCTCAGTATCCCGTGGTTGCTGTGGACAGCTACATGCCTGTGATAGATGTCTTTACGGGCAGTAAAAGTGGAAGCCTGCGGGTCATTCTGGCGATGGGGTCAGCGGATCAAATAGTGGCACTGCAAAGGCTAAAAAACGAAGAAGGAATGGTGCCTCCCATCACCCGGCGCCCTGCCCACTCTCTGGACCCTCCTCCCCCAAAGCCCACAATGGTATTGTTTGCTAAATTCCCCCTTTTTTTTTTTTTATATTGCTTTTTTAATTTTTTTTTATATCACTTACATTACTTCTAAGGACACGTGAAAAGAATTTTACCTTTGGGTTCATCGACAGACCAGTGATCCCCAATCTTTTTGATTTGATAACCAACTTTGTTATGGGTGATCGTGTTCTGTGCAAAATTGCATTGTTTGTACTCCTTTCTCATCTGCTTTCTCTCCAGTTTGGACATTATTCCCCTTCTTACTGCCCTGCACGTCCACCCCTCCTATTTACATGACAAATGCAGTAAAAAAAGTTTAGAAAATCTTAATTTTCACAGCCTAATTCTGTACCATATAGCTTTTGCCACTACATTGTATACACATAGACTTTCAAGCTTTTTATGTGCTGTGGGTTTTGGTGTCTGCAGGAAAAAATGCTATCAGGCTTTCAGAATTTCTGTGAGCTTTAGGGAAAAAATGGCAGATGTCTGAGCTTCTTAGCATCTCATGTTCCTAATCCTCGTGTGCTCTTTCCTAAACAGTTTTCCTTTCCGTGTGCATTTTATTTGTTTTATTAGCTGTTAGAGAGAGAAGGGGAAGAGCTGATGGAGCATGTCTTTGAGATTCACGTGGAGAGCGTGAAAGGACTCACCCCCCTGCAGTCCACAGTCTGGGGAGAGGCTGACTGCTACGTGCAGTACCATTTCCCAGTGCAAGAGCCTGGCTCTGGTGGATTGCAGGGAACCGAACTGCACGAGGATGGTAAGTTTGTTTTACGACATCTCCTTATTTAGAGCTTTAGTTAAATATCTCCTCAGAGATGAGTGCAGGTACTGACCTTCTAGTACTTGGGCTAGGTCAGTAAATTAAAAGCCTGCTTCAGCTGAGGCAGATGGCAAAGCTTCCAGCAAAAAAGGTGCCTAGTTTTCAATCTATTCACACAATACAGTTTTGAACAACTTTGCAGAGAACACTAGGACTGTGTACGGTTAAATTCATCAAAGACTTTACACGCACAAGCCTTCTGAGATACTCATTTTTATGGATATGCGAAGAAAAAAACACCTGTTTTAAATCCTTGGGAGTAGCAAGGAGTATTTAAATAACTGCAGTTGTAGAAAAGGACTGCGTTGGCACTGTGTACTTTAAATCATTAATATATGCTCTTTTAAATCATTAATATATTTGCTCTGATTTTGGCCAGGCTTTTTAGCACATATGTGACACTGCATGAATGTGGCCTCATTGCTTCCAGGTCCATCACTGCTTTCCTGTCCCTACACAGGTCTTCCCAGCACTTCTGATTCTGTGTTAACTTCCCCCAAACCAGTTCAGGTGTTTGAAACTTAGACTGTGATTGTCTTCTGATTCTCTGCTTGGATTTGAATTCAGCAGTGGCTGTTTAACCAACTCTGTTTGGCTCGTAGGCATCAAGTTAAAGCCTTTTCGCACAGCAACCGCTTTGTGCATTCCCGATCCTGTCTTTAATGATGAGCATCACCATTCATTGTTGGTTCCTGCTGATGTCCCAGTTCAGAGGTTCCTGGTCAGTGCATTTATGGCACCTGGAGCAGTTGGAGGAGGAATCCAGTTTGAAGTCTGGTGCAGGTACAGAATAACATCATATTCATTGTAGATGTCACAGCAGTACAGATGGAGACGTGTCTCGTATTGAAAAATCTCTAGCTGTGGTTATTGAATAGTAAGGGAAAAATTGGATAACTCATCAGCATCTGGTGATGGATATCTGCATTTAATATTGTTTAAGACATTTGAGCCCTTTTCCACTAAAACTGCTGATTAGCTTTTTCTTCTTACAAGCTCATTAGCAAGAGTGTGCTAGCTAATAAAGCTGTAACAAGGAAAGGGAAACATAGGGTAAGATATTTTGTTATTTTTCCACTTTATTACCAGCATATTAGTCTAAAAACAATGTTGAAATACTTGGCACATCTACATTTTAATAGCACCCTGGCAATATGATTGCATTGTTTTGGTCTTTTTCCCTAATAGAAGTCACTGGCTTCAAGAGAATACACACTAAAATGTTTATATATTTTATTGTTTTGTATTTGTAATATTCTTCTTAGATCATTGAAGAGTGTTAGCCTATGTTTGTGCCTGTTTGCACAGTATTTCATGATATAGATAAGATGAAATTGTCTCATTTAAGCAAAGTTCATGATTTCTTTGGCAACTGAAGCTAATTACTAGAAACAGCAAGTAGAGAATATAAAGATGGGCAACTTTAGAAAAGCCTAATTAAAATAACTATCATCTGTTCATTCCGTAGGAAACGAGCCAAGCTATTAAAAATTCCCAGGTTCATTATTGTATGCTGGATGTGTTCACATTGATGTTGGTAATGACCAGAGCAGCTGAAGTTACAAATTGTTAGTACCTGGCATCCCAAATACACACTTTCAGGACTTCAATTTAATCTTGCCCTAATCACTCTCGTGTAGTGGCTAGTAGATTTAGGCTCTTTCAGGACAAAGGAGCAAATTAATGAGCTGGAAACTTTTTAAGAATTATGTAGACATCTTCTTGCCAGTTTGCAATATTTGAAATGAAAAAAGCTTGCCAACAGATCCTAGTAATTAGGAGGGAGCTTAGATACCGATAACATGATTCCAAATCAGAGAGTTCTTGCTATGACACTGTCAGCATCTAGGAATTTCTCCTAGAAGCATGGCGAGGGTGGGAATAGAAACCAGCAGGTGTACTACAACAAGATGTTGGGACTGAAGTCAGGCAGTGCTCTATCCAGGGCTCAAACAGTCTATTCATTGCCCCAAAATGCAAAGAGGAAACCCAAGTCTATGTTACTGCCATGTTACTCAGTCACTGCTGCTGAAAACACAGTGGATGCCTTTCTCTGGTCTCCTGGTTCAGTAGATACGATGCCAATACTGTCTTTAAGCTGAGTGAAGCAGAGTAGCCCAGTCAGAAACTGTCTCAAGTCACTTTATACACTCACAAACTGGCACCACAAATCTGTTCCACAAGTAGGATTTTGATTTACTAACAGACACTGAGAGTGGAGAAGATTGTGTGCTAGATCCTTCTCTTCTTTTCCTTTAGGATGCCAATTTTGAGTAGAGTTTTTGCTAATTGCCTTGCTCCGACTAGTACAAATGGACGTGTTTAGCATTATCTACTCTGAGTACTTCATCTTTTTTTTTCTTTGGGAATTCACTTATGAGTTTATCCCTTAGCTATCAGGAGACTAACAGGTCATGTTTGAAGACACACAAAATAGAGTGGACTTGTGTGTAATTTTGAGAGAAGTGATCACTTCATCGTTGCCCAAGTAGCATGACTGATGCTGCTCCTTTGTGTCTTCCCAGGTATTACTACCCAAATGTCAGAGACCAGATGGTTGCCAAAGGGACCTTGCCTCTGTCACGGCTGTGTGCCATGGTGACGATGCAGCATCGTGAGCAAATAGGCATACAGACCTTTAATCTTCCGTTGGTCCCAAGGACTGATTCCTCAGAGGAATTTCACCTGCGGTCTTCAGGTGAGGAAGACTTATGTTTTTTCACTCATCTATAAGATGAGAGTCTGCGTATTCACTGCCAAGATAAATTAATATGTATTTGTGTTGACAACTGATAATCAACCAGGGGTGGTTTTCCTCCCAAATTTCACTGGACTCTTCACCTAGTGAGAGTTGGTGAGAAATGTGAGTAACCTCAACGTCCTAGCAAACTGTAAATAATAATAATTTTAATAAATAATTAATTTAATAAATAATAATTTAAAATTTTAATTGTTTAAAGTTTAAATAATACTAATTAATAATAATTAATAGTGATTTAAATCAGCCACAGTTAGGGTTCCCATGTAAGGTAAGGAATAGGAGGTCTGAAGAAGGGCTGTGAGTCGTATTTGATATGAGCAGAGACATCTTTCTGTTCTGCGGTAGTTCTTTCAAATAATACAAACATCAGCTCTGGGAAGGCCACTGAGGAAATCTCTGCAACCTCTTTCCATCAGGGGTTTAGCATTAAGTGTGAAAATGAAAGGCAGCTTCCTGGAAGAAGTGGCCATAAGAAAAATGCAAAGAAAAGCTGTGGTCGCAGAGGGAATGCAATATACTTCAGTTATTTTGTAATAAATTAGCCACATCAGAAAATCTCATTGAAGCTTTTGTCACTGCAGTGCTATTAAAAAGATCTGTTGGAACACTGCAGTAATATATTTAAAAACTATTACAATAAACGCACACATGAGGGCGCGTCTGGGTTAAACAGGCCGTCCTCGTTTTACTAGGTCATAAATTTGGCAGTGAGAAGGAGCCATTCCGACCATCTGATCCGACTGCCAGTAGGGCAGGCTGCAGGATGCAGTCCTTAAAATCTTCTGTGCTCTTGTACTAGACCGTAAGGAAGCAGAGCACCTTGCACAGCCAGTCTCAACAATCTTGGATACCCAGCTAAACCTCTCTGTTTTTTACCATGTGGCTTTTTTAATGCATTAATAGAGTAAGTTTTATATTAAGAGTTATAACGAAGTGTTGGTTGTACTGGATGTGCAACTATATAAAAAGCTGACCATTTCCTTGCTTTCTTTCTTTCACTGATTCCAGGCTTGCTTGATGTGAGCGTGAGATACCACCGTTTTGTGAAAACTGCAGGAATAACCACTCAGGCTGTTTCTCTGTCTGTACAAATACACAGAGCAGCTGGTTTGCAAGCAGCAGCCAGGTAAAGCCTAGTACTAAAAGAAAGGTTATTTTTTTTCACTTAGAATAACTTTATCTGGAGGCAGCGGGCTGAAACATTAGAACAAATTGTAGCGGCCAACTTTCCATCTGCAGAGACCATGATTCAACCTGGGTTCTGATCAGAAGTGAAAATATTTTTATACAAGGGTTATTTTTGTCCCTTAAGCTGCAGAAGAATGTAGTAGCATTCGTTCTACAGAAGGCATGAGACTGTGATATTGAAAATGAAGTGATTTAGACTTGCAATGCTTTAGCAAAGTGAAGAGCTGGGAAAGACGTGGTATTCTTACAGGGAAAGCTCTAGCCATAGCTTTTGGTCTCTCAGCCTTTCATGCAGTATTACTTCCTTCCATGTTTTCCTGCACTGAAGGGTGATATCAAATGGTGTCTGTGTGGGCACTGGATCTTGGTGTTACTGATGCTATTTAGAACCCAGCTAAGCCTTGTTTTCTTGAATTTGACTGGGGAAGCGTGGGTAAACTAACTGGTAAATGACACATTTCTTTCCTCCAGAAGGCTGCTGCTGTTACTGCATGGTATCACATGAACTTGATTCTTGAAAATTGCCTGTACTAAGTATAAAGAAAAAAAGAGGGAGTCAATTCTGTGAGATAAGAGAGGATGACTCCTCTTATTCTAGAGTACTGCCCACTGATCTTTTTTTAGTGTTGCTGAGCTCCTGATCCTAATTAATTCAAGTAGAGTCCTTACAATGAAGATCACTACCATATCATACTTGAAGAAGTTAATTTTGAATGACCTTCAAGCTCTTTATACATCAGGTGTATGGCCTGAATAATACCTCAGTCTGTTCTATTGTAAAACACCCCATCTATTCATTTCACCTCCTTTTGCTTATCAGGTGTAAAAATAATTTAGCTTGGCCATTTACTTCCTTCTGGAGTAGGTTCTCCGGGAAGTTATCCTACAGCTTTGTCTACAGTGTTAGATGTTTTTAAAGGTGCTGCATACTTTCTCAATGACTTCAGTCTCAGATCTTGACAAGGATAAAAGCACAGCCACCAGTGTTGGACCTTGTCATAGTTACTGTCATCATTTTGTATCTTTTCCTACTGTATTCAGATGAAAAAAAAATGATGAAAATAATCTTCAGCCAAAAGTGTATGTTGTTTTGTCTCCCTTTTTTGCCACAAAGACCTGAAAGTTTTGTATTAATCGATTAACTAATTAATTGAAATTCTAGATTTCTTGTACTTTACATTCATTCTCATCATTGTTTTCTTTTCACATGCTAAATGAAGAGCTGTGGCAGAAAAAAACCCTTCAGTCCAGTACTATGCTGGTGTGGGAGTTAACGCTTATGTCTCCGTGCACCTCTCCTTCCTACCTGAGACAGAGAGGCGCAACACACAAGCTGTGGCTCGTTCTTTCTGCCCAGAGTTTGAGCACCACATGGAGTTTCCTTGTAACCTCATCGTTCAGAAAAGCAGCGGAGAAGCCTCTTGTTTGGGAGAGCTCTTGCAGTCTGCCAATATCGTCTTCTCTGTCTACCATCAGAGCGTCAAGTCTGGTAAGGAGAAAAAGTGATTGTGACTAAGTTATTTTATTTAAAAAAAAATTATTAAAAACTTATTATGACTAAGAGGAGTTGCATAATGATCTAGTCCCTTAATTTTCAGTGTAGAAGACAGATTCTGTGCAGTTGCTAATAGATGTAATTACCTAAATGGTCTTCAGAGAAGGCTTGGGGAGGTACTGTTCCCCTTACACAAAGAGTTAAGGCTTCTGATGCTCCAGTTGATCAAGATCACCTTTTAAATGAAAAGATAACAATTAAGAGTAATAGTTCTTAACTCTTGAAGCACGCTAGCTTTGTACGTGTATGCCTTATTGCCTTTGCTTTATGAATGAGGTAATGGAGGTTCAGAGAAACGACAGCTTAAAATCCTCCAAAGATCCTATATCAGATAAGCAAGATTCTTTCATAACACAACAACATAGTGTAGAATTATTTTATAAACAAAAATTAGCTAAAGATGACATTCTTTCTTACTTCTGGGGAAGAAAATTTAGAAGTGGCATGTTGTTAGAGTAACTGAGTAGTAATGCACACCACTAGCTCCCTACTCATTACTTAATGCTCACCTATGGAAACATTCCCCAAAACCTTCTCCAAATTCAGTGGTGGTAGAGCACGTATCCTGTAACTAATGTGCATTGAGAACACTTACAGACAAGCTTTGTTGATACCCCTGGTTCTCACTGAATTTGGCTTCACATTTTCTGCACCATTTGTTTTGACTTTTTCCTTTCTTCATGGGTTTAAAGCCTTTCCAGTATGACAGGGGAGCTGTTCGCTGTAGGTGCGACACAGATTTCTTTCAAAGCTTCTCAATCTTTTGTTCTAGCTTGGTGTATTTACAAAATTATTTGTTTTCCAGCCACTGACACGTTGGCAGCTCGGACATCAAGAGATTATCTTCTTGGGACAGTTACAGTTCCAACCAGAGACCTACTGAGAAGAAGATCAGGTAATGCAGCAGTGTTACGCTACCAATGTTCCATGTACGTGCTACTGTAATTGCTTAAAACAATTTTGATTCCTTTGGTATTTTTTAGACTAAAGTTCTCTCAGATACCGCACATCTTCATTAAAAATTCTGTATTAGAAAGCTCATAAATGAGATGTTGTTTGAAGATCAGTTTTTAGGGTGTAGGATCTGACTGTCTTGTGCATGAATGATTTATACTCCGTGTGGGGCAAGCTGTTGAACTCTGTGATGAGTAAACTTTATACTGATAACATGGATTTTTTGGAAACTGCAAGAGAGCAGCTAGTTGCACCTTATTAAGAGTAAGGCACTGTATGGACTAGAAACTGGAGAAACTTGTACCCATCAATTGACAGCTGAACTGCCTGAAGGAATATTAACCTGCTTAATATTTTATTTGGTGCTCTTCATTTTCAAGTTTATGATGGAAAGTTTAAGAGTTGTAGTGTTCAGAGGAGGACCAACTTTTGAGACATCAAAGCTAGAAACAAAAACTTAGATTAGAAAGCAGTTGAATTAACTTTTTTAAAAAAAAAAAAAAGTAAGATACAAACTAACATTAGATAGAAGAGGTAAAAACTATGTGTAATATCTTTATTATCCCTCCCAGTAGATCAGGTTGCTCAAAGCTCCATCTAGCCTGGCCTTGAATGCTTCCAGGGATGGGGCATCCACAACTTTTCTGGGCAGCCTGTTCCAGTGCTTCACCACCCTCTTAGTAAAGAACTTCTTCCTTATATGTAATCTAAATCCACCCTCTTTAAAACCTTAAACTCCTTGTCCTATCTGTGCACTCCCTGATAGAGTCCCTCCTCATCTTGCCTGTAGGAAATGATGTTTTCATTATCATAATGATGATTTCCATTAACATAATGATGTTTTCATTATCATCTTGTTTATTTCCACTTTAATTTCAGTGTTGTACTCATTTTCTCCAACCATGAAGTCTTATTTTTAAGAAAATAGGAATGGAAATTCTTAAGAAAATGGAAGGAGAGGAGGAAAAAACTGAGAACGCCTAATTTTATAGCTGGAGATTCATGGGATATAGCTTCAATGTAAAATGAGTATTGTTAGTGAAATGGAAAGTAAAATGCATTTTGGATCAGCACTACCTGTGAGGTTGTGTGAGGTCTAACATTTTGCTGCTTTTTCAGGCTAGAAATGAATTCCAAACTCACAAGAAATAGATGTGTCGAGTACTAATTCTTGACTGATGACCAGAGTGCAGAAATTCTTTTGCTGATGTTTTCAGAGGGTAGGAAAAGTCTAATGATGATCTCTTCTCCTGAAGGTATTACAGGCTGGTACCCCGTTACCCTAGCTGAAGATGCGATGCCTTCACACCGCACGAACGTCATGCAGGCCATTGGGGGAGGACTGGAGCTTTCTGTGACTTTTGCTCATCACGGTGACAGAGAGCGTGTTTTGGAGGCTGCTAAGCTTCTGGGATGGAACAGCGAGGAAAGCCCTGAGGACAGTTTGGATGAGAGTGACGAATGGGAGCAGAGTGACAATCCAGTGGCTGTGACCATTTCAACCCCAAGAGTGTGGCTGCCTGTCCACTGCGTGCTGCTCGCAGGGCAGATGCACCTGAACAGAAGCACTTACTGCTACCTCAGGTATAAGCTGTACGATCAGGAAGCCACGTGGACTTCACTTAGGAGGCCAAAATTGAGTGAGGACGCGAAGAACGTCACAGTGAACTTTAAGAAACCAAACAAGGTGACCCTCAGGAGGAGCCAAGGGCTGATTTGGTTCTTCAGGGAGGAGAAATTAGAAATCCAGGTGTGGTGGGCATACGGGAAAGAAAATGATGTGGAAAGACCACTCGATACAGATCGTCTCATTGGATCCGCCTACGTTGACCTCAGAGCATTAGCAGAGAGGTCAAGGGCAACACTGAGTGTTGGTGGTAAGTTCATAAAGAACATTGTCACGTTTTAGTCTTCTTTACTTGATGTTGCTTAAATCCATAGTCGAGAAAAAACTGTACTTACACCCTTTATGTCCTTTATATATCAACTCTTCATTCATTGAAGATAAACAAGGTTCAGATTGCTTGCCCCTCTGGATTCAAAACCTAGCAAGTTCAAATGGGTGCAAAATTGGTAGCAATGATTGATAACAGGGAATGCAATTAGCCTAGCTAGATTAATGAGGAATGTTCCTTGAGAGTGGCAGTTTGGGCATCGTAATAGAGTGAGAATAGAATACCTCAAGAAGGCTGAATGTTTGTAGTCAGAGCAAAAGAGCAAAATAAATCAGAACAAAAGCAAGAGAAGATCGTGTGTATGCAGAGGTGCTCTTCACAGGACTCTCAGGAAGTTGACATGTTTTAAAACAGCAATCTGAACTACTAGTGACAAAATGAAGTGCACCAGTTGGAGGTTTGGTCATTATTTTTACCTTTCCAAGCTGAAACTCTTCGCTAGGTGATACCTTGCTTAGACGTTACATTGAAAACCAAAATTCATTCTGCTGAGAGATCTTAAAACAATGAACTGGACCAGCTTTTTCAAGATCCTATCCTTTCTTTCTCGTCGTTAGCTGGTTGTTTGTGAATTCTCTTGCAGGAGTTTACCCATTGTTCAGATGCAATGCTGCAGACCTAGCGGGGGCTGCTGTACGTGTTCACATCGCCCTTTCTTCCACTTCTGCTGCCCTGACCAGCAGACTTCACTGTGCTGACGAGTACAGCAGTGGTGAAGATGAAAGCACAGAGAAAGCACCTGATCCGAGCCAACAGGTCCCTGAAAATCACTGTCAGAATCTGGATATCGTAAATTCAGAAATCAGCAGTGAGAAACCACAAGAAGGCGATGTGGAGTTTCTGGAAAACACAGTTGCTGTCAATATCCTTGTGGAAAGAGCAATGCACCTAAGTTTAAAAGGTAAACCACCACCAGCAGCCTTTTTGTTGTTGTTGGCTTTGTTTGTTTTTAATTTCTGTATATGTGTGTGTGTGTTTTTGTTTGTTTCTTGGGTTCTGTTCATTACAGGTACTGCAAGGAGCAATTTTCAGACAAAAAGCCCAGGAATTTTCTTCCATCTTACTCCAGGAGTGAATAAATGCAGCGGGTTTTGATCTTGGCTGGCAGTATTGCAACCCTGAGACCATTGCATCATAGTACGAGTAGAGGGGAAGCAGGAATTTAAACTATTCAGCCTATCTCTATTAATAAAAACCAAACTATAAATGATATAACGTTCACTGTTAGAGCTGACAGCTGAATTCTGCAGTTAAGAATTATCTGAATAACTTAACCCCAAGCTCCTCCTGTCTCAAAGACTCTTGCCAATTTGCATTTTTAGCAGATCATCAATTTGTAAAGCTGGCTTATTTGTGCTATCTGGAGGCTGCCAGCCGCAGCACAGAGGAAGGGCAGTGTAAGGGCAGAGCAGTGTGAACTCCCCCAGGCTTGTCACTCTGCTCGGTGGGAATTACAGCAAGGTGGCCACTCACTGTGCTGAGCATGACCAAAGAATTTCCTTTGCTTTAAAATTTATGCTAAGCATATTAAAATATTCCTTCCTAGCGAGCGATGCTTGGTTCTGGATGCAGTAAGGTAACGTGGGGAGTTTCCAGTTTCGGAAGCCTTGTTTGCCTCAAGTTGCAGTCTATAAATGAATCTTGTTTATTAAAGGTGAGAAGTGTCCCACCCTTCACCTTGGGCACCTTTAATGCTGCACGACTTGCTCACTTTGTGTTTGCTCAGCACTCGGAGTGATCAGGTCTCTTTTGGACCATTACAGATGCAAATATGCAGTGTTACCAAATATAAATAAGGGACTGACTCGAGATGAGCTTACTGGACTTGTCTCCGTTAAAATCAACTAGTTCCTAGTCCAGGTGACATGCCAGAAAAAAGCCCTCAGCATTTTCTGGTCTCCCAGCTAAGAGAGTCAAATAGAAGCCATAATTTAATTCATTCTGATCCATAGTGAGCCCCACAGGTGGCTTTTTTATAATTACCAATTCTATAATCCTTTAGAATTCATAGTCTTTGGAAACTGGATGCAACATTATTTGCTACTGCAAAGTTTTGGGAGTGATAAGGAGGTGTCTTTTGATGGTGTACACTGTGGCAATGTTTCTGTCTTCAAACGAATTATCTTCTCTTGCTATTTTTGGAAGCAACTCACTGCGAGACAATGGATACACTAGAACAGTGCATATAAATAAGCTGGTTACAACAAGAATTGGCATTTTTCAGGATAAATATTTCATTACCATGTTACAGATAAAAAGGCTAGAATGCGTTTCCAATCCAGTAGGTAATGGGTGCCAAACTTCCTGCAGTTTTGGAAGAACTGCAGGATGCACAATTTACAAAAATTGAGTCAAGTTACAAAATGTTTTCCCAAGTCTCTTGATATTTTTTTGTATTCTGAAGTCACTTTTCCTGTTTTTTTTTCTTTTTTATCCATCTTCCAGAAATACAAAGAAACAAACCTAAATTTCATAACATCAGGAAGGAATGAAATTCCTTCTACTTTGACTACAAAAAATTGATTTTATTTTTTTTTTAGGTCTGCCTTTACATGCAAGAGCCAGTGAGCTGGTCTAGACAGGTCCTGCTCATGTCTCTAAGCTGATCTCACATAACCCACGCCTGTGTTTGACTTGCCATGTCTATACTCTCGCCAAACTGAGAGCAGTTCTGTGTGGCATGTTTTAACTGAAGCCATTTTTCATATTAATTTTTTTTTTTTTTTTAAATCCTCTTCTTAGGTAAATCTTCATGGTTAAGGGATAATAAGCGAGCAGTAACTCCATAAGCTACAGCAAACCAATCACATTTATTTTCATGGCAAATCAGACTGCAGGAGAAAAAAGATTTTTGTAGTTAAATGAGGTTCATACTGGCAGGTTTTGATCATTCTGGGCAGCAAAGTCTTAGGGAAGTCCAAAGCCACATGCAGAGTCCTTGGAAAGCAGAGCCGAGGAAGCAATCTATAACAAGGGGGCAGTGTTTGATGGCAAAGTGTGACCTCGTTTCCCCTTGGCTAAATCCATTTCTCCTAGCAGATTTTGCCAGCTACCGATTCACCATCTCAGCGGCTCCATTAGCAGTAAAAAGCTTCCACAGCTCTGCAAGCCATAACGCGCTGCAGCAAATTAATCTCACTAAAGTGACAGTGACTGAGAGGGTCCAAGCCTGGAGGCAGGGTCACATGCAGAGGAGAAGTAGCAGGGAGGTAGAAATCTTCTGATTCCTTCTCTGAATTTCCTAAGTGCCTTGGCATGTCACCGTCCCCCGCAGAGGCCCTGAGGTTCCTTTTTGAGCTGTAATTCAGTGCAGGTGACTGTGTAATTTCTGCATCTTTCATTCAATGCTTTCTAATCCATAATATCCCGCAGCATCTAGGGAATAACGAGCTCCATCCCTTAATTTGATCTTGTGATGCTCTGATTATAAACTACCTGCCTCTAAGTGCAAGCACAGCCCATTATATCAGGCTAGCTCATTCATTACATGTTTTCTCACGAGTGTTTTCCCAGCTCATTTCAGGACAAATGAGGGAGAAAGTGGCCATATATCAGCCCTGAGCTATGCTTATGCAAGGAATTTCCTTAAGCTTTCATAGGTGCATTGCAGAGTGCATTGCAGCCCTAGCTGCTCAGCTTAGCAATCACAAAGATCCAGTTTGGGTATGGATTAACACCAAATTATTTAAAATCAAATTAAGTATTCACTGAAGCCACTTCATACAACTCCAGCTGCTCCCTGTGTAGCTCCCTGGACTAGGGCATGAAGACAGTTTATTTTTCCTTCCTTATCTTTGATGTTTTGACCAGAATATTAAGGCTTCATCTACATGAGATTTATTTCATTTTTTATCAAATTTCCCACTGATGCAGTAGCAGGGCTGGTAGGAGCACACAAGCACTTTCTTAGTAAGCAAGTGCTGGAAGAGGGTCCCAGGGATATGGGCATTATTCCTAGCTTTGCTTCTGACTTCTCAGATGATCTTGGGCAAACATTTTCTCTGTTCCTTCCTTAAATATTCGAGATTGTGTTCTATAAAATGTTTGTGTAATGTTTACCCCTTTTTGTAAACATAAAGCATTTTCAGCTCCACCAGTGAAAAGGAGCATTTCCTAGATGCTGAATTTACTTGTTACTTATTTGTTTTTAACTGCTGATCTACCTTTACTTTTTTTCCACAGAAATTATTAAGAAGCTTTTTATCCTTTGGACAAATCTGAATTTAATTCCGTGTAATTTCAGGGAGCCCTCTCACAGAGCGTGAAGTAACAGCACCCAGCAGCTGTGTGACGTTTGCTGTTGCTGGCGCGGATGCTCCAGTAACCACCTCGGTGGTAGAAAACACAGACTCACCCATCTGGGACTTTCAGCAGCAAGCCAGGTACGAGGTGCGGACTCGCAGAGATGTGCTCGCAGAGCCTCTGGGTCTGACAGCCAGTGGCTAAGTGTGAAAATAACACACCCAGTTAGGGGTGCCTTTCTGCTTACTGCTTTATTTCCTGCTCTTGGGTTTTATCAGCTGTAAGGTTAGGCTCCCTTTCATTCAGAAGCTCCAGCTTTTTGATCCAGCGAGCTCCAAAAGGTGCTTTGGCCAGCTTTGAAGAGCAGTCTTGTTCAGCTTCTCTCAGCTACAAATGCTTATTTCCACGTTCTGCAATTGCCACATGCTTACCCTGGGTAAAAAGTTACGTGAGGAAGCTTGATCTTAAAGCTAACATGAGGAAGGCCATTTTGAACCATGGCTGCACTCCATTTTTGTAGCTTTAGACCTTGGTGAGTCAGTTTGCTTCCACTCATCTGTAGTTTCTCCATCTAGAGGAAGGGGCTGGTCATGGCTGAAGGTCTCTTGGGAAGATTCATTAAGGTTTGATCTGGTTTATTGGCTTTTTCTGTACGTTTTCCTTTGTTTCATGCTAAGCAAACTGGCAAATCAGTATAGCAAACACAGCTCAGACTGAGGTATCAGAGCCTAGGTTGGAGCAGGTGAATTGACCACTCCAAAGCACCTCAGCTGATCAATTTACACCTAGTAATAGTCAGCAACAAACCTGTGTTTGCAATCTCGTTCTTTCTCCCATGTTTCTATACCACATCTTAAATTAATTCCAAAGCAACAGCCATGGGTGTGTTCTAAACTAGGTGAAACAAGTCAGATACAGGCAACAGGAAAGCATATTCAGTTTATTTTGTCCACCACAGAATGCTTGTAAATCACTCAGTGCTTGCAGTCCCTCCTGTGACTGCCCAGGAGTGGGCTTTTCCTACCAGAGTCAGGTTTTTGGCTTTAGGGAATTGTAAGATGAAGGTGAAACCATTGCAAGACTGATAGCTGAAGATGAAAGGTTTGTTTCAGAGGTTGCTTATGCCCCACCTCATATCTGAATTGCTTTAAGCAACTTAAAAGCTGCTCTGCTAAGATATTTGTCATTTCATTGTTCAGGGTTTGTTTTGTTTTGTTTTGTTTTCCAGAAATCAGTTTCATATCTTACAGCTTTCAACCGTAACCCCAGTGTTTTGCTGTCTCTGTACTTACTGAGGCATGAGACTGTTTCTCTTTCCTAAGATTCATTGTGGTTTCCATGTCCTAACTTTTAAATCTACAACAAGACTGAGGAGAGGGAAATATTTCTTGAATAATCAAAAGCCCAAACCACGTAAAATAGTTAAGCTTTTGAGGACTTGCTGATTTTTTACTTTTTTTCTGCTCCAGGAAGAAACTGATTTGTCTGGGTAAATACAATGTCACTGAATCTTCAGAGACGTTTTACTGTACTTGCTCTTTTTCCTACTTCACATAACAAAATATCATTTTCTTCTTCACAGATTATCCAAAGAACTTCTGCTGGATCCACAGCAAACCTTGGTCTTCAAAGTGTGGCACAAAGCAGCAGGTAAAATTTGTGGGGCTCTATTGAGAGGAGAGCTTTTCTGCATCCCTTTCCTTGGGTGACTTTAAGTAAATTAAAGAGTGGAATTGTACAAATATTTTTGGCCTTGCACTAGAAGAATACTGTAGATAAATGCACATTGATTTCCTGCCCCTCAGCATCCTTCTTTTCCCTATTTATCTTTTGGCAAGGTTTGGTTCATTTGCATTTCTATTTTTTAATTTGACAGCATTTTAGAGGCTGGATTTTCCTACTGAACATACATTCTTTACTGTGTTTTATCTGCAGTTGCATTCAATAATGTTACAGTGGCATGGATATGTTTCAAGAATTATTTTTGTGCCCAGTATTAGCAGCCACTGGGCCAGTTGGAGGCCTAATAACAAATACAAGCTTTTTGTAAGCACTTTTACTAAACCTTCTATGTATTGTTAAATGATAAAAGTTACTGCTAATGGGTCAAATTGGTATTTTCTTGTCTTGCTGCTAGCCCAGATACTTCAATATTTAATGGATACCAGCCCAGCACACGTTTAAAAGTCTGTGTGTTTATTGTTGGGAAGGCAGCCCTACTTCTTTACTTCAAACATCTACAACGTGATCTTTAAAATCTGGATCTTTTCCCCATTTCTTTCCATGTATTAAAGTTCAGCTGGCAGAATTTTTGCTTCAAAAATAAACTTCCTGTGTTACTCAGCCTTTCTCTGCATTATACAGAGTGCTGTGTGTACACAGCGATCCTCCTGCCAATCCTTCTCCCTGCCCTGGTCTTTCATTGTTTCTGCAGAGACATTTTTAGCTGAATGCAATTGCTAAGATAATCCAAATAACATCCTCTTCTTGGGTAGGATTGTTTGTTCCGCACTTTAGATAAATTTGCAAGACAGAAAAGACAAAATGCTGCACAGGAAACGAAACAGTGTAATGCCAGTGGGCATTTTTTGAAAGCTTAGGCAACATGAGAAGGGAAGAAATGTGAGTTTCTGAAGTGAGAATGCAATTCTGGAGGCAGAATGCATTTGCTGAGGTCATCAGATTGACTTGCGGGTTCATTTTTACAAGCCTCTGGCTGTCTTTTATTTCTAGTCCATTTTCAAACTGAATATTTTTCACTTTATTCTAACCCTTTGTTAACTAGTCCTTCTGATAAAGTGCTGCATAGACTGGGAACTACCTTCGTGTCCTTCCTTACACCTGCAGCGAGGTCCCTGTTCTGCTGTGAACTACCTGTGTCAGCATTCAGGTTATCAACAACCACAATAGGGACAGACATTTTGGTTTATCTGCAGGGACAAAGCTGTTTTAATTGCTTGAAACAATTTTTTCTTCTTCTCAGCCAGACACCACAGGTATCTTAGTTTGAAGGCTGGTAAAAAAATAAATCTAAGTCTCTTTGTATTTTCTTAAACCCTATTCTTTACACCACTTTTTTTTTTTTTTTTCACTATTTTCTTGTTCTTTACCACATGAGAGCTGTCAGCCTTTAACCCTTTTTTCTTTTTTTCTTGAGTTTTATAAGATGTCTTTCCCTTTCAAGGCCTGTATAACTGACTTTTTGGCATTTCTGAAAATGTTTCACTTTCACACAGCTTAAATTAATATGTGCTTTATATTCTTCTTTCTCAGAGACTGAGCGGGTGATAGGATTTGCATCTGTGGACCTTTCTCCTCTTCTTTCTGGCTTCCAGCTGGTGTGCGGGTGGTACAATATTACAGACTTCAGTGGGCAGTGCCGAGGACAGATCAAAATAGCGGTTTCCCCCCTTCAAAACATAAATAACCTCAAAGAAGAAAAGCAGGCAAGGATTCGGACCCAGACTCCAAATTCTTCAGTATGTACCTGACTTTCTTACCCTGTGCCTAGCTGCTTAGATTCCTAATAATCAGCACTGACTCCAGGTTTCTAAAGAAATGAACAAGAGACACAAAATCCATTCTTTAAAAATATGGCTTTATGGTTCCTTAGTACCTGCAGGACAACGGTCTTTACAGCACTCAGTTAAACCTTGGTCATGATCATCTCCAGGGACTTATATCACTCTACTGTTACCTGATGGGTGTTTTTTATTTTATTTTATTTTATTTTATTTTATTTTATTTTATTTTATTTTATTTTATTTTATTTTATTTTATTTTATTTTATTTTATTTTATTTTATTTTTTACCATTAGGAGGAGATTCTGTGGTTTTGGGAGCCTGACCTTTTTCTGTTTGGTTGGTAACCGGTGCCCAAAACCATAATTTAAATTTGCTGTTTTCCCAATTAGGAAATTTCTAATTTGACAGAGATTTAGTTTTCTGGAAGATTTGCTATTTCACATGTGTGTTTTAGTCTCTAGACTTCTCAGTTGTACTGGGATGTGATACACACATGGAATGGAGTCACTGTACCCTACTTTCCATCAGTTTGCTCTTTGGTAGGGCAGGGAGAGATCCATCAATCCTCATGCTACATGTAACACATGCAGTTACTAAAAGCAAAAAGGCAGAATTTTATCCTGTTGTCAAGTTAACAATTTGTGGGTTTTATATTATTCTATGAGACTACTTTCAGCATGCGTTGTTGTGGTTTTTATTTTCTGGTATTAGCCACGTTTCCCTTTTTATGCCTGCTTTATACAGGAAGGTTGGAACTTTCCAGTTCCGAATGTAAATTGGAAGCTGTGGTTACAAATGAACAAAGGTTTAAAACAGCCTTCCTGTATTTTGATATTTGAATCTGCCTCCTAATAAATGTTTCTGAAATAAGAGTGTTGTCAAGTGGTAGTTTGGCTCAGTGATGCAAAATCCTTCGAAAATTTAAATTCAGAAAACTTAAGTTTTTGTTTGTTACCTCAGCAAGACAGTACTTTAATTTCTCTATTTTCTTACTGTGGAAATCTCACCTGTGGTGTTTCTCTTTATTCTAGGTGAAAGACAGCTTCCCAGTATCTCCCAGTAATGTTTCAAGCTTTTCCAAGCAGATGTCAAATACCTTGTCAAAGGAAGTTAGTGTTCCTACTCGAGAACCGTAAGTCAACTGGCTATGGGTCTTTTTGATCATTTTTGGGACTCAGAAGTCCACATATCTGAAAACATAAAGCCCTGTCAGAGGTCTTTCCCTGTGTTTGGACTGAAAGATTTTACCAAATTCCCTTTACCAGTGAGAGGGTAGCCCAGGAGATGGCAATCTTGGGCCAGGTACCTTTCTACAAAATCCAGATTTTCTTTTTCTCACAGATGATTCCTGATTGTTGCATTTCCAGCCTTCTGCTTTAGGATGTGCCAGTGCTAAAATTGGCAGTTATTTCTTCCAGGCCTTTAGAAGAATATTTTTTTTTTACAGTAAGAAGTTAAAATTGAGTGTTGCTGGTGTATCCCCTTAATTTTGCCATACCTCCTGGCTGGTGAAATGTGGTATTGCACATTCCAGGACTAGGACTGTCAGATATCCTGCAGAAATTCTGCTCAATGTCCCTTAGAACAAGCACCAGGGTGTGTTTATGTAGCTAGCAACATGCGAGAGAGCATGTTAATTCATGGTTGATTTATTTAGCATATGTAAGAGGTGATATTTCTCCTGTACATGCCTTTGAAGTTTAGAGGGTCCATGGGCCAGCATTATTTGGCCTGAACAGCCAGACTGACAGCTGCTGGTGGGTGTTGTGAATCCCCTATCAGCTGCAGGTTTTTTTTTTGTTTTACTGTAAATCTGGTAGTCAGTAAATGCCATTCTTGATGCCATTTGGAAAAGGTAGTTTCACCCACCGGTGGCTCTTTAGTGTGCTTAAAGCTGTTGCATGTTCTTAGTGAGCAGACTTCACAAAATCAGAGGTTTCAAACTGCTTTCTGTGCTTAAATGTAGGCCTGTTCCTAGCAGAATTAATTCCCCTAAGACGCGCGCACCTCGTCATGAAGAGCATATGCAGAATGTGCGCAGATTTCATGAGTCCTTGCAGCAAGCAGAGGGAAACGCACACCGGGCACCCAAGGTGGACTCATTATCGCTGTCATCACGTGCTTCTCTTCTAACTGCTCTCAGGTAAGGCAGAGCTGTAGCCAAAATAGTAATGCAGAGCCTTAGATTTGCAAAGCAGAGCTTGAAACTCAAGAATTCTTGCGTTCAGGTTTAAAGGAAATGAAAATACACAGTAACTGATTAAAAGTTATCAGTGATGTAGCTGTGATTTACAGCAGGATGAGATGAAATTGGAAAAGCAGGGACTGGGGGGCAACTCAGCATTAGGACTGAGGTGCTCTAGCAATGCCGTGAGTCTCCAAAGGGAAACAGTAAGAGCAGTGTTTTCAAATCTGGATGGAATGCTCCGCTTTATCCATCTCTGTTCATCTGTAACGCAGCATACACTATTAAGCCAACAGTCCTTTGAGTTTCTTTTCATGGATAGAAGAACAAGCCTGTAAGCCCTTTCATCGTGCGTGTAGCTGGATGTCCTTTCCCAGCAGGATGCCTTTATTCTTACTAGAAGCACCTATTTTCCTTTTGACTAAATTCTAGGTTTATAGATCAGGTCTAAATTTTGGGAGAAAAATTTTCATTATCTGTAGGACTATGGGACTGAAGGAGACTGAGTCGTTCCACCCCTTCCCCAGCTACCACAAGCAATATATCATAAAATCCTTAGAACTTAAGCAGATATAAATCCTTAGATTTTTATCATGCTCAGTCATAAAGTCAAAGTAATAACGTTGCCGTTAACACTTCTGCTGGAAGGTCATTTCCAATCCAACTTTCTTTGAGTATGTACGTTTAAAACTAGCTCCTTTTTTTTTTAACTTCCAACCTAAATTTGTCCTTGAGAAAGCATCCTTTTGCTTAGGTAGAGCAACCTCAGCGATTACCCACTGATCTATTTTTCAGTAATAATCCTTAGTCCTGTGTTTGCTTATTTACTTGCAGTTGACTGGAATGATACAAATAGAACCAGCCTGCCGTAGGTTGGTTGTGGTTTTGGGTTTTGCTTTTATCAATTTTTTACCACTGCTTACAGAAACAACTTGAGTGAGCTGGATGAGGTTCAGAGATACTTCAGTCAGAAGCTGACCAGGTCTTTTCCTGACTTCAGTTACGGTAACACACCCAAACCAAGCCACGAAGAGCAGGAGGGTGATCATCAAGGCGTGAGGAGCCGAGAAGCGCATCCCAATGGATACCATCTTCTGAAAAAGTCGAGTCAGTTGGTGTCTCAGGTCAGCAGCCTCATCAATGGTAAGTTGGCACTTGGCCTGGAACTTTTGATCAGCAGCTGCCTTAAAATATCTTCAGATTTGTCACGTAATCGAGGCCAATCCCTGGTGTTGGTCACCAGTATGTGTTAGTCCACTGGGGGAACGCTTCAGAGAGATTTTCAGACCTCTGTCAGTAATGATAGCGTTGAGTTGAAACACACTCAGAAGTCAGGTTAGATGGGAATGAAGGCCCTCACGAGATACAGCCTAAATTCTACCGAAATTTCAGTGTCTGTTCAGAAAAAGGGATATCCACAGGATGGTTCTGAGCTGAGTCTGCAGATCTTTGCTGAGAGGAATTGGCATAGATCTGTTTTCACATGAAATTTATGCCCTATGATGAATAGCAAAAGTAAAGCTCGTATAATAGGTGAGACAAAGCTCTCAGTAAGCAGCTTATTTTCTATTTATCATATTCATTCCATTTAGTCTTTTACAGGCATCGGTGTAATTAATTTTCCATATTATTAGTACACAGAAAAACATTCTTAATAAGGCCCGGGGATGACACAAAAGTGAAGGAAGTCATATCTCTTTGTATGCCTTGTTTTCAGATCTATATTATTTTTACTTTGCCTGACGTTTCTCCCAGCTCCATTCTAACTTTATTCATTAACTGCTTCCTGATTGCACTTAATTTATATTAGCGTAACCACTCAAGCCACTGTGATGTTATACCAGAGAGAGGCACAGTGAAGAGTAAAACAACTAGGAAACCAAATCAATGCTATTACTTCTAAAATAAAGAAGCTGTGGCTCGGCGAGCTGCCAGTTGGAAAGCTATTTTGTGCTTTCTGCCTCTAGCTGCCTGCAGGGAAACACCACTTCCAAGAGGTGGAGCTGGAGGGCACGTTTCTGTTATGCCAGAATCTGACGTTTTTGTATCACCACCTCGATTTTCTCATGTTTTCTTCTTCAGGGTTTTGCTTTTTTTGTGGTTCTCCTTCTCATCTGTTAATTGTTTTTACTGCTTCTTTACGTACTCTCCTCTACAATCTGTCTCAAACTCTTCCTTCCTTTCCAAATGTCCTCCCCCCTTGCAGTGCCTCATGGCAAGACTTTTTCACTTGCCTCAGAGTAATAGTACTTTCCTCTTTAACCTAACACTGGCAAACTAATTTTTCAGAGAATTTAAGAATTGAATAGGACCTGTTAACTAGGAACCAAAACCAGGTGATTGTGGCTTTTTAAAGAAATCGTAAAATCCCCCAAGATTTTCAGGATTTATATTCTTTTAATGTCCAGGCTTCTAATTCAACCATCTTTTTTTCAGAACCTGTGTCTGGAGCACAGGCAGCTCCTCATTTTCAGTCCTTTTAATTTTGCCACAACAACTGAACAATAGTCCTGAGTGAATTTCTGTTTTATGAGTATTTAATTAATAATTGCCTGTCATTTGATCAGAGTTGGTAAGTTGAACTGATTTTCTGCAGAAAGCCCAGGTAAATCAGCTGCAAGGTGAATGGTTGCCTTGTGCATTTACTGATGCTGTTCTTATTAATCAGACTTACAGACTATCACTAAAAATAGCAAAGACTCTTCTGTTGGGCATCAAGACAACAGCAGAAAGCCGAGTGCTGCTCGTGTACCCCACCAGGAGGGTGGAAAAGCCAGAACTGAGGTGCATCAAGGCCAGGGTGAGTTGGACTCAACGAATCCTTGCAACGATACGCAGCTGCCGTGCTCTTTTGGGAGACACATATTGCAGGAGTTGCTAGACAAAGCTGTCCCTGAAAGCGAGCATCCTTTGCCAATGGACTGCATCCAGAGAGACGAAGGTGCTTTTGCCACCCAGCCCCACAGCGAAGAAGAATACGAGGAAGATGTTATAGAACCACGAACTCTTAATGAAATAACAACCCTGACGGACAAAACCAGTCCCTGGTCCAGCGTGCTCTCCGAAGTGGAACTGGGCGCTGAGCAGCAGCCCCTAAACGTGGGGCCTGAAGATCAGGGGGATGCAGATTGTTTGCAGAAAGGGAACAGGAGGAGGAGCAGCTCGTTGGCCAGCGTACCGCAAGGTGACAACCGAAGCGTGCTCACTGCTCTTAGCCCATGCGTCAGCCCCTGCACAGAGCAGAGCAGTCCTTGGGCAGGAATAGAAGGCTTGAAGAGCTTGAACGGTGTCACAGAAAAAACTGGGAAGGAGCTGCTGCGTTCTGCTCGTTTCTCAGAAGTGCATCAAACAGTTGGTGGCCCTGTAGAAAATGGAAATTGCAGCTGGGATAGAAAGTTTAACACTGAGCAAATAAAGCAAAATGCAGATTTTCATGCAGCCTCCGAAGACCTTCTGGAATTTCCAGGAGTCTTTGGTTTGACCATTCCAAAAACCACAGCGAGAGAGAAGGAAAATGGCGAGGTTTTAGGTGAAGATCATCAAGATGAGGAAAAAAGTGGTTCCAATGAGATCTGTGCGAAGAGTGTATCTGCCCGAGCAGGCTCAGAAGGAAACGTTGGTGCCTTTTCTGATGACAGCCATGAAGACCCACCACCAGCAGAGTCAGGAAACTCCAAGAAACCAACAATTGTTTTGTATCCTTCCCCTTCCTTAAGCACACATTGCATTCAAGGAGCGTATCTTACTGCTTAGTTAGAATTGTGTCAGCCTCAGGAAAGAGAAATTCACTGCGTGGAGCTCTTCCCTGTGAAATAAGTCCAGAACTGATGGCCAGGAAAGGTATGAGAAGTCATATGAAGGATGGTTTGGGTTGGAAGGGGTCTTAAAATCATCTAATTAAGTCCTTGTTGTGTTTCAGGAGTGTAGTGAGGACTTCCTTGCCATTAGTAACCAATATTTCCAGTGATGCATGACAATTACTTCATTTTGGGTAGTTTCAACATATCTTCATTTATTTTTTTTCTCCGTTTGGCACTGTCACAGCTCATGTTTCTTCTATATGAGAAGAAGCATAGTATATTTTGCATTTAAAATATCTTCCAACGTTTCTTGCTCAGATTCCAAGCCTCCCGTTCAGTTTCTTTGCAGGATGAAGTACTCTACAAATACACAAGGTTCTGCTTTAAAGCGTGTCCTGTGCTCTGTGAGGCCAGGTGAGAGAACCAAGTGTTCAGAATGAAAAAGTGATTAAAATAGTGATTAAAATTAAAGAGTTTCACTGCTGGGGATCCACTCAGAGCTGTTACAACGAGACTCATTGCCCGCCTGCAGCCCAGCCAAGCTTTGTGTGGTCACACACTGCCAAAGGTTGTTCCTTAACAGCTCTGCTCAGACCTGAGCCCGTTGTTGTTCCCAACTTCTTCCTTCCACCCCAGCAGATGGAAGCCTCCATGAGGATGCTCAGCATTTCTTCTCGCCCTTCCATGGTAAGTACGACGCGTCCTTTCCTTTTTTATCCCGGCTTAACGGAGTCTGACTGTTCGAGCAGGAGTGGAAGCACTTCTCCCTTCCTTTGCCTGTCAGCACTGAGGTTAGAGGTCGTGACAGCTTCCAAATCAAGGAGAATCTCTCTGATATCTCTTCTCTCAAGGAGAATCATTTTCAAATTCATGATTCAACATTGTCAGTGACACTCGTTCATTTAAGCGGCGTGTTTGTCCGTGTAGTCAGGGGGGTTGCTCTTTTCCTCCCCTGGAGTCGGTGGAATTTCTTGTGCTTTATCATGATACAGGGTGCCTAATTTTGGGGATACCTTTAATTATGACTAATTTATACCTCTTAAATTGGGATAAAATAGGGAGTTTGCAGCAGAGAGCACCTCCTTGAGAGGCATTGACTCCTGATCTTCGATGGAGGGAGAGGGAGTAGTAGAAGTACTTACACAGGCTGATAATTGCTTTTATTGCTTCATAAATGTTTTTGTTTGCATAAACATTCACTTGTTGCAGGGAAGTAGAGACCGTTTTCTTTCCAGAAGGTTTGTGGCTCAGTTGTTTTGGGGTCTAACCATTATTCCTCTGCAGCCTCAGCAGGGCTGTGGATGTGGATCTCGGTGCTGCACCATGTGGGCCATTTGTTTACTGCTCCCAGAACAGATAACACGTTCGTTCCCCTCCCTGTGACCTATGAAACAAATGCTGTAAGGAACATTTATATAATCAGAAGCAGCTTGCTTGATCAAACAGAAGAAAAACAGGCAGGGTCTAATAGCTCCGGAGTAGTGGAAACTATTTGAAATTAATGAACATGTTTACAGGCAGGTAAAATGCATGGATTTTTGCTGTTTTGCATTGTTAAAATGATCTTTTTTCTTATTTACACAAGGCTTATCCTTTTCTAAAGCCTTTGAAACTTGTTCCTGATGAAAATACAGAACTCTGTCAGAGCAGTCGCAGTCACAGTGTGCTTTCAGGGTCCTTGGATGTAGTTTGACAATAACACCTAGGCTGCAGTATGTCTCAGTGCTCGTTAAGCATACTTTTCATGCTATATCTAAACACTTCAGATAAAACCCAAAGCAGATAAAATCCCAAAACCCCAAGCAGATTCTCTAGCATGTTTCTCCTGGGGAATCTCCTTTGAATTCCGTGTTCACCTCTGTCCATACCCCCTTACTCTCTAATTCACTGCCTCTTCCACATTTTGCTTTCTCTGAAAGCTTCTGCTTCTTCCTGGAAGCACCCTGTCCTTCTGTGTATCTGCAAAGCAGAACTCAGACCTACGGTTTGATGTCAATACCAATTTTATTCTAATTCCCCCTTTGTGCAGTGCTAAGCTTAGTGGCTAGGAACACACCCCTAAAACTGATCGATAATTAGCGAGGATATTAGTAAGACCCCGTTTTGGATATAGCTGACCTTAAACCAGCTTAATTCCAGGAGTAACTAGAGCTAATCTTTTGCAGTATCACTTTTTAGGCGTCTGTGGAGACAGGACTCAGTGCTGCCCCACGCTATCAGCCACCATCAAGTGCCTGATGTGAAGAGCAGGAAGCTTTACATTTATGCCAGCGTTACGCTGCAGTTCAGGAAAGCTGCTTTCTCTTGTTTTTCTTCCTAGCTAGCGCCGAGGACCTCAGTTTCTAAATCTGGGTTTGTTTAGTTTCCGCACAGTTCAGCAAACGTCCAGCGTGACGGCGAGGCCGAAATCTGAGCTGTTATCATCTGAAGATCAGCAGTCCCCTGTTGCTCACATGGCGCTTGGCAAGTCTCCCTCCTGGCCTTGCTGGCGTTCCTGACACCTCTCCCCGTAGTGCCTGACTCCCTGCTTTCCCTGCCTTTCTCCACAAAGCAAGGAAAAACCGGTGAGGAGGCAGAGCGGGCGGCCACGTCAGAGGAGATGGCAGCATTTTGAGACAAAAAGGTTTTCCCAGGTCGTGCTGCGAGGACTTGTGGGTCTGTGGTGAGAGGTGCTGCAGCAGCTCAGGCCACGTGGCAGGGACCTGAATTTTGCAGAGCCTCACAAAATTTAAAAAAAACAAATGTTTAATGCTTTTTTCTTCCACCACATCAGATTTATGTCCAGTTTCTTGAGGTCCTTCCTGGCTTTCCCATTCCACTCTTGTCACCTGCTGTGACCCAGCAGGCCAGGTTCGATTTCTGCCCTGTCTCAAGTTCAGGGAGCAGCTTTGCACTTGTCTCCACTCAGCCCTTTTCCCGGTTGGTCCTGATATAACCTGGGGAAAAACTTTGAGGCTAAACTTAACAGCATCCAGCACTGTATCGTGGTTACTTTAAAGCTACAACTATTTTTTAATGAATCAGAGCCATTGTGTAGGTGGCCCAGATTATGGTCCAGATCTTCTTACTGACTGTAACCTCTGGCCTTGCTTCTCCTCCCTCTTTGCCTGAACTGCATTCATATGTTCTGTGCTACTTTATATACTAGTGATGAGTTTTTGAGTCAAAAATGTAATCTCTTTAGATAACATCCACTCACACAGAGGGCACTGCAGTGCTGATTCTAGTTAGGGTTTCAAGTAATCATACGCTAGAGCAAAAAAATAAAACACTATTCCAATGAGGTGCTAGCTAGGAAGCCCATGTTAAGGTTTGCTGCCTTTCAGAGTGGCCCAGTCTACTGGTGTGAAGCTGTCTGGGGGGAAAAACAAGTATTTAAAACCAGGAGAGTTAAACTTTGCATTAAAATATCTTTATTTTTTCCTCACTTCTATGAAAAGGATAAGAAACTTCCATTGAAACCAGTTTTACTCAGCATAAGGAATTATTTTGTATGGCTGTACCTTCAGTGTAGACTAGAAATAACACTTTCATAACACAAACTTAGCACCTTTGAGGTGTTTTAAAACTGCAGCTGGCCTACAAAGGTCCAAACATCCTTTCTTGGTTTGTTCTTGATCTGCTCCCCTTTCAGTTTCAGCCATGAAAGCTCTCCTTTTTTTTTTTTTTTCTCAAGCAAGTTCCCCAGAGCCAGTAAACTTGTCCTCTTAACCTGCTGAACAGAAATGCTGACGTTCTTCTTCATTTTTGTGATCAGAAGCTGTATTCCCTATGTCTGCCTGGTACGGGGCGTGCTGTCTGTGATGGGATGCGAAGCTTTTGCTGTCCAGAAAGCAGAAGTAGGTGCAAGGTCACTCCGTTGTAGCCTATTAACACAGATCTGCTTTCACTCTGCGTCAGCGTGCAGACAAAACTTGTCACACTTGCTGAAAGCAAGGGCTGAAATGCTGCTCGCTGCCAAGGTGCTTACCCAGATTCTCTGACCTTGAAACGAGCCAACCCCCAGGACCTCCAAAATGCCAATAAATCCCTTTGCTTTGCTCGAGTCCCTGGCGCACAGCAGGTAGGTAAGCCCAGGCTGGTTTAAGTGTCCTGCTGTATCACAGCCACTTCTATAAAAAGGAAAGCAAAGCAGCCTTCTGTGCGTAAGTCCTCTTCCTCTCGCATTTTTCTGAGGAAAATGCACCCTAAAAATGCAGCGCTGAGGCCAAAATGCCTTGCTAAAAGCTGTGTGTGTAGGGAATTCGCGTATTTGAAAGAAAAATAGCTTTATACAGAGGGAAATACAGAAGTGTAGCCCTTTCCTGTATCCACATCCCAAAAATATTGGTGAAGCTAAACCTGCATATGTAATTTCCTGAGGCTCCTGATCATCTCTGCAGGCTGGGAGTGTTAATTGTGCCTGGGAGCTTGGCTCATTTTCACACCTGAGCATGGGGGCAGCAGGAAGAAGAGCCCCTGAGCTTTTCTTACAGCTGGAAGTTTGTGTTTCAAAAGGTGCCTATCACACACGTCATCACGTCTGAGTTGCTGCAGGTGGACACGGCGGTACAAAAACTGGAGCAATAGGATTTTGGGCACCTCTCTCTGTCTGGAAAAGCACGCAAGTGGTATCTTTGCAAGCCCACCTCGTTTACTGGCATTCAGGAGTGTACAAACCACAATCCATCGCCTTGGTGTCATCTAACAGCAGCAGGCAGCTGCTCCCCTGTTGTGTTTTCAGTTTAAGAGCACGGGGCTCCTTTGGGGTGAGCCATTGCACCAGGAGCTTCAAAACATGAGCTGCAAAACACGAGCTGCTGCATCTCCCTGGCAAGCTGTGCCCAGAGAGTCTGTGTACAGCACAAATGCTCATGAGAGGGAAATTGGGGAACCAGTTTCTAGAAGGCAGGTTCTGCACTGTCCAGGAAACTTTTAGTTTCAGTAATGAAATCTCAAAAGTTCTCCATCAGACAATATAAACCTGCTCCAATATAAACCTGCATCTCCTGTAGCATCACACGTAGCTCCCACATGGGAATTCCTTGCTGTGTTTGGGTTGGTTTGGCCTTTTTTAAGGCCTTTCTGGGTGAAGGGATGAGGCAGTCCGTGTAAATTCTTTGCAGCTACATAAAGCTGGAGTTCAGGAGCGGATGCTGCCTTGGCGCACTGACATTGGAAGCCTTTCACCAGCCCTGAGCTCTCCCTGTGAACGTTTTTCTCCATGAACAGCTAACGAATGCCACACAGAGACCAGAGAGCCAGCGTGAGCCAACACGGAGGTTTCAGCTGTTTCCCAAACAGTTTGCTCAGGGAACAGGGTGGGAAGAAAAAGCTGCTGACCCGTCTTCTCTGGACAGCCTTGAGCAGAGTAAAAAGGAGGTGGGGTGGCCAGCGAGCACCTCTTTTTCCTCGCTTTTAAGCTCCTGATGTTGCCAGGTCTGTGTTTAATACCTCTCAGCTTCTTACGTTTGGTTTAGGCAAGGTTATCCTAGAGCAGAGAGAAAAACAAAGGATTCTTGTAAATATCGATGTATATTTTTCAGGATGATAAAAATGGATCCTGTTTTTAGAGGATTACAGGCCCTAGCTATTTTCCTGGGTGATCTGAAGTCTTTTGTAGCACTGTGCGTGTAATTTACATAATTCACAGTACAAAATGGGGAGCTGGTTTTTAGTGATACTGATTGATAGCTAGTTTGTTGTGAGCCTTTTCTGCGCTGCTGGATGTGAAGACAAGCGAGCTGTTCCCACCCCTGTCGTCCTTTTTATGGACCAGGCAGCCCGCGAGAAGCTCCGTCATCTCGGTGAGCGTTACCCAGCACAAGAAAAAAACAGACTGCTTGCTCCTAAAAAAGCTGTTTCTCTCCCCAAACGGTGCCTTGAGGCGGGGATGGAGGAGGCAGCCCGGCGATGTGGGCCAAAGGCCGGGCTGGTGTCAGCTTTCCCAGCCAGCGCCGGCCTCCGGGAGAGCCTCAGCCCTGTGGGCAGCGAGGTCCCAGCCCCGCACCGCACATCCCACACGGGCACCCGAGGCTGGGTCCTCAGCCGCCTCAGCACCCCAAACGTGGGGCTCGTTGGTCTAGGGGTATGATTCTCGCTTAGGGTGCGAGAGGTCCCGGGTTCAAATCCCGGACGAGCCCTTCTCTTTTAGGCCACCAAGGCCAATGGCATCGGGTTTGTGTGGCCAGCAGGGCCTCTGCTCACAGGGAACCAGGGACAGGAGCAGAGGGAACGGCCTCGAGTTGTGCCAGGGGAGGCTCAGGTTGGCAATGAGGAGACATTTCTGCTCAGCAAGAGCGGTCAGGCCTTGGGACGGGTTGCCCAGGGAGGTGGGGGAGTCCCCGTCCCTGGGGGTGCTCAAGGAGTGGTTGGACGTGGTGCTTGGGGACAGGGCTTGGTGGTGACAGTGGTGGTAGGGGGGTGGTTGGACCAGGTGATCCTGGAGGGCTTTTCCAATTAATACGTTAGGTTTTCACTGAAATGGGAGTTTCTTTGTGCGCTAAAAACCCATGTTTAGTGGCACTGGGACATCCGTGAGGAAGTCCAGCTGCTGGGGGGTCCAACCCCCTGCCAAAGCAGTTCCCTAGAGCAGGCTGCCCAGGGAGGCGTCCAGACGGGCCTTGAATATCTCCAGAGAAGGAGACCCCACAGCCTCCCTGGGCAGCCTGTCCCAGTGCTCCGTCACCCTCACCTCTTTCGCGTGTTGGTTTTCTCTGTGATTCTGTAAATAGGAAAAATCAAAGCAGCACATGAGGGATGGAAACACTTAAGGGGAAATCACCCGAGCGGTTACGGCAGCGGGCCGTGGTGGGGAGCATCAGCCCTCCTGCCTGCCAGGCCGGGTCAGCACAGCCGAAGATGAAATTTGGGAGATGTCGGTGTGGGGTGACAGCCTCTTGGCCTTGTTTGTGTGTGGGACGTGGAACTGGTGTTAAAGCTGCTTTAGGCTCTTCCCGAGCCTCTCAGCCCTCACCCTGGGCTCCAACAAGCACAGCTACACCCAGCCCGTGCAGGGCAGGCCGTGTTTTGTCCCACAGATCTCTTTTCCTTCACCAGCAGAGCTGTCACAGAGCTGCCACTCGGCGTGCTCGCCGTCTGAACCTGGCACAAGAAAAAAAACAGACTGCTTACTCCTAAAAAAGCCGTTTTCCTCCCCAAACGGCGCCCCTCAAGGCAGGCAGCGCGCAGCAGCAGGGTCTGGGCAGGGAGCTGCTCACCGCGGGAGCCCTTCCTGCTGTGCTGGGGATTTCTGTTTCGGCAAGGGATGGAGGAGGCAGCCCGGGGATGTGGGCCAAAGGCCGGGCTGGTGTCAGCTTTCCCAGCCAGCGCCGGCCTCCGGGAGAGCCTCAGCCCTGTGGGCAGCGAGGTCCCAGCCCCGCACCGCACATCCCACACGGGCACCCGAGGCTGGGTCCTCAGCCGCCTCAGCACCCCAAACGTGGGGCTCGTTGGTCTAGGGGTATGATTCTCGCTTAGGGTGCGAGAGGTCCCGGGTTCAAATCCCGGACGAGCCCTTCTCTTTTAGGACGCCAAGGCCAACGGCGTCCGAGGTGCTCGTCCCCCTGGGCTCTGCTCTGCTGAGGCCGCCCCTCGAGTGCTGGGTTCAGCTTTGGGCCCCGCACTCCCAGAAGGACATCGAGGCCCTGGAGCGTGGCCAGAGAAGGGCTCCGAAGCTGGGGATTTTTGTTCAGTGGTTCTGTTTGAAACGGACACTCAGGTATAACCTGGGAAGGAGGAAATGGGGATATTGGGAAGGATACTGAGATATTCCCAGAAACGAGGAGCACCCACACCCAGCCCGGGCCGCGATGCCTCTCAGTGTGCAGGGAAAAAGCCCTTGGAGGAGAACCGGTGAGCAAGGGAAAACCTCAGGAGGGTGATCTCTGCCTACCCAGCTGCTCACAGGCTGCAAAATGCACACCCAGCACCGGGCAGAGCTCGCAGGGCTCTAAAATTTTGTTCCTTCTCTCCCCAGAGCGGACGCGGAGCTGCGCTGGGAGGGATCCCCTACCGAAGGCCGAACCATCAGAGGCCGGCGCTGGCCCCAGCAGCTCTCTCAGAAGAAGAAGCCCAAAGAATCGCCCGGATCTTCTCTGCTCAGCTCTCCAAGAAGGATTAGTGAGGGTGAGAGGCCGGCCGGAGCAGCTGATGTCCAAGCCACGGCTCCTGCCTGCCACGTAGGGAAAGGCTGAGGCCTCCGGGGGAGGAGAAGGCAGCAGTTGGCTTCGATCTCTGATCTTTAATGTGTCTAATTGGTGTTAATTTAAAGGGAGGCAGAGCCTGGGGGTCTGAGAGACTGCACCTTGCGAGGCCAGCTCCCAAGGTGGCACCTGGTGGCACCTGGCCTGCAGGCGCTCAATTTCTGAGCCTCATTCCTGTGAAATTTCTCCAAAAATTTCTCCAGCCCCTTTTATTTTATTTTTTTTTTTTAACCAGCTGGGTGAAGCGCCCCATTTTGGGGCAGCTCCTTTGTCTTCAACCACAGGAGGGAGAACATAAAAAATATATTAAAAATCGGCCGTCCCTGCGGGGAGCTGAGGGCTGCTGCCTCCCTGCCCGCGTGTGCTGGGGACGGGGAGAGGAGATGAGCTCCCTCCCCGCCTCCTACACCCCAAAATCGCTGCTGGGAAGCAGTTTGGTGATCCTGTGAGTGCGAGGTGCTCGTGTAAATACAGACCAAGGGGTCCTGTAAAATAGCGGGGTGTGTACAGAAGGCTTTTGTGAGCAGTGTGGCACTTTTATAACGTAAATTATTTTTGTACCTGTTTGATAACGGCTTTGATGCAAACTGAGCTAAGTTATTTTTGTACCAGTCCTCGACCACTGTTTGTGTTTCAATAAAATTATGATTTCTTCTCTCCAGGTGAGCAGGGCTTGGTCCTACAGCAGCCTTGGGGCCCTCACAGAAATGTGTCCCGTAAAGGTCTGTGCTTTGCGAGGGGACAGCATTGCTGCCTTGCCCAAGGCCATCCTCTCTGGAAAAAAGCTGCCTTTAAAACCCCACTTTTGGGGTTTTGGGGGTCAGGATGGAGGGAGCCAGTTTCATCATCCCTTTTTTCTCCCCTTTTCCGCACTTCTGTCTTTCGTGGGCCAGTCCTAAAAGCGTAATTCACCACCAGTGTCTCTCTCCTTGCCCCCTGAGGGGAGGTGAAACCATTTCCAGAGCCCCTTGGGCTGCGCTGTGCCAAGCGTCCCCGTACCACACATCCTCAGCTTCCCCTGCAAGAACAGGAGGGCCATGAGGGCTTCCTCCTCCCCTTGCTGATCCCCAAAAACCCCAGGGTGGGGTCGGGAGCACCGTGCCAGCACGGCTATGAGTTTTAACCCAGTAGGAAAGGGAAGAAAAGGGATAATTGTTGAGCTTTCATCCCATCCTCAGCCTCCAGCACTGTCCTGAGCTGCACCCTGAGCCTTTAGCCAGCGCGGGTTTTGTTGTCCGAGCCTGGGCACGGACACAGAAAGGTTTCTGCTTCGGGTCCTTGCCCTGGGGTCGCTCCACGTGAGCGTAGGGGACACGTTGTGGTGGCCGTGGTGTAGGAAATCCCGCTGGTAAACACGCTCAGCAGCGATCCCAGCAGCTGCTTGGGATCGATGACAAACGCGCGGCCGCTGCCAGGGCCGGGAGGGTGGGAGCCGCCCCCGTGCCCTGCTCCCCGTCCCCGGGGTCCCAGCTGGGCAGGAGCGTTTTTGGAGCAGGGATTGAAGCGCAGCAACCCCCTCGTGGATTCCAGGCAGCTCAAATGCCACCGGGGGAAGGGGTTTTGCTGTCACCCGATGCTGGCGGCTGCTGGAACGTCCCCCGGGTGCTATATAAAGGGAGGGCCAAGGAGCTGGCTCGCAGGGCGATGGCTGCGAGCAGAGGGGTGTGAGGAGGCAGCCGGGGACGCGCTGCCCCACGGTAAGGCCCCGGGTGAAGAAAAGGGGGAAGGATTTGGCTTCTGAGCCTGTCCCAAGGCAGCCGGAGCCACCCCGGGAAATCGTCACCTCCGTCCCCAACCCGGGAGCCTGGACGAAGCCCCTCCGCCTTCCCTTGCAGCCCCTGCGGCCATGGTGGGCCTGAAGCCCCCCGAGGTGCCCCCGCCGGCAGCCGTCAAGTTCCTCAGCGCCGGGACGGCCGCCTGCATCGCCGACGTCTGCACCTTCCCCCTGGACACCGCCAAAGTGCGGCTGCAGGTAAAAAAAAAAAACAAAACACATAAAAGCCCCGAAACGGGCTCATTTTAGGGGGACAGAGGGGTAAGGTGACGCTGTCTGCACCCTACAGATCCAGGGCGAGGTGCGGATCCCCCGGAGCCCCAGCACGGTGGAGTACCGGGGCGTTTTGGGCACGCTGAGCACCATGGTGCGCACCGAGGGGCCCCGCAGCCTCTACAGCGGGCTGGTGGCGGGGCTGCAGCGCCAGATGAGCTTCGCCTCCATCCGCATCGGGCTCTACGACTCAGTCAAGCAGCTCTACACCCCAAAAGGGGCCGAGAGTGAGTGCGGCGCCATCGGGGACCCTGCCCCGTGCGGTGCCGCGGGCGCAAACCCCATCCCTGAGCTCGCCCAAGGTGCCCGACCCCAAAAACTCATCCCAAATCTGACACATGCGCGTATTCCCGCAGGCACGGGGCTGGGGGCGCGGCTGCTGGCGGGCTGCACCACGGGCGCGGTGGCGGTGACGTGCGCCCAACCCACCGACGTGGTCAAGGTGCGATTCCAGGCCCACGGGGCGCTGCCGGACAGCGCCCGGCGCTACAGCGGCACCGTGGACGCCTACAGAACCATCGCCAGGGAGGAGGGAGTCCGAGGGCTGTGGAGAGGTAAGGGGGTGAGTTAGGGAATGGGAAGGGAAGCGGAGAAGGGTTTGGGTTGGAAGGGAGCCGAAAATCCCACCCCAGGCTGGTCTTGGGCACTGCCAGGCCTGGGGCACCCCCAGCTCCTCTGGGCAGCCTGGGCCAGGCCCTCAGCGCCCTCAGAGGGCAGAATTTCTTCCCAATTTCTTCCCAAAGCCTCCCCCCTGCCAGGCTCCAGCCTCTGCCCCTCGTCCTGGCCCCCAAACCCTGACCAAGAGTCCCTCCCCAGCTTCCCTGCTCCCCTTTGGAGCAGGGACAGGGCTGGGACCCCCACCCAGGCTGCTCCAGGGGGGGCTGCAAGCACCATCCCCGGTGCCACCGCCCTTTTCCTTCCCTCCCTCCCAGGGACGCTGCCCAACATCGCCCGCAACGCCATCGTCAACTGCGGGGAGCTCGTCACCTACGACCTGATCAAGGACGCGCTGCTGCGGGCGCAGCTGCTGACAGGTGAGGCCGGGGCAGGGGACGCCGCCGGGCGCCGTCCCCGTTCCTAAAACCCTCACGGCCCCGTTTTCTTCCCTCTCATCCCCAGACAACGTCCCCTGTCACTTCGTGGCCGCTTTCGGGGCCGGTTTCTGCGCCACGGTGGTGGCGTCGCCGGTGGACGTGGTGAAGACGCGCTACATGAACGCCGGCCCCGGGCAGTACCGCAACGTGCCCAGCTGCCTCCTGGCCCTACTGATGCAGGACGGCCTCGCCGGCCTCTACAAGGGGTGAGTTTGGGGTAAAAAACGCAATATTACAGCACGCACGGGCACCGGGGGGGGCTCAGCACCACTGGGTTGCTCCCAGCAGGGTTTTGGGGTTTCGGGGACGTTCCTTTCAGCCCCGTTTTGCCCCGTACAGGTTCGTCCCCTCCTTCCTGCGGCTCGGCTCCTGGAACGTGGTGATGTTCATCTCCTATGAGCAGCTGCAACGCGCCGCGGTGCTGGCCTGGCCGGCTCCCTCCTGAATCCCCCGGCTCCTCTCGCCAGCGTGGGCGAGGTGCAGGAGTTAATTCCCCTAATTGCTGCGGCACAGGGGGAGCAGCGAGGCCGAACCCCCCCCCCCCGGCACGATGGGGACGATGCCGAGGACCAAAAGGGGCCCCGAGAGGGACCAGCGAGGCAGGCGGAGGCGCTGCAGGCGGCTGCTTGTAGGGACGTGGGAGAAAAGGTGTCCAGAGAGGAGTTTAGAGGGGAATTAAAAGCGTTTGTAGGGTTTCCAGCCCGGAGAGCATCGCTCCTAGGGGCAGCAGGAAGGAGACGAGTGGGATGGAGAGGTGTGGGCAGGTGGGACGGCGTTGAGGGATGTGGGAACGAGGTGATTCCTGTGATTTCCTCACTGATTCTCCGAATAAATCACCCCCATGGGGTCAGAGCGCAGCAGGACTTGGGGTTCCTTCACCTTTTGGGGGGATTACAGGATGGTTAGGGTTGGAAAAACCCTCCAAGCTCATCTGGTCCCCCTACAACCAACGTTGGGATGTGAGGGGTTCTCCTAAGGAATAACGAGGAGCCCGGCGCTCCTGCTCCCCCAAACCTCCCCCCTCACCCCACACCAGCGCCCCGTCCCCACAAAACCACCTGGAGCCCGGGTTTTGGGGCAGAAATCCCTCGTTTTCGCACCGGTCTGGGTGCTGGCAGCAGAGCTTTATTGCCTAGGAGAGCAGCGCGCTCTTCAGGAGCATTTTCTTCTCGGGCGTGAGCTGCCTGGGGAAGCAGATGTTGAAGGAGATGAGGAGGTCGCCCCTGCGCCGGGGCTCCTGGGGCAGCGGCATCCCCTCGCCGGGCACCACCTTGCAATATTTGGGGCTGCAGAGCAGAGGAGGGGGGGCTGAGGAGCTCCTGCTCCCCAAATCTGCCCTTCCAGAGCCCCCGCTGCTTCTGAGCAAGTTGCTGAGGAGCAGATTTGCTCCCCCGTGGTTTATTTTCCCCTTTTCAGCTCTGTCCCTGGAGGCAGGCTGCCCCACCCGCCCCTCCTCGCTTGGTTTTTTCCCTGCCAAGCCCCCTCTGTGCCTCAAAAGCCCCCCAAAAAGAGGCGAGGAGCCCCCCACGCAGCGCCCTGCGGGGTGCAGGAGCACGACTCACTGCACGATGTCGTTGATGGGGACGTTGAGCAGCCGCCCGTCCAGCGTCCTCACCTCCACCGTGCAGCCGACCAACGCCTGCGAGACACAGCAGGGCCCCGGAGCTGCATTTTTCAGCCCCAAAGGGATAAAAAAAATACCCTTTGAAATAAAAAATAATAAAAATACCCCCACCAAGGGGCCTCTGCAGCCTCCCAGCACCCAGCAGCTGCTCTGCGCCCGTTCCTGGAGGTTTTTGGTGCCCCTCAGAGCGCAGGAGGAGGCGGCAGCTCCTCACCCGCTGGCTCCTCACCTTTCCCAGGGGGATGGTGGCCACGTAGCTGAGGTTGTCGTCGGCCCTTTTGAACCTCAGGTGAGGTTTCTCCCGGACAACGAAGGTGATGTCAGCTGGGATGACGTTGGGACCCTGAAAGCAAAGGGAAAAGAAGGGAAATGGAGATGGAAAAGCTTTAGATAGATAGGGGAAGGTGATGTGACTGCTTGCTCCCTTTTGGTGCTGCCTGCTGCTGGCTGGGGAGAAAAGAAAGGGATTTTCTTCATTTAGGGGGAAAAAAATATCTTTATCAAAGTCTCCTGCCGAGCCAAAGGCTAAAAAAAAATAAAATCTTTAATATTAAAAAAATATATATTAAAAAATATTAATATTTTTAAAAGTCAACTTTTGCAAAGGTGAGGACAGACAGAATGCTGCTACTTCCAGTTATTTTTATCCGAAGGAAAAGTCAGACAGAAAGAAAAAACAGAAAGAAAAAACAGAAAGAAAAAATGGCCAGAAAGAAAAAATGGCCAGAAAGAAAGAAAAAAATGGCCAGAAATAAAAAAATGGCCAGAAAGGACTCTTTTTTATCATTTTTTTTGCTGTGTTCCTGAGCACAGCAGCACTTCTCTGTGCCGGGGGGATCCGTCGCTCCCCTGCACAGCCGTTACCTGGTCCCCTTCCTTCTCGAAGGTGATCCTGGTGCCTTGCCTCCAGCCTGGCCGCACGTCGATGGTCAGGATCTTGTCCCTGATGGTGCTCGTTTGGCCGTCCTCGTTCATCACCTTTGGGGGCAGATGAGGGTGAGGAAGAGTTTGGCGAAGCAGCAGAAACCCCTCTATAAATTCAGCCCTTCCCGTTGGATTTCCATCATCTTTTGGGCTCGATTCCTGGTTTTTTAGGTCCCGTGGTGCAGGTCCAGCCCCAAAATTTTGGGTTCTGCGAGGGGAAGTCCCCACCCCGCTCATCACGAGCCCTTACCCTGCGGGAGATCTTGATCTTCTTGGTGCAGCCGTGGAAGAGATCCTCGAGGGAGAGGTGGAGATCCCGCACGATCGGGGGGTCCTGCTTCAGCACGCCGCGTCCTCGCAGCCCCCCGTAGGGCACGATCACCTCGGAGCCATCCTCGGCGAAGAATTCTGCAAGGGGGGGTGAGAGGAGGGGAAAATAAATAAAAATAAAAATAAAAATTTAAAAATAAAAAAATAAAAATTAAAATAAAAATTAAAATAAAAAAATAAAAATAAAAATAAAAATAAAAATAAAAATAAAAATAAAAATAAAAAAATAAAAAATAAAAATAAAAATATAAAAATAAATATAAAAATAAAAATATAAAAATATAAAAATAAATAAATAAAAATAAAAATATAAAGATAAAAATAAAAATATAAAAATAATAAAAATACAAATAAAAAATAAAAATAAAAACATAAAAATAAAAATAATAAAAATAAAAATAATAAAAATAAAAATATAAAAATATAAAAATAAAAATAAACATAAACATAAAATAAAAAATAAAAATAAAAATAAAAATAAAAATAAAAATAAAAATAAAAAAGAGGAAGCACCGAGGGAGGAAGAGGATGGAGGGGCAGAAGCAGAGCCCCTCTGGCAGCAACCCCAAGGCACGTGCAGCGCGCGCGAGCAGCTGGGGAGGGAAAGGTCCCCAAAAAGCTCAAGGTTTTGGGGCTGGCGGTGGCCTCAGGACCCCGCAGGGAGCCCCCACAGCCCCCACGTACCCGCGAAGGGGTTGTCCCCGCCGAAGAACTCCCTGAAGACCTTGTCGGGGTTGTTGTGGAACACGTAGCCGCCCGTCCAGGTGTCATCATCGCCGCCCTCGAGGGGGATGCCGCCTTTGAGGCCTTCTTCTCCAAACCTGTCGTAGACGCCTTTCTTCGCAGCTAGGGGACGAGGAGAGACGTCAGCGTTTTGTAATTTTATTTATTTTTTATTTTTTTGGTGTGGATCTGGGGAGTTTCTGCGGCTCCAGCCCCCCGCACTCACGGTCTCCGAGCACGTCGTAGGCTTCGGCCAGCTGCCGGAACCGCTCCTGCGCCCCCGGCTCGCGGCACTTGAGCGGGTGGGAGCGCAGCGCCAGCAGGCGGTAACTGCGGGGAGGGAGGAGGAGGAGGAGGGTGAGGAAGATGATGGTGAGGAGGAAGATGAGGAGGAGGAGGAAGATGATGGTGAGGAGGGAGATGAGGAGGAATATGAAGATGATGAGGAGGAGGAGAAGGAGGAGGAGGAAAAGGAGGAGGAGGGTGATGAGGAGGAAGATGATGGTGAGGAGGAAGATGGTGAGGAGGAGGACGACAGTGGGGAGGAAGATGATGATGAGGAAGATGGGGAGGAAGACGATGGTGAGGAGGAAGACAGTGGGGATGAAGATGGAAGATGAGGAAGATGATGAGGAAGAAGGTGAGGAGGAGGAAGATGATGGTGATGAGGAAGATGAGGGTGAGGAAGATGAGGAGGAAGATGAGGAGGAAGATGAGGAGGAAGATGAGGAGGAAGAAGATGATGAGGAGGAGGAGGAGGAGGAAGATGATGGTGGGGAGGAAGATGATGGTGAAGGAGATGAGGAGGAGGAAGACGATGGTGATGAGGAAGATGATGAGGAGGAAGATGATGATGAAGAAAGCCCATCCCGGAGGAGGATGAGGAGGAGGAGGAAGATGAGGAACACGATGGTGGGGAGGAAGATGATGAGGAAGAAGGAGATGATGGTGAAGAAGATGAGGAGGAGGAGGAAGATGAGGAGGGAGATGACGGTGATGGCGAGGAGGAAGATGACAACGATGAGGAAGATGATGAAGAGCACCCATCCCGTAGCCCCACACCCCCCAACCCCCCCCCCCCACCTCCCAGCCCCGGCCGACTACAGCCCCCCCAAGCCCCACAGCCTCTCCCCGACCCCCCCCGGTCCCCCCGAGCCCCCCATGCCCCCCTCACGCCCGCTGGATGTCGGCGGTGGAGGCGCCGCGGCCCAGGCCCAGCACGGCGTAGTAATCCTGCCCCATGGCGGCCCCGTTGCTAGGGGCGCGGCGCGGGGCATGCCGGGAGTTGTAGTTTCCCCCCCCCCCGGCGCTGTGGCGCCGCCGCCATCTTGTGCCCCTTAGAACGGGTTGAGGATGGAAAAATGATTAAAAAAAACCCTACATTTTCAGCAGTCCCAAAATAAAAATCCAGCTGTCCCTGCTCAACGCGTGCAAAACACACTCTGCATAGGGTTTCTACGTATTAAGGAACTGACTGTGGTTATTTCAGTGAGCCTCAAGCTTTATGGGGTTCAGGGTGAGATTTAATCATGGCTCTGTGTCGATAGATAGAAACTCACGTATTTAGCCCCAAAACTGTGAAAAGACAAGGAAACCCTGACGAAAATACAGAGGCCTGGAGCTTATGTAGTCTTTTTAGCTGAGAAAATAAGGAAGCAGACAGCCAACAGAGAGAGGTAGCCTTGAGCTAGCAGAAGCAAGGAAGATAAGAGATTGAAGTTAAAAAATAAGGAGAAAAACAAGCTCCAGACTGACCTGAAACAGCTCCAGACTGACCTATAGCAACCTTTTTCTCATTAAGGGTCATTAGCATTTTATAAATCACACCCATCAAAATGCAAATGTGGGATTTGGTGTCATTTCCCCTCCCCCCAGTCCTCTGTAATGTGTAAACTCAGTAGAGATGATTTAGCTGGAATACCTGATCAAAAGTAGCCTAAGACATCGTTTTCACAAGTTTGCTGTGTCTAAATAACAGCGATTGAAGTCAGAGGTATGCTTGCTTTGCAAAAGATCACTAAGCACCTGACTCTGCAGAATTATATATTTAATTACTTAATTAAAAGACCTTCATATGGATTCTGACTGTGTGCTTATTGGCACCAGGCATGCACCTACAGACATCTCAGCCAGTGTTTTTTTTCATTTTATTTTTAAAATTCTCATGAAAACATTGTTCCCCATGTTACCAAAGCAGCTGCTTTATTTCAGTCCATACCACAGTACAGTCACGGCCATCGCACCCAATCCCAGTTTAATCCCCCCCTCAGAAACTGCAGTTTTTAACAATAGTTTAAAAAAAAAAATGCTGCAATGCCAAGAACCTAACACCTCAGAGCCACTTACCAATGAAAAAACACAGTTATCTTCTAACAGGAATCCCCCTCCCATCAAAAAACTCCCTATTAACAGCCTCAGACACTTCTATTTACACATCTCACACGCACTGTACAGGAACATAAGCTTGGAACAGCTATTCCAACACAGCTCTGCTAGTCCGTGCTCACAACACCTAGAGGTCAGAAAGCTGGTATCTCCTCACTACCCCATCTCTGCAGCACGTATAAATCTGCTTCTCCCAAGAAGCCACCTGAAAGGAAAAAAAAAAAGCAGTATTTAAGCACAGGATCCTTCACATGACAGTTAAACATAAAAGAAGAGATGGCCAACACCCTGCAGCTTCTCCAAGAAGAGCCTGGATGTCTAGAGAAGACGTGTGCCACCTTAAACTTTCTCTCTCAGAACAGATCTCTTCCATCAATCACCAGTCACCACCATCTGGCAGGAAACGTTTCCATCTCCCCTCGGTACCTAACAACTCACTGAAGGACATTCACACATACAGGAAAGAGTTGTTCTTTCCCTCGGATTTCCAGACAGCCCAAATAACAGATTTACAGGCAGTCTTGACAACCAGCTCTGGCACTTGTTGACAGAAATCAGATTTCCTTTTGGACTTTTTTTTTTTTTTAAACCAGAAGGAACAGCAGGCGACCACCTCCTGAAACAGCATTAGCAGGTTTGAAAGGACACTTCAAGACTTCACTCATCTCAGAGATGAGCAGGAAAGTGCTCACATTAACGGGTCTTCTGTTAGATCTGAAGGGGAAAATGACTGGATTTTGCTCGCATACAGCCAAATTCTGCAGGTCAATTCAGCCTCAGAGTGATGCTGCACGTTAACCTTGTGTTTAGTAGGTCAGAGGACTGTGCAGCTAGGACAGCATAGAACTAGGAGCTAATTTCCATCAGTAACACAAGGTTCGGAGCCCAAGGAACCCCCAAATTACTCTCCCTGATCTGTGCAAGCTCAGCAGGGCTTCTGGACACAGAACATCACAAGTACTTTCTGGGCTCACACTGCCAAGGAGCAGAAGACAGGCATCACTGTGCCACCAATTGTTGCTTTTACCCTGATAATCTTCCAAGCACAAATCAATTCCAGCTTCCCTACAGAACCACGGCTCTGTAAGATCTACTCCAACAACGAAGTTTGCTGCTGCTTCAGTTTTGCTCCTGCACAGCGGAGATAATGCTACCCCGTAGCACAGAAATGCTGACGGGATTTGCTTATGCAAAATATTCAGATTATTCAGCTGGGAAAAAAAAAATAAGCTGAAAAGTCAACTGTGTGGAGGAACCCATTATGTGGGCTGCCAACTCCTGAGATAAATCAGAGGATCAAATAAATATCAAATAAATGCAGCTGCCTGCTAGCTGGCGTCTCCTTCCCCAGCACCTTTTACCTTCGTTAATGTACCCTGCTCCTTACCTTGTACACAGGGTCACAATCAGCTTCCGTGAGGTCGATGACATAGTCGAGGTCTTGCTGGATGATAAAGCATGTTCCGTCACCTGGTGAAGCAGAGGAGATACCAAGCAAGGAAGTTTTCATGGATTACTGAAATAAGCCACATTCTTTTTACAATCAGCACGACAGGCCCAGCAGAAATGCCCAAGAAAAGGGAGACGTGCTGTGAGGGCTTCACTGAGATGGGAAAAGGCTCTAATGGGTGAGAAGCACCTTGGAGACCCCATTTTGGAGGAACCCAAGGAAAAAAGAAAGCAAGTGCATAATATAATTCCTACTGCATCCCCTTTGTGCCATGGAAACTGTCCTTCTAGCAGCTGACACCCAGCCAGTGCCCAAATATGAGGGTAACACAGCAAGAGCACAGCACTGCTCGGTTCCATTACACGATCTGCACTGCCACGACACAGCACCCCAGTTACCTTGGCTGGCAACGAATCCATCCCGGTACGGAAGCAGAGAAAGCACTGGCGCTCCTGATCTCTGAATGACCTGGATTGGAGCACTAAAAAGAGAAGCAGAAACAAAGAAAAATTATGGTCTGCAGTCAAGAACCCATTCCAGTGTCAAAACTGATCCAAGAACGTGAGCTAGCAATTAAAAGATACATGAGCAGAAGATAAGACACGGGGACTCGATCAGAAGTTAGTCTGTTGTCTAGAAGCAGAAGACAGACAGCACAGTTGGACAACACTCAGAAATATGGTTTAATTTTGGGGTCCAGGAGTTGGACTCAATGATCCTCATGGGTCTCTTCCAATTCAGGACATCCCACAAGATCACCCACACCAGCAAAAGCATCACCCTCAGTGCTCCCCAAGAGAAAGAACCGCCTGCAAGGAGCTCAAATGCTCTCAGTGCCATTTTTTTGGGCTGCATCCACCCTTCAGAAGAGGCACCGTCTGCCAGCACCCGTGGCCTGGTTCTCCTTCCCAGAGGAAAACAGAAATTTGCCACTGAAATACCCGCAGCCCCAGGCGGGCACTCACTTTGTGTTTCTGACATCCAGCTGGTAGATGTTCCCATCCTGAGTCCCCGCCAGGAAATAAGTACTCGAGAGGAATGTGCAGCAGTTGAAAGCGTCGGATCCGACAAAGAGGAACACCTGCGAAGGGAGGACAAGGGTCAGGGCCTCACAAACGGGCACAAAGCAGCCAGAGGACGCAGAGGAACAGGAACTGATTTATTTAGGAGGTCAGCAGGGCTGTTTCTGAGTCACGGCACAAACTGGCACGTGGAGCAGCAGGACCAGGTTGGCAAAGACCATTCCTTTCCTCACAGAGCTGCAGAGCTGTGCCACACGCTCACCGAGGCTGCTCAGCGGGATCTGCTCCGCCCAATTTTCACTCCCCACAAACCCCACGAGGAATGAAGTCTGCTACAAGAGTTTCTGTCCTGCTATCGGCCCTGGTATCAGCCCCCGAGGCCTGCCAGCTGCCTTACCCTTGCTGAAGGAGCACGTGAGTAATTCTTATTCCTCAAAACAAGGGGCTGGGGCCCTGGAGATGGATTTATAAGAGCAGCTGTGTGTCTCAGAGCACTCTCAGCGGCTGGAAACAGCACCGTGTGCACACCACAGCTCTGTGCAGACCATCTCCTCCTGAAAATGGGATATTTTGAAGAGCACGACCAGATCTCGGGCTCCTTACCGGCTGCCTGCTCTGCAGTCCCACTCCTTGAAGCTTCTTGTCTTCTCGGGCCAGCAGCAGGATTTTCCCTTCTGTCCCGATCTCGCGTTCACCTGGCAAGAGGACAACAATTAGCTCCAGCAACATCCCGGCAGGGAGACTCGATGACACCAAAGCCTGACGGTTGTGATCACCCCTGCTGAACCCGCAGCAACATTCCTGCTAAAACAGGCTCCAGGATGCAGCGAGGTGGGCCTGTAATCAAAAAACCCTCAGCTTTAATCACACAAATTGCTTGATAAAGCTCAATTCCACCCCAGAACCAGGGCATGCTACTCTCACAGCCCTCGTGAGGGCACGCAGCAGCACGCCGTGCTCTCAGAATTGTACCTGCGACAGCAGACAAAAAAAAAAATAAGAATAGAGATGAATTTCAGAGAAAGCTCCTCACTGGGAGTTTTTTCGGGAGCGCCCAGGTTCACTGAGTTGTCAGCAGTGCCCACGGCGATGCCGTTGACAGGGGAGCCGCAGTCAGCCAGGACACCCAGGCAGGCGGATTTGCCGCAGTCCCAGAGCCGGGCCGTGCCGTCTCTGGAGCAGGAGAGGACGTTTCTTCCTCGGTCCACAATGGCGGTGTCCAAAATACCTGCAGCAGAGCAGAATCCACGTTCAGAGGCAGCACAGAGGGCAAGAACAGCTCCAGGAACATCTCATTTCTCAAGGCACTCGACTACGAGCCCCCAGGCGCCGTTCCCAGGGTACCAGCAGCAGCAGATCAGGGCAGGGAAGCTGCACGCAGACAAATCGTAGGGGGTGCAACGTGGGGCACGGAGCCACAGCCTCTAAAAAGAGGTACGTGGAAGGCAGCAGCTGCCAGAAGGCTACAGAGGGGGAGCCACTGCCCTGCAGAAGGGGAAGTTAGCAGTGAGATGATCAGGCTGAGCTGATAGTGCAGCAGCTGCCGCGTTTCTACCTCCAGAAGCATCCTCTCACAAGCAGAGCCGTGAGATTTGGTAAGGAAGGAGGGAATTTTGGGAGGGTTTGGGCATCCGATGCTGCACCCCCAGCTCCTTGAGACTTGCTGGTGAAGCGTTCAAGTTTGTAAACGGGATTAAACAGCTGAAGTGTTAGGATAAACCCACGCTGCTTCCGAATGAAGGGTCCTGGAAACCAAATCCTTTCAGAGATTATGTCAAAGAAAGGCTCCGTCCAGGAACTTGCTCTCAGGAACCTTTCTGCTAGCTCATTTTCCATCCCTTGGAGCCCTTCACCGCCCCCTGAGCACAGGGAACAGCACTCGCCTTGCAAGTGCCCTGTGTATCCTTTATGCAAAAACGCAGGGAAGGTGAGGAATTTACTCTGATTTAGTTTATTCCAGCCCTTCTGAAGGAATAACCGCTTAGGCACAGCATAACTGTGCCTGCCCGAGGTCTGCACGCCCCTAACAAGCTGCTGGGTGCTTTTGGGGGCAAGGGAAAAAAAAGAAGAGGCTCTGGGTGGAAATATGATGAGCTGGGAGCAAGGAGGAGGCAGTCCCAGTGCAGTAGAGGCCACCAAATGCAGGTCAGGGCTCTGGAGAGCCCTGGAGGGACAGAATTCCCTCCACCTCTGGCACTCGCAGCAGGCTGACGGGCTGCATCCTCCCCCTCTGTGCCTTAATCCGGGAAGGAAACGCAGCTCAGGAAGACCAGGGATCTTTTTATTCACATCCTGGGGGTTTAAAAAAAAGCTCCTCGGGACTTTTGCACGGCACAGAGTGCAGCAGGCTGCTGGCCGAAGCCCTCAGGTGTGAGATAATTAACACAGGCAGCACCAGAAGCCTTGGGAAGGCTGAGCACTCCCTACCTCCTTTGTGACCCTGGAAGGTTACGGCGCAGCTGGCGTCTTCCACCGACCAGATCTTTAGCTGGGCGTCCATTCCCCCGCTGAGAACCACGAGGCCCGATGGGAAAAACCTGCAACAATTCACATCATACACATGGCCCTCCAAAAGTCTCTGGAAAAACAAAGAGCTACGTGCTAGTTCCGTCGTCGTCACCCTCACATCAAGCAGTTCCTGAGCTGGCAAACTCTTCTCGTGGGGGCAGGACCAAGCTCAAACCCTCTGATTGCAGGCAGCAGGCACGCTCGGAGGCGCTGGGGCAGCTAGCTGCACAGCCAGAGAGCTCATTTCTTTCTACTAACGCCTTAAAATGCCTCCAGCCTCGGCCGAGCAGCTGCAAGGAACGCCTGAACAGAGGGCAGCTGGCCGTGACGTGGTTCATCCATCAGGGGCCAGGATTTTTTCTCTCCCCTCTTTATTTCGGAGTAAATTCAGCACTCCTACCAGGCAGATGAGGAGCTGGCAGCTACCGTCAGCACCCCGGCTGTAAATCCCAACCACCCTTCCTCATTTTCACCCCGGGACTCTCCCCCTCTGCTTGCTGGCCTTCAATTCTTTCTGGAGGAGGCGTGCTTGCCAGCAGACACCCCATAAAACCCCCGAGATGTCACATCTCCATGAGCTTTTCAAGCAAAAACCAAATTCTTGCTGGCCCCAGAGCACAGGGGGCGAACAGCCTGACCAAATCCATGGCTGAACGATTTCAGTAACAGCACGGGCAGGGTTTAAAACACCACAGCCACCCGCTCTTACTCTGATTTCTCCGTTTGCAGCCTGCCAGATTTTCATGGTCCCGTCCGTGCTGGTGGACACGCCGAGCCCTCCACCGCTGGAAATATCCAGGCAGGTAACCTGCAGGAGGACAAAACAACAAATATCAGCTTGGGAGGATTCTGTACGCAAGTATTTCTGCTCAAAACCATTTTTTACAACACCTGGAAGTTTCCTTACCCCTAGCTGAACGTTTTCAGCCTGCTAACAGTCTCCTAACATCAAACATCCTTCAGCCAGGACTCACAGGCTCTCTCCCCTCAAGCTCTCAGTCAATTTTCTGAGATTTTATCTAAGCTTTTCTTTAGGAAATCAAAACCCAAGCGGATCCTGAGCGTCAGGCTTCCTCCACAGGAGAGGGACGGCACGAAAAGAAGCCCTCCCCGACTGATCTCCAGGCTGACCTGCAGCCAGCGGGACTGAAACCTGGCCCCAAATCCCCCAGATTTCTTGTAATCACCACCAATCTGACAAAGAAATTGCTATTCCCTGCCTGCCTCTCTGCAGAGATCCACAAAGCAGCGAGGGGAAAGAAATGCTGAGTCAGGAGCCTGCAGAGAGAGCAGCCGTGTCACAGGTTTCCCCCAGGTGAAGCAGGAATCGGGATTTTTCTATAGAATCCTGCAGGCAGCTACGAAATAAGCTCGAGTTTTTCCCGTTGTGGATAAAATGCTGCAAGGCAGGAGGTGTTCTGCACCTTCTAAATGACTTCTGCAGCATGGATTGCAGAAACACTGCCGAGGTTGAAAAAGCCACCTGCTTAATTGGTAGAACGAGGTCAGAATAAGGGGTAACAGCAGCACTGCATCCCGTAAAAACCATCCCAGCCCCGTAGAGGAACAGCTGCCACGGCTTGCAGGATTTGAAAGGGGATGGATCCGTGCTTTATTACCTTCAGAAGCTCCCCGGTGATTCTCTGTGCACTTTAGGGGGGGGTTTTGCTGACAGGTGACAGCTCGAGGTCCCAGATTTAAGGCAGATGCTCTCAGGGAGGCCTTTTTAGGAGCTGTGCCCGACTTTTTCAGGCACAAGTTCCCCTAAATAAGCACGAATCAGCCCAAACTGCTCTCTGGGACAGCGATTGCTCACACCACGGCCAATTTAAACAGGGCCCAGCTCAATACTCAACCTCCATTAAAAAAAAAGAGGGGTTTAGGGATTAAAACAGGAGTTAGAAGCACAAGGTAATGGCTCAGCCATTACAAGAGCCATTAAGCACGTTTACTTACAGACTGCTAACATTTTCTTTAACCAACCTGTGGCAATTTGCTCCCTCTCGAGCAAAAACCAGCCTGGGAAGGAGGTTTAAGGAGGAAGAAAAACCCTTGTGGACTTTTGGCATGTCCACAAGCTTTCAGGAGGGCTAAGGAAGCAGGCAGGAGTGCTGAGAACAGGAGGCAGCAGGTAAATAGGATTTATTATTTTATTTTTTTTATATTTTTTTTAGTTTTCAACTCAGCTTTAAGCTCCTCTCCATTTTTACAGGTTCTGCTTCAGCTGCCTCCAGGAGGGGAGAGGTGCAGCTGTACCTCTTGGTTTGTGCTGCTTCTGAGCTTCCTTAACACACAGATTCCCTTTTCAGCACTTTCTGCTGGGTTTAACACAACAATTTGCTTGACAAACCACGAGGCAGCTGTGCTGGAACAGCCCCAGAAGCCTTCAGGGGACTCCCTTGGGAGCAGTTCGCTTCCCGGGGCCTTTTCCACCTCGGGTTAAGCACTCAGCAAACACAGAGCGCTTCCCAGCAGGGCCCAGCTACGCCTCCGAGTGAAAAAAAATAAGTTTTTTTGGTCTGAATTGGCCATTTTGCAGCACTGTGAGCGAGGAGCTGCACTTGGTGTATCCCCAAATGAGTCCCGTGATTATTGAAACGTGAAGAAATGCAAGAAAATGCTTAAAAAAAACCCTGCAAGTGCTGCAAAAATCACATCTGATGCCTGTGGTGCTGGGCAGTCCGAGTTTTTGGCCAGAAAAACAGTTAAAAAAAAAATAAGAAACCAGCCCCAGCAACCTGATCTGGATCCCAGAAATGAGAAACCTGCCCCAGTTCTGGATCCCGCAGCTCGCTGCTGTCTCCTCAGCCCTAAGCCCCGCTGCTCCCAGGGGAGGCAGCCCAAATTTTGAGGGCGCTGTCAAAAAACTCAGCCCTGCACCTCTTGGGTTTCTCTAGTTCTTCAGCTGCCACCCTCAGATTTCTCTATAATTACTCCTCTACTACATCCCCTTGCAGGAACCCTCTAAAATATAACTCAGAGCTCGCCTCAAGACTTTAACATGAAAAAAATACCAATATCCTAGGATATTCAGGGGAATTGGGATCCTTATGGCTTGAAATCACTCAAAATTTTTTAAAAAAGGAAGATTTTTAGTCACAGACCGAAGCCAGCCTTCGTTATTGGTCCCATCTGAAGGTTTGGCGCCTTACAAGTTTCATTTTTGAAGCCTGCAGTACCCTAGAATCATGCACATCACGATTAGTCATGAAAAAAAATGGTTAGTTTTGGAAATCCAGGCAAGCATCGAAAGGATCTTGGGCTTTTTTGGGGGAAGTTTAACCCTGATGGTGTGGCTGAAGGCTGGGAGGTGCCGTGAGCTTACACTTTTCTGGTGGATTCTGGAGAAGGTCGTGAAGGGGGCCAGGAACTTCGTGGAGACGTTTTCGTGAGGGCAGGAAACGAGGATGCTTTTCTGGGGGAGGAGAGGGGGAAAAACAGAAGCCTGTTAGTGCCGCTGGGATGTTTCTGAACAGAGGGGCTCCAAACTGGAGCTGGGAGACCCCGAGCAGCTCAGGAGCCCTCAGGAGAGGGATTTGGGCTGCCCTAAGACCACGGCCTCTTCATGCCGCCCCCCCCCCCAGCCCCGGTACCTTGGTGATTTCGCCCACCACGAAGCCCTCGGAGGCGGCGATGTCGGGGACGCCCTCGGTGCTGAGCCCGCGGCGGGTCAGGCTGCCGTACAGCGTGGGTTTCCCTGCGGGGAGAGGGGCTTTCAGCTTGACCCTGACCCCCCCCAGCCCACAGGGACCCCCCCAGCCCACAAGGACTCCCCCAGCCCCTCCCCAACCTACAAAGCCCCCCCCCAAGCCTTTCAAGACCCCCCCCAAGCCTTTAAGACTCTCCTCCAACCCCCCCCAGCCTTTAAGACCCCTCCTCCACCTCCCCAATCTTTCAGGACCCCCCCCCCCCGCAAGCCTTTAAGTACACCCCCAGTGCCCCCCAGGCTTTTAATACCCCTACTCCAGCCCCCCCCCAAGCTTTATGGGTCCCCCCTCCCCCCCCCAACCTTTAAGGACATCCCCCAGTGCTCCCCCCCTCCCCTACAAGGACCCCCCCCAAGCCTTTAAACACCCCCCAACCCCCAATGCCCCCCCCAGATCCTCTCCAACCTAAAAGCCCACCCCCAAGCCTTTAAGAACCACACCCCCCCAGCCCCTAAGCACCCCCCAGCCCCCAAGGCCCCCCCCCAAAAGCCCTAAAGACCCCCCCACACCCCTAAGAACCCCCTCTCCAGCCCTTAAGGGCCCCCTCTAGCCCCTAGGGACCCCCACAAGATCTCAAAGGCACCCCCCAAGCCTTCAAGGACCCCCCCAGAGCCCTTAAGGACACCCCCAAGCCCCTTAAAGACCCCCCCAGCCTTTAACGATCCCCCCCAGCCCCTTAAGGACGCCCCCAAGCCCCTTAAAGCCCCCCCCCAGCCTTTAACAATCCCCCCCAGCCCCTTAAAGACCCCCCTCAGCCCCTTAGAGCCCCCCCCCAAGCCCTTAGAGACCCCCCCCAAGGCCCTTAAAGACCTCCCCGAGCCCCTTAAGCCCCCCCCAGCCCCCCCCAGCCGCCCCCTTACCCCCTCACAGCCCCCCCAACTCCCCCCTCCCCCCCTAAACCTCCCCTCAGCGCTCACCCGGGCTCCTGCAGCTCAGCCAGGCCTCGCCCTCGTCCCTCCTGTGGAAAAAAAAAAGCAGCGGGGGTGAGAAAGGGGCCGGCTTGAGGGGGGGGGGGAAGGGTCCGGGCCCGGCTCCCACCTCAGGGCCCGGCTCCAATCGCTCTGGATGCGCAGCGCGGCCGCCATCTTGGCGAGGCGCCCTCCTCCTTCCCGTCAGCCCCCGCGCGGCGGAAGCGGGGCTGCGCCGTCCAATCAGCGCGCGGCCACCGCCCCCTCCTCCCCGGCGGAGCCCCGCCCACGGCTCGGGAACCCGGAAGCGGGGCTTAAAGGGGCCGCGCCGCGCTGCTCAGGTGCGGGGGGCACCCATGGGTGCATGAGGGGGGCGCTGAGCACCCATGGGGAGTGCATGGGTGGCTTGGGAGGTGCTAGGAAGCCGTGGGTGTAAGGGGGAGGGTGCTGAGCACCCATGGGTGCCCTGGGGGTGCTGGGTGCCCTTTGGGGGTGTATGGGGGCTCCTGGGTGCGCTGCGGGGTGTTGGGCACCCATGGGTGTATGGGGAGGGTGCTGGGTGCATGGGGGGTGCTGGGCACCCATGGGTGCATGGGGAGGGGTGCTGGGTGCCCTGGGAGGTGCTGGGCACCCATGGGTGCTCTGGGGGGTGGTAGGTGCCCTGGGGGGTGTACGGGGGATGCTGGGTGCCCTGGGGGGGTTCTGGGCACCCATGGGTGCATGGGGGGCGTTGGGTGCCCTGGGGGATGCTGGGCACCCATGGGTGCATTATGGGTGCTGGGTGCCCTTTGGGGGTGTATGGGGGGTGCTGGGTGCCCTGCGGGGTGTTGGGCACCCATGGGTGTATGGGGAGGGTGCTGGGTGCATGGGGGGTGCTGGGCACCCATGGGTGCATGGGGGGTGCTGGGTGCCCTGGGGGGTGCATGGGGAGTGCTGGGTGGCCTGGGGGTGCTGGGCACCCATGGGTGCACGGGTGGTTCTGGGTACCCTAGGGGGTGCCATGTGGGAGTGCTCAGCACCCATGGGTGCCCTTGGGGGTGCTGGATACCCTAGGTGGTGCACAGGGAGGTGCTGGGCACCCATGGATGCATGGGGGTGCTGGGAGCCCTGGGGGGTGCTGGGCACCCATGGGTGCATGGGGGGTGCTGGGTGCCCTGGGGGAGTACTCAGCACCCATGGGTGCCCTGGGGAGTGCTGGGTACCCTAGGTGGTGGACAGAGAGGTGCTGGGTGCCCTAGGGGGTGCTGGGCACCCATGGGTGCATGGGGGGTGCTGGGCGCCCTGGGAGGTACTGGGCACCCATGGGTGCATGGGGGATGCTGGGTGCTCTGAGGGGTGCATGGGGGTGCTGGATATCCTAGGTGGTGCACAGGGGGGTGCTGGGCACCCATGGGTGCATGGGGGGTGCAGGGTGCTCTGAGGGGTGCTGAGCACCCATAGGCGGGGGGTGGCAGGGTGCTGGGTGAGCGCCCCCAAAAATCAGGGGAGGCAGCGCCCCACTGTCCCCCCATCCCCCTCACCCCCAAACCGTCTCCAGCAGCGGGGCGATGGCGAAGCCCGGACACTCCTGGAACCGCCGCAGGTCCAAAAAGGAGGAAGAAGAGGAGGAGGAGGAGGAGGAAGGCGAGGACCCCGTGGACGCGATGATCGCGCGGACGGGCTGCACAGCGCAGCACTGGGCGCTGCAGGAATGCATGGCCGAGCACCGCGACTGGCGGCGCTGCCAGCCCCACGTCCAGGCCTTTCGGGACTGTATGGCCCGGCAGCAGCAGCGCCCGCGCCCCCAAGACCCCGAGCAGCCCCAACGCTCACCCCCGGGGCACTGAGACCCCCCCCCAGGGGCTAAAATCCCCCCTTGGGATCCCCCACCGGGCACCAGCACTACCTCCAGATGAGGCGCCCCAAAGACGCGGGCTGTGCTAAATCATATATATCTGATTTTTCTATTTTTTGCTATGTTCTACCTGTTTTTGTTAAGCGGGTTGCTGGCGTGGTTAAATCCGTGTTTAATTTGGGGCCAGGAAATTAAATTTTGATGTGGTTCATCCTCCCGGCTCGCGTCGTTCTGCACAGTTTGGGCGTGGAAGAGGTTGTGGCGCCGTGGTGATGCAGGGCTGAGACTGGGGGTGTGATGCAGATTTATAAAATCCCAGAATTATTGGGGTTGGAGAAGTCCTCCAAGACCATCAGGTCCAAAAACCCACCACCACCAATGTCACCACCAAACCCTGTCCCCAAGCACCACGTCCAACCTCTCCTTGAACACCCCCAGGGACGGGGACTCCCCCACCTCCCTGGGCAACCCGTCCCGAGGCCTGACCGCTCTTGCTGAGCAGAAATGTCTCCTCATTGCCAACCTGAGCCTCCCCTGGCACAACTCGAGGCCGTTCCCTCTGCTCCTGTCCCTGGTTCCCTGTGGGCAGAGGCCGCCCCCCAGCTCCCCACCCCTTCCTTTCAGGCAGTTGCAGAGAGCAATAAGCTCTGCCCTGAGCCTCCTCTTCTCCAGCCCAAACCCCCCCAGGTCCCTCAGCCGCTCCTCACAGGACTTTTACTCAAAGATTTTCTCAAAGCATTCGCTTTGGGGTCGCTGGTGATGAGGCATCCCAAAATGGCGGGCTCACACCAGGCCATGTGGGAGTTTGGCGCTGCCCTGCTGTGGATTTCCCTCCTCTGCGCCTTCCTGAAACTGTTCCTGGCGGCAATAACCTCGTGCCCTGTGGGACAGGGATTTTGGGGGATGCTACTTTTTAGGAAGACCCAGGAGGGAAGGGGTTGGGGTCTCTTGTGGGGCCACGAGCCTTCCCTCAGTCCTCATAGCGCAGGAGCATGAGGTGGGATGCCTCAGCCCCACAGAGCACCACCTCGAGGCCCAAAAGCTGTAAAAATCGACTCAAATCTTCCCCTATTATGTTGAAAGGGGAGTGTGCCCCCAGCTTTGGCCCCGGGGGAGCTTTTCAGGGAGGGGGCTGCAGCGTGGCTGCATTTCAGGAGCTCGAACCCCAAAACTGGGGGAAGTTTTTCAGTCCTGGTCAGGAAACCTTAGTGAAGCCGGTCAGCTGGAGGCAGGAGGGCACTGCCTGCATCTGCTGCTGGAGATTTCTGTAGGGAAATGGTTCATTTCCCAGTGAAATGTCAAAAAATATATATTTTCCTAACTTCCTCTTAGCATCCATCAAATCAAGGGCTCAGACTTGGTTGTAATGTACCCGAAAGACGACACAATCAGATCTCATCTCAGCCTAACTTAAAAAAAAAAAAGCCTTCACCACTGGCTTTCGGAATTAGAAATACAAGGAAAGGAGCAAAAACCTCACTGCTGGGACCTGTTTGCGGGCTCTGGGTTTTATAGGATGGCAAAACGCGGCCAAATTCGGGACAAACCTCGGTCCTGCATCTTGGTGAATTGCAGCGGCGTGGCAGGGCTGATCAGTATTCCTGTGGGGGCGCAGAGCCGTCGGGGATGTGGCTCTGCAACCAGCTCGGAATCAATTCCCTGGCTTTCCAGCTGCTGCAGGGCTGAAATCCTCAGCACCGGGAAAAGCAGCCTGATTTTCACAAGTGTGCTCACTGTAACAACGGGGCTGAGCTTACGGGTCTGTTTTTGAGGTGAACTCGGCCTAATTCTGCCTTCACAACAGCAGCACGACTCCCCGAATACACGAGAAGGTTCCCTTGCACAAAACAAACACGAGAAGGGATCAGATTTTACTTGCCCCCCCTGCCCAACAAGAAGCACCGTCCTGGGAAATTCCCCAACCCATTTTGCATTTGGTCCTTCCAAGGCAGGCTAATTTCTCCCCTTCCAAACGGCTGTGGTAAAAAGGAGACTGACTTCAGAGATCCGAGGGGAAACGCGTCCTTTACGGCGTGAAAGGCAAATCAGAAAGGGAGGAGGGATTTTGCATACGGCTCCAACCTTCCTGCCTCTGCCCTCTGAGGCTTTGTGCCGTTAAGCAGCGATTGTTCAGCTGCTCAGGGATGATCGCCCCCAACCCTCCCAGGGCTCTGAGGCTCCATTCATGTTGGCAAAGCTCTGATTTAAGCAGCTGTCCGAGAATAACACGATGTTCCAGCCTTCAGCTGCAGAACAGAGCAGGATGGGCCCTTCTGCATCAGTAGCATCTGGGAGAATTTGCTTGCAGCGATGAGAGAGTGTCTGCAGGAGGCTGTTAGGGCTGGGAGGACGGGCTCCTCCTCGTAGCATGGTCCCTGCTGGCTGCCACCTTTCCCAGACTGATAAAAAACAACCAGTTCTCCAATTCTGGATCTCTGAGTCTTGAAGTTTAAGCCCTCGATTCTAAATTTGAGCAGAGATTTGCCTCAGCAGGCAGCGCAGGTGAGCGTAATGACCTAGCAATTTCTCCAGGGTGCAACCTGCAGAAACGCTCACAAAACAAAAGCAAAACATGCAGAAAAAGCAGAAGAATTGAGGAAAGTAAAATGACATTTCACCATGGACCCTCTTCCCCCAAAAAGAAAAAAACAGCCAGCTATAAACACCTGTATTTCTCTTTATTAAGACGAGATGCTTGACAACAGTGGAAATTTCTTTTAAGTCACAAATTTATCAACACGGCGCTCGTAAAGCCACCTTCTGGGGGCTTGAGCAGCTGAAGAGGAGAAAAATGATGTTCTCAGGGTGGCTCTGAAATGGACGGAGTGTTCTTCCTCCTCTCAGCTCATCTGCGCTAGCAGCTCCTCGAGTTCGGGTCGGGCCTTCAATCGGCTCTTGAAGTCAGCTTCGGTGTGCTGTGGAGGGAGGTGAAAAACAAGCAAGTTAAGATCACCTCGAGTGCTTTTTCAAGCCAAAAGGAAGGTAAACCCTCTCCTAAAGAGGATCAACAAAGAGTAAAAGGAAAGACAAAGATGAGGCAAGCAGCAGGCCGCGCATCGTCACCGTGTGGCCGCTCTGCAGTTCAGCCTTGTCGGCTCCTCCTCAACCAGCGAGCTGCTGCAGTGCTGAGGGAGCGACCAGCTGGGGTTTAGAGCCTTTACCACACCAAATTTTGGAGTGTAAAGACCACACAGCAAACAGAAAACTGGGGCAAGCTGTTGACCTTGTGTTAAGCGCAGCTACCAAACCAAAATACGCTTTCTTCAAGAGAAAAATTACGTTTTGGAAGAGCGAGCGTTGGCATTGTGCTCAAGAAGTCAGCTGAAGACCTCCAGACCTGCCTCTTTCTCCTGAATTTTAGAAGAGCATCCCAAAGCTCAAATCTCTTCGTTGCCAGTCTCGCGGAGCCAGCTTGGGTTTTTCCCAAGGGCTTCCTGCCTCAGACCGCAGTGACTTTGCAAATGGCACAATGTCACGGCGCTCCCTCCAGAGACAAAGCCATCAGCCAAAATTAAAAAAAGCAAAAAAATAAAAAGCAGTCCTAAGGCAGGGATGGGACCGTGACCAAAGCAAAGCAGATTACTGGACTCGAGAGACCTCCTCCTACATTCCACTTTGGAGATATGGAAATAATTAAACATCCTACAAAGGCCAGTGAAGGAAATTGTTTTCACGTTTGAATTTAGCGTGCTGCTTTCCCTTTCCTGCTGCAAAATCTACTCACTAAAAAAAAAAAAAACACCTCCCCTTCTGCAGAAAAGAAGCAGAACCCCTTCCAGAATCCATCAAAACGGGGCACAGTGTTTGGCTTTCCCATCTCAGCTTTGCTGCCAACTGCTCCACGCGATTCCTGGTGATTCCCAGACGAGTGGCTGTGGGTTCTGACTTGCAGGGCATCTGCCTGAGCGAAGGAAAATAACTGGGAACTTGCCATCCCCTACAAATCTGTGGGACTGGCTGGGAAGGCACCTTCTGTAGCACTAATTCTAGAAGGCTAAAAGGGAAATAAAACTCTCAGCAGGTGTTAGAGGGAACAGTTTTTGATAGATCAAGTGAGGGCCTGGTTCTGGGAGATCTTGGGTATCTGTAAGTCTAGAGCAGAGCCGGTGGCCTCAGGAACAGGTCCTGTGCTTTTCAAAGCAAGCTCATAGCACGCATCACACCCGCTTTGTAAATGTGGAGATGTCAGTAAATGAAACCCACCTCTTTCACTAACAGATGGACCCCTTCAGGCTGGTTGCTCTGAATGATTTCCAGAAGTATGGGAGCAAACGTGGAGCTCAACCCGCTGACCTGGAAGAAGAAATAAAGCACTGCAGGGGCAGAACTCCAAACGCAGAATGGATTTGTTTTACTAACAGCACGGGAAGAGTCCACTCAGCGTGCACCTAGGGCTGTCAGGCACTTCATCAGAGAAGCAGGCTGTTTCATGTGCTCACCTCTCACGCACAGCACAGCCCACTTCTAGCCCCTTTTCCATGTTGCATAGATGCAAAGAGTCTTAACCGTGCACAGAAATCTTCTTTACTTCAGGTGAGACTAATAAGAAGCTGCCACGGCAAACCTGCAAGCTCCAGCATTATCTCACACTGACTCCCTAGAGGAACAAGTCTGCCTCAAGGTTTGGAATGTAATTCAGCAGAGCAAGGAACACACTATACAGTAGGAAAGAGGCACAGAAATACTTATCTCAATTAATTGTACAAATTTAAACTGATGCTAGTAGTATTTTTACATTTCAACAAGTTTGCCCAATTGTTCCTCCTTAAAAATGACTTTTCTACCCCTTCTATCAAGCACTCTGCATAAAATAGGTAATTTATCTGGCTGAGGTAAACAATCCAGGAACCCCTTCACTCTCTTCTACTTTCTGAGTAACCTTTAGCAAGAAATCTAATTTAGACTTCTTTTTGCTTCAGTTTATGCACAAATTACACAAATTTGGGACTTAACTCCTGCTGTCAGTGGATTTTGAGAGCCTGGGAGAGGAGGTGCTGTACACGGAGCGCAGCACTAGGAGCCAAGCCCAGCTCGTACCTGGATAACCCTCTGGTGGGTGGTAAGGACGGCGTCCAGCTGCATTTTGGAACCTCGCTCTTCCAGGAACAGCACTTCGTTGGTTTTGGTGGGCATGGCGTAGCTGCGGGAAGCACAGGTCAGGGCTTAGGACAGGGAGAGGGGCACTACTTCACAGGAATTAATCAACTTCCAGCAGCAGAGAACGTGGAAGGAGATTAACTTTTCATGAGAAATTAATTATGCAAACGATGTATCTTGCAAATCAAGCACTGGCAGAAGCCGGGGGTTTTACTGGAAGGAGATAAGGGAGAAGCTTGCAGTACTAGAGCCAGGAGAAACCTCTTTCAGCTACAAACATCAGCCCAGGAAGAGAACTTTCAATTTCTTTATCGTTGAAGGGGAGCTTTAAAGCAAAAATTCTGGCTGAGCCACCACACCTGCTCCTCATCTCCCACACTACTCTGAGCACAACCTCACGACCTCCACCTGCTTCAATTTTTCACCCAGAACATTTCCTTCTCCCCCATTTTGCCTCGCCAATTGGGAGGCTTTTAAAGCACAAATCACTTTCTTTCTGCCCACACTGAACTTCTCACATCAAGTCCAACCTCAGAGGGCCCAGGCACGACGCAAGGCAAAGACACTTCACGTTGGAAGCGCTTTCAGTAGCCTCAGGCTGGGGGATTTCCCTGATTTTCCCTTTCAAGCACATCACCACTGACAGAATTAGAATTTCTGCGTATCCTTCTTGATAGATACCTAGGAGTTGCTGATGTGTCACAGCTTTTAGTGCTAAAGATGTCACAGAGAGACTCCAAACAAGCGATCTGCGGATACAGGATCTCAGATCCACGTCTGACAGTTCAGCAGAGTGGATGAACAGAAAGAAAAATGATTTTTTGATCGATTTAACCAGCATAAAGCCGGAATCACTGCTTATACTCAGCGGTGCACTTAAAGATGGACGTTTCAAATAACCACCACTAGTATTTTTACTTCCTTACAGCAACACAGCGCTTCTCTCAGTGACTACAGATGCACTGCAGAAGCCAAGGAGCTCTGTAATACTCTCAGAACTCACTCAGACCATCAAAGCTGCTATCAGGTGTAGATCTGCTTCAGGGATCTGCTGTGCAACTGAAGCATCCTTTATTAAACCACCCGCTACCGAGCTAGCGGTGCAGGTAGCTCTCCCAAAACCTTCACCCTGGATTTCCCAAGCTCATGCTGGTTTGTTTAGTACCACCTGCTTGTTGCACAATGCCTGGATAAAACACTACAAAGAAAAAAAAAAAAAAGCAGCAGCAGAAGTCAGCAATATTTATGCCTGCACCCACGTGCTTAAGCTTTTTTCTCAAAGGAATGAAGCTACACTTCCTCGAGATTTGTTCAGTCAGTGCCCAAATAATTCTGTTTCAGCCTTCCATAAATAAAAACTCCACAGACAAACGAGGGAGCTAAAGGAGAACACCAGGCAGATGACATAAGATGTGGATTTGTACGTGGGAATCCATCACAAAGATTATCTCCCGCCCTTTACTGCAAGGTACCATCATCTACAAGCCTCACACAGCAACATGATTGCGAGGGATGACAGAAGCACAGAGCCACGTTCTTTATACCTTTCGCTCACTCTGATGGAGAACTGGTTGCAGAGTTTATGCACGTACTGAGCAAAATGCTCCACGAGACACATATCATAGGAAGTCATCTGGATATTGACATCTCCGTACTCGTGTTCGGTCCCAACGTTTATCTCTTTCATCTGTACTTTATCCTTTTTCCTCTTTGGAACCTGTATTAAGAAAAAAAAAACATATTTTTTTCTGAACGCAGCTGGAAATAAAATGCATTAACCCTTGCCAATCACAGGAGACTGCACTGCTCTCATCTGACAGAGGTTTGCTGAACACATCGCAGCCCATCTGTGCTCGCCTTCCCTAGCTATAAAACTGGGCTGACACGATCTCAGCAGATGTTCTCAAGTGGAGCAGTTCAGCTCTTGGATGGCAGAACCACAGAAGTCACACAGCAAATACGTGCCCACCCTGATTGATTCCTTCCAGGAGAAACCGGAGATGAGAAAACAAACTGCTTTTAGTTCAGCTCCTGCCTCCGAGGCAGCTCCCGGGATGAGTTATCGTTACCTCATTTGGCAAAAATTGTCTTCCTTCCAAATTTCAGGCAATGTAAAAAGTTTAAATGCAAATAAGAGTTGCTCACAACGTTCAGCAATAGTTTGAAGTTGGTTTGTCAAATTCATCATCGGGAAGACATTCCTCCCTCCCCAGCTACTAATTTAAACAGGAGTGTAGTGGACAAGAGAAATTATTTCTGCAGGGTTGTACTTCATGTGTTATAACACTTTCCACTGAGAGCTGCAGCAGTAAACTGTTACCTGCCTCCTTTTTAATATGGTTCACCAGCCACAGAATTAATAATATCAACATTTTAATCAGCCTGTGAACAGACAGGTCAGTGAAAGCAAGGACAGGGAGGGGGTTTTCATGCCTACCTCCTTTGGGAGCAGATGTTTATACTTCCCAATGCCGTGTGTAGGTCGGGATCTGTACTGTCTGTGGCAGCTCACGAGGGCACCACCTTAAAATCAAAGCAGAGCAAACACGTTTTCTCTTGAACAGCACACATCCCTTCTTTCAACAAACAGCCACGGGTGCTGCAGGAGCCCAGAATCCTTTCTGGGGACAAGAATTTGTCCTTAGTTCTTTGAGGCAAGGCAAAAAGCAGACCAAGGCTTCAGCGGTCTCTACCCAATGCGAGCAGCCCGTGTATCCCATCATTGCTACAACTCACAGCTGGTTACGGTGAGCAACCAGTAAGGGAGGTAGGGATTAAAAGTGACTCATTTCCCAGGCAAGTTCTCAAGCAAACAAAACAAACAAAAAAAAAAGAGACAGGCTTGTCAGCACCAGTGGATGGTGAGGATCCTAATGAAACCTTACATCTGCCTCCTCTTACATGACAGCAGTGATGTTGTTATGATGGATCTGAGCCCGCTTAATTTTAAATCCAGCCTGTTCAAATATTCATATGCTATGAAGCCAAATCAAAATGGCATCAGCTTTTATTTATACTTCCTTCTCCAGAGGAAAATGAAACCCTCAACAGCTTTCATTTTAATAAACGAAGCTCAGAACAGCAAAGAGAAACTGAGCACCACGGATCTAAGCCACTTGGTTACACTTTGCCTCCACGTCAAAATCAAATTCCACTTCAAATTTAAACAGAGGACTCCACCAGCTCAACAAATGTTAAAGTAGAACCTCCTGTGGGTATAACAGCAACAGGGGCTGGCTGGTGCCACCCTGAACAGGAGCATTTACTCAGCCAAGAGCAGGGAAGCAGGAGAAAAGGTTAGGGAAAAAAAGGTAAAGGTGGAAGCGCAACAGCATGCTCTTGGTTATTTAACCAGCCAAAACATGACTGAAAAAAAAATCAAAAGGAGATGTGAATGCTCAAATGTGAAATATTTGTGTAGATAAAGTTTGTCTTGCACGGGATTAATGAGAAGCCTTACCTGCAGCACACAGATGGCTTTCTCGGGGTGTTGCTGCTCTGTAGGAAACAAGATAATCGTTAAAACTCCAATCTCACACAGCTATGGAAACACTACAGGTCTGGCCAATCTCCTCAATAAAGGCTCACATCCTCAGACCCATCAGCCACAGATCAGATCCTGCTATCAGAGTCTCTCCTCTTCTCATCCTAGAGGTCTTGCAGCTCCCAGATACCAGCTGAAAGTCCTCCCTCCACAATTAGAACACTTTCCTTATCTAGAAGTATTTTTTAAAATCATGTATGTCTTCTGACCCAGTCTGTAGCAGTGATTAAGTGTTCTTAATCCGTTATTCTGTGTTTTATGTAATAATTTGATTTCAAGCCACTCACCTGCTAAGAGCAAACACCTGCTTGAGCAGCATTCCCTTCTTCCAGCAGAGCACCTGCACCAGTCACAAAGCAAACAGTGAATTTTCAGCGGCACTTCCCAGAAAACACCCCTCAAAACAACTCCCCAAACCCTCTAAATCTACCAACAAACCTCCCAGCCCACCCACAGCTATTGCTCCCCAAACCACCACCACCACAACACAGAGGAAAGTGATGAGGAAAGAGGAGGGTGATGATGACTACAACGAGCTTCTCCTGCACCCCCTCGCCTTCCTTTGAAGGAATTAGGGTACGAGATCGTCCTCCCCGCAGTTACAGATCCCACACATCCCTCACACATCCCCAGTGTCTCCAGGCTACAACAGCCACACCACCACCCCCTGGGCTCGTTCCAGCTCCACGTGGACCCGCGACAACGCAGCTCATCCATGGTGGAATGAAACAAGGAGAGTGGCTTTGCTGTCGCCACAACCCTGGTGGGCTGAATCAGGCCAACACCCTCACCTTGCCATCACTGAGATATGGGGTGGGGAGATCTGTAGGGTCCCTGATGGCTGTGATGGGGCAGGGGCTGTGCTGCACCCTGTGGCACTGGGGTGGTCCCTGAGCTTCCAGGGAGGGGTGGGGGGGGCCCTACACCTCCAGACCCGCCACCAGTAACAGAATCAGGGCCTGTCACAGGATCCCAGAGTCATTAGGGTTGGAAAAAGAGCTTCAATATCACCACCAAGCCCTGTCCCCAAGCACCACGTCCAACCTCTCCTTGAACACCCCCAGGGACGGGGACTCCCCCACCTCCCTGGGCAACCCGCCCCAACGCCTGACGGCTCTTTCTGATCAAAAACGTCTCCAAATTTCTCCTCATTTCCCCAAATTTCCAACCTAACCCCCCCGCCCCATTACCTTGGACCCCGCCGCGCTCATCCCTGCGGGGCCGCGTCCGCCGCCCAAAGCGCTCCCCCCGCACCCTTCAGCCCCAGCCCCGCGTTCCGCCGCCCTTCCTTTCTCTTTTTGGGGCGTTATAGGGCGAAACCCCGGCGGTGGGGGGGCGCTGAGGGATGGAGGAGGGAGGATGGAGGAGGGATGGCGGCAGGCAGCGGGGCTGTGTGGGGGAAATGTCTGCTTGTGCTGACGGGGGAGGGCAGAGACCGCCATAACGGGCATTGGTACAGTTCAGGAGCAAACAAGGGAAAATTCCTGCAGCGTGGAAGGGAGGACACACTGTCCTTGACCCTATCTTTGCCCCTGTCTTTGTTTTTGTCCCTGTCTTTGTCCCTGTCCCTGTCCTTGTCCCCACACCACTGCCAGCGTGGCGCACCCAACCCTGCTCGCTCGCCGCTTCCCCTTGCTATCCTCCGCCCGCCTCCTCGCTCTGATTGGTCCTCCGCCTCGCTTCTTGCAGCCTGACTGGTCTTCCCTTCCCATCTCGCTATCCGATTGGCCTTCCGCTGTGTCCATCAAATCCAACTGGTCACCTTTGCGTCGCGTCTCGGCGGCCATCTTGAGTGTGGCGCGCTGAGCGCGGCCCGCCCAATCCCGCCCCAGAGTGGGGCGGCGGCCATCTTGAGTGTGGCAGGCGGGGCGGCGGCCATATTATGGCGGCGCAGAGGCGCTGTGAGGAGAGCGGGGCTGTGGGGTCGGCGTTTGTCAGCCCTCAGGCGGCCCCACTCCGGCTGTAGGATCACAGCCAGCACCCAGCAGGCTCCCCCCAGGCTCCTTCTCCTGCCTGAGGGGCGCTTGGGGTCATCCTGGGCTGAGGGGAGCTGAGGAGATGCTGCTGAAGCTGCTCAGGGCAGCCCTGCTGCAAATTGCCCAGAAAAGTTTCATTTTTTAGGGCTTGCAGAGGCAGGACAGGACCTTAGCCCTTAGCAAACATCCACGTAGCGGTTCTAGGGTCAGCTGTGGCCACGCTGGCAGGAGGCCAGGGCCCTCGAGGCTGAAGGAGGGGTGAGGCATTCGGGGCCTGCAGCAGGCCCGCGTGTGGCTTGTGGGAGAAATCAGCAAGGTTTTGTTTTATTTTTTTGATGCAGGGTGCTCTGCTGAGGTAAATCCTGCCTTATTGCCTGTGCTTTGATCCCCGTTGCTGTCCCTCTCAAGGCAATGCCCTAAAATAATTTAAATGGAAGGAGTGGGGCTGGCGGGAGCCTGTCTGATTTCTATATAACCTCTATTTATTGACAAGAGGAGACAGGCGAGGAGGTCTGCCTGGAAAAAACAGCACAATCAGACCTTGATTCCTCTTAAACAACAACAAAAAATGGGTATCCGCTCCTCAAAGCATAATGGAACTGGAGAGACCCTTGCAGGGTCCCTGCCACCCTCCGTAACCCTCTGCCGCTCCTCTTCTTCCCCAGGCCATCTCCAACCCAAACCTTCATTTCCCCTAAGCCCTTCCCCACGCTTTTCCCAATAATTTCCCAATTTATACCTGGCAGATGCTCCTGGGGCTGAGCCCCCACCTCAGCGCCCTCCTTCCCGGGCAGCAGCTGCCTGGCAGCGTGGTGTCAGGTCAGGATTTAAAGCCCTGGGTTACTGATTGCTGCCCCAATTGCTTTTGGCAGGGCTCATGATTGACTCTCTTTCTTTCTCTTTAGAGTTATCAGCGTTCGTTGGCACAGCAAGCCTCCACAGCCGACCGTGTGCCTGCTTCCTGCCCTCTCATCCACCCTGCCACCCCGTGTCCTTGCTGGCTGCGTGCACGGAGCTCCCAACGTGCTCTCAACACCCCAGGTATGCATGGAAGGAGGTGAAGGAAGGTGAGAGAACAAAATCCACGCAAAACCAGAGCCCCTCCACGCACAGCCTGGGCTCAGCACCACCTTTGCATTCAAATTCAACCTCCCTGCGTTGCGAGGACAGGCTCCCAGGTCTGAGCCGTGTTTTCTGGCACTCCCTGGCCACGACAAAGCCGCTCACGGGGACCAGATGTTGTCCTGCCCTTTGATCTCTTCCCCTGCACTGGGGTTTGTTTGATAACCCCAAGGCGCTCGCAGCGAGGAGCGCTGCTGGAGTTTGAGCTGGCTTCAGACCTACGCTCCCGTTCCGGGAGGGCTGGGCTTCTCCTCGGGGAAACTTTGAAGCCGTGGAGGCAATGCTGTGCTTGAGGAGGGGCAGCTGTGCCCAGAGGGCAATTAACCGACCCCATTAATTTATGGGGTGAGGGGGTAACGAGCGCTGCAGTTACGAGCGTGTCGTGCCCACGATGGTGCTTTGTTCCATGGCCTCAAATGCTTTGTATCCCTAGAGGGGAGCTATCCGTCCCCAAATTCCCTTTAACACCTCTCCCCTCGCCTTTTGGCCACCCACAAAACATTTCTGAGGACGGAGCACCGCCCCCAGACCGAGCTTGGGGTACAGCAATCCCTCCCAAACACACGGCAGGGCTCCCCCCATCCCTTAATGGCCTGTAGGTCTCGGGGAAACAAAGAGCCCACCCCTTAATTGCAGAATTTCCACGAGGTCTGCCCGAGAATGATGAATTTTAAGGCCGAAGGGGGCTGCTCGATGACGTAATCTGGTTTCCTGCAGGTTGCAGGCTACATTTTTCTGCAGCCTTACAGCTGTGTGGGAGCAGATCACCCCGGGTTTTGACGAAAGCATCTCTCTCACAAAGGCTCCCGCTCTCCATTTCGCTGCTCCCGGCGGCGTTCTGCCAGCCGAGAATGCTCTCGGCTAAAAAATGGGGCCCTCAGCCAAAATGGGGAGAAACGGGCAAAAATTAACTAAAGGGAGGGCTTGCCCCAGGTCAACCGGATGCAGTTCGTCCAATAAGAGAGGAAAAAAGGGAAAAAAACGACCCGGATTTCCATTTTTTCCTACAAACAAAGGTGAAACCAACTGGGGGTGTCACCCACATCCCCGGTGGCCGCCTCCTGGAGGAGCCTCGGGATGTTTTGGGCCGTGTTTGTTCCTCGGGACCTGGAAATGCCGAAGGTCACCAAAAGCTTCCTGAATTTCCACGTGGTTTGGGGCCGCGGTGTCGCTCAGGGCCCGGGCACCGGCTCAAGCTCCCCTCGCCATCATTAGGCTCCAGAGTGAACACCCCAAGTACCCAGGACCCCTGCCCCCCACCATCATTAGGTTCCAGGGTGAACACCCCCAATATCCAGGACCCCCACTTCCCACCATCATTAGGCTCCAGGGTGAACACCCCCCAGTACCCAGGACCCTGCCACCATTAGGTTCCAGAGTGAAAACTCCCCAGTATCCATGACCACAGCCCTTCTCCCGCTTCCAGCCCTCATTAGGCTCCGGAGTGAACACCCCAAATACCCAGGACCCCCACTTCCCACCATCATTAGGCTCCAGAGTGAACACCCACCAGTACCCAGGACCCCCACCCCCTACCATCATTAGGCTCCAGCGTTAACACCCCCAGTATTGAAGACCACTGCCCCCTGCCATCATTAGGCTCCAGAGTGAACGCCCCCCAATACCCAGGACCCCACCATCATTAGGTTCCAGAGTAAACACCCCCAGTATCCATGACCACTGCCCCTCTCCCACTTCTAGCCATCAGTAGGCTCCAGAGTGAACACCCCAAATACCCAGGACCCCCACTTCCCACCATCATTAGGCTCCAGGGTGAACACCCCCCAGTACCCAGGACCCCACCATCATTAGGTTCCAGAGTAAACACCCCCAGTATCCATGACCACAGCCCTTCTCCCACTTCCAGCCCTCATTAGGCTCCGGAGTGAACACCCCAAGTACCTAGGACCCCCACTTCCCACCATCATTAGGCTCCAGGGCGAACACGCCCCAATATCCAGGACCATCCCCCCGCCACCATTATGTTCCAGAGTGAACACCCCAAATACCCAGGACCCCCGCCATCATTAGGCTCCAGAGTGAATGCCCCCCAGTACTCAGGACCCCGCCACCATTAGGTTCCAGAGTAAACACCCCCAATATCCATGACCACAGCCCTTCTCCCGCTTCCAGCCCTCATTAGGCTCCAGAGTGAACACCCCAAATACCCAGGACCCCCACTTCCCACCACCATTAGGCTCCAGGGCGAACAGCCCCTAATACCCAGCACCATCCCCCTGCCCCCATTAGGCTCCAGAGTGAACGCCCCCACCCCCCTCAAGCCCCGCCCCCTCCGCCCCTTCCGCCCATCTGATTGGCTCCGCGGCCGGGCGCCCAAGGGCGGGGCGCTTAAGGGCTGGGGCCAGCGGCGCGCATGCGCAGAGGAGGAGGCGGAGGGGGCGGTGGCGACGACGGGCGGGGCTCCCGCGGCTGCTGCGTGAGGCGGGGGCGGGAGCGCGGCCCTGAGGGGAGCGGCGGCGCCTCCAGCTCCGGCACCTCCCGGGAGAGGGGGGGGGGGGGGGGAGAGAAAAAAGGGGAAAAAGAAGAAAATAATAAAAATAATATACCGGGAGGAGCAGAGAGCTCGCTGGGGGGGGGTAAGGCTGCCGGCAGCGGCACCATGTCGGCGGGAGGCGACTTCGGGAACCCGCTGCGGAAATTCAAGCTGGTCTTCCTGGGCGAGCAGAGCGGTGAGGAGAGGGATTTTGGGGGATTTTGGGGGGATTTTGGGGGGTTTGGGGCTGATCCGTGTGGGGACAGCCTGTGGGAGGGGGTATTTGGGGGGGGGGTGTTTTTGAGGGGGGCGCCCCCCGAGGGGGTATTTGAGGGGGGCTGCCCTGAGGAGATGGGGTGAATTTTGAAATAATTGAAAATTTAGGGATTTAGGGGGGTTATTTTATTGATTTATTTGCTTATTTTGTATGGGGGGGGCCTGTAATGGATCCTCCAACCCCCCCCCCCTCCGCCCCATATCAGCTCCCTTTCAGGGGAGCGGGGCCCGGCTGCTGATTCATCAGCCCTCAAAATCCTTCAAAATGCTTCAAATTCCCCCCAAAATCCCTGAAAACCGAGCCAAAAGGGGTCCTTTTCTCCCTGGCCTGCTGATTTAAGAAATAAATAACCGTGCTCCTTCCTCAGGAGAGCCCCCCTATGATGTCCCCAGGGCAGCGGGGAGTTTTCGGGGTGCCCTCAGTGGGATCTTGGGGCCATCCCCGCTGATTTTGGGTAGGAAAACACAAAATCTGCCACTGTCAGGGTGGGGTGCCGGCCCCCCCAGCCACCTTTGGTCCCTGTGTGGCAGCAGATGACGAAACACCTCAGCTTTTCTCCCCCAGCGCCTCGCAGCCTGGCTTTTCCTCACTCCTTTATAAGTGAGCCCGGCCGTGGGGCTGCTCCGAAACCCAAAAATTTCATTTTTCACCCACCCTTTAACCCGCTTCTTAATTTTTTTCCCCTTCCCCTTAGCCATTTGGGTGGCATGACTTCAACTGGGTGATTTCTTTTTGGAGGGAGTCGCCGGCTCGGCTGCTTGGCCAGCCATTTTCTGAGGATTTGGGATGTGTGGGGGATGCCATCGGCTTTATTTTCATTTCCCTTCCAAATAACACCGTAACACGAATTAAAAACCCGCCGTGCGTTCGCAAAATACTGTTTTAATGTGTCTGAGCTTCAGTCGGGGTTTGGTGCATCTGAAATCTCAGCAGCCCCTGGATTGCACGTGAATTTCTCGCCCATCCGTTCCCGCAGCCGCATCTTCAGGCAGCTCCTCGCCGTGGTTTGTTTTTTTTTTTTTCCCCCCTCCCAGCTAATCGTTTGTGTTTCTACCGCGATCTCTCCGATAATTCCCGTGGATAGCCTCAAATCTGAGAGATCTGAGGGGAAAGAGACGGGGTTTTATGGGCGTAATATCGAAAAAATCCTGCTAACTCCATACCCGGCGTGCTGCTGCTGGGGCTGGCGTGCGGATGCCTTCGAGCTGGCTTTGGGGTGGCCCCGCTGGCCGCTGCGGTGTGGGATCGAGACCTGCCTTTGTCTGGGCTCTGATTCCCCCCAAGGTGCTGCAGCCTGGCCCTGCTCCCTGCCCCGACGCCGTTCTGGCATGAGAAAGGGGAAAAAAAAACCCAAAAAACGGCTTTTTCTTTTGGGGCTGAATCTCTCCGGGCGGTGCTGGCGTGATGTAATGCTGTGGGTTTTTTTTTTTTTTCCTGGTGTCCAAAGCGTTGAATAGCTCCCCTTACCGTGTGGTTCCTGGAAGAATTCAATGTCCTCGGCATGCTCCTCTGTGTCAGGGGGGTAATTCGGGAGCATCTTGCCTTCTGCCAAGGGATTTTGAGCGGGTTTTGCTCCCCTGGACCCCCCTCACCTGGTGCAATTTTGAAGATTAAAGGAAAATCTCGATTTTATTTTTAATAATAGCATTTTTGTGAGCCTGCGTGTCTCTTTGTACAACTGTTGCTGCGTTCCCTTCCCGTGCAGCCCAGAGCTTGTCTGCCCTGCTGGAAGGCCATAATTAAAGCTCTCCCCCTGCTTTTGGGGTGGGTGCTGGATGCTTCAGGGACCTCGAGGTGGCAAAGGAAAATCTCCTGGAGGGCCACTCCGGTAAACGTCTGTGTTACAGGGCAGAAATCCTGAACCGAGCCGGGTGCCGTGCAGCCCTGCGACGTCTCTTCCAACCTCGATGTTTCCCCGGTGGTGTGGCAGAGGCAGGGCCTCGCCGTTTAGGATCTTTGAGGGGTTTTTTTTGGCTGCTGTGGCTGCTTTCTGCTGCTCCCCTCAGCCATATTGCGGGCGCTCGCGCTGACTGCGGCGATCCTCCCTCCTTCCGCAGCTCGCCGCTAGCTGCGCATCCTCTCCCCTGTGCTGCCACGGTGATTTTAAGAAGCCTTTCTCCCCTCCCCAGCCTTTTTCCTCTCCCGTGCCTGCCCCTGGCTTTTATTGTCTGCTTTTTCTTGCGCCAGCTCCTCCGGGTGGCTGCCAGCCCTCTGCAGGGAGGCAGGGCGCTCCCCCTGGGATTTCCTGCAAGTCATCGCCTCGGCCGGCCAGCGAAGCTCTTGCCGCATGCACTGAGGCTTCATCTCCTGCAATATAACCCACATCCACCTCCAGGAGAAAGAAAAAAGCTTCTTTTTCCCTTTTTTTTTTTGTTATAAACTTGTAGTACAAGGATACGGCGCCGGGTGAGGAGGCAGCTTGGCCAATGCTTGCCTTAATTGAATTACTTTTTCTCCACGATTGGAGATTACGGAGTTTGAGTAGTTTTAAATATGCTAATCTTTGCTGAAAAGGCAGAGAGCTCTGTGCTGGGGGATTAGATAAAGCTATTGTGTAAAAAAAAAAAAAAAAAACGAAAAATTGTGTGCTGCTCACTGCCTTTGATCTTGTTTTATCAGGTGCCTTTCAGCAGCCCCAGTGCCTCCAGCTTGAGGGATTCGGATTTCTGGGGCACATCAGTGAGTGCACACAGCACCTGTGTTGAGGTAGCTGCCCGTAAATGTGGTTTCGACCCAAATACGACACGTTTAGGCTTATTTTGCCCGCGAGCACGTCTCCTTCCCTCATTTTTTGGGGTGGAAGGGGCAGAACTGGCCGCTGGGGCGCTGCAGGAGCGATGTCCTCTCCTCACGTGGCTTTATGATGCAGCTTTTATTGGCGAGCGAGTCTGAAGGGCACGGACAGAAAGCAAACGAAGGCCCCGGTGTCTCGTGCTGCGTTGCGTAAGGTCCCAAATAAATTAAAAATAAGACCAAGCAGCTGTTTTTGTCGGGAGCCGAGAGGTTGACACTGAAAATGATGATGGGTACGATGTAAGAGCAGGTAGGATGCGACTGTTTGGAAACCACGCCGTTATTGGCAGTGCTGAGCATGGTAATGAATTAGCTAATTGGAGAATTGGAGGTGGTTTGGGTGCGAGGCTGGCCCAATGCTGACCGCTGGCTCTAAGACCAGCATCCTTGGGCAACTTGTGGCTGGTTTTTGAGGAGTTCCCTGCCTTGCAAGCTCCTGGCAGCCATCAAATTGTCCCCTTCCCACCCGTTAATTTCCCAGGGTCTTGATTTTCTTGGCCATGTCTTTGTGTGCTTGGTTTTGCGTTTGGGCTGGACGCCTTTTTCATGAGTCGCCGGGCTTCGTTTTCTTGGGTTCTTCTCAATATCGTCCTCCTCTTCTCCATCTCTCAAATAACCTTTCGGAGGAGTGTGCCAGGCCTGGAGAAGGAGGTTGGAAATTTTGGTGGTGCCTTTTGATTCCTGCTTATTTGTGGGAGGAAGGAGCCAGATCCGAAGGAGCTAGAGCTCTTCTGCAAAGGGAAAAGAGCTGCACCACTGCACTTCAGTGGGTTTTTCTCTCTGTATCGCAGAAATAATTTGTGAATTTAGAAGAATGGGGTCTTCTGATCCCTTGGGGGTAAAATCACGGGGTTTTATCTGCAGTTCTTCATTTGGTGCATGCAGTCCAGGTTCTGTGAGGCTGATGGTTGAGCCTTTTGCTGAAGATGTAAGTGGGGCTAAAGGAGGAAGGAAGGGTGAGGAACATCACCACAGGTCTATTATGGCATTTGCTGATGGAAACCAACCAAAAAATAACCACCAGAACAACCAAAATGCCTCCCAGTGGTGTGAAACATGGCTTAAAAATCAAATTTGCTGTCTTGACATGAACACTAAAAGACTTTTTCCCATGACAACACCTGAAACTCATCATTTGAGTCCCATAAGCTGCAGGAAGAGGTTCCTGGTGACAGCTGAATGCTTCTGAAAGGGTGTGGGAGCTCGTTTTGCTCTTCTGCTGTGGGACAGGGTAGGACAAAATAAAAACGCTCTCTGCAAATGAATGGATGTAATCATAATTACGAGTTTGACGCGTTAGTGTAAATTATTTATGCGATAAATAGCAAAAAAAAGGGGCTCAGCAGATGACTGACAGCCAACACGTGGACTGGGAGGGAAAGTGGCGTTTTTCAGGTCGGTTTTCTGGATGTATTTACTGAGTTCATGTAGAGTTGAAAGCTAAATGGGTGCTCTCCTCGGCACAGAACAAACTCTGGTGGATAAGAAAATATTGAAGGGCTCAGGGACAGTAAATAATCAAATCAGTTGGTGTACATCAGGCATTTTCTCTCCTGTTCGAAGCTGGCTAGGCTGAATTTGTTTTAGAGTATACAAGTAATGTGAACTGGGGTAGATTTTGAGTGCATTTCATTCAAATTCTTCTTACCTATATGAGGCTTGGTGCATCACAAGGGAAAAAATGCTAACCTGGAAAGGAAATATTGAATTAAACTGAACTTAAACGAGTGGTTTTCACCTGGGGGAGCAAGATCCTGGTTCACACAGCTTCTGGCTGCCTCCTGTCAGCTCTCCTTGGCACAGTCTGGTCCTCAGGTGAGGAAGGAAATCCTGGTTCAGCTGTGAAGCTCAGCAGCAGCAGCGTTTCCTTAATTTGCCTTCAGACCAAGGGTGGAACTTGCCTTTGTTCCCAGCCAGCCCTTCTTTCTGCTGGCCTCCTGTTACACCGCTGCTGAGTCAGAGCTGCCCGAGGGCTGGTGCGTGGCTTCCCACCTCTGGAAAAGCTCCTCCAGCTTCTGCTGTGCCCAGGGAACGCCATCAGGTTCAGAAGCTGAGGAACACCCTAGTACTGGCCAGAGCTTTGACTTTTAGAGTATTTTTCTTACAGAACCAACCCCCAAATCCTTAAGGCTCGGTGATGATGAGAACTGGTTACAAGGAGCCTTTCTTTTTGGGGCATTTTTGGCCACGTCACAACTTCTTTAATCCCATCGCCGAGACCAGAGCTGGCTGGGTGGATCCTGCGTGGCTTTGGCTCCTTGCTGGAGCTCCTTGCTGCCACTTCAGTGCCTGGGCACACTCGTAGGAGTTTCCAGAGATGCCAGTATCCCTGGAGATGCCACTCAGCTCTCCCGAGCCTTGTGGGCTCGTAGCCTTCTCATCCAGACGCGTGTAGGAGTCGTCAACACGCAGGATTAAGGTTTTGGTTGAAGTCTGAAGCATATTTACCCAGATCTGAAAGAGCCTGGAAGAAATATCAGCCGTGTTGGTGATCCTGCTGCTGAGAAAATGGTCTTCACTTCCACTTGGCCTCGCCTAGGTCGTGAATTTCCTTAAACCTTTGTGCTGTTAATGCTTGTGACGGGCTAAACAAGCACCGCTCATCCCGCTGAGTGGTGATATTTAATGATTTGCTTCTCGGAGAGCCCTCAGCCTTTGCTGCAGCACAACCCCCCCCCTGCTCCACCGTTCCTGTAATTAACGCAGGGCCGGCTCCTTCCATTTCTCTGAACCCTTCCTGCTCGGCTTCCTCCGTCTAGGTTTGAGTTACGGCCAAGGCATTTTCCTAATGTCCCTGATAGGGGCAACACAAAGGGAAGGGAAATTCAAGCTGGATGGGCAGCTAAAAGGAGAGGGGCCCTGGCAGGGTGTAGCCTCGCTGGCGGAGCTCCAAGCAGGGGATTTTTATCCCTGCCAAGGGGTCTGAGGAGCTGCTGCTGGGGTTAGGGAGCAAATTCCTGCTTTAGGGAGAGAGCTGGGGCCCTGCAGAGGCTCCGAAGCTGTCTGCAGAGAAACGGGCAGGCAACGTATTAATTTCAGGGCAGAAACATCCTTGCAGCTCGTAGGGGAGCTTCCTTTGTTTTAAGGAAGACGCTGGCTTCTCCGGGAGGAGAAAATACTCCATAAATTTCAGGAAGAGGGCGTTGGATTCGAAACCCAGGTAAGTGGGGAACGTTTTTCTTTGGGAGAGGCAACTGAAGCTGCAGGTGATGCTTCCTGCTGCTGGAGGCAGAGGAGCAGGGCTTAACTTCCACGGGCAGCAAAATTAATTGGCAGTGAAGCCCTGTGCTGCGTGATCTGCTCGTTCAAAGGAAGCTCTGACCTCTTCTTGCCTTTCCTAGATGGGAACAGGCATGTCCTCCTGCTGCAGCTTCGTGGCCTTGTGTTTGTGTTGTCTGTGTGAGATGATTTTATTTTTTTTTTCCCCCTGGTTTCAGACTGATGCATTTGCTCTTGAAGCACTTTTCGAGCGTTGTGTGTCCTTGGCGCTCGCAAAATGGCTGAAAAAATCACTTCATGGCTCCAGAAAAGCTGCAGCGACTAAAGCTCAGCTTCTCCTGCTTGCTTGGGTGAAGCCAGGAGCAGCTCGCAGCGTAGCAGGAGGAGGCTCAAATTAAAATGGCCACGGAAAGTTTGGCTTTGGCCTGTCACCTCGAGGAAGCGCTGAGCTGTTTTGCCTCTTCTCCTGACTTCCGAATGCCTTGTCGGAGAAAATCCCGGGTTGGAAGGGACCCACGAGGATCATCGAGCCCAATTCCTGGCTCCGCGCAGGCCTGCCCAAAAACCAGAATTCAGAGAATGACAAAAATGGAAGGAATTGCAAAAAAAAAAAAAAAAAAAAAAAAAAAGCCTTACAAACAAGCCCCCTCAGGCTGGAGCTCTTCCAGCCCCAGCCACCAAATACCTTTACGTATTTAATTCCTAATCACGTTCCCATCCTTTCTCTTCTTCCAACTTTCTCATTTTTTTTGAGTTATCTCATTCCTCTTTGCTAAGCAGTGAGCCGAGTGCCTTTTATCCACCACCACGCAATTAACGTGGTGGCCGCAGTCCTTTTCCACTTTATTTTTAGCTGCCTTTAAACCTCGATGGCCCTTGGAGAAGGGGAAAATTTTTCTTCTCCCGAGCCTGCACGAACAGTAGGCAGCTCATCAGGCTGTGTGCCAGAAAACTTACCCCTTCATTTGGATGCTCCAGCGTAAGAGACTTGAAAAAAGCTTTTTCTCGGTGAAAATATCACAATATTGTAATCATTTTTTGGTTTGCTGTTAAAAATTCTCCCCTTTCTCCATGCAGGAGTGCAAGAGGCTGATAGGTCGCATCTGTTTAGTCAGATCTGCAGGCTCTGCGGGCTGCTGAGGCAAGTTATTTACCATTAATACAGCCTTGGCCTTAGAAATTCCCCAGTTTTTGCTTGAAATTACACAAAAGGCTTTTTTCTTTGGTGAAATAGAGCTGGATTTCTCACCGAATCATCGTGCAGGATATAGAATGAACTCGAGGGGAGCTCTGCAGGATTTCTGCAGGTTTCATCCCAGGAAAAACAAGGCTTTTGGACAGTGGAGGAGGGAACAAAGCGCCCTGGGTGAAGTATTTAAGGAGTTTCACAGCAGCTCTGTGCTTCTTCCACTGATTTGATGCTTCCCAAGCACTTGCAGGTTCTTGAGTCGGGCATTTTAGGCTTTATTTTAGGCTTTTACGCTGCTTTTTCTCCCAGCTGCTTTGCTTAGAAGAAACTTCTGTAGTTGGGAAAAGTCTTCTCTCTGTATTTTGGAGAATAAAAATTAGAAACTGAACTAGTAGGTGTGCTTCAAGCCCTTGAATGAATGAATTTAGCATTGCTGTTCCTCTGAAAAATACTGCAGGAGGAGAATATTTCAGGGTACTGTACCACAACTGAAGTGTAGATAATTCTCTTATAAAGAATTCCCTCCTCCAAACCCAAATTTTCATATAAATGCTTTTTTTTTGTCATCGAATCCTATAATATTCTTCTGGAGTAAACTTCCTAGAAAAAGTCAGAATTAAAAGTAATACCCAAGCACTTGGGGCCTGTGTCTCACTTCGGAAGTTTTAGAGGCCTGCACGTTGAAAGGGTGGCAGCGGTTGTGCAAGATTATTATTACTTCCTGCGCCAGTTTGACTGTTTTTACCCAAAGACTGTCTTCTGTAGGGCAGGAGGAGCAGTGCCAGGTGCCCGTGCTGATGGCCTCGACGTGGCCAAGAGGTGGGGAGCTGGGGGTCGGCCTCTGCTCACAGGGAACCAGGGACAGGAGCAGAGGGAACGGCCTCAAATTTTTGAATTCCTACTATCTTAATTTCCTAATACCAAGCATTTATGGCCCTGCGTTGTCTGAGGAGCCAGGAGCTGCCCACGCCGTGCTGCTCTGCCTTTCTGCACATCTTCAGCTTCTGTTGCTAGAAACGAAATGTCTCAATGTTTTTTTATTTTGGTGGTGAAAGGCAGGGCCCTGCTGCTCCTGTAACGTGCAGTTATACACACTCTGCCCTTAGCTCCTTTCCTCCTGCCTTGCTGTGGGGTTGCATCATGTAGGCCAACCTCTGGGTGCTGGCAGAGGATTTTTTTTTACGTCCGTGGTTATTTTTGCAGCAGTCCCCAGGTATTCTCCACCTCCACGCTTGTCAGCTTGGATCAGCAAACGCCGCCGGGATGCACGGAGCTCTCAGGGTGTGCTCGGTGTTTTTCCTTCAGTCAGGACTGTTTCAGGATCATCTTCGAGCTTCGTTCTGCAGAAATCCTCACCCGTGTGTCTGTCTGAAGCGTGAATTTGAGAGAAGAGAGCCCTGGTGGAAGCTGTTCTGCTGCTCTCACGTGGAAAGAGTAAAGCTCACGTTTTAATCCTTCCCGAGCCCCTTCCTTCTTGCTGTGGGGAGCTCACTTCTTCTCTCTTCTCTTTTTTTTTTCCTCCATCCTTCAGGCAGGACAAAAATTGGTGCAGAGCTGCCTTTGGGGCAGCGTAGGGTAGTTACAAAAGGAGGGAACAGGAGATGTGTTCGCCTGTTTTCCAGGTGAATAATGGTGGTGGGGCAAAACTTAAATTGGGTAGAAGATGGAGGGCAGGGAAATCATGAGTACGTAATCCCTGGGATTTTAATAGTCTCCTGAAACTTGTGTAATTATTGCTCCAAAGTCTGGAAAGGCTGCCTTAGCATTGCTCCTCCTCGTTTTTTAAGGGCCAAACATATTGAGGAAGGCAGTGATAATTTCTCCTAAGTGTTCCTTTCAGCTTGTGGCGCAGGGAAGTGGCAGCTGGATTCCTAATCCTAAACCTCTGCTGGTTTATTTTACGTTATTCTGATGCTTAGTGTCAAAAAGAGGAGAAACTGTATTTTATTCCAGGAATGTGCACTCAGGTGGCCGCTCATTTTATCTCCTCCTTCGTGCAGCCGTGCTCTGCCTGAGGTTATTTCCACCCTCACATTACTTTCAGGAGCTGCACAAAGTCTCACCTTGTGGATCCTGATACCACCGAGCAGGAATTTCTCCTGCAAGCCAACCCAGCTTCTCTCCCCATTGCAGCACGCTGGATGGGATTTTAGCTCTTTTTTTCTAACCTTCCAGGGATGGTTGCGTCTCATAATAGTGATTTATTTGGATTATTTTAGATTTGAGCTCATTAAACTAAACAAATAAGAGCTAACACAGGACAGGGGCTGGGAATGCAGGGGACAAAGATGGGGGTTGTGCTCTGCGTGCTCATTTAGAGGGGAAACTGAAAGATGCACGGACTCGGTTCAGAGTCAATGCTCTAACAGGGAGCAGGATTTTTATGGCAGGCTTCCTGTTTACACAAACAGCTGCTGGCAGGAAGGCTGCTGGTTTCCCTGTTTGCCTAGCTCCTGGTCGGGCTGACGAAACTTTCTGCGTGTGCTGCTAGCCCTGGAAATCAAGGGATTGCCTCAAAGGGATCTAGGACCTGCAGAAATGTGGTGTCAGGTAATTGTGGCTCGGGGGAACCTTGGTGAGACTTGGTGGGATGGGAAGAAAGGGTAAGAAAGGATTAGGGCTCGAGCACAACGACAGATGTAGGGGTGAAAGATGTCCTAAATCTGTGTTTTTAGCACCGTGCAGAGTAGGGTTTTATTAGGAAGGAATCATTTGCAGGAAAAGGAGATGAACCAAACTTCAAATCATCGAATGTTATTCCCAATTATTATTGGGAAGGGAATTCAGGCTGAAGATGTGTGTTCAGCTGCCTCTGCAGAAACAGGACGACTTCTTCGTGCCTTCCCCAATGGCACCAGGGCAGGGAAAAACAGGTGGGCTGCGCTTGGAAAAATCATAGAAAAATCACAGCAGTCAATCTGGGTCTTCAGAGGGAAGATGTTGAAGCCAGAAGAGCTTTTTTTAACCCCGAGTTAAGCGTATCGACCTGGAGTCCCTCTCCAGATGGCAGGGGATGGAGATGCCTTGACGCCAACGGCGCCCGTATGGTGCTGAGGTGTGGGCAAGAAGCTGGCTGTGGCTAACCAGGAGGGAGTTCAGAGGTGAGAAAGAGAAAGGCTTCCTAAGAGAAAGCCTTGCAAAATGCACAGAAACTTCTGGATGCTGAAACAATCCAGCTAGGGATCTGGGAAGTGCTTTTGTTTGGCTTCTGCAGTGGGGATGGTGTTCCTGTGCTTGATGGGCATTAGGAGGGTGATGTTTCCTGTCAAATCCACCTTGTTGCATGGATTTAAAGCAAGAATCCCTTGAACAATGGGCATCCTTCCAGACAGCTTTCTCAAATCCCCTTCCTCGGGGGAGATGTGGTCTTCAACACGCACAATTCCTTGGTGAATTGTCCTAGCACTCCCTCTACAACCCCACAAATATCCAAAAAAAAAAAGTGTAAGCTTTCAATTTTACATCAATGAGGTCCTACCACAGAGTCTTTAGGAGTGAATGAGTGATCTGCTAGCCTACAAGACCTTCTGGTTTGGTTTCATTTGTCTGGTTAGGATCTTTCCCTAACAGTTGCTTGATTCGGCTTTTATTTTCTTGTCGGTTTACTTCCACCTTCATCTGGCAGAAAGTTTCAGGTTCTGAGCTGTGAAGGAGATGGTGAGGGATGCTTCATGGTCCAGAAGTACGTGGGTGATTCAGCTAAGTGTAAGGCACGTAGTAGTTCACTTCTGTAATTTAGGAATGACCTGTAGATGCAATAATTAGCTCATGGGAGCTGCTTGTCCCAACGCCTGTGGAGGTGTCCAGAAATTGGAGCTGTGCTTCTCCTGCAGACCACTGCAGTCACCTTGCTTCCACGGAGCTCTTCCAGGTTTTTATTCTCGGCATTCAGTTTCCTGATGCACTTGCCACTTCTAATTAGTACCCGTCTAGGTGTTCTGTAGCTGTAAACACCTCTTATGATGAGCTAATTAGTCAAGTCTTGAACTGTTTATTAAATAGAGGCCTTTTCCTTGCCCTGTTTGCAGTATCTTGTGAATACTTCCAGTGGGAATCTGCTTAGATTTGTCAAAATCTTTGTGCCCGTTGGTGCATTGGTGCCGGAGCTGGTTTGCCTGGATAATTTTGGAGATAAATTGGTATTTCTGTTAATAAAGGATAAACTGCTTAGTCTCAAAGTCTTTACAGCACTTTGAGGACTTCTTTATAGGTTCATGAAAACAGTACAAATAGCTGTCACCTGTTGTCCTCTTTCTCCCCCAGACGAATTGTTTTCATGCAGTCTAGCTCAGGAGCAATCCCAAAGCCACAGCTCCACGTTATTAGTGCCTAATAAACGAGCTTCCTTCCTTCTTTAGGATGATACTGAGTGCTCTTCTGAAAGCTGAAGTTCTGTTTTTAGAAAGCTAAGTTTTGCTTAGCAGTGAATATTGAACTTCATCCTGATTTCTCTGCTTAGTTTTTGGCTATTTTGTATGGTTTATGGACAATTTCTTGGGAAATTTCTTGGGAAAAGCCATAAGCATTGCATTAAAGGCTGAATTCAGCCTTCACTCCTAGTTGAGCAAACGAGTTAATTTGACAGCAGCTGAACGTGTCCTCATCATCAGGAATTCCCACCAATGTTGAAACAGGTGAACAGCACTCATTGGCTTTCAATAAATGTAGGGTGAAGAGACTTACTAGGGGGCAGGCATTGGTATGCCTTTGACTGCAAAAAAATCTGGGAATTAAAATGATTTTAAAGCTGGATTGATTTAAAAAATGATTTTTAAAGCTTATATAACTATCTAGACTTTGCGATTACTTTGCAGAGTAGATTCATGCCTTGGTCTGGAGCGGGCTGTGCAGAATTTTTGGTGATGACTTGTTGGGAAGAAACCTCAAATACGTTTTCTCAACAGTCAGTTAGGTAATATTTTAATTTGTGATTAAACACGTCATGTACAATGTTGTGGTTGTGCTCCTAGACCACTCAAGTTGCGGTTTATCCTCCTCAAATTAAACAAATGCAAGGCCACTGGTGTTGGGATGCTCTGATTATGGTGAAATACAACCAAATGAGTGATGCAAAGCAAAACTCGGGATTTCTGAACGTTTTTGAGCACTTCTGCCTAGGAAAGAGGAATCTCCCTCCTTGCTGTATCATGTTCCTCATCCTGTGAGATTTATTTCCGATGGTGGCAGGGAAATGGGCATTACTCTGTGGCGCCTCACTGCAGAGATGATGAAACAGATAATTTTGCAAGGCAATGTCACCGGTGCAATAGGATTTCTTGCGTTGATGTTGTAGCCGATCATTTTGAGCTTGTCTTAGTTTTAAAATCAGTTTTGGAAGGCATTGAGGGTTTATGTGCAGATTGTTGTGGAAACTGGCTGTAAATACATTCCGTTTTGGAAACAAATACTGTGTTAAAGGTATTTAAGGTAGAAATTTATGATTGTCTTGTGTGCCTCTTGTTTCCAAAATGTTGCGGTGGCAATTAGTTTCTTAGATAAATTGATGTAAAAGTGGGAAATCTGCTTGAAGAGCACATTTCCTCTTGATCCTTTCCCACTTCTTCAGTAAATATGAACGAATATCTATCTGATAGGTGCACAGGTTGTACTTTTTGCTGATACTCCCCTAAAGCTGCCTAATTCTGGAGAAACAGGATGAAGATTTGAGTATTCTTACTCCTAACGCGCTCATTCCCAAACCAATTGTAATCACACAAGGAGGAGACGATTGTGTTGGCCCTGGCTTGGTATCCAGAGCATATTTCTGCAGTAGGAAGTGTCATTTCGATGATGACTCTTTTTTTTTTCCCAAATCCTGTGAGCAGGGAGAAGGAGAGGAGCTCCTGACTCTTCCCTTCGTGCAAGAGGACGTCGGTGCAGCACCGGTCACACCACCAGGACCATTCCTCCAGCGCAGCCTGCACAAAGTGCCTTAATTACCCTTGAGCAGTACATCTTCCAAGTGTTTTAAAGCAGCTAATTAGGTATTTAAAACACTGGGATGTAAAAATTGGAGCCGATGAACGATTAATTACTTCACCTCTCCTTGTGGATTTTTGCTCGGCGTTGCGCTTGTTTTTAATAAGGTGTCTGAAGGCTAGAGCCCGTACGTAATGCAGGCTTCAAGTGAAGTTGTGTCCCCAGGTTTTAACTTGTATTAGCTTTTTTTTAGGTCGTATACAACATCTTATAAGGCGTATACAAAGTCGTATAAGCTACCCCTGCGTGACAATAATAAAACTAAATATTGGCTGTAAAAATGCACCTCAGTCGGGTCTGAAATTCTAAGGGAAATTTTATGTAACGTTAATGCATAAAAGCAGGAATAAAACAAGTGGAAAGTGTCTGTAAGCTGTTATGGAAACAAGAGCCGGGTTTTTCTTTGTGCTGCTGTAATTGCCTTTCTGCCTGGGCTGAAGGCGTGAGGCTGAGATGTCTCTAAAAGCCTTTAATTTGTCTCAAGGTGCTTGCAGGAAAGCTGTGGTTTTGGGCAAACTGGAGCAAAGTTAAGCAGGTAGAGGGCAGATCGTTGTTCTGAAGCATCAGCCCAAGCACCACAATCCAAAATGGTGTCAAAAATTGCATTACCAAGGAAATCCATACCAAAATGTTGCTGGGACCTTTGAGGCACTCACTGAGCAGGGTGTTAGGGTAATAAGTGAACCTTCAGGAAGGTGCTGCTTTGTGTTAGCAGTAGTTATGCTGAGGCTCGAGGAGCTTTACTTCTGAGGCATCCAGGTCCTTTGGAGAACGTTTTCAGCCTAATTGGAAACTCGTTCAGAAAAGGTTTAACTAGGTAAGATGAGAAGGAAAGCTGACTTGAGGCTGTTGTGAAAAATATCTGTAAGGGACTCTATATGCTGTTTTTTCATTCCTGGCAAATAAGAAACAACTCTGCAGCAGTCTTTGAAATGCAAAGGTGACCTGTGAGTACCTTTCGTTAATAAACTAGGCTGTATTGCTCCTTTTCCCCCTGCTTCTCACACAGTGAACTAGAAAGCCAGGAATGGAAGCCGCTTCCCCAATCCATTTCTGGGGGCTGTAGCTGTGGACAATTAGCGAACTAATGCAGACCATTAGAGGAGAAAGGAGCCGTTTGCTTCTGGCTGAGCAGATTTTGCTCGGAGATTTCACTCTCAGAGCACTCTAGCATGAATCTTCCTTGTGTTCATGTCCTCGGAGGGATCCCAGGTAAGTGCCCAAGTGCTGTGGCCAAAGCTGCTTCGTGTCATCCCAAGGACAGGACACAGCATGGAGCCCTCGTGTCTCCTGCGTGTTTTGGTTTTGTGACTTCTGGGCTGTGTTTGTACCACCTCAGTGGTTTTTGTGCCTTATCTCAATTTGTTCTTCCTCCGGTCGTTTGAAAGAAGCCACATTTACCACAGCGTGTAGCAACAGCGTGTGCAAGTCTCCCAACCCTTCTTCTGCTGATGCTTGCTCATTTGCACGTGTTTAGCTGCATATTTCATGCATACAGTCTCAACATCTTCATTACAGGTCTGTACAAGATTATAAGAGACTTTTCCAGTGATAAAAGCTCTTAGCCTGCGCTGCTGTAGGCAGTACAAGACAGTTTCTGATGTCCACACCAGCTCACAGGGTGTCAGTCATCCAGAAACAGTCATCTTTCTGCTGCTTCAGATCCAGCTGCATTTCAGTTTAGGTCTTGGCATCGTTCAGGTTCCATTTTCTCTGCCTCTGAAGGACGGTCTTTGTACCTGCAGGAGACAAGGGGATATTTAGCCTCCTAGTAAAGGATGGTGGAAGATTCGGAGCTGTAAACATGAGCAAAAACAGCTGTTCTAATAGAAAACTGGAAGTACCGAATGCAAAACAGCATTGTGTAACTTCCCAGGTGCTTGGTGTTGCACCAGCTGAGGAAAACTGAAATTGCCAGAAGGCTGGTGGCTTGTGACACTAATTCTGGCTCTGGTGTTTTTAGAAACCCTTTAACCATTGAAACTAGCGTGGTCTGTGTTATGTGGCTGGCTTGGACCTCCTCTGCAGAAAACCAGACAACTGACTTCATCTTCCCAACACAAAGCCTGTGTTTTTAAATCTGTTCCGTAGCATAGGTAAAATTTCCATGCTTTTTTTTTTTCTGTCTTGACAGAATAATCAAACCATCACGTTTTGCTTTCTAAAACGTTAATAAATGTACAAAATTTTTAATGGATTCTTCGCTTTGGGTCAGGATGATCCCAAGATGGACAGGTAGTAAGTGGCCCTCAAAGTCTTTACGTTTTTCTTCTTTTTTTTTTAATGTGGAAGGTTATATAACTGCCTGAAATTCAGCAGCAGACTTCTGAAACGGCTGAGCACAGGGGAGCTGTGAGTGTGCTTCTGATTTAAGCAGCTCCTCGGAGCACCTACCTTCACTTCGGAGTCCACCGTGATTGAAACTGTGCCCTGGCAAGGGGGAAGAGTGTGTGAGCTGAATATTCCCCAGAAAAGAGGAAAAAAAAGGGGTAAAAAAGCATATCTCTGTGCTGCAAACCTTTCTCTTCCTGCTCAACAGCGAGCATATTAATTGTTTTAAAAGAGAAATCACAGTTTTCCTTTGTGCTCTTTCCCATTTGGGGAGGAAAAGTAATTACCAACAAGAACCCCCCCCCGGGTTAATGAAGCTCCTTATCGTTGTGTATTTTTGTCACTGTCACAAGGGAAATTTTGCCCACCCGTTACTCATCAGAGCTGCATGGTTTTAACTGCGCCAGCCCTCGTTAGGATTTGCTTAGTGGAAAAGTCTCACATGAACCAAAGCCATGTGGAGATAAAAAAAAAAAAAAATAAAAAATAAAACAGGCACCAAACTCCAGGTAAAGCCAACCTCAAGGAAATCTGTCTGAAACCAAATAAAATGGACTTCTAATGTGTCTAAGGAAAGCAAGCAGCTAATGTTGAGTCAAAAAAAAAAAAAAAAAAAAAGCTAATAGAAATTACATTTTCCTGCCTACTTTTTTTCCCTCTAGCTACTGCCAGCCTTAAGTACAAGTGACAATTCCTTGCTTCTCTTGCTGGTCTTAAAATGCCTAAGAGACAGCCGAAAATGCATCCATATGGCAATGAGCGCTGAGATCAGTGGCACAGCAGATTTTTAGCCAGTCATCCTCCAGCATCTAGCTGTCAGCTGTAAAAAAAATCAGTGTTTTTTTTTTTTTTGGTAGCGTGGCATTTAGCTCTTGGTGGCTTGGTTACATAAAAGGTAGGATCCTTTGGGAGAAATGCTCCCCTGCTTGTTGAAGGCAGCTTCTTGCCCGTTTTGTGTCCCTGGGGATCACGAGTGTGAGGTTTAATGTAGGCTTAATGCTACTTAGAGCAGCAAACGCAGTTTTTGAGGAGCTGCAGCATCGCAGAGCCTCGCTGGAGGAAGATTTGGGGTGTGCTCGTTCAAAATGACCTCAGGATGTTCCTGCAGGTGTTGTGCAGAAGGACCCCGGTGCCAGAAAGGATGGTGTTTCGTGCCCAGCCACGTGCAAGGACAGCATCTCACAACTTCTGTGCCCCACACATCCCCAGAAGGCTTCCAGAGGTATTAATAGATGATCTCCATCGGAAGATCCTAGTTCAGGGCACGAAACGCTCGAACATACGCTGCTTTAGGAGAGCAGTGTGAAAATTTGAGCAACCTGGAGACGCTTTGCTGTGAAAATAGAACAGCGAGCCAGCCTGGCTGTGACGTGGAAGGAGTCTTGTAGCAAGATGGAACCAACAGATTGCTCTCAGAGGAGCGAGAGGGGTTTTTCTTCTCGGTGGTTCACCCGCCTGCAGCTCTGGCATGGCAAAAAAGGGCGCTGTTCCTGGCTGAGCTGCTCCCCGAGCTTTTACATCGATGATTAGAGCAGGATCCTCTGGGGAAGGGAGGTCTGATCTTATAAAAAGGGAAAGCAACCACGTTGGTACCGAGTCACTTGCTAAATATGTGCGGAAAACTGAAATAGTGTGCAACAGGAATTCTGCTGAGAAAAGGTAGAGTGCAAAGTTGAGAATAAAATAAGAATTTAAGGAAAAGGAGTAGTCTGTTAATCGCTTTCGTTGTCTAGCTGTGTGTTCTGCACCACAGAGACGAAGGCATTAAGAGGGTTCAATTAGATTGAAATGCAAATGTGCATCCAGACTGGAGTGTTTAGCTAATTTAAGGCTGAGAGCTTCGCTTCTGAGACGTGAGCCAGCCTTGAACTGTTAGGTTTTGGAAATCTTTTCTACCCCCTTTTTGGGGGTGGATAAGGAGGGGCAAGAGAATAAATTTCAGGATTGTGGAATGGGTTGGGTTGGAAGGGACCTGAAGGCCTCAAGCTCTGCTGAATTTCTCTGCATGGTGCTGCGTTGGCTTTTAGTTAAACGCGAGGCAGGGCAGAGTTTCACAGAGCGGACGTTTCCTGCCTATCTCCTGGAGTAAAACTTAGAGGGTTAAAAAAAAATCTGGAGCAGAAATCTGACACAACCCAACTCTTCTGTTGGCAGAACCTCTTAAAATCCCCTCAAATATATGCACGGTTGTCTTGAAGCAGATTGAGCTCAAAGGCCAAGTTTCTCACAGTGCTTGGTACCCCTAAAAACTTCCTTTGGTTCTTCCTTATGCGAAAATCTGTTGCAGATTCCTTCTGGAAGACAGTTGCTGCGGCCAAGGCAGCTTTTCAGTCCTGGGTTCTGCTTCACTGTAGTCCTGATCCCTCTCAACGATGCACTTGGAACAAATTCATGTATTAGAATAAATTGTCAGCTGTCCGCAGGGTTTTTAACTAATGAATGAGTCTTGTTCCTCTGCAGTGGGGCAATGAATGAAGCGGCTGCTTGTCCCTGACAAAGTACATCAAAAATCACAGTTTGCTGTTGAGACGACATCGTGTTGAAGTCAGAGCTGGTGGTTTCCAAGCAGTAATGTAAAAAAAAATGGGAAGAAACTGGAAGTTTCTGCTTTCGTGAGTCATTGTCTAAGCAATGCAAGCATTGCTGGTCATAGCCGTGAACAAAACCCTGGGAAAAAAACACTTTCTAGGTCAGAGAAATGCTTCAGCTTCCATTTCCTTCTGTTTTGGGTGAAGTGCTGTGGCACAAGCAGGGCCAAGCTGCGTCTGGTTGGAAACTAGCACCGTGCTCCTTCTCTTCTGAGGTACTCAGAGAAAAGACTGAATGAAAATGAATGCTAATGAGCTTTTTTTCAGGCGAGCCTGTATTTTCGTAGGCAGCCTTTTTATAAGGCGGTTACTGGAGTGTTAATCATTTGATTACTGGTTGTTGTAGATGAGGGAGTAATTGGTCCCTTTTTGTAACTTAGGGGAATGCTTGACAGGAGAGAGCAGTGGGCACGACAGCTCTTGTTGGCGTGGGTTATTGCCTGACCTGCAACCCTCTGCTCTGACACCGGGGTTGTGACAAAATCGGGTTCCCTGCTCGCTTCTCCGACGGCAGGGGCACGTCTTGCATCAGGGTCTCAGATGCTTGCGAAGCTTTCCTCGTTTTGGCCAGGGCTGGAAATGCAGATGCAGCAATTTCTGGTAGAAGCCATTAAAAAATTAATCTTTGGCTCGGGGAGAAGAGCTGAATCTTCGCCTCCTGAATGACAAATAGCTTTAGTGTGGTATCTGCTGTCGGAGGGCATCTCACTGAGACAAAATGGACTTAGGGAGCTGCAAATTTCACTGCCTTCCCAGGGCCATAACCGAAATAGATGGATATTTTTGCAGGAAGTCTCTAAAATCCTTTTTGGAGGATTGTATCGTGCCTTCTGCCTCGGAGAGGGAAAGCATCAGGTGTAGCAGCAACGTGTGTGAGATGTGGGATCGTTGTACCTTCTTTATATACTTACTGTTGAAAATTTCCCTACGGTGGAAGCCGACTTGCTCCCTTTCTTTGTGTCCCTGCCATTGCAGCATGCGAGAATAAGACGCAGATGATATCAGCCGTTCACATAATGGCTTTCTGTGTGCTCATCTGCTGGGTAGGTGTCATTCCTTGTTAGATCATGCCATTTCACTCGGCTCCGTTGCTTCCCTTCCTGCTGTTCTGCACCAGACAGTCATAAATATTCATGCAGGCTTCTTAACCATCCATTTAGGCTTGTATACCTAGCTCATGGCCTCCTCAAGTTTGTTAAATGCAGGTTTTTTGTGTGTTTTTTTTTTTTTTATACTGGAGTGCTGAACGCTGTCTAGTGAACTAAAAGGCTGATGTCACAGCTTCTCGGTGGTGGAGCTGCCGAGATAGCGAGGCTTTAAAATGGTTCGCTCGGTTCTTCCGTGACAAATACTCGACTGAAGGTCGAATGGCAAAATGAAAGCTGAAATTTCCTCGGCAGAAAGCCTTCTGGCCCTGCTGCCGCTCGCTTAATTGCAGCGGTAAGTATGACCCGTCTTCGGCCCTCAGCAGATCCTCAGCTGGAACAAAAGCTGTCTTTGCTTTGGGTAGAAACTCTCTAAGGATTCAGGTAATCTAATTCCCAATGAGAAAATAAGCAATGCTTGTTGCATCTTTATTTCATACTTCAGGGCTGTGCGTTGAGGAGGGAAGGGTCAGGTACTGTGCCGGCCATTTCACGGTTTGGTTCGCCAGATGCTGGATCTCTGAGTTCATCACCGTCGTGTGCAGGGCTCTTGGTTTTCTTACCTGGGGCAATCCTATTCCTGCTGATCCGTGGGGTGTTACAGCCTGTGTAAAAAGTGATTTTGGAAGAGGCTGAACCCCCCAGCACCTCACCTGGAAGGGAAGTGGAAGATGAGCAGTGCGTCTAAACCTGAGCCTGAGGAACGGGTGTTGATTTTACTTCAGGCTACAAATTTGGGATTTCAAGGTTAGCAAAAATGTCATAATTCTAAGTAATGTCCAGTACTATGGCCTGAGATTAAAAAAAAAAAAATTGTTGTGCTTGTGGGATTACCTCAGGCTTCTGGAAGTCTCTTTTTTACCTCAGGCTTCTGGAAGTCTCTTTTTTACCTCAGGCTTCTGGAAGTCGTTTTTCTTCCAGTTGATTAATTTCTGAAGTTTTTTTTTTTTTAAAATTCCCTGTGGTATAATAGTCTTTGAACAACTGTGGTAACGGCAATCCTATGTTACTTCATATCATTTTGTCAACTGGTGACTAACAGAAAATACAAAAATGCTTGGTGCTCCCTTTTCCGTACAGTTCCTTAAGGAGACTGCAGGACTGAATTTCAACTATGGGAATTCCTGGGGTCCCATCGGTGTTTAAAACTCCAAATAACACGTCCCATCAGTCTGGGGGGTGAGAGATGTCCCTGCTGCAGCCCACAGGCGGGTGAGAAAGGTGTGTAAGATGAGGAGAAAGGGAGCCCAGACCGGGAAGGGGATGTCCACAGAGACGAGGAAAGAAGAGGTGGTGGAGCTTAAAAAATCCCAACAGACCTCAAGCTAGTGAATTTTAACGTGTTTTACTAGTGGTTTAGTGCCTTGATCTGTCACTCTTTTGATTTGAGGAGGAAAAGGAAGAGAGGAGGTGTTGGAGCAGGGACATGGTGCTGGCAGCTTGAGATGGCTTCCCTCACCTTAGCTGTAAGAGGCTGCTCTGAGGAGGCAGTGTTTGGTGTGCAGTGGCCCTGAGAGAATCCCAGAGTCATTAGGGTTGGAAAAGCCCTCCAAAATCATCAGGTCTAACCACCCTACCACCAATGTTACCACCAAGCCCTGTCCCCAAGCACCACGTCCAACCTCTCCTTGAGCACCCCCAGGGACGGGGACTCCCCCACCTCCCTGGGCAACCCGTCCCAAGGCCTGACCGCTCTTGCTGAGCAGAAATGTCTCCTCATTGCCAACCTGAGCCTCCCCTGGCACAACTCGAGGCCGTTCCCTCTGCTCCTGTCCCTGGTTCCCTGTGAGCAGAGGCTCCAGGGCCTCGATGTCCTTCTGGGAGTGAGGGGCCCAAAGCTGAACCCAGCACTCGAGGGGCGGCCTCACCAGGGGTGCGAGCACCTCCCTGAGGGGACAGCTCTTCTTCAGGCGCCTCCTTCCTTTGAGCCTGGATCCCAAGGAACCCATTGCCATATACCTGCACCTTGTAGGTCTCACAGTGCTGATTCTGTGCTTTTTTGCAGGCTTGTAACCGCTGATTTTTGGTAAGCAGAGTGTGCATCCCTGGAATTCTCCAGCAGCACAACAGGGCGGGTCACAAGCCAGTGATTCTCCAGTTGGGAGCTGCTGGCAGTACCTGAGGCCAAAGGAATCGATCCAGTACTACGTCTAACAGTTTTCGATAGTGCTTTTAATTAAAAAAAAAAAAAAAAAAAGAAAAAAGGGCATTGTTGGGGTGGTGACCTGAAAAGAAATTAAGGCTTGGCAGTGATTCGTTGACCCAAAAAGGCCCCGTGCAGCTGTCTGACACTGTTATCGATCGCATCCCCCTTTCTAGAACTACTTTTCAAGGTAGGATGCCATAAAAGCTGCACACGTATTGCCAAAAAAAACCTTCTGGACTGGTAGCTGGGCTGTCTGTCCTCCTCCCCCTGCTCAATAACGTACAAACCACTGCCAGCAGCAGCCTTGTTGCTGCTTTTCCCCATTTGTGTTGTTCACCACCTGCTTTCTGCACCGCTGCACAGGGGTTTGTGGCATCCAGTCATGCGCTGCCTGCTCTGCTTTTAAATTACTTTTTGCATTTTAGAAGCATCCTCGCAATGGACCACAGGTTCTGCTGAACAGCCAGAGAGTACAAGTAAATAAATATCAGTGGTTTGCATCAGCAAGTTACCTGCAGATCCTTGCTGGCTCATAATACCTGTCTACAACAATCAAGTAGCCACTAATTTTGTCCCTCAAAGAGGCTACAGTTCGAGTGACAAAGCTGCCAGGAGAGCATTAATTAACTTTCTAATCAGAGGATGCCCGCTGCTCAGGGCTCTGCTGCATTTCGCTCTATCTGAAGTTGAGAGGTTCACTGTACGTATTTCAGTTTCCTTCACTGATCTGTGTGTGTGATCTGGGTGCAAGCTTCAGTTCATTATTCATTCAAGTGAATATCAAAACTATAATCAATTAACAAAAAGGTGAGTTGTCTCTGTTCTCTGGAGAAATGGAACAAATACGTTTTAAGTAGAAAATGATGGAACATATCTTAAATTACTAAAATTACTTAAAAACCACCCTGGTCTTTGTGTTTTGCATCTCATTTGTTTCGTTTTCTCTCTCTGGGTACTCTGAGTTAACTTCCTAAAGAAAATCTTAAACTCCTTAAAGATGCAAATCTGTTTAAAAGGACGAGAGTATAATTTATAAGTTAAAACTTAATTAGGCCGGGAATAAATGATCTTAGAAGAGGTTATTGGAAGCATTTTCTTTGTGCATAAAGAAGCTATTGCTGTGTTGGAATAACGCAAGGACCACTGAGGTAGTACGGAAGCGACTTGCACAATTTTTGGAGTGTTAAGAGCACAAAATATTCTTATTGCCTGGAATCAATGGGGCTGGGAGGGCATCCGAAGCTCTGGCCAGCTTTATCCTGGGTAGCCAAAACAAGCTTTGAAAATGTCTGATAAATGCACACACAGCATCATACGGCCTTTGCTCTTAAATAAAATAAAAGCTATGTGGCTTTATGGTTCTGCTAAAAATAACTGATTTTTTTTCTCCAGCCTCCATGTTTTCAGATGTAGCCAAAGCTACTTACTGAGGGGAGAGCTGTGGATGTTTTAGGGAGGTTTTCTGCTTTGCATGCTTTCTTCTGTTTTTTGTCCTGGATTTGTTTTGATTTATCGGACACTTAAGGATAGAAAATATTGGATTTGATGGTCCTTTGGCCTGACCTCGTCTGGCATCTCGCATCAGGAGAGAAACGGCAAAATAAAAGAGGTTTGACAGCGGAGCACAAGTGGAATCAATGGAGAATACTTCAGGGTAAACAGTTCTTTAATTACAGCCTAGAGGCAGCACGAGGAGGCGAGACTGCACCAGCTCCTGCTTGTAGCTCTGCTGTCTGCAGCTGGACCTGGTGCTGTCCCCGAGTTCCTCAGCCCTCTTTTGGGTGGACCTGATCTCTCCGAGAAGCTGCTGAAGCTGCAGTCTGGCTCTGGCGGTGTCTTTGGGATGATGAATGAGCTCAGTTTCTTGCGCTGGGCTGACCGGTTAAAATTTCCACAGCATGACAGTGAAAAGCAGAGGAGGATTTTTCTTAACGAAGCTGCTTTAATCACTTTAATACAGCGTTTCTGTTTTAAGAGCTCAGACTGACATATCTAAAAATACTCCTCTTGATTACTGGTTCGTACAGATCATTTTAAGTACGAGCATCCTTGTTTCAGGGCTTGGTCTTAAATAACAACCTAAAAATGGTTTTCAGGCATCCATAATACAGGATATTGTTCTCAGCAGTGCTTTTTTCGTCGCCATGCCTTGGGTTGTTTTTACCAGAGCTGGACTAGCACGTTCACAGATCTTCAGCATTCAATCCTTGAGTTCCAATGATTTTTAAGTATTGGGTCTCAGGCACCAACAGATCAGGTCTTGGAGCTGAGACTCCCACGAGGTGCTGCCCTGCCAGCTGCTTTGAGGGCGTTTTTACAGAAATACTTCCAGGGAAGACTTTGGGGGGGAGCTTTGAGAGAAAGCTGTGTCGCTGGGATTTGTCCTTTAACCAGATCTTACAGGAATCTTGCAGATTTGGGGATTATACTGTTACCATCTCTGTGATGAGAAGCTTTCTTCATCTTCCTCTGCCTCACTTATCCTCTTAGAAAGCTGGAGCTTTGTTAACTGGACCTGCCACTGAGAACTCAGAAAGGTTAAGTGCAGATTTTTGGCTTTATAGTGAAGAAGCTGGACGGATTGGTGATATTTTGGATTTTTTTTGCTTTACAGATGTTTCTTTTTATTGTCTGTGATTTGAAAGTGCTAAACAACAACTAGTAGGACTTCATATTAGTAGGAACTCAGACCTCAGTGTGACTTTTTTGGAAGAATCCTTGGACCAGACACGACTCCCCAACATAAGAGGCAAGCCCTAAAGCAGCAGTGCCACGATCCCAAGTTCTTTTTCCTTTGTAGGTCACTCCTGAGCGTCGCCTGAGCTCTTTGCACACCCCGCCTGGTGACAAACAACCTGGAAATGCCGCATTGGTGGCGTGCTGTCCCTAACCCTGTCCTTAACCTCCTTCCCTGGCTCCTGTAAGAGTCTCCTTGGGGACTCGTTACCTTAAAGCTTGCAGTGCTGCCAGCAGTAACCAACAGCAGGTACTCCACAGGCTCTGGCACTGAGGAATTGCCTCTACCCCCTGTTAATCAATGTCATTAGCAGTGCCTGGCGCTGGACGCACCAACCTCCAGCACAGGAGGCTCCAGCAGCAGCAGAACCAAATGAACGACCATCAGGAATCAGATGGACGACCTTGAAATCTCGCCGGGAACTGCTGGCAGATGAAAGTTGCTGGAGCTCTGAGATGAGCGCTATCGATCCCATCTCGCAGACGAATGCCCGGCCTGGAATAAGCGCCGGGCAGCGGCTCAGGGCTTCCAGACAAAGAGTATTGATCAGGTCGACTCAATTAGCTGCTGAAGGCTTTGCATTTGGGCCCCCGTCGTTAGCGGCAATTTCACGGATAGAAACTTCACAAGTTCCCATCTTTTAACTCAATTATGTCTCTCTTTGCTGTTAGCCAGCGCTGATTCAGTTGCTGGTTTAGAGGGATGCTCGTCTTTGCTTGTCTCTGTAACGAAAAAAGGATCCAGCTTCTCTTTTTAGGAGCTTCTTATTTTTCTGTAGCAGCATAAAAGCTTTCTTCCTGTCTCGTGGGATATTAAAACATTGCAGTTTATCAAAATTAAGGCAGATTAACGCTTCCGCTTATTGCCTTGTGCAGCAAAACACTTCTCTCCCCGGGAAGAAGCACCCCACAGGCTGTTTTTTGGGTCTAATTGTTCAGGGGATGGGTTAGGGAGGCAGCTGGTGAGAAAGCCCAGAGCAGGAGCCACCAGACATCCCTCAGACCAGATTTTTCTGGAGCTGGTGTAGCTGAGGAGAAACCTGCCAGCAAATCAGAGAACCTCAAGCTTAACCAGCTCGGAAAAGCTTCCAGGATTGATGTTCAGCATCGGGACAAACAAGGTTTTTTGGTTAATCACTAAGGTGCTCCTCTGCTCCCCATCGCCTTCTGGTCACTCTGTGTAATCCGTACAGGCTGAGATTTCTTGCCAAAAAAGCTCTTTCTCAGCTCCTGAACCAGAGTTTTTCCTCATTTTCCCCTAACAGAGCCTTAAGTGCCTCCAGCAGAAGCTCCCTCTGCTCCACCAGAGCCCTACACGAGGGAAAAAGTCCTTTCCCTCTCTCCTTCCCCACCTTTATCCCTCCAGGGATAACCTTAACACCTTTTCTTCCTTGTCCCAGCAGCATACCAGAAATATTTTGGCTTAAAGGCTGCTGCCTGCCACTGCGCCACTGACTAACGCTGCCCTGGACGTGTTTGCATCTTGAAATTTTTCCCTGCTCTGGGGGAGAAATGTCTTAGAGGTGAAACGCATTAAGAAACTCCATCCAAACGTTGGCTGAAGCAGGTACTGAAATGTGAACAAGCCAAGCTGCACCCCGTTTCCCTCCTCTGTTTGTGAAACGGGTGAAGGTAGGAGAAGAAGCTCAGGGAACTCGTAGACACCCTTTCTAGATTTTTTATTTTCTAGATTTTTTTTTTTTATTGTCTAGATTTTTATTTTCTAGATTTTTTTATTTTCTAGATTTTTTTATTTTCTAGATTTTTTTTTTTTTATTTTCTAGATTTTTTATTTTCTAGACCAGGCTCCCTTCAAGACGTCTCAGTGTGCGGTGGGAAGGCACACGATCTGCTGCAAGACTTCAAAATGAAAAAGTGATTTACCAAAGCAAATCCTTCCGTGGGTTTGATTGCAGATAATTCAATTTATCTGGCCGCCTCGGTGGCCAGGTGAGGAAGAGCCACCTTGTTTGGTGCTGCAAAGCCAGCGCTAGGATTTAGTAAGTGCTGCAGTGGGAAGGTGTGGGATTTCCTCATCCTTTTCCTTCCAGGTTCTTGTTCTTGCTGGGTTTGGGGTGAAACCTTGCAGCCCGTGGCTGTTTGTCCTGCAGCAGCTTGTGCTGTTGATCATCTCAGGGCAAATTTGAGCGCTGGGTTCAGGAATCCTGCCTGTCTGAGACACGTTCCTCCCAAAAACCCCATCGAAGGGCATTTGCTCTGTTTGCACGGGCAGCTTTTTAACGTTGTAGGAAACGTGGTTGTGCCTGTGGAGCTGAATAAGCTGCGAATTCCCAGAGGAATTCAAGTTCTGACTTGGGAGCCTTCTCTAAAAGGTTTTCTGCTGGCTTCCTGCTGGTTTAGCTCCCCTACAGCTGACGGAAGATTGCAGGTGGATTAAAATGCTGCTCAAGTGTGATAATTTCTGAAGGTTTTGCATGAGGATTTTTTAAAAAAACAACTTTGGCTTAAATTTGGCTTAAATGCTCTTACTCTTGATGGTCCCTGCCACCTTTCCCGAGAGCATACATCCCTGTAGGGGGACTGTACAAGACAACACAACCTTTAATCAGTATCTGTGACATTGGCTGGCCAGCACAACCCACCCAGCTCCCCCTGCTCCTCTTAAGTGGCTGGGAGCTGGCAAATCCCAGCTGCAAGGACGCCAGAAGACAATGGGAAGGATTTATGCTTGAGGAAATTCGTGTCCTAAATGATCTACCTGCAATTAAGGGGCTTTAAAGACATTACATTGAGGCAGCTTCGGGTGTTTGGTTCCTGAACATCTCTGGCTGAAGGTGGGACAGAGTAGGGAGATGTCTGTTGGGTGTGAGTGAGGCTTTCTCCCAGCTCAGCTGGGAGAAAAAGCGTGGAAAGTAACTGTTGTGATGGTGGTTTCTCCGAAATGAACCTCTGGTTACTTGTTTTTTAAGAAAAATGGGATTACGAGGGGGTCTGATAGCCGGCTGGAAGTGTTTTTAACTATATATATGTGTGTTTGATGTATATATCTGCATATATACATATATATATGCACGTACATACACATAAACACACAGCTGATGCAGATCCTGGTTATGAAATGAGAACTTGATGGTTCAACACACCTGAGATTTAACCTGGCCGAGCAGATTTGCAATTAGAGGAGCTGCAGCACCCCAAATGGCTGCACGGAGCAGGCTTCGCCTGGGTTTTTTTTGGCTGCTGGCTTCCTAAATCTGCAAACCTGGCCTGGCACCACGTGGATTTACCAGGCGCAGCCGTGGCTGGGGTGGATAATGGGGTTTTAACAGCAGATCAACCTGCTTGTGCAAAAAGGGAGTTGTGGACATCTTGTTAAAGGTAGGGTGAGGGTAAGGGAGCGGTGAGAATTGCAGGCGTCGGGGGCAGATGGGAAGGAAGCCTCGCAGGGTGTTGCAAGAGCCAACCCTTTCCAGAAAAATGTGCAAATTCATTAATTTGCATTGTAAAGCCAAATAACTACTCTTTTGTTTATGCAGATCTGCAGGACTCTGGGTAAAACTCAGCCCGAAACCATTTTAAAATCACTCGTTTAAAACTTTTGCTGAAATAGCTCCTTGAATCTGTGTTTTCTTTTTTTTTCTTGTAGTGGGGAAGACTTCCTTGATCACCAGGTTCATGTACGACAGCTTTGACAACACCTACCAGGTAAGTTAATCCGTATTATCCCCACCGTTTGCTGCCAGACCATCCCAGACCTAACGCCTCTGTGGGGAAAATGTAGCAGGTACCCGACTCTTCAAAAGAAGAGGCAGAAAGCTGAACTGCAAGAGCTGGTGCAGGGGGCCGAGCAGGGACTCGAGGAGCAGAGAGCGCTGGACTGTAGGGTTTGGTGTGTTTTAGGACACCATTTTATGCTATCTGCCAAAACAAAGACCTCAGACCTGGTTGTTTTGGGTTGTTTTGCACTCATTCCCTGCCCCCCTCCAATTCTGTGACTATTTACTATGCATATTTATTAATTAAACCAGGTTGGGGTTGCAAGGTTGGGGCTGGAGCAGTGGTTGTCCTCTTCCAGTCGGCCCTGCAGCCGCGTTGCTGGTTAAGGTTTGGTGACAAGTCCCTTCGAGCTGATGCCAGTTGGATTTTGAGGAGCAAGTTTTGGCACCCGCTCCCATATTTTATAGCTTGCCACCTTTCCAGGCTCATCCTAAAAGTACTTTAGTGTCATAAACGGAAGTGTTGAAGTATAGTTTCATAAACTAAAGTGGGTCTTCTCCAAGGGGAAGCTTGCTTCATGGCTTGATGGCACTTGGTGATGTTCCATAGTCGCTAAACCAAGAAAATCTGTTCCCTGACGGATGCGAAGGGTTTTTTAGGGAGGTGGGAGGAGAAGCTAATGGGGAAAAGACACAAAAAAAGCCGTGTCTCTTTTGTTACTTAGGGTCTTATCCGAGGATCTCTTGATTAAATCTCTTTACCCATTAATGATTTCCTTCCTGCCTCCTCAGTAATTCCTCACTGCTGCTGCTGGGCAAGTTGGGCAGAGCGAGCTGGAAGTTCTCATTTAATAACAGGAGAAGCAAAGCTGCTGTGGTGTAGGAGGGCAGGAATACACATCACTGCTCCCAAGGGAGCAAACATCCTTTCAAATTCTGCCCACTGTAATTACATGGACATGTGAATGCAGTTCTTTTATTTAATCTGTGTGTTTTTTTCTTATCCCCACAGTATTTTGCTTTCAGGTCTACTCCTTTTCTCTGCGGAGCTCGCGTCCTAGTTCTTTCTTGAAGAGGTTTGACCCTCTGTGCTGTGTGATAATATTGCAGTCTCCATGGGAAGCCGGTGTGACATAATAGACTAAATGATTGCAAAATGAGTGAGTGGGGCTTAAAACAGTGAGAAATCTTGAGGGTTTACCAAACGAGTGTGCTTATTTTGCGTGTTAACGTACTTGGGATGGTGTCATTCATCCAAAGACCTCTGTTCTACTCAAGTCATGACCAAGGCAGGGAAGTGTGTCCTCTTTTGATGTAGCTGGAAGAAGGAATGAGTCATGAGAATTGAAGCAATTCAGCCAACATCACGTCATGTTAGCATCAGCTCCGTGCCCAGGGCCTTGTAGAGACCTCTCAAAGCCAAGCACTCGGCTGATAACGTCTATCGAAAGCTGTCCGTGGGTAACTGCAGCTGCAGGTTAGCTGATGGCTGATTTGCTCTTTCTGGACATTTCTGATAAATTTTGAATGCCCGTTTTCCGAAAGCTGCCACAAGCTATCATTTGAACAAGGCTTTTTTGTGTTGGGCTGGCAAAAATAGAAAGCTGCCGTTTAATAAAATCTCTGCTGTACGTTGCTTTCCTTTTTGCTAGATAAAAGGAGTTCAGCTGTTGCCCAAATAGCTTATTAATGAGCTGTTTTCGTGAAAGCAGCGCTGGTGAATGAACCAAGAACTCGCTGTACTGTGTCGAGCCCAAACGCTGGGAATAAAACCCTGCCCATTTGGTGTTTTCTGTTTCACCAGGAGAGATTCTTCCCCGTGGACGTGCTGGGAGAGGTTTTCCTTGTTCTGTGGCGCCGTGTGCGGTGCATAATGAAAGCCCAGCGTTGGCAGACACGGTGACTCTGTGTTGTGCAAGAGGAAAATTAGAAACCACGCTTCCCTTTAGCTTCAGCCTCCTGGAGGAGAAGAGGGGAGGATGCTGCTGAGTTGGAGCCCTGGCCTGCCACTTGGCCTGGTTCTTGCTTTGCCTCAGGCTCCTCGCATAGTCTTGGGTTGTTCTGTGTCAGCAAGGATAGTTTATAAAGTGGTGTCCTTCTTAGCAGGGATGGGAGGACAGCTGGATTAAAAGCTGTTCTGATGCACGTTTGCACAAACCCATCCATAATGTGGCCCACCTGAGCATCTGTGCTGGGCCTGTAGCCTTTACATTTCCAGTTGGGCCTCGCAGCACCTCTCAGCCATGCAGAGAGCATTCCTAATTATTGTTCGTCCTGTGTACACAGCGTTAAACCCTCTTAATTAGGGTAGCTTCACTTCACAGAACCATTTGTGCCCGTGGTTTTGTGCCCGTGTCTTTTGTCCTGCCAGGAATAAGTCTTTTCCTCCCCTCGTACATTGCACAGCTCTTCCTTACAACCGATCTGTGAAGATTCCCCGAGCTTTTCTCCTCCTTTTTGTCAGGCCTGTGACAAAATGTCTGTTAGTAGCCTACCTATTTTAGTACAAGTCTGGGCTGGGGAGTGCCTGGATCCTCTCCTTGCCATCTGCTCCTGGTTCTTCTCCGCGTCCTTGTGCGCCGGTCCGAGCAGCACAGGTGGACAAATGCATCTGGCTCTCAGCTGTGGAATTCTTAAGTGCAATTATGAAATGTAATTTAATATTAATAAACCTCATGTCATTCTTAAAGGTGCTAGGGGCTTAGAAACAAGAGCTTTGTCACAGCCTGGAAGCGAGGGACCTGCCAGCCTGTTTTTCTCAGCACGATCAGCGCAAATATTTTCAGGATCCAAAGTGAGTTCTGAGCCTGGCCTTTCTGTCCCATCTCCCACGTTATGGGTGTTCACGTGCAGGAGTCTCGCTGCCCTGAGGGAGCTGTGCAGCACTCAGCATTTCCAGCAGGCTCACGGGGACTTGGTACGGCCGTGAGGAAGCTGCTGGGAACGAGGTAGGGGCTGAGGCAGGTTCAGATCCCGAGGTGTGAGATCCGAAGGGTTTTGTAGCTTTTTTTCTTTGTAGACAAATCAAGGAGCCACAAGGGAACACAGAAGGGTCTTCGAGGCAGTCTTAGAGGAGTACCCTTCACCCAAACCATACAACACAAAAGCAGAAGAGAGGCGTATTGCTCTGTTAGCCTTTTCAAGCTCCTCGTGGCCATCTTTCAGTGCCCTCTGTCTGAACTGGGAATGTCACAGCTCAGGATGACAGCTGAAAATCACTGGGTAGCCGTGTCGGGACCCTCCAGGTTTTGCTGTTCCTGCCTGGGTCTCTTCAAAACTGATCCTGATCCAGCCAGGAAAGTTTGGTGTCGGATGTGTAAGGCTTAGCTGCAAATGGAAATTCAGGTCTGTTTGAGGTCTGTTTGCTCTCAGGCTGGCTGGCTGGCTCTGTTCTTTATTCCTACCACCTAAAATACCTGTCAGAACACAGGGAATTAATTATATGTAATAATACAATAAATAATAATAATATATAATGATGGCATAATAGAAGTCTAACAATATAAAGCATAAACAGTAAAATAAACTCTCCTTTAGAAAATCCTGCTTCATCATGGGAGTGCAGGGAAGTAGCGTCAAGTCTCTTTGCCCTAGCTGACACTTGCCCTTTATCTTTTTTAATCAATTCTCTTGATTAAATAAATACTGATGTTGCTGAGGGTGCAGCTGCTTGAGGTGCCCGGTGTCCTGCTAAATCCTGGGCACCCCTTTAGCCTCAGCTCTGTTGTGTCCCTGATGCAAACGACCCCTTCGAGCTTGGATTTGCTCGATGCAGCCGTGAAATATGGGGAGAAGATGTTTAAAAAGCAGTTTTCAAAAGCACTTAGTTGTGCTTCCCTCTTTTCTTTCCCTTAAACACATTTGGATGTTCGACACGAAGCTCCCACTGGTGTCTAGCAGCTTGGATGCAGTCGTGCTGCAGTGAGCTTTAGGATTAGCTGAGCATTATTAATAAATTATTGGGGTGTGTGCTCTTGTGCTGCAGCAGGCGTGAAGCTGCCCACCTTAGCCTGAGGAAAAAGGCTTAAAGGGAAGGTACGTGGTTCAGCTGATGGACACTGAAATACTTTTACAAGAATCCTTGCTGATCCCCACATGATTGTGAGGATTAAATTGCCAGTAAGAAGAAGTTGAGGTTAAGCTGAGCAACTTTTGTGTTTTAAGATAATGTACCTGTTATGGATATTAGGGAAACTCCTAAATGAATCCTGAAAGTAAGAAAACACTTTTTTTTTTTCTTGCAGATCCACCACAGTTGTAGCAGAAATGCTCACTCCCCTGCAAACTGCTGCAGTCATTCCGGTGCTTCATTTGAAGTTCTTTTTTTTTCTTTCCCTCCAGGCAACAATTGGCATCGACTTCTTATCGAAAACCATGTATTTGGAGGATCGAACAGTGAGTAAGATTTTCGTTGGCACTTCTCTGTGTACAGTAGGAGCGAGGATCAGCATCTGCTGTGACGGTGCAGCGCGCGGTTCTGGGATCGCTTGGAAGGACAAGCTGAGCCTTCACCTACCAGCTGCTTCCAGACTGACAGAACTGTGCAGACAGCTCCCTTCTCTCCTTGGGGAAGGGGGAAATCGCTTCACGCTTAACCCCTTCAGCTTTTGAAGGATACAGTACAGTTTTGCCAAATGTTGCTGGTTTGTAGCCAGCTCATTAGTTCTTAATTTGACTTATTTAAATAGAAAAAGGTTGCCTTCAGTAGTAACCCACAAATTACTCCTGTTACTTAGCTTGGTGCAGCTCTAGTTCCTGAAATGAATGAAATCACTGCTCTCTGGAAGAGAGTCTGTGGTTTAAAATTAGCTCAGATCCTTCATTAAGAAGTTCCCTTCATTAAGGAGTTCAGTTCAGCCACTGAGCTGTTCGCAGAAGCAAGCTGAGCAGTGCTGCATAAGCTTACGGTTCTGTATGAGCCCACAATGAATGCGATTGCATTAAAAGTGCGTCAGTGCTGAGAGCTGGTCTTCCCACAGCAAAACAACTCCTGCACATCCTTCCATACACGTTGCTTTTAGGATATCTTGCCTTTTTCTTTCAGAACCTTGATGGTAAGAGACGTTAAACCTCATCTGTGTGCATGGTAATTTAAAATGTGGCTAGGGCTTAAGCACAGAGCGTAACTAGCATTTTATCCTCCCTGAAAAATTCACGTTAGTAGCTTCTCCTGTGCTCTGACAGCAGCTGAAGGTTTTTTCCTTTAGAAGTGTGGTGTGGGGCCTGATTCTTCCACCAGCAACTGGGCTGTTGGAGAGTTACGCGCTCGAGTCCCGAGGGAGGATAGCAGCAGAGCATGAAAACCTTGTGTAGGCAGAACTGCAGGTGAATATTTGCCTTAGTTACCTCGTTGCTCCTTTCCCTTTGAAAGCTGAGCAATCCTCTCTCTCCCCTTCTGGAAGGGAAACTTTTTTGAAGAGATAAGGCAGCAGAAAGGGCAGCTGGGTGCACACACGCCAGTTTGGCTACTACAAGTGCTTGGGAGAGATCGCTGTAAAGGAGGAGACAGTTGGCAGCTGCTCCCAGCCCCCAGTCATCTCCTGCATGAGTTTATATTTTCCTTTGGCTTTTTCAAAAAGTGCGATTTATTTACTCTTTTTATTTTTAGTGGCAGTTTGGCTTTTTTAATTTTCTCCCACCCACAGATCAGGTTGCAGCTGTGGGATACTGCGGGTCAGGAACGTTTCCGTAGCCTCATTCCCAGTTACATCCGTGACTCTGCTGCTGCTGTAGTAGTTTACGATATCACAAGTAGGTATATTGCACTGGGTTTGACCTTTTTTCTTATTTTTCTTGCTTGTTTGACTGATTTTGTTAGGTACGGTTGCAATTATGGGACACAGCAGGTCAAGAACGGTTCAGGAGCTTGATTCCTAGCTACATTCGTGACTCCACTGTTGCAGTTGTTGTTTATGATATCACAAGTGAGTGGGGGGAATTCTGCATTTCTAATACTCTGCCCTTTCCATCCTTTAGCCTAGCTTTGCATGTCCTATCACAGCCATGTGCTTGTTCTTCATTCTGGCATGAAAAAGAAAACCTTTTCTTTTACCGTAGTTCAGTTTTAAGCTAGCCACCCTCTTGTAATGTATGAACTGTCTCACGAACGCCCTCGTTTCGTAACCCTTTCCTATCACATCCTCCTGAAGCCTTGAGTCCTGGCTGGTCTTGTTGCACTTTTTTTACCCCATTTCATCAGCTTTTCGATCACGGTATGACCTATGATTTTTGGTCTCAAACACCTGACTCATGTTCGTCGAGGTCTGAATTCTCCATTTAGACTTTGCACTGGTAGCCTGAGCTTGCTTCACTCCATCTGCCCCCCCCCTCCCCACGAGGTTTGGGCATGGGCTGGGGGGAAGGTGCATTAACATCACATTTTCATCGAATCAATCATCCACGTTTTGCAGTATGTGCGACTTAACCCCTAAGCCCTTGCCCTTTAACAACTGCTCTTCCATTTCTTACTAAGGTATGTACATTTTTGTGAACTAAAATATTAGCGCTTTCTTCAACTCTTCTCCTTCTGTCCCTCCCCTCAGTCCAGAGCCCCCTGATTTAGTAGGTTGCAGTGTTTTCGAAGAGCAGAAATTTGGTTTAGAGGAATTAAACCTCTAGACATTTTCAGTTCCAAACCAGAACTGACGGAGAGCAGTGGCCTAGATCTATACAAATGCAGAAGAGCTTGTCCTTTGACTTATAAATATTAGAAGATTATAGCAGGAATGAGGGCTTTACCTATAAAATCTTTAATTGTTAAAAATAGCGCTTTCACTTGAGCTAAAATTGCAAGTTAGCTGTGAACCTTGAATTTTTTTCTTACCGACCTAGCAAATTCAATATTACCGAGTAGTAAAGAGACAAATGAAGACACTGGCAAATGATCAAGCCTCGCCTGTCTGGCATGCAATATATTACTATGCAGTAGAAGCCATTAAAAAAAATCAATAACTGTCGAGAGCTGCTGCAGAGCCCCCATTTTCTAAGTGCTGAGAGCTACGCAGGCAACTCGGATGCTCTCGCGTGGCTAACTGGCAAATGCTGGGCTCTGTGGCAGTTTTCCTTATGGGAAAAGGGAACATTTTTACAAGCATTCTGTCTCCTTAGAGCAGGGTGGCTTCCTAAAATTCTCTTCCCTCTTTTAAGGACGTCTCATTAAGAAAAAGTTATTATGGATACGTTAAATTTGTCTTTCTTGTTCCATGCAAATGATCAGGAACTATTTGGAACTCATTTTTCAGCAGTGCAGGAGTTGCTAGAAGGGTTTTATAACCCTGATAATTCCTAGGGAGAACCCTAAACCTAGCCAGTGAGAAATGATTAAGCTGTACAAACGCATAGCTGATATTCAACAGCTTTGAGAAGCAATGAAACTAAGAACCTCTTGCTGTAGGCGCCAAAGTCATGAGCAGTTGAGGATGAGGGGCGCCATCCTGTCGATCTCTATACAAAAATCGACACAAAATTCTTGTTCAGCTAAACGAAATGGGAACTGGTCTAAAAGAGCAGTAAGACTTCTCGTTTTAGATGCTGTCAAGACCAAGTTAGGGCTAACTCTGTTCATTAGGGGTGAATTCCAAGCCAGGGAGTGAAGTTAGCCCATCTGAAGTCACTGCCAAAGCTTTCCTACACGTCAGCGTGGGGCACGTAGGGTCTCGCTTGCTGGTTCTTCATCACCTTATTGTGCCAATTCCAGAGAAAACGAAGCTTCTGTACGAGACTCTGAGATGTGTTAGCAGCGAAACGTGAAGAATACCTGCAGTGATAATCCTCTCCACTGTTCTCTGTTAGATGTAAACTCGTTCCAGCAAACAACAAAATGGATCGATGATGTCAGAACGGAAAGGGGCAGCGATGTCATCATCATGCTGGTGGGAAATAAAACAGATCTAGCAGATAAGAGGTACGGAGGAAGAACTCCTCTTTTGAATGCTTTTCTTAGCCTGATGTTATTTTCTCCAAGATGATTATTTTAAAAGGAACGCTTCTATTTTCTTCCCAAATGCTCACGTTTGTTTTAACTGGAGGTGGCTGTGACTAGATAAGCCCAGATCTTTAAACTCCTCTCTTTTGGGCAAGCCCAAATTCGCAGCACAGCGCTATGAATGAGTGAGAAACTGTGACCCACTTGTTCGGGTGTCAGGAGAGAACAGAACGTTAAAAGCAACCTGCATCAGTGAATGAATGAGGTTACAAATACTCAGACTTAATAAATTTGCTCTGATACAAGTGATAGGTGCAAGTAATCCTCCCATTTAAATGTATATAAGGTGTTTTCCTAAGCTGGCAGACTTAAATACTTTTATTAGAAGATAAGCATCCTCAGCTTTAGCTGTGTACTCTGTTTATTTTTATTTTTATATTAAAATTATTTTTATTTAAAAACTGTTCTCTCTCTCTCACTCTCACACACGCACAGATGCCTCATGATTTTTGTTTGGAAGCTCTTGAGACAAAGTTTTCTCCAGATTTAGCGGACTGCTTAATGGGTGGGACACCCAGGTGGGGGGAAAACAGCAAAAGTGATTTGATATGAGATGGTTGTGCTTGGTCCTTCCTTAAAATAGTTCTGTTTTCTGCAATTTGATGATAGTTATTGGGTATCCAAGTCTTCCAGTTGCTGCTTTTTCAAGCATAAAAGCACAGCTTCCTGGGCAGGGACTTGAAGGAGTCTCGTTTTCCCTTTCAGCTGCTTTACTCTGGGAGCCAGGTGTGCTGCTGAAGTCCATCTAATAGGATGAAATGGTTATCCTAGTGCAGAGCTATGCTCAAAATGTGGCATCTGTGTGCAGGGAAATGCTTTGAGAACTGTAATGTAGGAGCTATCTCCTTGGGTTAAAGACAACAACCTTAATTCTCGAGGTGGCCGTCTGTTTTTTTCTGATTCTGTGTTATCTTCCCCAGACAAGTGTCCATCGAGGAAGGAGAAAGAAAAGCCAAAGAGCTGAATGTAATGTTCATCGAAACTAGTGCAAAAGCAGGATACAACGTAAAACAGGTGAGTAACGTGGTGCCTGCATCCAGCATCAGACATCTTCTGTTAGTGCACCAGTGTGGAAATGAGATCTGCTCCTAGGCATCGGGACGTCTTTGCGTAGGGTGTTAGAGGGATGTTTGGAGTTTGTACACAAAAGGCAGGATCTTGGAGTTAAATTGTTGGCTGAAGGATCCCTGACCTTGCAGAAGATGACATGGAACCTCTTTCCTCTTAGAAAAAAGGATTTAGGAAGAAGCTTTATGGGCACAGAATCACGCCTTCCCAAATTCTTGTTGATGCAGCCCCTAATGGTGTCTAGATCGAACAGATTAAGGCACCAACCAAAGCCTGTTCAGTGAATGAATGTGGACAAACCGATGTAGGAGGAGTATGATGGATTAAAATGCTTCTACTGGATACTGAGACAGTGTAAACTGGTGTTCCTGCTCTGCTGGAAGGCACTGAAGGCTCGAGCAAATGTTCTTGGACGGCTTAAGCTGTTTATTTTCGTTAGCTGATGAGCTGCTTTTGAATTAGGGAAAGCAGTGAGATGTCTCGTGAGCTGATGCAACAGCAGTGCAACTCGGGTTTGTGCTGCGAGACGAGCCGCAGCTCTTCAGGCTTCATCCAGCAGGTCAGAATTTAATCAGTTGCCTTAACGAAGATAAAGCGCTCGGCAATCTGTGAGCTGGTAAGAGCAGTAAACGCTACACAACTGATCTGGTGTTTACATGACAGAATTGTTGTTTGGGCTTGTTAGTTATGTCAGCAAATATGCTTACTGGGGCTTCCTGAATACGCAGCCAGAGCTGTACATCCCTCCCGGCTCAGCGGGGTGCTGCTTTTTCATTGATCTGGCAATTTCTCCTCTGGAGCCATGACCACTAAAGCGTTTGGCAGGCAGTGTTATGGCAGGAGGAAATAACCACTGCAAGCTGCAGAAGGCTTTCGTCCTTGGGTATCTCCACAGAGCGAGCACGTGCATGCGTGTGTGCATAGATTTTTAGGTAAAAAATATAAATATATATCTTTTAGAATCATAGGGTCAGGTTGGAAGGGGGCCTTAGTGTATATATGCAGCTACTCAAGTAGCTCGTGTACAGGATTTTGTAAGGAGCTGCTAAAACAGGTTTATAAATCACTTTGAGTATATGTTACAGATGGGACTAAAGGGTCTGTTATTAAAACGTCCCTTGACCTTGTGTCTTAGTAGCAAAATGATTCCCCACATAATGGAATAATTAGAAGTGTTAACTCGGCGCTGCCTTTCCGTGCATTAGCGAGCGTCAAAAGCATTCGGTTCCGGGGGTCCACCAATTACCATGCCACAACACAAAGGCTGCCTTGTAATTAAGGCTTCGGTTTCCTGCTGCAACCCTTGGTGTTTGCTCGGAGCAGTTGGGAGCAGTTGCACTGAGAGGAATGATGCTGCTCTGCTCCTTTTTTTTCTTGAGGGAGCTGCCCTGCACCTGCCACGTTCCCAGAAGCGTGTCCAAGCCTGGAAAAGGTAGCTTGGGGCTTTTGGGGGCTGGTTGATGCTGGTTGGGTTGGGAACCTGATGATTTGAGACGTGAGGAGGAAAATCTAGTACGCCTGTAGTCCAACTTAGCACAAAATACTGTAATTTAATAAAAACTGTGCTTTGTAAAGCCTCCCCTGCCTTGTTTGAGGATGGTAGTTGCATTTAATACATTACGAAGGAGCCAGCTTCACCTCCTTGGGTTTTGTGCTGAAGCCATTTAGGGATTGTGCTAATGAGCTTGTCAGAACATAAAGCCATTTCGGTAGCTGGGGCCTCACTCGCACTCTCTCCAGAGAAAATTCGTCGTTGTGTAACGGAGGTCTAGACAAATTATGCCTCTGATTTTAATTGCCGGGTTACATGCTGTAAGGCTTCTTCTGTAGGAAAATAGGCTTGGTAATTCAGCTCCAGCAAAAAAAAAAAAAGGTGTTGGTGAGTAACCTGGGGGTGAGTTCCCTCTGTTAAATCGCAAATTGGGTGTGCAGAGATGCAGTTCTTGTTCTTCACTAACATCCAACAGCGTTACCCAAAAAAACTCGGGGCTGCTACATATCACTGCATCACAATCCATAGCGTGAAGGCTTGTCAGAATCGGACAGGAGACAGATTTTCAGTGACTTTATTCCCTGCAAGATATCAAAACAAAAGATGGGAGGACTTATTGAAAAAGAACGACGAGTGGATTTTCCTTCTAAATTTCAGTGGCCATATTGCAGGCATAGACTATGATTTTTAGGAACCTCAGAGCTATTTTATCCTGTAGAATCTTTGAAACTTTCATTTTTATTAGTTTACTAGGCAGTTATTGAAACAATTCTCAATGGATAAGGCTTAATGCCTCTAGTAATCTAGTCCCTTATTTTCTTTGCAGCTTCTCTGTTGAATAGTGTGAAATTATTTTACTAACTTGCCAACCAATTCTTCCCCAATGAAACAGGAAAGTGTGGGGACAGCTGCAGAATGGGTACTTTTCCCATAACCTGTACAAAATCTTCCATTAATAAGCTGAGTGCAGGTTTGGCTTTCCCATAACGTGATAACATCGTTCCATAATGCATTCTGATTTACTGTCCAAGTTCCCTTTCATATGGGATTTTTAATTCCTATCAAATTATTTTGGAAGGGCTCCACATTTAATGAGACATACTGATGTACAAATTACGATCGCTTCGTGCTGGGTATCAAATATTCATATGAAGGTGGATCTTGGGCCAGTGACAAGCCATCGCTTTGTCCACTAGGTTATGGGTTAGGATTCAGCGATTTCCGTGCAGCTTTCATCCTAGGCATGACTGAGATATGAACTGTTTTTTTCCCTTCCATGCAAAGCTCTTGTCTGTCAGTATTGAAACTTCTCAGGCTGCTGAGTGAAGCACTGACAACCCACCAGGACAGCCCAGAAAACTCAATAAAACGCTGATGTCTCCCAGCACAACGTCTGTCTCCTGGCCCTAAATGCTCGGCCCTCTTTTAAAGGTAGCAAATGGCACAGTGAGAGTTCATGCAGGAGGTTTGGGATGGAGTTGGATCCCCAGTCCCCCGCTCTTTGTTTCTTTGAATCTTTATCCCTTTCACATTAAGCTTTAGGTTTCTCTGCAGTGCTGGATGTGTACACCTTGATGTTACCAGCTCCAGATTCGTCTCATTTCACTCGTGTGTGCCCCTTGGATGCCCCCCCACAGCCTCCTCACTTCCCATCCTCCAGCACGTAGCTCCCTGTGAGTTCCAGTGTCACTCGTGTGCCTGAGTCCTGAAGAAATCACTTGCAGCCCTTCTTCCTTCTCTGCCCAGCGCTGCCTGCACGGTTTCCACATCAGCGTTTGCCCCACTGAGGACACAGAAGAAACTTAATTCCTTGTCCTGCTTGGGGAAAATAACGGCCATGATTTTTTTTTTCACCTCCTTGGCTGTGGCACTGGTTTGCTGGCCTTCGTTCAGTACTTTTGACGTTGGGTGCTGCTTCTGGCTTCTCCTTCATCCTTTTCTGCAGGAAAACAGCGCTGAGGAGAGGGAAGGGTGCTGTCCCGCAGCTCTGAGCTCGCTGTAGGCATCCCACAAATCCAGGATGGTTTTATTGCCTGGTTCTAGAAGGTGGGTTGCACCAACACACGTTTCAGTGCCAGGATCTTCCAGCAACAGAGAACGTGCTGCCCTCCTGTACTGCTGGACCTCTGAATGTACAGGGACACCGAGCTGCTGGACGCTTCCTGCTCCTTCTGGCTGCAGGGAAGGGGTGTCAAAGGAAAAATCAGAGTGAAAACGGTGATACTATTGTCCTGGGGTTAAATAGATGCAATAGAGAGGAAGAAAATTGCCTTTTGGATCCTCTGGGTTTCAGCTGAGAGTGATCCAGGAGAGCCTTAAGGCTGAGGGGAAAAATAGATCGCTTGCTTTGGTTCATGCAGGGAGTTGCTCCCCGGCTCATTTTATTTGTCAGCCCTGAGTAAGCTTTAAAAGACGCTGAGATTCGTGCTGTATTTCGGGGAATCTTCCCGTTACTTAGTCTGGGGACTTCGTGCCCAGAATCTGTCAGGGTTGGTTTTGCTCTCTTGTGGACAGAGAGGGGAGGGAGAGCCCTGGAGGCCTCCTTCCAGCGGGACCTGGCACACTTCACGCTTCTTCTCAAACAGCCCCGGGCTGGATTTGGGTTTTGGCAGGAGAACTTTCTCACGGCTGAAGGACCGTGGCCCCACGAGTAACCCTTTTTTTTTTTTCACCGAGCTGCCTGCATCCAGCAGCTCGGCTCTTTTTCCCCCGCCCTTTGATTTTTGTCTGCTTGATGGGCACGAATTACTCGGCGTTGCAGAGCTCTGCTTGGAGAATGAGAATTAGGGAAGTGTTTCGCTCGCTTGGCTCTGGGGAATAGGATTCGTGTGGCTCTCAGACCTTCAGACAGCTGCATTTAACTCCTGCTGTGGAAAAAAGCCCCGAATCCTCACCAAAACGTGCGTTTTGTGTGTACACACACATGCACAAATATATAAGCATGTGCACACCACGTTCTATCTGTGTATGGACCTGCCACTGCCTGTGACATTTTCCAGGGAGATAAGGGAGCTGGTGCGGGTCCTGAAGGTGCTGCGGAGCAGTAGGGTCCCTAAATAGAAGGCAGCCTTCTGCCCATCCTAAAGTTCCCCTAATTGGATTTGTTCGCATATGCCGTGGCTGATAAGCAGAAGGTTAATAAGCAAGAAAGTTGATTCCCTTTGTTGCCAAATTCCTCTTTTTAGTCGAGTAATTTAGGGGAGAAGTGCAGCTAAAGGCGTCGGTTTTATCCCTGGCCTTAATGTTAAAAAAAAGGATTATTTTATTTTAAACAGCCTTTCTGTCAGCAGTTTTGTCGAAATGCAGTAATTCCGCTTGGTTCCCAGCATCTCAGGGCTTTTTTTTTTTAAAGCATCCTCCCCTTCCCTTCCATAAACTGCCTCCCTGCTTTGCAGCCTTCGGTGCTGTGCGTTGTAAAAGGGGGGCATAAAGGGTGATGTCCCCATTTAAAACGTGATCAAAACTATTTTCTGCAGTGCTGTTTCCACCTGGGATCTCCAAGCAGAAGAGATGTGAGATGTTTTTCCTTCTGTCAGAGCAGAGATGTTGAGTGAGCATCCTCATTTCGGCACAGGACTCTGCCAAACCTCCATACCCATCTTTAAAACTGATGGGGGGCCTCACAAAGTCCATAAAAATGAACTTGAGATCACCAAATATCGAATATTTGGGGAGTAGAAGTCATTTTAGGGACAGAGCTCAGTAAAGGAGGAGGGTCAGAGCCTTCTGTACCCACACGTGGTGGAGTTGGGAGCTTTATTGAAGATTGGGAGATTTATTGAAGACAGTTCAGCAGCTGGAATTTAGACACATCTGCATTATTTTCTCACTGAATTCGCTTAAATTCTTCATTGAGGCTGGGATGGGAACGCTGAACTTTGAAATCATTTGAAATTTGAGCTGGAATCAGCAAAATAAATCAAGTGTTGGCTCCGCCAGACCCATAATCTAGGCTCGGTCTCCATTTCGGTGCGTTGCCGCTGGTGGAAAAAGGAGTGAGGATGCTGGAAATGTTTTCCAAAGCAGTTTTGAGGGAGATGATGGGAATCGCAAGGTGTTTTGCCTCTTCCTACCTGCCAGCTTTGTCCTCTGCTCACGTAGGAACCTCTTCAATCGGTGGCGAGGAGCGGTGACAGCACAGGTCAGACCCCGATGAGGTTTGTGCAGTCCCCATCCGTTGAACGTGGCAGCTGGAGGAGGACAGTCCCCACCTCCACTGTTCCTGGGCAGAAAAAAAGGAAATTTGGGGCTCAGGAAATCCACGTGACCTTCCATTTATTGGGCAAACCTCGTGCAGAAGGCTGGATAAATGCCTCCCGAGAGAATCCCGAGGTTGGAGCCTCGCTCCACAAGAAGGGAAGGGGCGAAGTAAGGAAATGAGGAGAGGGAATTGGTTCTTCCCAGCCTGCTTTTCATTTCAGCATCCTTCCAGCTGAATAAATGCGTGAAGAGCTTGGAGCTAGGCTTTTCTGAGGAACTGGGGACCGTGCTCAAGTGGTGGATGAGTGCCTGACTCCTGTGGGGTTGCAGGAGCCCCTGACACCTGGTTTTGTCCTGTTTTATACCCACGTGGGGGCTGGACACACGATAACGATGCAAAGGATACCAAAAGCTGAGGGTGCTAGGAAAGGATTGGAGAAATTCCTGGAAAAATAGATGTTTTTTCTGACTTTTGGGTGCCTGAGCCACACGTACACGGAGCCTGGAGGGTGATGTTTGGGGGTTGTCATCGCTTGTGTGCCCTACTCTGATGTTTTTGTAGGTGTCAGCGTGGCCACTGCTGCTGGCAGAGTGGGCAAGGCATGCACTGCCTGGGTAAATCATGCCCCGTGGGGGTCCGAAGGCTGAGTATGGGCAAGTTTTAGGGTCTGGGTAATAAACCTGTGCCAGAAATCAGGGTTCCAAGCAGCCGAAACGCAGAGGTGCCGGGAGGTTTGGTGCTTGCAGCCTGCAACATTTCATCTCCAGTAACAAAACCCTGCTCTGCCGTTCACGAGGAATAAAGGTTATGTTTGGTGCCAGGCTTTGTGGTGCTGGCAGCACGGAAGGATGTATCAGCTCTTTGTTTGAGCTGGATCAAGCAGGGTGCACTCCTTAAAGTCCGATTGTTTTGATCTGTTCCCTGTCTGTTTTTTTTTTTTTTTTGCAGCTTTTCCGACGCGTGGCAGCTGCCCTGCCTGGCATGGAAAGCACACAAGACAAAAGTAGAGAAGACAGTATCCTTTACCTGCCCTTAACAGGGGTGAAAGCCTCAGTCAGCTGACGGACATCCCAAAAAAGAGGGGCACCAAGGCAAATAGCCCCCGAGCTTCGAGTGAGGCTCGGTGAGGTGGAAGGCTGGGGCGACAGGTAAGGGTTGGAGGCTGCTGCGGTGAAGCAAAGGAAGCAGGGATGGTGGAAAGCAGTGTGAAAACCAGGACGGCTGGATAAAGCTGAAGGGAGGAGGACGGGAAGGTGCAGAGGGGTGCAGCCAAAAAGGATTATTTGTGTGGTTTTGGGACAGGCTGGATGTGGAGGGGCTGCTACAAAGAGGCTCGCGGAGATGGGGTGGCTGTGGTTGCTCGGTGGAGCTCTGAAGGTGAAATTTCTGCTCATCGAGCTTCTTCCCACATTCTGCTCTGCTGGGCTACAAATTTCTGCTCTTTTTGGTGAAAAGAGGTGACGGAGGAGCCAGAGATGGGCTCCTGCAGCAGGGGGGGGAGGTGAAAGGGACAAAGTGGGTGAAATCACGGCGGGTGCTGCCGGGTGGAAGCGAAGGGGTTGAATTAAACCTTGTAGGAGTTGGTGAGGGGCCAGAAGTGAGCTGGAGATGAACGGCCTCGGTGTTTTTAAGGTTGATTTACAGCAAGGATCGATCGTATCGCTGGGAAGCGGAGGAGGGATCTGTCAGAGAGGACAAACTCAGGGCTGGAACTCCATCATCCTACAGCAGGGAGGCCGTGAACCAAGGCAGCTGCCAAGGCGCAAGCTCTGCGTGGCGTGGCTCAAAACTATTTCCTCAGGCAGGTCACCAAAAGGTTAACGAGCAGCCACCTTCGTTAAGGAGGGGATGAGGGCAGGCTGCAGCATTGCTCTGTTGGGGTTTGATCACCAGGCCCTAAACGGGAGGCTCAGCAGGGCGCTTTGAATTCAGCGTCCTGCAGGCTGCAGATAGCAAAAGCTCAACGAGATCGTCTCCCAGACAGCTGCGTTGGGATTAAGGGGGGATTTTCCGCAGGGTTTTTTCACAGAGCTGAAGGATTTCGAGCTGCCCGTGCTCTGAGGGAGCTGCCAGGGCTCGTTTTGAGCATCTCCAGCTCTCAGGTTTAAAGCAGCCACGCAAACAGGGCGAATATTTGGACTGAATCCTTGCCCTCCCCTTTCCCTTGCCATGTTTTTCTCCTAACCTCTGCAAAGAGCAACTGCAATCCCCCAAAAGAGAGGAGCTGGAGGAGCCGGCTGCGTTTGCTGATAAGAGGAACGCTCGAGACTCGTGCTGGATGCCCGCAGGTCGATGGGGTTGGGATTGAGCCCCCTTGAGGGCTCCCCGGGTGAAAAAGCTGCTGGAAACGCTGCGAGGGCAGGCTCGTGGTGACCTTGTGTGTTCCCCCCTTCAGCTTACACCAGGCTGGCCCTCCTGCTGGGTGCAGACAGCCCTGAGAAGGGATTATTTGCCCAGCTGGGGCGAAATGTAGGGGAGCAGGAGTTTAAGAGGTGAGCTTCCTCCAAAAAAAAGGACCCCGGGGGCTTTCCGGGATGGGATCTGACCCTGCTGTGTCCCTAAACATCTCATGGGAACGGTGCCGGGACAAGAGGGGCTGCTGAGATACCTGCGGCGTGGCTTTTGGTTGAAAGTGGTCTTTTTGAGAGCACAAAGAAGCGTTTTTGTGGGAAACGGGGGGTGCTGAGCCGAAAATCCCAGTAAAAAAAAAAAAAAAAAACCCCAGGTAGGGAGACCGAGCTGAATTCTGTTTGCCTTAACTTAACGTCTTCCAGTGATTGACATCAAACTGGAAAAGCCTCAAGAGCAGCCTGTCAGTGAAGGAGGCTGCTCCTGCTAATACCACGTGGCTTCTCCCCTTTCTCCAGAACATCACAGCTTCCCCTCCCTTTACTCTTCATTGACTGCAGTGTGAATATTGGCTTGAACCTTCCCCTTTCAGTAATAACGTATTGCAGTTCATCATCGCTGGCTGTCTCGTGGAGATGATCTATTAGCTTCACAAGCACACACACACACCCACACACACCAAGAAAATGTCAGTGTCTTCATTTATTTATAAGAAAAAAAAAAAAAAAAGCCAAAATATTCCAGCGTATTCTAGTTATAACTTGAAAAAAAAAAAAAAGAAAAAAAACGAAAAAAAAAAAAACAAGAATAGGTACAATTTCTTAATATTTGTTCCTTTTTTTAATATGTTAACGAGATTGCACTTTGAAACGGTGGGAACCCAGTAAGTTTTGAATTGGGCTTAGACGAGCAGTAGGTGCAGAAGAAACGCTTGCAAACCTCCAACACCCGGCGAGGGCCAGGCAGCAGGCGGAGGGTGAAACAAATGCTGGCCTTAACCCATAATAAAAGACAACGACAACTAAAAACAAGCTCTTAATCCTTCGAGCAGAGGTAGTCCGAGGGATTTCCAAAACCCTGGAGCTTTTTTTTTGGGGGGTTGAGAGCAGGACAGGCTGCCGGGAGCTTTTAGTTCTGGGCGAGGCAAGGCGAGCGCGGTGGCGAGGTGGCATCCCGCAGGGGGTGGCCGGCTTGCGAAGGGGTTTTTTTTTTTTGGTGGGGGGGAAAGGTGGAAAGCGAAACACTTGCAGGAAACAAAAGAAAAGAGGCTTGGAGTGCAAGATGAGTTGTTTTTTTTAAAGAGCATTTTTTCCTTTTAGGTAGAACCACCAACCAAATGGTGACTGCCCGCCAGGTGGGAACGGAGCGGGGCAGCCGCGGCGGGGGAGAAGGCGTTTGCTGCTTTTTGAGTTTTCTTTTTTCAAAATAAGGGGAAAAACCTTACCAGGACTGGGGGGCCGCCACCGAGCCCTGCCTGGGGCCCTTTTCTTTTGGCAGAGGGACGCGGAGCGGCGCCAGGCCAGGCGGGGACGGGGAGAGAGGGGCGGCAAAAGGGGGCTCGCGCCCGCGCCTCCGCGGCGAGGGGCGGCTGGGGAGGGGGCGGCTGCTTGGGCCACGCAGAAACGTAGCTGGAAGAGCGTAGAGGGAAAGGAAGGGAGTTGTAGGATGGAAACCAACTTACGATTATGCAGATTAATGCCTTGATTTTTTTTTTTTTTTAGCTTTTTTTTTGTTTTTTTTTACGTTCCGTCTTCCGAGTCGGGTTTAGTTTTTTTTTCACTAGAGCTGTATAGTTTGGGTGAATAACGAGTAATTTAGTTTCCTATTTAACTAGGCTTACAATTAACCGGTTTTCTTCGATATTTATTTCCTTGCTTAATTTTTTTTTTTACGATTTCCAGTATTTTTTTTCCCTTTTGTTGCTGAGGAATCCGTGTAGAGCTTCGCTGGCGTTGCGCGATGTAGCTACCCGAGAAACACAGAAGCGAGCACACTAGAAGTGCACCCTTTTAACCTTTACTAGTCATTGTGAAGTTGCTGTGTAAGTTCCTAAACACAACTGTAAATACCTTGTTTGCTGGGCGAGTACGGCTGGGTCGCAGTGCAGGAAGGAATTGGGCGAGTCTGGGTTGCGATTGCCACTCCGGGAACAATTGCAAGCGAATATTCAGGCTCCTCCTTCGTTCCCTTCTGCCCCTCTACCACCTAAAATTACCAACCGGGGAAGGGAAGGGAATCGTCCTCATCAATTTTCACCGGGAAACGGGCACGGGAAGCTTTGGAGTTCTTCGTTCCTGAGACGAACGCCAGGCGCGTGCCCTGCCCTGGGTGTAGAGCAGCTCTGCACACCGATAAGCGAAAGGCAGAAGGAGATGTGGAAGTGCTTTTATAACGCCACCTGAAAGGCGAGTTGTTTTTTTTTTTTTTTTGACGTGGCATGTCTTGAAATAAACATCGACGATATGTGACCAAGGATCATTCTTTATTTAAAAGAAACTCTCGAGGGGAAGGAAACCTGGCTACTTTTCCTGTATTGTACTGTTCCTAACTGTGCGAAAACCATCCATCTCGCTGCTTTTTTTTTCCACGTTGGTCCTCCCATTGCTTTCCACGACCACTTCCATTTTTTTTTTTGGGCTCTGGCCTAACCCAAACCCGACGTTTCCTCGCAGCTCTGAGCTTTAAGCACTGGATTTGCAGGGAGCTGGCTCGCGAGGCGGCCCTGTTACCACCCTCAAGCAAAGGCCTCGCAGGGGCTGCGCCCAACACCACGGTGGCTGCAGGCACGAGGATGAATTTTTGGTCCCCGAGGTCTGCTCAGCACCACCGGGTGCGTTTCTATTTTGCTGGTCCTGCAGCCAGTGCTTAAGGCGACGGCAGGGCTGCCCCCTGCCCTTCTTTCCAGAATAAAGACCTCTCCCAAGCGAGCGCAGGAGCAGCAGTCTGCAATTTGCTTGCGCCCTGATGCCTCCTGCCATCTGTCTCTTCGTTTTTTTTGGCTTCTGATTTGATTTTTGCTCCATCAGCATGGCCGGTAGGGACCATGGGACCAGGCTTCTTTTGCGATGACTTCGTAAAAAAAACAAAAACAAACAAAAAAAAAAACAGCGAAGGTTTCTGCTCTGTTTCTTTTCTCCTCCCTGCTCTGGCTTGATTGTTGTACAGTCCATTCTGCGGCTACCCATCCCTCACTTTTTGTCTTGAATCCAAGTAGTGGAAGAAATTTGTTCTAAGGGGAAAAAAAAAGGTTCCTTTTCTTCATGTCGGAATGTCACTGGTACCTCAGCTCTGTTTGATAATATGAAACAACGACGAAATCCTTAGCGCTTGAACTAAATAAATACCTGTCTCATTGGAAAGCTCCGGGTCTCTTCTCTCTCTCTGCATCCCTCAGAGCTTGGGTTGGGGGGGCGAAAGGCAGCAGCAGCTCTGATTTCTTCCTCCTGCTCCTGCCTTGAGGAGCTGGAAGAGGCTTTTTTTTGTTTGCAGAAAGGTGTGTGCGCGTTGGGGACTGAGTCAGATGGGGAGCGTCCCTCCCACTGCACGGTCAATTCTTGGTTTAGACGGGTGCTGCCAGGTAAATTTGGGCCGGCCCCAGGCTTGGCAGCCTCCCCTCCCAGCACAGTGCCCTGGTGCCTTGCTCCCAGCGCCCAAATCCTTCAGAAACGGGGCAGGGTGGGGGCTGCCTGAAGCAGCAGCCCCTTTTTCCACACCGACCCCAAAAGGAAGAGAAGCAGGGGGTGGATATTGAAGATGTAAAATGCTCGCTTGTGGTGTGAGCGCGGCAGGCAGGACCCAAAACCACCTGGAGGATGCTCAGCCTCTGCTGACGCTTCCCTGAGTTGTGACAGCAGCCGGGTCCCTTTTTCCCCCTTTTTAGCCACCTTTTCCTTCCCCACCGTGTGTAAACCCCATCTGCAGCTTTTTAGGGGATAGATTTTGGGATCCTGAGCACCACCACGGCCACAAATCCCAGGAGCTAAACCCTGCTGGGGCTGCTCGGGGCTTTTCCTGCTGCCCCCGCAGGGCTCCTGCCTCCAGGAGCTGCCATTTCCCAACCCCCTTCCCATTTCCCAGGCTAAATTTGGGGATAAAAAAGCAATTTTGAGCGCTCGCCGCCAACCACCCCGAGCCCAGCCGGAAGGAGGGCGGCCGCCCTCGTGGCTCCTGGGGTTGCCGAACTCCCCAAGAAAAGGGATTTTGGGCGTTTCCCTCACATTGACCCTACCACCGTGAGGGACTAATTAGCGGTGAGGCTCCATCGGCACTAATTAGCGGTGGCGGAGAAGCGGGCTGGTGGCTCAGGGTCCCCAGTGGAGGTGGCTTCGCCCCACTGGTCCCAGTTTGGGGCCGTGCCTCCCGCTGCCCTGGGGACCCCACCGCAAGGTCCTAAAGAAGCCGGGGACGTTTCCCCCGGTCCCACATCCCCCCCAAAACCACCCCCCGGCTCCCCGGGGGGCTCCCCGACCCGCTGCCCCCTCCTCACCCTCATGCGCCCGCAGAGCTGGGTCTGGGTTCGGCCGCTTTTATTCGTTTGCCTTTAGGGTTTTTTTTTCTGGTTTTGCCCCAAACCTTGAGGCGCTTCGCAGGACGGGGGTTGCAGCAGCAGCAGCGACGCGAGGGAGGCCGGGAGGGGGACATTTGGGGACGTCCCGACCCCCGGCGTGGAGGAGAGGGGTTGGGGGGGTTTGGGGCAGAGAGAGCGAAGCCCCCAGGAGCCGAAGCTTTGACAGCAGGAACCGGGGTGCTGTTGGGTTTCTAGATTTTGGGTTTTTTCTCTTGTTTCTGTGATCCTCGAGCTCCTCGTTTCACGTCAGAGGTGGCTCCAGGACGAGGAGCCGCGAGGGGCCACGTCCCGGTGTCCGCCTCGTGCTGCCCCACGCAGAAAGGAGACCCCCTCGGTGCCACCGCCCCGCATTTGGGGACCCCAAAAAGTGGCCGTCCCCACACCCCAAACCCTTTTTGAAGCCCAAAAAGGGTTTTTGGGCCTCGGGGCCCAGCGAGCGGCGCCTTCGCCCCCTGATGCTTCCCCTTCCCAAAAACCTCAGTGCTCCGTGTCCCCTGTGTGGTGCTGTCCCCCCCAGCATGCCTGGGGGCTCTTCCAGCCCCAATCCTTGGGGTTTTGGCCCCAATTCCCAAGGGTTTGGCCCCAATTTTCAGCGTTTGGTGCCCGTGTCCCACCCCGGTGCCCCAGGGGCAGCTGTGGGTTTGCTTCTCCCATCCCCGGGAGGGGGGGGGGGAGATTTGGTGCCACAAAGCCCCCTGCTCTGGGGGAAAGCGGCGCTGAGCGTCCCGCTGCGGTGCTGGATCCCCCTCAAAAATCCTCAAAATAATTAAAAAAAAAAAAAAAGCAATTTTGCAAGAAAATTTCACCTACCTCCTGGAAACTGCTTGGGGGGGGCAGCACCCCTCCCACCGTCCCCAAACCCAAGGTTTTTGCTCCTGGCCCCTGGAGGTTTTGGGGTGCTGAGCGGTGCCAAGGGGGGAGCAGATTTGGGGATTTAGGGTCCTTGGAGCCGCGTGCGGGTTTTGGGATGCAGAAGCCGGGAGCTGGGGGGGGCTGGGGAAGCGAAGGGGCCGCGTTTTGTGGGGTTGGGGGGGGCTAAAACCAGCACGGCATCCACATGAAGGAGCCCAGGGCGGCGCCGGTGGCGGCCCCCGCCAGCAGCCCCAAAGCCATCTGGTCCCCGGAGACGCGGTAAGGATCCTCCCGCACGATGACGTGGGTCACCCCGGGGGCTGCAAGGCAAAACGGGGCTGGGGGGGCACCCAAAAAAGGCGCCCCCCCCCTCCGGACACACACACAGACAACGCCAAGGCTCCCCCCGAGCACCCTCATCCCCCCACACCCCATCCCCGTAGCACCCGGCTTGCTCTCAGCCTCCCCAAAATCCCCAAACCGGGCGTAAATCCCCCCCAATGTGAAGCGATTATGGGGGAATCGCGCCCCCCCAGCCCAATTTGGCGCCCCAAACCCTAAATTTGGGAGCGAGGCAGAGCTGCTGGAGGGAGGGGGGGGTGAGCGGGGAGCCGGGGCCACCCACCTCCGTACTGGTGGCCGTAGTGGCCCGAGCTGATGTAGGCGGTTTGGTGGGAGTCGATGGGCACCGCCTGGTAGTAGTCGTCGTCATAGGGGTCGTAGACGTGCACCTGGAAAAGGGGGGGACACACGAGGCCGGCACCCAGGGATGTGAAGGGTTTTTTTTTCCCCTGAGTGGCTGGCAGGGGTCCCCACGATGCCCAAATTCCGTGGGGAGCCTTCACTGAGGCGCCTCGATCACCTCCCTGCTCGCCCGCCCCTCTTAAATCTGCCCCGTCCCCTTAATTCTGCCCCTGCTGCCCTTAACTGCGTCCCCGTCCCCTTACCTCTGCCCCATTCCCCTTAATTCTGTCCCTATCACCTTAACTCTGCCCCCATCACCTTAACCCTGCCCCATTCCCCTTAACTCTACCCCATTCCCCTTAACTCTGCCCCAGTTCCCCTTAACTCTGCCCTTTTTCCCCTTAACTGTGTCCCCATCTCCTTAACTCTGTCCCTCATCCCCTTAACTGGGACCCCATCCCCATAACCCTGCCCATCCTCCCCTTAAATGTGACCCCATCCCATTAACTCTGCCCCATTCCCCTTAATTCGGCCCCCATTCTCCTTAACTCTTCTTCCATCCCATTAACTCTGCCCCCATCACCTAAGGTGACGCCCCATTCCCCTCAACTCTGCCCCTATTCCCCTTAACTCTATCCCTGAACCCCTTAAATGTGACCCCATTACCTTAACTCTGCCCATGGTCCCCTTACATGTGTCTCCATCCCCTTAACTCTGCCCCATCCCCTTAATTCTTTCCCCATTCCCTTAACTCTGCCCCATTCCCCTTAACTCTGCCCCATTCCCCTTAACTGTGCCCCCATTCCCCTAAACTCTCCCCCATTCCCCTTAAATCTGCCCCCATCCTCTTAACTCTTCCCCCATCCCCTTACCTCTGCCCCACTCCCTTCACCCCCATGGGGGAGGCACCGATCAGCCCAGACCCACAGGATCACCCCCACATTTATGGGGCTGCGTTTGGGGCCACCGGAGCCCCCTCCCCAATACCCAACCCCCTTTTGGGGGATGTTTTGGGGCGGCGGGAGCCTCACCGGGGTGGATTTCGCCTCCAGCAGGGCCATCTTCCACGCCCTGCGAACGAAGCAGAGGGAGGAGGGCTGAAGGGGGGCACCCGGTGGCTCCCCTGATCCCACACATCCCCCTTCCCTCCCCCGGTGACCTGGATTTCTTAATTGTTAATTCCTAATTAGCCGGGGTTGGGATGGGGACGGGGCATGCCCCGGCTGCGTGAGGCAGGGAAATGATGCCTAAATTGGGGGGAAAAGAGGAAAATTGGGGAGTTTCCATCCAGCTGTGATCAAGATCAGGATCCCAATGCTTTCCTCCATCCCCTTTAAGCCCATTTTAAGGGTTTGGACCCCAAAATAAAAATAAAAAGGGATCAGAGCTGACCGTGGGTGTTTCCCCGTGCTGGGCACGGCCCCGATCCCATAAGGATTGGCATCATTTACCAACAAACCCCGATGGAAACACTTCCACAGCTACTCATGGGTGGCCGAGGGGTGGTTTCTCACACCACCGAGGCTCTTTTAGGGCCGGGATGATTGTAGGGCAGAGGCTACTGAGGGGATTTGGGTGCTTACACGGCGTCGTCCTCGCTCTCGGCGCACAGCGAGGTCTTGGAGGCGTCCCGCAGCACCAGGCTCAGCAGGCACTCGCGGCTCTTCCCCTCGGGGGGCTGCACGTCTGGAGGGTAAAAGGGTTTGGGGACACGGGGTTTGGGGACACGGGGCAGGGGACGGCCTCAGCGAGGGGCATGGGTGCCCTATAGGGCCCCACGGGGCCGCCCAAGGGGAGCGGGTTGGGTTTTCACCCCCAAAATCCACGCTCGTAATTTTGGGTTTTGGGTTTGGTTTGGGCTCCTTCTCTGCTCGGGTCGGGAGCTTGGAGGTTGGATGTGAGCAAAGGGTTGGGGACGTGGGGTTTGGGGTCATGGGGGTTTGGGGACAGGGAGTTTGGGACCACGGGGGGTTGGGACACGAGGTTTGGGGACAGGGAGGTTGGGGACACGATTTTTGGGGACACGATTTTTGGGGACATGAGGGTTTGGGGACATGAGGGTTTGGAGACATGGGGGTTTGGGGACGGGAGGGGAGGGTTTGGGGACACGGGGTTTGGGGATGACATGGAGTTTGGGGACACGGGGTTTTGGGGACAGGGGTTTGGGGACGCGGGGTTAGGGGACACGAGGGCTTGGGGACACGAGGGCTTGGGGATGACACGAGGTTTGGGGACGTGGGGGTTTGGGGATGACAAGGGGTTTGGGGACAAGAGGGTTGGGGACATGAGGGTTTGGGGATGCAGGGGTTGGGGACACGGGGGTTTGGGGATGACAAGGGGTTTGGGGACGCGAGGGTTGGGGGACATGGGGTTGGGGAACATGGGGTTTTGGGGACACGGGGTTTGGGGACATGAGGGTTTGAGAACATGAGTGTTTTGGGGACACGAGGGTTTTGGGGCATCGAGGTTTGGGGACACGGGGGTTTGAGGACGGGGGGTTTGAGGATGGGGGGTTTGGGGACACGGGGTTTGGGGATGACACGAAGTTTGGGGACAGGGGGTTTGAGGACACGGGGCTTTGGGGACACGGGGTTGGGGGACACGGGGTTGGGGGACATCGAGGTTTGGGTAGAGGGGGTTTGGGGACATGGGGTTTGGGGACAGAAGGGTTTGGGGACGCGAGGGATTGGGGACATGATTTTTGGGGACAGGGGCTTTGGGGACACGGCGTTTGGGTACATGGGGGTTTGGGGACAGGGGGGTTTGGGGACACGGGGTTTGAGGACACGAGGGTTTTGGGACATGAAGTTTGGGGACACGGGCTGTGGGGACACGAGGGTTTGGGGACACGAGGGTTTGGGGACACGAGGGTTTGGGGACGTGAGGGTTTGGGGGACATGGGGTTTTGGGGACACAGGGTTTGGGGACAGGAGAGTTTGGGGACACGGGGGAGGGACAGGGACTTTGGGGACACGGGAGTTTGGGGACACGGGAGTTTGGGGACACGGGGTTCGGGGACACAGGGTTCGGGGACAGAAGGTTTTGGGGACCACAAGGTTTGGGGACACAGGGTATGGGGACAGAAGGGTTGGGGACACGAGGGTTTGGGGGACGCGAGGGTTTGGGGATGACACGGGGTTTGGGGATGACACGGGGTGTGGGGACATGAAGATGGGGACACGAAGTTTGGCGACACGGGGGTTGGGGCCAGAAGGTTTCGGGGCCAGAAGGTTTCGGGGCCAGAAGGTTTTGGGGCCAGAAGGTTTTGGGGCCAGGGGGTGTTGCTCGCCTCGGCACTCGGGGCCGGTCCTGACGTCGCGGCAGCTGTGCTTGACGTGGAGGCGGCCGTCCATGTCGCGCTGCGTCTGGTCGTGGTAGTACACCAGGCTGCCGTCCAGGTAGAGCACGAACCAGTTCCTCTTCCAGCGCCGCAGGATGGAGCCTGAAAGGGATCGAGCGGGGCTTGTAGGATCGTGCAGTCCCTCCCCGTTTGGGGTGCAGCCAACGCCGTCCCCAAAATCCCCACGGGGGCGCCTGGCGGCGGCGATGACCCCGACGGCGCGGCCAGGTGGTTTCGGCGATGCGCTTGCACCAAACCCTGCCAAACCCCAAAAAGCTGCCAAAAAAAACCCTATAGGATGCCTCCGTGCCGCTCTGTAGGATGCGGAACGGCCCCATCCGTGCTCTGGGGGCTCCTCTCCTCTCCGTGATCCCCCCCTCGGCACCCCAAAGCTCCCCACTCACTCTGCCGCCAAAGCCAGCCGCTCTTCACCAACGCCATGGCCACGGGGAGGTTTTTGGGATCTGTAGGGTCGAAGGCAAACAGTGGGGTTAGGGGAGCAGCTCCCTGTTCGCCTGCACCCCGTTCCCTGTCCCCCTTTTTGGGGTTTGGTAATCCGGGGAGCACTCGGGCGGGGAGAGCTCCGGCCACCTTGCTCCGTGCCCCTATAATCTCCTCGGGATTTAGGGATTATCATCCCGAGGAGGTAACCACCCCCCCCCCGAATCCCCCCCCCGGTAACTTTCCACAGCCCCCGCTCGTTTGTTTTCCCTGCCTGGATGGAAATTAGTCCTTAATGAGGCCATGAAATCATCGCTCCCCGGGGCCCCGAGCACCACCCCATATCCCCATCCCCCTGTACCCCACCCCCTTGTACCCCCATCCCCTTTTAACCCCATCCCCGGTACTTTTATCCCCTTGTACCCCCCTCCAGCACCCCCACCCTATTATTCCCAGCCCGATCCCCCACCCCCTTATCTCCCACCCCCTCGTACCCCCATCCCTAGCACCCCTATCCGCCGCTACCCTAACTCCTAGGACCCCCATCCCTTTGGAACCCCATCCCCGGACACTTTTATCACTTTTTACCCCACCCCATCCCCTTTTTACCCCCTCCCCAGTTTCCCCATCCCCCTGTCCCCCTTCCCCTACCACCTCCCTCCCCTTGTACCCCCTCCCCTTTTCACCCCATCCCTTTCACTCCATCCCTTTTCACCCCATCCCCTTGTACCCCATCCCCGCTACCCCCATCCCCTGGCTCTCCCCTTCCCTCTCCCCATTCCCATTCCCCCCCAGACCCTCCCAAAACCCCAAAACCCCCCTGGGCACCCCTCACCGAGCGGCAGCAGCACGGCGGGTCCCTGCTAAGGGCTGCGCTCTGCTCCCGCTGCCCGTCCCTACCCGCACGCACGGGGCTTCGGGAGCTGTAGTCCTGCCCGGGGAACGCGGCCTAAAGAGCTGCAGAGTCCCCAAAGGACCACGATGGCTTTAGGATGGGGTTTTAGGGTCGCTGGGCACGGTGGTGCCGCCAGTGGGGATGCCCTGGGGATGTTGGTGCAGGGGGGGATGCTGCGGATGGCCCCCACATTGCCTGCGGCCCCAAAAGCAGCTGTGGGGTCGGGGTTGGGTTGAGATTCGCCTGCCCCGATGCGAAACCCCAAAAAAAAGCAGGGCTGGGAGGAGCGGGGGATCCATGAGGAGGTTGTGGCTCCGAATCCGACCTCCCCGAGCTTTAATTCCCCCCTGCGGTGCCCGTGGGGAAAAGCTGGGGAAAAAAAAAAAACTAAAAAACACTGAGCCCCCTGCTCGTGGCACGGGTGCTGGTTTTTTTTTTTGGGGGGGGCTGTCGCTGCTACTGCCACAGGTGGGGGTCCCGTGGGTGCCATAAAGACAAATTTGGGGTGATGGAGAAGGGGCGGCAGCCCCAAAACCCAGCTCCTCTTATCCTCTGCTCCTTGTCCATGAAAGCCATACACACACACATTTATTGTGGATATTCCCGCCGTGCAGGCGTGAAAATCCCAGCCAGGTTATTTATAAGCAGGGTGATAATTAATATTAATATAGAATTAATGTATGGGCTGATAATTAAGATGTTTATTAAGCTTTCGGCAGCCCTTAAGGCAAAAAACCTCATCGATTCCGGCTTTTCACGATAAAAAACCTTTCCCCTCCCCTCCCTCCAGCGCTGGCTTTACAGCCATAAATTGGTAAAATTTGTTCTGCCATAAATTGGTAAAAAAAAAAAGACCCTCTTAGGTCAAACTTTGGCTGAAAATTTAATTAATTTGAGGCCGATGTTGATCGGACCCTCGGCCGGGCGCTGCGTTTGGTGCGATCGAGCCCAAAAGGTTTTCTTCTGCGCACCGTGAGCTCTGCCACAGGGCTGGGATAATTTGTCTCCTTGACAGCCAAAGGACTGAAATAAAGAGATGCTGTATTTAAAACGGCAGCGGGTTTTCACGGAGTTGAAAACCCCCAACGCTGCCCTAATGGCTTCTGGCTGGCTGCAGCACCCGGCTGGCTGGAAGAGGAGACAAGTTTATTCGGAGAAGAGACAAGAAAAGTGGGGAAAGAGCAGAAATAAAACCTGCAGGGAGCAAAAAATCAGGGCAGCAGGATGCCATGGCAGGCGTCGGGACCCTCAGACCAAAAGCAAGGCCATAAAAACCTCCCCGAATCGCTCAGCTTTCCTCTGGGGAAGAACACGGTGGTGGTGCAGGATTTGGGGGGCCCGATTTATTTATTTTTGTTGCAAACTGTTTATTTTTTGGTGTTATTTTTGATCTGCCTGGGATAAATTTGGGGCACGGTGGCTGGAAATGGTGATTTGGGGAGTTGGAGGGGTTGCTTTTCTTTGTAGCTGGCAAAGCTGGGAGGGTGGGAGAAGGGAGGTGGCTGCGGGATGCAGCGTGGAAACAGCCTCAAATGCTTGTGTAGGAGGACCAAAGCGTGGCTTTGCCCAAATTTTTGTAGTAATCAGGTGGAGCTAATTAGGAGAAACCCACTTGGAGACTTCCAGCTTGCTCTTCCTCCAGGTAGGCTTCCAGGAGGCGCCTGGGGCTGTGTTAGTGATGCTTGGAGTTTTGGGTGTAAAACAAGGGATTTCTGAAACTGTTCACACATCTCACACGACCAGGTGGAGCAGTGAAGGAGCAGGGAGGGATTGGGATGTCGTCCCTTGAGGAATCGCCTTTGTGCCGGCTCTTTGCACCCCCAGATTTCGCCTCAACCTCCTTGTGCCCCCCAGGAGCCCTTGGGCAGGTGAGGAGGGGATGGGAATGGGCCTGAGGACCTCAGTGGGGCCAGGACACTGCAATATTTGCCTTTTTTTTTTTTTTTTTGTCACATATCTTTATAGGTGATTTGGATGAGGGAACTGAGTGCACCCTCAGTAAGTTTGTGTATGGCACTGAGCTGAGGGGAAGCCAGAAGGGCCAGGGAGGTGCTCGTCCCCCTGGTGAGGCCGCCCCTCGAGTGCTGGGTTCAGCTTTGGGCCCCTCACTGCCAGAAGGACATCGAGGCCCTGGAGCTTCTTCTCACAGGGAACCAGGGACAGGAGCAGAGGGAACGGCCTCGAGTTGTGCCAGGGGAGGCTCAGGTTGGAAATGAGGAGACATTTCTGCTCAGCAAGAGCGGTCAGGCCTTGGGACGGGTTGCCCAGGGAGGTGGGGGAGTCCCCGTCCCTGGGGGTGTTCAAGGAGAGGTTGGACGTGGTGCTTGGGGACAGGGCTTGGTGGTGACAGTGGTGGTAGGGGGGTGGTTGGAGCAGATGATCCTGGAGGGCTTTTCCAACCCTGATGACTCTGGGACTCTGTGTGTTGGGACAGGTCAGTAACTGGGAGTGAATAAAACCTATATGCGCCCATAGTGTGCTGTTTATGAGCCCCCATATCCCACTGGGTGCTGCTTTGATGCAACACTCGGCATCACCCCAGACCAAAATCCCGTGAAGGGGCATTTTGGGAGGACTGGGAGCCTCGGGCAGGACATGGGGACAGGGACGGGGACATCCCCCTGCGGCACCACAGTCCCTGCACCAGGGTCCTGAGGCAGGTGTTGACCTGCAGGGACTTCATTGCCCACCTCCTGCATGCCAGCACTTGCCGAAAAGCGTTTTGTGTTTGTGTTTTGTGTTTGTGTTTGTGGTTTTTTTTTGTGTTTTGTGTTGTAGGAAAGTGCTCCGGCCCTAAAAGCGGGGTGCTGAGTACTGGGGTGCTGTGTGCCGGGGATGCACTGCACCGGTGCTGCTGGTCCTTCGTAAAAGGATTTATTTGTTTGTTTGTTTATTTATTTATTTATTTGTTTATTTGTTTATTTATTTATGTCTTTATTTTTTTTTTTAATTTATTGGTGCTCGCTCCCCCAGGAACGAGACCCCCCCCCCCCCTCCCCTCAGCTCTCCCCGCATGAGGCGATGAGGGCAAGCCGCCGCACGGGGGGGTTAAAAACACACTTTTCATCTTTATTTTATGCTTCTACTTGATTTTACACGCCTTTACAAGCCTGCCCGGCCTCCCTATGAACCGGGCCGGGCCGAGCCGGGCTCACTGAGGCTGCCCGGGGGCTGTGGGTGATGGGGCCCGGCCTGACGGGGCCCCTCACAGCCCGGCCACCCTTAGCGGCCTCCTCCCCCCCCCCCCCGAACTACAACCCCCAGCATGCCCCACGGAACTACAACTCCCGGCATGCCTCGCGTCACCCCCCCTCTCCGCACTACACCTCCCATCAAGCATCGCGCCTCCCCACCTCCCCCCCTCCCTCACGTCTCCTGCGCCGGGACTACGCTACCCATGGTGCCCCGCGGCGGGCGGCCGGCAGGCGGGCAGCGCCCGCGGCGCGCGGGGCATGCCGGGAGTTGTAGTCCGGGAGGCGGCGGTAACGGTCCCGCTGCGGTTCGCCCCCCCCCTTTTTTTTCGGTCCCCGCCTGCCGCCGCCGCCCCCTCCTCCCCCAGCGGCTGCGGGCAGAGGCAGGAGGCGCCGCGGAGGCAGCGGGAGCCGGGGACGGAGAAGCCGCAGGTGAGGTTTGGGGGGGGGGGGGGGGGTGACAGGGAGGAGACCCCCCCCCCCCCCCACCCCGGGGCGGCTGAGGCGAGTCCTGAGGCGAGGGGGGGGGGGAGGTGGGGGAGGGGAGGGGGTGAGGATGAGGTGAGGATGAGGTGAGGATGAGGTGGGGGGGGGCGATATGGGGTGAGGGGGGGCGATATGGGGTGAGGGGGGGACGTGGTGAGGGGGGGGAGTTGGGTTTGGGGGCTGCGGGGGGTTTGGGGACAGAAAGGGGCAAAACGGGGTCAGCAGCAGCCGGGGACAGCACCCAAGGGTGCTTGGGGGGGGTAAGGGGTGGTGGGGGCACCTAAGGGGGTGCTGAGGGTACCCAAAGGGGCTGGAGGGGACCCAAGGGGGTGCTGAGGGCACCCAAGGGGGCTGGGGGGGTACCCATGAGGGTGCTGGGGGCACCCAAGGGGGCTGGGGGGGCATCTAAGGGGGTGCTGAGGGGGTTGGGGGGCACCTAAGGGGGTGCTGAGGGCACCCAAGGGGGCTGGAGGGCACCCAAGGGGGTGCTGTGGGCACCCAAGGGAGTACTGGGGGCACCCATGAGGGTGCTGAGGGCACCCAAAGGGGCTGGGGGGCACCCAAGGGGGTGCTGAGGGCACTTATGAGGGTGCGGGGGGCACCCAAGGGTGCTGGGGGACAGCCCTGGTTTATCCCAGCAAAACCCCGCTGGGAGTCCTGGCCCCAGCGGGGTCCAAGCCAAATTTCGCCTCTTCCCCTCGTGCTGGGGGGGTTCCCGCCCCGGTTTGTGGATGTGCCCAGCCCCGTTTGGACCCCATAATTTGGGTTCGGGATGGCGGCACCGCTGGGTTATTCGGGAAGGCAGCGGGATGCTCCCGCTTCTTAAAATCACCCCGAGGGGCTCGCCGAGCCGGGAGCGCTGCTGATGCTCCTCTCCGAGCTCCTTGCCGAGGTTTTGGGGCTCCCGTGACGCCACCACGGGGGTGACACGTTGGGGACATCGCCGCAGGACGTCCTTAGCCCGCAGGGCAGCGAGACGCGAGGCCGGGAGGGTTTTGTGCCCGTAGGATATAGGTAGGGGATTGTGCTTCTTTTTGGGGAAGGTTTGGGGTTTTTTTTCTCCTTCGGGATCGTTGCTTCAGCGCTCGGTGCCTGGCGTCGTGGTGTGCAGTTGAGCTGGGGGTTAATGACACCAGGGAGGTGCTGAGCAGAGGAGCCTTGAGATGTGGAAACGAGAGAAATATCCCTTATCGATAAAGGTGTTGGAATATGTTAGATTTTATTTATTTATTTTCCATTTTCTCCCCCTTTTTTTTTTTTTTCTTTTCCTTTCCACTCCTCACAGTGACAAGCTCTCGGGTTGTGCCTTGTATTCCCGTACACCAAATTCCATTCAGAAAGCATTTTTTTGGTGCTGAATCCCATCAAATGTGGAAAATCGAGCAGGTCGAGTGCTTTTTTTTTTTTTTTTTTTTATTTATTTCCTGGACAAAGGCATGTTGTGCCAACCAGAGAGCAACCCCACGCGATTCCATTTGTCTTTTAATCAAAATATGCTTTGGGATGCAGCCGTATGTTGGTTCTCGCCCCTAAATAGCGATGGAGGAAGCTGGAGCTTTATTTATTTCTTTATGAGCAGGAACGAGGGCGATGGAAACATCTTTAGGGAAACGTTTTGCTGGACTTGCTTGCAGCACCCGCACGATTTCAGGAGACGTTAACCGTGAAGTGGTCGTCGATTAGGGCTCAAATCGAGTAGGGATGTAAAGAGAAAGGAACCAAAGCTAGGAGATCCGATGCTTTTTTTAAAAATATTTCTTTCTGATGTTGAATTTTAACAATTCCTGGGGTTGTCTGCACCTTGATGGCCGAGGACATGAAAACAACCCCCCCTCCACAACTGTGTTCTGGATATTTATCCCTGCTAGTCGTTAAAAAGACCGATAGCAGTTGGCTGTGTATTTTTAAGACAAAATATACATTAAATCTGAATTTATTCTGGACGTTACACATATCTACTTGCCTACTTTTGCATTTTAATATATATTTTTTTAACGAAAGGCAACGTTAACCATTTTTCGGAGCAAAGGGGTGGGAGAAGCAAGACGTTTGCACGCCGTGAGGGTTTTTTCTTCTGGGGTCTGTTCGATAATAGGAGATATCTCACGGGGTGGGACGCCGAAATGACGCACCCCAAAATCCTGCAAGCGCCCTTGGGGCGCGCTGCTTCGGGCAGGACGTGGTGCTGAGGCCCTTTCTGGGCTCAGGTGGTGCTGATTTCTCCTCCAGGTCAGCCTGCAGTGCAGCAGGTGAGCTCGGCAGTGGTTTTTAAAGTTTATCTTCGCAGCTAGGTTACCGAAATCCCCCCCAATTTCGGCAACACACCACAGAGGTCACGGGGAAAGCAGGAGGAAGGTGCTGCTGCTGGCACTTCCAAATCGCTCCTCAGGCAGGTGAAAATGCTTCGCAGAAGCACTTCTGTTGAAGGCCTCCTGTACCTCTGCCGAAAGCATAATTAAAACTCTAATTCAATTGTGTCTAAATTGAATTATCTGAGCTGTCTGGAGGAGCCTGGAAGCCTCCCTTTGGATACTCGAGTGCTTGAACACCCGCTGTCGGTACGGGAGGTGTGCGTTTAGCCCAGGTTAGTGCCTGATTTTGGGGTGCTGTGGGTGTGACAGTCGTGGATCGGCCTCGACCGTGGTCTGAGGAAGGGCTGGGGCATTTTTGGGCTCACCCAGTCCCCTCTGCTGCTGAATTTGGCAGCGCTGGCACGGACACGGCCCAGCTTTGGGTCAACCTGGCGGAGGACTGAGACCTTTGTGCCTCCCGTGGTAAGAAACCTTCCCATTTCCACCTCTCAACTCTCTGCTGATTTCCAGCCATCAAGCAGTCGGGAGCTGATGAGGTTGTCCAAAGGGAAAGAGAGTTTTTATTTCTTCCTTTCTGAGCCCGCTCTTCCCTTCAGCCTGGGCTCCGGCTTTCATTTGTCTTCCAGTCATGCCTTTTGGGCTTGATTGTATCCGCAGAGGCCCTGATTTCCTTTTCCGCAGCACAAGTGCTCTGTGTACTTTCTGTTTCCTCTGCAATTCAGCAAAGCCTCTCCTTAAACTCTATTTTCTGGGCCGTGGATTGCAGCGAGGGACTGCCTCTGCTCGTGTCCTGCACGCTGCCCGGCGGCAGGAAACCCCTTCGGATGGCGGAGCCTCCTGTCCTCCCCCGCCAGAGCCAGGGGATCACAAGGTGAGAGAAACCCCCACGGCGTGCCCATCTCCTCCTCCAGATGCTGGTGTGACAACGGGGCATGCAAAGGGACCCCTCAAAAACCAGTTTATCAACCAGCCTGCTCAGGATTGACCCCGGCGTTGAGTTCAGGAGCAGGAAAAGCGCAAACTGGTGCAAAAACCAACATAATTTTGATGCCACGGTGCTGGCCTTCGTTTACTCGAGGTGAGATTGTGATTCCAAGAAAAAGCTGGCTGGGAAGGAGAGGTTCTGGCCACCACGTGCCTTAGATGCATCAGTCTCATTTCTTAATTTACCATCACCTTATCAACAAGGCTACGTTTTGCTGCTCGAAGGTCATCATTTGTGTTCGGCCCCCAAAAGCCTTGGATCCAAAGAGATTTAATGAGAAAAGTTCTCCGCTTTTATGGTATTTTTCAGACTTACCCAGACAGCATTTTCTGCTGATTTCAGCCAACAAATCTCGCCTGATGTTCCCAGGTTGCTGCATGCTGTCGTGGGGCTGTTCAATAAACAGATGAAGATTTTGTTTCCGTGAAAAATAAATAATCCACCTAACCATTTTTTGCCCTTAACTCCTCGAATTAAAAACTGTTGGCTTAATCCGTCCCTGTTTAGAACTGGGAATAAATTTTCAGGAATTATTTCCATATGACTCTGTTGCCTGTCAGTGAAACAGATGCATTTCTCCAGAGGTGTCTGAATAGTTGTACCTTCTTGGTAAAGAAGGTAAAGAGTCAAATCTGTGCTTCTACCGAGGGAGTGCAGGTGATAACACTTCCCCTTATATTTTTTCTGGCATCCCGGGCAGCTCTGTAATGTTTGGAGCCCTTTGCCAAAGAGACAGGGTCTGTGGAAGGAAATTTGGTGGAAGAGAAGTCCTGAGCACCTGGGGAGGAGCTGGAGGTGTTCTATAGGTGGTGGTTAATGCTCTTTGTGTGAAAATTGATAGGAAACGTGTGCTAGTCTTGTTGATTTTTAGAAGAGCATATACAGGGCATATATTTTGTGTTACTGTGTGCTGGTATATTGACGCTTTACTTCACTGGGTGGGTGATCTTGATCTGGAACCGTTGTTTTAGCTCTTGTTGGTTGGAATCACCAGCAAAAGAAAAAGCTGGGAATTTTCAGGGATTTTTTTTGCGTCTCATGCCTGCTTTGCCGTGCGTTTCTGAAGCAAAAACCCCAGACCTCTACCTACAATCCCAATCAGGGATCCTACTTAGGAGGTACGCAGAGCGTTTATCAGATCCCCTGGAAGTTGTGGGAGCTCTGAGCACGAAGCAGCGTTGAAAACCAAACCTTCCCTTTCTTTTTTTTTTTGTGTCTCGGGCTCCAAGCAGGAACACGAACGCACAGATCTGAGTCATTTCCAGCTTTCTTGTGCATCTTCTCTCCTTCCTGTTGGAGCTTGGGGGGAAGCGATGATGGTGATGATGATGAGATGATATTTCTCTTTCAAAGAGGCACGCAGGGAATGAGGTTCTGCTGGGGATGACGGAGATCCATCGGTTTCCTCGCAGCGTGACTGGGTCTTGAATCATTTTTTAAGAAGCCCTGAGTATTATTTGGTACGGATGTGCCGAAATCCCTGAATTTCGAGTGACTTTGTGCTTTCTGGGAGGAAAACTGAAGGCCTAGTGGCACTCCACAGCAAACCAGGTAGAAAATTATTGCTGTAGGATTGGTGAAAGCTCAAGGTATGTGCCCTGTTCCTCTGCCGGAGATGCTGATTTGCGTTTGGCTGTGCTCTTTCCTTTCTTTCTTTCCTCTCCTTGAGTGAAATGGTCACCTGGAAAGCTGGCAGGTGGGAAAACGAGCAGGCAGAGCAGAAAAATGGGGTTTATCGTGGCTTTCTTACGATAACTTGCTCAATAGGAAGCTTAAGGTTGAAGGATGGTTGCCGACTGAAAATTTCTGGCTTCCTTGTCTTAGCAAGGGGTAGGGATTTTCAGAGTATTTCAGGAGAGAAAAAGGAAGGCAAGGGAAGAATAGATGCCATCGTGCCTACTGGGCATGTCTAATTCTGTGATAAAATGGATGAGGACTGCAGACTGCAGCAAAAGTTAAAACGGGCTACAGCATCTTGGGTTCTGCAGGGTTGTTTTTTTTCCTAGCTTCTAATTTTCCATTGAACTTAATCAAAAAGATCTGGCTCTTTTGTGGCATCAGGCTGTGCTGATTGCCTGTCAGGAATTAAAGCACGGCCTCTGAGCTTTAATGCTCTTTGGGGTTAGGTACACAGCTCCCTAAATACGATCAAAATATGGATGTTACTGATTTTGTGTTGGAAATGGATGATGAGGGCTGGTGAGGAATTCAGGGCAAAGTCTGCCTTTTCCTCTTTTCCTTTTGGTTCTTTGTATTTGAATGTTTATGAGTCACAGAATCGCGAAGGTTGGAAAAGACCTTCGGGATCATCTGGTCCAACCATCACCCTACAAGACGGACAACTCGCGTTCGTAAGGGATGAGCGGATTTCCATGGTTAGTCCCAACCAATTTCCGATAGCTTCTGGCTCTCCAATGATTAATTCAGCTTCTGTTCTCCGGGCCATCCTGTTCAGTGCAAGATTTTGGAGCTACCTGCACCCTCCATCTCTCTGTATGTATTTTATATACGAGACAACTCGGGTTTTTATTCATGGAGAAGGCAGATGGGGAAGTGATCCCTGACAAATGGCCACGTTAAACGTCCCTAGACATTTTAAGCTTGGCTTAACCCCTCTCTAGAGATGCTGCTGCTAACTGGAAGAGGTCTCCAAGACCCTTTTGAGTTTGTTCTGCCCATTAGGTGGACGAGGAAGATCACTCAATACTCTTGCTGATCTTTCAACCAAGATGAACGTAATGCCTACACGGGCAGGAAGGCTCCGAGGGCTTGTCCCTGTTGAAAATATCCTGAATTAAGCTTGTGAGAATTCAAAGTGCAATTACTTTGGAATAAATGTTATTTATGAAAGGAGTTATTTATTCCATTTTACGGAATGAAATGTTTCCCATGTGAATGTTTATCCTCTAGTCGTTTATTCTGCAAATTATTTTCTTTAGCTTCCTGTGTAGGCATGTCGTAACTTAATAAGACCTTTAAAGGCTTTTGTGAGAACTGCAGCGTATTCCACACGTTTCCCAGACCCGGCGTTGTGCAGTATAGGCACAAAATATAATTTCCAGTTAAAGGACATCCAGTGCGTTGGTTGGAGCCCGAGTTGGCCCTCGATTCGTCTTAGATTCACAACAGGGAATGTTCAAAGTCTTAAAATGCAGTGCTGTAAAGTGGAGAAATTCCACCCCTTTTCCCTTTTCCCTTTTCCCTTTTCCCTTTTCCCTTTTCCCTTTTCCCTTTTCCCTTTTCCCTTTTCCCTTTTCCCTTTTCCCTTTTTCCCTTTTCCCTTTTCCCTTTTTCCCTTTTCCCTTTTCCCTTTTCCCTTTTCCCTTTTCCCTTTTCCCTTTTCCCTTTTCCCTTTTCCCTTTTCCCTTTTCCCTTTTCCCTTTTCCCTTTTCCCTTTTCCCTTTTCCCTTTTCCCTTTTCCCTTTTCCCTTTTCCCTTTTCCCTTTTCCCTTTTCCCTTTTCCCTTTTCCCTTTTCCCTTTTCCCTTTTCCCTTTTCCCTTCACGTCCCGCTGCTGAGCTTTGCTGTGTGGCTGAGTATTCTGCATAGGGACTGCTCTCATGGGGAAGCTCAATAAATCAATAAATACTCAATTCTGTAAGAATTGAAGTTTTAGCTTTTCTTTCTCAATTCCTGGAGGTTTAGCCAAACGTTTGATTTTCTGTACATGATTGTTAGAGTTACCATCAAGAAATAACGTCTTAAATGGCTTGAAGCTTTGCAAATGGTGCTGGGGTGACATACAGCAGATCAGTCTTACCTAGAGCTTTGCTGGCTCGTCAACCAAAGCCCTCATTTTGGAAGCGAGTTGGCGTTACGGACGACTTCTAAAGAAAAAATGTAAAACTTTAAGAGTTCTTGGCTGCTTTCGGATTGCCATTTAGCAAAGTGTCCAGTGTGAAGTTTGATCTTTTCTTCCACAAGCCCAGCGGAGGAGGTGAAGAAGGGCGATGCAAGCGATGACTCCTTTCCTTTTTGATGCCAACTCCATCTGGTGACCTGCAGCTCTGTATGCCGTAAGGCTCCTTCTGTCCCAGCTTCTTGGAAGGTTTTTCTTGCTGACATTGTACGGACGGGCTAGCTCGGGTTGGACTGGCCTCCTAGAAACCACAAATCCTTAGGTTTTCCCTCACAGTAACCATATTTTGGGCTCCTGTCTCATTTTGGTTTGAAGATGTCAAGTCATGAAGAACCCGCCACTTCTCTTGGTGTATTTTCAGCAGTTAAGTACTCTCTCTGATTAAAAAAACGAAGTCTAAATTGAATTAGTTTCCAACTACTGCTCTCAAAAGCCTTTTTTGGGCTAAATTAAAAGGTCCTTTGATACCCAGTAGCTTTTCCCTTTGGAGAGAACGCCTAACTCCCTAACCAAGTGGCCTTTCAGCTTTTATTTTGGGCAAGATAAATGCGTGGGGCTCCCTGGGTCTCTCTGCGGTCCTTAAATGATCATTGCACCCTGCTCATTTTTCACGATTCCATTTAAATCGTGGGCTGCTTCTGCGATGTTCCCGTGAGGGGAGTCTTACCCGAGCAATCTGCGGAGGCAAGATTGCTGCTTTTATGCCTGAAGTAATTTTCCAGATCGATAGTGGACCTCTGAACACCACCGGGCTATTTGTCAAGCCCCACAGACCCTTCCTGCAGCTAACTTCGGCGATTTTCCACGGGTGGCTGCTTTTAGTGATCTGTCGGGTGGCCAACTCGAAACCCATGTAGCATGCTGTGTTGACACAGTGCAGTACTAATTTTTTAATCAAAACACTCAACAAAAGTTTGTTGCATTGCAGCGGTTGCCTTTATCAACCCAATTTTGAATCTCAACTCAGGATGAAATCATCTTTTTTTTTTTTTTTTCCCCGAGACCTGTTTTCCATAACATCGTGTTGACTGCCATTAATTTTGTTCCTGTTCTTTCGAATTCTAGATCAAGTCTGATTTGCTTTCCCCTTGCTTTGTCCAGAGCTGATGGCTGGCTAACTCAGAGTTACTCAAGTCAACTTTTTGCCCTCTTCTGCTGTTGGGGTATTATAAACTTTGAGCTTTCTTCCACCTTCCAGAAAAGACTGAAGAAGAACCGTCAGGGCCTCAGAAATTGGAGGACTCTTTGAGGGCTCTCAGGTGACCCATCCTGACATTTCTCCAGTCCAAGACACTTCTTGTCATTGAAACGTGGAGCTGGTAGGGCGCTCGCAAGATTCCCCGGTATGTTCCCATCCTTGAGGCAAGCTCGTGTCTCTCTAGAGCACCCCTAATGGGTATTTCTCTAATTTTTCCTTAAAATAAAAGTTTAGAAGGCACTCCAGCCTCCTTAGGTAGTTGTTGCTTGGCTGCCGGTTTAGTGAAAAGCTTTCCCAAAGCTTTTCCACTTGGCAGTGTTTCTCTGGCAAATTAAGCCTCTTCGCTCCTGAGGACGTGAGAAGTAACCCGTCTCCGCTGCCGCCCGTGGAAGCGCGCTACGTTCTCCCTCAGCTTTCTTCCATCTAGGCTGAACGGAGCCTGCTCTCAGGGATTGTGTCGCTTCTAAATCTCGCCATATTTCTGTTGTTTTCCTCTCTTTGGTTCCCTCTGTACGTGGAATTTGTACTCTGCATCCTTGTCAGCCTTGTACAAAATAAAGCGATGCTATTTTCCACCTATCACTATTAAAACAACTTGAAATGCCTCCTCCCTTTTTTGCAAATCCATTGTATCGTTGACTTATATCAATTTGTGATCCAATGTACCCTCTCAGTTATTTTCTGGGTATTTTTCTCCACCTGCACCTTGTGCCCAGCTCCTGCACTGTTTTTTATCGACTTGGATCTGGCCGTTTTGCTTTGGCACAGTTTGATCTTGATGTACCCATTTCATCATGTCCCGTAGCTGCTTCTATACAGATTACTTCATAATTTCTCTTGTATCTTTCCATTGATTGCAGGGAGGGTTAAATCTCTAATTTGCTTTCGAAGCTTTTCAGAACTCCGCTACGTCGCTGTTTCCTTTTTGATCCCAAAAGCACTTGGAGGGTTTGTGAGCGACCATAAGTGGATCATCTATATGCAAATTCCTTAATTTCTCCTCCGCGAAGTTATATTTGTGAAAAATCAACGTCTTCGAAGTGACGCCTCTTTTCATTATGTTGATATTTCATTAGGGTGATAACCGAACAGTACAAACGTCAGACGAGTTGAAATCAATTATTTAAATCAGGACCTTCTGAAACCCTGATTGAATTACTGGGCGCAGCCCTGCTGAAACGCAAGCCTGCTCTTCTCCTCGGCTGTCGAGGCTTCCAGCTCAGCGATCACCACAGCTTTATGGGCTGTAACGAGGTCCCAGCCGGTTCCTTTGCATTTGGATTCAGTCGTGATACATGAAATGTCACCGATCATTTCTGGAAACGAGTCGTGTGTAATTAAGTGCTGCACGAGGCTTCGTACCCCTCCTGTCTCCTCCGTAACCCCACATCTCTTCTGTGCCTGAGGAGTCCCATCCCAGAGCCTCTTCCTGGGCTCCTAACACGCTGAATTTCTGCTGAGATCCTCCAGAAATTCATTTCAATTTGTGGTCATCACAGATTTCAATTTCAATCTCAATTAAAGAGGAGGTAAGTCTTTTTTTTTTTCCTCTTTTGGAGGTACACTGCAGTCCCCACTTCTTTTTTTGCATCCGAACTCCTGATTTTCAAGTCTGGTCACACATCCATCTCACCAGATTTCATTTTTTTTCTATCTGCGAGGCAGAAATTTATTCGTTATTCGTTCCCTCTTGTTACTCAGAGCCCTTGCATCCATATATAGCAACAGAAAATTCGTTTTCTTTACAGACCCTCTGACTTTGAACCTCGTTTATCCTTCCGTGTCCTTCTCTCGCGTTCAGTTCCTTCCTTTGCTGGATGCATCAGCAGTTTCCTCTGGGAAGGTGTCTTTCTAGTCGGAGAGATGCTGGCTCTGCACTTCATGATCCCCGTGTTCCCTGCGGTATGGTTCAGTCTCTCACACCCCAACATCCTCATCGCTTCTTCGTTGCTTTTGCCTTTTATTTTTTGCCTTCTCTTGCAGCCAGCAGTGGATGCTTCAGCAGCCTCAAGTTGCAATTCCTCAGCCTCCCCGAGCTCCCCGCTCAGCAAAAGCCGTGGTGGTGCATGAGAACAAGATGCCATTGCCGAGCAGATTCCCACCCGCTCGGGAGGCAGCTTCTACCAGCTCCTGCTAGGTTTCTCTTGGCACGCTTCAGCTGGAGCATGGGGAAGAAAAAAAAGTCTGGCACGGTACCGTCGAAAGACTGCCAAACCTTGACTTAAGACTTTCCTTTTCGGTTCTTTTCCAGGATCCTTGAAATATATAAATATATATATTTTTTTTCATCTGCTCGGTTCCAGCTGATGCAGAGCTGCTGGCCCCGGCCTGAATGCTTCCTTCTTTCGACCAGAGCGATTAGGCAATATTTGGGATCGTCTGTCGAGGGAGGAAATCGATGACAGTCAGGTATTTCTTGGAGGCAATCTTGCTGATTCACAGAGGCTGTTTGCAGAGGCTGGCTTCTCCGAGCACAGCCTGAATCGAGCAGCAGGAGAAGATTTTGCTCTCGGTATTCCAAGGTCGTTTTTTTTCCCTGCCAGCACTAAACACACGCGCGCCCGCACGTGCACACATGTACACGCATGCTGCTTCTGTGCCTGACACCACGGGTGTTTCTCTGGCTGTCCTTGCCTTCCTCGTGCTTTCCTGATGCTCTTTGTTGGTGTTCCGGGCCGTGGCAGCACGCCTGACAGCGTGCGTGTTCTCTCCTCTCTCCGTGCCTTGCCTAGTTTCCTCCTCTACCAAAACAAAGCCTGACGCTCTGGTGTTCAGCCCCTGGGAAGCTTTTTTTTGCACACATCTGTCCAGGCCGGTTTCTGTCCAGCCTCTTTAGCTTTAACTTTTTCATCCAAAATTGTTTTCAGAAGAGATTTGCTGGGCAAAACGGGTTTTGAGGAGCCTGGTGCCTTGCTTTCCCGTTTGGGTTATGGCAGGAAGGGGTGACGGTGTCTGCACTGCCCAAATGGGACGGCAAGGGATAAAGGAAACGTTGGAGGTGCCCTGATACCCACAGCGACGCCTTCCCTCCTCCTCCAGGAATCAAAAGAAAGGAAATCTTGGTTGTGGTCACCTGGTTGGGTTCCTCCAGGGAGTTTTTAATGAAGTTTTTCTCTTAAGTTTTGCGCAGTTTTTTAAATAGTGCCAGATGTGCTCCGCTGGCATGGAGATGGCTCTTGCAGAAGATACTTCGTGTCAGCGCTGCAGAGTCTGTCCTGGTGCCTTGCTCGTTTTGGTTTCCAATTCAGGCTGCTGCCGCCTTTGATCTGCGAAACTCTCGATTTGAATCTTATCTGCTCGGGAGACCTCTTTCCCCGGGATTGTGCTGGCAGTCAAGATTAGCCGGGGCTTACTGGGTTGGCAATCTTGGTTTTAAATCTGCGAGGGCTTCAGCAGAATTTTCTCCTGGGGTGGGGGGGCATTGATTCTGGAATATGTTTTTCTCGGTGTTATCAGGACTTGCTGGCTATCAAGATAAGCTGGGGGCTTACGGATCGCAGCGTTTCCTTCCGCCGGTGGCGACTGAGAGAAGCGGCGTGTCTCTCTCTAGTGGTTTTGGGTTTTATCTGACTTTCCTGTGATTTCACCTTCTTATTATGCTTCTTATTATGCTTCTGCCTGCCCTCCTGAGAGGCTGGCACGAGACCAGGAGCATGGGCCCTGCCGAGGGAGGAGAGAACAGCGGGGTCAGCCTGACTTCTTGCTTAGGTTCTGGGAGCAGGAGATCTTTGTCTTCAGCATTCAGGGCTTGCTGTAATCAGAAAAAGAGGCCGGAAAATCTGGAGGACCAACACGGCAACACGCCTTCTCTGCAAATTTTGTAACTGCGTGGCTGTCGGAGCTAATAACCATGAACACGTCGGGTTCTGTGGGTCTGCAGGAGCACTGGGCTCTTCGGGAGCGAGGTCACCCATCTACAGGGTTAAAATGATGGCCTTTAGTGTTACGTGTGGCTGTGCTACGTCCCAGCAAGGAAAGTGTAAATCGTTAGCACCCAGTGGACAGAAGCTACTCATTTTCTTACTCATTTTCTTACTAGCAGCCTTACAACTTGTCCAACAATGAATTCTACCTGAAGAATAAACCAGAAATTTGATGACCACAAAGCCCTAACCCCGAGATAACTCAGTGCAGAGTGAGCTCAAAGACAAAAGGACCTTTTGCTGCCATCTGAATCTGCGTTGCAGCAGAGCGAGTATCACGATTGTCTTTCAGGGCTGCGCATTCCTCAACACTGGCAACCAAATCCAGCAACCCTGGCGCTGTTGTTTGAAGGCAAGAAGTTTTGCGTAGGTGTCTGGCAGTAATTTTAGCTCCTTTCCTTGAAGCAGCACATACCTTCGCTGAACTAAGGCTATTGCTTGCCTGCTGCTGTAAAATGCAGCGTGCTCCAAAGGCTCTTCTGGTAGCCAAGTCTCAGGAGATGGTATTTTTATGAAGCAGCATTTAGAATACGTACTAAAAACACTCCAAGCGCTTCTGCGGCTTTCTTATTAAACCATCCAAGCTGGTTATAAACTGCAGTTAACATCGCAGTGCTTTTATGAGGTAGAGAAGTGGTGTTTACCCCAGCTCCCCACTTGTAAAACGTGCATCAGATGGGCTCAGAGCCTGGTTTCGTCATGGGCTGAGGTCCTTGGTGCTGCAGAAGATGATGTTCTGCCCTCCCTCCTGCGGCTCACGCTAAGGCACCGTGTGCCGAGCGGGTCTTTTAGTGAGATGCTGACGGCACCGACTGTACTGTTCCTTCTGCTCGGAGCTGCCTGGTCGCGTTTCCACCTGGTGCGAGCGTCTGTTTGGGAACACACGGCCGAGGAGAAGGGAAGGAAGGTGAGACTGTGCCTTCTGGGAACAGCAGGGACTTCAGTTTGGCTTCGGGAACTGAAGCAGCATCCTTGGGGTGCTTGGGCATGGTCTTGAGATGTGCTGGAGGTAAATAAAGGTAGGAGCCACCTCTCCCCCCCGTTTCTGCCCACGCAGCTGCATCCCTTGCACCATTTGATGCTCGTCTGGCTGCATGGTGAAGGGACTCAGCACAGCATGCTGGCAGGGCAACAGCCCACAAAATATTTTGCCAGCTCAAGAAGATAGGCACCAGGAATTTGGGGATCTTGCTATTTTTAGTAAAGAGGGAGTTGAAAAAAATATGGAGGTGAAAATGTCTTAAAATGTGTTCTCAGAGTGAAACGTGGATGCTTTGCCTGAGATCAGTAGTCTCTGCAAATCTTTTTATATTGAAATAATTGAATGGGAGTATCCATTTTAAGATTATTGGGGAGTATCCAGAGTCTATTCCTGGTGCTTGGAGCGGAAATCTGTTTTAATGGGAGCAGATTTCTGGGAGCCGTGCTTCCTGCCAGAATGGCAGCAGTACGAATGATTGGCAGGCTGCGAGATTATAAAACCCCCCCAGGCATTTTACATCCATTGCAGGTAACCTGAAATGCAGCAAGAAACAGGACAAAACCTAGCAGCACCTGGAAAAACAGGCAGCGTTCAGGAGATTCAGACTGTACCGAACCTGCATGGCTGGGGACACAGCTCCTGGCTTCGCCTTTTGTGGTTTTTATTGGACATGTCATAGAGGAACAAAAAAAATCCGTGCTGCCACAAATAGCTCTCGAGATCGCTTTGTTACTTATGTAGAATTAGCGCCGATGGTTTCTTCCTGATTTGGTTCATTTCCGTATTTATAGGCAACGTACAGGAGCGAAGAAACAAAAGCAATTAAAACTAGGAAACGATGACAAAATGTTATCAGATGACCCAGGGAAGTTAGATAACTGGAAGCCTTTAAAAATACTTTTTTCAGGACAACTGTATCCCTCTGATTTCAGGAGAAGAAAAGCATGCAGGTACTTTATTTTTAAAACCAATTCTGTTTTCCAGAAGGCCTGGAAAACAAAGCTTAGCCATCAAAAGTATTTCTTCAGCATTTACCTCGAGAAGTTTTTCTTGACAGGGAGCCCACAATACAACTGAATAACAAAACCTCGGAATTTTGTTCTCGGTAGGTGCTAAGATGAAGAGGAAAATAGAGACTGTATTTAAATAAAATTCCAGGTAATCTGGGATGGCAAACAGTAAAACATCCCATCTATCAATACGTATTTGTTACCAGGGCTGTGACCTTCATTTTCATACCCTCGGTATAGTTGGAGTCCTAAAATTAACCTCCAGTTCTCATTTTCCTTAACTTACTCTGTTTATTTTCAGAGTGATCACACTCCCTCTAATGCATCTGTCCAGAAGTTGCTGATTTTTTTCTTAATGCTGCTTTCTGTCTGGTGACTGTCTCAAAGGCAGCAGCAGTGCGATGCGTTCTTACTCCCCGAAACTGCAGCTGTTTCCAGTGTCACGTACAGACTCATTAGCAAAGTGATGCTGCACAGTCGCACATTCCTGGGCTAAAAGCATATTAAGGTTTAGCAAAGAATAAACTGCAATTTGCAGGGAATGCTTTAATTCTTTTTCTCTTTAGCAGTCTTGAGCGTGCTGGATTTTGACTGTATTTTTCACGTTTGATGGGAAAATCAGTACAGCAAAATAAACCTGTATTAATGCACACCGTTATGACAGGCAGTTTTTTGGGGGATTCTTTTAGCAGAGCACAAAGGGAGCAATAAGATGGAGGCCTGCACTGCAATTTCAGAAAAACTGCTGCTCGAAGGAAATTATCAGCTGCTTCAAACCTTGCTGCAGTAGGGGATGAAACGATGGCCGCAATAACGCCGCTTATCTGATAAGGGCTGCTTAAATAGGATGTTTGTCTTAATAAATGGCCTAATTTGCAGGACTCCAATTACCGTGATTTTATTCTCGTGGAAATAACGCTGTGTGTTTGCCCTCGCAGGGCTCCTCTTGGGGTTGATTTTTGTGGACGAGGGTGTTGAGCGGCGCCGGGCTCTTCTGTTTGAGTTTTGGAGCTGGCAGGTGCTTACCAGGGAACTAGCTGGCCTTGGTGAAAGTGCACAGAATTGCTGAGAGCCCATCATTAAAGGTTAAACAGCTTGTTTTCTTCTGTGGATTTTCCCTTCCAGCTCTTTAGTTTCTCAATACTTGTTACGTTTTTAAAAGCCGTAGAGAGGGGAGGTCTGAAAATCTGTTTCCGAAGTTGTTATTTTTGACTGATCTAGTCAGGATTCTGCCTTTATACGTAGGCACGCAGCAAACAGCTCTTAAAAACATCCTGATATCAGCACATTGAAGGAAAGCCAAACTTCAAATGAGAAAGGAGCGGTGAAATGCTCGCACTCGGTCTTTTTTCAGCAGTTCTGCTTCGCAACTTACCATCAATATCAAGCAAATATTAAGTTAATAATGAAGTAGGTTGCCAGTTGATTTCTTTGCTATGAAATTAAATCAGGTTTGGCTGTACTCAAGTTACCGTTTTCAGATTAAGGGGCTGGAAGGAGGGCGGCGGCGGGGAGGAGTAACCCTTGTGCTGCTGGGCCTGGGGGCCTGGCCCTACAAAACTTTTGGGGGTTCTTCTGGCTGCAAGAGACCGAGCCCTTCTTGGAGTGATTTCCCAGTGAATTTCGGAGGGATTTTAGTACTGAGTGGTGTTCTGATTAAGAAAACGGGTGGTGTGTTATGAAATCATCGAACTGGAGAAAGAATTGGAAGGGGCCCTAAAGCCCACCCAGCGCCCCCAGCCCCATCCGGCCTGGCCTTGGGCAATAAAGCTGGCAGTAATTGCATTAAGACTAGCTGCTGGATTTTAAGAAATGACTGTGGACGGGTGATTGTGGTCAAATGGATGTGGTTTTAGAAAGTTTTCGATGGACTGGCAATGGCCCCGCGCATCCTGGGGAAGGGAAGGCCCCACGGAGAGCTGCCAGGGCCTGCAGGGGGGGCAGGAAAGCTGGGGAGGGACTCTTGGTCAGGGTTTGGGGGCCAGGACGAGGGGCAGAGGCTGGAGCCTGGCAGGGGGGAGGCTTCGGGAAGAAATTGGGAAGAAATTCTGCCCTCTGAGGGCGCTGAGGGCCTGGCCCAGGCTGCCCAGAGAAGCTGGGGGTGCCCCAGCCCTGGCAGCGCCCAAGGCCAGGCTGGATGGGGCTGGGAGGATGCGTCCCTGTCTATGGGATGATCTTTAAGGTCCCTTCCAACCCAAACCATTCTGTAATTCTGTGACTGAGCAGTGTTTTCTGTCAGTGTTTTTGAGGTAGTGGCACTGTTGCTCTTTTATAATGACCTGGCACCCAGAGCTGGGGCAGCTGGAGCCCGGTCAGCTCTCGTGCTGAGGTGAGCCCAGTGAGAGGAGCTTCTCATTGCCTGCTGCCTTGGGTCTGACGCTTTTTGGTTTGATTTAAGCCGTATTCAAGCAAGAAAATAAAGCAGACATGAAGCAAAGCTGCTGGAGGGAAGAGCCGCAAGCCCCGCTTACAGAATGGGGGTGAGAGGGAGGATGGGGAGAGCTGCATTACGAGTGCTGGAAGGGATTAAAGGGTCAGTGGTGGGCAATACAGGATAGTGTAAACACTAGGGCTGATGCTTTAGTGAAAAAGAAGGAGAAAAAAAAACAAAAACAAAAACATGCATTTCCTTCAAATTTTTGAGCAAGAAAATGTTTAGAAGAGAACAAACGTGTGTTTGGCACGGGTGGCTTTCATGCAGGAAGACTGGGTATGATTTCCATCTCAACATCTTGAAATAGCTCTTGGATGAGTTGTAGGGGAACAGAAGAAACACAAAAATAATCTGAGGATCAGAGAAAACACGGCGCCGAGAAGCTTACAGCGAAGTCTGTTGAGCTTTTCAGAGAGAGCATTTGACTGCAGTAACACCACAGGGAGAAAATGCCAGGCGCTGAGAGTGTCCTCCTGCATCTGAGGAAGGCGTACCTAAAATCGCTGTTTTGAAAGGGAAATCAGGCAGTTCAGATTGAAAGAGAGGCACGGTTTTATTGGGGAGGTGGGCTGCTCATCGTAATAAATAATCAAAGGAAAATGTGCAACTTCTGTCTCTATAAATTTCCATATTTGATAGCTGTAAAAAAAAAAAACATAGAGGTTATGTTCTTGTCAAGCACATTAGGTTCAGTTTGTGGGTAACTGGGAGGTATTTAATGGTATTTGGTAGGTGGGAGATGAATTTCAGTGAAGCTGTGATCTCTTTGGGCCTTTAAATTGATGCATCTTTTGAACACATCTTTTCTGGGCAGAAAGAAAGAATTGGAGGAAGGCACCGGGTGCTGTTAAACAGAGAAGTCGTGGTAGGAGGTGATGCGGTTTGCTAATTGCAACATTGCTTTTTACCTAATGGGGCAACCTTTGCATTAAAATTACCATCTCGTTCTAGTTAAAACATCTCCGTACAGGATGGCACCGTGGTCAGGGCGCTCTTGGGCTCACGGCTCAAATTAATGGGGAACTGAAGACAAGCCTTGAAGACATCGTAACTATTGGAGTAGAATTGTGCTGCTGAGAGTGTTCAGGGTAAAAATATTGCATTTATTTGTAACGGGGAATCTCTGAGAGCTGTAAAATAGCTTTGGAGGCTTTTTTGAAATGCAGCCACCTGCAAAACTGCTGCTTACAGAGCAGCTGTAAACTTTCTTCTTCCCCAAAGTGATCTCATCCTTGGTGTTTACCTCTGGCTGTCGCGCCTTTGGAAAATAAGCTAGAGAAACTCGTAGCGATGGAGCCTGAAGTGCGTGTTAGCACCAGCTCAAGTGATGCAACAAGAAAACTGGAAAGCACGTGAGCAGCGAGACAAAGACTCTCTTTAAATCCGCTGGCTCCGGGCAATGTATTACAGTATCTGGGTGTTTCCAGATGATTTGTTCTGGTCATTGAACCCAAGCTCCACCAAGGTACTGGTAGGACCCCGTTCAGAGCAGCTCTCAGAAAATGTGACACGTGCATTGATCAGTCCTTGCACGTGAACCCTTTTTCTGCCAGTTCTGCCTTGCAATCAAAGTTGCTGATTTGAGAGAGATTTGAAGTGGTCTAAGAAGCCTTTAGATGTATTGTCAAGGAATTCAGTGCTAAATAAATTATAGGAAAGATGGGATCCCAGCAAGCATTTGGATAGCATAAGCAAGCTTAATGGTTTTCATCTGTTTTCTGAACAGAGGGACAAGTTTGATCAAAGAAAAATAATTTGGTTCAGTGGCTTCTCGGTGCCAAAACTACCAAGAACTGAAAATAAGCAGCTCAGGTAAGAGAGCAAGGGCTTGGGGAAGAGCCTACCTGCTGGAGGAGTCGGGATGGGAGGCTGTGAAGGTACAAGCTGACAGATTTGTCCTGTGGATCTGTATTTACCCCTAGGGATCTGCCGTGGAAGACGTCTGGCAGGCTAGTGGAGCTTGGGTAGTTACTTTTCATTTTGCTTTTTTTTTTTTTTTAATCCAGTAAAGAGATCATTCAGGCATTGGTTTCAAAGGCCTTTATGGTGCTGTAAAGAAGAGCTGAGCTCCTCGAAAGCTGGTCTGCTTCGCTCTCTGGGGAAAAACAGAGCTGAGGAGGTGGAAAGCTGATCATCGCGGGTAGGTGGCTGTGTGCGAGTAGTCTTGGAATAAGCACAAGTGCAAATTGTTGTGTGCTTCCCTCCCAACCCTTCCCATCTCCTGCAAGTAACGTTTCCTGCAATTCCTGCCCACGTTTGCTCCTCAGGTAGGGATTCAGGAGCTTGTTTCCATACTTAATTCTCACTCAGGGGAGGAAATGTTGAATTTCCCAACGTTTCAGCCTTGCCTGGAGCAGCAGCAAGTAGATTTGGTGCTCTGGTGCTGATGGAGCTTGCAGAGAGGAAAGGTGAGGCTGGAAACGAGCAGGGGAGCATTCAGACACGGTGGCGCTCAGAGCTGTTTCCTCAGAGGCATTTTAGCTGTGTGCTTTTGGCACGGGGAGCTGGGACAGCCATTTTTTGGGGCATAAACATAAAATGGAGCGGGGAGCTGAAATACACAGGGCATGTTTGGTTGCAGCAGCGTGAAGGTGGAGCTGGAACAGAGCTGTGGCGTGCAGACCTGGCTTTAAGGGGGGAAGCTGATAAAGGCTGTGCTGGCACCAGATTAACTGGGCTGTACAGATGTTTGGAAGCAGATTATTGGGCAGCAGCACGCAAGGAGTGAGTCACCCCTGCTGTAAAGGGATGTGCAAAATCCCTTCCTCGGAAGGCAGGTCCGGTTTCGAGGGCAGGATGGGGCCACTTCGAAAGCAGGAGGGTGCTAATTGAATTCTCCTGGAATGGGTCCCGGCTTTACAAGCGGAGGAACTGAGGTCTGGAGAGAGGAGTTAAGTATTTGTCAGAAAAATATTTGCTCAGCAGTACCATGTGATGCCTAGGGCGTGTGTTTGCAGAGAAATCTGTGCATCTTCACAGCACGTCGGGCGTTCACTACAAAGCTCCGTGTTGACCGCAGATGCGGCTGTCAGGTCTCAGCATCTAAATCGCAGATTTGGCCTCAAGTGTCCAGAAAAATGAGGATTACACGTTTTAGTTAATCAACTAGAAAGAGCGCTACGGCGAGCGTTGCAAAAGCTCGGTGGCAGAAGCTAGGGAAGACCAGTTCCTCGGGGCAGTGTTCATCCTGATGTGCAACAGCAAGACCATACTTGCTGCTCCTGCAGTTCCTTGTCAGCTGAGCTAGATGCCATCCAGCTTCTCCAGCAGCCCTGCAGCCAACAATTTTATTCACTTTTAAGGGTATTTTGGTCCTTGGACTGATTTACGTAGGTGTCTATTATTTTTTTAAAGGGACTGAAACACCATTTCTAAAATATGTTGTGCTACTTCGGGAATTTCTCTTTGTGGTGTTTGGCTCAGCAATCACAAGTGTTTATTCACCTCCAGCTTTATCTAATGAACTGAAAATAAGAAAAATCAGAAGTTACAGTGTGGAACTACGTTGATCCTTAGGATTTTAAATAGGAAGTACAGACCTCGGGCATAAATAGGCAGTGTGAGGTTGGTACGACTTGTGTGAAGTGTTGGAAGGGACTCGTGCTTTTTGCTGTTTCTTACTATTTTAATTTATTTAATGCTGGAGGCTATCAGGTTGGGAACCATCCTGAATTCTGGGGACCAAAGAACAAAGTGATGGGGGAACGCAAGGACCCTGCCTCTTGAGCTTGTGGGGAGGGAGCAGAGGGCCCGCTGCCTGCGTATGCAAAGTGTCAGGGGAGGATGACGAACTATTCTGGGTTTAATTGTTTAAATTAACACGTAAAAGCTACAGTTCTCATAGGTCTGTGATCTGGCCGTATTAGAGCTGATTTTTGTTAATAGTTAAAAGCATGTCTTTAACTTCGCTTAGCTTTGCCTAGTCCTTTTTGGCCAAGTCCTCCAGCCAGTTTTTGGATACAAAAGGGCCGGACTTTCGTCGTGTCAGAAGAAGCAACCCAGTTCCAGTTGCTTGGAGCTCAATCCCAGCAAAATACATCTTGAGGCAGACACCAAAAGCAGAAAAATGCCTCGAACGATTAAAAATGCATTCAGCTTGCAATGTCGACGATGCCAAGCAATTGGAAGTGGGAGGCAACCTTTGATAAAGTTGTTTGTAGCAGCTCCACTTAGGGATACACAAATCTGTGGACATTTGTGAGTAATGCATTGAAAGATGCGCGTTCACTCTCTTTACCTGGAGAAACTTGGGTACAAAAATACTGTACTTGATGGAAATGTCATTCTTTGAAGTTAAATTTTGCTGTTCTGCTTGCCGAAGCATGTAAGAGAGAGAGAAACCTAGGAAGACGTTCCCACGTTCCCTAGCATGTTTTTTTTTTTGTTCCAGCCTCTGTTTGACATTGCCCTTGACAGGCATCACAAAACGGTAGAGATGCTGCGCTGGCTAATCTGACGTTGCTAGCTGTAATGGGATTTCATTTAGCTCGGTCAAAATATCACGGCTGCGTGCGAGAGAAACAGTTTTATGGGAGTGTTTCAGATAGCATCTACCTTGTCCTTAACAAGTTTTTGAACTTAACCGTTTGTGTACACACGAGTCCAAGCACGTGCTCCCTCTTGGGATGGCCGTAGGCTTCTCTTCGTGCTTTTTTCTACCTATCTGTTTGTCTATCTATTTATCTATCTGTTGTATTATGTTAAACAGGGATCAAAAAGGGATTAAAGATGAAAAAGATCTTTTTTCCTTCCTAGAAAAGTAGCGCTCCTGCCTCTGTTGAAATTTGTAAGAGGTCTGGAAGATCTGGGGAGAAGTTTCCCAAGTGAAATCCTCGTCCCTGTTTTGAAGAACACTTGGTATTGAGTAGGCCAGCGCGCGAAGGAAAACAGAAATAAGTAGTGGAAAATACCACGCCACGAGGCAAGAATTAATATTGCTTACGTTTTGTGGTTTGGAAATATTTGTTTGTAGTACCAGAATAGCGATGCGTCTCTGATCAAAGAAGAGAGGAAAAATTCATGGCTCTTGGAAGAATCTGGGCTCAGGCCCCCAGCCAGGTTCAATTTCTTCTTCTGTCTCCAGATAAGCTTGGATAGGAAAGGTAGGCCAGCTTCCCTTCATCTGCCTCTTTTTGCTGTCTGTCTTCACTCGTTAATGATCCTACAACCACGTAGGTCCTGGACAATGGGTACGTGTAACACGGTCTCGTGTCGCCGAGGTTATTTTAGTTGGTTAAGGTAATCTTTGAAAATACACCCAAAAAAGCATCTGCATAGGAATAAACACGATGTGCTCCCTCGATACCCATACAGAAGGTTGTTCCTGAAGGAAGCATCGAAGAAGAAAGATAACTTAAACCTTTTTCACTGTGATTTGTGGAAAAACAAGGAAAAACAATGTGCAAACAGCGATTACTTGTGACCACTTGCTCCCAGTGCCAGTTTTAATTTGAATCTTTTATAAGCCACTTGATTGTTGAATATTGCAAAGAAACGTAACCCTCTTGGAGGAAATCTAAGAGAATCCTGCTATTGAGTTAATTGGATACAAATTTGAGTGTGTTTTTTATGAAGACTAAGTGATCTTTTGAACTATTTCAGGCTCTACTTGAGAAACGCACACCTGTGTCTGGCTTGCAGAGGATTTTCCTCATTAATTAAGAGCACTTTCCTTGTGTTATTACTTAATTGGGTGTCACAGGGAACCTGATGAGACAATGAAGCGGTCTTAATTGCATACAAACTAAATGCCTGATACTTCATGTACTGGAGTGTTACATGGCATGACCCACGGCTAGTTATCATCTAACAGTGATAGTAATTGCTCAGGAAAAATAAAAAAACTAGCCTGTTTGGGTCAGTATATTGTCAATTAAGCACTTTTCTTACCTTTCGACAACTTTTCCTATTATATGAGTTTTCCAAGTTAGACAACAGGCGGTACTTAAACGTCTAAACAATCCTCGTGGGGTGGAGGGAGCGATGCTTTAGCCCAAGGATCCATTTATTCCCTCCACCTTGCAGCTGCTGTGGCCACGTGGTTTTCGTCCCCCTGTCTGAACCCCAGCAATCCATTTTTATTCTCTTTCGCTGGAAAAAAATCAACTCTTCCCCGTTTCATGTCTCTCCCTGATCAGCTTTCCCGAGCAGCAGGTAGGTGTGTAAATGCCATGCATTATGGATGTGGCTCTTGTAGCCCACAGAGCTTTGAATATCCAAGTAAAATTAACCACTTTTAGTCTGCCCTAGACAGAAGAGCCACCGATGGCATGGAAGAAACCAAAACCTTCACTTTTTAAGTGCTCATTAAGCCTTAGAAACAGATTCTTCTCTTTTCCTCACCTGATTTCTCCTCTCTCCTTAGACACCAGGTCTACCTTAAGGCCTTGGGGGGACGCCTGTTGGCTGCTTCCCAGTAGTTTACCAGTCCTGAACAAAACTATTTAAACCTTAGCAGGGAGGAGTTTTCAACCCCTTCCACTGTGGAAAAACCTCTTGTTCAACGGGGTATTTCCCTTGAAAGGAATATAAAAAATTGAGGCTAAGTATGTTTCCTGTCTTGGAAACGAACTCTGTCTACTGAGGTTATTTTTTAGATTTAAGATGAAGGGAGGCTTCATCGAGATGAGGTAAAGACAAAACCAGGGACCTGCACATGGCCTGTGGATGACACAGGAGATGACTTCTTGCGTGGCTTTGAACAAGAGCTGGAGCTTGTCTGTATTTCTCTTTCACAAAGTGGTACGATTGATATTTCCACTGCAAGGCTCTTTTTAGACTGCTTAGCTAAAACCTTTGAATGGAAGAGTTACACAGAAGAAAAGGTTTAAGTAGCTCTGGGTTCTGGCTTTGGTGCCACTTCAAAAAAAGAAAATCGGTGAGAATTGAAGAACAAATTGGCTTTTGTAGTGAAGTCCTTGAGTACAACCAAAGGTAAGAAGTGGCAGTGAAGCCGCGTTTTCCATCTTCTTCATTTTACTACTTTAGATTTTTGTTAATTCCAACCATCAACATTGAAGGAGGTTGATGGGGAGGAACTGAATGATTTCTTTTTTTGTTGTTTGTTGTTTTTGTAGCCTGCCTAAGTGTTCCTGTTGGAGTTTTGCCAGGGTCTGTGTGACTGCCTTCTTGGTGGGGAAGGGAGACAGAGTTGGATTTTAGTGATTTTAGCATTTACTGTCCTATCTTAAGTGTGTGTGTGTTATATTTTGCCTTCCTTATGTTGGTTTCCCGATATAATTATCGGGATTATGAGGCTATTCAGTGTCTGACACACTCAGGCCATAGGTGTGCTCCCTTTCTCTTGCCCAAAACACGACGTTGTCATCCTTGGGGACAAAGCAGGAGGTCTGGTTGTGCTGGGCTGCCTCCTCCATTCCATCCCCCGTGTCCCTTCCCATCGATTCACACATCTCCACCGGCTTTGCCAGAGCTGTGGCCCTCTTCCCATGCCCGTTTGAGGGCTGCAGGCAGGGCAGAGTTATTCCCCTCCCTGGCAAAAGGCATCGGAGATGAAAAATGATTACGCAAATACTTCTCTAATAACCTTGTCGGGGAGACTTGCCTGCTTCTATTTTTAGGATTATTGCATTTTGCATGAGGGAGGGCCGCAGTAGCCATAATACGTTTTTTAAATATTGGATTTCTCTTAAAATTCCCTATTTATTTGGCAAAGGGGATCTTGGAGTCTCGCCTGCTCGGGGAGGAAGTGATTATTTTCGCCTGTCCTTCTTCACCTCATTTTTCAGACGTGTTCCATGTGTCAGAGCTTGCTGTTTCGTCCCCTTCATCTGTCCTTCAGATTCAGAGGTACCTTCATCTGTGTCTCTGGATGGAGTTCAGTCTTCCTCTTCATTTAGAAAACGCCATTTTTTCCTAAAAAACCATCTGTGCCCCTAGATTGTACCTGGGCATAAATGCAGCGCCTGCGGCTTGACGGAGCAGGTGTGTTCAGACCTGCAGGCATTTCCTTAGGGCGACTGCTGCTGAGTCTTCAGGGTCTTGGTTTGTGCTTAAAAGCTGAAATTTGTTGTGCTGTGTCCTTGAAAATAAGCTGTGCCAGGAGGAGACACCTGGTGTAGAGCTGTCTGCCCCAGGGTTTGGTCACATCCCAGAGCTTTCCCAGTACGCCGAGGTATGATCACATCAGAAAGGTCTTTCCTGGGAAAGCTGCGATGAGTTGTGTTACCTGAGAAGCTGACAGTGCACCTACTTGTGGGTGAGATAGGCTAATACCAATAAAATTGATTTTTATCGCTGGTTTTAATGGTATTTAAGTTGAGGATTGCAGAGTGCTGGTGTAAAACAGTGGGTTTAGAACTTCTTTTTTTTTTATATTTGTACTCAGATGTTTTCCTGAAGGTTTGTGCTCCCTGGTTGGTGTAGCCTTTCAAATATTGGACACAAATTGCCCTTCCATCGCAATCAGAACAGCTTTATTTTGGCCATTGCTTCTGCCACAGTTTTTTAAGCAATATACTAAATAATTGGAGATTCTTTTGCACTATGGCAGAAGCAGAGGGTAGGTTTCAGCGATGATGTGTGCAGGTAACTGGTGTCAGGCTTCCCTCGGGAGCTGGAATTGGGTTTAATTCACGGAGGAATTCGGGTGGTGGAGCTGCCTTCCACGAGGGATTCCTGAGAAATACAACAGAGCTCTCCTGAAGCAAGCTGCTATGTTAGCAGCAGGTAGTGACTTGACAGAGATGTTTCAGGTAAGAGATGCTTTAGCTTTTCAAAGTGTTTGTGGGGTAATATTTTCGGAAGATATCCTGTTGTGTTTCCGTACAGCTTCCTTGGATATCCATGGGGTGTTTTGGCCGTGCCCCCGTGCTGTGAACAGGATTTTTCCTGTGTTTCACCAGGTGTTCCCAAATGTCCCCTACTCACTGCTCCATCCACTGCAGCAAGATCCCGTGCAAGAAGATCCCGTAAGCAAGGAGAGCCAGCATCTGCACACCCCAAACTCCTCGGGGTCCTGCAGGCGAAGCCTTTTCGCCCTCATCGCTGGGCAGATGGTGTCCTCACTGCTTTTGTGGGTTTGGGACTGCTTCGGGAAACCAAGGCTACATGAAAGCGCCAGCCTGCCTCGGCTTGTTTGGTGTAGAAGATAAACATCAGGCTCTCTCAAATGAAAGTTATTTGCTTCTTTTCCCCTCAGAGGTGCAAGCGCTATCTTTGCACTTGGACTTCGTGCAGTAATTATATCTTTTTTGCATCCTTGAACATTGCCGTGCCCGTTTTAAGGTTTTTACGCCAGGCTGTGAGCGGAGAGCTGAGCGGGACGGCGGCAGGACCGAGGTCAGGAATGCCAGGCTGCTGAAGAAAAGCTCCAGGCCTTGTTAGGAGGGATTTTTCTCAGCAATAACAACCACCACAGAAGGCAAGGTAGTCAGGTGCCGTTTCTCTTTATTGACACCAGCGATTCCTGCGAGCATAACGCAGAGCAGAAGGCAATTTCAGCATCTGTTTGAAATGCAGCGTGCGGCTCTGTTTGGCATGTGATTCATCCAGCCATCAAAACCCAGGCTGGGGATTTGTCTGGGCTGATGGCTCGTTTCCTCCTGACATTCCCCTGCACGGAGACGGGGTTGTTCCAGGAGCTCTGTGGATGCTTCCAAGTTCCTGGGGGTTTTAGGGTCCGGATCTCTCATTTACACCAGCGCGGAGAAGGCTTGGAATCGTAATGCTGCAAGCTTTTGTGGGCTGTGTACGAGTCCTGAAGAAGAATTAATTTCACGGGTTTTGTGGAAATTAAGGTCAGAGAGGAATATTAGATCATCGGGGCTAATTACGAGTTAATTAGCTGACACAAATTCGGAGTAGCAAACCAAATACACGCTTTTGGTCCTTACGGGTTAAGCTGCGTCTGAAATAAATGATGGGAGAGGAGAGGGTCAGTCCCAGGACTGCTCTGACAGCTGAAGATGCACTTGAGCACAGCTCCTGCTGCAGAAGAAGAGGGAGAAGGATTCCTTCCTTCTTTCCTTCCTTCTTTCCTTCCTTCCTTCCATCCTTCCTGGACTCAATCTGATTTTCAGGCTGATCCTGAGCATGCTGGACACAAAGCTCTGGGGGTGCCCAGGGTCACCCCACAGCTCTGCGGGCTTTGTGGATGCCTTTTAAGTACCTGCAAAGCGCGGTTAGGTGGTCCTCAGCTCCTTCTTGGCCAGACTAAGCAAGCCCAGATCCCTCAGTTTTCATCCTGGTAGCCCTCTGCTGGGTTTTCTTCACTTTGTTTAACGTCCTGGCAGCACATGGGTGTCCCCCCATGCTGCTCTTGCCTCCCCAGCCCCACATCGAGGGCGATAATGACTAGTTTTAAACCCATCTCGACACTTATCCCTGATTGTACTGATTGCCTTAATACGTAGTTGCAGGTGATTTAGACGTGATGGGTGTCTCATTAAGAAAAAAATAGTGATGCAAAATCGGCTGACTTAGATTTACAGGTCCTGAGATTGAAAGGGGCTGACATAGTTGTGGTTTTAACTGGAAATGGGTGAAAAAATGGAAAATGGGAGAGGAATAAGTTGTTGTTGTTGTTGTTATTATTATTATTATTATATTTAATATTCAAGTAAAGACACAATGCTTTGCCACTCCGAATAAGCTTTCATTTGTCACTCCTAAGGAACTTTTCTCAGCATTTACCTGCTCTCCCTCTCCTTTTTAAGGAAGTCCCAGAAAAAGAAAGAGCTGCTTCTGGCAGAAGGGAAATGAGCTGAGACTTCCCCGGAGATGCGTTTCGGACAGGAGAACTGCAGGAGAGACTTCCCTGGCCTGCCAGGGTGGAGTGGCAGGGGCTGATGCAAGATAAGTAGGGGTGGGAAGGCGGATAAAGTCTGGAGCAGGGTTGAGGAAGAACGGGGAGGAAATAAGAGCGATTCCGAAATGAGTAAGGAGCTGTGCGGGGGCCTCGCTTCCCAGGGAGAAGGCAGGCAGCTGTCGATGCTTGCTGCCAAGCCAAACTTCATGGCAGAAGGGAGGAAGCGCTGGTGCTGCAGGATGGAGAGGGGAGGGGAGAAAGGTGCAAGCTTTCACCCTTCTCCTCCCTCCTGCCTCCTTCTAAGGAGGTATTTAAGATCCATTAACTCACGACAGGTCCTTCTGATGTACACTTGGAAAAGCTCTTCTGTCTTGGCTCTGCCTTTTATCTCCCGAGTCTTCAGATGCTTACATTTTTTTTTTCTTCTCACGGACTTTGTAAAACTCCAGAAAGCCGTTCAGCCCAATTTAATGTGTAAGGAAAAGAAAAAAGCATGGTTTGGTTTCAGCCTCAGTCAGGCAATGGTTAGAAAAGTATAATTAGACTTGTAATTGGAGTGTGTCTTAGACAATTAGTTTCTGTAAATGTGTGTAATTTAGCCCAAAGGAAAGGGTCAGGAGGAACTTGCTGGGAAAGGAGTTAAGGAATAACGTGCGTTACTTCTAGGTCTTAATGCCTGACACAGCTGGAGAGGAGCGTGTCCACCTTGTCTGCAAGACCCTAAATTAAACCTCTAGAAGCCCGTAGGTGAGTCGTGGTTTCTGTTCTGACTCCCAATATTTTGAGAACAGACTTAACAAACCCCGGGGGATGCTACGTGCAACAGCGGTGATTTACCAAATCCCCCGTTAAGGAAAAAGAGAAAAGAAACGCCTGTGTGTGAGGGAAGGGAGAGCTGCTCCAGGGGAATCCATTCAGCTTTTAAGGAAACTTCAGAGGAACGGGAGTATTGAAGGAGCTGAGCTGTGCTGTTTGGGATCAGCTCCGATCCCAAAAGGGACGCAGCATCGGACCCGCACGGTTACCTAATGGCAGTCTGGCTGTTTTTCTTTCCCCAATCCTTTTGTTAGGAAAGGGGGCAGCCATTCAGCCTCAGAGGTCAGCCCAGGAATGGGGGCTGCTGCTCGCAGCCATGTGTTACTCATTTGCTTGGCATTTTTGACGCCGCTCATTACAATAGGGTGCAGCTGCGAGTTCCCAGCCGCTCGTTTCGGGGTAGGACTGAAGGGTAAGAGAGAAACGTCAAAACCTCTTACTGGAATCGTACCACACCACTTGCACATGTAGTAGGGGAAGCAGGGAACGCGTTCCCAGGCCATAAAAGATCCTGCATAATTCCTACAGCCTTTCTAGCTGTAGAAAAAACAACTCAGAGTCCAAAAGAACTGATCAGAGGTGCTCGGGATCGGCTGCACCTGGCTTTGACCGTAATTCTCAGCCCATTATTTATGGTTCCCAGTCTGTGCTGTGCGTGACCCACGTCCTGTCTGCACAGATGTTGCGGCTGGTGATGTATTTCATGCAGCTTCTCCTGCAAGGAGGCTGGCGGCACGAGCACACGGCGTGGCAGCGGCCAGCGTGCTGCTGCAGCACCCGAACGAGTGGCTTCTTATTTATTGCGTTGTGCTTTAATAACAGCAGCAGGCTAACGGTGTGATTAACAGCGAGAGTCCGAAAGCAGCAGGCTAATAAAACGGCGTGGCTTTAAAGCAAAAACCTCAGCTCCTCACGGCTGGGCACCGGATAGATGGTAGCTGCTGACCCCGCTGTTATTTGCGACCCGCCTTCGACCAACACGTTTTAAGAAAGCATTTGGTTGATGCTTAAATAAAACCAACAGCTAGTAATTAATAAAGCATACCGAGTTGAAGTTTGATATAACCCAATCGTGTAAAAATTGGTAAGCGTTTTCTGCAGAAAACGTCATCAATCCCTCTTGTTTTAATTCTTCCTGCTAGCGAGCGCTCGAGGTGTTTCTTCTTTTTCCGCGGCAAATAATAATAATAATAAAAAAAGCCATAACCTTTTGTATCACGTATCTGATATTTTATAGAGCAATCACAAAGGGTAGTAAATTGAGTAAAACATCCTATCCTTGGCAGGATTTCCCTTCTGACTAAATTCAATATGAACAAAGAGGACAAGGGCAAATAACTTCACTTATTCAGGTCATTTTTCATAAGAATCATAAAAGTTAGATAGAAAAGGCCTATTAGATTATCTCGCCTCTCTTCCATCTTGCCAGCTCCAGGTTGTTCTCTGCAGTAACCTTGTGAAATTTCCCTTGTCCGAATGGAAGGAAGATAATTTGCCGGCTGATGATTATTTTTTTTTGAGCGGAAGGGGATGGATGGATTTCTATCTGGGTTAGCAAACGTTTTTGACACTTCTCGCAGGGCTCATTTTTAACTCCTACAGCTGTCTTCCCTTCAGGAGCTCTATGCTACTTCTTCCGAGCACTGTGATCTTATCGTGAAGCCTGTTTCCTCCTCTTTGGCCCAGGTTTTTATTTCCACCCCGTTATTCTAGTTGTTCAAGTATCGGAATAACCCTCGGGCTATCTGTAACAATTTCACCCCATTGTGCTCCTGCCCTTCAAGTGCTTGCCAGGATTAGTGTAGGAACAACAACAGATTGTTCTTCCTGCAGAATGGGGAATGTTTATAGTGCTCTTCAGATTAAAATAATTTAAAATCCTCTTAAAGATATATATTTCCCCCTAGGAGAGTTACCAGTAAAGTGTCTACGAGTGCTTCAAAACAAGAGCAGCAACAATCTTCCACCCCAAAAAAACAATAGGACAAATGAAGCCTGTTAACTAATGGTGAAAGAATGTGAGTAATTTGATAGAAACTTCTAAGTTAGGAAAATATGAAGCTTGTGCTGTGCAGCTTTCAGTCATAAGCATGTTTAATTCAATTCCTACGTTTTAATTGCTCTGCAGCTAACGAGCTCCTCAATGCTTGCCTGTAAAGGTAGGAGTGGAATGGTTTAGACATTTGTTGCTCTAAGTTACGGATGTTTCTGTAGCATCAACACGTCCAAAGCAATGCTAAAATTGAGAAGGGTTTGGAAATAATTCACATATAGGAGGTGAACCTGCTTTTCTGCCAGTTAAGATGGACTGAGGATGGAACCCTTCAACGATCCCCATGTCGTGGTCCTGTAGAGGTCCTGGTGAAAGGAAGGATCTCATCTTTCCATCAACATCTGCCTGTGACTGTTCAGGGAACGAGGACGTGCCTCGTGTCTCTGGGAAGCAGAGAATCTCGGTGGTTTGATGTACTGAAATTTTTTGGCACAATTTTGGGGTGTACACCATGTGGCGCGATCCTCTGCCAGCAGGTCCGGGGACCACACACACGGATCTTAATCCCTTCAGCATCTCAGCTGTAAATGGTTTGGGGATGGGTTTTGGAGGGAGAACAAAGGGGAGGAAGGTGTCCAGCTCGGTCCGAGGGGAAATTTAGTGCTTGGTCTTAAAGTCCTGGCCTGTCCCCTTCGGGCACCGTGTTTGGGTCTCTCCGGCATTACTCTGGATCTTTGCTTAATGGTAGGAAAATCAGGCAAGTCTGTAATTTATGGACATGAAATGTACTGGGTTTGGCAGTCGTTTGATGCTTCCCAACACATACAGCAGCCCTTCCTGTCTCCAAACCTGGTTTCCCCCAAGCAGAAGGTCTCTGTTGGGGTATTTCTGCCCTTCAACGTGGATTAGGGACTACGCTCCATGCCAGCAGGCAGTGGCTTTATTGAAGTGTTCCTTTTCTGGGAGAGCCGTTTAATTATGGGGTGGAATGAAACTGCGACATCCTTTCTCTCCACCCTCCGTGAAGTACATGTATGTAAGGGTTACCTTGTACAGGCTTGCGATAAATTAATTCTGTTTGCAAAAATGCTGTAATTACACAGCTCTCCTGCCAATTTGGCACGGGAGGAGGAGTACAGTCTGAAGCGGAATGCTTTCCCCGTGAAAAGTCTTTCTGGGCTATTTTTCTTTAGCTCGAACCTATTAATCCGATGGGCAAACCTCTTTAAACCCTGAATTGCGTGGCTAGCAGCACGCAACGCTTACCTGGAGGGGAGTTATCTTTTTGATTTCTTTATTTTTTTTTTTTGCATAGGCAGGAGAAAAGCAAGCTGTATGCCACCGAGAGCTGCTCGGGTCGTCCTCGTCGGGGGGCTGGCAGGCTGCAGTGACCTGGAAGGCGCCCAGCTGGTGCGTGGCTGCACGTTCCAGCTCCGTTCCTGCTCCCCATGGCAGCTGCTTGATTCTCCTGCCAAGGAGAGTTTCAGGGGAAAAAAAAAAGAGCTAACGGCAAAGGAAGGAATTGTTTAGAATATCGGGTCTAAACATAGCTGGTGATGGCGATGGCTGGTTCCATTTTTAGCCCAGCTTTGGAAAGAAATGAGGCTCGTGCACCAGCTGCTAGACCGCCGGCTCCTCGCAGGTTTTGGGTTGCTTTGGTCAACTTCTACCACGTTTGGATGAAAAAATAGCCTTCTGCTCCAGGTTTTGGCCTTTAGTGGCTGGTGACATTTGAATTAGCGCTGCCCCTTCAGGGGAAGGGCAGCCCTTCGAGTGCAGCAGAGGTCTGTGGAGGAGATGGGCTGCTGCAAGCAGGGGCTGAGAAACGGAGGAGAAAGTGGCTGTGGGGAGGTGGAAGGAGCTGGAGCTGCTGTGATACGACTCCAAGGGTAAGAATAAAAATGATGGGAGAGCAGGACCCCGTTGTCCCACCGCTCAGAGGGCAGCCTCTGGGGTGGGAGCCACCAGAAGGAGCCCAGCTCCATTTCTGTAGGAATATTTGTGGGGTTGTGGCTCCTTAGGGAGCTCTTCTGGCCACGCTGCTTGGAGCTAAGGTCACAAAGCGATGGTGAAAGCATGTGAAAGAGCAAACATTTGAGGAGAGGAGCGTCAGAGAGCACCTTTACCTAAATCCAGGTGGTGGTGGAGTCTTGCAGGGACTGCTTGAGTCCTGCTTTCTCTTCAGTTCCTTGCTGCTTCATTCCTCGTCATCCAGCCTGTGAACTTCTCCTGCTAAGCCCTGGCTTGCAAAGACCGCGTTCTCCTCTTTCCACCACCAGAGCTGCTTTGCAGGCAGGTGTCCTGGTTCCTCCAGCTGCAAAAAAAAAAGCCAAAGAATTGTGTATTTAGAAATCATTTCTAATCTGGAGAATCAGGGTGCAGCACGAGCTCCGCAGAGGACTTTGTCTGGGTTCTGGCGGATGCGCAGGGACATTTTAAGGGATTCTTGAGACTTTCATAACAGGGCAGCAAGCTGCTACGGCTGCAAAGAATTCCTTAAGATGCCCTCTCACAGTCTGCTGGGAGCTCTCAGCAGAGAGAAGTGAACTGGTGACCTGGAAAAAGAAAATGAAGGAAGCAAGATTAGTCCGCTCCACAGGGAGCGCCATCATGGGATTTATTTTGATTCTTGTGCAAGTGCCATTCTGAAAGACTTACAGAGCGAAATTCTCCGTTTTATGGTCGGGGAGAAAAAAAAAAAAAAGCATTTTTTTGGTATATATTTTTTATACATGGGTGTGGGGAAACTGGAAGTGCTTGGGGGAGGCAACCTGAGTTCACGCACTTCAGTTAGCAGCGGTGCTGCTGGTCTGTGTGATCTCTAGCGATAGAACCCGTCCTGGGAAACGTCTGAAATTCAGCATCATGAAATATTTAGCGGGCAGTTCACCGCTAATGGGCTCCAGGTCGGCAGCAGTAGCACGGGCTCAGCAGCCGAAGGCTCTGCGTACCGATGCCGAGTTGCCTGAGACTGATTTTTATTTTTATTTGTATTTTTTTTCCTAATTTCAGTGTTTGTCAAAAGCAAACTCGGAGTGCAGCAAGGCAGGGTTTCATCAGCTAAACCCAGCAAAACCTGATTTTGTTTTTCCCAGGTTGCAGGAGGCCTTGGCTGTGGTACACAGACCGTATGCAGAAGCGAGTTGTTTTTTTTTTTTTTCAGCAGTAGATAAATTGATGTGAGAAAAAATACACAGTATTGATTTTTCTTTTCCTGTGGCTTTTGAGAGGTTGTTAATGCAGCGAGTACACAAGAGCACTCATATGTCTGTCTGCACAGTAATCTCTAATAAATTGACTTTTTTAGAAACCATCTTTAGTCTGTATTTTCGGTGACTTGATTTGTGGAGTAGATGATATCTCCTGGCACGTAATTACTCATTTTGGGGTTGTGTAAAAGGTTGGAGGATAAATTTTGATGCATTATCTGGAGCTCTAAACATCTCTCCGATTACTCACACAAGTTTTTCTCTCTGCTCCTCCCTGTTGGAGTTGAGCAGTGAGGTTTTGGGGATCATTTTTTTTTTTTGCTGGTTGGAAACCCTTTATTGTACAGACACTTCCCAGAGCTGATTCTTGTGTGTGACGTGACTATAAGGGTGATGATTTATACCCAAGGAGGCTAAATATTTCTTAGTCATGGGGTCACTCACTGTGTAAGCAGGTTAGTGACAGTAACGCGCTGCAACCTTTTGGTTCTTGCTTTCTTTTGGGAAAGAAATGAAAATATGCAGCAGGAAACATGGCAGGAATCGTATTAATGGTGGAGTGTAAGCAGTTTGATAACCCACAACAGACTTTGACATCCAAGGAACCGCCAGTCCGGTGATGTTAATGACCTGAGGATGCTGAGGAAGGCAGTGGGTAGATGCAGATATTCAGCCACATGAGATGTTTCGCCATGGGTCGGCCACGCCGTGTGTTGGATACCCACGGGAAGCACTTCAGGGACGGATGAACAGGTAGGGTTTGCTGTCCCAAGCCTTGCCATGTCTTCCTGTTTTCAATTCTGTGCTCTTCCTGTGGTGGTGCTCGAGGTCCTGCCAAATCACCGATCACATGGAAGCCCATCCATAAGGGACACCTCTTGCCTTGAGAACCTTCAAAGGCTTACAGGTTCATTTTTTAGGAATACGTAGCGTTGCCTGGGGTTAGAACTGAGCTCGGACCAGCTGAAGCCAGACCGATCTGTTAGCTGCAGAACAAGGATCCCCCCAAAAAAGATGAAGGAAAAATGCCAGTCCTTCTGCCCCTGGTAAAATGTGGAGTCCAGCTTTTATGACATGTGCCATCATCGAAACTTCAAGTGATGCTGTTAAATCCACCTTATCTCTTTCCCTTTCGTGTTCCTGCATCAAGAAGGAACCAAAGGCTCAGCCTGGGATGCTTCGGCATCTTCAGGTCACAGGCACCACTTTGAAAGAAGCTGCTTGAAGTGCAAGACAACAAAGGTTTCAGGAACCCAACCCACTTATTGCCGAGAAAGAAGGAAAACTGGTTGCTTTTCCAAACCTGTGCTCCCCTGGGACATCTACTCTCCAGGCCACAAGCAGACCTTTTGCCAGGTTAAATTTGGCCTTATTGCATGCGATCACTTTCTTCCCACTAGCCAGGGGCAGGCAATCTGGCTGTGAGTACCACTTGCACACAGCAATAAAAGTCTGCAGGCTCCAGCGAAGACCTTTTCTTATTGCTGGTGCAGAAGAGGAGTAAGACAAAATATTTCTCCAGTGTCCGGATAATTTTGGTGATGGACAGGCCTTCAGAATAGCCATCAAGCATACCTGGTAGGCTTTATCCTCACTCATCTCTCTAGGCTTGCATTTCTAAATGAATATATTCAGGACTCCAGCTGATTGTACCAAAATGTCCATTTCGTTAATTCACAAATTAACGTTATTGGTACCAGATGGGAAAGTGGGCATTTTTCTCTCCTCCTTTCTCCCTTCTTGTAATCTTGGAACCAGGAGACTTGAGTTTTAGAGCCTTGCGACTTACCTTCCCTACACAGTCAATTACACTCTTTACGTTTTTGTAAGGAGATGCCTTTTTTTTCCTTTATTTTTTTTTATTTTTTTTATTTTGGACTCGGATGTGTTTGTCGTGGGGCTGCTGTGAGCAGAATTCAGCGAGGACGGAGCTTCTGTCTCATACACTTTGCTCCAGTGCTTGCACTGGGTTCTTGGGCCCTGCTTTGAAATGCTGCCTGAAGATGCTTCCAGCAATATTATGCAGGAATGTTATTTTACACATGTGTTTATCCACCACCGCCCAGCGCAGACGGGGCTGTGCATTCACCCCTTGTTATTAATACTGCTCTGAGAAATACATTGGAATTAATACAAAGCCTTGTAGTTAAAAACGGAACGTGCTTGACATCTGGAAAAGGCTCTGCTTCATTTGTCCTTTTCCAAGAACCCACAAAGATGCATTTTTATGGCTATTGGTACTTTTGAATGAACTTTTTTGGAGGCCCTTTCGTGCTTTAACAGGCAAATGCCCGACCTCTATGCTTTCTGTTTTCCTGCACTTGACCTGTACAATCCTTCACCTCTCTCTCCAAGCTGTTCTTGCTCCAGTGCATGTTCATCTCTGTTAAGGAGCACCACTTTTTGTCATCTTTCCCTGTTTTTGAAAGTCTCGATGCACTGGACGCAGTAATCACCATCAGAGTGTGAAGGACACAAGGCTGAGCTTTTGATACCATGTTTTTTTTTTCTTCCAGGACTCAGCTTTGGTAGACCAGTAATCCACCAGAGTGGTGGCAGTTCTGTGCGTTACTTTCTCCCACCTGTTTTTTCCATGGTGTGCAACAGTAAGATGTGTTTTTATTTGTCTGAATTGACCCCAAAACCAGGCTGCAGAAGGTCCCACAGGGCCAGGATAGCAAAGGTTGATGCAGAAAAGCCAAGCAGCCTTCCCGTCCTGACTGATGGGATGTTACATCTGCCCGGAGCATCTATTTTTGAGACATAAAATTAAATTTCAGACTTCTAATTCTTGCGACTTGGTGGCATTTCTTTTTATATTTTTTTTTCCTGAAACGCTGATTTTTATTTTTCACTTTTTATGTACTGTTTAGCAGGTAACGGCTTCCATGGGAGGGCCGTGCACGTTTGTGTGGCAGGCTTTTTATTGCGGCAGGCTTTTAGTAGGTCAAGCAAGCACACATAGGGGGCTCTTAAAGTGGACTGTGAAATCATTTGGCTTAGCTTTGTTTTATCACTGCTTTGACAAATCTTTTTTCTCCCCTTAGATTGCAGCTTCCTAAGCAGTGCCAGCAAAGCAGCAACGAGCTGCCAGCGCTGCTAACTTCAAGTACAGCACGGAGTGTATTTAATTCAGGTGGTGTTTGTGCAGAAGTGCTTGCCTGTTACAAACACTTCTTGCTATATCTCTTGTCGACGGTACCTTGGTGGTGCTGGGATGGGGATGAGCAGCTCTGGGTGTCGTTTCCTTAGAGGCATTGAGGTTTTCCATGTGGTCTCGGCCAGCATCCTACGCTGAGGTGGGTGGAAAATGGGTTGCAGAGGTCAGTGGTTTGATGGAAGCTGAGGTTGGTTGTGTGTGGCCTTCCTGAGGGCTGATTTTGGGACCCTTAAATTTTGATGTCTTTCTCAAGAGCTTGGTGGATGGCATGGGATGAAGCTCTATGAAATAGTGGATGGAGCTGAGTCGGGAGCAGTGCTTGTTGTGCTCAAGGGCAGGACTCCTGCTCGGAAAGGATTTACCAAGCTGAGGAGCAGATCTGATGGAAACCAAACCAAGGAAAGGCAGGTGTGGAGTCATGAAATCCCAGAATCATTCAGGTTGGAAAAGCCCTCCAAGATCATCTGGTCCAACCACCCCCTACCCCCAATGTCACCACCAAGCCCTGTCCCCAAGCACCACGTCCAACCTCTCCTTGAGCACCCCCAGGGACGGGGACTCCCCCACCTCCCTGGGCAACCCGTCCCAAGGCCTGACCGCTCTTGCTGAGCAGAAATGTCTCCTCATTTCCCACCTGAGCCTCCCCTGGCACAACTCGAGGCCGTTCCCTCTGCTCCTGTCCCTGGTTCCCTGTGAGCAGAGGCCGCCCCCCAGCTCCCCACCCCTTCCTTTCAGGCAGTTGCAGAGAGCAATAAGCTCTGCCCTGAGCCTCCTCTTCTCCAGCCCAACCCCCCCCAGGTCCCTCAGCCGCTCCTCACAGGACTTGTGTCCCAGGCCCTTCCCCAGCTTCGGAGCCCTTCTCTGGCCACGCTCCAGGGCCTCGATGTCCTTCTGGGAGTGAGGGGCCCAAAGCTGAACCCAGCACTCGAGGGGCGGCCTCAGCAGAGCAGAGCCCAGGGGGATGAGCACCTCCCTGGCCCTGCTGGCCACACTGCTCCTGCCACAAGCCAGGATGCTGTTGGCCTTTTTGGGCACACTGCTGGCTCGTCTTCAGACGTCCTTCCCCTTGGTTGGAACAACCCCATGCAAGAGGCTCCCTGGCACAATGAGGGCAGTGAGGGGCTGAGGGGAGACGAGCAGGAGCCTACAGGTGGCTGCGGGCTGGAGCGTGTGGTGTTAGAGCTGGGTCTGCCCCATCTGGAGAAGGATCCTTGTTTCTGTCGTTCCTGCCATCACCTGGAGGGCAGGTTACAGGGAAGATGGTGTGTGGTGCTCGGAGGTGTGCGGTGATAAAATAAGGGGTGGCAGACACGAGCATGATATGGGTTACGTAATGGGGTGGGGGGAACTAACCACAATCCCTGAACTGTTGCCTGAGGAAACACGGGAATCCCCATCAGAAAGGTTTCTAAGAACAGGTTTCAGAAGCACATCTGCCAGGAACAGCTCCAGTGTTGCTCTTGCCTTGAAGCAGGGAGCGAGACGAGGGCTTTTTCCCCGTCCTCCTTTTCCCATAATGGGCCTGTGGGAGCTCCACGAAGAAAGTCTCATCTCTGCTCCTCAGAAAACAAACAAAAAACCTGATCCAAAATAAACCAAACCCCAATACAACCCACCAAACATCCCCAAAAGGCTCTGCACACCTGTATCTGTGTTATTGGTACTTCCAGAACTGGTCGGGCTCTTCCAGCGCGTCGGGCTCTTGGCGGAGACGTGCCCCGGTCTACAGGACACACAAGCCTTGGATCCAACTTGGAAATCACGAGGGAAGGATTCGTTCCGGCTTCTTGCTGCACAGTGAAATACAAACAGCCCTCCTTCACTCCCTCAAGAAGCATTCAAGCCTATTTGGAGGAATAAAAGTGCAGCGCAACATTTTAGTCATAAATTGAAGATTTCCAGCACCATGTTGACTTGGAGCATATGGTAGCGAAACGTGTCTCTGCTTTGCAGGCAGTTTTTGTGCTGATGCTGTGGCAAGCACGTTTAAAACAAGCAGGGGGAGTGTGCTGCCGGGAACAATCCAGCGGTGATGGTAGGGTCATTCAGATGACTTAATAGGTCTCTTTTTTTTTTAGCTATCTGTATTAAGTCAATGATTCATCTAAATGATGCCGAAGGGAGTTAATTGTTATTATCCCGTATAAAAAGCTGCCAAACTAAGGGCAAAACTTGCAGGGTAGTGCATGAAATAAAATGGAGTTATGATTTCTGGAAGCCTGAAGGGGCCGAACCTTTACCCCTACCTACAGCAGGAGCTGAAAATGCTGCCATGAAATGGGAACGGAGGAATTTTGGACGCCGAGGTTGGGAGGTCCTGGCACGTTTGGAGGTTTTGGCACGTTTGGAGGTTCTCCAAAACATACAACAAAAAATGAACGTGAAATACAGCTTTCTCCCCAACCTGGGTACGTCTCCGTTGCCCAGATCTGCAGAGGAATTTAGGAATTTCACTTTGTTGGTTCAGTGGGAGTTGAGCTTCTGAATATCTTTGAGGGATTAGGCGTCTGTGTAATGTGGTTTATTTCTTATCTCTACAAGAGGGGCACCGCTAACGTTCTCTCTTGCAGAAATGTTATAAAGAAAATCACTTCAGATGTTTTTTTTGTGGTAAGATCTGGTGAAGATGAGGCTCCGTGGGTATCTTAATGAGGTAGGAATGGGCTTGGCTCAGAATATGATCTGTAGGCACATTTTCAGGGCTGTTTGGAGATGAATTTTAGCTTCTCTGAGACAGGGCGCATCACGGGGGGTTGAGCAGCCAGCCAGGGCAAGTATGAGATGGCATTGCTGAAAGTAGTGAAACTCAGCACTCTTGGTCACTAAATAATTAATAAGGGATAATTTCTGGCCTGCTCAGTGACCTGGCTGATTGCAAGTAATGCAACGTGACGGTACAGGCTTGAGTGCTGTCTGACTTGATCTTTGCTGTGAGGAGCTGGTAGAGGACCAGTAAATAATTCAAGTCCTTAGCAAAAGCTGTTACAGGGCTGGAAGAAAGCTTTTTGTTTTTCTCGTACGTTATCAAATATTTTAAAGGTTGGACGTGGTGCTTAGGGACACGGTTTAGTGGGTGACAGCGGTGGTAGGGGATGATCCTGGAGGGCTTTTCCAACCCTGATGATTTTGGGAATCTACATTTATTTATTTTTTTAATCCTTCTGCAGTACTCGGGGAGGTGAAACACTTGCACGTGTTTGGGGGATCCTTGTGATCCGTTCCAGAACTGGTGGATATTGCTCTAAATTTGGGCTCGCTTCGTCACTGGCACTGCTGCTGTAAAACTGCGTGGCAAAAGGAATCAAGCGGAGAAAAATTAGCTCTGTGGTGACAGCTGTGGCTAATGACTTCCCGAGGAAGGAGAGACTGGGACTGCTTTAAACAAGTGCTTAATAGCCCCTAGTGAAAGAAATGTTGACTTAACTAGCTTTTAATTGCTTTTAAGCTTATTTAAAAATGAGTTTGTTATTGAAAAGTAATCAGTCCTTGAAAATTTGTGGCGGGCTTTGGGAACACCTTTATGGAAAAGCAGTTACCCACCTTAACATTATTTTTATGGCTACCTAATCTGTGTGCCTGGCTCCATAAATTACTTGATTAAATGTAGTTCAATGCAGGGATGCTGCTCAAGTCATCGTGTGTGCGCTTTGGGCATGGTGGAAGACAAAAGATCTGATAAATGGTCGATTGCTGCTTATGGAAACTTTATGGATAAGTGAAAAATCACTTTTGTGAATCACTTTTTCGACCAGAACTCCTTCTCCCAAGACGTAGCATGGCAGGATTGGGTATAGGTTCTTGAGACGAAAGGGTCGCTAGCAAAATCATTTGGTCAAAATCATTTGTACTGGCAAAACAATGATTTCCTCACTGCGCCTTAGCTGGCTTTTCAAATGGAAATAACTGAGAGAAGTCTCTTCGTCAATACGGCAATCTGCAAATTGATTTTGCTGTCAGGAGGACAGCGGAGAAAAGATCACAGGCTGCTTTATGTGGTTGTATTAGCAGGACATCAAGACGAGATCAAGGTCTACTTTTAATGCGTAATTCCGTTGTGGAGTTTGGCTAGAAGTCGTTAGGTGGCTTGACAGGACAAAGGATGGATAAAACCATCAGGACTGGTGAGACCTGCTCTTGTTTTATCTCACTGTCCCTAAATAGAGTGTTCCACTTGACAAATAAACGTTTTCTTTTTGCAAAGCACGTCTCTTGTTGCTGGAAATGTCTTCTTTTCCCCAGGAGACCGCTGGGGGACTTCATCCAGCACCCTCAGGGCATGTTAAGGAAGAATCAATGAAAACCAGGCTCTAGAAGCCAAACCTGAGAGTAAGTTTTAGGGACACCTTCTTGTAAATTTGTGGCATGGGCTCTTTTAGGAAAAGTGTGCCTGCTCAGAAAGACTTCATGAAGCTTTACAGTTGGACTCGATGATCCTTGTGGGTCCCCTCCAAGTTGGGATTACTCCATGGTGCTAAGCCCACCACGGGCTGTGGATGCTGAATTTAATAGCAAGTTTTTGAGTGTGGCTGTATTGCTTCCCTGCTCTCAAGAGGGCCAGAACAGCAAGTTGGAAGTGGCAGTAAGTGAAAACTAAGCCTAAAGATCTGGAAAAAAATAATAACAGAAGGTCTTCCTTTGTCTTTGTACTCTATAGATACCTTAAAGGAGGCTGTAGCGAGGTGGGGGTTGGTCTATTCTCCCACATGCCTGGTGACAGGACGAGGGGGAATGGGTTAAAGTTGTGCCAGGGGAGGTTTGGGTTGGATATTAGGAAGAACTTCTTTACCGAAAGGGTTGTGAGGCATTGGGATGGGCCGCCCAGGGTTCAGTCACCATCCCTGGAGGTCTTAAAAGATGTTTGGATGTAGAGCTCAGTGATATGGGTTAGTGGAGGACTGGTTAGGGTTAGGTCAGAGGTTGGGCTGGGTGATCTTGGAGGGCTCTTCCCACCTAGATGGTTCTGGGATTCGGTCTTTCCTTTCATCTGTGGGCTCAGAGATGACTTTGTTTGGAGGGAAAGGCTGCACGGAAGCAAAGCTGTTCATGCTCTCGTTTGCACACCCTGGTGTAAGAGCGTGCCAGGCTAGGGAGAGTAGCTGCAAGCTCCAAGATGATGCTGGGGATAGTTATTTCTTCTGTCCACCGCGCTTTGTACAAGGTGCAACCTCCAGCCAGGGTTGGATCTGTGCTGGGTGGCTCTGAAGCCTTCCCAGGGCCTGCACCCGGGACACAAAGAGTTGGCCAAGGAATAAAAGATGGATGAAAGATGCAATGGATGAAAGATGTGATGCTGATAGTTGGGATGACAGCTGAAACACCTTGCTCCTGAGCCCTGGCTTCACCCAGCCTCCATCCTCAAGGCTGGAGGAATTGAGGCTGAAACCTCTTTTTGCCATCTGGTTGGAACTAGAGCTGGGATTTGTCTCTCTTGACTTTGTTGTTGTGGGAATCCGTGATACGTGGATTCTTGCAATGTATTTCATGTGAGAATGCCACTGAAGGTCATTCAAACGCACGTGGACTTTTGTCCATACTACATTTTATTTAGCAGCCTCCAGAGAACCTGGCTGAATCGCTGTCCAGTTGCACTCAGACCTTTAAGATCTCAGCACCTTCATTAATTTTATTTTAATGCATCCATCTACAGAGGGACAACAGCTCTAAGGATGTTGAGGTGGCCTGGATGGAATTATTGCAGTTTTCAAGGGCAAATCAAAGGTAATATTTAATGTTAAGGCCTCCAGTTTTTCATAGGCTCTTGGCAATGGTCTCTTAATATTTAGGGAGTCGCTATCTCCAGATGACAATTTTCCGCTTTCAAAGCTGCATCTTTTAAACGATGGTAAACACCTAATGTTTAATGTGGTGAGAGGATGAAATCTGACCTTAGAGATCCTGAAGGACTGTGCAAATACGAAAGGAGCTCTTTATTTCACTGTTTACTGCTTTAATACCAATTTAATAAACAGGATAATTTAAATATGTGTTTGAACCCTACTGCAAGGCAGTGTATTGAGCCTAGGTACTGCGATAGAGTTTTAGAAATGCAAGAAGAACCTTTCTTCAAAGATGGACAGTATAAGCTGAAAGTAGATTAATAAACCAGGCTAGAGCATACGCTTAGAATAGCAAATGGCATTAAAAAAGGGAAAATCAGGCGTTTGAATAAATGCGTTTGTCTCCAGTGCGTATCTTTCTGGATTAAAAAATGTAGGAGACGTAGTAACATTTCTTTGCAAACTGGCACATTTGAAAGACTGGCCTTGTAATAAATAGCCTTTTTTTTTTAGGTAGATTTAAATATAAATGCAAAACAGATCTCTGTTTGTTTATTGAAGTTTTCTTCATCTGAGGATGAGTCCAGATTGAAAGGGCTGCCTTCGATTTCTCAAACCCACCTGTGATGCTGCCGTGTGGGATCCCAGGTCCTGCACTTGGGGGATCCTTTCCAGGGCCGACATCCTGAGCCAAACAGCAGCAGGAGCAGCGCAGGCAGAACATCATTGGGGTTTCACCAGCAGTTGTCCGTTTACCAGTCTTTGCCTCTGAAAACAACTGCTGGACCCGTGGATTAGGCTTTTATTTTTTTATCAGTAAGTGGCAGAACAGTGAAAACGGGGATGTGATTTACCTCGTTTCCTAATCCTGCTCTGCCTTAAACTTCATAAGAAAGTAAATTTTAATACAACAACAGAAGTGATGTCAGAGGGAGGTGTGGTGGGGTGATACTCAGCAGTGAATGCTGATATTTATCACCTCTGTTTCCTTAAGGCTTCAGGCTGGGATGATAAGATGATCCCAAAGGATGGATGCTGCCCGACTTGGCCACTTTTAATGGCTTCTGCTCTTTTCTTACCTCTCAGTTTCACCCTGATACCCTGCAGGTAAAAAACACAAAACCACAAAAAAGAAACCCAAACCACACAGGAAAACAAGCAAACAAAAAGAAAACAGCCCAAGGTGTGTTTTCTTGGTGTTTAATACCTGTAATGGTGGAAGGCCATCGCGTGCCCAGGGATGGAGAGCGTGCACGGAGACGTGAGACATCACCTGCATGCTCTCCAAGCAATCCTGCTCGAAATGCTTCCCATTTTTTCCATCAGATCCCACCAAAATGCTTTCCCTCGCTCAGCCCTGGCTCGAGGAGCTGTGCTCCTCCTGCTCCTCCTCAGCTGCCTCTTCCCACCGCCGCGCTACCTCGCCGGTGCCGCTGCAGCTGCCGGAGGGGCCATCTGGCGAACCAGCTCAGGGAACAGCAAAAAAAGGTTATTTTTAACCCAGATCAGTTCTTAATCTGGTTTGCTGCACGGCCCCTTAACTGTTGCAATGGCACGAGGATGGCAGGCAGTTTTGGGGGAGGAAACACGAAAAGCCCCACGGAGGTTTCCTGCGATGTGCTCTGTGTTCCCAAATTATTTCTTTCCATGCCTTGCTTTCCTGCTAGGTAGTGCCACGGATGTTTTTGGCTTCCGATTCCTTCAGGTGGATTTCATTTTATATATATATATAAGTATATATTATTTATGGATTTCATTTTATATATATATAAATATATATATATATTTGCCAGTACCACCAATTTCTCAGGGATTATTTATTTATTATATATATATTTTTGCCAGTACCACCAGTTTCTTGGGGATTTTAAAATTTTTATTCATTTATTATTCTTTTTATGCATCCTGAGAAGAACTAATCACTGCTCGGGATAACCTGTGCACCTTCATTAACATTTCACCCCTTGATTCCCGAATTCGGATACTGAATACACAAAATGCTGTGACAGATATCTCTGGTATCCCTTGTGTTGTATTTTCTTGCTTAACGCCACACCTGGTATTAACACCTTGAAGCTGCAGTCTGTAGTTACTCGCTGTTGCAGTGAAGGTTTCGTGAATTAGCTCTCAGCTGTGCTTCTGAAGAGGTCGGAGCCCTGTCAATGCTCGGCCTGATGCCCGAATAGATTGCCTGTCATGTTCTCCTTAATCCCTCTCCTTTAATGCCACGAAGGCTCGTAGGAGAATGTTTTCCTTGGCTTGTTGTATTTTTCTGATAGAGATATAGGTCCAGCTGAGGCTGCTATAGCTGTAAATTATATTTTAGTTTTTAAGGTGATTGCTGCATTTTCCTTTTTCACGCTGTTTTTTTTTTTCTGTTTTCTTTTGACAGTTCAATATTGTCCGTGGTGCCATACATTGTTTCAATTAACATTATTTTTCTCTAATTAACTTTTTTCTTTCACTACAAAGTTGTCTGTGACTTAGAAACCTCTAAATGTCCTAGAATATAGAAACTGCACAAGAGAGGGAATAACAAACCCAGAGTGCTGTGGTTTCAATACTTCAAGAACTGCTTTTGACAAATGGATGAAAGCAGGAGGTAGGCAAGTGCCGGCACCTATTTCTGTCATCTTTGGGGAATTTTTCCTGCCTGGGATTAGGGATGTGGTTGAGGTAAGGATACAGCTGGGTGTGGGAGGCTCAGAGGTGTCGGAGCGGAGCAGAAGGGTGGTGATGCTCCAGGACAAAATGGGGTGCAGGCGTAGGAAAGGGATGACATGTCCATCCAATATTATCCAATAAATTTTACTTATTTGAGCCCCGAAGTTCCTTTTCTGTGGATACTGAGGGTTAAACTCAAGGTGTTATGCAAAAGGATTTAGGTAAGGTGCATGCTTAGGTGCCTGGCTCTGCTCAAGCATCGTTAGACCTCATCCAGCTGGATTTTTAGCTCCTAATGTTTTTCCATTCCTTCCAAAATCCCAGTCTTGGTGAGTGTCCTGATGGATGGCCGTGCATTTCAGGGTCTCAGTACGGTCTTTGAGACAGAAAATTGGCTCACGAGGGAATCTGTGCAGTGCTGTCCGACTGAATAAAGTCATTTCCTTGGCTGTAGATTTCTTTTTTTTTTTTTTAACCTTCCAGCATGTCAGACACTTAGCGAATGTTTTTATCTTCACTTGATAAGTTGTGGAGAGCATTTTTAACTGAATCGTGCTAACACGAGTTTATCGTAGCAATCTGCAATCTCCCAAGGCGAGTTTTTTAATCAATACCTTCTAATTAATTCTTAATCTATTTTATAATCCACGTGCCCAGCTCCTGCCACTGGAGCAGGAGGTCATAGGAGGGGGGAGGATGGGAACAGAATGAAAAATCTTCTTTCCCTGCCTGAAACACCCCTTGTAGTTGATGAAGATATTAGGTAGCAAGTTCTCTTCCTAAATAGCTGCAGTAATCTAAGGAAACATTAAAGGCTTTGAACTTTTTCACACCAAGAAGAAAATGGGAGGGAAGGGAGGACTTGGGGAGTAAGCTGCAGGAATCCTTTGTTAGGTTTCTTTGCTCAGCTCGATAGAGGTAATTTGCTTTAAAAGCTCCAGCATGTAATCTAATAATTAGGAAATTAGAAGTTAATGGGAAACTTGCGCGAAATGTATTCTACCTCGGCTAATGAATTTATTCAGCAGGTTTGGAGCAACTTTGGCCCTCCAGAGAGGGCGTGAGAAGGGGTGGGAGGAAGCTGAGAGCGGCAGGCAGGAGCTGGAAGAGCCTTGACCCTAAACCGAGGGCTTTCCACGTGCAGAAGTCTGGCACTCCAGCAAAGGAAGGGAAAATCTGTGTCCACCAGCTGAAGAGAGAAGGCTTAACGATGTCTTTCCCAGTCCTTTTAACGGGCTGAACAATGAGTTAGGCTTGCCAACAGCCAGGAAAAGAAGAATATTAACACTGGGGAAGAGAGCCTCCTCCTGCCCTAATGCTCTTTGCCAAGGAAACATTAATAATATTTACGGGCTAGTGTTTGTGTGCGGGATAGCTAATCCTTTTGGTTATGGGATGGCTCAGATGAAAGCTTGGGCTAGCTCCTTGGGGAGAGGCACACAGATGCTTCAGGTGTATGCCGAGAGACTTTTACACATTGCCCAACGTAGACTTGTAATTAGAAATGCAGCGTTCCCATTTTTATGTCTACCCCAGGCTCCTCACGTGTCGTATTTTCCCTCATTAGAATACATTTTTTTGTCCAATTCTCTAATAAATAAATGTCTTTCTGCTTCTACCTGGAGGCCTGGGTTGGGCCTGGCTGTGTTTCTCTGCAAATCCAGATAAATTGTACACAAGTGGCAGCCAGGGCTTCTGACTGCTGGTCAAGAAAAAAGCAGAAAAGGACCAAAGGAAAAAGAACCAAAAAACCCCAAAACCCAACACCAAAAAGGGTGACTCTGCTGAGTCGGATGGGACCCACATTGTTTTTTCTGTTCCTTCCTCGCCGCAAAGGGAGTCATTTGTTTAATTTTACAGAACGTTACTGGAGCTTTTTGGAACTGAAACTGCAGCCCACGTCTTCTTGATAAATGACTGTGTGTATTCCTGGAAGGAAGTTAAAATGGGGCTGTGTTATATTTGGTGCCTCCTGAAGCACCGAGGCTACTCGGAGAACAAAATGTGCTCAAAGAGAGCCTAATTTGCCACTGCAGAGCTCGATGTGATGAGACCTGTCAAGTCGCTGTTTCTGCTGGAGTTCACTTCTCCCTTTTCTCTCCCTCCTGGAGACTGCTTGCTGATGAATTTTAGGGTTGGTACCCACTGAACTGGGAGGCCAGAAAGACAAATCAGAAAGCCTAAAACCACTATGAACTTCCAAGCAACAAATATACTCGTTAGAAGGTGAAAATACAGCAGGAAAATGCCCGCACAGCAGCTGGATCCCTCCAACGTGGTACCAACCTTTGACTTGGTTCCTCGGAGCCATCTCGGATGGCGTGGTGGGGTTTTCCTCTAGCAGCTGATCCCAGGGACTGCAGTGAAAACCTTCCTGGAGCTGCAATCAATATTCTGTGCCTGTTTTCTCCCTGAGACTGGTTTTTGAGTGAAGGCTAAGGCTGGAAGGGTGGTTAGTGATAACGCAAAAGGGTTTCATGGAAACCTCTCGGTCCTGGGTTGATGGAAATAAAGAAGCCGTGCAAGGCTGGAAGGGTCCTGGGTTGCGAACAGGAGGTTTTCTGTGCCTCTGCATAATGCAGAAAGCATGTGGAGCTGCTCGGGAGCCTTTTCTGCGCTGCGTTTTGAGCTGTTTCATTTTCAGTTCTCGGAGTTTCCGTCTCAGCTGAGACGGGAGGGGTGTTGGAGAGCCGTGTAAAGCTTTGTTTGCCCAAAACCTGTTTAGTCTACAATCCTGACAAATGGCTGGCTGGCGAGTAATTAAATAAAAGATCAGATTCCCTTCTTTCCTCCGTTTATGAAAGCCGAGGAGAGCCTGGTTGTGATTTTTATCTTCTCCTGATGCTGTTTGTTTCTAGTTTCTATGCAAACCTGCAGCAGGATGTCAGGAAAAGAAGGACGTGGAGGTGATGGAGCCTTTGTGCAAGTTTTCTGCCCAAAGTCCCAGACTGTATCCCTGTAGTGTGTCCCTGCAGGAAGGTGTCGAGCCTTGGAAGGATGCAAATGTTGAAAACCTGCAGCATTTCATCCTGTACCTGTAGCGCTGGAAAATCTGTTCTTTGAGTTTTTAGGGGCTCCGTCCTCTTCCTCTTCGTATCCTGCAGCTCTGCATCCGTGCTTTCTGTCCTGTGGGTTTGCTGGCAGAGCCTCACCCCTCTCCTCTCTCTCTCTCTTGCAGCTGAGGACTTGTGGAATGCTGTGAAGACTCCCACTGCCCCGCAGCCCTAGGCAGATCACCGTCGGGATTGTCTCCACCCGAAGGAAGTTCGTCCACGAGAGGTAGCGATCGATTCGTGTTCTTCTGGTTGCCTCGAACGCTCGTGTTTTGGTTTAAATATCCTTCAAACAACTCCCAGACCAAAAAGATTTGAGGGAATAGGGGATTGGGAACCACAACAGCAAGTGCAGAGTGGTGAAAAAGTGTTGGTGTTTGGTGTGGCTCGGAGCCTTGTCTGTGTTAAATGAACTTCCATACAGGATCATATTAGATTTTAAACTAATTATGTGATTTCTGGGTCAAGAAATGCATAAACTGCAACTCCAGTAATGCTGCATGCTTAGCGTATTTTATTGTGTTGATTTATAAAGTTAATAAGTCCAGGGTAATCAGCAGGCTGGAATAAAATGCACAGTAAGTACGTGCTGCTCCTGTAAAGAATTGAGAGGGTTGCTTTTTTAGTGTTTATTAGTCTTAATATCATCTTAGTAAATAATTAATTTTTGTTTTGTATTAAGGCAAAAGATACTACTTGTGTTTGCTAGTGGGTTGGCAGAAGGGGTGATTCCTGGTATAAATTTCCTGGTGTAAATTTCTATCATTTGCCTGCAGGCAGTTTTCTACTAGCTTATATTGCAGCCTTTCATAAAAGAAAGGTAGAAATAATAGTTTTAAAAATAGAAACTCTGTAGTGTCATGTTGTCTGTAAATTGTTTGGGGCTGGTTTTATCTTAATTGTTTCTTTTTTGTTTGATGTCTTGCATTATGAACTGGTCGGGTCCTCTAGGCATTTATGTATAAAAAGATGTGTTATAACAGGGGTATAATGTGATATATAGCTAGCTATTAAATATGAACATACCACTTCAGGAAATCCCTGAGCTGTTACAGGCTGGAAAATGTGCTGGGCAAGTGTCACGGCGTGGCTGTCCCGTGCTTGCATTTTCCCCGAGGTGTTCTCAATTCTGTTGCTGCTGCAGAGAAGAAGTTGGGGCAGCCAAAGCGTTGACCTGACCCACTCCAGCTGTTCTCCTGCAGAAGTAGAGAAAACACATTGTTGACATTTTTTTTCCCCCCCTTTTCCATGTTTTTTGCTGATTGCTTAGTAACATAAACTGCCAGGCTACCCGCTGAGTGTTCTGCTCCCACTCAAGGCAGATTTGCCGAAAACCAGCTGCAGGCAGACGACAGAAGTGCTGATGGATGCTCCCTGCTCTCGGATCCGCTGCGTTACGCATGCATCAGACGCTCAGGCATGCCATCACCCTTATCTTCCCAATATTTTAGCCTGCAGAAGTGCTCCAGTCCATCCCTGCCCTAATTAGATGCCTGCTTTTGGGGTATGGACAAAAGCAGCCTGTTGGTTTCTTCCTCTTCCTACCCTCATCAACTCCACACGTCTCAGGTGGGATGGGACAGAAAGTGCCAAACACTTCAGAAAAACTTGGCTTTTCGCAATCCTGCAGCAGCAACAACGACGGGCCCCTTTCTGTTGAATATCAAGCTGGAAAAAAGGATAAAGGTGGGGAAAAAAGGGGCTTTGGTGCTGCTTCTGTCCCCTTTTCCTGCACAAGGAGACACAGATGGGGCTGTGCTGCTTTTGCAGGGTCAAAGAAAGAATTGTAGGGCTGCAGGAGGACTGAAAGGTAGGGAGGACGTAGGGGTGGGGGCTGAATTGCTGAGAGATTGGAAAAGTGACTGGCATTGATGGAAGATGAGGAAGACGAGGTGTTTTTCAAAATGAGAGTAAGGTAAGTGCTGGCTTCGTACGAGAAACAGAGCTGCTGGTCCTGTGGCTCTGTCCGATTCAGCTCCAGATTTAAGAAGCCTAATCTTCAGCTTTGTGTGCGCTGGGTGTCTGAGCTCCCAGTGGGCTCAATGAACATCCTGGGGGAGGCATTGATGGAGCCTGCAGAAATCTGGCCATGAGCTGCCAGCTGCCTCCTCCAGCCCCATGGGCAATGCCCTGCCCGAGGGTCTCTCTGTTTCGGAGATTTACTTTTGGGTGTCTCAGTCTTGGGCTGATCCTCCTCCCTTTAGATTCAGGACGGTAAAAAGTGCTCAGAAATCAAAAGATGGAAGAAATTCGGTCAAACTCTTGATGTGTGTGTGTGCAGTAAACCTCATAGCTTGGTTTACTTAGGTTAGGTTCTTTCCTGCTCGGGAAATAACCCCTCATCCCCTTCCCCTGACAAATCCTAAGGGGAATACCAGCAAATAAATAGTTAATGTGGAAAGTCCGTGTGTACCTAACAATACTTCACTTATCTGTGCAGTAGCCTGGTTTGGTGTAAAAGTTTTCTTTCTACATTAGGCTGTTGTTATACAGCGTGCCTGAATGGCATTTGGATGTGGCCAGGTGCACTTGGGCTTCCTGGAGTTGCTCCCTTCACCTCAAAATTTCAGATCTCATCTGGAAAAATTATGGCTTTGAGTCTTGGGACCACTTGTGCCAGGTCTGTGGGGTCCTCTTGGGAGTATGTGTGATATGGGAGATGGTTTCCAGAGAGCCAGGCTGTGTAGGGCAGGGGGATCCTATGGGACATCTGAGAATTGCTGGAGGGCTGAAGCGAGAGGGCCACAAATATGACACGGGGCCTGGAGCATCTTCCCTGTGAGGAGAGGCTGAGAGACCTGGGGCTGTGCAGCCTGGAGAAGAGAGGACTGAGAGGGAATCTCCTCAATGTGTATAAATACCTGAGGCGTGGGAGACAGAGGGATTTGGCCAACCTCTTTCAGTGGTCTGTGGGGACAGGACAAGGGGCAATGGCCACAAAATGGAGCCCAGGCAGTTCTGCACCAACATGAGAAAGAACTTCTTCACGGTGAGGGTGATGGAGCACTGGGACAGGCTGCCCAGGGAGGTTGTGGGGTCTCTGGAGATATTTAAGGCCTGTCTGGACGCCTACCTGGGCAGCCTGCTGTAGGGAACTGCTTTGGCAGGGGGGTTGGACCCGATGATTTTTTGAGGTCCCTTCCAACCCCTACAGTTCTGTGATTGTGATGGTGATACCAAGGACAGCTATTCGTGTTCCCTTCTTTCCTCTGGGGACAAATGGGTCATATTGGAACACTGTTAATGTTTTAAAAGGCAGCTTCTGTCTTCCTGAAAGGGAAGGCTCGGAGGGACGCGGTGGCTCGGAGGGACGTGGCAGCTTTCTGTCCTGGGGGACACTTCTTTGACGGTGAGGGCAGCTCAGAGGAGCGATGTGTCCCACCACACCACGTAACTCACCCCGTGATGAGCGTGAGACGTGCTTGGGCACCTGGCCAGGATGCTTGCAGGGAGCAGGAGCGGCTCCATCTGGTCCCACCATCAGGGGATCAAACAGGAGGGTGGATGCTCTTGGTTGATGGTGGAGAACATGGGCACCCTTCTTTCTCTTGGGCTTCATCTCCTTCATCTTCCCGTGCTCCCAGGGAGTCGTGCCGTAGCAAGGCATCTCCTAAATGTGCCGCAGCTAGATCGTGAAGGTGCTGGGTTTGGGGTTCCCTTTCTTCACTCTCCCACGGCAGTCGCAAATAAAGGTGTGGGAGGCTCCAGGACCTGTGGTTACTTCGCCCATCCTTGCTTCATGGGAATTTTCACTTCCTGAAAAGACTTTTGTGCCTTTCTGGACAATGTTACAATGCTGTTTGTGTCAGAAAAGGGCAGGGAAACCCCCCTCCAGTACGTACCCAAATACACTGTGATATGTTACATAGCGAAACCTTTTCCTGTATCTTAAAATATGATGAATTTATAAAGAGAATTTCACCTGAGATGAATGAATTTCATGAATGCAATGAAGCATGCTTGCAAATACCTGCCTTATTCAGTTCTACTTCCTTAAGAAATTCTCTTTTAAACGTTTTTGCCTCGGTATTTTGGGGTGGTTGCTCACCAGTTAATGACACGAACATCAGCTATGCCTGCAGCTAGAGGGATAAGGAGGGAGCCATCATTAGGAAGATGGCATTTCCCAGAACGAGGGGAGAAAATCCAATGTCAAAAACTGATTTATAAAACAAAGGAAGGTTTTAATAAGACTTACTGACAAAAGCAGCAGAGAGGACCTCTGACACCAGCCTTTCCAGGATGCTCAGGACTGAATTCCTACTGCTGATCTCTGAGTTTATGTGGCATTTTAAAGTGTGCTGTAGCTGCTGCACCGAGGTAGGAGCAGAGCGCCACAAAAAATGTCTTGTCCATCTGCTCAGCCAGAAAGGTGAGGTTAGGGTCTCTTCTTCTTTGAGCCTAGGAAGTGAATCGTATCTATATTGCTTCTTAAAAAATATGTGTGTCTATTGAAAGCTTCGTGGCCATGGCTTCTTTTTGGGCTCACGTTTAGCATCAGGCTTTTGAATCGTGGATTTCCAAACCAACACAAAAATGGAGATGTGCGTTCCACAAAACAAAACCCCATCCAGATCTCTTCAGGTGCCACGCCAAAACCAGAGCAGCATGTGATGGAGAAAATACGGAGGGGCCGTGCCAAGTAGGTGATGGCAGGGGATCTGCTCGAGCACCCCTTTTCTGCTCCTGCTGCAGCCGTGTGGAAGTGCTCCCACCTCTTGAAGGCTTCGTGGCGTCGAGATCAAGGTGGGACACTCAGCACGACCTCCACACCTCTCCGTAGCTCCTTCCACATCTCTGCACTCACGAGGGCCCTGCTGGGGCTGGTGGTCCTTCCCTCAGAGGTATAATTTACCACCTCCTCCCGGTGTGCCAGCCTTGTTTGTGCTGCTAAACGAATGTTCTCTGCGCCCAGCCTGCAGATAACGCTGCTCGGTGGCTACGGTGCTGCTCAATCTACCTGCTTCTGATTAAGCACGTTTGAATTTGCGCGTTTGGTTAATAAGCTGCACCTTTCACGGGTTCTTTTGTTAGCTCCTAAAAGCTGCGTGTTCTGATTTATAGTGCCAAAAGGGGTAAACTGACATTAAAAGCATTAATTAGTCTTGGTTGACTGCACAAAGAATGGAGATGGTGTGAGCCAGCTTTTGATTTAGCCCTTTGTGGGCCTTTGATTTTGCCTAAGCTTGTTAAAGGGCCTGGATCTCTGGCTTTTTCATGCTAGATTGTATAATTAGGGTTTAGTGTGAAATACAGTGATTGGGCTTGAAGAGCGAGAGCCCTGCGCAATTATAAGCAATAAAGTTGTAAAGCAGTTGGCCAGAACTTTACATGGATTTTAATAGAGCAATGTTCTTTGTTAACTCGTGGGTATGATAACGTCATTTGCAGTAACGATACCAAAGGATTTATCGTGAGCTTTGGGCACCCTTGATAAACCTTGGAAATAATATTCTCAGGATCCTCGGGTTGGCCCAACGAGCAGTGCTTCAGCAGCGTGCCAACAAAATGGAAGTGTTGCAAACCGTAGCACAGGTTTCACTGTAGGATTTGATGTTTTCTGGTTTTCCCCACACCTTCACCTGTTTCCAACAGGCTAATGGAAATAGAAATGTAAAAGTCGCAGCATTGCCTGGGCTTTTTACTTGGAAATCCTACATAATTGCGAGGGTGTGCCAGTGTAGGGTAGTTTCTGTAGGACTCAGCTCTGCCCATCTGTTCTCTATACAGAAGTTTGAAAACGAGTTGAAGTAGTTATTCTATATTCAATAGAATAGAATATAGAATAGTTATTCTATTTGCAATTTCTATATTGATAAAAATTGAAATAGTCTATGTAGACCTTCCCTAATTATACCCTCCCACCCCTCCCAAGAAAAAAGGCAGAATTGTGATAATTGCCTCTGGTTTGTGTTTCTGAATTCAGATTTTCCACTGCCCATATAAAATTTCCTTCTTCCTAAGATATTATCACACCAAGTGCTAGATAAAAAGCTGATAGATAAACAGATAGAAGTCCAGCTTCAAGGCTGGACTGCGTTTCCATCCCAACTGGCCAACACTGGCCATCAAGGAGCTACCCCTTGCCCTCGGCGCTATCTCCACTGCTGCCTCCAGTTCCTTTGTGCGGCAACAGCCACCTGGGGTGATGCTGGCAATGCTGACCCACTGCAGAAATGCTTTTTAAACATGCAGATATCCACGGACCTGGGAAAATCTATGCCTTTCCCATTGCTCACAGAGGATTTTGGGTCCTAGGTGAGAGGGAGCAGTGGGATGAACCTGAGCTTCCTCAGCTGGGCAAAAAGTGCCTTTGGTTTCGGGCACATACACGTATATAGCGGCATGCTGCTGTCTTCTGGGGTGAATGGTGTCTTCCTTCTGAAGTTATCTGACGTTCTTTGTAGGCCATTTCAGGGTTTGGCAGTTTTAAAAGCCTAATAATGGGTAATTTCCTTCCCCTCACTGTTGATCGTAAGCAGAAACCCCACAGCAGCTGGAGGCATTCTCTGCAGGTAGGTGTGAGTGCTGGTTTTGGTCCAGGCAGGTAAAATCCTCCAGGCTTTGGGGATTTGGGCACACTGCGAGCCCTTATCTCCCTTGGGAAGTCCCCGTGCCCAGCTCGTAAACCTAAGGAGGACTGTTCAAAACGTGTCCTCGAGGTACCTTTTGGCACCGTGGCCGAAAGCTGCTGGGCTCTGGACTTTGCTGTGGTGGTGCAGCCTTTTTCCAACCCTATGGAAAATTCCCTTCTCTTTTACATAGCTGAGATCTCGTAAGTGAAGGTGGAAACGGACCTCTGATTTTTGACACTTTAGCAAAGTTATAAGGCAACGCCAGGATGGGATTTGGGATTTTTTAAAAATATTTTTTTTTCTCTAGTTCAGAATTCTTGCTTGAATCCGTTTATGGCTTGTCTTCCCTGGCTGTCATGGAAAATGAAAATTTTGCCATGGCAAAGAGCTGTGATTATCATTCTGTCTGGTCCAGTAAAGGGTCAGGGTTAGAAATGAACCTGCATTACTTGTTATATGATAAATTGGGATTGCTTTTCACTTTTTTGGGCAAGTTGTAATTTAAAAATCGGACAGCCACACAAATTGTTACATCTCCGAACATTTAACCAAGTGTCAAGTTTTGTGTACCCAGGCTGATACCACGGCTTTCCAGACCCTTCGTGGAGCTCCTATGGCAAAGGGGCCTTGTCCGCATCACCCCGAGCTCTGAAACAGGCAGCTGGGAGCTCACTGCTTGGGCAGCACTTCTGCCTTGTCTTGGAAATGGTCAGGTGCCAAAAAGAAGCACTTTCAGAAGGGGATGTTGCAATTAAAATAAAAAGCACGGCCTGCCCAGTGCCTGTCCTAGTGCTGGCAATCGCATGTGCGGCTCCACCACCAAATTAGTCTTTGTTCCTGGAGGATTTTTGCTAGCGGTTGCCTGCTGAGTATCATCCTCTTGCTCATTAACATCAATGTTTCCTATTGTTTGGGCTTTTTCTTACACAGTGTAAACAATTTCTAGTGGTTCCTTCCCCCTCTGCTACCAAGTAATGGCAAAGGAGAAAATTAGTAATAGCTGAAAGCTTATTTTTTATGAGGCAGGCTGAGGTTTCTGCTGAGAAATATTTCTCCTTGCCTTCTCAGTTAGGACATTAATAAAAAATTTGTCATCTCTGCAGTGTTTACACTTCTGAAAGTTTAAAGTGTATTAAAGCTTCAGGTATTGTGTTTGCTCGTGGCTATTAGTGTAGGACAGTGCACGTGATGTTTTCCCTTTCCTGGGAAGCTCATAATCTAGAGTAGACGATGGGAACTAGGAGTCAGAGAATCATAATCATAGAGTGAGTTGGGTTGGAAGGGACCTTAAAAATCATCAACCCCCCATGGCAGGGGGGTTGGAACCAGGATTGGGCTCACTTCTTTGTGTTTTGGGGAAAAGCCAGTCTTTAACAGGGATGGAGGGAATGCTGCAAGGCAGAAGAGGACCAGGGAGGTAGAGAGGACATTGGTGAGAAGAGCCAGAAGTCATGGGATTGTCTCTTTGCAAAAAGGTGCTTTATTATTTTTTTTCCATGAGCCCTGTAATCCCTTTAAAACAAGCTATCCAATGGAAATTGGTTTTATGCCTCATGCTGTCTGTGTGAGCATTTCCACTGTGCAAACTTTGGAGGCCTGATGGGGGACGTAGAGGTCTCAGAGGTGGATGGATTCCTCCAGATCTCATCAACGTTGCTGCAGGCTGAGGGAAGAGGACTTTTTGTAAGGTGGCAAAGTGAATTCCCACACAGGGAACTGGAAGATCTACAGGGATATCTCATAAACGCCCAGCCACAGGAGAAGCTTTGTTTTGAGTTTGTGCTTGTGACCAAAGTCAGACAATGTGAGAAACAAAGCCATGGGAAAACAAAGGAGCTCCTTGTTTCCTATTTTGTCTTTTGTTTTTGCCATTGATCTGATTCCTGTTATATTTTACAGCTGCTTCTCTAGGGGCAGAGGTACAAGAATATTTTGAGTGATGAGGTAGATTATGAGGGTTAGGACTGGGGTAGTTGCGTGTTATTTCAGAAGGGTTTTATCCATTCAAAATACCTACATTAAGGTTCTTGGACAGTGCATTTACTCCTTTCTTTCCTGTTAAAACTGAAACCAAGACCTGCTGCTTGGCAGTTTGTCCAGTTGTCTTCAGGAAAGGGCAGTGAAAACAGAATTTCCATCATTGTGTTTAATGGGTTTAATTAGGCAGGATTAGGGAGGACAGGTGGCTAGCTTTGGAATTGGTTATAACAGGTCTTAGACAACCTGGAGGGAGCTCTCCCTTTCTGCCCTGCTTTCGTTGTTGGTTGGGGGTTGTCTATTTATTTATTTACTTAAATTAAACTGATTTGGTGAATTCTGTACTGCATTTATACCCCAGAAGAAGTCCTGTGCTTGAATGGCTGAATATGGAGAGCGAGGAACCTGAAATCCAAATATGCACCTCGAGATGTGGTTGTGGAGGGCTTTCGAGCATGGAACTGGAAATGTCCTCTGTGCCTCAGGGAAACTGGAGCTACCTCGGCATGGCATTTTTAACACAGCTAGGTTTATAACAACAAACACAGACAGACCAAGATGAGAGGTGTCTTTAGCAGCACACAGACATCATAGAATCACAGAATCATTGGGGTTGGAAAAGCCCTCCAAGATCATCTGCTCCAACCACCCCCCTACCACCACTGTCACCACCAAGCCCTGTCCCCAAGCACCACGTCCAACCTCTCCTTGAACACCCCCAGGGACGGGGACTCCCCCACCTCCCTGGGCAACCCGTCCCAAGGCCTGACCGCTCTTGCTGAGCAGAAATGTCTCCTCATTGCCAACCTGAGCCTCCCCTGGCACAACTCGAGGCCGTTCCCTCTGCTCCTGTCCCTGGTTCCCTGTGAGCAGAGGCCGCCCCCCAGCTCCCCACCCCTTCCTTTCACTGCTTCTTCCCTCATGGATCTGTCAGCTTGTGTGGCTCCCACATTTGTTTATCCTGGTACAGTTGATAACATTAACACTCGAAACAGGGTAGAGTGCAGCTCCTTGACCCCACTGTTGATGCTCCTGGCTGGCAAAGACACAAAATCCTCTGGGCTTGAGCTCAGGCTCTGACAGGTAAAGGCCTTCTTGTTCCCTTGCAAGAGCCCCATGCCCTTCTCTCCTCCCTGAAAGCCCCTAAATCCTTGGGGCAGAGAGCTGCCAGTATCCGCCTCATTCAGCAGACAGATTTTTGGCTGTGAATGACAGCTTTTCAGCTTCCATTTTGTCTATTGCTGTCAGTAAGCACATCCCTAGGAACAAGCTCGGCATGCTAGGACCACCAGTGTCCAGGCTGACACAAGCCCATCAGCTGGGGCACGTTTGTTTCCTTCCCCACTTGGAGAAAGTGGCTCTTCACACCATTAGAGGCATTAAATTGCCTCAGCTGGTTTGTTTGTTGAAGCAGCCCTTTGAAGCGAGTCTCTGAAGTTTCCGATAGGATCAGGGATTTGATTAGGCTACTTTTATCCAGCAGTCCCATCACAGAGAGTTTATTTGGAAGAACCTCACCGGCTATTTCAGCTCCGACAGGTATAATTGGGGCCGTTACCTGCTCAGATAGTGGGCTAATTGAGGGAGTGGAGTCGTATGGAAGCCTAATGAAAACGAGTTCAAATGACGGTGGAATCGATCCAAATCCAGGAGGAGAAGCCCTCTTTTTTTGAAAACATCCTGTGAGGTCCACTCTGTGCTTCATCCAGAAATCTGTCCTTAGATGGCTGTCTTCAAGTTGAGATGTGTAATTACCTAGAAATGCCAGGTATACAACATATTTAGCTTTATTTTTTTTTTAATGTGAGTGGAAGGAAAGAGAAGGCTTTTTTAGGTCTGTCACTTTTGATCCTAACTCGCCGAGTTTTCAGCGTTCACTTTTGATGCTTCGCTGGCGCTCGAGCATACCGACGTTACGGGGTCATCCGTGGTATCAGCACAATCTCTCTGGTCAGCTTTTCGAGGCATGTCTATAGCATTAAGTCTCGAATTGGAAAGGTAATCCCCTCTGGAGGCTTGCCCTAGTCTCAGAATTACTCTCCCCTGCTCTTTGGAGCCTTTGGGTCCTGTTCCAATGTTTTTTCCCCTTTGTCAAGACAGCTTCCTTAATTGCTGTGACTGCTCGGCAGAAATCTTACTCTCTTGCCTTACAGACCTCCTTTTCTTTGATTCTCCTGTAATAAAGTAGTTTCTGGAGCGTTGCCAAGCCTTTAGCCCAAAATGGCTTCGAGCTTTCATATCAACCAAGGAACAGCGCAGGCAGTTTTCTGTCCTAATCCCTCTTCCTGAAGACAAAGAAGTCGGCGCTGTCTAGACACCGGTGTTCGGAAGATTTGATTCGCTTTAACACGCAATAATTTAAGGCTGAGGGTTCCCTCTTTCTCCTTTTCATCCCGCATAAAAGTCCCCAGAGCCTCCAGTCGCTAGAAGGATGAAATCCTGCACAACAGGAGCGTGCGATTTGGGAGTAGCCCTGTGCCCCTGGAGAGCGGAGTTAAGGAAACGACACACAGTGGGTTTTGGCTGGTGGCCCTCGTGGTGTGGGGACTAAGTATTTGTGATTTAAAAGCTCTTTTTCGTATCAAATGCTGTGTTCAGTCATGAGATATTACACAACAGGTGCCAGCAGCTCTTAAACATTTATGCTTGTATGGTTTGCCTATTGCAGCAGCCTTTTCGGGGGTCCACATCGTACAGCTTTTGAGTGGGGGAGTGGATCCTGACATGCTGGAGCTTTTAAGAAGGAAAAGCTAAAAGCAGCTGCTTTGCTCTTTCTTTGAAATTTTCCTTCTGTTAATGACAGGTTTTGACCTTCTTTTTCGTTGGCAGTGTTCTGCTGGCAAGTTTAGCTAATGAGAGATCATTAGGATCCTAGTTAACCTTGGACGGGGTCTAGTTATGTAATGAAGAAGAAGCCAGGTACAAAAATATTGGGAAAACTGAAGAAAAATTGCTAGGGGAGCAGAAGTTGCCTTAAGAACATTATCACAAGTTCTTTTTGCCCATGTTCTCCCTTGGAGATGGATCTTTACCTCATTTTTACTTCCCAGTTTGTGTTGAAGTATGGAAATAGTGGTCTTCAAGTCAATCAAAACAGCCATTGGATTCTTTTGCAGACGTGAAATGATTTTCCCAGTTTGTCAGCCTCCCCGAGGATGGATGGATTGGATCCTTGGAGGTGCTGGCCATCCCATTCCCACACCGAGACGTGTGTCTGGCATGAGTCTGCAAACCAGATGTGAGATGCTGAGAGGAAGAAATGCAGCTAGGTGAATTAGGTGCTGCAGTTGGGCATCATAAAAATGTAAACGGGGAGAAGACACACAAACTTGAGACCATTTTCCATGTTATTTCAGTGCGTGCCTTTTGCCTGTCAGTATTTTTGGATATCACAGCTGGGGACAAGGAGAAACTTTGGGTTTTGTGTCTTGTACACAGCTGAGCCTGTAATTTCTAGTTGAATAAAAGCGTGCTGTCAAGATTATGAGTTCAAAAAGCGAAGCGGAGCTGTACATCACTAACTGCACTCTCATTTTGTTCCGTATGTGTGTAGAACTTCGTCAGTGATATTTCTGTCCAGATTTCTCTCTCTAAAAACATCGGGTTGAGCGGTAGGGCAATCTTGGGGGAATGAATTTCTTCTGACTTTTATTGCCTACAAGAAAAGCATTTCTTTGTGTCAAAATGGGGTGAATTTGCCTCTGAAGTTTCTTGTAATTGTGCATGTGGGAAGTCTGGACCACTAGTGTCACCTAAATACTGAAAATTTAAATGAGTGAAGTTAGGGATGATGAACAGTACCCTGAGAGTCTTGCCTGTACTGGCAATGACTTTGTTATACACACATGCTGATTATAAGATCCTTAATCAATTAGTGTGTGTCTACTTTATAAGAAACTCTACCAAGTGTTATAGATCAAATGATGACTTTAGGGATTGTACATTGACTTTAACCTGTTCTGGGTGGTCAGAATCCTATTTATCTTGTCTTAAAGGGGGCACTAAGAAGACATTAATCTTGCTGAAGGAAGGAAAGCTAATCATAAATTAACTTCTCGAATACAGGGCTCTCCAAGAGCTGGGCAAGACAGATCTTTGACCGTAGCTTAAGCAGCGGTCTTGTTTCTGAAGGGACTTAAAAATGGTATAGGAAGGTGGTATCGCCTTGTTTATGGGCAGGTTGGATTTGAAAGGTGTTTCTTCAGCAAAAGTGCCTGGAAAAAGACTGAAAAATCCCCTTTTCATCACATGTTGGCAGTCAAATGGCTTGTTGATGGGCTGCAAGGGCTGTTTTCACAGGTGTTACTTGAGGATTATTATCTGTCAGTTCATTAAAAGCTTTGATGGGCGTTAATGAATGGATAGGATGGTGTCTCTGCTCTGTTTTTTTGGGGATACTCACTTGGGGTTACTAAATACTTCGCATTTAATGTTGGTAGAAGGTGTTACAGGGATTGCAGAGTGTGTCGGTGGCTCTCCTGTTGAGCTTAAAAGGATTACAGGCAGCAAGCTCACAGACTACGGAAAGCAATCGAGTGGAATGATGTGGGATAGGAAGACCACGGCCCGTGTGCCACTACTGCAGCTTATTTACAGTCTCGGGCTTCCCTTAATGCCTCCCTCCACTTAGGCTCCTCCGCTGCCTGATTTACAGCCCCGGCGTGTCACTGGAGCATCCTCGTCCCCGGCCGACAGCGCGGAGGATCGGCGAGCTCCTCTCGGCTGCAGCCCCGCTCGCTGCCTTTCCCCGGCGTCTCGGCGTAATTCGGTTATGAATCATCGCTTTATTTGTCACGTCAAGCTCCAGCAGGACGGTTTAAAGTGCTTTTAGTCGGCAGTAATTTGAGGCACTCTGCCAAGCCGTTCAGTTGTTGTCAGAGCTGGCGCTGGCTGCAGCTGATGCGACGATAAAAACGCGTTCAGACTGCAGATTACTGCCGTGGTGGCATGAATGCTGTTCATTTGTACGTGTGGCAGGCAATAAGAGCTAATTAACAAGCGTATGAATTTGTTGGGTTTATCCCTCTGGGCTGCCGAGTGGGTGTAGATATTCAAAACTGCTAATGTAGGTATTTTACGGTCTTTTGTGTTTTTAAAAATTCATTTTCCTGAGTGTTATTTTATGCCGGGAGTGCATCACCAAAATCTGGGTCTCTGTAGTGCAATCGGAATATTTTCCACACGAGAGGAAATATGTATTAAGTTCTTTCTCCTCAAATGAAAACAATTCGTTGGGGAAAAAAAAAATAACTTCACATTTTTTTTTTGTTATGAAGGTTTTGTGTCTGCTTGCAGGATCCCAGCTGAGTGCCGTGCAGGAATCGGCTGCTGCCATTGCTTTAAAAAATGAGGATTGCGTCGGACCCGAGGCTGCGGCTGCCTGGAGCCCCTCACCCAGGGCTCTCGGTGGGCAGTGGGATGGAAGGAAAAGCATTCCTTCTCTCCTGACTGTTTCATTAAATGATTTTACAGCGGGGAGACGTGTGTCTGTAAAGGAAACCCAGGCGGGTGTTGCTCCTGCTGTCACCTCGCAGCTGCGGCCCTCGCCGTGCCGCACGCCCCGCGGTGGCTGCGGGCTGAGCTCCTCCTCCTCTCTGTCGCTTTGCTTCAGCTCTTTCCTTCCCTTCTTGTTAGCTTTGTCATCTTGTGTCCATCCTTTTCTAATTTCTTTCATCCCACCTGTGAAATAGGCGTGGTTTTAAAAAGAAGGAAGCCCAAACGCGAGGTTTGGATCTTGCATCGCTCAGCCCAGAATCGCCACAGCCAGGCCTACTGGCACTCCTTTTGCAGGAAGATAAATTTAAAGCAGGGGGGATTAAAATATAAAGGTAATACATCTGGGAAGGGGTTTCTCACCTCTGGAAGAATCGGTTCTGGCTGGCTGGAGCGGAGCTATTTTATGATAACCAAATGTGCGCTTCAAATGCTGCCGTCCACTCGTGTTATCTTCTCAACAGTGACACAGCCCAATCAAAACAACAAATTTGGTATTTAGACTTGGAAATGCCCGGTGTGTGATGACGATGCGTGTTTGGGTTGCTCTGTGGGGCTGTTTTCTTGCCTCCCAAAGCTAAAGGAGCCGGGGCAGTTCTCATTTCGTGCTGAAGAATAAGGCACAGCTACGAAAATCTTCAGGCTTAGTGTCTTTGGGAGGGCAGAACTGTTAGGGAAGAAAAGTGCCTTTTTGTGAGCAGCCCATTGAGCAAACATGGATAAAATGTTAAGGTTTATATTGCATAACACATCCTCAATCTCCTTTTTCCCCCACCTCTCTGTGGGCAATGCAACGTGCAAGCACGTGGAGACAAGGGGCAGCGAGGTGCAAGGGGTGAACCTTTGCTGCTCCTCCCCACTGCGTGAGAAGTTCAGTGCAGAAATCTGCTGATTTCTGAATAAAAATCAAGTGCAATGCTTAACATGGTTCTTTAATCGGTCCTTTGTCTGGCCACTTGAGTTTTGTGGTGTGATACAAATACACAGACTTTAATGGAAGACTGAAGAAGCCCCATCAGGAGTGACTTCGACATGAGCAGCTTCTGGGAGATCCTTTTGGGATGTTTTATTTGGTGTATGTGAGTCCCGATATTTGAGAGGTTTCACCTTTAAAATGTGTCTGCACATGGAAATTGCTTTCAACCCCCAACCCTCTTTCTGAATCTCACAAATCACAGAATCATAGAAGCTTTTGTCCACAGTATTTAGGAGTGAGTTTGTCGGACCTGGAGCAAAAATTGGTTGCGTTTTATTCTTGCAGTGTGTGCTGGGCAAATAGTGGCATTTAACTTCATTTCTCATATCCTTTCTTTCAAGATACTGCTCTCATACATGCTATTTTTCTCTCAAACCAGTACAAAACCTTTTTTTTCTTTTTTTTTTTTGCGTGTTACACAGCCCCTCTGGTCGGCGACACTTGGCTTCCTCGTGTTGCCTTCCACGTCCTTCGTCCGCTTCTTGTCAGCGTTGCTTAACATCTCCGTGTTCAGAAAAGCAATTATTTGTGAAATTCTGTTAAAAAGAGCCTTTTGTTGTCAGAATAAGAAGCTGCCCGTGCCAAGAAGAGGTATTGCAGCATCATGTGGCAGGATTACCGTGCGTGAGCTGGAGCGGCGGCCTGAATCCCCGACCTTGTACCAGGTGCGAGGAAGGGCAGCGAGATCCAGCACCACTACGGGGACGTTTTCCTGAATTCTTGGACCCCATTTGATTATAAATGATTTAATCTCTGCAAATATTGCCTTATCTCTTCCGCTCTTCCCTGGTTTTAGTGCCGCACACGAAGATCTGCTGCTCCTTGTAAGGCATCCTGGAGCACCTTGCTGAGCCCCTTTTGGCAGCACAAAAATCTGATGTTTAATGCTCGACTGTCTCCACCTTAGCTGCTTCCTAATCCCCTTTTCCTCATATCCTTAACTTCAGTTTTTAGCGGTGTCTTGCTAGGGCTTTTGTTGATATCTTTTTGAGGTCACCCTCCCGCCCCTCCACTTCTGGGCTCTTTAGTTATTCCCGTTTTGCCACAATCAAGGGATTTTGTCGGAGCTATTTTGCTTCCCTCGCTGTGTCTGTTTATGTGAGTGTCGTAGGGCCGTGCCTCGTTACAGCCACGTTGCTTCCCACGAAATAAGACGTTGGGTAATTCCGTGATAATCCTTAATACGCTTATTGAAGATAAATACAAGTCTTCTGTTGTTATGTAATGAGTGATTTGAAGAAGATAGCATATTTTTATAAATATTTTGGATAGGTCGTGCTATTTTTTTCCTGATTTTTTCCATGAACAATTGTTGGATTTACTGACTTTTCTCTAGTTTGTGTTTATTCCTCCCATCTTGCATTTCTCCAGTAGCTCCTTGGTGATGCCTAATCTTCCTATACTTGAACAATAATAGATATGGAGTAGATTTCTAGATTGTTCTTTGCTTGATTTGGATTTTGACTGGTTTTCTTCCCATATTCTTCTTTTTTAGTGAGCCTTCTCCTCTCTGCTGTGCTTTCGCCTCCCTCTGGAGGTTCTGGTGCAGGATCTCCTCAGGTAGACAGCAGAGCCTGTTGTCCCTTCATTTTCTTACCTTTTGACTTAGGGCTCTTCAGTGCTATTATCCTTATTTTAAAATCCTCCTCCAAATGAGTGCATCACATTTCCAGGTCACAGAACTGACAGTTGTGGCTTTCGTGACACTGTGGCTGTCACCGCTCGGTGGCCGTAGCTGTTTCTCAAATCCAATCTCGTAATTTGTGTTGGTTCTGGACATGAGGTGAAAGTGGCCTCGATTCTTTAATGCAGCAGAAATTGCTGTTTCAAGAAACACTGCTGAAGTAACTGAGAATTTGCTGCTCTGACCTCTGCTGGGACAGCTGACACCGTTCACCTCGTCCCACGTAAACCCAATTGGATCTTGAGCAAAGAGGCGGTTTTGCCAGACCTTACAGAGTCACAGAACCACTGAATGGTTTGGGTTGGAAAGGACCTCAAAGCCCACCTAATTTCAGCCCCTGATGTGGTCAGGGGCTCAGGGAATTACCCGCACGTGTCAGTACTGCAGGCATCCTTCACTGGGAGCGATGGTTGCAATACGTGAGGTCTTGGGGACAGCGCTCGGCAGGCTGCAAACTCAGCCACGACTCATGGCTTCAGAGGCATGGAGGGGGGAAATGGGCTTCTGGATTAAAAGATTATTACCTTTTTTAAAGAAAAAAATGTTAAAAATTAGTTTTGAAAAGAAGGGTTTTGAAATGGAGGCATTTTATCTTGCTTCACACTCAAAAAGCCTTGTGCACAAGCATCGAATAAAGGTGGTTGTGGGGATCAGAAAGATACACGTGAGATGGTTTTGATGGCAAATGAGTGATGTTATAAGACATAACAAGCCAAGTTGCGTTGTAAAAATGTGACCTGATGTGTCTCTTGTCTCAAAGACCTTGCAAACAGCTTCAGCTGCAGTTTTTCCCTGTCCCAAATAGCCTTTCACTATTGGCAATAAGGATCTGAATTTCTGTTTGTTATCAGGATTTACAGTGCTCAGCCCTCTGTTCTCATATTAAAGATAGTTCTTGCTATCGAAAGCTATATAACAAATCAAGGAAAAGCAGGGAGTGTACGATATTCCCAATTTAGGAGCAGCACACGGTGCTTTAATGGTAGAAGTGATGTCTTTCAGATATGTTGCAGCGAGAGCTGGAACATTTTTTTTTTCCTTCTTCTTTTCCTACTCATCCAGAAACACTTGGAAACAAGAAATTCCACTTATTACTCGTGTTGATTGCTGTTTTCTTCTAGTGTGAGGAGGAAAGAGTTTCCACTTACATCCTCCCAATATCTCGCAGGGACGTGGAGCAGGTTTCCGTCCGCTGCTCATGGCCAGGGAGGAAACCGTGGAAGAAACGTGGGGAAAGCTGGGGAAAGAAAAGGAAAATCTTAAATAACTTAAAGCATGCACTGTGATGTAGCTAAAAGCTCCTTGTTTTTTGTGTGGCAGTGATGGGAAGGAGTAAAGCAGTCCCCGTGCTGGGTCCCACTGCCGGAGGTGCGTCGGTGCAGAGAGTTTTTGCTTTAGGCTCGGGAAATGCCTTACAGCTGATAAAACGCCGGGCTGCGGGATGTCGTGATGTCTTCTGTAGTCATGTCAGTTGTTAATGTATGTATTTGTAATGTTATCAATAACAGAAGTGTCTTGGGGAACGAGGTCTTTCGGCCAGCCTGGTTGTACAAAGAGATAAGGGCGGTACGAGGCGCTGAATATGCTAAAAGCAGAAATATGCCCATCCTTCCTATTTTTGAACCTGGACAAGAATCAGTAATTTGGGTGGTCTACAGCTGGTTGTAACTGCCTAAACCTTTCTTTTTTTTTTTTTTTTAATTTAAAGTAAAAGAAACTTGCAAAATATGGAGGCCAAACGTTATTTTCCCTTAAGTATCATGTTCTCTTAAGCCCTGCTAAGTGATGGTCCATTGGCAGCGCTAGGACTAATTTCATGACTCAGAGCTACCAATGCAAACAGAATGTCTGCAGGATCAGGTTTTAAAAAACGATCCTAGCGAGGTGTCTAGCTATTAAAATAGCACATGTATATTTAAAAAAATAATCAGTAGGATGGGTTTGGGGGCTCCCTTTTCCCCAGAGCTGTTAAATCCCTCTCCCACAGTATCTGTAAGCTCTCTGTGGTTCAGATCACCTTCCAAAAGGGGAACTGTCGGATCAGATTTTCCTTCTGCAGGATCCTGTTAACAACTGGAAGCCCTTTGGAGTTTCCTGGTGGCAATGCTGCAAGATATGTGCCTGGCAGAGGGACCCAGCAACCTCCGGCCTTGGACAGCCGGAATAGTGAAAAGGCATAAATAAATTTGTTCTTGAGATCCCATTTAAAATCCGGTTTAGGCAATTTTAATCTTTAACTCATTCTGCTGTTAAAATTTGATTATGAATAGGTAAATTCTGCATAAGGAATCCAATTTTCTTTGAGTTCTGCATTACACAAGTTGCTGGACTTAAGCCGAAGACTTAATATTATAGGCTACGTTTATGAATTATTTTAAAAACATTAATTTGCATAGATTGCACTTAGTGTCTTTCAGAAAAATGGAATTGCACACCCCCTGCCTCCAGCTGGGCCTATCTATGATTAAACAAACGCAAAAGTAGGATTCAGGCTTTTGGGAAGATGTGTTTGCCAGACTCTCAAGTGAATTGCCAACAGCAGCTTTGGGATGGAAATTAGTCATGTGCTTGCGGTCTGGTTGTGGGGATGGGTAAATGCAAGTGAATTTCAGTCGTGTTGTCTATTTTTCGGGTAGTTTGTATGAAATGGGCATCTAGAGAACATCAAATTGCCAGCTTAGGACTCCTTCTTGTGTTTTGTGTTGCCGGAGCTTCAGGATGATTTACTTCTTGATATAAAATTGGACATTGAAATATGGTGGCAGTGGTTGAATCGTACGACGATTACTCATCAGCGGGACTGGTTTTGTCCTAGAAAACATCACCCATTTATTTTGCTCAAACCTCTGTCTAATCCTTTTGAAGTCCTTGGGGTTTGACTGCACGAGAACAGTTGTATCTATGCTGCACAGCCACGATCAGCAGCACTGGGCATCCTGGCGTGGCGGTGACCGCTTTGAAGCCGCACTGAGCCAACGTCTCCGCGAACACACAGAAACCTTGTACTGCCGAGGGTGCCGTCTGGGAGGTAATGTGGAAATTTTAGTTAACGGTGATCATTCAGAGCAAATTCCAGTAAAGCCTTGAAAATCCCGAGCCCTTTCTCAGATTACAGCTGGTTTCTGAAATTGGGAACGGGAGAATTATGCTTTTGGCTGAATTTGTCTTCTAGTTGTATTAGCTTTCTTTAGTGTGTGTTTTAGAATCTTAGACTCGTGGCAAATCCTGAGTTGGAAGGGACCCACGAGGATCAGCACAGTTACTTGCAGATGACTCAAACACATGGAGACCAGGGCCAAAAAAAATTCTCAGGTCCACTGCTCCTGGGAGCCTGTTCCAGTGCCCGACCACCTTTCAGTGAAGAACCTTTTCCTAACATCCAATCCAATTTTGCTCATATTTTTTCTACTCTGCCAGTCTTGGAGAACCAAGATTACTATGAAGAGAATAAGAATTAATTGCATAATGATTGCATTAATATTATACACAAGAGTCTCTGTCTTCATTGATGCTGGAACATCAAGCGGACAGGCCACGAGCAATCTAAGGCAGCTTTGAAGTTGTCCCTATTGGGGTGGGGGGTAAGAGAGAATCACTGCCTGAGGTCCCTTCCATCCTGAATTATTCTGTGAGTCTTGATCCAAACAGAATTATTCACTAAGCTCTTGTTTGTTTCTCTGCAGCCAGGTTGGAGATGGCAGCACGGGTTTACCTGCCGGACTTTTATCGACTGTCAATGTTGAACGCATGTCTGCATCTGATGGACGGGAGGGATGGGTGCCTTGCCTCTTGGGTTGCAGAATGGACTTGTGCTAGCAATTAAAGTTTTATCTGTGAGGACATGACTCCTATCTTTCCTCAGTCTCAGTCCATGCAGTGCTGCTCTTCAGCAGTACCCCAGTTTGCTCCCAACGGCGGCTATATTTTAGAAAAGCAGTAATTCCCTGTATGGGCCAAAACTTAGGGGTTTTGAATAAAATGAAGGAAAAAAAAAGACATACTCAGCACTTAAATGCTTCCTGTTTGCCAAGCGTGCTTCTCTTCCACAATGGTTAAATATCCTATTAATGAGGAATAACTGACTCCGTTGTTAATGTTAGAATAGGTCGGTGGTTGAATGGGTGCAATCCGTTTGGCAGTCGTAGAGCCTGCTGCCTTGAATAGTCTCAGCTCTTTATTACAGGTCGTCTGAAAGCGGTTCATCCGAAGTAATTTAGTTGTGATATGACCTGGCTAGTCTCAAAATGACACTTCCAAAGAAGTTGCCAAATAGAGCCATCTGTTTTCTTATACTCTAATTGCTCATTCAGCCCAAACAGCTCAGCAGATCTAAGAAACCAGTTAGCGGGGAGGGCCAAGTGTTGATGGGCTGTTCTGAAGCTCTCTCAGTATGAATTAGGACTCCTTGTCAGGAGCTCAAAGCCAGAGCCTTAGAGTCCTTTCCTTTATTTTTTTTAATACCTCCCGACTTATCTGGTTGTGCTTCTGTTCACATCGCCTATTCCTCTCCACAGATGAGGCCACTGGGTTTTATCGCCTCCCCTGCTCACGGAGAAGTGACCTTTAAATAGCTTTTCCGGCGGCTTTCTGGGCACTGCCAGCCTCTTCTGAAACGATGTTGTGAAGCCTCAATTTGTGAGGCTTTCAACCTCTTCCTTAGGCCCTTTGTGCATGGTGGTGTGTATTGAGGAGTGTTTCACGAAGGGCAAAACCCCCGTGCGATGCCGTGCTTTGTAATAGCACCGAAACCGGCATCCCTCTATAGGTGATGGGTTGCAAGAAAAGGCACCTCCTGAGGCAGGGACCCTGTGGTGCCCAGAAGCCGTGGGGGCTCTCAGCAGGCTCTCCTGTTACCACAGGCGGAGAGAGGGATTAAAACTCCCCACATTTCATTTTAATTCCTCTCAAAGCAGGGGAGGGCAGGACAAAGTGCAGCAGTCAGCCCTCGGGGTCCCCCACATGCTGCGGGGTCGCTCATGAGGCCCCTTTGGCTTTTTCTGTCACAAATTAGGCCTCGGCCCGTCACTCCTTGCTGTGCAATGTTTAATCTTTCCTTTCTTTCTTCTGGGAACAAAGTCCAGTACTATTTTTCTCCACATTGTGCAACAATTGGTGCAGTTTTGGGTGCCGTCAGAAGCGATCGATCCGACTTGAACCGACGCTTCACGTCCCTCCCGGCAGGACAAATGTTGTGGGAGGAACTCGCTGCAAGAGGCTTTAATCCAGCAGAAGCCCCCAGAGATGCCACAGCAGAGGCTGCCAGCACTTCTTGAGGACATCTTGGTGTGAAGGGAAGCACTGAGGGGGAGAAGAAAGGTGGAGGTCCTCAGGACAGGCCTCCCGAAAGGAGGCGGCGGGCAGCAGGCCGCCTGCCCCACGCCACCTCAGGTGTGACATTTAAACCGAGCCAAAAGGGCTAAAGAAGAGTTGTTCACTCAGGATATTGTCATGGTTGTGCTTTTAGCGAGTGCCCTCCTCCCCTGTGCACGAAATTCCTGTTGCAGACTGCTCTCAAAACTTCATTTCGTGACGCAGTCTCTTCTTTGGAAGGGATTTGCTCAGGTTTGGGGGCATCTGCCCATGCTTGTGTCTGTTACGAGTGGAAAAGGTGTCTCTCCTTGCACTGAGCAAGTGCTGTTAGCACAAATATGGGGATACCATAGTACATACACCCTCCTGCCATGTCTGAAGGCTGTATATCTATGAAGTCCCGTGTCAGATAGGGAATGTGAGCGATCTTGATGGCTCTTTGTTACAAGAACTGGGGGACATCGAGTAAAACTGGCAGCAGTCTCCTTAGAAAATGGAGTAGTTCTTTACATACGTGCAGTTTAATTCATAGCCATTGTGAGTTGCGGAGGATAACAGCTTTACATAGGTTAATAGGCAGTGAGAAAAAATTTATAGGAAAGATCTTTGTGGGCTGCCAAATCCCTTCTTTCTCAGGGCGTCTGTGAAGAGCACTTCGCCAGAGGTGACGGGCATCATGGCACACTTGTCCTTCCCAAGTCTCCTTCCCTGCTCACGTGCCTGGCCTCTGTTGGAGAGAGGATGCTGTTTACTGGACTTATGGTGTCTGATTTCCTTGTTCAGAGCATTCCTAGATGTTTGTGCTCCTGTTATCCTGGCCTTGGTGTTCATCAGGAGCAGACACAGTTCTTCATCGAGCTCTCCTTGAGGATGCTCAGCCCCGTTGCTTCAGGTCCGTGACTTCCATGGCCTCCAGAGCCTCTGTGTGGCTGGAGCTGGATGGGAGCAGCAGCAGACTTGGTGCTGCACTCCTGGACATCACTGCAGTTACCGTCTTGTGTTTAGTTATCCCCCAGCTCACTGATGGATTTTGGTTAGGATACTATTTCTTGAGCAGCCTCAGCCCTTGTTGGGAGCTCCTCCAGGCTGCACCTGGGCACCAGGGCCCTGGAAACCTGGTGTGGATGCCCGAAAGCAAGACTTTGGTATGAGGTCAAGCTGCATCCTGCTCCTGTACCACAACACTGCTTGTGTGCTTGAAGTACAACGCCTGCAAGATCAGACGTGGACCAAAATGAAACACCTGAGAGTTCAAATCAAAATGGAGCCTGAGCTCCCGCTGCTGCCTGATACAGCCTATTGCTTGTCCAGGAGAATTACTGGCATTCTCTGCAGTCATTAATTGTTTTTTTTTTTTCTTTTCTTAAAACCTTGTTCTCTACTGCTCAGAAATCGTACCTGTGTTATAACAGAAAGCAGTAAGGACGTTATTTGTGTCTCTCAGTTTCTGCCTTCTGAGCTCATCGTTTTCCCTGCAGCTCAGGCTGTAGCCGCCGGGAGCCCAGGTCCATTTCATTCCCTTTTGATGTGTCTTTTCTTTCAGCTCAATCTTGGACTCAAACAGAGGTTTTGAAATTTTCACCTGAACAAAGGGAAAACGGACGCGTTTCTTGAAAAACAATGTGAAACACATTTCTTCCCAAGCTCCCCAAATGCAGGACTGATCCAGCCATTTCCAAACACAGAGCTTTGGGACGAGGGAGGCAGGGGCAGCGGGTCGGTCGTTCAGTTATTGTGCTGAGATGGATTTAAGCCTGGTTCCTGTAGCTGTCTGTATAATTCCTCTTGCAGTCTTTCTTTCCTGGAGGCAGTGAAGGAGCTGTGGGATGTGCAGGGCATTCTCTGCTTGAAGAATATGGAAGACGGGTGGCAGGGATATGGTAAGAGGCCCCCTTATCACCTGCAGTAGCTCCAGGAGCTGACAGATGCATCTCAGCCCAACGGCAGCTGCTGATTCTTTTATGGCTGCTCGAGAGCTCTGCTTGCTGCAGGAGGCTGCGAGTTGGTTTTTCTGAGGCTGCTTTGTCACTGCTCTGCTTCTGAGCTCCCCCATGTTGCAGGTAAAACAGTGGCTGATGCTGTGCAACAAGGCGTTTGACCTTGACGGGATGCAGCACAGCTGCTGAGACTCTGGAGTGGAAACGGGATTAGTTTCTTCCCAGTTTAAAAGGAAAATGACTCGGTCCTTTTGTTGGTTGGCAAAACCATTGCCAGTTTGAATTCCCAGACAGCTTCGATATGTGCCCTCCTGCTGATGCTAAATGGTGTCTGTGGCCCACGGGGTGGGTTTGTTGTGTGATGAGTGACTGATTGCTTTCTGGATCTTGAGATTCTCCAAGAATATGTGGGGTTGGAAGCAAACCTGGCTGTCTGGGAAGCTCCAACCCTCCTTGTTTGGCCTCTTCGGCCAACTTCAGTCATCTTCCCTGTAATCCTACATGTATTAACCCTCAGGGAGACCGAGTTTCCCTTGAACAGAGAAACTCTCCCATGGTATCCTCTTTTTATTCCCAAACTTCTCATATCCCGTCTCAGGAGGTGCACGACCTCCTTACAGGGTGTTTGCCAGCTTTAAGCCTTGAAGGATCTGTTAATACCACAGGTACAAAGCTCAGCAGAGCTTTAGCTGGGACTCTGTGGATCTCCAAGTGTCTGCTACGAGTATGTCTGTAAGGAATTGCATCTTTTATCATTCCACGTGCTCTTAACATCTTTTGCAAAAAAACCCTTCCCTATCTCAGAATTAAAGGCATCTCTGGGAACTAAACCTCGATTCCCTACGACAGTGGCATTTTAACCTTAAATCTTCCTTTTTCTGTATCTTCTCTGACAGAGATAGAAGTTCCACCTCAGAAGGAGGTACCTGACCTTAAATTTTACGGCAAGGCCATTTGGATGGTAACGTGCGTGTTATTACCTGCAGCTGGCCAACCCCTATGTATATAGGACAGGGGCAGGTAATCCCATTTGTCATAGCTGCAGCTCAATGCTTGAGAGGTGATGCCTCTCCTTTCAGCTGGACAGGGCTTGCAGGATGAGTGGGAGGAGGTTGCAATGTTCGTGTTCGTCATTTTGCATTTTTCAGTTGCAGATCTGCTAGCTAAGAGGATAATGCTGGTGCTCCATCCCAGGGATAGTCTAGGAGAGGACTCTCTAAGGTGGTTTCTGTCCTTTGGACTGTAGGTATCATTTCCTTCCCTGTGCTTTGACCAAGTCATCTCTCCGTTTACATGCCTCCTGCTGGCTTTTCACACGCAGCACTTTGCAGTCTCTGTGCCCTATGCGTTTTTTCTCATTCTGTGGGGGAGCCTGTTGTCCATCTCCAGTTATCCTTTGATGGCAGCCCTCCTCCTCCCTCACCATTTGATTTCTCCAAGCACGTGCTGAAAAGAGCTACCTGTAAACACCTGCATAACTGCTGCTCCTCCTTCTCCTTGCTGAGAACATATCCCTGTCTGTGATGCTCGTCAGAGCCTTTGCAAGCGATGGTGCCAGTGCACGATGATTAATGCTGGTTGTGATCCCCGGAGCCGCCTTGTTTTACACTTGGCTAATGCCTCCTGTAAAGCTGGGACGTGCTTTGTGTGTGACAGCTGTCACAGCGCTCCAGAACTGGGATGCGTGGCACTCGGCTAATGCAAACTCAAATAAGTGCAATTTGCTTTGCTTTTCATGCCTTGTTTAATAATCAGTGCAAGTCCACAGTTCAGCAAGTGAAAAGTTTCGCAGCATCAGATCCAAATTGAAAATATTCATAAGCTTGTAGCAAAGCCCTCTAAAAGAAATTACTGAGCTCTGCTTTAAAAATTGCAGAAACCAGACTGCTCCTAATGGGGTAGTTTATTTTGGGAGACAGATTAAAAGGCACGCCGATGATGGGACATGATGTATTTCAGGGCAATGCTGAGAGGAGAAATTGCGCTTGTTGTCTTCCTACTGAATCCAGCTCTGGAATTGCTTTTATGGTGGTGAGATACCTGCACTTGGAGGGCTGCTGGTCCTGCCAGCCAAAGGATCTGGAAGATTGGAGCTGGAAAAATGAGCCTTTGTTCTGAAAGTCCACGGATCCATAATGATTCATCTTCAGCTTGTTTGCAGTTTAGGGAGCAGAAGAAGGCCTGACAGTTGCTGACAGTGAGCGTGGGTGAGCTGCTGAGGCACACTCAGTTGTGTTCTTTTGCCTCAATTACAGGGAGACTTTCCTAGGTCTCCCCACTGATCAACTTTAATAGGTTCAATAGGTTTTGAGAGACTTGAAGACCTCACATCTAGCATGACTTCTTCCCAGCCAAACGGTGCAGTGCAGTAATGTCTCCATCAGACCTGTAGCTCCCAGGTAAACTAATGCACATGCTTCACAGAGCTCTGTACTCTTAATTTATTGCATGTTTTCCCCTCAAAAGGACCATGACATGATTAAATCAGTTCCAGTTCCTGGGACTACAACTACTACTTCCAAAATAGATTTGGAAGCTTTTGGTTAACCTGAATCCTTTGATCACTGATGGGTCTGCCAGGAACTTGTACCAGAAGGTCATTCCTAAATGATTCTGTGGTTGTATGAAGTCTCCAACCTGTCAGGACATACACAGGACATGGGACATGGACAAGCAGGACATGAACTTAACCAAATCCCATCAAAGCCACCCTAACTAGTCAGGAGGGAACTTCAGCCACCCTGGCAGCCGTTTCTATGCTAGCACAAGCTTTGAAGAAACTACCAGCAGATCAAAACCACATTCTGATGGTAAAAGAGACGCATCCCTGTCCATCCCTAAGGTAGGGGAGCTAGAGATAGCCAGGGATAGCTGCCAAGCCTTAGGACCGTGGTGGACGAGATGCGTGCGTGCTGTGAATCTCCTGCTTCTGCTGAGCTCAGCAAGAGACGTGTGTCTTGAACGGCGAGGCGCCGTTAAGCACTCGTGTAAGGGGCTGTGGGAGTAGACCTCGAGTTAACAAAAGTAAAGCAAATTAAGATGTATTACTGCGAAGGGTCTGATGTCGAGAAAGCAGCGATGCGTGGCTTCACTTTTTTTTTTTTTCGGAGCGCTGTAATTAACAGCCGGAGAATTGAGTTACAGTTTGTCAAAGTCGTGTGGGGTAAGAAGCACGGAGAACAGGCCTGGAGAGCATGCAGGGAAAGAGGTTTGCAGGAGATTATCTGACATCGTGGGCTGCTTCACGGCCGTCTGCTCCTACCTGAAAAGGTCAAAGCCAGCCTGACGGCTATGGACACGCTTCTTTTTGAGCCCCATCTTTTGGGGAATCCGGAGAGTTCCTATAAACTTTTCTTGATGAATACTTCAAAGACCTTTCTGTAGCACTCTTTCTTCAGTCTCGTTACCTCTGGAAGAATGAAACACCAGAGTTTGCGCCGCCTTCATCTGAAACCTTACTTTGTGAAAAACCACCAAAGAGCCTTTAAAGAAATGCAGCAAGCAAGAAGCCTTTTCAAGTGAAGTAAGTTCTAAATAATGGACTACAAGATTAGAAATAATCGTATTTTTATATTTTTTTAATTTCATTTTGTGTTTAACAAAGGTCCTCTTCAGCCATACCAGTGCTTCATTAGCTTTGCAAGCTAGTGAGCCCACAGTTTTTCCTACTGTGTTAAATTCCCTAAGACTACGTCTTTATGTTCAAGATGGAATTTCCCTTTTATCCTTCTTAGTATTTCATTCACCTATTTCGGGAGTGATGCTCCTGGATTTATACCAAGTGGAGCTGCCGTGACTCAGCTGTGTCTGTGCCAGGTTTTGGACTCGGAGATCCACGAGTCCAAAAAGTGGTTTTGCATTTTGTGGCACTTCCCTCCACCTCTGCAGTTTCTCCCTCTTCGCTTCTAATCCAGTCCACTTGTGCTCCCCCATGAGCGTTCTTTATCTTTAAATGGCTTTGCTGTTGATCACAGCATTTTCAAGACTGTCACAATATTTTAGAGCTCGTCCATCACGAGAAGAATTCAGCACCGGCGATTCGCAGAATCTGCTTCGCCATTGGAATTTCATGAAGCCCTCACCTGGCATTTTAATAACACAAATGTCAGATTTGGATCGGGAGGGTGGTAGGTGAGTTGTTCCTGTTCTCTAGGGAAATTCTCCTCCTCCACATCTCACCTGTAGAGGGAAGTTCATCACAGCCACATCCACGGGCTGTCAGCTTTGGAACTCTGTGGGTTTGGTGGCGGTTCCTGTCTCAGCAGGAAGGATCTTCCCCAGGGTATGAAGTTATTTTCCAATTTTTATGTCTTTATTTTGAGGGCAGGGTGAATTTAACGCTGAAATCATCAGCAGTGGCTGACCTAGAGGTGTGGAAGCTACGAGATGCTCCTGGTGTTGTGCAGAATCCGGGCAGCATCGTGGCGGTTTCCTCCCCGCTGACCTCAGCCCTGTGTGCGTGCTCTGCTCTTAACTGCCACTAAAGGGGCAATTACTGCCCGTTGCGGATGCGAGCAGCTATTTACTGAGATCTAGGCTGAAATCATTAACTCATTTCACAGCCTGGTCGATAGCCATGAGATGGAGAGGAGCGGGCTGCGCGCGATGCGACACCGGTGCAGAGGGACAGATCCTCACGGGAAGCTGCCTGCTGGTGATGTCAGCTCAGGTTTGAGCGGTGGTACAGGGGGCAGTGAATATTTTTGCCTCTCATTTTGCCAAGAACTTGCAGCACAGACTTAGCAGCTCGCTCTCACGTTACGTTTTCTGCGTCCTCCCTCCCCTCGATGTCTGCAGAAGGCTTTCAAAATCAGACGGCGACGGTGAGTTGCGAATCAGGAGCTCAGCGTTTGTTGTTCCAGCAGAAGGAGATTGCAATCCGGGGTCAGCAGATAGCTGCATGCCCCAGCTCCTGCTGCAGAGTGGTTGCTGCTGGAAGGGACGAGAGGGAGAGGAGCTCGTGGCATCACCCACCTGCTGTTCTGCTGGGGTTCCTTCTCCAAGGCTGCCTCGAAAGACGTTTCGCCTCTGCCCAGATTTTGCATCCTTCTATGAAAACGAGAGGAGGCTTTGCCTCTCTGCAGAATGCAATCCTTCACAAAATGTCACTCCTCCTCTTCTGTGTTACACCTTTCTTTCTCTTTCAGCCGGTGACAGGTAGTTTGCACCAGATGAAAACGCAGCTGAGGTGCGGGCGTGTGCTTCGTCTTTTTGCCGATGCTTTCGGTGTAGGCTGCTGGGAACAAAGGAGGGATGTGAGACCACTGAGCATCGCTGGCAGCTTCGCCAGAAAGTGGAAAAGGCCCGGCTCATCCATGCTAGTCTGAAATACCTGCGGTTTTGTATGCACCCAGCGTGGTGGCACGTTAATTTGGAAACGAATAGCGCTAGCTGGGGGAAACCTGGGCTTCCTCTGCAAAGTGCTTTAACGCTAAAGGAACGCATTCAGCTAATTGCTTGCCTGTGGCAAACAGATTGCCTGAGGGTGAAGCAGAAGTGCCACTCCTAGAAAGCTTTCTAATTCCATTGACGTAGCCTTCAGCCACGTTGGAAGGCAAATTATTTTTTTTATTTATTATTTCTGCAGAAAGTGGTGGGGTGCTGGCAGCCGCGGCACGAAGCACCTGGCGTCGAGCACCTTCCCCTGTAATTTGGGAGCGTTGGAGGGGATCCCTTCACCCCGGGAAATGTATACCTGTGATACCCCACGGCGTGTCGTGCGCTGTGCTCCGGCTCCTCAACACGTGCCCCGCTCTGTTGAAACGTTTTAACGTATCCAAAGAAATCCGTGTTACGAATTGAAAAGTAATAGCTAGGGTATTTCAAAGTTATTGAAAGAAATCTGTTTGGGGAGGGGAAAGAAAAAAGGAAAGAAAGAAAGAAAAGGGGGACTTTGGAGAAGTGTCTTGCTGTGTAATGCTAGCTCTTTATGAAGTGTATATTCCCAGGCTCTCCAGATTGCAGAGGTCATGATTACTCTCACAATTTGCCCTCCTCTTCTTTCCATCAAGGACATTTTTTCCCTGCGTTGCCTGGCAATTCATGTGCAGATCTCTCAGGTCCTGCCCTGTGCTCTGCCTCTGTTTTCTGTGCCGGTCGCACTGCCAGCATCTCCGGACTGGCCTGCCCGAGGATGCGCATTTCTGGCTTGCTAACGGGACCTGCTGCCTGCTGGGCTACGGGGGATTTTGCTACGCTTCCTACAGTTCATAGATCACAGCTCCTTATTAGCTCTCCAGAGTCTTCCTAGGAAGCTGTCTGTTAAACCTGAATTGTCTGGGAACTGAAAGCAAGAACCCAATTTCTGTTGTTTTTAAGAAAAACATAGCGCACCCCACCCGATGTTTCTCGAAACGCTGCCTTGGAATATCGAGCTCAGGCTCTGAGCATGCAGAGACAAGCATGCGAGCTCATCAAAAAGGGATTGGAGATGGAATCAGAAAAATAAAAGTCCCCTGCCAGGCTGTGCTTTTCATCCCAGGTAACTTGAGTAGGTGGCATGCACCTGTCAGATGATTGATGCAGTTAATTTAAGACGTGAACTGAATTGTTTTGAAGAACGATGGCAAAAAGGTTGTTATGTACAGAGATGTTTTTATCAGCCTGAAAAGAAATGTCTCAAATCAGTTGGAAATTAAGGGCCTGATTTCTCCCTCCCCCTCAAAAAAAAATTGCATAAATAAGGGGTGTGCATCTGTAAGTCATGCAGTCAGCTTTGTCTGATGCGCCGGGATCTTTGCAGAATGCACACGAATCTTTGCTCCGAAGAGTTTTGAAGGTAAAAAACTCCTTATAACTAATAGCATGCAATTAAGGCATTGTGTGGCAGATTAAAACGTTCAGACTTTTTTTTTGTCCATAGCATCAAGGGGACACCAATAGATCAAAAATCAGATTTTTATCACTGCTCTGTTGAAAGGTGTTGTAGGGGCATCCTCCGGCATCCTTCGAGCCCAAGCAAATGTGAATGTCAGCTTCGTGAATTAAGGTGATAGCATCTTTGCTGGATGCCCTCCTAATGTTGCATCATCCTTTGACGAGTGAACGTGTTAACTTTTTTTAGTATTTTATCAAAAATTTCAATATTTGCACCTGAAACTGCTACTTCACTCTTTGACACCGGGTGCGTCGCCCCGTTGGATTTGCCGGGGTATCCCACTGCTCACCTTTAAACCAACCACCACAGGTCTGGTTTTTTATTGCCTACATTTAGATCCCCAAGCCCTGGTCATTGGAGTGCTTCCACATCTCCTTGGCCTTCCATGCAGGGGGAATCCACTTGAGGCCAATGGAAATGGGTGCGTGTGAAGACAAATATTTGCTTAGCTGCCTTGGGACGACAGCCGACAAGTCAGTGTTTCCTTTTCAACATTTCTGAGAGGCCTGAGCGACTTTTTTTTTGGTTCAAAGCACGAATGCACTGTCATTTTAAGAAAAAAGTTAATGACTACTCGTCTCTTTCTTTCTGCCGTGCCATTCAGTCCCCAAACTAGCTTGTATCCCACCCAGATGGGAAACAGGAAAGCAAAACTGGGCTGTCTGGCCAGCCCTTGTTGAATCAAGTCTTTTTTTTTTCTTTAAACTAAGAGTGCTGATATAAACTGCGAGCCATAAGCTCCTTCAGACTTCATTGAATCTCTTCCCACTCTTTAGTTTGGGAAGGAAAATCCGGAAACCTATGAAGAGCGCTAATTGTTGACTTGCTGTGGCCTTTCATCCCTCTTCTTTGTGTCGGCTGTGAAAGCGCGCCTGGTGCTGGCCTCCTGCTCCGGATATATTCACTGGAAACCTGAATGACTATTCAGGTGAATAAAAGCCCTGCAAAATCCTCTGGAATGGCAGGCTGAAAACGACTTGGCTTTTGCAGGGATTATGAAACGAATATTGGGATTGACTGCATACTGCGCGCGTCGTGCAGCCACGTCAACGGCTCACAGATCCAGGTCTCCTGTCTCTTCTTGCACATGGCTACAACTAACCTTGGTAAAGTCCCTGCTGGATGTTTGGTGTGTGTTTGAAATGTGTTACAGCTCTGTGAACATGCGTAGCCTTCATTTAAAGTCTTCAGCAGGTTGATCGTGGTCATCTGATGTCAACTTTCTTTTTCTTAAGCGGGTTACGTGCTATTTCCAAGGTACTTTTGCAGCATCTACCCAGAGAGTCTTAGGTTTGCTTGATGTAGTGGAAATACCAAACAGTAAACAGGTCAAATGTAATGTGCATTAGATATTTACTACAGCAGTGATCCCCAGCAGCACTGCTTAACCTTCAAACTAAAGCAGTGCAAGCCTTCTGTGGGCAAGGGCAGAGGAGCAAGCTATAGACCACCCGTTTTTCCACTCCACGCTGATATTGGAGAGGTGGAGGTGGTTAAGTAAGTATTTAGCCTTTAAACAAACTAATTTATGTCATATTTTCAATGTGAATTATCTATATATTGATGGCATTTAGTAATAATTGCAATAGCACTGCCTTGCATCTCTTTTTCACCAACTGTCCCATATGCCCATGGGAAGTAAAGCACCTGCCTCAGCCCGGCTGTGATCGCTGTGAATGCCTGATTTTCTTAGCCTGAATTCTGTGTGTTCATCACTTGGCAGCTTTTAGATGAAAAGCCCAAGGGGGTTCTTTTTTTCCAAATGGTAACCCCTTTTGCAAAATCTATTAGCCAGGTATTTGCAGTTTTCAGTAGCACCAGGCACACCAGAACCTGGGCTCTGCTCTCCTTCCTTGCACACAGCTTCCCAAGGAATAGGAAAGGCTTCCATTCTCCTGGGTATGTTAATACAGTTCCTCTTGCCAACGCAAACTTGCAAAAAGAGGATGAGAAACAGACCTCTTGCCAAGGCTCCCTTTCCGCTGACAGATTTAGCATGTGCTCTCCTTCGTCTTGCCTGATACAGCTTTGTTTTAGAACAAAGATTGCAAAATATTGAAGGGAAAAGGAGCTGTTGCGGAGGATTGATCCCCTCTCTGTGCACAGTTCATCTTTTTTTCCCAGTCTCAGTATCCTTGTCCTTGTCCTCGAGGAGAAAACAGAGAGGACAGGCAGGGACGTGGCATGGTGCCCACCAGGGGACGGCTCTGTCACTCTCCTGCCCCTGTGTTTTCAGTCTCCAGCAGAGAAAGAAGCCTGCGACCACATAGCAGGACCTGGGAGAAGACCACTGGAGGGCACGGAGGAACAAGCATGCCTGGAAGTCCTAAACCACATAGCCAGAACCTGCAGCACGATGGATTTCAAAGCTGACCCAATAAAGCTGAGGGGATTCTGTCCTATATATTATTTATAGGACGTCTCTGCTCTTGTCTGATTGTAATTCCAGGGATATCGTGTTTCTGGTGTGTCAACTTCGTTCTCCATTCAGAAACAACTTCAGATCTTTATCCCGTTGCAGCGTGTGGGAAGGAAAGATGTTTTCAATATTCAGGATATGGCTGGAAAGCGATTCTCCCAGACCGAGGGGAGTAATTGCTAAAATCGAAGGAAGGCAATTAGTGGTAGTGGTTGGAAATTTCGGAACAAACGTAAATTAAAACACATCTTGGAGGATATTGTGACTTTTTCTGGTATTGATTTTTTTTTTTTTGTCAGAAGTTGGTTAATACAGTTTAGTTTGACCCAGTGGAAAAGAAAAGAAAACGCTATATTGTAGGCTGGAGTGAAAGGAGGAGTTTTGTGCACATCCACTGTGATTTGGGTGTGTGGTTTGCAAGTGAGAGTGGATTCTTTCTCCAGTCCGAGTCCACATCTCCAAAAAATGCTTAATTACTTGAGTCACCTATATTAAAAATGATGTGCTGATGGCAGCAAGTGTCATGCTCTGGAGTTTACCTGGAGCAAGTCACCCCGCTGCTCTCCTTCAGGCTTCTTCTGCAAAAAGAAGCTTGAAGGGATGATGGATTATTGAATATATTTAAAGAGGGGAAGCTTATATTTATTAGTACATAAATTGTGTTTTACAAATATTATTTTTGGTGGCTGGTTTTATATCTGGCTACTAAATTGGCACTCTCTTAGGAGAAGGAACAATAGGTGGCCGTGAGCAAGGTCTGAAGCAGCTCGAGAAGTCTCAGATGAGAAAGATAACCAACAATATTATTCTGTTTTTTTACAGTGACAGGATGAAAGTCATCACGGTGATATAGGATAGGAGTTTAAAGTTTCAGTAATTTTATGGTAGGTCAAATTCCCTGCTAGGTTAACTAAAAATGTCAGATACTATTTAGGGCTTGTTTGGCATCATAGCTGATGTGGTAAGTCAATTTTCACGATCTCGGGAAGCATCTTAAAACCACGCGTTTTATGGATATGCTTACAGTATAAATAGTGATAAATAGAAATGCGGAGGCACCAGTCTTTCCCCTGCTTCCCTTCCAAGGCTTCTGGTGTCCAACTGAGTACCAGAAGTTCTTTAGAAAGCAATTAATATCTTTAATATCTGTTTAATATTCTTATTAATGATATAGACGGGGATTGAGTGCATCCTCAGCAGGTTTGCCGATGACCCAGAGCTGTATGGTGTGGTCGGCACGCCGGAGGAAGGGATGGCATCCGGAGGGACCTGGGCAGGCTGAGGGCTGGAACCTCACGAGGTTCACCAAGGCCAAGTGCAGGGTCCTGGATGCTACATCCTGAGGCTGTGAGATGAGATGGAGATGTGAGAAAGGGGAATTAAAGCACAGACTACTTGGAGCTGGAGATTGAGTTGGTTGGAGAGGTCTCCAGAGGTCTCCAAATGCTGGTTGGAGACCTCTAGAGCCAGCCAGTCCAACCTCATGCCCACTGCGGGGCTTGCACCAGCACTGGGATGGGGTAGCCGTGGTATTACTGGGACCAGTCCTGAAACTCCCTTACACATCTGCGGATCCCCTGGTCCTGCAGCACCCTCCTCATGGCCAACCCAAATCTCCCAAGCCTTCGTTTGTGCAGAGAAAGAAGCAGAGAGAAGAGGCTTCAAGCTGCGTGTTCGGGGAAGGCTTTTTAAAGCAAAGTCAGGTGGCGAAGATAAAAATCAGGATAATCACCCGGGGGAAGATGTGGCTTAGTTGGAGAGCAGAACGAGAGCACTAAATGCAGGAGTGCAGCGGGGCGCGCTTCAAAAGGAAAAGCCAGCAAGGTCTCCAGTTAAAGAAATTAATAGGAATATATCGGGAAAAAGCATTTGAGAACTACTGAGAGTGTTTTCTGGACACGCAGGGACAGATATGTTAGATATTTTTGAAAATGCATTTATTTATTGGCTACCTGCTGGTGAAACCCATCTGTCTTGTAGATATAAAGCGAGGAATTTATAGTGCAGGATTCATCTGCACACAGACATTTTGTTCTCTGGATGCAAGCTAATATAACATCTTTTTTTTTTATTTTATTTTCCTTTTTTTTTTTTCCTTGCTGCAGTTTTGTTGTAGGGGGGCTGGTTTCTCATTTACTGAGGGCCAGGCAGGTGTTTTTCTAAGCTCTGCCTAACAAAGATAATCAGAAATACAGCTGTGGTCTTTTTGCTGCATCATTTTTGGGCTCGCTGGTTTGCTGTCACCAAGCGCGACACCTGACTGCAGTAACCGTCTGTACCTTGTTTTTTTTGGGCCAGGACAAGGGTTTCTTTTACTGTATTTTTATATCCTATCTAGCGTAATTGAATCGTGAGTTCTGTGGATCCTCTGGCTTTTAAGTAGATCATCAATTTCAGCAAAGGAAAGGTCAAGATTCTTCACGCCTAAGCGTTTATTTTGGGGCATTAGGAGATCCAGAAGATCCAAACTCCAGAGCTGCTTGGTGCTTATAAATTACCCATTAAATTTTTCATGCAACAAAGACCCCCGAGCTGCACGAAACCCCTTGCTCCATTTAATTTCCAGGTGCTTTAAGCCTTGCCCTCCATCACAACGGCGTGCGTTCAGCCTGCCTCCCCAGTTCAGGCTTCAGGCCGGGGTTGGTCATGTCACCACGTGGCACGAAACACAGGTTTTGGTCATTAACACCTTGCTGTTTCTGTGCTCTCTGCCCAGGTACCTGCTGACCGAGCCTTAAATTGTGAGATCTGTGGCTGGGGACAGCGGGTCGCTGCCCCTCCTGCTCCCGGCACCTCGCCTTCCTGAGCGCCCCAGTGGCGAGACACGAGGGGCCTGCAGGGATAATAGGCTGCCACCCTAATTAACGGGTAATGCAATTTATTCCCATTCAGAACCTCCTGAAAGGCTGTACACAAGCGATGTTGTGTTAATCACTGGCTCCGTTAGACGTGTCACTGAATTAAACGCCGTCAGCGTTCATACAGGGAACTGGCTGGATTGCAGCAGGTAATGACTGGGCTTCACACACTTTTTTTGGTATTCTCTCAAGTTGCAATCTAGTGAACAGAAGGGATATTATTTAAAGCAGAATTAATGGTTTAATCTAAACCGGAACTGGGCTGCAGCATAAAACTGCTCAGCGTCTTCCCTCTGCAGATGGCCCATGCGTGCAGGATGCTGACACCCTGAGCGTGTCCTCCCGAGGGATGCCGACGTGCCAGCCAGTGGAAATCTTCCAAAAAAAAGGGTCCAGGTCAGAACTGAGAGCAAATGAGCCAGCCCCAAATCAGCCTGATTAACTACGGTACCTGGGGTTACGTCAGGTGAAATAAGGCTGGAGCAGAGCTGAAAGTTGCTTTGAAAGTGAGGCCGATGAGTTGGCGTAGATGAAAAATGGGGAAAAAGGCAACGAATAATGAAATAATTGAAAGAATAATCAGGCCTTGGGACGGGTTGCCCAGGGAGGTGGGGGAGTCCCCGTCCCTGGGGGTGTTCAAGGAGAGGTTGGACGTGGTGCTTGGGGACAGGGCTTGGTGGTGACATTGGTGGTAGGGGGTGGGTGGAGGGATCTTGGAGGGCTTCTCCAACCCTAATGATTCTGGGATTCTAATGTTCAGGCTGAAGAATGATGCTTTCAATGCGTTTCCATAAAGTCAAGGTGTAGCTGAAATACAGTCAAAGAGATAAAAATATACAGTGTTTTGTATAATCAAGACCTACTGTTAATAATTTCCAGCTAAATGAAGTCTTCAACTTTTTCTGGAGCCTGGCCTTTCTTTGGTTTCCCTAGTTATACCAACTCATCTTTTTTTTTTTTTTAAATTGTATTAATAAAAGATGAACCGAAATGGTGTCAATTTTGACCAGATTCTTTTATAAGGTCTGTGACGGGTTAAATATATTGAGATTAGCTGAATCAGCTTCTAGTTAGGGTGTAAGCAGGAGGTGTTATCTGTGAAAACGGCATTGTGCTGCAAACCTCTGAGACCACGCATGCTGTCACAGCAGAAATTTTGGGGGAGAGGTGGGACGTGGCCCTGTAGCTTGCCCGAGTTAACCTTTAGCAGATGAACGGGATGGTAATTTAATTATTGTTTGGTGGATCCCAAGTGAGGGTCAAGCTTCAAATGACTTAACTGAAAAATTGTCGGCAAATTATTGCAATTTGAATGTAGAATAAGGTCAGGAGGTCTTTTCATGTTCAAAGGGGCTTTGGCTGAATGCTATTAGCATGTGATTTGTATAAAATGAATTTTAAGCAGATCAGATGTGCAGATCAGGAGAGAAATACATCTTTTGGGTTTGTCTTTTTTCTTTGTTCGCATCCTCTAATATTTGGACGTGTGCTGTCTTTTGAACAAATAAATAATTCTTGGTAGCTACCTGCAACCAGAGAAGACAATAGCGCTCTATTTCGAAAGAAAAACCCAAGGAAAAGGTCCTTCAAAAGCACTTAGGTGCTGATTTCACAAAAGACTAGGGCAAATCACAACCAAACGCCAGGGAAGGCTGAAAGGTGAGGCGCTGACACGAGGACTAAAGCGAAACACGGTGGAGGAGCGCGTTTCATCCCGAAAGGCTCGCCTGTGCGTTGTTTACTCTCCTCATTGCAATTGTACTTAAATGTAGATCAACCGTTCAATCTCTCGAGAGCATGAAGGATGTGCCTGTCACAGTTAGCCTCCATCTTTTGAGAAGGCTGTAAAATATATTTATTTCGAAGTAACTCCGTGTTTATAAATTATTTAAATCGTTATCTTTGCGGACTTGGTCTGCAAAGAAAATGAAAAATAGCTTTATAAACTTCCCGAAGCTTGCACGCCACGCTTGTTCTTTTCCTTTAGGATTTTTTACATCTCCTTCAGTGTCATCTTTCTTTTCCCCAGCTTCTGTACTGTAGGAGTGGGAACTGCCTTCAGGTCTGTGCATCGGAGTGGCCGAGGAACGTAAGATGCCACTTCCACCAACGCCTGCATAGAAATACTTGTGTTAAAAACTGTTTACGTGTAAAATTGTTGATTTCCCTCGATGTTTGAAGACTCAAAGCCTTTGGCTTTGGGAAGCAGCAAAGCTGGTCCCACACGGAGCTTTTCCACAGGCACAAGACAAACCGATGACAAATATCTGGGTGAGGTGTCCCTCGTGCCTTGCGTTTATGGTAATTTCAGTGCGGTGGTGACACCAGCACTATTTTTAGTTCTGAGTGCTCCCTAGGAAGAGGATTAAGCAGCCGATGTCCTGGGGTGTCACCAGGATGGGGGACAGAGACCTGGGGCTGCCGTGTACCGTCCTCGCCGTGGTGGCAGCAGGAGGCACGGTGCAGAGCCAGCAGCGTGGCGCTGTCCGGAGACGCGCTCTTGTTTGACTCACATTCAACATTCACCATGAAAACCTTTCCATTTTGCTTCTAATGCAGCTTAGTCTGAACTCAGTGCTTGGGAATCCCTGGTGCAAGCTGGATTTGAGCCACACGTTGGCTGCTGACGGCGTGGTGGCAGCTCGCAGGCCGACCTCCCTCACTGCTCCTGTTTGCCCTTCATCTGGAGTCGTCCCCCAGTGTGATGGAAGCGTCTCGTGCACTTTCATGGGAAAGACAGAACAGATCCAAACGTAACCAGGTTACAGCCGGGAAGCATCCCGAGACTGTTTGCTAGCAGCAGCTTCCCATGGCGTTCCTGCTGGAGCTGCTCCTTCGGCTTCGTGGTGGAGCCTCAGCAGCTTCTAAGCAACTCAGCATCCCTGCCACGGGGATTAGAAAGTGGTGGAAGCGTCGTGCAGCCCAGCAATGCTTGCGGTCATCTGTTTATAATTCATTTCTATTAGTCTTTTTGTTGCGTATTCATGGCCACGAGCAAGTGCTGCAAGTTATTGTGGCGAAGGAGGTTTAATTTTGCTAATCCTGTTTTATTCCCATTTCAGGGCGGCTGTTCGAATGCCACAATGCGGGGACTGTAATGAATTTAAAACGGGTTTTTGAATGGTATTGTCTTGCAGATTGTATTGGAAGCTCATCTGAATGTGTTTTAATACTAGATGCTAAAAAGGAGGAAAATCATCCATCTGAAATGCTGTTCGCATGGAGTCTTTCATGCTGGCTGGAAATAATGCCCTGCATACCAAGCAAGGAGGAAGCACAAGCCTCTTCCTCATAATACATTCATCCCCCTAATGCAGTTATCATCTTTTTATCTCAGCTAAGAGGCATTTTCTTTCATCCTTCTCAATAAGTATGTTTTGTACTGTTTGGTACAACACTTAGTGCAAGCCAGACATACGCAGCAATAATTTTCACCAAATCATCATTTATTTCTACTCTTTACACCCAGTAAAGCTCAAGTGAGATGATGGCTGTGTTCAGCAAGACTCTGTAGAAATGCAGTTGTGTCTCCATCTGCCCAGCAGCTCGTGATCTGATGGGCAAGGCCAAGGAGGAGTGAGATGGGGACGTGGTTGCAGCGAGGTGAATCACAGAATCACAGAACTGTAGGGTTGGAAGGGACCTCGAAAGATCATCGGGTCCAACCCCCCTGCCAAAGCAGGTTCCTCAGAGGGGTTATGAGGAAATGCGTGTGATTGCTGCCTCTCCACTTTCTCCAGATCCTTTGTGATTTTTTTTTAAATAGATACCTTATTCCCTGCCCCACTGGGCATTTCCTCTCCAGGCTGAAGGGTCCTGCTAATGATTTAATGGTTAATTACGGCCAGGGAATCTTTGCAGCTCTCTGAATCTCTCCTCCTGTTCTCTCAGGTCCTGCTTGTGGCACCTCTGGCATAAAGCATTGCGTGCAGGTAGTAATTCGTAGTAGTAATTCGTGTGTAGTTATTTCTGTGTGCAAAGTGGTTTTGGTGTGTGGGGGCCAGGTTTCTTTCCAAAGCCTCACCCCGGTTGCCCATCACATTTCCTCCAACCTCTTGCGGGACGGAGAGGCTGAACCCACTGAAGGGCCTACAGGTAACTTCAAACCATGCGCCAGGCGGGGACGTTCAGAGCAGAAAACCAAATTAATCCTGCTCCAAAGGAAACCCTCAGAATGTACTGTGTGGCTGGAGGAGCCTCGGCACAAAGTGCTGTGGTCTCCGATCGTCCCTGCTTGCACCAAAGGGTTTGTTAGGGCAGGCACAGCCTGGGATTGTCGTGGTGCTGCCTCCTGTCAGGGTGGTTTGTGGCCATTAAGACTCTGAAACACCCCCTCGCCTTACTCCCACTCCGGATATGGAACCTGCGTCGCAGGGAGATGAAAAAAAATCATTAATGGAGGCGTGGGCAGGGCATTTGGGTGAAAAGGAGGCGGTTTTGGCTGCGGTGGATGCAGCTCCTTGTGCGCTGAGCTGCACCGGCACTTTGGGGAGCACATTCCCCCACTTGGCTGCTGTCAGATCATCTCCTCATGCTTCCAACTTACTTCTTCAAGTACCTGCTCAGAGAGGCAGCATGTCCTACGTCCTCTGGGGGCTCCTTCTGACTTGTTTTATTTTGTCCTGCTGCGTGTGGCATGGTGGAGAGGTGAGCAAACACATCTGGAAAGGCGCCACAGCTGGGCACTGCCGAAGGTGTAAATTCTTCCCTCCTGCTTTACAGCCCCGGTTGCCTCTGCTTTGAGAATTGCTCCTTCTGTGCTACCTTGGGGGAGGAGGGAAGGTTAATTAATTAAGCAGTAATTGTTGTCAAGTCGGTTGTTGCTAGCATTTAACATTTGACTTGTTTACTATCCGGAGGTACGGCGGAAGGAGTTAATGATCTATCAAATGGTGCATCCATCATCAGAGGCTTGTTTGGGAAGGACGGCTTTATTTATAAGCTGTAAAACAACGCGTTTAAAAACCCCACGTTTTGGAGAAAGATTGTTGGGGTTCGTGTTTGAAATTGTCACTGGGTAGCTGTGGAGACAAATGTGTTGCCTAATAAAGCTTAATGACTGATTTTCCCATTAATCAGAATTGAGAATGTGCTTCATTAAGATAATTAACTGAGCAGTTGCTTAACTGACAGTCAGTAGGCACAAATTCCCTAGTTACTTGCTTTCCTCGAAATAAAAACTCCCAGGCAGGGCCGTGCCAATCTCACCGTCTGCACCGTGTCCGTGGGCACCGCTGGGCTGCTCGGCGCATCCGTGTGCAGCACCCAAGACCTGGGTACGAGGTCGTTGTCATCAGTTTGAGCTGCTCCATCTCTCCAGCAGCAAAGGGCCTTTTATCTGCAGGTTTCTGAAAGGCCAGACCTCCTTTCTTGTTGTTTTTGCCACCCTCAGAACATCAGCTCCTCCAAGGGGAATTCCTTGCCTGAATTTCTGGCTTTGTTCGCCGCGCGCTAGAAGTGGGGTCGTGAATGCTGAGCCCCACGAAGGTAGGGTTGTGTAAGATTAATCCACTCTGGGTGTATTTGTAGGCAGTATATGCCAACAGTGAAGAAGTTAAGAGAAATAACTGAGGGATCCAGAACTTGAATTCCTAAATAGGCTACCTACTTGTAACGCCTGGTTGTAAATCCTTTGCTTTGCAGCTCCCCGTGTCTTGAATTATAACGTGGCAACGCGAGCGTGGAGCACAGCTCAGAACCTTTGAACAGAAGCCTTAACACAGGCACTTTTCTCAACTCTGCTTTTCTTTTGTCTCCAGAGTTCCCGGTCTTCCACGATGAACCCTGTTTACAGCCCCGTTCAACCTGGGGCTCCCTACGGAAACCCGAAGAACATGGCTTACACAGGTAGGTCTGGCGCACAGCGGCTGCTTGTGGACATCCACATTTGGTGGTGAGAGCAGGGCCTTGTTAATGAGCTGTTAAACCCCTTAATTAAGGGAGAAACGGGATTCCCACTCGGATGGGAATGCAACTCTTCGGCAGAGTCGGCGCAGTAAGGTTAGTGAGAATAAAGAGACCTCAGTTCCTAAGAAGAGCGCACCTTGGAAATCTGAAAGAAAAGGAACAAAATGGTGTATATTTAAACAAACAAATGCCCAAGAAATTTCTGGGGCAATCAGCTGGGAACTGGAGGGCTTGGCTCCAGAGCTGAACTGAGCAATTTGGGTGCACGTGCTGGAACGGCCCTGCCACGTGCAACGGGGACCCTGCTGCAGAGAGTTGCTGTGGAGAACATGCAGTTGTTCTGGTAAATGGAGGTGTAAAGTGCATTGCTGACTGATTTCTTGTAAATGAAGATTTGAAGTGCATTGTTGGCTGATTTCTTGTTTCCAGATTGTGCTTTGGTTGAGTTAATCTCGTGTTGAACGGCAAGTCTGATGGTTGGTTGAAGTCCGTCTTCGGAACGGAGGGAATTGTCTAAAAGTGTCATATTTAATGCTTGAAAAAGGCACTGAAATTTGTTTACCAGAGTTATGTAACTAGCGGGGAGCTCACGTGTACGAATACGGAAAGAATTTAGCTCAGAGAGAAATTGTGCTCTGGGAAAAGAAAATCTCAGCCTAGGTGTACCTGTGCTCTTCCCTGTGCATGATGTTTACCCGTAGGTGTTCTTCTGATCTGGTAAGCCCCTTACAACATCACCCTTGGAAGACTCCCCCTGCTAACATGTTGTTGGATATAATTAGCCATCAAGCGTCGCGTTGCATCAACGCTGCCTTCTTTGCGTTTGCGCTGCCTGTGGTGTGCGTTGACTTGAACCTAATGCCTGAAACTGCTTGGGAAAATGCTTTTGCGGAGCAATGTGGTCAACAGCAAATGAAAATGAGCATAAATGCTCTCAGCTACTTCATTTACAAAATATTCTCGTTGACTCTAGTAGCTGTTTCTGCCAACAGATCAGTTGAGCTGGCTGTATTGCTCGAGGAGGCCTGTCTGATACTCTGGAGCAGAGAGTTCCTCAAAGAGGTTTTACCCCGTTTTTATTCACCCTTTCTGTTTTTTTCCCTATCAAATTTATGCATGCTGCTTTGTTGGAGATACTGTAGCTCAGGGGAACTTTGGTTTTACAGCCAAAGCACTAGAGGCTTAGAAAAAAAATTCGCTGTGAATAATCATCTCTTCAGGAATATCACCATTGTAAGAGGACTGCAGACTCCAGCAGTGCTGGGATGATAGAATGAGCTCCGAAGTGCACAGTTATTTTCCTGCACTGGAAAGAGCAGCAATCTTGTGCTTTCCAGAGCATGGATGGTTTTGACAAGAGGCTACTTCTCCCCCACTTTACTTTCTTTGCACATGTTCAAAACTCCACGCTAATATCCTTTCGGTGTAGGTTTTCCCTGTCTGCTTTCCAACAGTTGGATGTTTTAGAAGCTGCCTTCCTGGCATCGGGTAAGGCAATTTTATTGAAATATCGAGGTTCAGGCTGTGTACAGTTCGTACATTGACCTTTCTGGAGGGAGAAATTTAGAGGGTGGTTTCTATTTTAAATGAACCGAGTCTACACGGCTGCTTTCTGAATAAGTCAGATGGCGACATTAGTAGGAAATTATCTTCTAAAATAACCTGCTGGTTAAGCAGCGTGAAGATTATGTTGTGTATTTCAGTATTTGAAGCCATTGTCCACCCCGAGCAGGTTGTGCCAGCTCTGGTCGGTGGCACAGGAGGGAAGACCGGAGGGCTCCAGCCGCGTGTCCTGCAGGGGTCGTGGTGATGGAGGAGGCGGTGGTGGATGATGACCTTGAGGAAAAAAAATATTGGAGGCAGATCAGACTTGAGAAAATGTACCAAGGTCTTTGGTTATGTCAGTGAATGCTCCAAAAGGGGGAGATTGGCGTGGCTGCACCGAAGCAGTAACTGGTCCATGGGCTCTGTTCTTACTCCCAGAATGGGTAATAGGCTAAAGAACGTGTAAACTAAGGGATATTTTCTTTGCTAGGCAAATGGTATTCCAGAACTTCTTTTAAAAATGAATTTGCTTGAATATTTAGTGGGAAAACTAAATGATATTGTGAAAAAGGGGGAAAAAATAAAATTATTTCCTTTAAATATCAAAGACAAGCAACTGTGGAGGGCGTTCTCAATGACTGCTAACAGAAGGCTGCCATGACTGTTGCGTTAGAAATGCCAGGTTCAGCCTATCTAATGCTTGCTTTCTGTCTGAGATTCATTTGCAATGCTTTAACTTGCATGGTTCATCCATGTAGCGGTTTATTGATGTAGCCACAAGCTATTCTGGAGGATATTAAAACTCACATAGACAAACCAAACAGACTTTTCACAGGAGAGACATGAAGCTAAAGAGTTGGTAGATATTTTCTTCTCAAATTGCTTGAAAATAATAGCTGAGGCGTGTGAGGTGGTAGATTTGGAAGGGACGTTGCCTCCCGGCCCTTGCACAAAGCCTTTCCGTGCCCCAGGAGCTCATTATGGCTTTGAGGTTTAACGAGTGCCTGGGTCGTGATGGTGCCTTGGTGGCCGAGAGCCGAGTGGCGGAGCTCCTTGGGTGCCCCTCTGTTGGAAATAGTGGGGAAGCGAGCTCTGGAGGTCTTCTCCAACCCTTATGATTCTTCCTCGAGACAGAGCATGTGGTGTCTGCCCTGAGATTTTTATCTGAGACACAATTTGGGATACGACGCATAATTTTTATAATTTCTGTAAGAGTTAAAAAATTCTTTTTGGAATAGTAGAGGACACTGGAAGAAAGTAATGCTAAGCTTTCTGTTGGGCAAGAAATGGAAATCAAGAAAACCACTGAAGTGTAATAACGTTGAGGTAAAGGTTGACAGCCCTAAGCGATGTTCTCGGTTTGCTTTAGAGTTCAGCTTTTTACCCCAAACCCAGCACAGCACATGTATTACTTAAATTTTTGTCCTGAAAGTTCACGCATAACCCATTAATTTCTAACCTTGTGGAGTACAACTCCAGGGGGATGTAGGCTGAAAAAAAACCCAAGGGTGGTAATCAGGATAACGGCACCTTGAATTCTACTCTCTTGTGGCTTTTCAGTGCTAAATGCGAATGCTTTATAGCAAATAGATTGCTTTTGGTTTAAATCATCAGTTTTAATCTGATTTTCTTTTCCTTCTCACTTCTTTGGTATTTTCTGTGCTTGTGAGAGACGTCTATTTTGAGATAAGCAAAACTTTGGTACCAGATTGGCTGTTGTTTGTTGGGGAGAAAGGGGAAACCCTTGGCACATGCTCAAGTACTTGGTGTATGTCCGTTCAGTTACTTTATTTTTTCCATTCAGCACTTCCTTAAAGAAAATGTAAAGGGTAGCTTATTTCCTAAATTATTATTAAAGTGCATTAGATGATTTTTTTCTGGAAATTATAATTAAACAAAAAAAAAATAGCAGAAAAACAAAGTTTCGAAGTAGAACTGCTAGGTGAAACAGTCAGAAGTGTTAAATTCATGTGAGATATGTTTATCAAAACATCCTGTATTTGAAGTAGGAGATTTATTAAATAAATCTTCTTTCTTATTAAAGAAATAAATCTATTAGTTTCTTCTGTAGTTAGTAAATCTAATTTTCTGGGTCCTTAAGAACCACAGATCTATTGCATTGCAGCCTCCTTGTTGTTTTTTTTTTCTTTTCCTCAATTGGAAGAGGCGAATAAGCCTGGTGCATTTTCCAGCTGGTTATGGAGCTGGTCCCAGGGGGCACGGGCAGAATATTTTCCCTGAGGACAGGGCCACGTCTGCCCTCCTGTCCCTGCTTCCCAGGTGCTCGTCACTGGTGCTCGTCGCCGCTTCCCCTCCGCAGGCTCGGCTTGCTTGAGAGCATCAGCAGCAAACGGTGTTTGAGTATCGACTGCTGTTTAATTAAAGTAGGCTGTAATTAACTTGGATCTTAATGTAAGCTGTCGTTTTAATTGAGGTTAACTCTAAAATGCGTTTAAGGACTGTCATTTGCTTTTTTTATTTATGGAGAATCCACTTTGCCTATCCCAAACGTGAGCCGTTGAAATGCCTGGTTCTTCTTTGACGCATTTACCTGCTGTTAACTCCGAGTATTTTGCAAAAGGTCACGAGCCTGTTACCCCCTTAAAATGCACATCAGTCCAGCAGCCTCCTCTGGTAGCCCTGTGCCACGTCGAGGACTGCAACAAGACCGTGCGCCCAAGTGCCGGCGATGGGATCCCTTTCAGTGCAGAAGAGTCTCCAGCAGCTATTAATGCCGTATTCTCAATCCTCTCAGCATTTGGGGATGCCAGGAGATGCTTAATACTCAGAGGAGCCACGCTACCACCACTCAAAACACAAGTTGAGTCAACTTTGGGCAAGGCGAGCGTCCTTGGGGCGCACCAGTCCTGCAGCTAACAGACGAGCTCGCTGGTGTGGCATCAGGGATGAAGAGTTGGTCTCTCCTCTAGCTTGTTTGACTTGAAGCATGAAACTCTCAGAGTGCTCGTACGAGCTCACACCCTTCTTGTTTTCCCTCTCACATGCTGATTAATATGCTGATAAGATGCTTCAGGAGCCTTGGGTAGACTGACCCTGTATTCACTGCAGTCATTGCTAAATAATAACTGATAGGAAAGGGTAAGAGCCTGGAGATGTGAAGCTGGATAGTGAATCTCCACTTCCTTTTAGGTTAGTGAATCTCCACTACCTTCCTTGGAGGCCTTGCTCTGCACTGCCAGGTCTACAAGGAGCTCACTCTTCCCCTTATTTTTCCCTTGGAGAGGGCAGGAAGGTAACACTGTTCGTTGCCCCTTCTCTTGCTTTTCAGGGAAGATCAGGCAAACCCTCTTCTGGTCCTGCTGCTGCTGGCGTTGCTGCATCCCTGCAACTTTTCATGCCATGCAAAGGCTTTCTCTTCTCTCCCCCAGCTGGCAAGGACCTGCATGGGTATGGAGAGCTGGCCTCGTTTCACCGGGAGGAACCTGACGCCTTTTAATAAAAGCCTTTGTGCAACTGGGTTCTGTTCAGTTGCGTTTCCAAAGTGGATTAGCCTAGACTGCCCAGAGGCACTTCTCGTGAGCCACTAATGTGAAATAAATATTCCCAGGTAGCTGCTCAGCAAGTTTTATCCTGCGCAGGATTCACCAAGAATCGCATTTGCAATTCATCCGTGGTCTGGCTGCAAGACCCAGTATCTTTCTTAGATGTTCTTCCTGAAGTAAGGATTGCTGCTTCTTCAGCTTAAATAATAAAATAGTCTTATTTCTGGTGACTTAAGGACACGTCCTAAGCACTTTGTCATTTGTTTATCACGTCTCCCCATGTCACTGTTGCTCTTTTTGTGCTGTCTGCAAGGGCTGAGTTCATTTCCTTCCCCAGTTAATTGATTTTCCTGCTTCTTCAAGTAGCACTCTCTCAGTGAGATTTTTTGAGAGCCCTGAAAGAAAGATATGATAGTAACATAATTTAGATTTACAGTGTCATGCACACTTGTGGTTATTGCTCTAAGATTTTGGGATAGAGAATGGGCACGGCTGGTAGGCAAACAACTCTGTGAGTCGGTGTACTAATTGCTAGTTTGTGTGTTGGTGGAAAGGCATCAGTTTGATTTTTTTCTTTTCTTTTTTTTTCTGAGTTCTTGCAGGTCTTTCAGGGGGATCCCCAAGAGGGTTAAGGAGTTGTGCGAACCGATTCTCTTAGAGTTGTGAACCATGCTGGCACGCAGCACAGGTCTTGAAGCCAAAATCGTGCAGACAGTGGAGCCTAATTCTGCTTGAACAGAAATCCCTTTCCATAAACGCAAGTTTAGCTGTCATGAGAAGACAGAAATCAAAACACTCCAGCCCCAAATAAAATTATTTTTCTCTGTAAAGGTCTGGGAGGATGTGAGCGAGAGATGTGGAGAACTGCAACGTGCCCACACAGCCCTTGCGGAGCATGAATTTTCATAGAACCACCAAATTTGGGTTAGAAGGGCCCTCAAATCTAATTCCAACCCCTGCCACGGGCAAGGACATGGTTTTGTCCCTTTTCCCAAGGTGAAACCACAGCGTTTGCTCTGACATAATGACCAACAGAGGGAATTGGCATCTTCCAGCCATTGGTTTTGTTGGCAGGACAAGACGTTTTGGGGCTCTTCTATGTATTTTTAATTTTTTCTTCTTAATTCATGTATTTTGTGTTGGTCATTGAACCTTGGGCATCGCTGCTGTAGGATAACTGACCCGATTTACACTGTCAGCTTTGCTCATTTAATTTACCCGTATGTTGAAAGCCAGTAGCCTCTGATTTTGTCAAAGGCGAAAGGATGTTCTGATAGGATTTCTAGTTGCCCTTTAATCCTCCTTTGCATACTCTTTGTGAGACAAAGATAATTCTAGGCTTGATTTCAGCCTTTCTTAATAACTTAAAATAAAAAATTTGCTGTATTATTCTCTGGCAAGGCTGTGCCTTTGATAACAGATCAGTTCTTTGGCCAAGAAAACCGAGTTCTTTCAGAACTGCTGTGTGTGAGGAGGATAAACTAGACTTTTTCCTTTCTTTTGGCGTTGCTCAGCACGTTTGTGGGGAGTGCCACGGAGCACGAGGCAAACGGCCGTGATGCTGAAGGAGGCAGGGATGCGGCGTTCCCCTCCTTGCCTTTGCTTGGGCTTCTGCATGCATGCCCACCACTTCCATTGATTGGGAAAAGCCATCTCTGGATTTAATTAGGTGATCCACTGCTTACTGGTTCTGTAAAACAGGAATTTTGAACTGTGTTCAGGGCATTGAATTGATTTCAGGGTGATTAAAAATGTATGAAGTGGGTACAGTGAATATTTTTCCTCTGGCGTTTCTTCATGTTTATTAATTGGTGTGTATAGAGCAGACAGGCAAACCGTACTTGACTGGGAGAGGAATGAGCTCTGACTTGTGTAGGCTCTTGTTATTTTTATGTTTAAATGCATAGTTTTTGTACAGCAACACTACCAAGCGACTTGCTGAGTTTCTCAGTGCTGGAAGCTGATGGAGTTTCGGCTCTGCTTAGCCGATCACCGGTGGCTAATTCATCGCAATAAATTAAATTGAGGAGTTTCTTGAAGTCACAGCAAGCGTAAGCCCCCTCAGGGAATAAGGCACAGGTTTCCCTCTGTGGGGGAGAGAAGGAGGATGAAGCAGGGAGCTGTCGGTGAGATTTGGGGTATTTGTGAGCGTGCTGATGTCTGTATTTTGGGCACGTGGTAGCTGTGATCCTACCACAGGTAGCAGCAGGGCTGGGTGATGGGCAATCGTGTCCCCATGTGCCAGGATGAAAGACATCCTTCTTTTCATGCTAGAGAAGGAGAGTGGGTGCCAACCGATCACCCAGGGCACAGCAAAACTCCATTTCAGAACATGGAAATCGGGATTGGGACAGATCCTTGCAGGCACTTGTAAGCTCAGCTCCTTCAGAGGTCAGTCCAGCACCGTCAGCCTTCCCCGGAGCATCCTTCGCCCCTCGCTTGGCGTTGCGACTGTTTGCATAAGGCTCGACGAGCTTTTGAGTTTCCTCGTGCTGTAAATAACCGGCATGGTCTCAGAACTTCAAAGCAAACACAACTCAGGTTCTGTGTTCCTCAATGAGCCCATTGTGTGCCTTTTCATCCGATGGGCTCGCTTAGCGCAGGGAGCGGTTTGGTGCTGTGCCGCGCCGCCCGGCTCCAATATTGATTTTGTTTTTTCCTCGTAGTGAAAAAGAAATAAAAAGATTAAATGACTGGGGCTGAAGCAGACATGTAGAAGGCAGAGAAGAAAAAAGACTAGAGGGGGGAGGAAGAGGTGGCCTTGGAAGCGTGTTTTGAAGGAGAAAGTGCCTCTTCATTTAAAGGACATAGGAGACGAACAGAGGATTTTTTGTGTTGGCCACTGCTGTAGACTCTAGGCATATAATCAGAAGCTCTTCACTCGCTTGGGGAAGAAATAAGCTTTATTTTGAAGCATGAGCTCTGCTAAAGCTCTGTCTTACGTAGCGTGTAGAGAAATTCTCGCCAGCGATTTGGGCTTTTAAAACGTGTGTAGAGCATTAAAATTGGTGAATGTAATTTTTTTCCTTTGTGATTTCTTAGAATGAAATTATTTTTTGTTGGCTTTCTTTGTCTGCAGTGTGTTTGCAAGCAAGCTGTGCTTTGTCGTTCTTTGTGCAGTCCTGGTTCTGTGTTTTAGCCCATTTAAAATGTCTCTTCCTACATGTTACTTCAATGCAGCCAGTTGGCTCCGTCTTCTTCATTGCTTCATTTATGTTTCATCCTTTTATGTTTTTTTTTGCCACATCGATCTGCCTGTTCTCTTGATGACAATTATTATTCTCTTCCTGATTTTTTTTTCTGTGCCTTCCAAGTAACTAAAGTGCCCAAACCAAAACGTTGAGGGTCTTTCCAAGGCTCATGATGTTGGAGAAGCACCATCACCTTTGCTACTGCCCAACAGAGAGCCTGTAAATGCCATCAAAGTTCCTGCTGGCCATCCTGGTACCCTTTCTGCAACACTGTGAGTCTTCATGCCACAAGTCATGCTTGATTTGCCACGCATCAAATCTTAAAATTCTCTCAGCCTCGATGCTTCCCAAATCTCCATAACTATTGCCCTTCCCTTTAAACTAGCTCTGGTGGTCCAGTTTGCCCAGTTGAGAAGAACACACGAATGGTGTGAATTTGAGATGAGGATTGGTAATAAAACAAAATGCCTGCTAGCCCTCAAACCACACGCCTGCCTGGAATCTCTCCATTGTAAGTTAAACTCTCACCGAGTCTGAAATGTATGCCTTTTTTTTTTTTCATATTTTTTTTTCCCTGCCATTTCCAGTTTGAATTCATATCTTTTCTTGTTTTTCTCGCTGCATACTTCCACAGCACACATTCAATACCTCCTAAATCCTCAGGTGCTTCAATTAAATGACTGAAAATAAACTTCAATGCTACCTTATGATCAGCCCAAAACACGTAATATTTGCTGCCTTCGCTCTCCCCGCCTCCGTTTTCTTTTTTTGCCTGGCACAGCAAATAAGTGGTTAGATATTTGTTGTTGTATTTTTGTAGTCTGAAAGTAATAAATTAAAATTTCGTGGCTCGACTTCTGGAAATGTGTCTGTAGATTAAATATTGAATTTTTCTCCTCTCCTGGTGCACAATTATTTTTTACACTGTGCGCAGTCAATGCGGCACAGCGCAGAGGTCTGTCTTTATGTACAGAAATGTGATCTGGTATGGGGTCGTAAAAGACTTTTATACGCTTCAGAAATAGTTCCCCGGTTTGTACCAGGTCTGAAAATTACCGCGTCTATTTTTCTACTGTGCTTTGTACCAAACCTCAGGGTTTTAGTTCCGTGTGGATCCGCTCTCCCAAAGTGGCGTGGTTTAGCCCTGCCTTGTTAATCTGTTTTGCTGTTTTGTTTGCGTTCTATTTAGCCCCAGCTGAAGCTGAAATGGGGAGTTGCTTATATGCAAAGGCATTCTTACACTTATTTTAAAGTGCGTGTGCCTGCCTCTCCCTCTCTACACGCTTGCTGGCATTCGGCCTCGTTTCATCTAATGCAGTACTGGGCTAGAATTTTAATGTCTCTGCGGCCAGAGATGATTTATTAGATCCCAAAGCCCTGGCTCAGAGTGCAGGAAGAAAATATTGCATCAGTGAGCTTGCTTGGCACTGTTCAAATAAACGAGTCCTGAAAGACTCTTCAGTGTTAGGGCCTTTTTTTCCTTCCCTTCCCCTCACCCACCCCAGCCCCCAAATTTCTGCTGATACAGAGAGGTGCTCGCTCCTTGCAGGAATGAAGGCTGCGTGTTAGCCATCTCCAGATCTTGCCACGATAAATGTGTTTGTCAACAGCCTCATCGTAAAGCTCCTTAAATCCCCGCAGCCACAGCGCAGGGGGCTGGGACAGAGCTGTAATTCCCAAGTGGAAAAAAACCGCTACTTTTAGGACAGGCTGGGCTCCGGGTGATGAACTGTCGGGAATGCAGCATCGTGGCAAACGCGGGAGGCTGTCCCCTGGTGCTTATTCTGGCTGTGGATTTGGGGTTCACACTGCTGGAGCAGCCCTGTGCATCTCTGCTGCCTGCAGCCCAGCTCTCAGGACCACGTCTGGCAGGTATTTACCTGCTGTAGGTTTTCAGTTCTTTGGAAAACCTGGTTTTTCTTCGCTGAGCTTGCAGTATCCAATACGTCTTTGTTCAGCGGAGAGCCAAATTGTGCTGCTGCTTACACTGTCCCCGCAGGTCAAGGCGTGCTGAGTTGTGCGTTACAAGTCACTGCATTTCTTTCCTCTTTTATGTGCTGTTGGAGAGGTGACTTAAGAAAGACCTAGGTTTGAGTCTAGGTGTGAAGAAGGAGAAAAGTACCTCAAATAACAGGGAAGTCAGGCTGAAAAGAAGAGCTCTCACAGGACTTGAGATGTGGGCAACAGACACTGGACGCGAGGGTTGGAGAGGGAAGTGCAAGAATGAAACCCTGGGGTGATGACAGGTGAAGACCTTTGTATCTCACAGTGAATGAAGTCCCTTTAGTGAGTAAACAAGGGCCTTACACTTGATTTATTGCCATCCATTTACACTCAAAAATGAAGTTAGCATCTCTCGTTATTAGAAGCCCAGTGCATTGCAGAGAAGAGCATCCATCTCTAGGGAGCAGGAGTTGTTGGTTGTGGTGGCATTCCCAGGAGGTGCAAAGCACATAATAACCATGAATGAGATCACATAGGGTAAAAAAAAAAACTAATTTGAGCAGCCTGACAATGAGCAGTTGCATTCAGGAATATTGGAGTGTGTACGCATCTGAGCTTCTGTTTTCCTCTGGTTTCTTCTTATTTCAAATTAGTAACTATTTCCTGAGGTGAACATCGTTTCTTATTGCAGGTGAAAGGTGTGGGTAAAGGGCCATGTTCTGTTCAGGAATTCTGTTGTTAGAAAGGCTTTTCTTTCCTCATAAACTTTGAAAGAGCTGGGGGTGGTGGGCCTGGGGAAGAGAAGGCCCCGGGGGCAGGAAAGCTGGGGAGGGACTCTTGGTCAGGGCTGGGGGGCCAGGACGAGGGGCAGAGGCTGGAGCCTGGCAGGGGGGAGGCTTCGGGAAGAAATTGGGAAGAAATTCTGCCCTCTGAGGGCGCTGAGGGCCTGGCCCAGGCTGCCCAGAGGAGCTGGGGGTGCCCCAGCCCTGGCAGTGCCCAAGGCCAGGCTGGGGGGGGCTTTAGGGCCCCTTCCAACCCAAACCATTCTCTGATTCTATGAAAATAGTTCAGGAAGCAGTGGTATAATTAACTCCCATAGCAATTTTGGGGTGGACAGTGTAATTTTTCATAGGTGAGAACACAGTAATGGCCATATAGTCTTTCAATAGGACATGGCTTGCTTTGAGCCTGAGGCAGGGACCTCTCATCTTGCTTGTTCTGTCCTACTCACACTACCAAGGTGAATATATTCACAGAAAATCACCTGCATGCTGGATGGAGAGTGAAGGATGTGGCCACCAAATCCTCGTCATGGCTCCTGGGCTGGCAAAGGCAGATGGTTTGGCAGTGCCACTGTGCCCTAGGGGATTTGGTGGCCATTGGGAACTTTCTCCTCTTCATCCTGCCTTGCTCCTTGCCCCTTTTCTCTCTATCTGGGTGTTTTATGGCCGTAGGACTTTTTTCTTCCCTAGTTGGGATGCCTTGAGAAACTGAACATTGATTTTTAATGTGCTGTGGTCCTAAAGACTTGCTAATTGTTGCAGGACGCTAACACAGCTGCCAGCAGCACGTGCTTTTCTCCTCACCACGCTTCCGCCGTTCCTTCAGCAAATCTGGGCCAGCTGTGCTAGGAGCAGACGCTGGGAGCTGGACACTGCGGCGCTAGGAACACCAACCTCTTGTGTGTTAAGAATGGGGATTTGTTCCTCCAGGCGGGGTGGTGCCCACTCCGCCAGGCACGCCTGCTTTTGGGTTCCCGTTGAAAACAGCAGCCGGACTCTGGCGGTGCTACTCCTGAGCTAGTGGTTGGCAGCATCCTGAGATGAGACAGAGTCTTCAGTGTTTCAAAGTGCACCAGAAACGGTGCAAATAAATAATACAGTAGTGAAAAGCAGTGGGCAGAGCGCTGGAATGCCAGCAGATCCCAACGCCAGTGTCCTGCAAAGTGCAAGTAGTCTGGGTGAAGGGGAAGAGCTGGTGATAGCATGGCCTAACTGGCTTGGTCCCCTTCATTTTTCTCCATCAAAACAATAACTCGTTCGTGATGCTGCTTCCCTGAGCACTAGTGGTGCTTCAGCCAGAGAGTTTGGCCCAAGGGGCTTCCCTGCTCCCTGCCTAAATTATCATTAGTGACTTCTCTTGAGTTGATTTTTCTGCTCCCTGCCTAAAATATCGTGTTGAAGGGCAGAGAGGAACGTCTCCCTCCAAAGGCACAGCACACCTCTCAATATATTTTCATCTCCAGCTTCTTTTCTGTCCTAACATTGCTTTGGTTTGGCTGTGGAGTTCTTTAATTTCTTTCATTTTACCAGACAGTGCATTATCCCTCCCTTGTCTCTCTCCCCAGCTGTCTCGGTCCTTCAAGGCAGCGATGTGTAATTCTCCCATTGTGGACGTTAGACCCATGCTGAATAAAGATGAAGTGGAAGCAGAATGCTTTCCCATTAATTTAAAACTTTGGTTATCATGACAACAGGTTACAACTCTTTTCATTGCCATGACAATCTCTCGCAAAATTGTTAAAATGCCGCCTTTACAGTTATTTTTAGTTTGTCCTCCATTCCCATGGAGACCAACTTTTACTTGAGGCGTTTGATGCTTTGTGCCTGGAGCTGTTAATGAGCCTCGCAGAAGTCTGGAAGTCAGGAACGGAGACCCCCGAGGTCTCCCATCCCTCCTTCAGCCCTTGCAGGGACGGGCCGTGCACTTTGCTTTCCCGTTGCACTGGTCTGGTACGTGCCCTCCTTTCTGTTACCTCCCCTCGTGTGACTTTTAACATTTACATTTGCTGTTGCACCAGCAAATGCTGTGTTCTTCTTTGCCTACGGCCCTAAAAACCTTCAGGTTCTGCAGAGGACGCTGAGCAAGACATCTACAAGGGAAGAAAAAACTGTAGGAGACCCTGAGAGCACACTTAAAGTGGTCATTTGGTTTTAGCCATGTAGTTGGTTTTGGAAAAAGAGGGTTTTTTTAGGCAAATCCCAGAGGTAATGGGATGATTTTGCTGACAGCACAAAAAGTAGAATTGCGCTTGGGTTTTGACATGACGAAAAGCTACCTGGTGCAGAGGGGTTCACACCAAAATCAAGTTTTCTTTTTGTCCATGTACAGTTTACAAAGGAAGTTTTACTGGAGTAATGTTTGCTTGATCAGCTAAAAAATTACTAGCATACCGTGGAAAATTAGAGCTTAACTCACCTTGTGTGTTTCTTTTTTTTTGTGTGTGTGCTTTTATTTTATTCTTATCTAGCTAATTCATGTAATCATGGGAATCTCCCCCTCGTCAGTTGGAAATAGGAAATAAATAAAAATAAATAGCCAAGGCCAGTGGTGGCTTCTTTGCCCCTTTCTGCTGGGGCCAGCCCTGGCTGTCTCAGAGCCTTCTGAAGCCATCCTCGGTGCCTCCTTCGCTGTATGGCTGAAATTCATGGTGTAACGTGTAGGATTTTTATCGATGGGGCTTTTCCTTTTATTCCTCTTCATTGAATGTGAGCACGGCTGCTCCAAAATCAGATACAGTGACATGGAGATGGCGCCCTCGTTTGTGCTGTGCTAGAGAGGTGACACCACGGATTATCACAGATGTATTTAAGGCTAGCTGCTTTTCCCTAAAATTTCAGAAAATAAAAAAAATCCGATGTGAGGGAATTTCCCAGCTATTTCTTATCTATGCTGTGAAGATGCAGATCATCCGAGCATCATGTTCCTTCCACAAAGGTCGCACAAGGAGGGCGAGGTGCACGGGGTCTGTGGGCATCTCCTTTACGTTCATCCCCCCTGGAGTGCTGGCGGTGGTCGGCGTTCCTGCTTCTTGCCCTAAAACTCTTTGTTTTAAGAGATGGTGTGGAGATGCAGATAATATTTCAATCAATAATGTTAGCCTTGTTTAGTTTGGGAGCTTATCGTCAGTTCCAAAATGTTCTTTTTCTGGTTGTTTAAAGTCTTTCCCTTTCCGAGATAATTAAATCCTCTTGCTGTGTAAGGTCACTCTGAATCTTTGTACAGCAGATAAGAGCAATCAGAAGAGTTTTTAATGCATCTTGTTGGCAGGATCAGAGTCCTTATGCAAAGTCAGACCACACCAGAAGGCAAAAAGACTCAAAAAATAACATTTTTGTGCCTTAACTCGGCCTCATCTCCCATTTTGCCATTACACGGACAGCAGCATTACCTGGGAAGGTGAATTTTTTCCTTCTGCTTCGCCCTAGCTGCGAGCTGTAGGATTTAGCATCCATTTGTGCAGCCCAGACAGCGTATGGCACACGGTGCCAGTGAAACCTGGCCATCCAGGTCTTTAACGAGGGAAATAATGAGCTATAAAGCCCTTTGGTAAATTATTCACACTACCGCTTGTAGAGGACATTGCATAACCACCCGGCCATTACTCACGGAGAGCTACGTGTGCCGTAAGGTGCGTGACTACCTCTTGAGATGTTCCCACTGAGTTCTGTGCACATGCTGCTCTCCAAATAATTTCTTGGCTTTTTTTTTTTTTTGGCTACGAGAGGGCATTCAGCACTTCCTAGCAGCACTTTTTCCTCTAATGGCTGCCTTCACTATAAAATATATATGCCTAAAATAATTTATGTGACTTATTAATAACGCCGCTGCTGGTGTTTCTATTAAGTAGATTTTCTTGCTTGGGTTTTTTCTTTGCTGTTGCATTGTTTGGGTGTTTTTTTTTTTTTGCATTTTTGTGACCAGTGAAGCCCTTCTCACGACGTGGTGGTTAGTGGAGCACCCGGCGATGCGTGCGCTCGCTAAGTTTGGGGCCAGCAGCTCCGGTGAATCACCCGAAGAAATCTCCAGGCACAGAAAAATCCAGTTTCCTTCCTCTCTCGCTTAGCAGGTGTGGAAAAGGCGTGTGGTAATGTGTTATTTTAGCAGGGAGGAGGAAGACAGGGTTCTTCAGATTTCCCTGCTGGAATTCATCTTATTTAAAGCAGCGCAGGAACAAATTAAGTCTGCTCAGTTCCCTTAGTAATGCGAGGGAGCAGACTTCTCAGTACAGGAGGGTTTTGTCATCGTAGGCTGTCCTTTGGGGCTCAGATGGCAAAAGACCTCGACCTGCAGCTGGAAGAGCCCGGGCTTGGCAAATCCAGGCTTGTGCCTGGCCTGAAGTGGGGCACCAGCCACAAGGAACTGGGCTCCCTCATGCCAAAAATGGGGCCAGGAGTTTGGGTTCAGGCTGCCCGGGATGCAGAGGGGTCCTCCTGCATCTCCCCTTTATGACAGCGTGGTCGTGCGGTCAATGAAGACTTTTAGGGTGAAGAGAGCTGTGCAAAATCCTTTCCTCATGGGAAGGTTTGCTCCGTCTGCTTCTACACCAGCCACGAAAAGCTTGTCTGGAGCATCGGCTTGCGAAGATTTGGGAAAAACGTAAACTCTTGGCAGCTATTTCCAATATTTCTTGGAAACAACACGGTGTGATGTGCGCGAGCTTCGTCTGTCAGTAAACAAGGATGGCAAACAGCTCCAGGCAGCTGGGGAGTTTTGGATACCAAAGCACTCATCCCAGGCAGGAATCTGCTCTTAAATAATTGTATTTTACCATAATAAACAGATCTTTGAAGCCTCGAGATCAAGGAGCAAGAAAAAATGTCAATAACTTATGAAGGTATTAATGTCGTTTGTGCCCCTCAAAAATATTGCTGGTATTTATTATAGTAATTTTGTGCTGACGGGAGGATTTTTCATCTGTCTGTGGCTCCTTTTGCTGCTCAGATCCCTGGCTTGGTGCTTGCAGTGATGGTTTTAGGTCCTGTCCGTGCAGGGGCATTTTATTGCCCTCGGCTCTGAAGATACATCGAGTATTGAAGTGGGTCTCGAGCCCAGAGCCTTACATCTCGCTCTTCTTTCTGGATTCCCATGGAAAACGCAACGTGCTTCATCAGAGCTGCTAAACCTGTGGTCGTCTTCAACCCAAGCCTTCATGGAGGCTGTCCGCTTCCTCCTCTTTCCTTGTTTTGTGTCTCGCTTGGTCCTGAAGAGATTAAACCTCAGCTTAAATAAAAGACCCCCAGCTTGGCTTTCTCACTTGCCATTTTTTGATAATTTACAGAATCAAAACAGGTCACATTTTCCATCTCGAGGAGACATTTCCCACCCTTGATACTGACTGAATTTGAGATAACATCTCCCGGAGCTCGCTGAAGAGCCTCAGTAAACACAGAATGGGGGGGAGCAAACTCTTGACTTTATTTTTTAGTTTTTTTTTTCCTTGCAGGATGGTCCTCACTGCTGAGTTTGTTGCATTTTGCTGAGATAAACGAGAGCAGCTCACACAACCTCGGGACACCAGGGAAATAGATGGCACACAGCAGACGGAGCTTTTCAGCTCTATCTCGCCGGCTCAGCTGCCGTCCAGGCAATTTCGGGGACGTGTGGCTTCGCAGACAAGTGGTTGTTGGCCTGCGTGCACTGCGTGGGTGGCGTACGTAGCTTCTATTTTCTGTGCTAAAGCAGGAAGGGACATGGCATTCATGTGAAAGAAGCATTCAGCATTGTGATCTGCTCCGAACGAGCAGAGGGAGCGCTGGAGAGAGCGGCGCGAAGCAAGCGAAGGGGAATTCAGGAGGCATCTGCCACGAGCTCGGTATCAAACGCTGCCAGGCACTGACTCAGCAAGCACGCAGCTATTGATTATCCAGCGAGTCGTCCACTTGTGCGCCTTCCAGCTCCTGCATTAACCCGTGGTTAAATCATCCCGACAGCTCCGCAGGGCTCCCTTGGCTAATTTACCGCTCGAGGCGGCGCAGGGAGGTCCCTGCGGGCACGTTCCTGCAGCACACAGAGCCCACCTGGGGCTTTGGCCATGGAGAAACCCCTTTTGCTTCCCCCAGAAGAGGAATAGGGTCATGGGGCAGCCTTCAGCTCTGCCTGTGTGAACCCAAGCCACAAGCTGCTCCCCTTATGATGTTTGGAGAGGTGTCCTTCGGTTGTGGGACAGACCGAACGCCTCCTGCTGCAAAGCACCGCGTGGCTCTTCATCATCATGCACGTACTTAGTGGTCCTAGGAGGCTCCAGCTCCTGGCAGATCCCTTCAAAGTGGCTCTCCAAAGAAAACAGAGAGCGGGGCAGCCTCACCCGGCAGGGCACGTCGCCCTGCATTTCCATAACCGAGCAAACAGGGCAAGCTGCGTTTATTTGACAATGTTGGATGGGTTTTATTGCCTTATTTCTAGAGACATTTTTATTTCGCTCTCCTGAAAATCAATGGGCTTCACAGGGAGGTCTCTGCAGACCACAGCATCCACGTGCATGCGGACATCGTGCCGCTGATGCCCGCGCTGTTCCTTCTTGCTAACTACAAGCCTTTGCTCCCTTGCACTGCCCGTCCAACACATTGCATCGGCCGAAAAAAGGTCGCTTAAATCCTGCAGGTGAACAGGAGACGTGCCGTGTGCCAGAATCAATACCTCTGGCAGACTGATTTTGGGGATGAGGAGGTCAAACCCTGAAGCGCCGGCTTTTCCTCCAGCCTCGCTCCTCCCGCGTCCCCGCGGCTGCTGTGTACAGCAAGCAGATTTATGCAGCTCATTTGCTGCCCCTCCGTAATCGTTCTGAGCTCTGCATTAATGTGCTGAGCAAGTAAAACTAGTTAATGAGAGGAGGAGAAAGGAATCTTTTTGTAGGTCTAATGCTCTTGTTCCTGGAAGCGGAGGGGAGTAATTAGCATTCCAGCAGAGGAAGCAGTTACTATGGCAGTGCGTATTGATGAAACGCAGTGGATACAAGCGAGCTAATTCAAACCAGCCGAAGGCCGTATGTTTAGCTCTGTCTTTGTTATATAACAAGTTTGGAGGTCTTTAAAAATTGCTGGGTAGAAATGACCTTCAAGGAGCCGTTCCAATAAGAAAGCCTTTTTGTTGCCGGTGCGCAAACTCATTAGTTACATAAACAGGATGAAGGGTTTTAATCTCCTTTGGACGTTATTTGCATATTTATGGAGACTTAGCGTGGCTTTTTGTTTGGTATTCCACCGATCTGAAAGTGGAGGACACAGACAGCCGCAAAAGCCACCGTGTTTCCCTGAAGTTTGTATTGAGATAGGTCATCAGTCCTTGAGGTGGGGCAACAGAGCAGCTTTGCTGTGAAATCATCAAAGAAGGAATTTCTTGGTATTTATATAAATATTTATTTACGTGTTTTATTTCCATTTATTTGTATTCCTTGTTAATCCTTAAAAGAAGCGTTGAGGCAAATGCTCTTCACTCCAAATTGCCACGGAGAACACGTGTGAAGAAGCAGGACGGCATCTTGCCCCGTGTTTGCCGTCAACGCCATCACTCTGTGATGGAATGGGATGGTTTGGTGACCGAAGGCGATGTGGGAGCCAGCGATGTCCCTGCTACACTCTGCTGCTGCTCCCTGCTGTCCAGAGAGGCTTCCTGTTGGCGTTCCCCGCAGTTCTGGTTGGAGATGCTTCGCTTTGCACGGCCACCACCTTCAGCTATATCACACCGGGGCACACATGCGTGGCTTCTGGAAGTTGAAGGCATATTAAAAACAAAACAAAACTAAAACCCTACACCGAGTATCATTTTCTTAACCACATGTAGCCAGAATGGAAATTGTAGAGACCACAGGTAGGAGAAGGTGCTAGGAACAGCAAGGGATGTAATTAAATCGCACGGTGTCCCTGAACATGGGCTATTGCGGTGATTAATTTTAAATGCTGTCCTGTAATTATAATCAAACCATAGACTCTGCAGCAACCTTTGTGCACAAGCAGCAAGGAGCTGTTCTGCGTTATTGACTTTGGAGTAGCTGGAGGAAATTCAAAACATCTTCATATAAATTACATTTTGGTCATGGTCCGCTCGTCCACGCTGGCTCTGCGGGCACAAGCGCTCCCAGAATCACAGAAGGGTTTGGGTTGGAAGGGACCTTAAAGCCTACCTAATTCCACCCCCTGCCATGGGCAGGGATGTGTTCATCCAGCCCAGGCTGCCCCCAGCCCCATCCAGCCTGGCCTTGGGCGCTGCCAGGGCTGGGGCACCCCCAGCCCCTCTGGGCAGCCTGGGCCAGGCCCTCAGCGCCCTCAGAGGGCAGAATTTCTTCCCAATGCCTCCCCGAAGCCTCCCCTTTTTCAGTTTCACCATTACTCCTTACCCCCTTCATTACTCAATGAAGGGACGCCGTGGTGCTGTGCTGGGGTGCTGTTTCCATCATCTTCTCCCACGCCTGGGACAGGTTACAGCGGTGATAAACCTTCTGCTTGGTCTCATTTCTGAGCCCCAACTTTCCCCAGTTTTCTCAGTGCTGTGCTGCCACTGGGGCTTTCTGCTGCCTTTGTTCCTTTTGTAGAGTTTTCTTTTCCCCAGTTTAAGGGAAGAAAAAAGTAATTAGGGGAATAACTAATTCCCTAGCCATGTGTTTCTTACGGATCCCAAGGGATGTCTTTTTTGAGGAGAGGCACCCTTGCCACCAGCCGTCCCTTCTCGGGCTTCGCGTTCATCTCAGCACCCAGGTGCCACTCCTTGGGTTCCCGTCGTCGTTGTCAAGTTTTTCTTCATTTTTTATTTTTTTTTTTAATGAAAGAAAAAGGAACTCGGGCAGGCTCCGTCGCGTGTCGATCTGGGCAAGTGTTCCTAATAAAACATTCATAATGTTGCGCTCTTTTACGAGCAAAATGGTGGCCTCCACGCTTTTACGAGCAATGCTGTACAAGCCGTCGTAGAAAATATGCGCTCATTTAATGCATTGTAATAAAGAGCTCTTTATAGAGAGGTTTCTTTATAGTTTATTCATCTCTATTTATGTAGAATTCCCTTGAGAGTCTGCGAGGCTTTTGCGTATTCAACCTTTCTTGGCTGTTTTGCCACGTCTCACTCATCGAGGGGGTATTTACAAGGTACTTAATATTTATTTATTTGATGAGCACTGCCAGGCGCTTCGCTTTTGGGATAACACACTCTGCCTGGCTGCTGGGGGAATGGGTTTGGGGGGGCTTTGCCAATGGGAGGGCTGCAGTGAGCCCTTTGAAACCCCGATTGTATAAATAAAGGGAGCTGCCGAGCCTCCTGCGTAGGATCCTAGAGTCATTAGGGTTGGAGAAGCCCTCCAAGATCCCTCCAACCGTCCCCCTACCACCAATGTCACCACCAAGCCCTGTCCCCAAGCACCACGTCCAACCTCTCCTTGAACACCCCCAGGGACGGGGACTCCCCCACCTCCCTGGGCAACCCGTCCCAAGGCCTGACCGCTCTTGCTGAGCAGAAATGTCTCTGCTTTGGAATGCAAGTCCACACTTCTCTTATGTATGAACCATATTAAATTCAGGAAACGTTTGCCTGACTCTTAAGTGCTTTTCTCTTTTTTTTTTTTTTTTTTAAACCATTGGCCCTTTTATTGCAGAAGCCTAAGCAGACGTCGGAACCGCATTTGATTTAAAACAGGCGAGCAAACTTAGCGCGTGCCGTAAAAGCCAGCTCTGTGTTTATTGCAGGTCTCGTCTGGCTGAGCAGAATTCACCTGCCTTTCTGGGGAGGCGCGTGTCACGCCGGACCCAAGGCTTGGGAGATAAATCAGGGCACTGGGACGCCTGGCTAATCTCGTGGAGGATGCTGCTGTGATAAGATAACTAACTGGTTGGGGTTATTGCAAATGATTGTGAGCGCTGGGAAGAGCGACGTTGCAGCACGCAGGCTGCCCAAAGCAGCAGATAACCCCCTGCACGCATGGCTTCCTATCCTGCTTTCATGTTTTTGGGTTTTCTGCACATATCAGGGGATAAATTAATGTTTTTAATTGCCGGGTAAAAAAGCCCAAAGGTCAGATACTTTGTCGTAGATTGGGTTCTCCAAACCCTCCCCGCAAGGGCAGGTGAGGAGGTTGCAGGACCTTGCAAGGAATTAATGCTTTCAGGGGGACCCTGGGGGCTTTTCCTAAGGCTGGGCTGAACCCGTTGGTGAATTCTCCTTGAAGACTCGCAGGGTTTGTAGCAAGGACAGGAATCGAAGCCTGCTCCGGGCTTGACATGGGGTTGAAGGACGTGCCGGTCGCGCTGGGTGTCGGGATGTGGGCAGCAGAAGGCAGGGAGCTGGGGTTCTGAAGGTCCGGCCTCAGCACGAGCAGAAACACAAAGCAGGGATGTTTAAACAAATCTGAGATGCTGGGGGACGAGATGAAGTGCAAATTCAACAGCAGAGAAGAATGGCATGGAGCTAAAATAAACCCAAAGCAGCTCGGGTCGTTAAATGGCCCTTTTTGTTAGCATCTCTTTGTGTCCCTTTCCTCTCCCTAGCAGGTTATTATTATTACTTTTTTTGATTGGAACAAATAGTCAGGATTCTGTTAGAGAAAAGAGCCCTACATAGTGAAAAAAATAAATTCAAACTGCGTGTTAAAAATGGGTTTCTTCTTGTAACAATACTTCAGGTGTATTCACCAGGGTGTGGGCAGAAAGGGAAAAGTCCCAAAGGAACGAAACCTTTGCGGTGATTTTCGTGAGGAAGCCAAAAATAGCTGTATTTGGGCAAACAAACCTATTTTGCTTCCAGTTGTGGCTCAGGTGCCCCGAAGTCGGTCCCGGCTTGTGCCACGTGCACAACCCAGGTGCTGCGGGATGCTCCTGCTGCTGCCTGGGGTAACGAGGACCATCCTAATTAGCACCAACCTGCAGCCTTTTGGCACGGCTTCTGCAGCTCTCCCAGTGCTCCCGTGAGGTTTGGGTCTGGGATCCAGGCTTGGGGCCCTTTATGGCCCCATTTTGTCCCCATTTTTCACTCCCCGTTCTGCCTGCTCCTCCTCCTCGGTCCGGGCTGAGGAAGCAATGTTTCATTTGGCAGGCGAACTGCAAACATAAAAATAATTCCATTCAGTTTGACTAATAATTAATATTTATTCTTCCCCAAACACCCCGCTTGCCTGCCAGCCAGTCTGGTTGCGTTTAATACAAATTATTTCATTCAACCCCAAATGTTTAATTTCCATCATTTCTGAGAAAAAAATAAAGGAAACAAAGAGCGAGGAGAGGAGCTAATTTTCCCCTTCAATCCAGTAGTCCCAGGGCGAGGGTTTTCATTCGGGATTGGGAAGAAACAGCTTCAGTTCTGAGAAGATCTGAAACCTCTATGCTCTCATTTTAAGGGCGATCACCACCAGGCTTGAGGATATTTTGGGCTGTTTTTCCTATTTATTTATAGTATAGTGGGTTTGCAAGATTTCCCCAAAAAAGTTCTCCTGACTCTGCTGCCAGGTCATGAAAGGATAATACCAGTGGAAATGGAGAATTTCAGCTTTTTTTTGTGTGTTTTCCCTTCTGCTTTTCAAAATAGGCTTCTGAGATCAGGTGAGAAGCGTGAATAACATGCCCTGCATGCACCGTATGGATTCAGACAAGCCCCAGAAATAAAAATAACACCAAATTTAGGATGGGCACAGTGGAAATCAAACAGCAGCACTGTTTTGTACGGGAAGATTTAGCATCCTTTGCCGCGCTGTTGGTCCGAAGGCTGGATTTCTCGATTTTTTTCCCCAAAGTTTATAGGATTCGTAGACAAAAAGTTTCTGCAGCTGGTGCTGCTTCGTCAATGGACTCTCACATCCTCCCAAATTCCTGATGGTGAGTCACCCCGCAGCGAGAGGGAAGGAGAAGCAGCGCCGTCTGATTTCAAGCACGTCCCCATTCATGCCGCTGCGCGCGTTATGTATGATGAGCGTTACATGGCTTTGTTTTCCTAGAATGTGCAATTAGCGGAGATAAAAAAAGCTGCTCACAGTTTTCTTTGGTAGCAGGGTGAGAATGAAACAGCTGAAAGAAGGCAGGACAAGCAGGAGCTGCTCAGGGCTCTTTCCTCTCCTAGGTTCGTCTTGGCTTTTCTGCTGACGTTGCTTCCACCAGCGCGCCCTTCCTATGAGACCATCACCCAGAGGTTTTCCTAACTCACCTCATAAAGCCCACCTTATTAGGGTAAATATATACCAATTAACAAAAGTTCAGCTCAGCTTTCTTCCCGGAAAGCCAGCTTGGTCTTGCAGTGGAGCAAGTCTGTGCTGCAGTGTCCTAATTAAATGGCGTTCCTCATAAGAAGCAAAATGTGAGTCAGAGCAAGCAGGTGGTGATCATAGCAGCTCCCCGCATTGTGTCCCAGGTAAATCACTAAAGCAGTGCAGTGTGATACTGTCCTCGACTAACTGTTGCACAAAGTAAGAAGAATAATGAGTAAAACTCATCTGTTTCGGTTAAAAATGAACGCACAGTAAGTAGCGAGCATGCTACTATCAGGTCATACATTTTCCTTCCTCGCCTGTGTGTATTCCCCTTGTTTTCTGACTATTTCGACAAGAAAAAGCAGCAAAGGTAATTTACAACATCAAAAAATTCAGCTTTCACCTTGTTACAGACGTACACTGGTGCATACATGCCGGGTTTTAGGTTTTGTGCCCGGACTTCTGCTACATACTCATTAATTGCGTGCGTACAACTCAACCTCTGGGACTCAAAGACCTTCTTGAATATTCATTGAATAACTCCTGCGAACATCTTCAACTTGCATGCCTAATCAGGTGATACATTTACTTTCTTAATCCCTCCTGACCCCCTTGCATATGTAAATGGCACGATCTGAAAGCAGCGCCGGGCAGGAGATCCCTGCCTGCTCTACCAGCAATCGCAGTGCCTCTTCCTGAAACCTCTTGGAAAAATCCTCAGTCTTAAGTCTCGCTTGGCCAAGCTATGGCCCTGACAACTCATAAATTAGTTTTATCCCATTTCTGTTCCCTTTGAAAAGGAACCCACATCTACATTTTTTTAATCTGCTGAAAGCCTGCATGACTTACACCAAAAAGCTTTTTGGAAAATTGCTTGAAAGCATTATCAAACAGGTAGGAAACCAACTCACAATCATGTTAATGTCTTGGAACTCTTTCCTTTTAATTCTTTTGTGAAATGTCGAGGGTCTGTTCCAGTAAGTTTCCCTAGACATCCCTAATGCCACCATTTATTTAACGTGATTAAATGGCACTCCTCGTTATTTATAAAGCAAACCTACTTGAGGTAGGGTCTCAAAAGCAAAGGAACCTTTTGAAAGTCACAATGATGAGAGCTTGAGTAATAGGAGTGCGTAATGCCATCGCGGCCTTTCCTCAACTTTCAGGTTGCTCTGTGGCTTTAAAGTGAAAATGGTGGTGAGATTCTTTAGGACTTATTTATTTATTTTCCCAAATAGTACTGACCGGGCTTCTGGGGCATGATTTTTAATCCACCGGTTTGTATCCTGCCCCTATGGGGCCCTTGGCATCCAGCAGGACCATGTTAGTCTACGTAGACGTGCCCAGCTGCTTTTGGGGTTAGAGTCACTGTGGGTTTCGGGGATTTGTGTTGCATCACTCCTAAGAAGACATTCAAGCAAATGCTTCAAATGCATCCCTATTAGGAGAAATTGCAGCATGAGCTTAGGTACTTTGCAAATCATTTGTTCCTTTTGGACGTTGATGCATTACATTATGAGGGCAAACTCTTTCACAAAGGCAGCGGGACAGCTGCGTGGCCACGAGCAGGTTGAACTGTTCAAACCGTGTTGATATCGTGCTTTGTTTAGGGCTTAATAATCGGAAAACCACCCTAAAAAGACAATGAAAAAGATTGTTTCAGAATAAATGGCTAGTGCAGGTTGCGTATGCGGCAGCGCTAGATGCTGAAATGTGTTTATTAGCTCTGTAAGGCTGATAGGTGCATATTCAGCTTAGTGTCTGGTAAAAAAAAAAAAAAAAAAAACAATCAAAAAAGCCAAACTGGTGTCAACTGGGAGCTGGGCTCTTCTCTCCTGGCCCGAGTGGGTGTCAGGACAGAGGGTCTGTGCATGAGCCCCCTGCCACAGGCTGGAGAGAAGAAGGATTTGCTTGTGTGTTGCTCATCCCAGCAAAGGTACGACTATCAGGTGCCATGAACCTCACCCCACATAATTAGCTAATCATAAATGATTTATTCCTATGCAATACTTTGGAGGTGAAGGTGTGTGAACCTCTGTATAATAACTGATCGTAGACCTCCGTGTAAAGATATTTAATTTGGCAAAACCACGACAGCCTGCTCCTTGGTACTACTTCTGATCAGCAAAAAAAGGCCCCAAAACAACCAAAAAAATCCCTTCAGAAAGGTGCACGGGAGATAAAATAGTTGTGGGGTGATGGGTGCGTGCTGAGGTTTGGACTCAAAATGCCATCTCTCAAGCTACTGCAGGCGAATTTACGCTGTCATGGATTATGAATTCAGCCCTGTGACACTGATTTCATTATACACTCCAGTAAAACAGGTTATTGAGTTACATAGGTTATATATAGTTCTGGAAGACAGCTACTGTAAGGAGTACAGCACTTGCTCCTCTTTCTCTCTTGTGACAGCACATTTTAAGGCAGAATCATCCCACACACGGCAGCTGAGCCCTCGTAGCGTCTTGCTCAGGTGAGATGTCAGGACTCTGAGGTACAGAGCCATTTGCAGAAGTGCCCGCAGAGAAATGCCATCTCCTCTTCGGCCCGTGGTCACAGAAAATAATCCTGACACCGTGTCGTGCCTGGTTCCAGGCCGTGACTACCAGCCCAGCTGTAATTTCCTATTGAAAGAAGGCAGTGTTTTTTTTTTGTACTGGGAGAGGATAAAGGCCATGACAGAAGCTGGTGTCACTTGGTTGGCCGGGACATTTGATGGCTTGGTGCTGGGAGCACTGCATGAAGCCTGCTCGGTGTTTACGTGCTGGCATTTAGAGGAGCTGGTCCAAAATATGGGCTTAAAACTAGTGGAGAGGTTGAGGTGGCTGATGAATCTTTGGGTTCAGACATGGCTTAGCTCCTACTCCAGTGAGTTTTCTGACTGCACACCGAGTTCAGTGAAGTACGTGGCAGGGAAAAGAAATGTTCGCTGACCTGTCAGCCCCCGTGAAATCATCTCGCCGGGCTTGGCAAGGCTGCCATGGGAACCGTAAGGATGAGCAGAGCGAGCTGGGGGTCACGTTTGGCACCTGTAATGAAGGAGAGGAGAGAGAAGGAAGAAAATTAGACAAAAATATGAAGGCTAAATTCGGGGTGATGCTTTCAATTGGTCCGTGAGGGTGCTCCTGGGGCGAGAGAGGCCTGGAGCACCTCTGCCGTGAGGAGAGCTGGGGCTGCTCGGCCTGCAGGGGAGGCTCTCATCGGGGGTGCCCCCAGCCTCACAGTCACTGTAGGAGGACTCTTTGCTTATTCTGAAGCTCTTCAGATCTTTACTTTTATGTCCCTTTTCATAACCTTTTTATCCTCCAGTGCATTTGGAAAATAAAACACCAGGAGGATCCCGCAAAGCTGCCTGGAACTATATGAAAAGCAGTTGTCCTGTTTATTGACCTCTGCTGGAAAGCTTGAAAGCGTACTTCATTTTCTTAGATGTGTTCCTCGTTTCACCACCTATAGTATTTATAATCATGTCTTTCAAGTGTGGGACAAGCTGAGAGCCCAGGAATTGCTGGTCTGGAGCAGGTCCTCGTGGTCCATCCGGTTCCTCCTCCCCATAGCAGGACCAGCACCAGGTGCTGCAGAGACCTGGTGAGAAGACACGGAGGACTTTTCCCTCTCCAAATACATAGATATTAGATCTCACACTGGGCTCTAGTATTTTGCTTTAAGCTCTCTGGTATGAAATCTTCCAGCTGTTTCTATGGCGGATGAGTTCTTCACTAATTATTGACTCAGGTACCTCAGATATTTATTAAATTTTTGACATAGGTTGCGTAGTTTGGAGAGGACTTCCAAGAAGAAGTGTTTCTTACAACTGCTTCGGTATTAATCACCTTCTGTCTTCATTCAATGGTGCCTTGTTCATTTTGTGCCAGGCTGGGAATTTCGTTTCTACTATATCCTTCTTTCTTGTCTCTTTTCTAGAGTGAACTGCCCTCGAGTTACCGAGGTCTGATTGTCGCTGAGCCTTTTCTTGTTCTTTTGCTGCCCTTCCCCGATCCCCGTTAATTTTGCAATACTCCTCTAGAGCTGAAGAGCCTGGCACCACACAGAGCACTCAGAGGAGAGCAAAGCAATGGTCAACAGAGGCGTTGCACTGCTCGCTCTGCTCCCCAATGCCTTGCCTTGTGTATTGTAAGGTCTCATTTGCTTTCTTGGACCCCAGCTGCTCACTGAGCAGACGCTTCCCTTCGTCCTGGCACTGCCAAGCCAGTCTCTTCCCTTGGACATAGCTCATTCAGTACTTCAGATGTTCTTTTTTTCTCCCAATATGCATTGGTTTACACTCATCAGTAGTGGATTTTGTTGGTTGTCATTGCTTATTCACCAAACTTTGTCCATTTTTCCCCCTCCTAAATTCCCTATGGTCCTTTCTGATCTGGCTGATTTTGTTAATACATGTTACCGGCACGTTTCCTTTCATACTTCTCACTTTGGTTTATTAATACATATATCAAGCAATTGTTAGTGGCTTTTCATTTTTCTTCTGACGACTAATAGAGAGTTGGGGCTGCAGCAGATTAATACAAAACAAATTAAATAGCCTCCTCCATGGGCAAAGGGATATTTTCATCTTTCCCAAGTGTCACAGGCCAGCCCTCCTCTGTGCCCACAGGGCAACTCCTCAGTGCTACAGCGCATCACTGCTGGCTTTTATGAAGGGCTGTGACCTCCTCTGTCCCTGGCCACTATCGCTGAATCAGGACAGCAAGACCAAATGTCCTTTCTTGGCCGTGCAGTGCGGGCTGTTGTTATCGATGCCTCACAGCAACAGCACAAATCAGTTCCAGTGGGAGACAGAAAGTACACCCTGTCCAGGACACCATGCCTGGGTCGGTTCAGGCAAGGCGTGTTTTCCCCCTCGTTAAAACGGGCAGTGAGCTGCTATCTTTTAATTGAGTGCTCAGCGATAGCAGCAGCATGTGTGCTGGGACATTTGGTGTCTGGGAGTGGACAGGGATGCTGCAGAGGGCAGATGCTCGTGTGCCTTCCAGCGTGCTGGGAGTCTACTCTTCTACCCTTGTTTTGTGTGAGTTTCCTTCATCCCCTGCCAAACGATTAATTTAATAGCATTGTCATTTCACTATCTCTTTTTTTTTTTTTTTGCCTGCCAGACCATCTACACTTGATTTTCAGTTAATTTTCCAAAGTGCATGCGGCTCCTTGGACAGGGAGGGAAAGGCTCTGATGTACGATCCTCGTATCGAATCATAAAGCTCCACTTCACGTCGCTCGCTGGCAAACGTAATTCACCGGGGGAATTCTGTTTGTGGTTCAGGTCCTCGGGTCTAAGACAGCTCTGTGCTGTAAGTCATTAGCAAACAGTAGAGAAGCTCTGTTTCTGACTGACAGCTCTGCGTGTCATCATTCCGCTGTGGTTTATTTACCTTTTTCATTAAGCTTAGGTGTACGACTGCCCACACTAAAAAAAAAAAGAGTAAATTAGCTTCAACAGGAATGATTAAAGCTATTACCATATTGTAATTTATTACCTATTACCAGGCAAATGAGTGCAGACTGACTTACTGCTTTCCCTGCACCGTGCTCTTCGTTGCCAGCGTTCCTCCTAATAACGGGAGGTACTTGACACCACTCGCAGCGCAGTGCCCAAAATGAATCCAGCACCTCTTAGCTTCCAAATTCAGGTGAAAAATAGGAGTGCTATCTCCTGTAAATTTCATATAAAGCCATGCTTGCTTTAATTGCAAGTGTGGAATGAAAAGATACCATTTGGAGGGAGTGAGAGAAGACAGAAAAAGCAGGGACTTAAGTGCAGGAGAGGAAGAGAGAAAGCATAAAATAGCAATTATTAAATAATTCTGTGTCAGAAACTCTCTGGCTAATATATTAAATTCTAGAATAATTTAGTTTAGAAGGACTCTCTGAAGATCTTTTTTTTTCCCAGCTCCTGGCTCAAAGCAAAGCCAACTTCAAAGTTAGATGTGGAGTCGTATCCAACTGAGCTTCAAATATTGCCAAGAAGGGATATTTCCATACCCTCTGGGCCGCCGTTTCACCCCCCCTGTGGATGTTTCTTCCTAATATCAAGCCAAATTGTGCTTGCAGCAACCTGTGCCCATTTTAGCTCATGCTTTCGCTGCGTGCTTCCAAGCAGAGCCTGGCTCCATCTTCCCTCTAAGCCCCCAGCAGGGAGCTGCAGGTGATATTAAGGTCTCCCATTTCTCTTCTGGCTGAGCAAAGGCAGCTTGTAGTCCTCCTGACCCATTTGTAATTCCCAATTCCAGGAATTACAGGTTCTGGAGTCAGGATGCTGTGTGCTGTGCTCTCATCAGCTGCTGAGCCAGTTGTCTCCCTGGTGAGGGCATCAGGGTAGCTGGGCATGATTTGTGCTTCCCATATCCGTGGTGGCTGTCCCCAGTCATCTTCTTACCCTTCACATGCCTGGTTATGGTTTCCAGAAGGATTTGCTTCATGGATACAGAGGTGAGGCTGACGGGACTGGTGTTCCCAAGTTCCTCTTTGCCCTTGGTGAAGATAAACTCATAGACTCATTTAGGTTGGACAAGACCTCTAAGATCATCAAGTCCTACTGTTAACGCTGCCAAGTCTACCATGAAACCAAGTCCTTAAGTACCACTTCAATACGCCTTTGAAGGAGCTCCAGGGATGGTGACTCCACCACATCCCTGGGCAGCCCATTCCAATGCCTCACAACCCTTCCAGTGAAGAAATATACAACCTAAACCTCCCGTGGCACAGCTTGAGGCCATTTCCTCAATGGAAATGTCATCAGATGGGTGAGGTGGTTCCCTTTTCCCCATCATCAGGGACCTTCCACATTGCCATCAGCCTTTGGAGGTGACAGAGAGTGGCAGAGACATCACCCAGCTCCCTTGGCACTCTCAGACACATCTCTGGACTGCGGACTTGTTCCCTATGGAATTCAGCCTTCCTTGATCGAGGGTCGTACTCGAGTCCTTCAGACTTGGCCAAGACAACCTGCTCTTGGGCACGTGGGAGCAGAGCCGCTGGTAAAGACACAGCAAAGTCCACCCTGTGACATTAAACCACATGGGACTGCAGGGATCGGAAAGGGACTCCAGGCAGGAGAAGTCGAGTAAAGCAGCATCTGGAAGGGTATGAGGGTTTTGGTGGGTGAAGGATGCAGGTTTGGAGGAAGCCAAGGGGGGATGCAGTGGAGCTTGGCCAGAAGGCAGATGCTGACCGAAGAGGGCTGCCCAGAGGAGCTGGGGGTGCCCCAACCCTGGCAGTGCTCAAGGCCAGGCTGGATGGGGCTGGGAGCAGCCTGGGCTGGGGGCAGAGGTTGGAATTAGGTGGGTTTTGAGGTCCCTTCCAACCCAAACCCTTCTCTGATGCCAAGCTCACCAGGGCTATGGCTACGCAGTTGCAGGTTGACCTGTTGGCTTTTCGCTATTCCATATCATTTAATTTATTTTGCAGTTGGTGCCTGGCTGATACCTCTCAACTTCTTCTCCAAGAGACCAAAATAAACTCCCAGGGGGAGCTGGTTAACATGGGGGGGGTGACTTTGGCATGAATTTCCAATCCAGGTCAAGACGTGTGAGTCTTGTGCCGTTGAGCGATGCCCATCCAGGCGTGATCTTTTTCTTGATGCTTCTCGAGATGTGCGATGCTTCTGCTTCTTCATTGAACTTTTTTTTCCCTTCTTTCTTGGTAAAACTATCCAGCAATGAAGTGCAGGAGGATGTAGGAAGCAGATTGGTGTTTGCTGTCTTCAGTTCATTTCCCGAAAACAGCTGGTAGCCATTTAGGAGAATGGGACAAATACTGCAACTGCTGTCACACTGAAACTAAACACATGATTAAGGCAGAATTGACAGCTCCCGTTTCCCAACTGATTATTTGTCATCATGCTTTGGTGAAGGACATCGAGATGAAAATTCATTGTTCCTGTGTGTATGGAGATATTATTTATTTGTACTGGCAGAGACTGGATTCATCTGTTTGCCTTGAAAGTGCAGCAAGACGAAGCGTGGCAGTCCGGGAATGCTTTCTCAGCTGGATTCTTCCCAAATAGTTCATACTTATCATCCACAGATTGAGAAAGTTAACTGTATACTCTTGTGGAGGGGGAAACAAGCAGTGTTTATTTGTCCTAATTGTGAAATTCAGGGCGATTTACGGTTCGGTGGCTGGAGGTTGGCTTGCACAGGCTGATCCTATGATTCTGCCCCCGTAGTTGCACCACGGGTCTTATAAAACCATCCCAGAGTTTCCATTTTACAAAGCACGATTTCAGAGAGCGTTTTTGAAAAAGCGGGATTTTAAAAAACAAGCAAAACTCCAAAATTCTCCGTTTTTCTTTCAGCAAGACCCTTTTTGTAGGGAGTGAGCCGGTGGCTTCTCTTTGCATTTGCTGGCTCTTGGGCAAGTTAAGACTTCATGTGGCATCTGCGAGCTATTAACATCTTCCCCGTGCTAACAGAAACAGGATCGCGTGTGATAGTTGTGAATTAGTCCAAAGATTTTTTTTTTTCCAAGAAATTGTGATCTTTTAGAGAACTCTGCCGTAGCTCGTAAAAGCGTTGGCTGCTCTGTGGCTCCGTTTCAAGCAGAGCTGCGTTTCCGATCTGTGTTTGTGCTCCAGCAACATCAGGTAAAGTCTGCTTCGGTTTTAGCCTTTGACAAGGGAAACCAGGGGGTTCTGCCGCTCTCCTCCTCGCTGTCTGCCAGTGTTTACACGCAGTTAACCTCTCCTGATAGATCAGGCCACGTGCCTCGTGCCCGCACCAGCGATGTATTACATGAATGGGGATCATCTCGCAGATGGGGGGAGGCTGGAAGCGAGATAAAAAAATCACAGTATTAATTTTTTTTTTTCTTCTTAATTCTGAAGGACGACAGAACTTCATTATCCAATATGCTTAAAATTGAACGACCTAATGAAATTTCACACCCACTAAATTTAATCATGGATTACTCATGTGGGATTTGAATCAGATAAAAAGGATGCCTCGGATATTTGGTAGCGCTTGCATAAGGTAATAAAAATCCGCAGTGTTCTTTGTCCTTTTCAGCAAATGTGAATTGCTTGACCTACTTTTTTTCTTCGCTTTTCTTTACTTTTTTTTTTTTTTTTTGGCATTGACTGACCTGAACCCGACTTCCTCCTGGGCATCAGAGAGCAGCCAGAGAAGCAGAGGAGTCTCAGGAGCGCTTCCTCCTGGATGCTCTTAATGCACGGCCGCTTTTTGGTTTTGCTGCAGTAGTCTGAGACCAACGCAGGCTGGGAAGATGAAGAAATACGTTAGCCTGTGTATAAAAAGGCCGTGCTGATAAGAGTATGTCATCTGGAGGAGGTGAGAGGTGGCTGCTGGGCTCAGGTTGAGCTCAGGGCCGTGTATGTGGCTGCTGAATGATCTTTTGCAGATCGTTCTCCCCCTCCAAGCCTTTGGTGTGTGGAGCTCGATGGCATTTGGCTCCCAGGGATATTCTGAGCCCAAAGTGATGAGTGGCTGTTTGTCACCACTGTTGCCAGTCCTGGTTCGAGGAGAAACCAGAGCTCACACTCACAAGCAAAGCGAGATTTAGGGGAGAAAATGAGACGAGCACGATGACTGGACTTGAATTTCTCAGGGATCTGCTTGGTGCTTGCACACAAAGGACTGAACACAGCGGGTGCTGTCTTTACAGGCAAGTTTCCAATCAGTAGCCACGGGGATCTCATGATTTAGGTGCAGGCTGATGGTCCTGGATCCTGTCACTGACAACTTTTAAGCAGGTAGTGAATCAAAGCTAGTTAGCGAGAAGAAATAAAAGGAAAACCTTTGGGGTGAACCTCTTCCATCCTTCCCATTTCTAAAATACTAAAATAGTCTTAAAATAGATACACATTTCTTATTCCTGGTAGAGGAAAGGAGAATGGCATGGAGAAAGCCAGGCGCTGAGGATATGGTCTTTGTGGTGATATTCTGAGTACATAGAGATGGTATAACAAAGGTTTTCATCAGAGCTGGAAGAAAAACTGCTGTGGTGGTTGGGATGTGAGGTGGGAAGGGGATGGCTGCATGGATGGAGGGAGAAGAAGGCCAAGTTGGAAGGACGCTTAGCACAAAGACTCGAGGACTTCAACCGAATTTGGAGCTGAGAGGTCGCAGCTGAAGGCAGCGATGGATCTGTAAATGTGAGTGCCAGGGAAGGTGCTCAGCACGGGCAGTGCAGGAGTGATGAGACAAACCTGCAGAGAAAAGTCACGTATTTCTGCTCTGAGAACTTCAGCTGATGGGTGGGCATCCTTGGTACCCATGAGATGTCAAGCTGAAATGTTATTTGGCAGGAGGAGCCAGGTCTACGTTGGACATCTCACGAGTTTTTGGGATTTAAGGTTTAGATTCCCTTTCAGGAGCAGTTGAAGTTGGCTAATGAAAAAAATAAAAAATAAAAAAAAAATAAAATAAGGCTGAGAAGCCAGCACAATCTCCACTTTTTGACAGATGAGGATTCTGGCTGTCCACAGCACGGCAAAGCCATCAGGCCGGCGTCTTCAGATGGAGAAAGAAATGCCCTTTGTTGTCGAACAATTATTCTGAAGCTTGCCTGGTGTCCACTGGGTGCCCTTCATCTTCAGAAAAAAAAAAAAAAAAAGAAAAGGAGCTTCTGCCTTGCACACAGATATATAAAAGGATCCATCAGCAAACCGAACAGCAGCTTCAAATGTTTCATCAAGGAATATGAAATCTCATCACAGCTGGATTACCCAGAAGCTTCAAAGTCCTTTAAGGTCAAAACCCAGCTAAATTGTACAGAGCAGCGTGAAACAAGGGCACCGAGGCTTCCTCTGGAGGCACGGAGGGGCGGCTTGTTTCGAGTGCTGCCTTCAACACGGGCCTGCCACGCTTTTGTTCGTGCACACAGCCCCTAGCAGCGTTTTCTAGCCGTGCTTTCCCCCCCCCCAAGTCTTTCCACACCACCAAAATTAAGGTGAGGGAATTTTCCTGTGAGCAGAAGTAAGGTTATAAAAGTCCTCTGCTGCAGGACGAAGCATTTGGCTGCAATTCTTTGTTCGAGGTGAGGCTAAAAACGATGGTGGTGGCAGCCAGCAGGGTTTGCTGGCCGTGCCATTATTTCGGTGGCCGTGAACCAAAAGCAAACTGGGATCCAGTCCCTGCCACCAGCCACAATGAATCTCCTGGCTGCCAGATCTCTGCCTGATGTTTTTGGGGGTCTGCATGTTTGGGGAAAAAAGCAGCCCTTGAAATTGGGTCGGTGCCTGCCGCAGGTTTTGTGGTCCACGGAGGAGGAGGAGGCCAAAGGCTGAAGGAGGTGACGGATCGCTTGTAAAGCCCAAAGCTTCTCCTTTTCATGTAAAAAAATTAACGTCCTGCCTCGATGGGATGCAGATTATTTGAATCAGTCTGCAAAGTGTGCTCAGACCTGTGCTGAAGCACCTCGTGCATCATCACAGCCGTGGATTTGCAGAGTCAGGAGTTGGGAAGTGGCAGAGGTGAGACGATGGGGTGGCCGGGGCTGAGAGCAGGGCTTCTTGATAGGCATCTTTGTTGGCTTTTCTACGGGATTTTCCCTATCCCTCAGTATCATCCCTCTACTCATTTAGGGTCTCCCTCCAAAAAAGAGTCCTTTAAAAGAGATTCAAAAGCTTCAAGCAGGGACTGGTGTGGAAAAGCATGGAAAAGGAGCTGCAGCAATCGAGATCCCAGTTATGGCACAGGGGGAAGGACACCAAACCTTAAAAGCCGGAGTGACCGGAGGAAGGAGGATGACCAGGAGCTGTGGGAGAGGAAGATGAAGGAGAACCCAGCAGCGGCCCTTGGGATGGGTGCCCTGAAACATTCATTTTCTCCAGAATCGTTTGACTTGAATTTAGATTTGAAATCTGCCTTTACTCATTACTGACAGACTGATGAATGCCAAATCAGTTCATTGCTTTTGGAGTGTTTTTTTTTTTTTTAAATCCTGTCCCATTATCTGGGGTTGCTCCGATCCTGCTCATTCCCAGTTGCCTTTTCTGGCTCTAATTGGGCTCGGGCAAGTACGGCACTAAATGAAGTGTTGATAACGAGAAGTATTGTTCATCTTTCCAAAGATAGTTGAAGATATTTTTTTTTTTTCCTTTCTCTCTCGCTCGTGGCGTGCTGAAGGCTGCTCAGCAGTAATTGTTCCGAGCTCTGTGCATTCAGATGCGTTTCATCACTGTCAGTATCTATGGACTGGATGTACCCTCGCTGCTGGAGCACAGGATCTGCAGGAATTTGCCTGCAGAGCTGAAGTTTTTCTGTCTTCGGTTCCTTAGGGCTGGTCCTGAGGCTCGGCGAAGGAGAACAAAATGACCTTGGTACCTTTGGAAAGTTAACTACCGTGTTTGGCTCAATAAGGCAGAAAGGAAATTACTTTCCCTTCCTAAAAATGTCTCCTCTCCTGCTGGAGGAATGGGGGAGATCTCCATTTATCAAGCAGCTGAGATCAACAGGAAAATGTTGCCGAGTTCCTGCTGTGCTTTTAATAGAAGATGGAGGCAGTGCCCTGAAGCTTTTCCGTACCCAAACAAAATGTTTGGTAACCCTTGTTAATCTAGCCTGGCAGGGCCAGAGACACCTAGCAGCAGGAAATGTCACCAGAGCCGGCTGCTAAAAAAAAATTAAAATTATATCATTTGTGCTCCCACGGGAGAATTCAGGGAGTGGAAATGAAGAGGGCGAGTGGGGAGTCGAGCGAAGGCTGTGCTTAGACTTGAAGGAGGTGAAAAAACTTTCCCAGGGAAAAAGAAAACACATTTCCCTTCCCAAATGTGTGCAGGTAATAAAAAGAATATGCCACGAAGAGGGCACGGTAGTAGAGTTAGAGACCTGCCCTCCTGCAAAATCGTACCTTGGAGGGAATATAGGAAGAAAACCAGGAAGGTAAGAAGAAAATGGTGAGCAGTGTGTTCTACCTTTACAAGAAGTGAATGATTTTGTGAATGATTTAAGAGCATCGCCTTTCATACAGCACAGATTCCCCTCTGGATGTGCTACTCTGAAGGTGCCAGGGTAAATATCCGCAGCCCTTCTACCACCGGGTGCCTGCTGAACGTGAAATTATCACCGTGTGGGTTTTTTTTTCTGCGGCACACACAGCTGAACCTCTGATTTTGCAGGAGCAATTTCAGCGTTTCCCGTGTCTCAATCAATTTTTAATGCGACCAGGCCTGGTGCTCCAACGTGGTGTCTTTATCCTAAATAGCCTGCCCCCACCTCTTGTCAGTTTAAAGCACAGCAGCTTGGCCCAACCAGTCCTCGAGGGCTTTCTGGCTCTACACGGAGCCATTTCATTCCTGTGTCTGTTTGAAAGTGTGCGAGAGGGCTTTCAAGATAAAATGCGGTTGTCTCCTTTTCACTCCTCTCTGGTAGTCATACATAGTAAATGCCTTTGTTTCCAGGTGTAGCTGAAGCGCTGCAATTCCATTTAAAAATCCCATTCATCTCCTGCACCCAATGGTAACGTTAACAAAAAAATAGCAGCCTGGATGGTTCCTCTTCCACGGGCTGCCTATTATTCAGCCTACACCTACAGAGCCATCGAGCAGGGCTTCCTAAATACTTCAGAGAGAAATGGAGTAAAATTTCCCAGGCTGAAGCTCGCTAGGGCGAACCTTTTCCACTCCTTCTAAATCATCTCCTGCGGATGGATGCTGCACTCGCTGGTGGCAGCAGGGTTGGAGCGCTGTGATTTGCCTCTACCCGGCCTCCAGCCACGACCAGTGGTGCCCACATCTCACCTCCTGCTCCCCGTAACTCAATATTTGGGCAAATTTCCCTCGGATGCATTGCTTGTGGCAGCCAAGGAGATGTCACGAGACGTCAAAGTTTTCATCCTGTGTGCTGCCAACGCGCGGCGGTGTGGAGGAGCTCGGATCACACACGGGAAAAGAGAAATACTCTCCAGTAGAAGTGATTTGGAAACAAACTAAGGTTCTTCATCCAAACCAGCCCCGTATTTATCTCCAAATTCTTCATATCACACAAAACGAAAGAGCTGCCTAACGATATATTCCACAGATTTGCAGCCATTAGGAATTCAGAAGGGTCCTGGGGAAAATTTGAACTTCAGCAAGAAGAGATTGGAACTGGGAACAAATTTAGCCCTAAAGCTTGGGGCCGTGGGGTCTCATTAGCTTTTTTTTTCAGATGAACTGATGTTCACTGTTCTGTGGAGCTTTAACTCTCTTTGTCTTCAGCTTGAGCTCTTTCTTAGCTATATTAATCTCATCTTTCCATCAGAATAGATTTTTTTTAGATATTGTTAAGCATATTCTGCCCCGGTTGGAAGACTCGGAGAGCTGCAAGCTCTCTCTTGTTGCTCTTTAGATATATAATTCCCCAAAGATAAAGTAGTATTAGGAGCAGTCCCCAGTTTTCTCTTGAAAGTAATTTCTGATTTCCATATTAATCAAAACTAGCTTTACCTTGGTACTGCCCTAATCCTAGTAACAACAAGGAAAGAAGATTACATTCTGGAGATGTCAGAAAAGCAATTAAAATTTGCACACGAGGCTTGAGAGGGGGGGAGGAAGATCACCTCTGCACTTCTGTGAGCCGAACGGGGAAATACCCTGACCTCGAAGTGTTTGTTTCCCATCGGCACCTTTCCTTTTGAAGCACACGATGGAAAAGTCTTTAATATTCAATATAAAATCTTAGCGTTCGGGTAGAAGCAGAGGGTTACCTGCGCTGAGCAGAGACATTTTGGGGAGGGTGAGGACCGGCCGTGAAGGATATTGGATTCGCAGAGCGAGGTGAGTGGCTATGGCCAGCTCTGTCCCAAACAGATATCCATTGATCTTCAGTGATGAGCTAAGAAAATGGATTTTGGAGAGCAAGGTGAGGCTGCAGCTGCCGACCCACAGTGGGGTGGCCAGCTGGTGATGCACACATTCGCATGGCTGGATGGCAAGGGATGCATTTTGGAGGTGTTGAGCAGCCAGGATTTGGAAGTTTGGGGCATGGGTAGGATATGGACAGCATCGTGGTGCTCCCCAGGGTACCCATGTGGTGGGAGAGCTCTTGAGGGGGATCTACTGGGACTTAGCCTGGTCTTCTGTAGGTCCCCCCTGGACAGGGATGCTCGGGGCACTCTGGGGGCTAAGGGGCAGCTCGGAAAGGTTTATTTGCACAGAAGTCTTATGTCCATATACACTCTGACTTTAACTTAGCTGTGATAAAGGTTTAGAAGCTGGGGAGAAGGAAAAGCAAGGACAAAGCCGTGGAAGCCCCGTGGAAGCTGTGAGTGGATCACGTAGGTGTGTGTTACTGCAGCGTGGACCTTGTGTATGGGATGGGGACTGTCTTTGTCCTTGGTCATCAACAGAGAGAAGCAGCTAGTCTCACACGTCTTTTATTCTCCAGTTTTTCATCTTACTGGAGATTTTACACCGATCTTCTCCCGTACCTCGTGTAGTACACGGCACGACAAGGCGCTGCAGATATTGCTCGGCAATTACCGAGCCCGTTGAATTTATTTTAGTCAACGTGTGTAAGTAGCCTCTGGGCTGTAACATCCCGTGCCCAGTAATTCTCTTCCTGATAACGTTTCTGCTGCTCAGCAGAGCCACTGAGAGGCTGACGGGTTGCTCCCACCTGGCTAATCGCCTTGCTCCGGTCCAAAGCATCGCAGCCAAACCCTCCTGTTGGATCCCAGCAGCAATTTCCTTTGAAAGAACGAAGCATTTTTCGTCAAACGAATTTCTCCAGCAACTTGCGTTGGCCCGGCGAGTTCTCTCCACACCTGCAGCCCCTCTTTTATCACTTTCCCTGTGCACAACTGGTTCAGTAATGTTTTTGGGGATGAAAAACGTCCAATTTCTGCCTGCCTCGTCCCAGTGGTACCCAAGTGATGCTCCTGGGGTTGGAGAGGTTGTACCACACTGTTTTGGGACTGCCAGGTCCTGGCCTTGCCCCTTGCTGGTCATTCCCTGCTACAGAGGGGCTGTACCCAGGCACCTGATGTGTTTGAGCAGGTTCAGCTCCATACACACTGCCTTGCAGCTCATCTTTTTCTTGCCCTAAACATGTGAAAGGCAGCTTGTTCTGGAGGAAGACTGGCTTTCTAAAGGAGCTTCATCCTCGAGGTTAGTTGAAATAAAAATCTCCTTCTGCACAAGATGCTCAGCTATACAACTTTGCATCCCGATCGGAGTCATTCAAAGCATCTTTAATGCTTTTCATGTGACTGCTGGAGCCCCTTGGAGATCTACTGTAGGTTAAAACTTAGAGCATTATGCATCAGTTTATTTTATTTAGGGAGAAAATCTGCAGAAGGAGGTGATGGTATCCATGCATTTTGTATTGTATGTTGGGAGGAGAAGTTAAAACCGACTCAACGAGAGCCGTGACAGTGACAGACTGGACTCGGGTCATTTCTTCTCCGTGACATTTGCAGGGCAGACAGCTGAGAGCCTTCAGCTGCCCTTACCGTGCTTCCTTGCCTTGAAACCACGTTGCAGGAGGCCTTCAAATTTCACCATGATGGTCCATCCCTTTCGAAGGTCTGGTTTTTCTCCTTAATTTGTGTGTTTCCCTGTTAAAGCATGCTTGCTGGATTAGATAGATGCTTACTGAATAGGATAGATGCTCATCCTTCCCCAGAATAACTTCAGATCCCCCACGTCGCAGGTCATGATGGGTGTGCAGGTCGATATCATAACTTTGCTAAGAACTGGGCAGAACAGTTGGACAATTTGTGCACGAGTTTGTGATCTTACAGCTCCCCAAGACTTCAGAGCAGCCAAAACCCATGCAACCCCATCCTGCCACCCCTGGGCAGAACTGCTGGTGTTGCTCCAAGGACAACAGCCAAAAAAAATCACGACATGCCAAAGGAGAGGGGAGATGGAGCATCGCTTCCTTTAGCCGCAGCCATGTGGGAGCAGAGCTGGCTGGATGCTGACAAGTTAAAGCCTCCTCTGAGACAAGAGCGGTCCGAGAGAGGCAACCAAAAGGGGACAAGGCCATCCTGGAGATGGTTTTCCTTCAGAAAACGTGCTGGTGCAAGCTTTGGCCAGGTTGGACAATGCAGGAAAATAGCGAAGCGCTGCCAAAAATACATAAATGCCTACAAGCGTGCACGTAAAATTGGCAGATAAACAGCTCTTTACACCTCGTAGTTTCCTGTGCTCCATTTTAAGGCTGTGGCCGACTCTAAGGGAAGCCATCACCAGCACGTTGAGGAAACGCAGGCATTTGTGGGTTCTGCAGGACACAGGAGCTGCTCGCAACGGTGGGAAGCCAACGGGGAATGGTCCTTCTCCATGGCTGCTCCTGGAACTTGGTCATCCCCAGAGCCAAATCTCCAGAGTGCATGGTTGCAAGAGAGAAAATGCGGGCTTGAAGAAGCACGTTTTTTAAAGGAAAACAACGTTAATCTTTATTTTCAGTTCTCTTTATCAAGAAAGAAAGTATCTAGTTGGGAGGATTTTGATCCCATGGATGTAAGCCCTTTGCCCATGTATGGTTGGTACTTCATGGGACACTGAGAAAATGCCAAGGGCTAGGAAGAAATTTCGGGGGCAGAAAAGAGAATAAAAAGAGCCTCTCTCTCTGACTTCCAAAATAATTTTGTTGGAAACCACAGGTTGGAGGGAGATGAGAAATGGGCCCAAATGCATCCCTTACACCTGACTGTAGGGAGACATCTTCTGGGACTCGTCCTGCCTGAGATGGGTGACCTGATGGCAATTCATCAACTAGTGATGTAGTCAGTATTAGCCCATAATTTCCCCTCCCACACCCACCTGGGTTTCACAGCATCACTGTCGCTTTTCCACGAGGAAGGTACAGACCCAGTACAGAAATGAAACTCTAAAAATTAGTGTTTCCATTCTTGTTATATTTCTTAATTTCTTTGCCATTGGACATTTAATTTTCATAGAATCCCAGAAGCATTAGGGTTGGAAAAGCCCTCCAAGATCAGCTGGTCCAACCGTCCTCCTATCACCACGATCACCCACTAAAATTGTGAAAACTTTTCTCAGTCCCCAACTTCTTTTACAACCATAAACTTTCTGGATGGGTGACTTGGCAATTTCATTGTTTGCTTTACTCGATATTTCAAGTACGGAGAGTTGACAGAGTTTCAAGGTTCGAAATGTTCATGTTTACACCTAAAAGACCATTTATTTTGGGTGGATCTGTGGATGTGTTCATGTAGGCACTGGTGACTTCTCAATTCTCCACGGCATGGAGAGGCTGCAATACAGGGGAGGTGCTGAGGGTCTCTAGATTGGTTCTCGGTGCCCGTTTCGAGTTCAGCACAAACCCCAAAATCACGATGCCCTTGCACACCGCTCCCTTTGGATGCTGGTTTCGTGGCGTGGCTTTGGATAAGAGGAGGTGAGTTGTGCCAGCCTGAGCTCCAGGAGGCAGAGAGTGGGGTTATCAAGAGCCATGGCACAGCTCCTGCGAACAGCCGCTGAGTTTGGGATCTCGGAGCTTTGCTCAGTGCCTTAATATCTCCTTTTGCTTTATTTTGGGATGAAAGCTTGTGTTTGACTCACAGTGACGAGGGGAGGCAGGGGAGGCCTATTTTAGAGTTTCACCTAGAAAATGAAGCTATTACTCACCTGAGGCTTTCCCTACCACTGCTCGCCGCAAGGAGCTATTGCGAGGTGATGACTCGGTATAAATTAATTGTAACGCATCGATTTTGCACTTGTAAATCTGCACAAGTTCATTAGTATCGAGCCAGGCTGTGTGAGCACTGGCTGACCAGGCACCTGATGGTTATTTGACTGATCTGCAGCCTGCAGAATCCAAAAGGGGGGGGACGGGAACATGTCTGAGGTGTCCCCGAGCACCAAGAACTGCCCTGGTTGCCGTGACGTTGGCCAATGGACCCAGGATTGCCACGTGCTCCTGTCTAGAAGCAGCAGCAAAACCTCTTAAGAGAGTTTCATGAGCATAGAATCACAGAATCACAGAGTTGTAGGGGTTGGAAGGGACCTCAAGAGGTCAGAAGGGACCTCAAGAGGTCAGAAGGAACCTCAAGAGGTCGGAAGGGACCCCAAGAGATTGGAAGGGACCTCAAGAGATCAATTTGATAATCTCAAATTCCTGTAGGAACCCCGATTGCTCATTTCTTGATGCTCATTGATTGCTCATTTTTTTTTTCTGACGGGTCGTGTGTTTTGTTTCACTTGATGCTGCTAAAAACTCTTCCTTGTTTCTGGTGACATTTAACTTAACGAAGAAGTGTCCCCTTGGGTTTGAAGGAGCAGCCTCTGCAAACACGGAGTTGTTTTTTTTATTGACTTAATTCATTTGATAAATAGGAGGCTGACTCCAGCTTTGCTGAGGAAAAGAATACAAATTCAAAATATCATTAAGGTAGTCGGTCCCCTAAAAGCTCTGCTGCGAAATTAGCCACTGGTTTGTATAGTTATGGTTAAAAAAAAAATATTCCAGGGGAAATAATGTAGCACGAGGGTATTTTAAATATCCATTTTGCAACCATGTGAAAAAAAAAAGGCTTCCCTTATAAAGGAACTAGTTTGGTGCATATTTGTAATTTTGTAGGTGTGTATTAAGTGAGTATCTCACATCTTATAAAAAGATCTGGGGCAAGATCTGCAATTGGGTATCGTTGGTCCTGTTGGGCTTTCATCTCTTGCAGACCCTTGTGCCTTATCCCAGCTCCCCCCCAGGATCCTCACTGCCTGGTGCCCTCTCAGCCTCGCTCCTCTGCTCCGTCCTTGTCACTACAAGCCCTGCAAACCCATTTCTTTTGGCAACATGGCTTTGCTCCTACAGTCTGGGCCCCTAGGTCCAAAATCTTGCATCACAACAACCCTGCAGAAGCCGGGAGCCAGCCTGGTGCTGCTGTGAAGCACACAAACCCATTCAGACTTTGGAGAGATGAGGAAGGATCCTTAAATGTTTCATATCCCTGTGGCTTTACCATGATTTTAGTGCATTCTTTGCATATAGCTTTTAAAAGGACCATCGCCAATAAAATCTATGCGGTGTGTTCTTGCCCTGCTCAGAAGCAGAGCGGGGTTTTTTGCAGATGATGGGAGGTGGAGTGGGAGGAAGGAGCTCAGCCACAGGAGGATTTGAGGGGGCCCGAGGAGCAAGCAGCAGCGTTGCCAGCCTTCTGCGAGGGACTCTGTGCTGTGCCGGCGATGCTGATGTTGAAAAACCGTGCCAGGATAAATACACACTCGTCACATTTCAGCTCTTTTTTGTTCCTAAACACAGGCAGCCTCAGCTGGCACATCATTTCTCAGCTGCTGCCCCTGACATCCTGCCGCGAGTTTCGGCTCCTCCATCACCTTGACTTCACACGGCCCCTCTCGAAGGCCACGCAGAACTTTACAAATTTACAAAAGCGGTGTAGAAATGGGAACGAATTCCTTAAAAACGTGGGCATTGAGGCTGGTTTTGCAGCAGTCCCTGGCTTGCAGCACCAGCAAGGAGCCCATCCATCACCCAAACCCACGGTCCGGGATGGTCCCACCGGGACCGAGGGGTGGGCACGTGTGAAAGCAGCGTTGTGTTTGGCAAGCCATAGAAAAGAGACCCTTTTGCATGGGGTATTCTGCAATAGTTGTAGGAAAAATCTGTAATTATGCAGATTTATTGCTGTTTTTCCAGTTTCAAGTGCCTCAAATTAGCTCTTCTCGAGCAGATTCTGCTGTGATGAATTCGAGGCAGCTTGCGACTGTTGGCTCTTCTCGGAGCAATATTTAACAGCGTCTGAGAGACTCCTCTGGACTGCTCCTTCCTCTCCTTCTCCTCGTTTAAACCCTGGGGTTCTGCTGCTAAATCCGAGGCGTGCAGCTATTCCGAGCCCCTAACTGGTGGCCTTCCTTTTCCTGAGCTCATCGGAGCAGGAGGAGGCTGATGCAAGATGTTTGATTTTTATTTTGCGCGACGCAACGCCTTTCGCTGCTCCGACTTCTGGGGGATTTTTTTTTCCCCCCTTCCCATTTCTATCCGAGCCCATCGCTGTAATTTGCTATTCCTGGAGGGAGCTGGTGACTCTTTTTGCAGTTTCCCAGGGTTATTTTTAAGGCAGCCTCACTACCTGCGGCGCGATGACTCAGTGCGGATTTGCACAGTCCCCAGCATTTGTGCAGAGAAGTCAGCCTCTGGATTTAATTCCCGAGGGGACAGTTAGGAGCGCAGCCTAAAATCCCCAAATCCTTTAAGGCTGCTGAAACAAAGTCACCAAATCATCCCTAAATACAACGCGACCGTCTCCCTTCCTAAAATTACGGGGCATAGAGAAATGGGAAACTTTTATTGGCTTTGGTGTGCTGGACCTGTACAAACACGAAAAAATAGGCTTCCTTCAGGAACAGTCAGCTCCAGACCCGTGTGATATGGGGAAAATACATTATACCTGATTAAGTCTGGCCTCTGAGGACTGCTTTTGGTCATTTGGGAGTCAGGATTGCATGTTGAAGGGATGCAAAAATGTGAACAGCATCAATACTTCGGCACAATTCGGACTCGCTGAAGCCTTGCCATTGCGTGCTGCACTTGTGGGTCCCTTGCAATTCGGGATATTCTGTGGTCCTGTGATCCCATGATCCTGTAATTCTGTGATTCTGCGATCCTGTGATTCTACAATTCTTTGAACCTTTACCGATCTGATGCTGGATTTCAGCTGCTGGGCTCGTGGCGTCGTGAACACGCATCTACCACCCCTGCAGTGCCCACACGGATCTGATGTATTTTAGGAGATCTTGTTGCGTATCTAACGTTATAAATATTTCAAGATGTGTTACTAAAATCCCTCCCGTTCTCCCACGCGGATGGGCAGCCCTTATTTCAAAAAGCCAGAGCTTTTTGTGGTCTGCTTCTATGCCGGTTGGGCGCGATGATGGAGGGCACGCTGCTCTTCTCCATGGCTCTACGATTGCCATCCATCCAAGATTTCCAGTTTCCCCATTTTTCCACCCAAAATACTGCCCCACGTGAGCCTTGGGATTTTTCAAACGAGCCCGATTGCTTCCCCGTGTCGAAAACAAGCAAAAGGGGAGCTGCCACAGATTTATCTCATCTGCTTGAGCAAACAAGAGAGTGCACCTCAACCATAAAATGTAATCTCCTTAATTAGCTGTAATTGGTTTTCCAAGTTGGACTATGATGGAAATCGTTTTATGGCAAGCAAATGAAAACGGGGCTGTGCCGAAAGATCCCTGGGCTGTCACCCCTCGGCTGTGGTTTTTAATAAGTTTGTAGTCTCTTCTGGGCAGAAGCCTGCTTGTAGGGAATAAAATATTTACAAGACGGGGCAAGGGATTTTTGTTTGCTTTTTCTGTTTCTTGTAAAGCTTTTTTTTGAAGAGAGGCTCTGCTGGAGCAGCTGGTGCAAAAAACGTGACCCTAATTAAAACGTTTGCTGAAATGAATTTCCGTTTTCGGAGAGGGATTATAGGCAGGAGCATGGTTTAGACATTTCTTTAGGAAGTAATGGGATTGAAAAATTCATTTTGTGGAACAAGAGGGGTAGATCCTGCAAAATGATGACATCTCCGTGCCGTTGCTCGTCCTGCCTTGCTGTTGGGGGCTGTTCTGGGCTGCTGGTGGCTTTTTGGGGATTTTGGCGCAGCAGCTGGGGACCTTATCCTGGAGTATGGATAACAGAGAATTTGGGATAAGTGGCCTTTGTGGCATCACCGTACTTCTCCTCTCTCTTGGAGAGAACTTTTGCACTTCCTACCTGGTGAAATTAAGCTTTATTTTTGCTAGAGCCTTTTTTTTTTTTGAAACACTGAGGTGGAGTTTTGCCAGTTCAAATACTGCGTATCCTCAGCTTCGCAATTTAAATCCCCAGCGCAATTTAAATCTAATCTCCTGGCCCAAATACATGTGAGAGACCCATTAAGCCTTTTAACACCCAAAAACTGGTTTTGTTAATATTCCGCGTGTGCTCCATCTGCTGCTGTGTTTGCCCAAAGCCGATGTCTTTGGGAGCAATTCGCTCGCTTGGTCTACGGCCAAAATGTCCAAAATACCATATGGACATTTTGAAGCGAATTAGCATTGAAAAATTAAACATCTAACTTCAGGGTGCTGTGAACCCTAAGCCCGTGACCTTCCTGAGTTTAACTTAAGCTGGCTGGGTTTTTTCAATCTTCAAATATTTTAGCTTTTATCGGGGTAACCCTAGCGAGGGAACATTTCCAGCGGGTACGGCAGCGGGATGGTGGCGCCAGGCGTCCCCACAGCCTGAGGATGCTCCTGGTCACTGTCACCTGGATGTTTTTACTGAATTTTCTACTGGAATGGCTTTGGGAGAAAGTACCCACACCCCTGTTAGTGCTGCTGGATCTTTGTGCCTCGATGGTGCCGCTCGCCGGAGTACGGCGCTGTGAGAGCAGCGCCTGCGCACAGAGCCAGACCTGTCCTTTGGCCACGGAGAACTGGCCTTTTTGGGTAATAATCTGTTTCCGTAACACTATAATTTACTAGAATTAATTGAAATTGCAGGTTCGGTGTCCCCAGAGGTCTCGTGTAAGGGTGTAAATCCAGGCTAGCTGCACCGGAGTCAGGAGGGAGATGCCAGTGTCAGAGGAGAGCGCGGGCTGCGGAAAGCGGCGCAGGGAAGCACGAGGCAGCTCTTGCATTAGGAGAGGCTCAATTACGGGGCAGTTCTTGTGGTGTTGATCCCTGCGTCGTGCCCTGGGGATGCCCAGGGGGCACAGAAGCAGCTGGGGAGCTGGGGCTGGGCAGCACTCCCGGAATAAGGTCGGTCCCACACCAGCAAATTAAATTAAAGCATCTCAAGGAAGAACTAAAAGTAATGCACGGGCAGGGTAAGGAGCTTTCTGCCATCACTCCTCTTTGCTGCAGATCCTGGAAGGTTACCGGCGATGGAGGAAAGCCTGGTGGATGCTCCTTCTGCTTCTGGCAGGAGTTACTCGGTGTTCAGCTCTGCTGATGGACGAGGTGCCGGTCCCACAGCATCTGCAGGTGTTTGCAGCCATGCATCTTCCTGCGCAACTCGCCACAGAAAATATTCAAACTACATGCTGGAAAATGGCATTTCTGTAAGAAAACTGCGTCCTGTAACACTTGAAGGGTTGGGGAGCAAAGCACAAGGGCAGTCCTGTGCCAAACAGCCTGGGCAGGGTTGTGGTTGTCCTCTGCTCCCTCTCCATTCCCGGGTGGCTCGCGGCGAGCTCGCTCCTTTCTCAGCACTCCCTGGCTGTGAACTGGGGCACCCCCTGCTTTCTCCAGCCTTTTAAATCATTTCTTCACACTGCACATTCGCGGGGACAGACCTGTTTCTGACATGTCTGCAGTTATCCAGCTGCTGTCATAGAAACCAGGAATATTTTGGAGCCAGCTGCAGTAAACACCGAAGGGGCAGGTCGGAACAAAGGAGCGGCGGCAGGAATGTCACACGAGCGTGACTTTCCATCAGGTGCACATGGAAACCTGTTCCCTTCTCCCTGCCGGCAGCGCAGAGGTGTCACGTAGGCTGCACCTGGAACAAAATGCCAAGACCCCAAATTAATATTTTTTTCCCCCGGTGCTGCGGCGTACGGCAAGGGAGGTGAGCGGAGCTGGGATGGGTGCGTTGGAAATCGGCCAGGTGAACAACTGCAGCTTGGAAAACACAAAAAACACTGTTTTCTGAGCAGTCATTAGAGATACCCAGTCGGTAACCTATAACCTGAGGGCACGGAGAGTGTGTCCTCCTGCTCTCAGCCAGGGAGAAGTGCCTGGCTGCATTTACATTACAAACTACTCCAGAAAGAGCCTACCAGGAATCCTCCTTTCCACCCCATCCAGAGTTGCCATAGAAACTCTGCTGCCTGCCTGCCAGAGCAGAAGAGGACCGGGAGCTCCTGCTTCAGAAAGCTCGGCTCTCCTGCCCTGCCTGGGATTGCAGGAGGACGGGGAATGAGGACAGGGAATGAATTATTGAGCCGCATTTGCACTTCTGTAGCGCCGCGCGCGGAACCCGAGCGACTTGCGGGCGGCGCTGGGCTGAGAGCAGAGGAGGGGTGTCTCGGGGGGCAGCTCTCTGCATCCCCTCCCAGGAAGGATGCTCTCCCCACCTCGGCGAGGGAAGGATCTCAAGGAGGATCCGCTGCTCAAAATTCACCTCTGCGTCGGCCCCGCAGCAAACCTCCACGTGCACGCGGAACAGCGGGAGCGGAAAAATCACGTCCCCCTCTTTCTTTCTCTTTCTGATCTCCCCAGATCTCACTTGACTGCAGTTTTTTTTTTTTCCCTCCCAGCATCTGTCTGTCCTGTTGGTCTCCGCACGGCTGCAAACCACCACCACCTGCCTGTAAACCTCATTATAAGCGCAAGACAGAGGCTGGGAAACGGTGTCCTTGGCCTGGGACAGGGGATGGCACGAAGAAGGGACAGAGTGGGATGCCTTAGGAAGGACAGATGGACTCTTTCCCCTCAAACAAAGAAATACATATTCATTATTGAGCACGTAAAGTAATTATTCCATTAAAGATACATGACTCGAGCTTGCTCCAGCTCGCTGTCCCTGGACCACGTTGCATCTGTAAGGCAGTGAAAGCAAAAGGCTCCTTCTGCTGGTGATGGAAGCAGATTTGACTCTGAATACACCCGGGAAGCCGAGTTTTTCAGAAAAAAAAAAGGCAACCCAGTCGCTTTTCTGACCATAACCTGACTTTAATTTGTCAGGCTGGATTTGTTCAGCTGCCGTCTCCGAAGCCCTGCTGTGGCAGCCCATCACCTGCCATGCACTCACGCTGACCTTCCAAATGTTACAGCGGCCCTGGAAAATGCTTTCCACGATATTCAGGAAAAGATAGATGAAGAAGCCTCCGGACAGGATGAAAAACGAGCTTCTTATAGTCACTGTCAGCGGGAAGAGGAGCAGTTCCTCCCTTCCCGTCTTTAAATCTAAGATATTGGCTGAGTTCAGGGCCTGATGCAGTTGTTATGCTTCACCCTCATTACTCTGCAGAAAAGCAAAAGGTACTCCTTCAAAGTAATGATTTTTACAGCAGAGTAAGGAGGCAAAAGGTAGGCTATCCTCGGGGCAGTGCGTGCCAGTGCCTCACGGACCTGCTGCAGCTCTCCAAGCACTGCAGGAGGGGGGCTGCGTTTCCAAAGGGGTCAGCGAGGACCCTCTGCAAGGATTTGCAGAGAAACGAAACGTGATGGAAGGAGGGAGAAAGGCCTTCCCAGGATGAAAGATGTATTAAATGATAAAAAGAGGGGGTGGGAGTAAATAGCTTTGCTGGTGCAGGGGGCTGAGCTCTCCGTGCCTGCTCAGGAGCAGGGTCCCGGACCAGCCAGTGCTATGGAAAGGCCGTGATTATGAGAGGTGAATAAAGTCATGGGTGGCGTGGTCGATAAAAATAAGTCACTCCACACATCTGTACTGCAAGAACTCGGAGGCAGCACGTGAAGGAGCGGGACTGCAGCAAACCCGAGAGGCAGCTTCTTCAACAAGTCGTCGGGCTGTGCAGATCCGAGGCCGAATGCTTACATAATTCAAGGGAAGACTTGACAAGACCACGGGAGAGGAGTCCACTGAGAGATAAATAAATAATAAATAATAATAAATAGATGCAATGGAAACCGTATCTAGCACAGGAACTCCCCGAGCTGCAGATGTGTGGAGTCGGGGAGTGCACTGGAGGGAATCGTAAGCCTTTTATCTTTCTTAATCTCCTCCCCAAGCATCCTAGGCATAGTTTTGTGCCAGGCATTTTTTTTTGTGCCAGGGGAGGCTCAGGTTGGCAATGAGGAGACATTTCTGCTCAGCAAGAGCGGTCAGGCCTTGGGACGGGTTGCCCAGGGAGGTGGGGGAGTCCCCGTCCCTGGGGGTGTTCAAGGAGAGGTTGGACGTGGTGCTTGGGGACAGGGCTTGGTGGTGACAGTGGTGGTAAAGGATGGTTGGACCAGGTGATCTTGGAGGTTTTTATAACTTCCATGAGTCCTTCCAGCCTGAAGTGTCCCTGGGGGACATTACTGGGTCATGTACAACCAACACCGGCTGTCCCAACACAAGGCCTGGACTGTAGGGCCTGGGACACAGCCCTATGGGGTCAGACTAAATGGCTCTCACCCATCATCCTGCCCCTGACAGTGGCCATTGCGATTTGGGGTTTAAAAACCCAGTGCAATGGCTTCGTTATGGAGGGCTCACGCTTTCTTTGGAGCAACAAACATCTCTATTTTATCATTAATAAAACACTGTTCATATCTTGCCTTGGATTACTCAAACAGAGAATGAAGTAAATAGTGGCAGGGAGCACTAATAGCGCCTGACCTAAGCAGTTTTCTCCCACTTCTTTTCCACGGAGGCTTGTCTAAACACAGGGGGGCTGTGACACATATCTCTTGCCCAGGAGTTATAGTGATTGACGGCCTGTCAAGTGCTGTCGCCGTGCTTTATTTATAGGATGTGACTTAAATACTCCAACTTCCCGGCTAATATTTTCGGACAGTTGCTGCCGGATTTCAGGATGAGTTTTCCTCATGCAAATGCTTCCTGAAGCCATGCAGCGAGGCCTGGGAGGTTTCTGGTGGTTGCTTTATCTTTTGGTCACGGCCGGGATGCAAAACCGAGGGGAACGGTCATCAAAACAAAATATTTCTTTAATCTATTTTTATTAGAAAGAAAATATTTTCATGACCATGTTTGATGGTCCTAAAAAGAAAATATTTTTGCCGGATTCGTGTAGTTTTTCCTTTTTTTTCCTTGCATTTTTCCTTTTTTTTATACTGTAGGTCGCAGAAGTACACTTGTGCCTGTGCTACCTGCAGAGCATCTACCCAGGCAGTCTCCAGAGTTGTGCTTGCTACGTAAGAAAAAATCCTTCAGAGAGCTTGCACACAGATCACCAGCACCTTTTGGGTCACGTTATGAGACAAACTGTGTAATAAAAAATGTGGGGGCCCTGCCATGGAGCCCTCCTGGGGCAGGGGGTGAGCAGCGGCACCCAGGGGTGCCCCCAGCATCACCCAGCCTGTGGGGCTGTGATTTGTCCTTTGAAGGCTCCATTTTTTTCCAAAAACCTTCTTCCGATAACGCATCCCATGCAGAATTTCTCACCGTTTGTGACCACTGGTCTGTCCTGATAGCAGTGCTTAAACACAGGAACCACCACCAGGAAGGCTGCAGGTGCCTTGACAGTCCCCGTGACGAGTGGCTCTGCGTGGCCATGGGTAGCAAGCAAGAAATAAGTGATGCTTATATAAAAAAAAGAAAAAAAGGATGTATCAGCTGGAAATAGAACAAAAAAAAAAAAAAAGTCTGCAGGAAAGTGAGCAGGTCATCAAATGCTAGAGCTAATCTCTTTTAAAACGGTTGCTGTGCCTGGCAAATACATGTTCGTTTGACTGCTCTGCTCCTGGTCTGATGAGGCTTGAAACAGTAATAAGGGGGTGGCACTTTTTTACGGGAATGAATGTATTTATTATCCTCGGAGACCTGAGAAACGCCGGATTCTCAACCATCCATTAACTCGCTCTTCAGAATGGTTCCACCCTTGCTTTCAGCTTTTCCTCTATTTTTACAGCCAGTTAGCACGAGTGGGCTGGAGTGGTTCCACGGCAGGGCGATGAGTGATGGGGCAGCAGGAGAAATGGGGGATGCCGTGCGAAACCTGGCCCCGGCTCTGCCGTGATGCTCGTCCTTCACCGTGCCCGACATTTGGGGAGAGCTCGCCCCAGAAATTTATGCCATTGCTCCGTTTCTGTGGGCTTAGAAGAAGAGAGAAGGTTGTGGCATCCTTCGGGTTGTGTGCTGTCAAAAAGGGCGTCCCCTAGATTCGTGTCATTTAATACCTTAGGTGTGAAAGGGAGGTTTAGTGGGGCTTCAGCTCTGCCCCGAGGAGGTGTGGACTGCGCCTGGATTTAGCTTTGATTTGGAAAACCCTGTAAATCACGGATTGTACACTTCGAGTTTCGGTACAGCAGCTTTGCCTTTCAAAATCCAAGAGGCCAAATGGAGCTCGGGGGGAAGTGAAACCTGATGGATGAGACCCGTCTTGATGTTTTAGCGTCGAGTTTGACCCGAGTTCCAGCTGAAGGACGGTGACGCCTTTTAAAACACACTGCCAGTCTCACGCGCAGCCATTTGGTCAGCTCTGTAGCACCCTACGAGCCCCGAGCCACTTGTGACAAAGGGCTCGCCACCAAAAAATCGGGGACTGAGCTGTGCCAGGGCTGCAGAAGGGAATGGCATCCTCCCAGGCAGGGGAAGCTCGCGGATTGGGAGGACAAAGTGTCTTTAAACCTCTGAGCTCTGGGCCATAAAGGATGAGACACGATGGGTGGACTTAAAATACCAACGTGTTTTACAGGTGGAAATATTTTGCCTTAATATGGCTGACCCGAAGAGGTGGTCATAAAGACAAAATGTTCCCGGACTTATTGCAGTTTAAACGCAATCACTCAGCGGGAACAAGCTGGCAGAAGGTGTTTAGGGTTTTAAGAGAGAGAAGTAATATAACGGCCCCTGAATTTATCCGTCTCGGAACAGCGAATTACACATTACAGACAGTTTTGCCTGGCTGCCCGGGTTTTTAGTCCCTTGGATGTTGGTCATTAATTGGCTCTAGAGATAGCGCAGCGAGTGTCTGAACGGCAGCTCGCCGGGGTCCTTGGTGACAGTGGTTCGATGGGTTTTATACGACGCCTCGTCCTGTGCCCAGATAAGGGGTTTTGTTATCTGTCCCTGTAAAAATCCTGGCGGTACCGCTGCCATTAGGGGCGTATCGCTGCCTGTGCATCGCTGGGAAGAAGAGCGAAGGGGAATATTTCATCTCGTAAATTAATTTGGGCTGCTTGTAGCAATTTAAGCTGTAATCAGATAACGGCCAACAGGATCTATTCTCGAGAAATTAAACGGCACGTTTTGGAAATCAGCGTTTTAAGTGACAATTAATTGAGCCGATCATCAGTGGGAGGCTGAAACAAGGACCTGGCTCTCCGGGCTCCCTAGCCAAAGAGAAGCAAACTACGTGTCCTTTCTTCTCCAAGAGATTCAAGAGTATGTGAGTACGTCCTATGGAGGCCTGGCACTAGTATGGCTGGTTCTTTATTTGGGTGCTCCCAACACTTCTGATCTGCTTCTGATCTGCTGCTGCATGCTGCATGGCACTGAGGTGGGTGCACCGCGTGGGTGCTGCTGGCAGATGCCAAACCCTGGCCTCACGGGCGAGCTCAAAACCACCCAGGTCCAGTTAAAAAAGACTTTGGGATGAGACAGCCAGACCTGCTCAGTGTACTGGGCTCAGATCATGTTAGTGGTTCCTTTTTTAATTTGCCCAAAGCGTTTGCTCAGCTCCAGTTTTTAACGTCTGGGGCAGCTGAGCTTGCCCCCACCTTTGGTTGTATTGTTTTAATATTAATTATTAATATAATTGTTTTAATATCAATTAATTAATACACAATATTCTTCACTATTTTGAGTGTGTTGCAATTTTCCTCCTCTAACTTGTGCGTCCTCATCAAGGCTAGATGGAACCGACCAGAGGGACGCCGGGGTCCCTTCCACCCTCATGCACAGCAGGTGACATGGTTAGAAGCATCAATGAGATGCCATTTGGTAGGGGCGAGGGGAAATGTGGCCAAAAGTGGCCAAATTCCAGCTCGATGCCACCTGAAGCCTGCAGAGGCAGCCTCGCAGCCTGCCCAAAGTGCTGGTTAACCTCAGAGGAGCTCCTCCTTTCAGTGGTGTCATCCTAAGCGTGGTGCCCACTACCTGGAGCTCTTTAATCCTTCCCACCCTGCCACTTCCACACAGTTTAACCTTTCCTCCTTCGCCCGCTGCCATCCCTGCTCTCTCCTCTCCTCTCTCCCCAGCAGCCCATCCCTTTGGCCGTACCGACGTGCGCTACTGACGTGCAGAACTGCATCGTCCGCAGGGGAACCGCTGCCAGGAAGGGATAAACCATCCCAGAAGGCTGCCAGGATGGAAAGAGCTGTCCTAAAACCCCCTCCAGACACGTCTCGTAGCCTGCGGTGAGCTCGTGTCTCTGGTTGCGAGCACAGAAACACAGGGCTGGAAATAAATACAAGCGGACTGCTTTGCTAGGGCTCTTCCCAGTGTAATCACAAAGGGGCCTGGGCTAAACAAAGCTGTTGCTTAAAAACATTTGGAAGTTCTGCGAGCCACGCTTTATTAATTTATTCCCTAAAATCCTTTCCGAGCACATCTCCCGCAGGTGTGCGCCTTAAAAAGGGAGAGGATAGCTCGGGCTCGCAGCCTCGAAGCTGTGAACCAAAAGCGGCGTTGCACCGAGGAGGATGGAGCAGAGCTGGAAATAATCTTACAGAAACATTTAGGGATACATGAAAAATTAAAGGTTATTGCATCGTAATTTTGACACTGGTTCAGTCGGTGCTGCGCAGCGCCGGGGTGCTGCGTGTTCTCCTCGGGGAGAACATGAAATGAGCGCTGGGTTTCCTGCTCCTATTGATTGTGGAGATGATATTAAATTAAAATAAAGCAAGGAAGCAACTTTTGATTTCTTCTTTGAGGAATCTAATAAATCCCGGTCAATGTGGTTTCATCCGATTTTCTTCACTTCTGCATCGCTGCTGTGATGGGGCCCCAAGCCCCAGCAGAGCTGGGGTCCCATCACGTGCAGATCTGGACCAGTACGAAATAAAGGATATTTTCTGTCCCTGACCTTTCCATATCTCCAGCCGCAGCCTCCGGCAGGCATCCCATGAAAATCATCAACACCAAGCCAGCGGTTTCCCCCTCTGTGCTGCTGATTTTGCAGATTGAAGGTGATGAGATGAGGCAGATGCGGCAGGGTCACCAGCAGGGACAGGGGCTTAGGGTGGCCACGGGGCAATCAGAGCAGGATGCGGCCACTTCAGCATCGCCACCGCTCCCAAACCCCAGTCACTGGGGCCGGGCTTCGTCGTGGGAGCTGCAGCTGTGGCTTTCCTGAGGATGTTGGCTCGTGGTCGCTTCGGGGAGGAAGAGGAGCCAACAAACATAAATCGTGACGGCTCGAAAAGCAGAAGGCAAATACGGGGTAAAAATGTCCCGTGTATTTTTAGACCTAGTGATTTCTGAGCGCCGGGGGCTCACAAACATGCTTCCTCTCGCCCCAAATTGCCACAGTTGTGCTACTTTCTTATATATCGGTGTGTCCAAAAAAAGGAGCAAATCACGCTCATTTCCCTACCCTCATGATGGAAAGGAGAGGTGTTGTGCTGGAGGTGAGCACGTGGTAAAGGTTTTGGGGTCAGAGTGGACGGCAGAGCCGAGCTGAGCCTCCTGCAGCCTTTCACATCTGAACCTCCTAAAGCTCCCTCGGTAGAAATGGCATTTGCCTGAGACGAAATTATGCTGAAAATGCCCATGACTTTCTTTCAAAACAACGAAAATAAGCAAGAGGCAGCCCTGCTGAGCAGAAGTTAAACCCCAAAGAGAGAAAGGAGACGTGTAAATACACGGTTGTCTCCGTCTGCCCAAAATAACCACGCGGTCTTTGAATAATTGGCTGTATGGAAAAGATTACCCAAAGCCACAGCTTTCCTGTGCAGGCCCCTCCCCAGGCCCCCGAAGGAACGTGGTCTGATTTATTTCAGGCTGGTTTTGCACGTATAAACCTAATGTTGAACACGTTGGTTCGTGGCTTCCTCCTGCGCGATTCGGGCCCTGTTTTGGGGATAAACTGTCAAGAAAAGGGCAAAGGGATTGGTTCCCCGTGCAGCCATTGCTCATCATCCATGTACCATCCACAAACTACGAGTGAGGGGCTTTGGAGCTGCGTGGGGAGGAGGCAAAACCCAGTGGTCGGGGTCTCGGGCTCTCGGGCTCGTGGGGCAGGGGGCGAGCAGCAGCACCCAGGGGTGCCCCCAGCCTCAGCCAGGCCGGGGAGCTGTGAATAGCTGCTGTGTAGAAATGCAGTTGGAGGGAATAATATGGAAAATACGCCTGGTTTGGAGGCAAAGAGGGACTGCTGGGGTTGGGCTGGCCACAGGAGGACCCTGGAGCAGTGAGCGCAATGCAGAAAGCAGTGGTTATCCTCCAAGGAAGCAGAGGGCAGGCAGGGATAGTTCTGATTTAATATCTTCATCATTAATGCTCTGCTTGCAATCACTGGATCTGCAAATAACTTTCCGAGGAGCTTCCTGATTGCTAAAAGGCTGTATATTCCCGGCTACGTTGACAACATAGTTTTATGTAGTCTAAAAAAAAAAAATAAAAATCTGTTGCACTGCTGCTTATCCAGCATTAACCACAGCAATTTTTAATTAACCTGATTTAGAAGCCAAATATATCACTGATGAAAATGAGAGGGTAGAACACACAGTCATTTATTCCAGTACAGTGGTCATGATTGTTGAATTAGATTTATTTAAATGAACTTCAAAATTTTGCTGCAGTAGTCGGCTGCGTGCCGGGTTTTGGAAACCTGCGTCTGGTCGCGTAACAGCGTGCTGGGGGTACGGGGAGGGGGAGAGATTGCAGCGTGTTTGTCTTGCTGCTGAGGAAGAGGGAGGAAAGATCCATTCTGGCTCGTATTTAATAAAGCAAAAAAGATGGGGTGTGAATTGCGTGCTAATTACTTCCTCCCAGTCTTTGCTGGCAACCAGCAGCCAGTGGAAGGATGTTGGAGGTTCATGTTTGCTGTCGAACCAGTGCTGCCTTGGGAATAGAATAAAGTAGAAGAGAAGGGAAAAGAGGCAGAGAGAAGAGAAAAGAAAGGAAGGAAGGAAGGAAGGAAGGAAGGAAGGAAGGAAGGAAGGACGGAGGAAAGAAAGAAGGAAAGAAGGAAAGAAGGAAAGAAAGAAGGAAAAGAAGGAAGGAAGGAAGGAAGGAAGGAAGGAAGGAAGGAAGGAAGGAAGGAAGGAAGGAAGGAAGGAAGGAAAGAAAGGAAGAAAGGAAGAAAGAAAGGAAGAAAGAAAGAAAAAGAAAGAAAGAAAGGAAAAAGAAAAGAGAAGTAGAGAGAAGAGAAGAGAGAAGAGAGAAGAGAAGAGAAGAGAAGAGAAGAGAAGAGAAGAGAAGAGAAGAGAAGAGAAGAGAAGAGAAGAGAAGAGAAGAGAAGAGAAGAGAAGAGAAGAGAAGAGAAGAGAAGAGAAGAGAAGAGAAGAGAAGAGAAGAGAAGAGAAGAGAAGAGAAGAGAAGAGAAGAGAAGAGGATACCCATGTCCCGTTGGGTCTGTTTGAGGGATTTACACATGTAGGAAGGGATGGAGTTACTTGAGTGTTACCGTTTTTGGTCTGTAAAAATCTTGTTTTCCCTTGGCCTTGCCAATTTGGCCAATTCTGCCTACTTCCTCTGGTGCAGCGTGCCCGTAGTGTGTGGTGGTTTCCTACCCACCAGTGATTCCAGCTGCCCCAGCCTGCACGTAGCTGCCTGATTTCCCCTGAACTCCCTGTGACCGATCCGACTGAAGATGATGGGAACTGAAGATGCTCGGTAACCTGCTCCAAAGTGCCCATTAAAACCTCACGGTGGCTTCAAAGGGTATGCGCTGCCGTGCGTGTTCCTTCCAGGTGGCTTGGCAGGTAATCGGCTCCCTCCCCAGGATGGCAGCTGTGCAGTGAGGGGTGATTATAAGGGCTGGCATGTCTGCCTGCAACGTCCTTACCTCCCCTTTAGCAAAAAGCTCTGCCTAATGGAAGCACCGAGTGCTCGGGTGGGTGCTGAGCTCTGCTGTCTGGGTGCAAAGTGCTCTCTGCTCTCCGTGGAGAGCGCTCAGCAATCTGTGGCACTGGGCTGTGGAAGAGTTACAGAATCATTTCCAAGTTTAGGTTTGCTTTTTAACATTTTTAACACCAGGAATTATTCGCTTCCTGCCATTTAGGGTTAGCTAAACCTGCGAGGCCGAGGTTAAAGTTATGATAAGTGACACATCAAACTACTATGGCCACAAGGAGCCAAGGAAAACCTTTCAGCTCCAGCTGTGCCTCTGGTTTTTGGAGCTGAATTCTGCATTCGGTGTGCGTGTTTTCATGGTAGCTTTCTTCAGAGCACGTCGAACATGCCCATGACCTGCTTTCTGGTTATCGTCCTCATTTTCTAGGGAAATAAAGGCTGTATGTTGATGATGTCACGTGGAGCACCTTCATCATCCTTCCTATGCCGTGGCCAACTGAGAACACGTCAGTGCTCCACCTCTCACCTGTGCCGATGGCCTGTTTGCTCACACGGACTGTTTATTCCTTTCCAGGGATGCTCTCCTCTCCTCTCTTGCTGCTGTTGTTGTCAAAAACGTAATGAATTTCTCTCTTTCTCTCGTTGCAGGTTACCCGACGGGATATCCCACCGCGGCCCCAGCCTACAACCCCAACATGTACCCAACCAGCAGCCCCGGCTACGCCCCAGGTAAAACCACTTTGTGCATGGAGACCCTACAGGGCCTGCAGGAGGATTTGGCTGCTCCGTGTACAAACCCCAACACCTTCTGTGTCCTTCTTGCCAGGGAAGGGGACTGGGTTAAGCTCTTCCCTTGCTATCTCTGCCCTTAACTTCACGCCGTACCTTGGGAATGCTTCTCCATGTTGCAAAATGCTTTTGAATGAATTGTATCCTACAAGTTTTATCCTACAAGTTTTATCCTACGTGTAGGATAAAGCTAGTAGAATTGTATCCTACTACTCATCCCAGGAATTTTACAGTGGCTGTGATATCTGCAGGCTGACAGCTCTTAATATTTCTTGACCATACCGTGTGTTATCTCCCCGAGATTGCCTTCCCCTTCTCGCTGCTTATCTTTCTCCCCTTTCGTGTTATAGATGTAGAAATGTCAGCAACCGTGCCCCGTTCGGTGCCCTCATCTCCCATGCCATGTCTTCGTGTCCTTTCCCTTCCCTGCTGCTCCCCATCTCTCTTTTTTGTAAGGGAAACCTTACACGTGGGTACAAATTCTGGTCCCATCCCTGCACCCAGGCAGTGCCCTGCTGTTCCTCTTGTGGAAAAGGGGCCTCCCCTCATCTCCACGAAGAAATTTCTTGTAGGAATTCCTCCATCAACCCCTTTATTTTTTTACCAAAGCCCACGACGAGATCTGCATTTGAGCCCAAACACAGAAATCTTTACACAAGTCTTTTTCTGGAGTTGAAGACTTCTTTTAGGCTCCAATTCAGGAAATAACTGAGCTGAAGTCAAGCCTACGTTTAAGTGTCCCAGCCCTTTGGAAGGACCAAGCCAACTGCCTTCGTGCTGCTGAGTTTTTGGAGCATGGTTCAATTCCCTGCTTTCAGTAAAATTATCCGGGGCTGGGAGCCTCTTTGCATGGCACAGGATGTTAGAAACCCAAGTGCTAAGGGGCACTTCCAAGATGTAACTGGTTTGTGCCCGTATCCGGAGCAAATGAAGTGAAGTGCAGGATAAAAAAAGAAAATATCCTATTTAATAGCAGCCTCGAGATCAGAACATTATTTATTAGCTGTGGGTTTTTTAAGCTGTGGCATGCTATCAGAGCGTTTTCTTCAAAGGATGCGGTCACACAGGTCAAATCCAAGCTTTTGCAGTGTTTGAACTGTGACCTGAAAAGCGTTTCTGAAATCAGGACTGGGCCTTTTTTCATGGTTTTTATGAAAAAGGGCTGAAAAAAAAAAAAGTCTTGCTCAACCATCTCCATGCAGACTTCGGAGACGAAGAATAACGCCTCGTCTTTGGGGCTGACTCCGTGACTCCTTGGCTGTCCGAGCTCTTTATTCCGAGCACGTTGCCTCGAAAGAGCTGAGGGATTTTAACTTTGCATCCTTTCAGCGGCGTGCTCAGTAGCCAGAGGGAAATGGATGCTCGTGAAACCAGCGCACAGCAGGACTTGGTGGCGGTCCCACTAAACCCTTCCTCCTCTCCAGCGCCAAGTTTTCGGGCTCTCGGCTGTCATCAGATCAGTGGGTTCCCAGGCTCGGGCGCTTTCCAGGGTTGATGAAGCAGGAATGAGGGGTTTCTTGCCAAAAAAAATCTTCTGGTGCTGTCTTCTGCACATCGCTGACGGCCTGGGTTTGAATTCGCTGCTGTTTTGCAGGGTTATTAAATGAAGCCATGAAATGAAGGCTGTGAGGGGTCTGTCGTGTTTCTGTGGTTTTCATGTGCCTCTAGGACAGCCTCTAGGTGCATTCCTTCTCCGCGCAGATCTTGGTGTGTAACACGAAGCAAATAAGGTCACAAAAGCCTTTGTTCCCCAAGATGTGTGCAGGCCACCCTCAAATTCAAAGGGCTTAACACTGAAAGAGGGATAAGAGAAGAACTCTGCAGTGTAAAAACCCACAAGTTTATCGGAAGAAAAACCCCACAAGTTCATCTGGCAACATGCTCCATGCTCAGGAAGGGATGTAAGCACATATTGCCCCGGCCATTATAAAAACACAAGTGGCTGGGAAGCAGTGGAGGGGTTTCTGCAGGCTCCTCGTGCAGGCGGCAGCTCGAGGGGATGGCCAAGGGGTCCGGGGTGCTTCATGGACCTCCCTGGCACCCTTTTGGGATTCTGGAGCTCCCATCAGGAAACCCGTGGGCACAAACCCCAGAAATGCCACGTGGCTCGCCAAGCAAAATAGTTTTCTTTGCAAAAACTCGTTGAAATCCACACGTTCCCCTGGAAAGTTTCTATTTCGGCTCAGTTTAATTTTCCCAAATTAAAAAAAAAAATAGGAAATTTTCAACGATTTTGAACAGCTGCAGCCACTGCCACGTTAGGGAAGATGCAGCTGCCTTTAGCTGGATAAACATCAGGTCTCTAACCTCCCCAGGGGGGCATTTAGCCCGTCCGTTTGGGGACAGACTCCCAGGGGCGTCTGTCTGTCCTACAGGGAGAGCTTCAGATGAATCCTGCCTGGGGCATCCCTCGTGTTCACGAGAAACAGGAACCCAAAGGGGTTTGGGAAGCACTCTCAGATAACTGATACAGTGAAGGTAGGGAAGGGGCCATCAGGGATGATGTTTTATGGGATGGCTTTTTAGTAGGTTTTCGCTAAATAGCAGGAACAGCCGGAGAAGTCCATTTAATTAATGTTGCCCAGCAGAATGAGCATCACAAAGATCCAAAGAAGGAAACCAAGAGCAGACCCAGGGCGAGGGGCTCCGTCCGTGCCCGGATTTTCATGGACCAACAGATTTTGGCAGAGGCTCAAGGGACGAGCACTGAGCACACACCGCTACGCCTTTTCCAGGAGCAAAACGTTTTCCTGAAGGGATGATTTGGTGTTAGGAGATAAAGTATTTCCTCCCGCCCTCTTGATCAACACATCGGGGCTGCTTTGGGTCTGAGCAGGCAATTTTTAACTTCCCAGAGGGGCACAGGTTGTTGCCTGGACGTGTGAGGATGCTTGGCTTCCACATTGCTGAGCGTGATGGGGACGGGAGGAAAGCCGAGGAGGGTTGGGTTTGTAGTCCTTGGTTTGTCCTCTCCGAGCATCCTCTGGTGCCCCACCAGACCCACGCTGGTCTCTTCTCCCCAAAAACAGGCAGATCAGCCTCAGAAGTCCCCTTGCCATTGTTCGCCGTGGAATAATCTGCCCCGAACCTCGTTAGTCCGCGGCTTTCACAAGCACAAAACCACGGAGACTTTGATTTTTCCTACCTTTGTGCCGGCAGCGGGGGCTGTGGGTGTTCTCCCTTTCATTAAAGATACTTAACCTCCCCTCGCTTTGATTCCGGCTGGATTTTATCACTACAATACTTTGCAGCAGGCAGTTCTGCAGATTAATTAAGGCTTGAGTTACCTATTTTTTCTTTCTTTCTTTTTTTTTTTTTTTAAGCAATGCAAATAATCGTCTGTTGCCTTAGATTTGCATGATGTGAAAGGGGAAGCGAAAGCCCTGGTCAATCTTCTTTGTGCCACTCAGCCTTTTGTTCACTTCCCGACTCGCCCGTCTGAAGTGCTCTCCTAATCTTTGCCGACTTTCTTTCTCGAAAAAAAAAAAATAAAAATCCTCTGATCATTTTTGTCACCCCCTCGCCGGATTCTTTTTGTTCCGCGGCTTAATGCTCCGTCAGGAGCGCATTCGCGGCCGTCGTGACATTTCCATTTTCACTTCTCTGTTTATGATTCTTACAAATGCTCTTAATAATTTCCAGATTAGAAAGATCCCGGAGTCCAGCGAGCTGACAGGCCATTTTCCAGCGAGAACAAAAACCTTCCAGCGCCTCGCAGCACGCTGGCAGAGCAGGGCTGAGTGCTGCATTAGCAAGGAAATGGCGCGGATTAAAACCGGCGCTGCTCAGCCCAGCTCCTCCGGCTCGGAAATGTCCGTCCTCCCCCTAAACAACCTCAAAATTGAAATATTTTAGTGGCGTGGCAGTGGGGGAATCACGGGATTTTGAGATTGATCTCATAGGAGGCTCGGTTTGGAGCCCTCAGCTTGTTGGTGTGCACCTGAGATGAAGGATGCTCTCCGCAGACCGGCAGCTCAGGATGCTCAGAGCAGGCCAGCAAGTGGGGAAAAGACATCCCCAATCCCACGAGGGAGGACCTTGTCTTTCCACATAATCTTCTGAGGCAGAGAAAAGGCTGCAAGCATGGCTCGGACCCTTCTGAAACGTAGAGGGTGGCGCATCCCACGCCAGCAGCTCCCAAAAGCAGGCACAGGCCCCGCTCAGCACCTCCCAGCACCCCCCCCAGGTCAGCAGTCTACAGAAAACAAACCTAAAGGAGAAAATGAACGATTTTAGAGAGACAAACAAAGCAAAATATGCTCTACAAAATATCCCATCGGTGTGTACGTGTGACAGCGTGGGCGGCGTTCTCGGCTGCGTTAAATGGAATTGAGTGAAAGCAATCGTGTGGTTCGGTGGCTGAGCTGAACCCAGCCGCCTGTGTCAGTACCAGGAGCAGTTCCTCAAATTGAATCAGCTGCTGTCACCCAGGAGGCTGGAAATGTGAGAAATCAGTGAGATTTTCCTCACAGAAATAACCCGGCTGCAGAAAGGAACGTGCTGCCAGGGTCCGTGCCGAACACACTCGGGATTCGGAAAGAATCGATTTTATTTTTAAAATCTGCGATTTTCGCAAACAGCAGACTAATTCCAAATACCTTTTTAAGCTTTTTTAGACGCTGAGCCTTTAGCTGCCTCGCTGCAGAAAGCAATGCTGTGTGTTCCCAGCAGAACCGCTGCTCCCCAGCACATCCCAGCCGCCAACGAGGCGCTGCTGTTCCAGGCCTCCCGGGCTGGGCGGTGGCTGTGCGAGCTGGCAGAAATCCCTTGGGATCATTAAAGGAGCAATCACAAAACCGACTTTCATCTGCTCGGGTATCTGATACTCTTTATGGAGGTTAGCCATGCAAACGTGCCCCTTAACGCTGCTTGGAATATAGGTTGGAAAGGGTGGGGAGAGCATCCTCGGCTTGGGGCTTCTGGATTTGCTGGGTTATCGCTGACAGAGGTCCACGGAGATGCTGGGATCCACGTGGGAAATCAAATGATTTAGTACCCCAGACATTTAATTCCCTTGGGTGGAAGTGCACTGAGACCTGGAGAGGGACTTGGGGAGGTCTTGAGACCCCTTGGCCCCTTCGGGTCCAACAACAGCAGGGAGAGGAGAGGAGATGGGTAACTGGAACTGGCCTTGAATCCTCCCTCCATCAGAGTCAGGTCTCTAGTGGATATTTGCTAACATTTGAGTGAATTATCACCAAAGGAATGATAAGTTCTTCACCAGTTTGTTTTGAACCAACCCTTTCCAAGGAATAGATACAGACAGCGACTGCATTGCTTGCGAAGCTCAGCAAAAGGAACCAGTCAAGCAAGGGAATGAATTTCTTGCCATCATGGCTCATTGAAACGACATGGTTCTACTTTCTTCCTCGCTGCATGATTTTTCTTTCCCATTTTTCAGTACTTAATAGAGGGAGAGACATGAGGAGGGTCACAAGATGACTGCAAAACACCGGCATTGCAAACCCTGGTGCTTGCAGCAAGCCTGGCTATTTAGGACGGTATTACTGCAAAAATCCCTTTCTAGTATGGAAAAATGAGCACCTAAAATCACTCTACTGCAGAGACACAAGGCATGCCAGTTTTTTTTTAAAAAGATAATGTATGTCTTCATTAAGCCGCGTGTCTGTTCCCTCCTAGGCATTCTGTCTTCCTGAGCTGCTTGTTTTGTTTTAGCTTCCTTCATTAACGTGCGCTTTTTATTTTCCTGAAAGTAGGGCATGCACTTTTCGTGTGGAGACTGTCTCCTGCTTTAACCGTACCTATTAATAATGCAGCAGGGAATAATGCTTCGTGTCCATTATCGCGGTGCCCTGACTGAGCAGAGCAGACATTTCTCACGTCAGCCCAGGAAATCGCGGCTCCGTGTGGCCGCCGTCGGCACGTTGGGGCACAGGATGGAGGCTGTGAGCTCTCCATTCCCCTGTTCCTGCTTCAGGATCCACCCAGAAGGAAGCATTGCTCCACAGGGGCAAACTGTAGGCATCCTCTTTCCCCACCGAAGTGCTCTAACCACCCTCTGGAGACGCCCATCCTCTCCCTGCCGACTATTTGGGGCCATCAGTAGGTCCCCTAGGGTGGGCGTCTGGGGTCTGGCGGCGAGAGCATCCCATAGAGCCTTGCAGGGCTTTTCAAGAACAAATGCTCCCACCATTTCGAGGCACTCAGGCACACAGCGATGGGACCGCCTGGGGAATTGAGCTTCTTGCAGGCTTTGTACAATGCTCAAGGCTATATCCATCACAAATAAGGGAGGGGAGCAAGAGGTGTATCCTGCATATACCACATCGTCTGCTTGGTCCTTTCCTTGCGATTCTGCACTCAGTTAATACACAGAATTTTCTTCAGGCACAACTGGTTCATATTTTTTTCTCTTTTCCACTTAAAACATGCCCTGAACATTGCCGGAGAAGGCTGGCGCCAGCACTACAGAGCCCCACGCTCAGCTGGCATCACTTGCCCTGCTCCCACCAAGAGGTTAGCCAGCAGATAACGAAGAAAAGCTCTTTATTTTGCGATGAATAGCGTCTAAAGCAAATCCAGAAGATACTGGCAGGAGGAGATAGACCTCAAATGATGTCAGATAGTCATGGCTGGATCATAACCCCCGTGAGCTGTAGCTCCTGCACAGGACCAGGAGATATTATTGTGCCGAGGTGCCTCCGTAGCTCACTTTTTGTGGACTTTTAAGTGACAGATTCTCCAAGGATCGGTGATTTAATGTAAAGGACAGGCTCTCAGCTGCATCGGGCCCAAATTTCCGTGACAGTGATGTGGGTCTGATGTGGAGAGGAGAAATCGCCGAGGCAGGCTCCGTGTAACATCGGAGTAAATCGTCTCATCGCTTTCGGAGATTAAATCCTTTGTGAAGCCAGGCAGCAAAAATGAATCTGGTTTTGAATAAAAGCATAAGGGAAAGAAAGTTTCATCTCAGAGCTGGCGGCGTGGCATTCAGGGGTGTGGTGCTGAAGATGGAGCAGAGCAGTTGGAAAGCTGCAATTATTTTTGCAAGCCCTTGCAAGGGGCTGTGGGCTCAGAGCATGGCCAGTCCTGGGGTGATGGAGAAATCACACCCTGAATCTCTCTTCCCAGAGCCTCCTGCTTTTCTCGGGAGGAAGGTAAGGAGGGAGGAGCACATTTCTATGTCTCCATCAGACGGGGGAGGATAAGGACCCCTCATCCTCCTTCAGGCCACGGTGTCCTTTCTAAACAGCTCCTCTTTCTGCCCCAGACAGATTTGTCCAAGCTTGGCTGCTTCTGCTGTCACAGTTCCCTGCCTATGAAACCACAAAATCACACCTCCGTTGCCCAAAGTTCCTTTTTTTTTTAAATTTTTTCCCCCCTCCACGAGGCTCTTGACCCAGAACCCCTTTACTGAGTGCCTGAGGAGCTCTGGGAGGGCTCGTTAGTGGGCAGCCAGCCCTAATCAGCCGTTTTGTGTCCATAAAATCAAGCAGCAAAGTACCCCAGGGCTTCATCTTGCCTTGGCTCCCTCGGGTCCCCAATCCACTCAGCACACACACGAGGGGAGCAGAGCCGGCATTGAGCTCTGGAGACCTTGGGGAATTCAATAATTTGGTGTCGAGCAAGCGTGTCAACAGCCGAGCTTCCGATTTGACCAAAAATACCTTTAAAGAAGACATAAATTGGAGATTTTGTTTGATTCCGGCAGCTGCCTCGTTTTATCTTCTGCATCCTCATCGGCTTCTGCACCGATCGGCCCTCGCCCGTTCTGCTTTCCTCAGCAGCTGAGTGTGTGAAATACCTACCGAAAACAGAAAACCTAGAGCTTATTTCTTTTATAACAACAGCTGGATCGACTTGTGAAGGGGCTGAGCTGTGAGGAGAGGCCCTCCCGGGTGGTTGAACAAAGGCTGGGCCTACCTGAGGCCCCATTGAAAGGAAATGGGAATTAAATGACCTGAAAGGAGAAAAGACACCCAAATTTGAGACTAGTGGGAACAGAAAAATGGTGACAGCTCCACTGTTTCAGAAATAAATGAGGAAAAGACCTGGAAAGCTTGGGGAAGGATGAAGGCAAGGTCGGGCTTCTCCATAGACGTGCTCCAGACAGCCCTAAGCACAAGGGCAGTGGCACTGGTGACGTATTTGGGTATAGGATAAAGGCATATCATTGAACCAAGGAAGGTTTGGGTTGGACATAAGGAGGAATTTCTTCATGAAGAGGGGCAAACATTGGACTGGGATGCCCATGGGAGTGATGGAGTCCCCGTCCTTGCGGGCATTCAAGAGATGTGGCATTGGGATCGTGGTTTGGTGATGGGACTTGGTAGGTCAGGTTGATGGACTTGATGATCTTGAAGGTCTTTTCCAGCTTAAATGATTCCGTGATCATAGAATTAGCATTATGGTGGTTAAGTCCAAGACATTTTCCTCTTTCACAAAATTAAAGACCTACAAAATAACCAAATGCTGGTGCCGCCTTCTCCAATCCCGCAACATTTGCCTCTTGAGATTCCTCCTGGCTTGTCTTACGTGCCTCCATCAGTACTACTTAATTAATCAGGACGAGCTTCCCACCGCTGCCTCGTGTTGCAGGTTGCCTTGTTTCAGAGCCCCCTCAATCCTGTAGGGTCGGGGTGTCTCTCTAAGCATCTACTGGCTGGAAGTCACGATTTCATATAGGCTTACGGTGCAAAACCAGTGTTAGCATGCTGCTCCAAAAATCCCCCTGTCCCCAGAAATGTCCTCAAAGCCACCCACGCTGGTCGTGTCCCCCGTGTAGACCAGCCACACATGGGAAACAAGGACAAAAAGGGAGGAGGGCAGCCAAGTGGTTGAAATGTGACACAACTGCGGGTTGTTGTGCCTTCGGTGCTCTAACATTTCTTTTCTTTCTCCGCTCAAGCTACACTTCTGATGAAGCAAGCCTGGCCACAGACCTCCTCGTCCTGTGCCACGGAGGGCACCTTCCACCTCCCAGTGGACACTGGGACCGAGAACAGAACTTATCAGGCTTCTTCTGCAGCATTCAGTAAATAAACCTTTCCTTTGGGGTTTTACGTGGTTGTTCCGTGCCCGTTTGCCTCCCCTCCTTTCCTTGTGCCTCTGGGGGGGGGTGTTGTTTGGGACGGGCTCATCATCATTTGCAACCGAGGGGGTAATTCTGGCCCCGAGTGCTGAGCCCCGGAGGAGGGATGGGTGCTGCAGGTCCCTGGGGTCCTGAGGATGGGAGCATCGCTCTGCTGCCACGCAAGATGTCACAGAGCTCTGGATTTCTGTGTGTCCCCGCTCCTTGCTGTTTGCACTTCTTAAAAATGGGAAGGAGTGTGAAAAGGAGAGCCCTGACCCTTGTTATGCTCCTTAGGAGGAGGAAAAGGCACTTGGAGAAGGGCCAAGGTCTTTGTTTCGGCTCTTTGGTCCACACAAGCAGTCCAAGGTTGCTTGCAGGTGCTTACCTGTAGCTGTGATGCTCCTGCAGAGCGTTTGGGTACAGCCTGGATATATTCAGACAAGCCCTCTCATTATTTTAGCAGCATTCCTCGTGTAGCAAAACCAAGGGGAGAATATTTCTTACAGCTTTAAAAAGCGCGCAAGAGAATTCCAAAATAACGCGTGGCTTTCCAGGAAGCCCGGTGAAATTCCCACCTCGTAAATCAAACGGCCAGAGCGGAGGTGGGAGGAGAGGGAGTTGGTTATAGATCATGGGAGGTGTAATTTCATCTGTATGGGGCTGATCAATTCCTTCAGTAGAGGCATCACACTAAAAACATGGATAGCACGGGGAACGCTGCAGGCATGAGGCAGGACCACGCACAGGGGCAAATTTGAGGTAGGAAAAGATGTAAAAGAAACCACTGGTGCCTCTAAACACCCTTGGGGCTTGGAGAAACTCCCAGGCTTATTTGGAGGAAAAAATAAGGTCTGTTAAGTGACTCGGTGAGGTTGGGAATGCTACAAACCACCCCGCATAGGCTGAGGCATCCCTGGTTGGGGGGCTGCTCCGGGCTGCTTTTGGCTGCTAAATTAAATCAAAGAATGAGTTTAGGGGAAGGGTTATGGCTTCTTTTTGATAACAAGGAAAATATTAAAAGCACTGGGAAGGCAGGGAGGTCCCTGCTGTTCTTTGGAGGAGGGGCTGCGGATCTGACATGGGATGTGGGCTCTGTGTCACACCTAATTAACGGGGTTACAGGGAGCAGTCACTCATCTTCTGGTGCAGTGCCTTCATTCCATGGTGTCAGCATCTTCTCCCCACAGGACCCATTTTTTCAGCAGTTCCTGGGGCTCTCCTCCAGGACGGATGCAGGAGATACAGGGGAAGAAACGGGGCTCCTACCCTGGGTGCTGGGATGATGCTTGGGGTTTGCTCCTCGTGCCCTGTTGGTCCTGTTACCGTCCTGGCCCTGGCACATTTTGGCCATTATCACACGCCGGGGGCTGTTCTTTGGGCTTAGAGCCACGAGCTGCAATAAATAGGGCAGGCTCTGTAAAATCAGGAGCAGTTCAGATGGGGCACCCTGAATCAGTTCGATCCCCCCTCGCCCAGGTTTTCTCCGAACCAGGCTCTCGAGGGAGAAAGTTCTCAAACGAACTGAGAGAACTTTCTTGTGGGCATCAGCAAAGAGCCCGAGCTGGACTGAGGAGAGCCACAGGGAGGCCTTGGATGGTCCCAGGGTGAGCAGTGCCCACAAATATGCACTGGAGCCACTCTCTGAAGATGGATAAACATGGATTGATAAACAGGAGCTGCTCAGTACCTGCAGAAGGGGTCCTGAGGGCTCCGAACCTGCAGTGAAAGCCTGGCTTAGGGGCTGGACACGTGCCTCCATCATGGCTAAGGTGTGAGTATCCGCCTTCTCCTGCTCAGCAGTATTTCTAAAAGGCTTCTCGTTGCTGGAGGAAGAGCCAGGCTGGATGGAGGAGGGTGGAAGAGGCAGGACCAGACCCCGGGAGCAAGCTGGAGACCACGCAACCACGTGGGACCTCGCGGGCACGGAGCCATCGTGTCACCTCCAACCGGTTGCAAACATCTGTCCATTGCATTTGGGTTTTATTTTCTTGCACCTTCAGGATGACAGCGCTACAAGATTCAGCTCTGGCCAACATATGTGGGTGGTACAAGGGGAATCTCTGCTCCTAAGCAAACCCCAAAAGGATCGAGGCTGTTTTTAAGGGGGCACACGGGCCCCGAGCCCCAGACCTCGCTGCTGCATGGGCGCCCAGCATTTATCAAATACCAAAATACCGCTTGGATTTCCTGACAGCCCATGTTGATGCTCTTCATGCCAAAACGAGAGAAACTGGTCATACAAAATCCATCGCAGAGCTTCTTTCATTTATTATTTTTTCTTGCTGCACCCCTGCACGCCGTAGCGGTAATATAGGAAAAAAATTACCCGTGCAATTCAGCGCACTTCTGCCTTGCGGGATCAATAAGGGTGAGATTCCTGGAGTGGTACGAGGGATTTAATCAGCAATTTTAATAGCAGCTGCAGCTTAAACGCTCACTCTTGCCTTTAAAATCCCAGCCGGCTGCTGAACCACGGAGCGGCGGTGGCACAGGCCACGCGAACTTTCTAATCCTAATAAGGTGTTAGATGGTCGTAATTAGGCTTTACAATTAGCTGTCAGACGTGTTTTTCTGAGGGTGGTATAAATCATCACATGCCATAAAACTTAAGAAAAAAAAACAACAAAACAAAACATAAAACAAGTCGTTTTTACCCACAAACGGCACAAATTGTTCCATTTTTTCCTGATTTATAAACAAGGAAGACTGAACCTGCCCAGATTATTACTTTTAATACCTTTTCTTTTTAACACAGCAGCTAAATTGTCCATGTTTCAGTGATGGGGGAACCGCAGCAAGGTTCGGTGTCTGCGCTCGGAGCGGTAAGGGTGCAGCATTGAGCTCCGGCAACGAAGCGTGGTGCCGAGAACTGACAGCCTCCGAGGTCTGTGCTTGAAAAAATGAGATGAAAACAGGAAAAAGTCCCTCGTAGAGAAGAGCTGGAGGTTGGTCTGCAAGTGCCAGTGCAGTGTTTTTGGAGGATTGTGATCAAGAAGTCTCCAGTTCTGCGTATTGGATGTGGAGAGAGGCTCTTGCTTGGGGGAAGGCTTTGGAGCAATGCCCTGAAGGTGGAGACAGAAGGCTTTCCGAAGATGATTTCCCCACTCTGATGATGCTTTCCAGGGGCTGGCAGGGGCTGGTGATGCTCTCAGTGCTTCCTGGGGGCTGTCAGGGTCTTGGCGAGAGGCATCGGGAATCGGCCGTGCGGTGGTGGCTGCAACCGGGACCAAGCGGTTGGGTTCAGAGTCACCAGCGGGGTCACAGCCCCTCTGCTCCCTAATTAACACATTTCTCCCTATCTGTGGTCATCAGGAGGCAGCGAGAGGCTGTTTGGGAGCTCCTGGAAAGCTCCTCGTTATCTTCAAGCCCTTTCAGCGCTGGGCAGATAACGTGGAGTATTAGCGGCCTCCAAATCTCGTCCTTCGTTAATTGCTGCCCTGAACGCTGGTTGAGTAAATTAGTTCATTATCTTTGAGTGTTTAGACGTGTTATCACTGTGCCGAGCCTTGACTTCTCCTCTCCATCCTGTGCAATCTTCGGGGCCTTTTTTCTCCCAGCCGTGGAATCTCCTAATTTCAGGGAGGTCCCTTAAAAACCAGACAAATATCTCCGATGTGCCTCAGAGCAGCATGAGCCGATAACACTGAGTGCTCCTGGAAGGAAGATGTAACTCTGTAAGCCTGGGCAGCTCACAAATTGACATAAATTGTGCTAAAATACCCCAAAGGGACACCCCCGGCCATCAGGTGCCAGCCCAGTTGATGCGATCGCGTCGTCCTTTGTTTGGGACAGACACAAAGGTGGTGGAGCAGCACCTATTAAAATGAGGTGACCTCCACAGACCCACAAATGACTCTTGGTGAGGATAACCCAGTCCGGAGAGCCCCACTGTGATCTCTGGGGCATGGGGAGAAGAAGGGGATCCTTCTCTGAGTCACGCAGTCCGGCTCGCCCTGAGCCACCCAGCCTGTAATTAAGGCAAAAGGGCATCATCGTTATGGTTTTAGCCCTATTAATTGTGCTGAATCGGCTGTCTCAGCAGCTCAAAATCCTGCCCCTAACCCAGGCTGTTCGTGTCTCTCTGCTCCAGGGTACACTGCGGGGACTCCCTACAAGGTCCCACCGACCCAGAGCAACAACGCGCCCCCTCCCTACTCTCCGTCTCCGAACCCGTACCAAACGGCGATGTACCCCATCAGAAGTGCCTATCCCCAGCAGAACCTGTACACCCAGGTATGTGCCTCACTCCTCGTCTCGGGTCCCGGGCAGCCGAGGATCCTACGGGGCCGTGGCCGTGGCCGGCAGCGACGTCCTCGAGGGATGGAGAGGTTGGGTTGGGATGAGCAGTGGGATCAGCGGGGTGACATCGCTGGGGATGGGGTCTGTTCCCCCAAAATTACACCCCTGGGAGTGGGGGCTGTTCCCCCAAAATCACACGCCTGGCTGCTGGGGCTCAAGTCTGGCTCTGTGTCCTAAATCAGCCCGGGTGACCCCAGAGTCCCCGTGCTGGTGGCGTCGCACTCGAGGTGCCTGCCACGTCCCGTAGAAGTGTGTCACCTTCTTGGTGACGGCATGACCCAGATCCGTGTCCTCCCCTGAGCACCTGGGATGAGCTTCCAGGGCCATCATCCAGCTCTTTGTACTGCCTCCACAGGGCCCCGCAGTTGGCCCCCCAAAATCCCCCGAAACCTCCTGAAAATCCCCTTGCTGCCCCTTTACGCTGTGGATCACGCGCTCCCCGGAGCAATCTGGCCCTGCAGCATTTCCCTTCCTTTTTAATGCCAAATTCAACTCCTCCTGCAGCCACAAACTGATTTCTCCATGCCCAGCTGGGACTGGAACATCTTCTTTTCCCTGTTTTGCTCCCTCCCTTGTTCTGATCCCTGATTTTTCCCTGTTGGCATCATGGGGACGCTGGCGCTGCCTGCCCCATGCACCTCTTGCCCTTGCGCCTCTCACGTTTCAGGCAGCTCATTATTTAGGATGTGGGGCTTTCTCTGTTGGCTCCTTTATTTTATTCCCACCCGTCCTTCCCCTTCGTTTCTTCCACCTCTTGCTCATTTTGTCCACCAACAGCCAAAGGATTTGGGGCTCAGGCCCCGTTTAATCCCCCCAAACCACGCGCCATGGCTCGTCCCCTACCCGTGATGCTGATCCCCATCCCATTCCCACTGCAGGAAAAAAAAAAAAAATGGTTGAAATGATCCTTGGGGGTGCTCTGAAAGAGACAGAGATTTACAAAACATGAACAGAGCACGAAAATTTGTCCAAATTGCCTCTTTTTCATGTTTGTTTCCGCCATAACTGCGTGCTGGTGGCGCCCGCTGGGCGCAGGGCTGCGTTTGCCCCTCTGTAAACCCCACCTGGTGCTGGGTGCCAAAAAAACCTCCCTGCTTTTCCCCTTCTCGAGCAGGGAGCTTACTACACCCAGCCGGTGTACGCGGCGCAGCCTCACGTCATCCATCACACCACCGTGGTGCAGCCCAACAGCATCCCGTCGGCGATCTACCCAGCCCCCGTGGCTGCGCCCAGGACCAACGGCGTGGCCATGGGCATGGTCGCGGGGACCACCATGGCCATGTCGGCAGGTAAGAGGCTCCTCCACGGTCCCACGAGGTCGGAGTTCGTGGCTCAGGTGGGACAAACCCCAAAATGACCCATGCAGGAGGTTTTCCTGGCCATGGGCATCGGTGCTGCCTGCCCCCAGGGGATTGCAGCGAGGCGAGCGCGTCCTACGACACCACCAGGGAAGCACAAAGCAGCTTTGCCTCATGGTTTACTGCTCCTTTGCAGGCAAAACACAATTAATTTGCACCAAATCTTGATACCACTCCCATTTTTGGGGTAGCACAGGAGACCTTCCTTCCATTTGGCCTACCCTAGAGGTACCCGCTTGCATCCTGGAATCTATTTTTCTTCCCTCTGTTCCCTAAATAGAGAAATAACTGAGCTCGTCTCCAAATACTGCTGCATTTCTGTCCTCAAGCTCCTTTTCTGAGATCCTTTCAAGGTCCTTCTGCACAAATTGACAAAGTTAACCTTGGTTTGTGCATCGTTGCTGAGCCCTGAGTGCCTCGTGTGTGGGGTTACTTAAATCCAGGCACAAACGTGACTAATTGAGAGCGCATCAAGCACGTATATGGGGTGTGATAGTTTTTTTTTTTTTCCCCAAAGCCTCTATTTCTCTCAACAATTCGCGGCGTTGTGCATTGAATGGTGCAAAGAAAGGCGTTATTCACCCTTCTGCATCTGCAGGAGCTGTGAAACAGGACTCGGCTGAGGGAACCACTCCGAGAGAGATTTATTGGTGCTTGTGCCGAGAAGTGGGAGATGCAATTCATGCGTGGAGGATGCTTTAAAGTTTCAAGTAGCCCGTTACGCCTAAAACAGGGAAATTTGGGGCTGTGTTCGCCCTCCTTGTGTCTGCTGTGCAAATTCTCCCCTAAAATCTTGATGTACATCAGCTGCAGACCAACACAGAAGGGGCTGGCACCAGGCTCTCTGCCCCGTGGCTAGCAGAGGGTGCTCGTGGTGCGTCCCGAGACACCAGGAACATTTATTTTTTTAAAATAAAACCAGGGCAGGGGGTGAGCAGCGGCACCCAGGGGTGCCCCCAGCCCCAGCCAGGCTGTGGCGGTGGCTCCGAAGCTGTGAAATGGCCATCACACGAAGAATTCCTCTTTTTCCCCTTCCAGGAACCTTGTTGACCACCCCACAACACACCGCAATCGGAGCACATCCAGTTTCCGTGCCAACGTACAGGGCTCAAGGAACCCCCACGTACAGCTACGTACCTCCACACTGGTAAACCCACCGGCCAAGTCATGTAAGTGCCACCCGAGAGCTTCCCCTGCTCTGTCCCCATACAGAGCTGGCCCTATAACAGGGCACCGAGGGCTCTGGCACGACCCCGTGCATCCCAGGAGGGTCTTGGCTGTGTTGCCAGCCCTCTTTTTTCTGGATGCTCCAGCTGCAGCTGGGGCTGGAGAGGGAATCCTCCTTGCCTTCATGCTGGGAGGTTTGGGATGCTTTCACATCACGGAGCAGAGCTTTCCCTGCTGAAATGTGTCGGGAGAAGTCCCCTTTCCTGCCTCTTTGGTACCAGCCAGGCTGCGTGCAGCTGCCTGCAGGTTGGCGTGGTCCTTGGGATCCCCAAAATCGGAGCACCAGTGATGGGGACGCAGAGCAGGTCCCTCCCAGCCCATGGGTCACCCTAAATCTTTCCATAACGTCAGACAAACCCATCCCATTACAAATTGCCCTGTGAAATTAGATTGAATCCCATCTTCCAACCCTTGCCACGGGCTTAAAGCTCTCTGCTGGTGCCCTGACGCTTTCTCAGCTCCCTCCACACCCCAAAAAAACCTCCTGCAGCGCGAGCCAAGGTTGGAGCCCGACCTCATTTTGCCTCCCCGGTGCCCCCAACCCCTCCGTGATGTCTCTGCTCTCTTCCAGATCCAGAGTCAGACATCGTATGCAACTCCACAAGTCTTACATCGGGGCTGCGGCCGCCGGACTGCAGCACCTCGTCTGTTTGCGAGAACAAAAGAAAACAAAAAAAAAGAAAAAAAAAAAAAAAAGTGCAAGGGTCACTTTATGCATTCTTTAGTGGTTTTTGTAAAAGCTGCTTTTTCTAATATTCTGCCTCTTTTTTTTTTTTTTTTTTGTTTTCCCCCCTCCCCTCTCCCCTGACCCCCATCAGTCGTGTAACACACATCCTGACACGGAGCAATAGTAAAGGTCTCTCTTTGGTCCCGTCGTCTGCAAGCTCAGCATATTTCACTCCCCCCCAGCCGAGCGGTGCAAAGATTCCCCCCCTCATTTCTCATTCGTTTGGGTTCTTTCCTTTTTTTTTCTCCATTTCTTTCCGTTGTTGTTGTGGTTGACAAGAGCCTAGGTTTTCCTTTGCCTAGTACGAGTGGTTTGGTGTTCAGGGTACGACGTGAAAAGCACAGCGCGGGTAAGGCAGGCTTGTTCCCATTCGCTCGTTTTTTTTTTTGTTTTTTTTTTTGGGGCGGGGGGATGTTTTTAGTTGAAGAACATTAAATTATTTAATCTTCCGTAACACGTTACAGGAAAATTGGTGTCTTCCAGGTAGCTGTCGTGATAGATCCTAACGCCTGCTCTGTGGTGAAGTGCTGAGCTCGCCCTCCTCGCTTGTAGGACGTAGGAGGACCGCTCGCTATCGGGTCTGCTGTGACAAAAAGGGACAAAAAAAGTGTTTTGTGGCACGGGAAGGGGCGGCCAGGACCCCCCCAGGATCCTTCTGGGCATGGTGAGAGGTTCCCCAGCCCCTTCTCAGCCCGGCTGGAGGTTGGGGAATGGAGCGCGGAGCCCAGTGGTTTGGGGACGGAGGCTGGCTGGTGAGGGGGTGCCTCCTGCCCCATTTTTTGGGGGGTTACGGCCAAGGTTGGAGGAGAAATGCTCCTCCAAGTGGTGAAGATCCAGCTGGAGGCCAGGGGCTCGTGGAGGCTGTGAGGATTGGGGCTGTTTCTGGGCACTTTTGGCTCGCCCATGGGCGCAAGGAGGGGCGGCAGGGTCAGTGGCACCCCGCTCGCCGGGCTTCCCCGAGGTGCCCGAGGGCTCAGGGGGCTGTCTCGAGGGCATTCCCGCTTGCAGACAACGCCATTTGTAAATTCTCAGCAAAAACTAGATTTTTCTTCCTTTTTCCTAAGAGAAAAAAAAAAAAAAAAAAGATTTTGGATTTTTTCCCTCCAGCGTGCCAAAATATTTGCGCTCGCCCCGCGGCACATGTGCGAGTCCCGCAGCCCCCGGGCTCTGCGATGCTCCTGGAGCCCTCCAACAGCTCCAGCCCCTCGGTGGGAAGCATCCCTGTGGTTTCTGAGCCCTTGAACAGCACCGAAACATCCCTGCTGTGTGCTCTGCGTGGCCTCACCGAGGTCCCCGAGGTGTCCTAGAGGCCAGAGCAGGGGTCTTGGGGTCTTTGGCACCTGGGCGAGCCCTGCCCGGCATGGTGTCCGTGCCGGGGGCTGTCTGTCAGTGCTGTGAGGCTGTGAGATGAACTCATTAAGCAAATTAACAGCCCTACAACCATGGCTGGTGGTGCCCAGGGCCGCTCCGGGGGCAGGCAGGCACCACTGCCTCGGTTCCCAGCACCGTCTCAGGAGGTGATGCTGGGCTTTGGGGTGCAAGGAGGAAAAACGCTCAGTTTGGGGAGGAAAGTGCCAGAAATGGTGCAGAGCTGGTGGTTACGGAGTCTCCTCCTCGCTGGTGGGATCTGATGAGGTTTGGGTGTGGTTTTTTTTTTTTTTATTTCCTTCCCCTGGCTCAATGGCACCCGCGGAGGGCGAGGAGCCAAAACCTTTCCTGCCCGTGGGGCGAGAGGCTTGGGCGAGCCCTTTTGGCAGCCAAATTTTGGTGTTTTGGTTGCAGAAGGGTTTCCATCAGAGGTGTCGAAGGATTTCCAGCCCAAACCCAGCGCTCTGCCACCTTTGCAGGCACCCACGGGGAGAACCGGAGCTGCGGGGGACCCCGGAGAGGCCAAATTTTGGGGTGGGGGCTCGCTCCTGGGGCGCTGCCTTTTCCTCTGCCCATATCCACGGTGAGAAAAAGGTGCCCAGGAGGTGGCCGCCGTGCTGCTGTCCCCACCAAAGCCACCTCGGAGGTGGTGGGGAGAGCGCAAGGCCTTGCTAACCGGGCTGGCCTCGCAAGGGGGCGGTGACGTTTTTGGGGATGCAGCATTTTGGATGGGAACAGAGAGGCCAGGAAGGAGGAAACCGCCGAGTCTTGGAGGAGGTGAAGGCTGGGGAGGTGGCACCGGTGGGGGGACAAGCGTCGTGTCCCACCAGAGCTCTGCTGCCCTCGCTTTTATGGGAGGAAATCCAGGCAGGAGGACGAGGTTTAATGGGCAAGAGGGGTTAAAATCCCCTTAGAGGTGATGGAGCCACTTTTCCAGAGGGCAAAACTCTGGGAAAAAGGAAGGTTTGGCCATGAAAATCCCTTCCCAGCCGTAGTTAGGACCGGGACCCCCCAGCCCCATGCCGCTCTGGCCGAGGCTGATGAACCCAAATCACCCAGTAAAGCTTCGGTGTGGTTGGAAATTTGCAATTTCAGCGCTTTTTATCGTTCTGTGTTCTTTAAAGTTTCTGTTCTGGTCTGGTTTCACGGCGGACGTTTGCTGTAGAGGCGAGGAGCGCGGCAGGCGAACCGATGCCGGCCACTTTTGGGGGCTGGGGACTCTGCTTCTGGCTGGGGGGACACGACCGGGACCCCCAGACCCAGCCCCTAGCGAGGAATTTGGCCCCGAGGAATTCCCCTTAGCGAGGAATTTCCCCCCCTGAAGAAATTTGACCCCCATGGCACGGGGTTGAGGAGCCCAGATCCTGCCCGGAGAGCGAAAATCCTCGTGCTCGGGGCTTTGTTTTTGAAGCTAAAATCCAACCAGCTGCAGATAGCAATAAGAGCCGTGGGGTACCTGTAAATCCACTTTTTTTTTCCCCTTTCTTCTCCTTTTTTTGTTGTTGCTAAACTGCTATTTCCAGTCCGAGTGAGGGCTGTGGCTCCTTCCCCTTCCTGCAACCCCAGCTTTTGGCTGCGACGGCCCAGCACCGACTGTCCCCAGCGTGCTCCCTTCCCTTCCCTTCCCTTCCCTTCCCTTCCCTTCCCTTCCCTTCCCTTCCCTTCCCTTCCCTTCCCTTCCCTTCCCTTCCCTTCCCTTCCCTTCCCTTCCCTTCCCTTCCCTTCCCTTCCCTTCCCTTCCCTTCCCTTCCCTTCCCTTCCCTTCCCTTCCCTTCCCTTCCCTTCCCTTCCCCAAACCAACCCAACCCAACCCAACCCAACCCAACCCAACCCAACCCTTCCCCATCCCTTCTCCATCCTTTCTCCATCCCTTCTCTATCCCCTTCCCTTTCCCAACCCTTCTCCATCCCCATCCCTTCCCTTCCCCATCCCCATCCCTTCCCTTCCCCATCCAGGCGGCCGTGCAGGATGGTTTCTCAGCTGTGCCCTAGCGACTCTTTCCCGTGGGGAAAACAGGCAAAGCCAAGCCTGGTAAGGAGCCTGGGAGGCAGGAGAGCTTTGGCACGGCGTGCCACAGACTGACCCTTACAAATCGTTGGGTTTGGGGGATTTTTCGCCCCAAAAAAGCAGCAAAAAAACGTGGTCTGATGACCGCTTTTACTGGCCAGGCTGTAGGAAAAACCCCGATCGACCCACAGCATCCCATCTCTTGGTGCAGGGCGAGTGGCAGGAGCCACGGGGACAGCAGTCAGCAGGGCTGGGGGGCCACTGGGATGCAGCGAGGATGGGGAAAGGGGGTGTGGGGGCATCACACAGACCCCAAATCCTCCCCATCCCACAGCACGGAGCCGCCAAAACCCAACCCGCGCGCCCCGTCCGTCTCTCTCCATCGGCGTTTTAATTCCTTTCGACCAACAGCACGGCTCGGATCAGCTCGTTTTTAGCTGTTATTGGAACTCTTAAGCAAAAAAAAAAATTAAAAAAAAATAAAAAAAAAAAGAAATAAAGATGTCTTCCAATCAGTCTCCCAGGTGTGTAGGGAACACGGCCTCGAACCGACGCGCTGGAGAGCCCCACGGCCGCGGCTTGTGAATATAAAGTGTAAATCTGGCTTTTTCGGTTGTTTTTTTGTTAGTTTTTTTTTTTTTCTGTTCCCTTTCGTCCCGAAGATCAGTCCGTGATCTCCCTGACGGGTTTCAGCCAAGAGTTTGTAACTGTACGATATTTACTGTAAGATGTAGAACATTCGATAACTATTAAAAAATGTTTCCAAAAAAAAAAAAAAAAAACAACAAAAATCGGCCAAAACACGACGCAGCCCGCGGGGGGTTGGTGCTTGGTGGTTTTTTGGGGCCGTGACGGGGTCCTGCAGGGCCCCACACCACAAATGTGCTCCAGGGGGGTGTGGGGGGGGCTGAAGGGTGCTGATGTGAGCCCCTGGTCCTAATACAGCCTTGCCACCCCGATGTTCTCCATGGTGGGATTTCGGATGGAGCCCAGCCTTGGTTGGGCACACGGGGATTTGTGCCACGCCCCGGGGGACCAGCACGGGTTTTGGAGAGATATCAGCTCGTGGTGACCCCAAAAAGGTCTGGTTTCAAACTGGGATGTCCCTAGTGTCCTCCCAAAGCCACCTCCTGCAGCCTGGGGGTGCCACCCCTCCAGCCCAGGTCACCAAAACCCTCTCTGTAGGGGTCCCCATGCGGTGGCTTTGGCAAAATCACGGTTTGGAGAGCAGAATGGGACCTCCCTGCTGGGTCCCTGCCCCCTTGCTGACACCCATGGGTGTCACCGTCCCCCCCAAGGCCACCTCCAAGCCGGGTGCCAGTTGGAGAGGACAAGGGACCGGCCACCTCTCCGGGTGACACGGGATCATGCCCTCCTTGGGACCACGTCACTGAGTCCCCCCCAGGTCCTGCTGTGACAAGGGCAGGGCCACCAACACCCACCCCTGGCCTTAACCCCACGGAGGAAATAAGGGGAAAAAAAAAAAAAAGAATAAAAAAACAAAGAAACGTCAAAGCCTAGGTTCCTGCCCCAAAACGGAGCACGTTTATTAACGTCATTTCCAGGAACAAACCCAGGAGGCTTCAAATAAAAAAAATATTTAAGAAACCACGACACGAAGGGCTGGGTAAATAAATACAGGAAAAAAATGGGCAATGCTGCCCCAAAACGGGGTGCTGGGGAGTGCCAGCGCTGGTGCCAAGCCTGCTGTCGGCAGTGAGGCTGGGGACAGGGAGGGGACACGGTCCCCTGCGTGACTGGGGGGGTGTCCCCGGTGTGAGTGACTTCGTTTCCAGAAATTAACCAAAAAGGATTTAAAAAAATTAAAATAAAACTAAGAATCCATCACCCGATGGCCATAAAGGGCCCGGGTGGGGTGAGCGAGGCGGTGCTGAGCCCCGGCGAGCCGCGGTCGTCCTGGTGCCACCAAGCTGGGGACATCCACCGGGAGGGGGGGGGGGGGACACCACGGTGGCACCCCCTTCTTTGGCTGCCGTCACCCCAGGCGGTGCTGGGTCACCCTGCGGGGTGCTGAGCCCCTCACCCTGCAGCGGGGACGATTTGGGGACCCCCGGGGGCGTCACATGGCGAGGGTGCTGTCCCCAAGCCTGGCTTCGGAGGGGCTGCCCTGAGGGGGGGGCAAAGGGGACCGTGGTCATGGGGGGGGGGGGGGTGATGTCCATCCCATCCCATCCCGCTGCGCTTGGTCCCCATCGCCCAGCACCTCCCCGCCCATGAGCCCCTTCCGAAAAAACCCTGTTAGGTCTGGAAAAATATATCCCCAAAAGTTTGCGCCCCGCTGGAGAGCCCCAAAAGCGCCGGGCAAGGCTGAGAGCTGCCCTCAGTAGGCTTCAGAGTGAACAGCCTGGCACAACACCACGCTGTTTCCCCCAGGGAAAAAACCCCAAAAGCAGAAGGGCACCAAGATCCCAGCCCCTCCTGGAGCCCTGCATGCCCCCAACCCCAGGGTTGCCCCCTCTGTGCCCCCCCCTCACCTCGGGGTGGCTCTCGGTGCTCTTCAGCCACGACGGCCTCGTCCCGCTGCCAGCAGGGAGGGGACCCCGGGATGGGTCACCCCCGGTCCCCGCTGTCGTGCCGGGCTTCTGCTCGGGGATACGGGACACCCGAAACCTGCAGGGGGACACCCCGTGAGCACCGGGGGGGGGACACACACAACGGGGACCCCCCCACATCCCCGTGCGCCCACCCTGCGCTCACCTGCCGACGGAGAGGATGGTGATCTCGCCGGGGCGGCCGGCCTTGGCCCCGGGTTTGGTGGCCTTGGTGGCATTAGCGGGGGACGGCAGCACCTGGGGCCACTTCTTCTGGCTGCAGCGGGTGCAGGGGGGGTCCGAGGGGGGGGTCCGATTTGGGGGCCGGGCCGTGCACCGTGTGCAGGTGCTGCTGGTGCCGGCACGCGGGGGGAAACTGAGGCAGGAGGTGCAGCCTGCGGGGGGGACAGGAGATGCCAGGTACATGGAGGGGGGCTCAGTGGGGTTGGGGGGGGCTCAGTAGGACCGGGGGAGGGGCTCAGTAGGGTTTTGGGGGGCTCACTTAAAGGCAGGTTTGCAGCCCGGTGCCATGAGCTGTGCATTGTGATGCTCCTTCAGCAGCTCCTCCAGCGCCGCGGCGTTTTCTGCAGGAGGGGGGACAGCAGCGGGTCACCTGGGGGTCCCAAACCCTTCCCCAGCTATTTGGGGACCCCCCCCCCCATCACCCCTCGAGACCTTTCTTCTCCGTGATCAGGCGCACCAGGACCCCGATGGTGTCCTCGTTGGCGTCCTCGATCTGGTAGACGGAGCTGGGACCTGGAGGCACACGGAGGGGGCTCGGTGGCACTCTGGCCACGGGGACAATTTGGGGACCAAAAGCCACGGGGATGGGCTCGAGCAGGGTGAAGTGGCTTGGGGGTGACCCCAACTCAGCCACATCCAGCCACGTCCTGATCCGGGGACCCTTTTGGGGCCCAAACCCACCCCACACCGGGCTTGGGGCGCAGCAGCACCCCGACCCTGGGGCGCACGGGACCGGAGCTCACCGGTGCCAACCCCGGGCTCGGGCTCCTTGTGCGCGGTGCAGTGGTAGCCCTTCTTCTTCAGCAGGTTGCAGACGAGGATGCCCAGTAAGCCCATGGCACAGAAGATGGGCACGATGGCCAGCACGGCCGACTGCGCCGCCGCCGCCTCCTCCGGCCGAGCCTCCCGCGTGCCGTTGCTCCCCCGCGGTGCCGCCGCGCTCCGGGCTCGCCGCCGGCCTGCTGGAAGCACCAGGAGCGTTTTTTGGCAAAGCTCCCCCACCCATGCCACAAGCAGGAGCGTCCTCAGCTGCCACCAGGTGGGCAGGATGTCACCCACACAGCCCCCAGGTGACAGCGAGGTGGGGTAGGGGACGGCGCGCACCGATCCTGCCCGCGCTCCAGCACAGCCCCGCGACGCAGCAAAGCTGAAACCTCCCAGCCCGAGCACCCGACAGCACCATCCTGCACCCACCTGGGCACCCCGGGGTGCTGGGGGGGGCGGCGGAGCAGGGCAGGCACCGGCCCTGGGGCTCCCTCTCACCATCAGGGCTGTAAAACCTGTGGGGTGCAGCGTGAGGGTCAGGGCTGGGGACGGAGCGGGTTCGCACAAACCCCCCCAAAACCAGCACCCTAAGGAGCAAACCCCGCTGAGGGCTTACCCATGCATGCAGCCTCCGCAGAGGCTGTCAGTTGCAGCTGTCCCTGGTGCCAGGAGGAGCCGGCTGGTGGCGTGGCAGCGGGTGTGCAGGGCGCACGGCACGTCCCCTGGGGAGAAAGCACCAGGGGGGCACGGGCGGCACGAGCCACACGCCTGCAAGGGTGGAAAAGGAGGTGAGGGATGGATGGAGCCCACACGGTGGCCGTGCCACGGTTGGCTCCTGCCTGCTGGGATGGAGATGCTGCTTTTTGCACTGCTTACCCCGATGGGTTCCTCTCCGGGTGGGCATCGCGGTGCCCCGCAGCCTGCGGTCACTGTGCCGGGGCCGCTCAGCACCTGTGGGAGAAGCAGGGATGGGTGCTGAGCCCATTGCAAGCATCGTGATGGATGCAAAGGCGTCGTGGAGGCAGGATTGATGCAAAGGCATCGCACGCACCGTGTCGCCAGCAACGGGGTGGGTGCGTGCACCGCAGCAGGTGCCAACCCCACGCTCCCAAAATGCTGGGTGCATCCCCGACGCCGGGGCCGTGGTGGATGCAAACCCATCAGGAGCAACGTGCCAAGCACCAGCTATCCCATAATACACACCGCAGCTTGATGCAAACCTGTTGCAGGTGATGGGGTGGATGCAAACCCACCAGAAGCAAAGTGCCAGGCGCAAACCCGCTGCATGGACTGTAGCAAGTGCAAACCAGGAGGAAAAATAAAATAAAATAAAAATAAAACTCCCCAACCCGAACTAGGCACCCCTGGCATGGGCACGGGGGCAGGGTGGCTGTCCCAAAGCTGTTCCTGTCCCTATTGGTGCATGGGGGTTATTTTGGGATCACCCCAAGCACCCTGGGGTATTTCCACTGTCCCCAAGTGCCCTGGGCCGACCCCTCTCAGATATTCGCAGCCCCGGGGGGGGGGCAGCAGGGGCTTTGGAGCCAAGCAGGGGACAGGAACAAGCAGCAGGGCATCAGCGAGGGGGACGAGGCCGTACTCACCCCCAGGACGGTGACGAGCCACCAGCGCATCCCACTGCTCCTCGCCGGGGGACACCTGCAGGGAAACGGGGCCAGGAACCCCCCTGCTCCGCACCACGGGGATGGGGACCCCCCCTTCTCCCCTAATTCCTGCCCTGGGGACAGGGAGGGCTCATCGTCTGGGTGCTTTTACACGAGCACCCCCTTTGGCAGCAGTTATAGGAAGCAATCCAGCTGAAAAAAAAAATAAAAAAAAAAAATACAAGAAACAGTAAAAGGAACACAAGAAGGGTATGGCACAGCTGGGGCGCTCCCCGGCCCCGTTTGCTGCAGCAGGGCAGCTTTGGGGTTATTTCCCAAACCCTAAAGTTTCCCTTATAATAGAGCAAAACACCCTCAAGACTTGGGAAAAAAAAAAGTCCCAAACCCAAAAACCTCACACATTTTGCAGGAGCCCCTTCTGGGCGCAGCTGAAGCCCATCCTTTAGTGACTCAGCACCCAAAGAAATCCCAATTTTAGCTTAAATAGCCCCAAAACCCAGCCAGCACTTGCACCTCCCACGCCTTTCAGTGCCACTAACACAACCTTCTCCTGCTCGAACCCCCCTGGGAGCCCTGTGTGCCCCCCTCCAAGCCCCCCGCTCCCTTCCTGTGGGGGAAAATTTGGCAAATTTGGGCAAATTTGCCAAATTCGACCGCAGACAAAATCGGATCAGGGGCACATGCGCTCCCTGCAGCCTCAGTGCGTTTAATTAAAGGCAAATCGTTAAAAGGCAACTGGAAGTTTTCCCAGGAATGGGGCAAAAAAAAAGCTTTGGAGAGCACCCAGGCGCCCCAGTGCGCACTCAGAAAATCCCAAATCCGGGCTCACAAGTTGGCAAAACAACGTGCCCATGGTGGCGCCCTCTGCACCCCATTTGCTGCTGGATCCTCAAGGTTTGGGCAAGAAGAAATTGCCAAAAAACACCAGTTTTACGGGGTCAGAGCTTTATTTTTGCAAGGCATCGGCTTGGCACTGAGGGATGTTTCTGCCTCAAGTGCCACGAAGCAGGGAAGGGATTCGGGGGCCCAGAGACACCCCAAATCCCCCTGGGCACCAGGGCCATCACCCCAGAGTCCTCAAATTCTGCAGATTTTCAGCTTTCACAAACGGTGCTAAATTTCAATATAATTCTCAATAATAAATCAATTAAAAAAAATAATCCACAGGAAATAAATGAAGATGGGGTGGGGGAGTGGGGACAGCCCCTCTAACCCCCCCCCCCCCCGAAGTGCTGGGGGTGCTGCTGCTGAAGGGGTCATTGTGTGCCGGGGGGGGGGGAAGGTTGGCACCCTAATGCGTAATTAGTGCCCGGCAGTAATTAGCCGCCCGGGACGCAGCTGGTGTGGCAGGAGCCGTGTCAGGGTGTCCCAGTGCCTCCCAGTAGCTCCCAGTCTGTGGGGGAGCGGTGACCCAGTGGGGCTCTGTGGGGTGGATGGAGTGCAGGGGGGGGCGAAACGGAGCCTGGAGAGGGGGAGGTGGCTCCCCAGACCCCCCCCAAAACATCCCCAAACCCACAGCCTCATCCCCTTCACCCCTCCCCTACAAAAGACCCCAAAATCGACATTCCCAGCCCCAAAACTTGCCGGTAGGGTTCTCCAGCCCCCCAGAATTTGGGCAGCTGCCCCCCCCGGGTGGGAAGAGAGAGGGAAATCCCGCAGCAGCACAGGGTGCTGCAATGCAGATCCCCGCGCAGGGCACCCTGAGGTGACTCCTCACCCGCCGTGAAGCCCTAAAATCCTCCGGGGAGGCGGCATTCGGGGCTCTGACAGCTCAGGATTTTGGGATGGGAGATGTTTAAATCCCTTTGGGGGTTTTGCTGAGGTTCCCCCCCTGGAGAAGGGGATGGGGGGGGAGAGGATGGGCAGATCCGAGCGCCGCTGCGGGCACCCATGGGTGAGCACCCCACATCCCAGCCCTGCTTGCACCGAGGTTCCCCTGGCCCCCGTGGGGATTTTGGGGAGCACCCAAGGGCGAGCAGAGTCCGGACATCCCGGGACACAAACAAACTTGAAGGGTTTTTGGGTAAGGGGCACGCTGTGAAAAGGGTTAACAGCTCCAGTGGGACCAGCCCCAGGCGGAGGACACTGGTCCCAGTACGTGCTTCGTACTGGGGATGGACGCTGCCCTGGGATGCTCGAGCTACGGGGAGGGATAAAGTTTGAGGACCGGGGCTCTGCCTGCTCCCGGCCACCAAAAACCCCAAAATAAAGAAGTGGAAACCAAACCTCCAGCCTCGCCAGCACCAAACTCGGAAGCTTTTTGGGAAAAAGCTGACCTCTGCTCACCCCATATCCCCCCAGCACAGCCAGGGGGCAGGTGGGCAGCAGTTTCGGGGCCAGCAGCCCCCAATAATGAAACAAATCCTTTATTCCTGCCCCCCCTTAACCCAAGGCTGCCCACAGGGATTTGGGGCAGGGTTTCCCCTCCCCATGGGTTTCAGCCGAGCGAAAAAAAAAAAAGGAACTGTGCAGAAACCCTTTGGGAACACGCCTGGTGGCCGCTTTGGCCACCTGAGCAGCACAAGGGGGGATTTTTGGGCCCCCCAATGGGTCCAAGCTCGGCCCCCTCAGACCCCGTTAGGGCTGGGGGCACCAAATAAACCTTCGTGAGACCGCGGTGCGGAAGCAAAACGATCCCATAAACGGTGCCAAGAGCAGGCGGGGGTCCCTCCAGCCCCCGCTGCGGGTGGCAGCCCCCCAGCAGAAGCACGTCCGGCTGGGATTTTCCACCTCCATCCAAAAAAATAATTAAAAAAAAAAATAAAAAAAGAAGAAAAGCCCAAATCCCACAGTTCCTACCTATTTTCCCAGCCGGTTACTGCGGAGTTTCTCATAACCTACTTTCCCCCCTCCTCTTCTGCCCTATATTCCTGGTGCAGATGAAGCCGGGGGGGCTCCAGCCCACTTTGGGGGCAAGAGGGGGGCAATCAATACACCCCCCACCCCTTTTATAATTACTTTTTTCTCTTTTTTTCATTTTTTCCTGCTTTTCCAAGAAGCACAGCACACCGAACCAGCCCCCAAAATGGGCTTCTCCCCCCCAAACACCCCCAAAATCCCCTCCTCGCCCCCCTGGGGGGGGGGGAAATTCCCCCTTTACAACCCCAACCCGAGCCCCCCCAGCCCAGAACAACCCCCCCCAGATAAAATACCCGCGGGGGGGGGGGCAGAGGGACACTCACCTGTCCCCCCCCCTTCATGGGGGTGACACCGGGGGGGTGGCACCGGGGGGGTCCCGTCGGGGCCGCCACGTCGCAGGCGGCGCCCCCGCGGCCGCTGTTTTATGAATGGAGCCGACGGCGCGCTCCGGGGCCCCCCCGGCCCCGCCCCCTTTCCTGACGTCACAATGCGGGGCTCCCCCCTCTTTGTGACGTCAGCGCCCCGCCCCGAGGATCCCCCCCCCCTCCCTTTCCCACGGGCAGCGCCGCCTGGCGGGGGAGGGGGAGTGGGATCAGCCCCCCCCCCCCCCCCCCCCCCCCCGGGGGGGATTTTGGGGTAAAAAATAGGGGAAAAATTAAAATCGGGGTGGGCGGAGACGCCACAGGGCAGGGGATTTGAAGAAAATTGAGTTTTTTTAAATGATTTTTGCCCCCCAATTTTTTTTTTTTTTTTTTTGGGGGGGGGTCTGCGGGGACACCCATGGGTGCTGGCCCCCATTGAGCCCCCAAATCCTGGCCCCTTCCCCAGGGTTGACACCCTTGGCCCGGCGGTTTGGGATCGCACCACATGGGGTTTTCTTCCTCCCACCGGAGTCTTCATCGCTGCCCGGCCCTGGGGGGCTTTGGGAACCCCCCCGGGGGGGGTCCCCATCCTCGCCCCGTCCCAAGGACGAGCCCATGACCATCATGGGTGGCAGAGTCCCCATAGGGCACAGCAGAGAGTTTTGGGGTCCTCGGTGGGCAACGGGGACCAACAGGTTACAAAACCCCATAGGAAATGTGGAGAGCGGGCAGAAAAAAAAATATATTTTTTCCCTTCCCCTCCATGATCCCACCCCCCCGCAGCCCCAGTGTGTCCCCCAGAGTGTCCCCAGCACATCTGTGGGGTCCAGCAGTGATTTGGGGAAATTTTCACCCACATCCCAGCAGGTTCTCAGCATCCGAATCCCCCATTCTTGGGGGAAAAAACCTGCTCTGAACCCCAAAATCGCCGTTTCTGCTCCCATTGTGCACTCCAGCTCCTCTTCCCATTTCTGCGCCCCCCCCCCCCCCCCAAATAAATAGGGCTATTTCTATATATATAATATATATATATTTAAAACAAACGAACAAACAAACAGAGCTATCTGGGTGCTGGCGATGGAGCGAGCGGGTTAGCGGGAGGCCCGGGGGGGCCACACAGTCCCTGGGGCGGTCCCGGAATAAGGGGGGAGGGGGGTCACCGCCGTGCAGCAGCCCCCCCCATTTATTTTTTTTTACCCCCCCCCCCCCCAAAGCAGGCACACACAAAACCCGGGGAGAACGAGGCAGGGCGACGCTGTCCTCCTGCCATCCCGGGGATGCTCGTTAAAGGCTTCGTTAGCTCCTTCCCAAGCAACAAGGTGCCCCCCCCGCCCCCCCCCCAAAAAAAAAAGCAGCGCCCCGTGGTGGGGGGAGGCAGCTGGGGGGGGGGGGGTCCATCCATCCATCCATTCCCCCCCCAACCACCAGAGCACACAGAGAGCAGCCGGGCTGGAGATGAGACGTGCTGGGGCAGGGGAGGTGGTCCTTGAGAGGAGGGGGGGGAGGTGGTCCTTTGGGTGGGCGATGGGGGGGGGGGGGGTCCCCCAGGGTGGGTGGGTGGGTGGATGGGGGGGGGTCCCCGGCCGCTCACACCCCGCCAGAGGAGGAGGTGGTTGGTGCTGTCGTCGCGGCCCACGGTCTCGCTGCTGCTGGTCAGGCGGAAATCCTCGTAGCCGTCGCCGCCGCTGATCACCAGCATCTTGGCTTTGGGAAGGGCCAGGCTGGGGGCGCGGGGGGCGAGCGGGGTCCCGGGGCTCGGAGTCGCTCGGCTGCTCGGGGCCTGGGGTGGGAGGGGGGGGGCATGGAGTGGTGGGAGGGGGGCCTCTGGTTGTAATTAGCCCCTCCTGCCTCGCAAATAGCCCCTCCTATCTCATGTAGCCCCTCCCACTGAGACTAGCCACGCCCTCTTCCATTAGCCCCTCCCACCCCAATTAGCCCCTCCCACCCCCCATGTAGCCCCTCCCACCCCAATTAGCCCCTCCCACTCCAATTTGCCCCTCCCACCCCATGTAGCCCCTCCCACTCCAATTAGCACCACCCATTTCCATTTAGCCCCTCCCACCCCAAATAGCTACCCCCACCCCAATTAGCCCCTCCCACCCCAATTGCCCCATCCCACTCCCAACGTAGCTCCTCCCACCCCATGTAGCCCCTCCCACTCCAATTAGCGCCACCCATTTCCATTTAGCCCCTCCCACCCCAAATAGCTCCCCACCCCAATTATCCCCTCCCACCTCAATTATCCCCTCCCACTCCCAATTAGCCCCTCCCACCCAAATAGCTCCTCCCACCCCAAATAGCCCCTCCTATCCCCATGTAGCTCCTCCCACCCCAATTACCCCCTCCCATCCCAATTAGCATCTCCCATTTCCATGTAGCCCTTCCCACCCCAATCAGCCCCTCCCACTCCCATGTAGCCCACCCCAACCAAATTAGCACATTCCGTCCCAATTAGTCCCTCCCACTGCCATGTAGCCCCTCCTACCCCATGTAGCTCCTCCCACCCCCAATTAGACCTTCCCACTCCCATGTGGCCCCTCCCACCCCAAATAGCCCCTCCCACCACAATTAGCACCTCCTGCTCCCATGTAGCCCCTCCTACCCCATGTAGCCCCTCCCACATCAATTAGCCCCTCCCACTCCAATTAGCACCTCTCACCCCAATTAGCGCCAGCCATTTCCACGTAGCCCCCTCCCACCCCAAATAGCTCCCCGCCCCAATTATCCCCTCCCACCTCAATTATCCCCTCCCACTCCCAATTAGCCCCTCCCACCCAAATAGCTCCTCCCACTTCTGATAGCCCCTCCCACTCATTTAGCCCCTCCCCTTGCAATAGCTCCTCCCACTGCACATCATTAACCCCTCCCCTTACCCATAGCCCCGCCCACCCCGTTAGCCCCGCCCACTCATTTAGCCCCTCCCACTCTTTATCCCCACCCCATCCAACCCCACCCACACTCTATAACCCTGCCCACCCCTTTAACCCTAGCCCCGCCCACTCCAATTAGCACTGCCCACCCCTTTCCCACGAGCCCCTCCCCTTACCCGAAGCCCCTCCCACTCATCTAGCCCCTCCCACCCCACCTAGCCCTGCCCACCTTCCTTTAACCCCCCATCCCTTTAATCCTGCCCATTCCCTTTAGCCCCACCTTCTTTAGCCCCTCCCCTTCCCATAGCCCCGCCCACCTTAGCACCTCCCACCCTTTTATCCCCGCCCCTCCCATTATTCCCACCCATCCTTTTCACCCCGCCACCCCCCTTAGCCCTGCCCCTTTACTCAAAGCCCCACCCCCTCTAGTCCCACCCACCCTATCCCCACCCACCTCTTTAGCCCCCTCACACCTTAGCCCCGCCCACCCCCTTTAAGCCCCTCCTACCCCCTTTAACCCTTCCCACTCCCTTTAACCCCTCCCAACCATTTAACCCTTCCCACTCCCTCTAGCCCCACCCACTCTAGCCCCGCCCACCACTTCTAGCCCCACCCACCACCTCTTTAACCCCTCCCACCCCCTTTAGCCTCTCCCCACCCCATTAACCCCACCTCCACTTTAGCCCCACCCACCCAATTAAGCCCCTCCCACCCCTTTAGCCCCACCCATCCCATTAAGCCCCGCCCACCCCTTTAACCCCTCCCACCACCCCTTTAGCCCCACCCACCCTTTAACCCCCTCCCACCCCCTTAACCCCACCCACTCCCTTTAACCCCACCCACCCCATTAAGCCCCGCCACCCCTTTAACCCCTCCCACCCCCTTTAGCCCCACCCACCCCTTTAGCCCCTCCCACCCCCTTTAGCCCCGCCCACCCCATTAAGCCCCTCCCAATCCATTAGCCCCACCCTCCCCTTTAACCCCTCCCACTCCCCCTAGCCCCGCCCACTCCCATTAGCCCCACCCACCCCATTAAGCCTCACCCACCCCTTTAGCCCCACCCACTTTAGCCCCACCCCCATTAAGCCCCACCCACCCCTTTAGCCCCTCCCACCCCCTTTAGCTCCACTCATCCCATTAAGCCCCTCCCACCCCCTTTAGCCCTGCCTACCCCATTAAGCCCCTCCCAATCCATTAGCCCCACCCTCCCCTTTAACCCCTCCCACTCCCCCTAGCCCCGCCCACTCCCATTAACCCCACCCACCCCATTAAACCTCACCCACCCCTTTAGCCCCACCCACTTTAGCCCCACTCCCATTAAGCCCCACCCACCCATTTAGCCCCCTCCCACCCCCTTTAGCCCCACCCACCCTTTAACCCCTCCCACCCCCTTAACCCCACCCACCCACTTTAGCCCCACCCACTTTAGCCCCACCCCATTTAGCCCCACCCACCCATTTAGCCCCTCCCACTCCCTTTAACCCCACCCCCTTTAGCCCCGCCCATCCCTTTAACCCCTCCCACTCCCCCTAGTCCCACCCACCCCATTAAGCCCCACCCTCCCACTCTAGCCCCTCCCACCCCCTTTAACCCCTCCCACCCCCTTAACCCCACCCACTCCCTTTATCCCCACCCACCCCATTAAGCCCCACCCACCCATTCTAGCCCCTCCCACCCCCTTTAACCCCTCCCACCCCCTTAACCCCACCCACTCCCTTTAACCCCACCCACCCCATTAAGCCCCACCCATCCCTTTAGCCCCACCCACTTTAGCCCCACCCACTTTAGCCCCACCCACCCATTTAGCCCCCTCCCACTCCCTTTAACCCCACCCCCCTTTAGCCCCGCCCATCCCTTTAACCCCTCCCACCCCTTTAGCCCCTCCCACCCCCTTAACCCCACCCATTCCCTTTAACCCCACCCACCCCATTAAGCCCCCACCCACCCTTTAACCCCGCCCACCCCCTTTTAAGCCCCGCCTACCCGCCTGCCCGGGCAGCGGGAAGAGGAGGTCGAAGCCGTCGGGCAGGGGGATGGCGGCCAGGAAGCGGACGTGCCCCGTGTGGCCCTGCGCCAACCCCACCAGCGCCGGGGCCGCCTTGGCCGGCAGCGCCAGCGTCAGCACCACGCCGGCGCTCGTTCCGATCCACAGCAGCTCCTTGCAGGCCAGCAGCGCCGTGATGCGCAGGCACGCCGCCTTGTGCTGCCGGATGATGGCATCCGAGCCTGCGGGCGGGCCGCGCCATCAGCGTTGTCCCTCCCCAAAAAAACTCAGCCCGCCCCACGCAACCCCTGTTTGGCAGCTCCCTGCATGGTTTTGCATGGGATTTTTGCAGTTGTTGCATGGTTTCTGCACGGCATTTTGCAGCACCCGCTCTATTTCGGCACGGGGTTTGCAGATACCCAGAGGTGGTGCCTTGCTGCATTGCATTTTGCAGCACCCACTCTGTTTCTGCATGGCATTTTGCAGTTGCTGCCTGATTTCTGCAAGGCATTTTGCAGCACCCGCTCTATTTCCATACAGGGTTTGCAGATATCCAGGTGTGGTGCATTGCTGCATGGCATTGGGCAGCTCCCTGCCTGGTTTTGCATGGCATTTTGCAGTTGCTGCATGATTTCTGCAAGGTATTTTGCAGCACCCACTCTATTTCAGCACGGGGTTTGCAGATACCCAGAGGTGGTGCATTGCTGCATAGCATTTTGCAGCACCAGCTCTGTTTCTGCACAGGGTTTGCAGATACCCAGGGGTGGTGCATTGCTGCATAGGATTATGGAGCTGCCCGCCTGGTTTTGCATGGCATTTTGCAGCACCCACTCTATTTCTGCATGGCATTTTGCAGCTGTCCAGGTGTGGTGCATTGCTGCATGGCATTTTGCAGCTCCCTGCCTGGTTTTGCATGGCATTTTGCAGTCGTTACATGGTTTCTGCAAGGTATTTCACAGCACCCGCTCTATTTCTGCATGGGGTTTACAGGTACCCAGGGGTGGTGCATTGCTGCATAGCATTTTGCAGCACCCACTCTGTTTCTGCATGGCATTTTGCAGTTGCTTTCTGCTTTCTGCATTTTGCAGCATCCCCTCTATCTCTGCGTGGCATGTTGCAGCACCCACTCTGCTTCTGCACTGCATTTTGCAGCTGTCCAGGTGTGGTGCATTGCTGCATGGGATTAAGGAGCTGCCCGCCTGGTTTTGCATGGCATTTTGCAGCACCCACTCTTTTTGCAGCTGTCCAGGTGTGGTGCATTGCTGCATGGCATTTTGCAGCTCCCTGCCTGGTTTTGCATGGCATTTTGCAGTTGTTGCATGGTTTCTGCATGGCATTTTGCAGCACCCACTCTATTTCGGCACGGGGTTTGCAGATACCCAGAGGTGGTGCATTGCTGCATTGCATTTTGCAGCACCCACTCTATTTCTGCACGGCATTTTGCAGTCGCTGCCTGATTTCTGCATGGCATTTTGAAGCACCCGCTCTTTTTGCAGCTGTCCAGGTGTGGTGCATTGCTGCATGGCATTTTGCAGCTCCCTGCCTGGTTTTGCATGTGATTTTGCAGTTGCTGCATGATTTCTGCACAGCATTCTGCAACATCCACTCTATCTCTGCATGGCATTTTGCAGCAACTGCTATTTCTGCATGGCATTTTGCAGCATCCTCTCTCCCTCTGCATGGCATTTTGCAACACCCATCCACTTCTGCATGCCATTTTGCAACCATCCAGGTGTTGTGCTATTGCTGCATGGCATTTTGTAGCTGCCTGTCTGGTTTTGCATGGCATTTTGCAGCAGCTGACTGATTTCTTCATGGCATTTCCTAGCACCCACTCTATTTCTGCAAGGCATTTTGCAGCACCCACTTTATTTCTGCATGCCATTTTACAGCTACTGCATGATTTCTGCTTCGCATTTTGCAGCACCCACTCTATTTCTACATGGGGTTTGCAGACACCCAGGTGTGGTGCTATTGCTGCATGGGATTATGTAGCCACCTGCCTGGTTTACACATGGCATTTTGGAGCTGCTGCTTGATTTCTGTGCAGCGTTTTGCAGCAATTGCTTTATTTCTGCACGGCATTTTGCAGCTACTGCATGATTTCTGCATGGCATTTCGCCGCACCCACTCTATTTCTGCATCGTGTTTTACAGCAACTGCTATTTCTGCATGGTATTTCACAGCACCCACTCTATTTCTGCATGACATTTTGCAGCCATCCAGGTGTTGTGCTATTGTTGCATTAGATTTTGTAGTTGCTTTCTGGTTTCTGCATGGCATTTCACAGCAACTGCTATTTCTGCATGGGGTTTTGCAGCCACACAGGGATTGCCCTATTCCTGCATGGGGTTTTTCAACTACTTCACTGTTACTCCATGGGATTTTGCAGCTGCATCCTGATTTCTGCATGGGGTTTTGGTACTGATATCTTATTTCTGCATGGGATCATGCCACCACCCGGGCATTGTGCTATTGCCACATGGGATTTTTTATCCGCTACCCTATTTTTTTCTGTGGAACCTTGCAGCAACTGCTTTATTTCTGCATGGGGTTTTGCAGCTACCTAGGGATTGCCCTATTTCCACTTGGAGTTTTGCAACCATTGCGCTATTCTGCATGGGATTTTGGAGCTGCATGCTCATTCTGAGGATTTTTGCAGCTGCTTTGGGGTTGCCCTATCTGTGCTTAGGATGCTTTCGCATCCGCTGCCTTATCCCTGCGTGGGATTTTGCAGCTGCCCAGGGGCTGCAAAATGCAGAAGCTGAACTCGATGGGCTTCGGTCCCTGAAGCTGGCTGAGGATATTGATGCATTTCGCAGCAGCGGATGCTCCGGGGAGGAGCGCGTTTTTAAGAGAGGCGATGTGCATGGAACAGAAAATGGGAAAAACACCCAGAAACGGAGATTTTGGGGGCTTACCAGCCAGCATCTTGTGCACGGGGGGGGTGACGTCCGCCTCGGCCAGCTGCTCGTAGCTGGTGGCGTGGTAGAGGCGCACCTGGGCGCTGCCCTGCAGCGCGACCCAGACGCCGGGCCCCGCGCTCACCATGCAGGTCACGCTGCGGCCGCTGTCCTGCCCCACGTGGAGCGTGTGCTGTGGGGGACAGAGCCACACCGATGCCACCCGGAGCCTCTGGGGACCGTCCCCAGCCCCCCTGGCTCGGGGTGTCGTGCTTGTCCTACCTCCTGCACCAGCGTGGCCGTGTTGAGGACGATGACCCGGTTCTGGCAGCCGCACCACAGCTTCCCCGCCACCGCCACCATCTTCGTGATGGGGCTTCCCGGGGAGCCCAGGGACAGGGATTTGGAGTTTTGGGAGTCCCAGAAGCGACCTGTAAGGACAGTGGGAAACGGGGAGGGTTTATAAAGCACCAAATCCCCAGCTTGAGATGGTTAGGGGGGAAGAGGTGGCTGGAAACGTCCTTGTGGGATGCTGATGGATCCCCCTTTATAGGGCAGGTGGTGTCCTTGGGGGGACACAGTTGGTAGGGTCCGTGTGCTGTGAATTTGGGGCTGCCCGTTCAGCATCCCTCGAGGGATGGCCCTCCCTGGGGACACAGAGGAGCTGCAGGAACCCAGAGCATCCCCTGCTGGGACCCAATGGCCCTGACCCAGCCTCACCTGCCTCCCGCTGGTACGCGATGAGCTCCCCGTTGGCCAAGGACACAAAAACTTGGTTATCGAGGTATCTGCAGGAAGAGACGAGCTTTGAGAGCCGCTGCCGGGCCGCCCCAAACCCATCCCAGGGGGCCCCAAAGCCTCCTGCCCGCTTACAAGATGCACATGACGGAGGCGGCGTGCTGCATCTTCATGCTGTTCTTCCTGTTGCGGATGTTGTCCGAGGACTGGTACACGTGGATGCTGCGGAGACGAGGCAGAAGGACGGCGTTGAGGCTCCCCTAAAGCCCGGGGGGAGCCTCAATCGAGGTCCCTCCTCGCTGGGCACGCACCAGCCGTCCTCGGTGCCCAGCCACATGGAGCTCTGGTAGGCTTCGGGGTCGAGGCTCAGCAGGTCCTCGAGGCTGCCGCGGGTGAAGGAGCCGCGGCTGGAGCGCCGCAGGGCTCGGCCGTCCGTGGGGCTCTCGCCGTGCCGGCTCTGGCCGAAGGTGGTGGCGAGGGGGAGGAAGCCGGGCTCCTGCTCCTCCTCCGAGCTCGTCGTCTCCGCTGCCACCTCCTTGCAGCTCGGGATTTCCTCGTCTGGAAGGGGTGAGGATGTGGGGTTGGGTGGTGAACACCCAGCGATGGCCACGGGGATGGGGAGGAGAGCACGGGATGTTGCGCCCTGGGCTGTTGTGGTGGTGTGGGGAAGGAGGGATGGATGCTGACCCCGAAACACACCAGAATTTACCCAAAACAGGGGACAAGCTGCTGCCCCAACAGCATCACAGGCTCCAAATTAGGACATCCCTATATCTTTTTCCAGGGCTTCTTCAGCTTAAAAGGCAACAGGAACCCCCTTTTTTTTGTGATGTGCAACAAGCGCAAGGCAAATTGGGGACCGACTGCTGGGACAATCAGCGCTGCCCATCGTTTTGGGGCAAAACAACGTATTTTCCTTAATTAGGGGCCAGCGGGGGCAACTCACTGCCGAAGCTGGAGGAGATGGTGGAGTGGCTGGCCTGGCTCTGCAGCGTGCCCGAGGGGCTGGGCGAGGACTCGTCGTCCGTGTCGTCGCTGTCGAAGGGCACCAGCTCCCTGTGGGCGCTGTCGACGGGCTCGGAGAGCTCCAGCGACGAGCCCGAGATGGAGATGTGCAGGCACTGCTGCGGCCCCGCGTCCTCCAGCTGCGCCGGGGCCGGCTCCGAGGACGGGCTGGCCACGGGCTCGGCGCGTTCCCTGCCGCGGGGACAGCCGCAGCTCCAGCACCGGGACGCGGTGATGCCGGTGCCAGGGGCGCACGGTGCCGGTGCCGTACCTGTAGGCTCGCTTGAGGCCGGGCACGGAGGCGATGCAGAGGATCCTGGCCGAGCAGACGGCGATGCACGCCTCGACGGTGGGCTCCTTGCGGATGCTGAGCAGGCAGACCTGCCCCACGTAGCCGTCACTGTTGCACACCCAGACCTCGTGGGCGTTCTCTGCGCTGCTGTGGCTGGGAGAAGCACAAGAAAACTGCAAGGGGGCAAAAGACAAGGAGAGGTCACTTGGGAAAGGCAGCAGCAAGGCGGCGGCAAGCTGGCATCCTGATGGTCAAGGGGGATGCTTAAATAAACCCTCCCGGGGGTCCGGGAGGGGCAGGAGGACCAACCTGCATCCCGCTCCTCGTCTTCATGATGGGGATGGCCTTGAGGAACTCCGGGTCCAGGCAGTTTTTGCTGGAAGCTGGGAAAATAGGGTGAGAAGGAGGTGGTTCTGCCAACGTCGGGCATGGTGCTGAGCCCATTTGGGCGTCCCACCCCGCGTCCCGGCGTTACCCAGCTTCTTCTTGGCGTCCTCGAAGGCTTGCTCGAAACCGAGCCGCGCGTCGGGGTTGGGGAACTCAAAGATGAAGGACTCGGTGCCGTCGGCCTTGGCGGCGCTGAGCTCCACTTTGTTGGGGGGGAAAGCCATGCTGAAGGACAGGGACTGCTTCTCCGCCAGCTCCCGGTGGATGGCGGCCATCAGGTCCTTGATCACGTCGTCCAGGCTCTGGGCAGGGGGATGATGGCATCAGGATCCAACGGGGCCACCCCAGCCGTGCGCCCATGTCGCATCCTGAGCATCCTCTGCAGGGCTGGTGGCAGCTGGGCCCTTTGACCATGGCCACCAGCCCTCCCAAGGTCCTTTGACCATGACAACAGCCCTCCCAAAGTCCATTGACCATGGCCACCAACCTTCCCAAGGTCCTTTGACCAGTCAAGGTCCTTTGACCACAGCCACCAGCCCTCCCAAGGCCCTTTGGCCATGACAAAAGCCCTCCCAAGGTCCATTGACCATGGCCACCAGCCCTCCCAAGGTCCTTTGACCAGTCAAGGTCCTTTGACCACAGCCACCAGCCCTCCCAAGGTCCTTTGACCATGACAACAGCCCTCCCAAGGTTGTTTGACCACAACAACAGCCCTCCCAAGGTCTTTTAACCATGGCCACAAGCCTTCCCAACATTCTTTGACCACAGCCACCAGTCCTCCCAAGGTCCATTGACCATGGCCACCAGCCCTCCCAAGGTCCTTTGACCATGGCCACCAGCCCTCCCAAGGTCCTTTGACCACAGTCAAGGTCCTTTGACCACAACAACAGCCCTCCCAAGGTCCATTGACCATGGCCACCAGCCCTCCCAAGGTCCTTTCATCAGTCAAGGTGCCTTGACCACAGCCACCAGCCCTCCCAAAGTCATTTGACCATGGTCAACAGCCCTCCTGAAGTCCTTTGACCATGGCCACCAGCCCTCCCAAGGTCCTTTGACCATAGTCAAGGTCCTTTGACCATGGCCACCAGCCCTCCCAAAGTCCTTTGACCACGGCCACCACCCCTCCCAGGGGACATCCCAGCGGGTCCCAAGGGGGATACCACCACCGTGGCGCCATCCCCGTACCTGGTGGGGGAAGCTGAGGGTCTCCGACAGCTTGCTGACTTGGCCCAGCGTGCTGAGGTCCTCGTCCAGGCGGCTGATGCTCTTCTGGATGCTCTCCCTGTTGGTGGCTTGCGAGGCACCTGCGTGGGGACATGGCCACACGGCATTAACCCCTTCCTCCCCAGCACCCCACAGGGGAGCCTTGTCCCCAAACTCTTTTAGCCGGAGCGGTGCCACCTCCAGCTATGGGATCCCTTGAGCCCATCACCTTCAGCTGGGGGTGAGCAATGGGTTTTGGGGTGTGCGGATGACATCAGGCAGCGACAGACCTTTGACGATGTCCACGTCCTCCAGCGGCAGCTTCCAGAGCAGTTTGTACTTGCTGGCGGTGTCAATGACGCTGGCCGCCGTGTACCTGCGGGGCAGGGGCTGGCTGAGCCTCGCCTGCGCCCGGGCACCGTCCCCAGCGCCCTAAAACCATCCCAGCCCACCAGGGACACCCCGAGGAGGTGGGATAACCCCAGAGAGCTGCGATGGGAGAGGGAACCGGCTGGGTGTGCCCCCGGCCACGGGGCGCCGGGGTGTCCCCCGCGCCCGGCGGCACTCACAGGCTCATGGAGCTGCGGCGGAGGGAACCCGACTTGCGCTTCAGCGTGGTGCACACCAGCAGGTCCGTGAAGAGGAAGAGCGAGCGGTCCTTCTTCCCACCCACCGCCTTCTGCGGGGGTGCAGGAGACACGAGGGTGAACGCTGATGGCACCCACCCCTGCCTAAGTTTCCCCAAATGGTGCTCAAAGGAGCCCATGGGATGCCAGGACCTCTGGGGTCCCCACCTTCAGTCCCTCTGTCCATCCCTGAACCCAGGCTGCTGAGGGCTCTCCGTGGCTCCTCCTGGCTCCCAAGCCCCTCTCATCTTTCCCCATGCAGCTGGAGAACTTCATGTCATCTCCATCCATCCCTCCCTCCATCCATGCATGCATTCGTCATCTGTCATCCATCATCCATCCCTCTATCCCTCCATCTGTCTCCATCCATCCATCCATCTCCATCTGTCCATCCATCCATCTCCATCCATCTCCACGCATCTCCATCCTTATCCATCTCCATCCGTCCATCCATCCATCCATCCACCCACCCACCCACCCACCCACCCATCCATGGCTCCCCACGGACACTCAGCCCTGCTCTGACCCACGATCCCAGCCACCCCCTGCCCCGTTTGGTGCTCAGCACCAATCTGCTGCCAGGGCGGACACGCCATGGGGACAAGGGACATGATGCCACCTCGCTCTTACCACTTCCACCACCATCTCCTGGCGCAGGAACCTGCGGAGCGGGGCCTGGAGCTGTGGGGATGAGGAGGTTCGTGAGTGGCTTCATCCCTGCCCCTGCACCCCCCTGGCACCGAGCTGTCACCGGGTCCCCTTCCCAAACCTCCCGGCAAGTGAGGATGAGGAAAGCAGGACCTGGACGAGAAAACAAGTGGCCCAACCTAGTTCAACCCATAAAGAGCAGAAATGGCTCATTTTGGGGCAAAAGGAAAGACCCACCCCATTGGCATTTGGTGCTGGGTGTAGGTGCAGCACCCTTGGGTGCAGCAGGGCTGCAGAAAGGCTCGGCCAGGCTGGGTGTCCCCACTTCCCCGCAGCTGGCACCCCCATCACCCTCGCCCACGGCCACCCAGGACCCCACACCGAGCCCCCCCATCCGTACATCCTCCATCCCTTCGATGTGGGACTCGATCTCCTGCACGATGCGGGCGTTCCTCTCCACCTCCTCGGCGCTCTTCATCCCCTTGTTGATCCTCTCGGCCACCTGCTTGATGTTGCGCTGGGCGTCGATGAGGAAGGGGTGGTCGGGGTGGTCCTCGGGGGTGTGCTTCAGCAGGTCCTGATGTGGGGACACCGCCGGGATGTCACCGTGGTGCCACCCCCTCGCCGAGCCCCCCACCCAGCCATGGCGGTCTGGGGGCGCACCGAGCTGTGGATTTCGTGTCGAGGGAGGAAGAAAGGGCTGGGAGGGACGGGACGGCCCTAAAAGCTGCCCTTACGAGGAGGGGGGGATGAGCCATGGTCTCACCCGCTCCCAGGACGGCACGGACCCCGTCCCGGCGCCGCTCCTCCTACCTTCACCAGCAGCTCGTACCGCGGGATCCTCTGCACGGGCTTGATCATCAGGTCGGACAGAGCCTGCTTCTCCTTGTTCTCCCGCATGCTTTGCTGCAAAAACAAACAAAAAAAATCAGTGGGGACAAGGACGGGCCCGTTAGGTGGGACACACGCCGTGACACCAGCCTTGGACCTGCAGTAACAACACTTTGGGGTCTTGGGCACTCCTTTTGACATCCTCCGGAGTGATGCTGGCTCACCCCAGACCACGCTCCCCACAACAAAAGAGGCTGGAAAAATCCCAGTTTGGCCATGGATCACCAGTTTACGCCCATCAACCCTGACTCTGCTCCCCCAGTGGCCCCCACACCCACCTCCAGGAACTTGATGAACGCCGGCCGTGCCTCCTTGGCGATCCGGACGGCGTCCTTGGCGTTGAGGAAGTTATCGATGTAGGCAGAGTAGATGTTCACCAGCACGTCCTTGGAGAACTGGGGAGGGAGGGGGAAAAAAAGAGGCAAAAAAAGGGGCTTGGCACGGGGTTCCCCCACACCTCCGGGCACGTTTGGGGCCGGAGAAGTTGTCCCAAGGGTTAACGGCGCCCGTGTGGGATCTGCCCAGGCTCAGCTCCCCGCCTCGATGCCTGAGCCCTGACATTGCTGCTCGAGGCAGAAACGCCGAGTTGCAGAGCCCCCGTTAAGCTAAAGCAGACCGAGGGCCTGGAGATCGTCTCTCCCCATCCCCGACGTGGTTTGCCCGTCCTTCCGTCATCCCCCTGCTCCCCGCTCCTGGGTTTTTCCCTGCCAAAAGCAAAGCCTGGGCGCGGGGGGAGCTTCGGGATGGACCCTTCTCATCCCCACCCTGCTATGGGATGGGGTCGGGCCCTACCGACTGCACCAGGAGGTCGCCCACTTTCTGCTTCTCGTGCCAGTTCTGCACGCAGTCGTGGATCTGCTCCAGGAACTGCTCGTGGTGCTCCAGCAGCTCGGGGATCTGGTCGAAGATCTCGTCCACCAGGGACGGGTCACACAGCAGCGAGTTCTCCGGCTGCTTCAGCGGCTTCATGTAACCCTGCGGGGAAGGGTCAGCGCTGGGGCACCCACAGGTTTTTGTTTCCACCTCCCCAGGATTAATTGTTCAACCCATTTAAGCTCCAGGAACCACAGCATCGAGCAGCAGGAGGGTCCCTGGGGAGCCCAGACAAGGCTTGGGATGCCAGAGGAGGCATCAACCCTGGGTCCTGCACGACTTTGGGGACCCATCAGAAGGATCAGACCAGCAGTTTGGGCACCCCACCTCTCCTGGGCCCCATCCCATCCATTGTATCTCCATTTCAGTATCGGGTTTGGACAAGGAACCTTCAAAGCACTTTGTCCTCTGTCCCCCAGCCATGGCCTCAATGGCCTCCAACCCTTTGCTGTCATGAATTTTGGTCCCCTCTGCGTTATCCAGATGGGAAATTGGGGCAGAACAACCGAATCTGCTGGTTCTTGGTGGGATTTAGGGTGTTTGGGACAAGGAGGGGCTGAAGCCAGCAGGGTGGATGTGCTGCGTCAAGCCCTGGACCACCACCTTGCCCACCAACCTCTCTTGGCAATGGCCAACAAGTGATGCTCAGGGGCAGCAGGGCTCCATGAAACCACTTTCCAAGTGGTTCCACTTTCTCAAGCCCCCCAGGACATGAGGAGGACCACAGAACTGAGCAGCGAAGCCAGGACCCACTCGGTGCTGCTTCAGGTGTCCCCATCTGAGCTGGCAAGGGAGGAATCCCCACCAAGGATGAGGTTCCCCAGGCTGATGGTGGACATCTCATAGAAACCCAAGTTAGAAGGGTCAAATCCTTCCCAAAGCTCCAAACCCAATGGGGCCAACACCTCCAGAGGGAGCTGGGCTGGGCCAGATTTAGTCCCCACACCCCACCCAGCATGAAACTGGGTGAGTAGGGGACCAGATGGGAAGAGCACGGAGACAGTTCCCACCAAAGGGGTTGGCTGGGAGATGCTGCCCCAGGTGGTCCCAGTGCCTGGTGGCCATGATGCTACACGCCACCAGCACACACTGGGACCCAAACACTTTGTCCTGGTTGGGACTGGAGAGCTGGGAACATCTTGACCCCTGTGACCCCCACCAGAAACCCAGGTCACCTGGAGGTGTCCCATGGGTGAAAGCTCAGCCATAGGCACCCCACAGCTCCCATCCATGTCCGTCGGGTGTCTGCAGTGTGTCCTCCCCCACCAGGCTGCTGTGCCACCTCGGAGGGGGACAGGAGCACATGGGACAGACTCTGGTCATGCTGAGACCAGCACAGACACCTTCTGACCATGAAATGTGCACAGTTCCCCCAAAATAAGACCCAGACCAGGCTCCTTTCGCCCCTCCGAGCCAAATTCTGCACGAGGAGCAGCCTTGAGGGGGTCCTCTCCTCCTGCGCATCATCTGGCAGGGCACATCTGGATGGGGACTTCTTCGGAAACCCAAGCCAGGTGTTGGGATGATGCTCAGGGGTTGGAATTAGCTCAGTTAAAAAAAAAAAAAAAGGGACCTAAAAAAGTCCCTGGCCCATGGCTGTGGGATCTGGAGCAGAGCAGAAAATGAGGGGGGTGTCGGGGATGGGGTGGGTTTGGAGACCCCCGGTGCAGGACGCGCACTGGCGGTGGCCCCAGGAGGTGCAAGGGAGGGGTTTTGGGGAGCAAGCATGGGAACACGCTCAGGGACACGACACTCCCTAGGTGACAGCTGATCCGGAACAGTTATGGGGTTGATTTGGGGGTGGAGGTGACCCCACACCCCATCCTCAGCAGTGCTGCTTTCCATACTACTCCCACCACCGGTCCCGCTGTCCCCAACACTGCCACCGGTCCCCTCCCCATCCCAACACCAGGGCTCCAAATTCAGGTCCAGGGGACGCTCACGAGGAAGGGACAACCCCGCTGTGACACCCCTGGACGTCCCCAGTGGGGTTTTGTCCCCGCCGTGCACCCCGTCGAGGCGGTGCCGGGGCCACCGCGTGTCACCCGCCCGCGCCCCCGCCGCAACCCCTCACCTGCATCAAGGTGCGCAAGGACTCCACGTAGGACTGCTCCGTGTCCAGCAGCGTCATGATGACGTGCTTCCTCATGTCCTACACGGGCAGAGAGAAGCCAAATGAAATCGGGGCGATCCGAGGGGCCGGGGGGAACCCGGCGGCTACCTCGGGGCACCGAGGCGTCCCCTCCGGTGGCGGCGCAGGGGGGGCTGTGCAACCGCGGGAGCCCGGCGCTCGTCCAGCTCCCTCTCCACCCCGATGGAGGAATCCAGGAGGATTAGGAAGTACATGACACCGAGCGCACAGACGCCTGGTTTCCTCCGCGCCCGCGTCAGGAGCTCTCACAGCCCTACATGGGTCGGTGCCGGCGGCCTCCTTCTCCCCGCGCTCGGCGCGGCCCCGCGCCGCGAATTCCTCACGGCCCCCGGGCACCCGCGCTGCTCCCGGCCGGCCCCAACGCCCTGTGCCCCAAAGAGGGGGCTCAGAGGGTGCAGGGGGGGGCAGGGGATGGGGATTCGGGCAGCTGTGGGGCTCAGGGACGCCCCCCCCAAAATGCAGCACCCATGGGGGGCGTCCCCGAGCGCAGCCCAGGCTGCAGCTCAGCCTCGGGGCAAGATGGTCCAAGGGTCCCAAGTGGAGACACCCCAAAAGTTTTGGGTGCAGAGATGGTCCAAAGGCCCCACGCACCAACATTTTGGGGTGTAGGGATGGTTCAAGGACCCTGCCTGTGAGAAACCCCGAATTTTTTAGGTGCTGGGGTGCTCCAAGGACCCTTGGTGCAGAGAAACCCCAAAAGTTTTCGATGCAAAGCCACCCTGAGCACTCTGGTGTGAGATACCCCAAAAGATTTGGGTGCAGAGATGGTCCAAAGGCCCCACGCACCAAAATTTTAGGGTGTAGGGATGGTTCATGGACTCTGCCTGTGAGAAACCCTGATTTTTTTAGGTGCTGAGGTGCTCCAAGGACCCTTGGTGCAGAAAAACCCCAAAGGTTTTGGTGCTGAGACACCCCGAGGGCTCTGGTGTGAGATGCCCCGAAAGATTTGGGTCCAAACATGCTCCAAATTCCCCACGCCCCAAAAGTTTTGGTGGATGAGATGCTCCAGAGACCCTGGGTGTGGAGATGCTCCAACAGATTTGGGTTCAGAGACATTCCAAGGGTCCTAAACAGCAACAAAACCCTTGGGCTGTTAATGGAGACACCCCAAAACCCATGGGGGCAGGGACCCCCAAGAACCCTGCCAGCGGAGATGTCCCAGCCCTCTCCAGCGCCGTCCCTGTGCACCCCGAAAACTGGAGGGATTTAAGTGGGGATTTATCTCCCCTCTCCCAGCCCCAAACTGCGCCCCACAGCCCCAAACTGCACCCCACAGCCGATGCCTGTTCCCTGCTCCCCATGGGGACACGGGCACCCCAAATTTCTGGGGTGTCCTCCCCAGGCACCGATCCTCCCCCCCAGCCACCCAGCACCCGAGGACGGAGCCGTGCCTCAGTTTCCCCACCCACACTCCAGGCTGGGTTCACCCCTTCTCCACCGAGCAAGGAAGGAAAACATTATTTAGGGCCAAATATTTTGGCGATGGGCCTGATCCTGTCCTGGGATGGGCAGAGCAGGGTGCTCACCCCCTGACCCTGCCTCTGTTTCCCCCCTGGCAGCTCGAGGTGATGCTCTGGGACATTTTTCCTGCAGGCTCAGCGAGCTGAACAGGCTCAGCACAGCACCACGGGTTTCAGTTTGGGGGATTTTTCAGCTGGGGGATGAGCCCCAACCATCCCAAAGGGGATTTTTCCAGCTCTTATGGTTGTTACCCCAGGGGAAATTCCCGCTGGGATGAGCAGGAGCTGGGTGCAAGCCCCCATCCTGCAGGACCAGGCAGGATGCACCCCCGTGGGGTTTTGCCCTCCACCTGCTCCCGCTCCGATCCCAAAACCCCGGCCTCATCCTGCATCCCCCGGAGCTGCTCAGCACCCTGGGGAACCTCAGCACCACTGCCAGGGGATTTGGGGGGCACCTCCCCGGCACCGCAACCCCCCCCCATCCTCATGCACATCAACGTGGGTGTGTGTGTGGGGGGGGGGTGCACGCATCCATCCCCTATCACCCCCTCCAGCTTTTCGGCTGGGAGCCCCCCCAAAAAGCGGGGGCGGCGGGATGAGGATGGAGGCACGGTTGCCACGGCGATGGTGGTCCAGCCCCGGCGGCTTTCTCCCCACGCACGTGTCCCCACCGTGACGCAGCTGGACCCCCCCCCCCCCAAAAACCCCTCCAGCATCCCCTCAGGGACCCCCCCATCCCCAAACCCAGCCCCGTGCCGGGGTGTAGGGGCACGGGGGGGGTCCCCCCCTTTTGTTGGCATCACCTCGGGGCCCCCGTGGCCCTTCTCCGGCAGCTCCTCGGCGGCCCCACCGAGCCCGGAGGCGGCGGCGAAGGCCGCGTCGATGCCGTCCCCGATGTCTCGCATGTCCTCCAGCGCGATGGTGAACTGCGCCAGAGTCCTCACCATCTGCAGCATGCGGGTCCCGGGGTCGGTCCGTCCCTCGCGGCCCAAAAGGGGGAAGGCAAAAAAAAAAAAAAAAAAAAAAAAAAATCTGGCTCTACCACCCCCCCCCCCCCAAAAAAAAACGTTTTCCCTCCCCCTACCCCTTCAAAAATAATAATAGTGACGCCGCTGAAAAGCCGGAGCGCTGCGGCGCGGAGGGGAATGAGATGAAATGAAATAAGGAATGAAATGAAATAAGGAATGAAATGAAATGAAATGAATGAAATAAGTGAAATGGAATAAATGAAATGGAATAAATGAAATAAATGAAATGAAATGAAATAATAAATACAATACAATACAATACAATAAATAAAGTAAAATAAAATAAAATAAAATAGAACAGAATAGAAGAGAGGGGTCTATTTATAGCGAGGCGATTCCGTATGAAAAAAAATAAAATAATAATAATAATAAAAAAAAAAATGGATCCCTCCCGCGGAGAGGCTGCAGGCGGCGGGCGGCGCGTAGCGTGCGTGCGTCCGGGGGCGCGTGGCGGTGGCACGCGTGGTCCCCGGCCCCGGGTGGCGCCGAGGCACCGGCAGCAGCGGGGAGCGGGGCTGGGAGACGGGGGCTGAGCCTGGTGGTGCGGCCGTGCCCACTGGCGCACGCCGGGGCCGCATCCTGCGCCGGGGAGAGGGGGGGTTTGGAGGGGATGCTGGGCTTCGTCGGAAGGTTTTCGTGGGGTTTGGGGGGGGCGCTGGGGTTGGTTTTGGGGTTTGGCACCCCCACTTTGCTGCGTTATGGGGTTTCCGTCCTTTATTTCCAAGCAGGGTTTGGGGTGCTGGGTCTCCCTCCCCAAGCGCAGCACCGATTGCAGAACCCATTTTCTTCCCCCCCCCCCCCCCAAATAAAATAATAATAACACACAACACCCTGTAGCACCCGCAGCCCCGCTCGCCAGGCGATGCAGCATCCCCGCATCCGCTTGCAGCGCGCTCCCCTCCTGCTTCGTTAATTAAATCTAATTAGCCGCTTGCCCGTTCCCACAGCAACGGCGTGCAGCAGGGCTGCGCCCTACTGCTGCAGACAGGAAATTTCCTCCCGGCGCCGATCCCATAGCACCGAGGGGACCTTGGGGGGGGGGGACCGGGATGGGTGCGTGGCAGGATGCGTGCCAGCCCTTGGGTGGCCGGGGCTAATTAATCGCGTTTGGGGTAATGAGGCTTTGCGCAAGGTAGATCCTGTGGCCGCTTCTGCAGCAACCCGCTCTCGCCGTCGGCTCGTTTTGGGTGAGATCAGGGCCAGCCTGGGGCCATCTGGGTTGCAAACCCGGATCCATTCCTGTTGTAACCCCAGACACGTTGGGATTACAATCCCAGACCCCTCTGGTTTGCAATCCCAGACCTATCCTACTTACAACCCTGGACCCCTTTGGGTTGCAAACCCAGAAACATTTTGGTTGAAATCCTGGACCCATTTGGGTTGTAATCCCGGACCCATTTCATTGGCAATCCCAGACCCACTGGGGTTGCAATCCTAGACCTATTGGGATTACAATCTTGGAACCATTTCAGCTGCAGTCTTGGACCCATCTGTACTGCAATCCTGGACCCAAATGGGCTGCAATCTCAGACCCATTTGGGATGCAATCCCAGATGCGTTGGGATTATAATCCTGGACCCAAATGGACTGCAATCCTGGACCCACTGGGGTTGCAACCTTGGACTCACCTGGGTTGCAGTAACGGACCAGTCTGAGTTGCAACATTGGGGCCATTTTGGTTGCAATATTTGGCCCATTTTGCTTGCAATCTCGGACCCATTAGGGTTACAATCCCAGATCACTGAATCATAGAATTACAGAACGGTTTGGGGTGGACGGGACCTTAAAGACCATCCCGTTCCACCTCCCCTTCCATAGGCAGGGACACCTCTCACTAGATCAGGTTGCCCAAAGCCCCATCCAACCTGGATCCATTGAGGTTACAATCCCAGACCCATTTCAGTTACAATTTTTGACCCATTTCATTTTCAATCCCAGACCAGTTGGGGTCACAATCCAGAATTCATTGGGGATGCAATCCCAGACCCACTGGGTTTGCAATCCCAGATCCATTGAGGTTGCAATCCCAGACCCGTTGGGGTTGCAATCCTAAACCTACTGGGTTTGCAAACCTGGACCTACTGGAATTGCAGTTTTGAACTCATCTGGGTTGCAAACCCCGATCCATTTAGGTTACAGTCCTGGACCTATTTCGTTTGCTATCTCAGGCCCAGTGGAGTTGCAATCTCAGATGCATTGAGGGTGCAAACCCAGACAAAATAGGTTTGCAGTCCTGGACCCACTGGGGTTGCAGTCTTGGACTGGGCTGGGTTGCAACCCCAGATCCATTTGGGTTACAGTCCTGGACCCATTTCAATTGCAATCTCAGACCCACTGGGGTTGGAATCCCAGACCCATTGGGGTTGCAATCCTGGACCTACTGGGGTTGCGGTTTTGGATTCATCTGGGTTGCAATCCCAGACCTACTGAGGTTGCAGTCCTGGACCCACTGGGGTTGTAATCTCAGACCCATTGGGGTTGGAATCCCAGACCCACTGGGATTGCAAGACTGGACCCACTGGGGTTGCAATCTTGGACTGGACTGGGTTGCAATCCCAGATCCATTTGGGTTACAGTCCTGGACCCACTTCATTTGCAGTCTCAGAACCATTGGGGTTGCAGACTCAGACCCAGTGGGGTTGCAGTCCCGGATCCACTGGGATTCCAGTCCTGAATCCATTGGGGTTGTAATCCTGGACCCCCTGGGGTTGTAATCCTGGACCTACTGGGATTTCAGCCTTGGACTCTTCTGGGTTGCAGTCCCAGATCCATTTAGGTTGCAGTCCTGGACCCATTTCATTTGCAATCCCAGACCCACTGGGGTTGCAATCCCAAACCAACCAGAGCTGCAATCCCAGATCCACCGGGTTTGCAATCCAGGACCCATTGGGGTTGCAGTCTTGGACTGGGCTGGGTCGAAATCCCAGACCCATTTTCCGAGACCCATTTCATTTGCAATCCCAGACCCACTGGGGCTGCAATCCCAGCCCCAATGGGGTTGCAATCCCGGCCCCACTGGCGTTCCAACCCCAAACCCATCAGGTTGCAACCCCAGACCCATTTCGGCTCCAATCCCCGACCCCTCACGGCTGCGGCCCCATGCCCACGTGCGCTTCACTCCCATCCCTTTGCTCCCCCTGCAGCAAAGCCCTCGAGCCCTCCCCGGCATCACATCCCCACGACCCCCATCAATTTATTCAACCCCTTCATCACAGGCCACGTCTTCACGCGGGAGTGGATTCTCCGCTGTCTACTATTGGGGTTGAGCTGCTTGAAAACCTCCCGGCACGTTACGGAGGAGGGAGGACAGGAGGAGAAGGGCTCAGCCCCGTGCCCAGAGAGGGACCAGGCGAGGAGTGGGGCCGCATCCCGCTCGCTCTCAGCTTTGGAAGGGAAAGCCAAAGGCTCGGCCCGGCCGTCCCCGCCGGCTGCCCAGCCCGGACCCCCCTGCGCGCGGCCCGCAGCCCACAGGAAATTCCTGGGAGTGTTTGGCCACTCGAGCAGCACAGCCTATTTTTAGGGACGTCTAAAATCTGAGCTGGCTATTTTTAGAGCGGCTTCTTTGTAAACACCTTGAGACTTCCTCTTGGGTGAGCTTTTTTTTTTTTTCTTTTTTCTTTTTCGGAGTCCGGCGCGTTCGATCTGCTCGTGCCCTCCTTCCCCCGGGTGCCTCCTGCCCAACCCCAAACCCTCCAAATCCTCCTTGGCAAACCCGCTGGCATCCCCCCAGCTCTTCCCTCTGCCTGCAGGGAGCGGGCTCCCCCCTGCTTTGCCTCCTGTCGAAGCCCAGGAGCTCTCCGAGGCTGCTCTGCTTCGTTTTTTAATGCTCTGATAGCAGCTTTGGGAGGGCATGATGGGGCCAAATGGGGTCTGTGGGGTCTCAGACCTATGGGGCAGCGTGTTCCAGCTGGGCACGTCCCTACTAACACCACCCCGCATCCCTCTGCCAAGCCCAGCAGCCAAGGTGCCAACCTCCCCGTTTTGGCACGGGGGAAATCCTCGTGGAACAGCACAATCCTGGCCAGCAATGTCAATGTCCCCAGCAGCAGCTGACCTCCGAGCTCTCAATCAACCCGAAACCATCCAATTTTCCAGAATCTGGTAAAAACATGAGGCCAGGTACCACCAGCAGCAACAAACCCTGTGGCCCCTGCACATCCCCATGGTGCCAGCACGTTGCAGCCAGCTGGGAGGTGAAAATCGCTGCCTTTGCACCCCGCGTGGGGACCCTGCACGTCCTGCAAGCCTCACTTTGGGGTAAAATGTCCTGCTTTGGGTAAAAACGGAGGGTTTCAGACCATTTCGGGAGCAGGGTTTGTTGCTCAGGGCCTCCAAAGCCGTGCTGAAGAGGAGGGAGCCCTGCGTCAAGAGAGGCAATATTCCTGCCACCCCCGCAACGTGTGCCAAAATTAAAAAGAAATGGAAGAGGCGCGAGGTGCCTCTCCCCGCTCACAGCCTGTCCTCAGCTCCACAAATAAACCGGGAACTCTCGAAAGAAAAGCAAAACCGGAGCAAAGCGACCCGAAAACAAGCCATCTTGGCACCTTGAGAGTCCCAGTTTGCAAGGAACTGGTGGGAACTGGGAATCCTGCACACCTCTGCTCTCCCCGGGGCGGGTCCCACTAGAGGGAGCTGGGACACAGCGAGAGCCACCGGCTTTGGGGACAGTCCCCTGCCCCGGGGAGCACCCCAAACCTCCACCTGCAGAGCTTTATTAACGCTTTATTTCCCCCAAAACATTGAAAAAAAAATAAAATAAAAGAGGTTCAGAAGCGTGCTTCCAGCCAACTCAGAGCCCTGCACCCAAGAACATCTCCCCGGCGCGCTCAGCTTGCTCGCGCAGCTCTGAGATGCCCAAAAGCACTTGATGTACACTGGCAGCCTCCGTGCCAGCAAAATAACCCCAAATCTACACCTTCAGGCCCCAAGTTTTTCTTTTTCCGTCAGGGAATTTCAACCACCCAGTCCTAATTTTTGAATAACGAAGCTGTTTCTGTCCCCAACTGGATGCCGACCCCTCGCCGCCTTCTCCGCCAAGCGCTCCTGCAGTTTCTCAGGCTAACCCGAAGGCCAGAGGAGGGTTTTTTTGTGTTTTTATTTTTCTGGAGGAAAGTTTGAGGGTAATTCAACGAGCCGTTTATGGGGCCGGTGGTTTGCAGTGATATGACTGACATGGAAACCCAAATAGCTCAAGATGCTGCCATTAGGTCCGATCCCGTATTTCCTCCATCGCCCCGTTTCTGGCAGGAAAAGCGCTTGGAAAAATCCCGTTACCTCCTCTCGGGATGCCCGGAACCAGAAAGTTTCACTGGGCTTTGTGGAGCTTTTGGGGCGAGCCCTGCAACCAGCCCGGCCCTTTTCTGGCCCATCTCCTCGGGATGGGTTTCCCGGAGGCAGCAATGGGGCAGCAGTGTGGGGCTTCCCGGGGAGCACGAGGGGCCACGTGTTTTGCTGCGAAAAGCTGCAAAATCGGGGCAGGGAGCTGGTGGCCAGCATCATGCACGGCCCTACTATCCATCCGGGGGCTGCCTTCGCTCCCCGGGCGGCCGCTCGCCGTTCTCCCACGGGTAAGAAGCATCCCAGGCGCTTTTGCGGAGCGTAAAGTCTTGAAAGGAAACGGGAGCATAAATCAGGAGCCCCGCTTCGGCTCAGCCTCGGTTACTAATAATACCCCCGTGTTTATTCGCAAGCCCTCGGGCTGGAGATGTTTGCTTTTGCCTCTCGGCCGCGGTTTTTCCCAGGCTCTGGTGCTTTTTGTGCGGAGATGCTCCCATGTAGAAAGCCAGCGGCCGGCAGCGGGGCCGGGAGGAGGAGGAGGAGGAAGGAAAGGAGGAGGAGGAGCAGCGTGGCTTCGGCCCCTCCACCAGCAAATGGATGCGCTGCGAGGTCAGCTGCTGAAATCCCACTGAGCAGCCCCAGCCCGCATCCTGTCCCCTTTTCCCAGGCAGAGCCCTGGTTAAAAATCGCCACCGCTTTTGCTTTTCCCAGCTCAGCTCCAACCACGCCGCTCTTCCCTTCGCTTCCCGAGTCCCGTAGCCCTCCAGGAGGCTCGTGCCCGGGCTCGGCGTCCCCTTTACCAGACAGAAGGGATTGCAGTTGTCGGTGGTAGGCGGAAAAAGCGCTGCTTTCCCGGCAAGGCCCATGTGATCCCCGGCCATAAATCGCGGGGAAGGAGCTCGCATTAATGAGGGAGGCCGGAGGGGCTGGCTTAGCTGCTCTTTCCCTTCTTTGACTGCTGGGCTACGGTGATTCATCCCAGGAGGACGCGGCCCGGCTGTCATTTTTCTTTTGAAGTGTGAGAAAAAGCCAGATTTTTTTTAAAAAAATAAATTAAAAAAAAACGAGATGGAGCAATTTTGCCGGGATGTGAGGAAGGGCGCTGAGCACCCCACGCCACCCCGGTGAGCCGGGATGGGGCCAGGGAGAAGGAGGGAGGCTCATTTCCCGAAGGAACAAAAACTCATCAGGCAAACACGCGGCGGGGCAGCAGGGCTTTTCCCACGTGGTTTTAATTGAAATCAGGGCCTGCCTCGCTGGGAAGGGCTGCGAGGGGTTCTCTTGCCCCTCTCCAAAACTTTGTCGCATCCCGCGGCATCCTCCCGTGCCGTACCCGTGCTGGGACCACCGCTCCATCCCCAAATCCAGGCTCCATCCCAAATCCAGGCTCCATCCCATCCCATCCTCCCGGCCACTCCGTGATGCTCATCCCTTTTTCCACCCCCGGTGTTTCTCCCCACCACGCCGAGCCTTCCCAAAACTCCCCGCACACCAGCCCCCTCGGCACGGCCGGGGCCGGAGGGGCGCCCAGAGGGTTAAGCGTGCCGCGGGGGGCGAGGGCTGCCGGGCCCTAGAGCGCCTTTCACCAAATATGGAAGGTTTTTGCCTCAAGTTTTAGTCACGCAGGCCGGCCGGAGCCCAAGAGCGCTGCTTTCCAGATGCTTAGGTCAGACTGCAACAACACGGCCCCGCTCCCCCCCTGCCGCCTCCGGCCCCGAGCGGCGCCCGGCCGGGCTCCCTCGGCCCCGACCGGCCAGACAAGGGGCAGCACCGGTGTTGTGTCCCCCCCAGAATTCATCGCTGAGCCCTGCTTTGGCTCCTGGGTTGGTGCAGGGACCCGGTGCAGCACCCTGCATCCCTGGTATCCCATGAGCATCCTCCTCCTCTGCCCTGTGCAGCAGGATGCGTCTCACCCCGGTGCCATCCCCCCCGGAGCAGTGCGTGGGTGCTGGTCCTGTCCCTTCCTGCTGGCACACGTGGGTACAACACGGCCTGGGTGCATGGTGGCACGGGGCAGGCTGCCTGGAGAGGAGGGTGCGAGGAAAGCTGGGGGTCCCAGGAGGGTCCCTGCCCGGTCCCCAGGAGCTGATGGGCACCAGGAGTTACCCAGGAGCTGATGGACAGCCAGGAACCATGAGGCACCCAGGAGAAAAAGGGCACCCAGGGGCCGCCGATGGGCACCCAAAATCCAAAAGACATCCAGGAGTCCGTGGGGACCTAGCTGTCCAAGGGCACCAGGAGCCAGCAGTGACCAGGACACCCAGGAGCTGGTGGGCACCCAAGAGCTGATGGGCACCCAGGAGCTAACAGGCACCCTGGAGCCCATGGGCATCCAGAAGGCAATGGACATCCAGGAGTCCATGGGCACCCAGGAGGTGATGGATGCCCAGGAGGCACCTAGGAGGCCATGGACACCCAGGAATCCATGAGGACCCAGGAGCTGATGGGCACCCAGGAGTTACCCAGGAGTTCGTGGGCACCCAGGAGCTGATGGACACCCAGGAACCAAGAGGCACCCAGGAACTAAGGGCCACCAGGAGTCCAGTGGTGCACAGGAGCCACCCAGGAGGCCATGGACACCCAGGAATCTATGAAGACCCAGGAGCTGATGGACACCCAGTAGCCAAGAGGCACTTGGTGGCCAGCAGCATGCATAAGCTGATGTGCACCCTGGAGCCAAGGGGCACCAGGAGTCCATGAGCACCCAGCAGCTGATGGACACCCAGGAGCTGACGGACACCCAGGAACCAAGAAGCACCAGGAGTCCAGGGACACCCAGGAGCTGATGGTCACCCAGAAACTGATGGGCACCCAAGGGCCACCAGAAGCTGATGGACACCCAGGAACCAAGAGGCACCAGAGTCCAGGAGCCGATAGGCACCCAAGGGCCACCAGGAGCTCATGGGCACCTGGGAGCTGATGGGCACCAAGAAGCCACCAGGAGCTGATGGACAACCTGGAGCTGATGGGCACCCAGAAGCCACCAGGTGTCCACAGACACCCAGGAGCTGATGAACATCCAAAAGTCACCAGGAGCTGATGGACACCCAGAAGCTGATGGGCGCCCAGGAGCCACCAGGAGCTGATGGACACCCAGGAGCTGATGGGCACCCAGAAGTTGATGGGCACCAAGAAGCCACCAGGGCCCAATGGTCACCCAGGAGCTGGTGGGCACCCAGGAGCCACCAGGACCTGACGGACACCCCAAAGCCCCAAGCAGACCTTGCCCTGCCCCTACCCCAGCCTCACACGTGTCCCCCTGCCCCAACCATGCCCCAACATCCACCAAGAGAAGCCCTCAGCTGAACCCCTCCTGCCACCACCCCCAGCACCACCCGCGCCCCGCGGCCACCCCCAGCCCCCCAACCCACACCAGGTCCCCTGGCACAGCAGGGCCACGGCGGGGAGATGGTGCTGGGGGGGTGGTGGGGGAGGAATTTGGGGGGGGAGCACGAGACCGCCCACAGCACGCGCCGCGTCACGGCGGGGTGAGAGGTGATGCCTTCCCCGGCGTGTCATTGTCACATCATTGGGTGGGGGGTGGTGAGAAAAGGATGCCAAGGCATCTACTGACCTGCGTCGGGTGCGGGCGGCCGGGGGGCGGCCCCCGTCTCTGGTCCCCGAGGCTCTGAGCCATCTACATCCCATCGCAGCGGGGCTTTGGGGCAACCGAAAAGCGAGAGCGAAAAGCACCGCCGCGTCCCGTTCTCCCCCCTGCCCCGTGCACGGCACCGGCTCCTGCTGCGCGCCGTCCCCGACCGATAGCGACAGGATCGCTGCCGGGGGGTCAGGATGAAACCCGTTAAAAAAAAATAATAAAGAATTTTAAAAAAAAAAAGCAAGGAGAAGGATGCCAAATCAGGGCAGGCCGGCGAGTCTCCTGCTATCCCGGCTAAAAAAAGCAGGAAACCATATCCCGGGCCGGGAGATGCCAATCTTCCCATGCAAACAACTCCCTGCTTGTTTTCTTTGGAGAGTACCAGCGGGCCGGGGAACGTGCGGTCACAAATAGCAACCCCGCGGCCCTGCCAGGGAAATATTAACCAGTCCTGCTCGAGCCACGCTGCTGGGCTGTCCCCCCGGCCGTCCCACCGCTGTCCCCTCGCTGGTCCTGCTGCCAGCCTCCTGTTGGTCCCACGGCTCCTCCAGGAGGGACCTGATGGGTGATGCCACCACGCAGCGCCGCGGATGTCCCTGCCCCAGCGCATCCCTGCCCCGATGCCAAGTCCTTGTGGGGTCCCATGGTGGCTCGGATGTCACCGGTGTCAACCCTGGTTCCCAAAAAGGGACGAGCACTGGGGCGCAGGGGCAGGATGGAGCGGTCTCACCAGCCTGATGCCCTCAGCATCACCCCCAGCCCTAAAATTGTAAGGATTCAACTTAAAATGAGTATGGGTATCGGTGTAAGACTTCTGGGGGACGCAGTCTGGGGTTAGCGCTGCTCCTGGCCACAGCCATGGGGTGACTGGTCCCAGTAGCTGGCGCGGGCAGGGACTGGGAGGCTGGGCAGGACCCCGAAGGTGAGCAGCTCTGCGCCCTCTCCTCCAGCACCAGCGAGCCGCTGGAATATTTTTACCCAGATGCTGATTTTCGCTCTCCCTCCGATTGGCCGGGCCGCGGTTCCCAAAGACCCAAAAGCAAACACGCTATTTATAGAGAGAGTTCATTTACTGGAGCCTTTCCCTTTGAAATTCCTCACCCATCCTCGCCATGGAAACCGAGAGAGCCCGGAGAAACAGCCCCACCGGGACCAAACATCGGAGCTTTAAAAAGAGCCGGGCTGGGGGGAGCGGGGGTGGAAGCGACCCGTGTTCTTCTCCGGACACGTCCTGGCCTGGAAAGAGCACGGTGGAAATCAGAGCTCCTGTGGGTCTGGCTCTGCACGCTGGGCTTGGTGCCTTCAGCTTCTGGTGTTGGGGAAGGTGGAGTGTGGATGCTGTGAGAGGCGTGCCCGTGGGGCACGGAGGGGCTGGGGGTGGTGGGATGGGGTAAGGGAGGGAGGTGGGGGGAGATGGGGGAGATGGGGGGATGGATGGATGGATGGATGGATGGATGGATGGATGGATGGATGGATGGAGATGGATGGAAATGGCTGGATGGATAAGGATGGATGGATGGAGATGAACTGATGGATGGATGGGTGGAGAAGGAGATGTTTGGATGGATGTTTGGATGGATGGATGGATGAAGAAGGATGGAGATGGATAAGGATGAAGATGGGTAGAGATGGATGGACGGGGGAAAAGAGTGGAGATGGATGGAAATGGCTGGATGGAGATGGGGATGGAGATGGGGATGGAGATGGAGATGATGGAGATGGATGGATGGACAGACAGACAGATGGATGGATCGATGGATCGATGGATGGATAAGGATGGAGATGAAGATGGATGGATGGATGGATGGATGGATGGATGGATGGATGGATGGATAAGGATGGAGATGAAGATGGATGGATGGATGGATGGATGGATGGATGGATGGATGGATGGATGGATAAGGATGGAGATGAAGATGGATGGATGGATGGATGGATGGATGGATGGATGGATGGATGGATGGATGGAGATGGATGCACAGAGATGTATGTACAGATGGAGATAAGTGGATGGAGATAGATGGATGGATGGAGATGGATGGAGATGGATGGAGATGGATGGAGATGGATGGAGATGGATGAGTGGATGAATAAGATGGATGGAGCCAGGTGGATGGAGATTGATGGACATGGATAGGTGCAAGGACGGAAGGACGGGAGGAAGGAAGGAAGGAAGGAAGGAAGGAAGGAAGGAAGGAAGGAAGGAAGGAAGGAAGGAAGCTCCCATCTCACCTTGTGCAACGACACCACCTTCTCCACCCACAAGCTGGTGAATGAACCAGAAACCTCCTCTTGCACCTGAATTTAGGAGAAGTCCCTGACTGGACTCCAAGGTTGGCGCTACACCGGTGCCGTTGGGACTGTCTGGGTGCTGCGTATGGTGGTGGGGCTGTGCTGGGCAGGTGGTGGGGCTCGAGGAGGACGAAGAGCTCAAGGTGGATCGGGCTTGGGGCAGATGTTGGGTCTCAAAAACGAGCAGAGGCCCAGGAGTCTTCCTTGGCACAGACACACGAGTGCACCAGCACCAGGAAATTCCCTGTATGGGGATTCATGAAGGCAGCACGAATGGGGATGTCCCCGTGCACCCCTGCACGTGGACGCCAGCACTACAGATCTGCCTGTGCGTGTGCACCCCAGCACCAGGGATGTCCCCATGCAGCCCTGCACGTGCAAACCAGGACCACAAATCTCCCCGTGCACCCTTCCACGTGCACCCCAGCACTAGGCAGCTCCCCGTGCAGGGATGCACGTACCAGCTCCAGGGATGTCCCTGTCCCTGATGCTCATGGACAGCACGACTGGGGATGTCCTTCAGCACCCCTGCATCTCCCCGTGCACCCCGGCACATGCAAACCAGCACCACAAATCCCCCCTTGCACGTGCAAACCAGCACAACAGACCCCCCTGTGCACCCCAGCACCGAGGATGCGCCCATCTCCATGCTCTCCCAGCACCAGGGGATGTCCCTGTGCCCCCCTACACGTGTCCCCCAACACCTGCATGGGGCTGGGGGCTGTTGGGCGAGGCTGGAAGCGGAGCCCCCGCCCGGCCCAGCCTCCCACCCTTTCTGCAGAATCGGGGCTTCATGCCAGGAGCCTGACCTTTGGGTGCGCGGCCGTGGGCCAAGGCCAGCCCCCGGCACGGGGCCCAGCCTGGAGCTAACCCTCTCGCTCCGGGGCCGGATCCTGGCCCCCTTCATCCGTCAGGCACAAGGGGTGGCTGCAACCCAGCCCGAGAGCCATCATCCATCACCCTTCCGAGTTCTTTTCCTAATTAATTACAGGCTTTAATTACAGGGAGCGCAGGCGCTGCTGAGCTGCAACCGGCGGGGTGCAAATAGGGTGGGAGTGATGGGTCTGCGCTGTGCACGGGGGACGAGGGACAACGAGGAGGAGGTGACACCAGAAGTGCCCTCTGGTCTCTGGGTCAGCACTTCCCAAATCCCAAAATGCACATCCCAAACCCCAAATGTCCCCAAAGTCCCCAGACCCCACAGATCCTTCTATGCTGATGTCCCCAAAGGGTGACGAGCCACCCTTCCCGAGCTGGTGTCCCTACAGGCCGTGCCTGCTGGCACAGGCACAAACCAACCACAGCAATCCCGAAATATGGCTCCCTTCGCCATCCCAAAACCACACGGCCACGGGAATATCGGCTGGGGGGGTAAAAATAGCCCGAAGCTCGCTGCCTCCTCGTTAGGGATGCTTCGTTAGGGCTCGCCGGTGGGGAATACGAGGCTTCATCCTATAAGCCATGAGGAGGGATGCCAGGGGGCTGCACGGCCCCGTGTTGGCCCTTCCCGTGCCTCAGTTTCCCCTGGAAAAGAGCCGGGATAAGATTCGGGCGAGCCCTTGGTGCTGGTGAGAGGAAAGCAGAGATTCACCCACCCCCCCTCCCACCCCGGCCGTGTAATTATAGATTTCCAGAAACGCCAAAACCCGCGAAAACTCCCAGCCGTGGCCCAAAACCTGGTTTCTATGGAGATCGGTGAGGAGTGAGGTGGGGGAAAGGGAGCAGGGGGATGAATGGGTGCCCAGTGCCCAACTCTGTGGAGGAAACGTTACCGGTGGGACAACGTCCAGAGGACTTTTTGTGCTTTTTGCTGCAAATCCTTGCTTTTTTTTTCCCCCAGGACCACCTTCACACCTCGTCCCTGCACCCAGAAAAAAGGCAAAAAGCCCCCGATGGGACAGAGCCATCCCCAGGGGGGGACAAACTCGTGGCTGCTGCGTGGGACGAGGATGCTCCCAAGGGGGTGTAACAAAACCAAAGGATGCTCCAACCACCGAAACCCCAATGCAACCACCTTTACACCATACATCCCCGTCCGCCACCCCCAAATCTGCCCCCTCTCCACTTTTGGGGGAAGAAATCAGCGTTTTTGGCTCCCTCCATCCCATCCCCGGTGGGGAGCAGCAGGTGGGGAAGGCAGCAGCCAGGCCGCTCCGGGGCCACGTTCCCATGACTTGTCCGGTCCTGCGAGGTGCTATATTTAAGTCAATATTTTCCTGTTTAATCCGACGGCTGCTAAGTCAACAAACAGAAGTGTGGCAGCGAACAGACCTCATTTTCCACCCCCCCGGGGCGCTGCACATGTGTGTGCATGGGTGTGCGCACATGTGTGCCACCCGTCCCGGCGGCTCACGGGATGCCGCCGGGCTCGGCGGAGCCAGAAAAACTCCTTTTTTCTTCTCCTTTTGATGCATTTTTTTTCTTTCTTTCTGCCTTGAAAGCAGCATTTCTTCCCGCAGCCTCCACGTTGCGAAAGGATTTTGCTGTCCCGCACGGCACAGGGGGGATAAAAACCTCGTGCCCAGGTTTCGAGTGCGGCCGGAGGAGCTCTCCGGCACCAGGGACGCCTTGGCCGGCTCCGGCCCCACAGAGAATCGCTGGAAGGCTCCCAGGACAAACAGTCCTGCTGCCGAGGGAGAACAGCACGTTACAGCCACCCGCCGGCACACGCAGCTCGGGAAAACGCCGGCACAGCGGCGCTGCCCTGCTCCGAATCACCGGTGCAGCAAGGAGCCGGGGGGGGTGTTTGGGTAAAGGTTGGGTTTTGCCGTGCTGAGAGCAGCCGGAGGGATTTGGTCCATGTTTTGCTTGGGATTTTGGATGTCTGTGCCCTCTCCTTGCTCTGCGTATGATAAATAAGTTGGGGGAAAAATAAAAAAAAACAGCTCTGGTGGTGGAGCGCGCGGTGTGCCGAGCCTGCAGCCCTGCCGAAGGCGCTCGAGGGGGATCCTGGATGGTGAGCATCAAACCCAGCGTGGATTAAAGTGGGTGCTGAGCCCACTGGGAGCACAGGGGTGGATTTATTTGGTGCTTCTGGCCACCTGGGGACCTCGCTGTCCCTGCGTGGTGCCAGCATCCTCACCTCCGCCAGGCACCGCGGGGAGCACTCGCGCATCCAGAACTCAACAGGAGGAGAGCGTTAGGTTCGTTAACTGCAAGCCCTAATGAGCCAGGAGCAGGCAGAGCTGCAAAGCAGGAGGGTGTCTCGGGGGAATAACGCCGCAGGACTGCCAGACCCCGCTGTTACTCCCTGGAGATGGAGACCAGGACGGACAGATGGCACGACGCTTCGGATGCCCCAAAGTCCCCATGGAGCGGCGACAATGTCATCGAGCAGAGGACCAGCCTCATGCTGCTGCTGCAAGCCAGAGCCCAGGCAGGGGGAAATAAATAAAAAATAAAGATAATTTCTTCTCTGAAGGTCCAGGAGCGCATAAATCTCTGCTCGGTCCCAGGTTATATCCGGCCTTTGGTGCTCTGCCCTGTAACGAGAGCAACTCGGTCCCCCTCGGCCCCCCCGGCCACAGCTGGTGCCATCTGAAGTAAAACATCCCAGCTCCACTCTCCAATAAATCAAAGGGGAAATAAAATACGGGTTTAAGTTCTCTTATGGCTGCGGCACAAAGGAAGCCGAAGGCAGGAGAGAGATTCAAAGATACAGCTGCAGCCTTGCCCTTAAAAGGAGAAATTCGCCCCCTCGGTGCCGAGTCCGGCGGGTTCAGGCAAGGTGAGGAGCATCCGCCGGGGGGTCTGGCCCCTCCGTGTCCCGTGATGTTGAGCCAAGGTGATGCAGAGCCAAACTGGGCTCCCAGTTGCTTGTGACTGGTGCTGGAGTTGGTAGGCTGGGGGAAAATCCACCTAAAATGAGCCCAAAATTGGTTTGGATGCTCCCGACCAGCTGTGCCAGGAATCACCATGCTTGATGCTTTTTTTTTTTTTGACGCCTTTTGGCACACTTTTTGCCCCGAGATCTCCAAGTCTCTCACAAACCATTAATCACTCCCCTGAGAGCCAGACCCTCACCCCACCAGGTGCTTGCTCCGTGTCAGCGTTGGCCAAAAACAGGGCAAAATTACCCCCAAATTTACCCCAAACCCCCTTCCAGGGATGCTCTTCCCGCATCTCCCCGAAGCTCCTCGCTCTTGGACGGCTGCAGCAGCGATGGATAAAAGGGATGTGTGGGAGGAAGACGAAGCAGTCGGGGTGCTGGGGTCCCCTTCTCGCCCCCGGCGTGGATTTTATCCCAGGATTTTGCCCCCTTCCAGCTCCTCTTCCCTCCAAACGGCGCCGGAGGCGTCGACCGACTCCACACCAAAATGGTTTTTGTGCAAACGAGCGTGCAAAAAAGAGGGCGCCTTGCAGCTGCGAGCCAGCCAAGCTGCTATTTCTGCAGCCTGGGGCTGGGAAAATAACCCAGCCTGCAACCACCCGCACCCATCTGCGGGGCTGGGACGTGACGCGGCACCCAGCACCCACCCAGACACCGGGACTGGATTTTCTCCTCTCCTTTCCAACTGCTGGAGAAGGAGGCAGGGGGATGGTGAGGGCAGAGCCCACCCGACTGCACGGAAAAGGGTGGATTATGCAGAAAATGGGTGCTGATAAGGGGCCGGGGAGTTATCGCCCACCCTCGCCCTAGGGCACGGATCAAAGCCGGTGCTGCAGCTCCATCCCAGCGCGGGGCCGTGGCACGGAGAGATCTGTGGGACAGCAGTGGGATCAGCAAATCCTACATCCCCTGGTGTTCCCCCCTGTCTAGGGGGATGCGGGGAGCCCTCCAACCCTGGCACCAGGGGGATGGAGCATCCCGTTTGGTGCTTTGCCCTCCCGGGGCCAAACCATCCCCTTGGGATTTGCCGAGAAGACGCTGGGGAGATGCCGTGGCCAAGAGGCTCCATCAGAGCAGTGGGGGCGAGTCCCCAGTCCCTTATCACAGCCCTTATCGCAGTGCCACCAAGATCCACAGGACATTGGGCCAACTCAGGTGCTTGGAGAGGGGATCCAGCTCCAAAAAAAACCACCAGGACCCCAAAACATTCAATTTGTTGCTGCTTGGGGATGAAGATGGGGAAAATACCCGAATTTTGTGCATGCACGTGTGCCACGGATAAATATCCCTGCTCCACATCTCAGCCCGGCCAGGAAGGGTTACGCTGCCCGGGCACTTCTCCTTGGGCGGCTGGAGGCTTTGCAGGGGACTCGCACAATCCCGGTCTCCTGGCCACCATAAATCACCACCGAAATGGGATTTGGCCCCCGTGGGTATTTCTGGGCTTCGCCCTGGCGCCGCGCGGGGATGTCAGCCCACGGGGACTCGTGCTGAGTTATTAAAAGCCCGGTGGGCGCGGGAGGCGGCGGCGCTTGCGAACGTGGCATCGCTTTTCCAGCAGCTTCGTTCCCCCCATCTGTGCTCCCGTGTCCCCGCTTGCACCGGCGAGCAGGGAAGACCCCAAAGCCAGCGACCCCAAAGCCGACCCCCAGGGAAAGCAAAACGCCTTTTTCCCCAAAAACCCAGCCCCCTGAGCCCCCCGGGAGCAGCATTAATTAAACGTGGTAATAAAACCTTCACAGACACTTTTTTTCCCCCTTTTCCCTTATTTTTTAAAGTGCACTTTTCTGGTAAGCCATAAACCTCAGCTTGGTCACCACGAGCCTTGAGCTGAAAAGTTTTAGGGGAAAAGACACACTTGCTCTCATTCAGCACATTTACATGGGGAACAACTGCAAGACATGGCACTTTTGGGGTCAGAAAGTGCTGGTTTGCTCCAGCAGGGCAGAATAGCAGGAATATATTTGAAAAAATACAAATTAAGCCCCCTGCCATAGAAAAAGCAACTTCTGGTTCAGCGTTTCAGGCAGAAAATCAGCCCTGTCCGGTCAGGAGCACACCTGTTTCTGGGAACCCCATAGAGCATCGCTGGGAAATGCACCAGCAAGGCAGGAGAACTGCCTTCCCCGGATGTTTGGTGCTGTCTGACCCAGAAATTGCTTGGTTTCCACCCCAAAATCACCTACTTCTGGGGGTGGATCCCACAAGGACCACCCTCAGCACCAGAAAGGGCCGGCCCCTGCTCTGGGCCATCCAGCAGCGCTTCTCCGTGTGAACGGGAAAACTTTGGTCCCCAAAAGGGCCACGCGGTGGGGAGGGGACACCCAAACACCCCCGCCACCCAGGGGGGGACAGTCCCCACAAAGCCAAACACCGGGGTTTTGGGGCGAGAAGGGCACTTACCACTTGGGGCTTGCTCCTGGGGTCGCTCTGCCGAGGGCACCGGGCGGGCTCGGGGGCGGTGGGCGTCGCGGGCGAAGAGCGGGGTCCGTCCCCGGGGCCGGGGGACGTGTCACCGGAGTTGAGGGCCAGCATGTACCGCTTGGTGACATCCTCCAGCGACGGCGGCTGCGGGGCAGGGAAGGTCTTGACGGGCAGGCGGGTGGCATCCGGCACGGGGAGGTGGGCATGGTGGCCGGCATGCGGCTCGGGGACCGAGATGGGGACGAAGGTGGCGGGCTCGCTGGTGTGGCGCACGTGCTTGGTGGCCGGGCGGGCCACCCTGGAGAGGCTGGGGGGCACCGGTGGAGGCTGGTTCTCCTGGTGGGACGCGCGGCTGGAGCGCTTCTTGGAGCTGCGCCGGGCGCCGCGGGGGGACAGCACCTCGGCGAGCTTGGGGTCGAAGCCGTAGCCTTCGTGTCCTTGGGGACGTGCCGGTGGAGATCTCTGCTCCGAGAGGATGGGCTCGCTGCTGGACGGCGGGATGCTGCCCTCCAGCTCGCTGATGGCCTCGCCGGGCCCCTCGAAGGCGCCGGCGGCCAGCTCGCCGCGCCGGCTGGGGTCGCTCAGCGACTTCTTCTTGATGGTCTTGCCGTTGCCCTTCTCGTCGATGACTTTGTCCATGGCTCCGGGCTGGCTGACGATGGTCTGGATGAGGCTGCTGTAGTCCCGCAGCCCGTCGCTGCCCAGGGACAGGTCGCTGCCCGCGCTGCCCGCGCTGTCGGCCAGCGCGATGGCCGCGGGCTGGGGGATGCCCCCCTTGGCGCTCAGCGAACCCAACAGGTTGCTGTCGACGGAGAAATTCTTCGCCTCCTCCGCCACCGGGCAGCGCCGGTGGGGCATGGGGTCGCTCAGGGAGCGGTAGGGCTCGCCGCCACCCTCCCCGATGCTGCTCTCGGCCCCGTTGGCACCCACCGAGGGGAATTTCCGCCGGCGCCGCAAGCTGCTGGGGGTGCTTGGGGCCTCCAAGGGTGCTTGGGATTTGCTGGCCACGGGGACGTCTTCCAGTGCCATGGCCTGAGCCGGGGGCAGCGGCGGCTCAGTTGCAGTCTCAGTGGCATCAGGCAGCTGCCAGGCGGCCACGGCCTCGTGCAAGTCCCCCAGGGCCACCCCAGCAGGCCCCGGCTCCGGCTCGGTGACGATGCCCTCGTCCGTCACGCTCGACTCGTGACCCAACAGCTCCTCCACGGATTTCCTTCGAGAGAAGTTCTCCAACTCCGCTTCCTTCAACCTCCGCGTGCTCTCTGCCTGTCCCCGAAGGGCCACGTCCGTCCCCATGGGGGGTGCCACCTCCCCGACGCCTTCCACACCTCCGCTGTCCTTCTGCTCGGCCGCCAAGCCGTAGTCCTGCTGGGAACCCATCCTGCTGATCTTCTCGAAGACCTGCCTGGCCTCCTGGATGTACTGGTCCTGGATGACCACGGGCAGCGCGTCCTCGTCCCCCCGCCGCCCGCCGGCCGGAGCCGCCGCCTCGTGGCTGCCGGCGGTGGCCAGGAGGAGCTCGGAGGAGCTCTGCTTCATGGCGCTCTGCAGGAAGAGCCGGCGCGTCCCCGACTTCTCGGAGCAGGTGAAGGACTTGGCGCGGCGCAGCGTGGCCGTCAGGTCCTTCAGCGTGGGCCGCTCGCCCGGCGCCCAGCGGCTGGGGGGCTGAGCGGCGCCACGGTCCCGGGGGCCGGCTGGCAGCGGGGGGACATCGCAGCCCCCCTCGGCGAGGCCGATCCTCACCCCTTTCTTCTTCACTTTCAGCTCCGACAGGTCCGACTTGAGGAAGCTGAGGAGCGTCAGCGTCTCGGTGGCGATGTCGGGGTTGGACAAGGACTTGCGGTGCTCGGCCCGCTCCCCCGCCAGCTGCGGGCCGTCGCTCCCCAAATCCGGCCTCGCCTTGGCCGTGCCCGGCGGCACCTTGGGCCGGCCACGGGTTTGGGGTTGTCCCCAAGCCACCCCATCGCTCGGCCCGAAGCCGGGCGAGCGGCGGCCACCGTGGAGGACCCAACAGCTGCCCGGCTGCTCCTCTTCCTTCAGCGTCTCCGTGCTGGAGTAGCGGCTCCCGGCGGGGCTGCCGAAGGGCAGGATGCTCACCTTGGCCACCCGGGCCACCACGGGGGCCGCGGGGGCCAGCGGTTGCCGGGTCCCCGACTTGGTCGGGCCCTCGCCGTCCCCTTGGCGGCCGGGGGCTCGCAGCAACCCCTCGCCCTCGCTGCCCGGCGAGCCCCGGCTGCGGGGCGAGGAAGAGGAGGGCGAAGAGGAGGAGGAGGAGGAGGCCGGGCGGGCCGAGCTATGCCAGGAATGCGGGCCGGGCCCCGGCGCAGCCCCGCGGGGCGCCCGCAGCGCCGGGTGCGGGACGCGGCTGCGGGGCGGCGGCGGCGGCGGCGTTCCCCGGCCGCTGCCGGTCCCGTTCGCGTTGCCGGTCCCGTTGGCGGTCCCGATCCCGTTGCCGGCTCCGTTGCCGGTCCCGATCCCGTTGCCGGCCCCCGGGGGCTGCCGCCCGCTCTCGCCGAAGAGTTTGCGCATCGCCGGGACGCTGGGCCAGCGCGGCTCCGCGCTCAGCGCCGGCCCCCGAGGCGGCGGCGGAGGAGGAGGAGGAAGAGGAGGAGGAGGTGGAGGAGGAGGAGGAGGAGGAGGAGGCGGCGGCGGCCCCGCATGGGCCGGGCCCGGGGGCTCCAAGCGGCCGAAACGCAGCGAGAGCTGCCGAACCGACGGGGCCAAGCCGCGCGCCGCAAAAACTTGGCCGCCCGGCGAAAAAAGCGACGAGGAAGAGGAGCAGCGGCAGGGCGACGAGGAAGGCTGCGAGGAGGAGGAGGAGGAGGAGGCCCGGCCGCTGCCCCCCTCCGCCATTGTGTGCCCCCCCCCGCCGCCTCCTCCGCCCGCCCCCCGGCCCCGCCGGCAGCCCCGGCCCCGCTGCCCCCCGCCGCAGGCACCGCCCGGCCCCGCTCCTCCTCCGGGCTGCCAGCGGGCTTCATCACGCCCGCTTTGTTTTCTCTCCTTTTTTTTTTTTTTCTTCCTTTTTTTTTTCCCTCCCTCCCTCTTTTTTTTTTTTTTTTTTTTTTTTTTTCCCTCGCCCCCTTCTTTTTTATTTGTTGCATTCAAATAAACTTTCCCCGAGAGGCGGGGTTTCCTCCTCCCGGAGAGGGGGATGGTGGCAGTGGCCCTTTTGGGCTTTTTTTTTTTTTTTTTTCTTCTTTTTTTTTTTTTTTCTTCTTTTTTTTTTTTTTTTGCAAGAGCAGCAGCAGAAGGAAGAGAGGAGGGAGAAAAAGGGGAAGGGAAGGGAAGGGAAGGGAAGGGAAGGGAAGGGAAGGGAAGGGAAGGGAAGGGAAGGGAAGGGAAGGGAAGGGAAGGGAAGGGAAGGGAAGGGAAGGGAAGGGAAGGGAAGGGAAGGGAAGGGAAGGGAAGGGAAGGGAAGGGAAGGGAAGGGAAAAGTGGCACAGAGCTGCTCAGGACGAGCACCAGGCTCCCCGCATCCCCCATCTCCACCCCCCTCCCCCAGCTTTTGGTGTTTATTTGATATTTTTTTTTGGTGGGGAAACAGGATAAGGATGTGACTTTGGGTCACTCTGAGCTGGAGGGGAGAGCCCCCTTCCCTTTTTTTCACCTGGATCTCTCCAGCCACACTTTGGGGCTTATCCAAGGCCGGGCACCCCGTCCCCACCTCCCCAGGCACCCCAGCAGCATGCTGCCCCACTGAAAGTTTTTCTCCTTACTTTTTGGGTCACCAGTGCTTGCTACTTGCAGGCAATAAGCCCGTTCCCCCAAAACAAGACAGCAGATTGATCTCCGGGAAGTGAAAATGAATGGGACGACTCCGCTTTGCAGGGCTGCACCATGAAAAGGACGCTGCTATCTATGTCTCTGGACCCAAAACTCCCATAAATGCATTTTTTTCAAGAATAAAAAGCACCTCCGGCAACGCCGTGGATTCCTTCCCTGGCTCTCCCTTCCCTCCCACCACCTTCCTGCCCCGCTGCCTCCAGGGCTGGGTGGCTCCTGGGCCTGCTGATGACGTCCCCACGCTGTCACTGGCATTTGGGATGGAATTTAAGGCAGAACCCTCCTGGCCCCATCCCCGAGGTGTGCCCATCACCGTGGCTTTGAGACCTGGTGGCACCAAGGGACCCACTGATGGGGCTTGGCAGGAAGGAGCAGACCCCCAAGGCCAGGCAGACCAAAAGTGAAAAAACCGAGCTCCAAGTGCCTAAAAAACACCCCAAAGTTGGCGATTCCACCTCCTGGACCTCTTTGGGATGTCCTGGATGCCCCTGCCCCAGCCCGGGGTGCCCCCAGTGTGTCCCCAAACCCCTCCAAGGCACCCAGGTGCTTGCACACCCCATGAAGGTGGCTTGGGGCCATCCACCGTCATGGGCAGAAAAAAAACAAAATATGTTCCTTTCTGCCTTTTTTGGACTTCCTTGGGGCTTTTTACAAAGCTTTTTGGGGTCACACCTGGCTGGGTGTCCCCACCGGCAGCTCCCCAGCCCCGCCGCCTCCCCGCAGACATTTCCCAAAACGCGAAGTTTTTGCGCCCTCTCCAAACCTGAAGATTTTGCGCCCTCTCCTGGGTCCGGGCGGCGTGGCCGAGCCCGAGCCCGGCGTCACCCCCCCGGCGCCTTTCCTTTGTCCGGGAAAACTTGGGGACATCACCGTCCTCGCGGGTTTTTCCCTCCAACCACCGTGTTTTTATTTTTTTAATTAATTAATTAATTTATTTATTTTTCCGCAGCACGCAAAATTGCGGGGATGGGAGACCCCAAAAACGTGTCGGAAGAGATCCCAGTGCTGAGAGCTATGGCCAAGGGGAACCCCAAGGCCACCCCTGCCTCCTGCACCCCAACCTCAACCCCACATAGGGATCTCCCCAAGGTAAAGCAAGGGACCGTCCACCCTAGGTGCTGGTGGGGTTATTTGGGGCTGGCTCTGCCCTTCAGCCCTCCCTGAATTCAGGTGTGTCTGGATGCAGCCATGGGTTTGCGACGAGTGAGCTGGGATTAACGGGGTGCTCAGCCGGGTGGCTTTGTGCAAGCAGCCAGGCTGGAGGGCTGCTAATCCCCAAGATTTGAAGCAAATTGCTTAAATCGACTAAGACGCGATTATGGCACAGAGACACCTGCGAGTATGGGTTTGCAAAGTGTATTTGGGGTGGGGTGGCTCCGTGCACAACGTTGCCCCGCTCGGATGCGTGCATATATACGGTACATAGCGTGTGCAGGTCCTCGTGCAGGACCCCTATAGATATAGGGGAAGGTTCAGTCTATACGTCCTATATTATAGGGGACTGGCAAAGCAGTTAGAGGTACAGCCACGGTGCCCAGCCTCTCGGTGGCCCTGGGTCGGCTGGGCTCCTCGTGTGGGTAAGGTACAACCCTATAAAACGTGATGCTTTGGTTCATTCAGCAGGCTCAGCCTTGATGTCTGGTGTCACCCGGGTGCTCGGTGGCAGTGGCAGGGGTCTCCCAGTTCCTGGCATCGTGTCCGGGTGGGAAATATGGCATCGGTGTCCTGGTCCCCTCACCACCCCTTGCCAGCTCCCCGTCTGGCCAGGGATGCTCTCTCACCCTTTCGAAGCACCAGTGGCACCAGGGGACCCATGTCTTTTAGTGGTCTGGTCCCATTCTGGGATACACCAGTGTTACCCCAAAATGTCCGTGACACCCATCTGTTCCTCTCCTGGGTCCACAGAGGTGCCAGAAATGGTTTGTGGGGGCTGTTGGTGTTCAGGACCCCAATACTGCCCCATGGTCTCAGTGGTGGGGCACAGAACCATGTTCCCCAGGTGAGTACAAGCCAAAAACACATCCCCTGATGAAGGGAAGCTCAAAACATCCTTTGGGGGCAGGAATCCCCCCCGAGCAGCCCACCTGGGCGGCCCCATCCCTTCTCCCCACGCTCCCACCGCCTCCTCCGTGGTCCCCCCAGTGGTTTTTATTGCTTCGGTGCTTCAGCCTCCACCAAAAGGTGGCACAAAGCAGCTAAAAAACAGGATGGCGTTGAGCAACCGGTGGAGGGCGGCCCTCGGAGAGCAGGGACACCGCATCGCAACCGCCATTGGGCTGGAGGTGGGCTGGAAGCAAGCTCTGGAAGCTCAGGAGATGTCCCCAGGCGCGTCCCTGTCTCTGCGCCATGTGGCTTTGAGCCAAAAGTGCTCCGTGCCCGGCCCCGGTGACACCGAGGTGGCCTCGTCTACCTAGGAGCCGTAGGTGACACAGTGGTCGTGCCGCCACTTGGAGCTCATCTTGTCGAGGAGGTAGCGGGTGCTCTCGCGGAACTTGCGCTGGGTGAAGTAGAAGAGGATGGGGTCGAGGACGCTGTTCATGCTGGCGAAGGGGCGCGTGCACTTGTAGGCGATGGCAAACGCCTCCAGCACCGGGCAGGGCAAGCTGGGCGAGGAGCGGACGATCAGGTAGATGGTCTTGGTGAGGTGGAAGGGGAAGAAGCTGATGGAGAAGACGATGACCACGATGACGATCATGCGCACGGCCTTGTCCTTCTTCTTGTGCACCGCCAGGCCGATCAGCTCGTCCCTCTGGCACAGGATGCGGGCCATGCTGCAGTAGCACCCCAGGATGGCCACGAAGGGCAGCAGGAAGCCGGTGACGGTCAGCGTGATGCCGTAGGGGAAGTAGGCGGCGGAGAGGTCCGGGGGGCTCAGGTCGTAGCAGACGGTGCGGTTCCTCTGCGTGCCGGTGGAGGCGAAGACGAAGGTGGGCAGGCACTGGGCGACCACCACGGACCAGACGGCGGCGCACACCAGCCACGTCAGCTTCTTCCCCTTCTTCTTGTGCCACGAGGCCAAGGGGTGGCAGATGCCCAGGTAGCGCTGGACGCTGATGCAGGTGAGGAAGAGGATGCTGCCGTGCAGGTTGGTGTAGAACTGGAAGCGGACGAACTTGCAGGTGAAGTCCCCGAAGGGCCAGTAGTCCTTCTGGGTGTAGTTGTAGATGAGGAGAGGGAGGGAGCAGACGTAGAGCAGGTCGGCCGTGGCCAGGTTGAGCATGTAGATCATGGTGCGGGTCAGCGCCTTGCGGGCCAGCCAGATCTGCCCGATGACCACGGCGTTGAGGGGCAGCCCCAGCAGGAACACCACCGAGTAGACCAGGGGCAGCAGCACCTGCTTGAACTCCTCGTGGAAGGTGCACGAGTTCCTCCCGGCTGTGACGTTGGCCATGGTCATGGTCCCCTCTTCACCGGCGTGGCCCCTGGGCAGCACCTGCGGATGACAAAAAGGGGACACTTGGTGGCTTGGCCATGGGGTGACACATCCAGGATGAACTCGGATCAGTGCATGCAACCTCATAGCCTCAACCTTCCCCATCGTGGATTTTGGGGTCTGTTGGGTGGAAGGAGCAGCACTGTGCGGGGTGGTGGACACTTGGGGACAGCGCGGCGGCCACCACCACCGCCACCCCATGGTGCTGGCACTTTGCACAAGGCCAAGCTGCTCTTCTGCCGGATGGGCAGAGCTGCTAAAGAGGAAATTGCAGCAGAGCCTTCAGCGACGCAGCGAGCTCAGCCCTTGTCCCTGGTCCTCTGCAGGGGGTGCCAAAACCCTACAGCGAGCCACCCGTTTTGGGAGCCGCCACCAGTGCCGAGGGACGCGCGGATGTTTCAAGGGTGCTTTCATCCGGGGACGGAGAGCAGCAGCTCCCTGGTTCTAGAGGTTTTGGGGTCCTGGGGTTGATGCCAGCCCATCCAGGTGGCCCCTGGGCTTCTGGGGACGAGGCCACCCGCTCCGTTATGGGGCTGGGAAGCTGCGTCCCCGAGCCAGAGGCTGCAACCGGAGCCTGCTCTGCCGGGAGAGCGGGTTGCGAGCAGGCAGTGAAAGGAGGAGGAAATAAAACCCCACAAAAGGCAGCAATCACTACAAAACCGCAGAGGCCCCGTCCCCCGCCCTGCCACCGCCACCCCGCCCATGTCGCTTCGCCAGGGCCCTCGCCTGGCACCCATGGGTGCTGAGCACGCTCGAGGTGGTTGGAGCGCCCGTGACAGCGGCGTGCAGAGCAGCTTCTCCTGCCTCTCTCAGTTCCTCCCCGTGTCACCCTCATCCTGCAGACCTGTCTGCGACCTCGGCACCCACTTCCCCTCTTCGTGACCCCCCCGGGCTGGGGGTGCCCCCCTCCAGCTGTGCGGGAACCAAAGGGACACTGAGGCAGAGAGAGGATGGTCAAGCTCCCTTATTTTTGGGGGGGCACCAGGCTGGAGCATCAGAATCCCTGCTGCTGTGCACCCCCTGTGTCTCCCCCTACCCCACTGTGCCCCCTGGTGCGCACTGTCTGGTCCCAGCACTGCCACCCCCAACAGCCCCCCTGGGGTTGGGACCTGCTCTGTCCCTTGTCCCCTGTCCCCAAGCCTCTCTGATTGATCAGCGCAGGGTCACGGCACCCCCTGCCCTCCCCCGGGACCCCAGGTGGAGCAGCACCCACCTCTGGAGCCTCAGCCATCCCACAGCTCATGGGATCACTGCTGGGAAAAGGGGGACAAGAGAAATAAGGGACAAGGTGGTCTGCGAGGTGCTGGGGGCTTACCCTTTGGGGTGCCCGGAGTGCTGGGACCCGCCGCCCGCTCCGGGTCCTGGGTGCGTCTGCAGCCCCGGGTGTTGTGCAACGCTTCCCCTTCCTGCCCCGACACAGCACCCCGGTGCTGGATGGGGAACAGAAAGTGGGGTGGCAGGGTGTGGGCACGGCGTGGAACAGCAGGGTGGGCACGGCATGGCACGGCACAGCACAGCACGGTGGGGTGGGCACACACGGCACCGCATGGCCCCGCAGCGCACACACGTGCCCACGCGGACACATGGACCCCAAAACACGTGTGTGCACCCCCAGCACACACGGGGGGGACATGTGCTCACCCACCCATACCTACATGTATGAACACTGCCTACACACATGTATGCACCCCCCTTACAGACCCCTGTGCACACACGTGCACCCCTTACACACGTGCACACACCCTACACACAGAGGGGCACCCCCTACACATACACCCCATACACCCCATACCCTAAAAACTCAACACCCGGCCACCCAGTGACATTTGGGAAATGCCACCGGGGCAGGGAGATGCGCCCGGGTGGGGATGTGACAACGGTGCCACCGTGCCACCAGCACCCATGGGTGCCCCAGGCCACCTGGGTGGGTTTTGGGGCTGGGATATAGGGTTGGGAGTTAAAGAAGAATAATGGAAAAGGGCAGAGGCTGGGATGGGGCAGCTCCAGCTGCCACCGGTGCCACCTGTGGCCACCGAGCTGGGACTGTCACCAGAGCATTCCCCTGGGTGCGCAGGGGGACGTGCTCCGTGCCAGCACCCTGCCTGCCCCGGGAGGTGTGATTTTCAGAGCCTTTTGCCCTCTTTACCAAATTTTTCCCCCAAAATACCCCTCCCAGGTGGTGCAAATCACAGCCGTGAACACAACCTTTGGATTAGGCACCAGAGAAGCCCCCCCCAGCTGCCTGGAACCCCCCATTTGCACCCCGCCACCTCCCAGCTTCCAGTTTTTGAGCAAAACCGCAGCAGACGCTCGCTCTTTTCCATCTCCTCCACCCTCTTCCATCGGTGGCTGATAACACCAGGACTTTGCTGGCCCATTTTCGGCTCCGTTCCCGCATCCCCGCTGCCCTCGCCCCCTCCTCCTCCCTCCCCAAACCCCACCTTTTATATTTCTAAACCTGGCTCAACCGCGAGCGGAGCAAATCCGTTTGCCTCCTCGAATGCTGCGGCTGCTTCCCAAATCCCCCGCTGGATGCAATGTGGGATCCTCGCAGGCTTTGCCGCTGAAATAACGAATATTTACGCTACTAAATACGTGCATCCTTCCCCCAAATAATGCAGTGACTACGCCGCTCCCTTTCAAAGCAGGGAGCTGTCGTCATGCCCGGCACGTGCACGCTGAGTGTGTTCCTTCTTTTTAAACCTAAATTTGTCTCCCCTCTTACAGAGGAATTGGATGTTCCCCCTTGCTCTTTTTCAAGAAAAATGCTCGCTGCTTTTTCAAGAAAAAAGGCCACGGATGCAGGCGAAAGCCTTGTGGCACGGTGCCGGCCCATGCTCCGGGCTCGTGGCGAGGGATGATGTGACAAGGGTCGGGGTTTGTCTTTCCCGGCACGAGGGGTGGCCCCGGGTGGGACGTGGCCGTTCCCGGATCCATCCCTCCTCTCCGGGAAGTGTTCCTGAGAACAAAGCGGGTCAGATGCGGACGTTTTGTGGGGTTTTTCGTGAAATAGGGGGTACAATCATTGAAAGAGTCCCTTCTGTCCCAAAAAACACCTGAGTTAGAACCAGCACCCTGCTCCAAGAGGTGGGCTTTTTGCCCTCTTTAGCAGATTTTGCCCCAAAACCACCTCTCCCAGGAGCGACTGCGAGAGGATGCTGAGGGATGTGCCCAAGGCTACGTGCACAGCCAGTGGCAGAGCGCTCCCATCCCAAAATGAGCAGCACCAAAAGCACCACGGGCAGCCAAAAAACAGCCTCCAAACGGGCTGCCCTGACACCACGGCGATGGGCACGGGGCAAAACCCGGTGCCAATGATGAGGAAGGGGCTGCCCCGTGCCAGGTGGGGGCTCTGCAGGGTGGGATTTATCACCGGTGGGGGGGAGCAGAGGGGAGCAGCACGTGGGGAGGGCAGGAAAGGGAAGGAGAAGTGGGGTGCTCTGCGGGCAGACAAGGAAAAAAGGGGGGGAGGCCACGTCGGGGAGGCTTCTGGTGCTGCGCCGCCGTGGAAGCGAAAGCGGCGGCTCAGCAGATTTGCAGCCCTGGATGGCCAGACCTGGGCGATGGGAAATCTCCAATTATTGATTCCTGGAGGAGTTGGGATATCGATGAGGCCAGTTTGGGTTTTGGGGGCACGGCTGGGTGCTCGCCCCATGTGCACCCTGGTGTCCGCAGGCACTCTCCCCTTCTCCCTCCTGCCCATGCTTTGGTGCCCCAGCTGCAAAATAAACCCAGAGACAGCTCTGGGCTCGAAACCTGCTGGGTTGCACACCACACCTTGTGCAATATAAGCTGAAATCAGGAGAATTTGGGGCAGAATTGCCTCCGCTGGCAGCATTTCCTCGAGACACCCCAGTGTTGTTACAAACCCTGCTTGGGGCAGCTCCCAGGAGCATCCCACGGGTGGCAGGACAGAAGTAGGGACACGAAGGGATCACACAGGTTCGACGTGACCAGGATCACCCCTTTCTCCTTGCACCCTTTTTCCCTGTGTGGAGAGGGAGAAGCCCCTTTTGCAGAGATGCTCTGGGCAAGCCAGCCCTCCCCGTGCACAAGAAGCATTTGCAAACCCATTTGCATGAAACACAACAAATCTGCGCCGACCAGAGAGGGCTCCGGGGAAGGGATTAGGCAAAGCAGGTTCAGGAGGTGATGTGAGAAGGGGAAAACACGTAGCTCGGGGCTGTTTTCCTGCTCAGGAAAGCAACCCCACGCCTCCCGTGGGCTTATTTTTTCGGGTCCTTCCTCCTGCAGCCCCCTCGGAGCGGGTTTAGGGGGCAAGGAGCACGAAGGGGAGGTGTTGGGACAAGGACGGGGCAGCTCGCAGCCCCCACCGGGTGTAGGTTTTGTACAAACCTGTGGGTATTTACCCACAAAGGGATATTTACACCCAGATGCTGCCCCACATATATACACAAACATATAGGTGGGTCTATAAATCCATAAATACGGGACTCACTTCCCCCCGCCCTTGTATTTACAGCTCAATTTAAGCTTCTGTCCCCGTTTATACCTCTGTCCATACAGCTGTATGTACCCATATCTGTCCATACAGATGTACAGCTGTACGTACACACACACAAAAAGGCTCCCAGCACCCCCCAGGTGGTTTTAGGGCAGATTTTAGGATGCTCCGCGTGCATCCCCAGGGACCCCAAGCACGTCCCCGATTGCCCGTGCTGTGGGAGCAGAGGGATTGGGGAGCATCGGGGGTAACCCGTCCCGCTGAGCTTCATCCCTGCTTTTGGGATCATGGAGGGGTTTTCAGCCCCGCTCTGCAGCACCAGCTGCTCGACCTCCCCAAAATCCCATATCCACTGGGGGACTTGGCAGCTGCCGGCGAGGCGGACACGTCCCTGCTCAGCCAGATCCTTGAGATGGGATGGGACGAGAGGGGTGCCCGTTTTAGGGAAAACACCCCCAACCCCCTGATCTGGGCTGTAGGGGGAAGCCAGGGAGACCCCAAGACCCTGATTTGGGCTTAGGGGGAGCCGGGGAGACCCCAAGACCCCGATCTGGGCTGCAGGGGGGAGCCAGGGAGACCCCAAGACCCCTACCTGGGCTGCAGGGGGGAGCCGGGGAGACCCCAAGACCCCGACCTGGGCGGTAGGGGGGAGCCAGGGAGACCCCAAGACCCTGATTTGGGCTTAGGGGGAGCCGGGGAGACCCCAAGACCCCGATCTGGGCTGCAGGGGGGAGCCAGGGAGACCCCAAGACCCCGACCTGGGCTGTAGGGGGGGAGCCGGGGAGACCCCAAGACCCTGATTTGGGCTGTAGAGGGGAGCAGGGGAGACCCCAAGACCCCGACCTGGGCTGTAGGGGGGAGCTGGGGAGACCCCAAGACCCCAGCCCACTCCCCACAGGTGACGGGTGCTGGGACTGGCTGTGCTATGGGCATGGGGCTGGGGGGCTAAAGCCATAACCCCCCCCAGGTGCCAAAAAGAGCCCTCCTGAGGGACCTCAAACACCCTTGGGGTGCCCAGCACACTGCACCCCCCCGGCACAGCCCCAGTGCCGCTGGCTTTTTGCCCAAAAAGCAGCGGGGGAAACCCAGGGTCAAATCCTTCCCCCCCCCCGGGTCCCTCTCCCACCCTGACCACTCCACCCCGATCCTACCCGGATCCCTCTGCCCGGGTCGGGTTCGCTCCCTCCCGGTTTGGGCTGGATTTGTCCCGGTTCAACCCGAGCCTCCCCTGGTTGGCCTCATCCTGCCCGGCTCGGCTCGGTTCGGGTTTGCGGGGCACTTACCGGCAGCCGGGATGCTCCGGGGTGGCGGCGGTGGCGATGTTGGGAGCCCGGGGGGGGCCCCGCTGCTGCCCGCCGGGCCCCGCTCCGCCCCGCTCCGCCCCGCTCCGCCCCGCTCCGCACCATCCGGCACCTGCGGGGGGGACGGGAAAAAGAGGGGGGGACACGGCTGGGTGGGGGGAAAATGGGTGGGGGGATAGGTGGGTGGGGGGACAGATGGATGGGGAAGAGTTGGATGGGGAACAGCTGGATGGGGGCGCAGGGCTGGATGGGATGCGCAACGGGATTTGGGATGCGTGGCTGGATTTGGGATGCGCAGCTGGATTTGGGGTGCACGGCTGGATTGGGGGACAGACTGATAGGGGTCACAGCTGGATGGGGAAGAGCTAGATGGGGGAAATATCTGAATGGGGAGCAGCTGGATTTGGGGTGCACAGCTGGATGGGGAGCAGCTGAATGGGGAAATATATGAATGGGGTACAACTGGATGGGAGTGCACAGCTGGATTGGGGAAAAGGTGGGTAGGGGCACAGCTGGATGGGGAATAGCTGGATGGGGGTAATATAGGAACAGGGTACAGCTGGATTTGGGATGCACAGCTGGATTGGGGAAAAGGTGGGTAGAGGTCACAGCTGGATTTGGAACAGCTGGATGGGGGAAATATGTGAATGGGGAACAGCTGGGTGGGGGAAATATATGAATGGGGTACAGTTGGATTTGGGAGGCACAGCTGGATTGAGGAACAGATGGATGGGGGAAATATATGAATAGGGAGCAGTTGGATGGGGGTGCACAGCTGGATTGGGGAACAGGTGGGTGGGGGCACAGCTGGATGGGGAAGAGCTGGATGGGGGAAATATATGAATGGGGTACAGCTGGATTTGGGATGCACGGCTGGATTGGGGAACAGATGGATAGGGGCACACCTGGACTGGGAATAGCTGGTTGGGGGCACAGCTGGATGGGGATGCGCAGATGGGTGGGGAAGGAGAGCAGGATGGGGGTCACATCTGGATGGGAGAACAGCTGGATGGGGTTGCACAGCTGGATGGAGAAATATCTGGGTGGAGAACAGCTGGATGGGGGTGCGCAGCTGGATGGGGAACGGCTGGATACGCAAGGACTGTGGGGTGGGGGGCACATCTGGATGGGGCAGCTCAGTTGGATGGGGAGGCACAGCTGGAGGAGGTCCCCCATTGCCCCCATGCAAATATCTGGGTGAAATGGGTTGTTGGGGTGCTCCTAAATCCCACCCCAAATGGGATTTGCATGGTGGGGGTTTTCTGCCCCATCCCACAGCTGGATGACCCCATCCAACACCCGGATCTCCCCGGCAGCGTGGCGAGCCCGTGGCGAGCAGCCGGGCATCGGGGTCGGGTTCTCCCCACGGTGCTGGTGAGCGGGGCTGGGGCTGCAGCGGGGAGAGGAGCAGAGGAGGTGGCAGCACCTTCACCACTCATTAACCCGGCCGTAAAGGCAGCAGCGTGCTTCCTGAGCAGGGCTATTAAAGGGCAATAAGGAAAGGAGCCCGGGGCACGTGGGTGGTGGGAAAGAACCCAAGCATAAAGAGCCTGAGGATGCTGGTACCCCACGGGGCAGTGGGGTTCATGGGATCCTGCGCTCAGCCCAGTTTTACCCCCAAAATTATCCCCTTCCCTTCTTTTTATGGGGTTTCATGGGGGTGGGTGCCTGCCATCATCCCAGGTAATGGGACATGATGCTCCCCAGCACTGCCCCACGGAGCTGTGCACCCCCACTACGAGCTGTAGGGTTTGGGGCTGTAGGATTGGGAGACAGAGCAAAGCGCCTGGGTCCTGCTGGCGCCTGCACGAGCACGGACAACGCGGGCTTTCATCGATCCTGGCGCTGCAGCCCTGCAGGGAGATGGGCTCTGGCAGGAGAAGCCGTGAATATTTGCAGCCACAGCCAGGCTGGAGCCATCCCCTCGGCCCCCGGGCTGCCCGCGCTGGCGGGGATGGCTCGGTGCCCTGCCGAAAATTCCCATCCGCCACGGGGGAGCCGGAAACTGGGTGAAAAAGTGTCTGTCTGTGGAGCGGAGCAGAAAACACGCCTTGCGCAAACACGCCCGGCAGCATTCTGAGGAAGCCCCGAGGTTTTCCCTATGAATTTGGGGGAGACGGGGCTGAGAACGGCCACAGCTCGCTCCTGCGATGGGCGGCAGCCCCTGTCCTGCCTCCATCTGCGGGGCCGGGGAAGAAAAGCTGAAATCCTCCCTCTGTACTTGTCCTTGAGGGTCCCCAAGGTGAGCTCGGCCGTGGGGACACGCCGTAAATAGGGCGAGGAGCCTGAAAAACACCGAGGAGCAGCCGCTCCTGGCTGCCCGCCAGCCCCAGCCACCCCATCCCTGCAGCACCCGGGATAAACAGGAGTCCCAAACCCCAAACAATTTTGGGGTTGATTAGGGATGAAAGAGGGAAATAGGGTTTTTTCACCCCAATTTCAGCTGCTCGGTTGGGTGAGCTGTGAAGCTGCGCACCTGCAGACACAATTATTATTATTTTTTGCTTGCAAAACCAGAGGGTTTCTGGCCAATTCGGAGGTCGGTCGACAAGTTATGTGGGGTTTTTGGCTGTGCTTTGGGTAATCAAAAGAAATTTCCTCCTGGAGATGTCGTCGCTGATTACAGAGGCGCAGACGTCTCTGGATGGGACCTGGCTTCTTGCAAACACCGCCGGGCCCCGGGTGAAGCGAAGGCTCACGGCCTCCGAGCCTCATCCCCGGGCTCCCCTTCCCTCTGCCTCCACGAGCACCGGTGATTTGGGGCCGGGCTGGATTCAGGGAAATGAGCGTTTTTGAGCCAGGCATCCAAGTGCTGTCATTTTAACAGCTTTTTTTTTTTTTTTTTTTTTTTTTTTTTAATGCAGGCACAAAGGAGAGGAAGCTCTCTGGGGGAATTAACGGGGGAAAGCGAGCAGGTTCCTCTCTGCCTGTCACCAATCGAATTAACCCCTGGCAGAACAGCCTGGCGTGGTGGCTGGATTCGGCCTCACGAGACTTTTGGGGCCGCCTGGTGTCTGCCCCTCCGGCTGGATGCTCCCAGTAATCCCATTACCGGTGCCCTTGGTGCCTTCCCCACCCAGGGGTGGACCAGGCACCGGGGGCTTGCACCTCCCCGGGACAGCCACCACGGGAAGGGGACGTCCCCACGAGGGGTACCAGGGTGCCCCCATGCTGGGGACGAGGACTAGCTGCCCCCATCCTGCCTCTGGCTCCTCCAGCTCACCCAACCGGAGGCGGCTGGCGAGAAAAATCTCATTAGGCCGAGCTATTTGCAATGGAAATGAGGCCGGTTCCTCCGTGCCCTTTTCCTGACAGCTCCAGCCTGCCAAGTGGCCAGCCTGGCCGAGCTCGCTAATGGCGAGGCGATGTTTGATCTCTTTTTTCTCTTTTTTTAGCCATCTTCCAGTAAATTCTTCCCCGGGGCAGCGCAGAGCAGAGATTTGTGGCCATACGGACACCCCAAATCCCAGCAGGAGCTGCCTGCATTTGGGCAGGGTGAGGCCCCAAATGCCATTTTTTTGGTCAGGGTAGGTGTTTAGTGGAGAAGGTCCCATCCCTTGAGGGGTCCCAGGGCCATATTTTGGGGGATCCAGCCCCAGCTCCCCGCCGGGGGGTGCTGAGATCCCTGCAGCAGCCTTGAGCCTGACTCACCCACTCCTCCAGGGCTCCGTGGGAGCCTGGCAACCTCGCCTTTCTTGGGAATTTGGACAAAAAAAAACGTTGATTTGGCTCTTGACGTACAAGGACCTGCCATTCCCATGCCTCAGCATTTCTCAGGAAGCGTGTTTCAGACTGCTTTCTTCCCCAACCTGCCTTCCTAAAGCCCCGGGGACGTCAGCGGGGCAGGAAGGGGGAGCTGAGCCTCTCCTTGCCCAACGCGATGATGATGATGGGCGACTTCATCTTCACAGGCTTCCTTTCCTTTTCATGAGCACACCCAGACGTGTCTTGGAGACTCGGGGCCACTTCCATTTCACTTTTCCTTTCTCCACAGCCCTAAAGGAGCTGAGCAGGGCACGGTGGGCTTCGTGTCTCCCATTTCACCCAGGAGTTCAGCAGAGGGAAGGTGCTGGGTGCCTGGGAGGCCACCTGGGTGCCGGACACCTCACCTGGAAGGTGGCTTTTGCCACCTTGTTGTCACAAATCATTTCTCTTTGTCCCTCTGAGGACAGAGCTGGGGTCGTGTGGCATTTTTGGCTCACCGCCTCTGGGCTTCTCGGCTTTCCGGACCGTGTCCACGGGGAAAGATTAGCAAGGCAAAGCACACGAGACCCGCGGATACCTCCTCTGTTTCCCATCCGGGAAAGACTTAAAATAACTTCCCCTCTCCTTGTTGCTGTTTCCTCGATCACTTGTTTGCTTTGGCTGGCTGGCCAGAGGCAGGTCTCCAGCTGCAGAGCTCTCCGGGCAGCGGGTTTTGGAGACGCCAGCCCTTGGATGCCACCGTGCCACCAGGATTTGGGCACCCCCAACACCTCTGGGCACATCTGTAGGGCAAAATTTGCTGGGTTTAGGCTGAAAAAAAGGCATTTCAGGTATGGACCACCACGATGGGCTCTGTGATTATGGCTTAAACCCATAACCAAAGTGTCCCACTGTGCCCCGATGTGCTGCCCATGTTGTCACCCTCCTGGGGTCACCCAGTGCTTGGGTCTTAGGGATGGGCTTGGCCAGGCTGTGGGGACAGCCAGCTGAGCTGGGCTGCTTTCCCAGAAATTAGCCTGATTAGTGTTAATCAAAAGGCATCATTTGAATTTCCTCCTGGATCTGATGCAGCAGCCGAGGGTGAGAACGGGGCACGATGATCCCCCGGCTCCCCAGGAGCCCTACAGCACTGCCACGAGTCCCAAGCACTTCATTGCAATGTCCAAATTCCACAGCAATATGCAGAACAAAAAGCCTTAAAATACAACAGGCAAAGCACTTTTAATTCCCACACTGCAGATTTAATGCTCTGCATTTCAACAAGGAGATTTTTCTTTGCCAAGGCGCTTGGCAAGGGCGGCCCTGCACCAGCGCTCCTCCGTCCTGCAGACAGGACCACCCGGCTTCATAACCCCAAAAAAAGCTCAACGTGATGCTCCTGCTGCCTTGGCAGCTCCCAGTGCCTCCTTGGGGCAGTTCCAGCTGGGGACCCTCGAAGCACCCAAATTCCAGCTGGGTGTGGGGTATCTCAACCCAAAGTCCCATGGGGGTGACTTGGTGCTGCTGTAGAGCCCCTCCGGGGCTGCATCTCCCTAAGGGACACCGTGGCAGAGCAGCGAGAGGCAGGCAGGGGAAGAGCCCATTGCAAAGGGGACCAAACTGGACGTTTCTTTTATTTTAGGAACGGAAATGAGGAAAACATCTGCTTCGTGTCCGGCACCACCAAAGGAGCGCTCTGCCCACGCGCGCGCACTTCTCCATTTCGGTTCTGCTTTATGGAAAAGCACACCATGCCCTGTCACACGGGGCGAAACGGGAAGCCCGGTCCCAAGGGGGGCTTTTCAATTCCAGAAGCTGACTCTCTTTCTTCTAGGAAATCAATTGTGATTTTCTGGAAGAGGGCAGAGTGACAGAAATGAGACAGGTTTTAGGAACAAGCTTTCCCCTTCCATCAATGACAGGTGGGCAGGCTCGGCGCACACACTCAGGCAATTAAACCGAACACAGTTTTAGCATTTTATAGGAAAATTTTGGGGATAATCCTGATGCCAACACACTGATTGATGGATATGAGGTTATTCTGTGCTGGCTGATGGGCAGAGACCAAACCACTTTCCAGGATGGACTCGGTTTTTGGAGGGATGAGTTCCCCGCTTGGCAGCGCTCGGAGCAGCATCAACCTTGGCAGCATCTTCCAAACAAACCTCGGAGCAGTGCCGGTGCCCAGACGTTTTGTACAAACACGGAGGTGAAACTATAACAAGGGAAATACAGTCCTGGGGGGTCCCAGCCATCAGCTGTCGGGGTTGGGCAGCCCAGGCACCGCTGCTGCTCCTTCCCTCTCGTCGTGGGGGTTTGCAAGGCTGGGCTTGGGTCCCACCTGGACTTGGGTGCTGCGGGGAGGAAAGTGGTGTCTGAGGACATGGGGGGATGGCCAGGCTCAAGAAAAAGTGCTCGGCTAACTGGGAGCTCCCTGGAGGATTTAAGATAATCCTGGCTAAAGCCCCGATGTGCCCATCACTGCTGGCAGGGGGAGGTTGGACCAGGGATGTCCTGAACCCCATCCAGCTTGGCCTGATGAGCCTGTGCCCATGCTGCCACCCCAGATTTAGGGAAAAAAACTCCAAAATCAAAGGAGTAGAGGGGAAGAAAGACCCCTGGGTTACCCCTTGTTGTCCCACGGCAGATGGCCACGAGCAGAGGGAGGTGGGCTGCAGCCTGCGGTGGGCTTGGAGGAGGTGAATCCAGCTGCTCACCCGTGCTACTTGGCCTGAACTCTACGGCTCGGTGATGGGTTGTGGACTTTGGGTCAGGCTCAAAACACTTGCAAAAATATTCTGTTGCCTGCTCAGAGCCAGAAGTATTGCTGTGCTGCTCCCCATTAGGGTTACAGCTGGATGCAACACCAAGCTGTAGGTGGAAGGGCAGACATCACCTGGTGGATCCCGGTGTCCATGTGGGACAGGAGCAATCCGTGCCCCAGTTTCCCCAGCTGCACACAGGGGCGAGTGCCCAGTTTCCAGCAAACACCTAGAAAATGCACCAGGGCCCCCAAAAGGAGGTCGCAGCCCCAGCTGCAGCTCCTGGACCCAGCCGCCCTCAGCCAGCCCCGGACCTGCCCAAGCCAAAAATGCCGAAGCAGGTCCGTCCCGTTCGGGATGTGTTGCACAAACAAGAAGGCAGCGAAATTCTCTGCATTGGCGGGGAGGGGGGGGGAGGAGAGGAGGAGGGGAATTTGCCGGCAAACGAGATCAGCTTGTTCTCTGCGTGTGTCGGCAGGCAGCGCGGGCAGCAGTGGGTGGCCTGGCTCACGACGCCGCGCTCGCTGCACTTTCTGCAGGGCACTGGTCTCTCCGATGGCTGTAATTTTTCATCTTTCTTCCCACAAATAGTTTTATGTATTTATTTTGTTAATTTCATTGCATTGCATTGCATTTTTATTTCATTGCATTGCATTTTTATTTCATTTCATTGCATTACGTTGCATTTCTTTGCATTTACTTTCCTTTCATTGCATCACATTGCATTGCATTTCCTTGCATTGCATCACGTTGCATCACATTTCCTTGCATTTACTTTCCCTGCATTTAATTTCCTTGCATGGCACCTCATTGCACTGCATTTATTTGCCACGTGGGCACTGACAAACAGCTTAGACCCAGAGCCAGGCTTGTGGACAGAGAGCCGTGAAACACTTGAAACTCTTTCTGCAGGCTGCAAGCTGCTGGTGGCTGGGTTCCTGCCTTTCCGTGCACATCTAACTGATCTCAGCAGGGTGGAAGCTGCTCTAACATAAACTTTAGGGATAAAACAGCCAGATATAAGATCAACAGAAGGTCGTTTTCTTTCCAAGGGGGAATGGAAGAAAGCAGGGCAGCTGGTGCTGGTAAATCACAGCGATGACTCCGCTCCTGGGTACGGCTCCGTGGGCTGGACACACAATAGCAGGAAGCCACGCTGCTTTCAAGCAGGGATTGAGCAGCCGGGTGACACCGGCAGTGGTTATCTGTGACCAGGAGCTTTGAGGCAGTGAATTTGGATACAGATGGCTCCTCTCACTCTGTTTGCGGTGCTATCGTGGGTCTCCTGCAGGTCACCGCCTCCCAGCTGGGTCTGCAGCAGCCAGGATGTGGCAGGAGGATTGCAGCCTTCCTCCTGGCAGTGTGACAGCCGAAATGCACCAAGCTGTATGTGGTCATTATGGATCCAGTTTGGAATTGCTGGGAAGCCCAGGCGGGCTCCAGTGTTGCTGATCTGCTCTGGAGCCCCTTGCCCCAGGTCGCACTGTGCCAAAAAAGCTAGAAATTACTCCAAATCTCTCATTTTACATCACTCTTCTTCCTCCCACACCCCTTTCCAGAAGATAAACAGTGGGGCTAGGGGAAGCACCTTCGGCATAAACAGAAAAAAATCTTGTGAAATAGGCTTAATTCAACATATCCAGTAACCCTGGGCATTCCTGCTTCCTTCCTGTTATTATCTGACACCAGTGTCTATTCTTGGATGCTCAGAAACGTGCATTCGAAGGGAAGCTGAACAATAACAAACAGGATTAAAATAAAACAGAAAATTAATGGGGATGGTGTACGAGAAGCTGGCTGTATTTCCAGTAAGTTTGGAGGCGAAACTCCAGCATGGGGACGTGACTGCGCCGTGCTCCAGACCTTTTTTTGCGTCACCCTCGGAGGAGAGGTAAGTGTGATGCTGGCTCCAGGACCAGTTGAGAACAGAGACGCTGGTGGGCTTGGACGTGTTCGATTTAAGCTGGTCCCTCTCAGCAGTGTGGCTGAAACATCACACGAGCAGTGGGGTCTTCTCCAAAATGGTTTGCGCTGGACTCCAGCCCTGAGACGCATGGCTCTAAGTGGTCAACATTGTCTTCCAGAGGCCAAGAGCATAAACTGCTACCAGGGGGCTACAATTATTATGATATTCATTAAGTCTCTTTCTGCCCAGCACCTTGACTTATGTGTTTTATCTCAGACTTAATACAAAATGTTGGTTTCTTAACGCTGAGTTAAGAGCAGGTGCAAACGCCTCTTAGCTAACCAAGACATTTGGGGCATGATGCACCACGCAGTCTCCTCTCACCTTGGGGCTCCTGAATGTGCCTCTCTGCTCAGCCCCTGGGTGAGTTGCATACCATAAGGCTGATCTGTGCTTATCTGAGTCTCTAAATGCCCCAATCCCTGGTATTTTCAGGGTACTATATGGTCCATAAGTCAGCGCAACAGTCACCCATTTTGGCCATTCCCAGGCGGGTAGATCACAGCCTCCAGAAACAGCACCTGCCTCCGTAGTGTTTGCACGTGCACAATGTCCTTTTGTCTGCAAACAACCAGAACAACCCATGGGCTTGGTCCCACCCTGCCAGCTGCCAGATGAGCTCCTCCGTTTGCTCTTCTCACTCTTCCTTGCTCTGCCTTTCAGCAGACCAGCCCTGCTCCTCCCTCCTCTGCAAGCCCATCTCTTCCCAGGAGTTACCACACATGAGAACAGCTCCTCTTTTATCAGAGATGTCACCAGCTTGCTCTGCACAGACAACTATTCTGGGGTGTGCAGACTGGGTGATTTATTCGGGCATCTTCCAAGTAGATGTCTCCCGTGGGTTGAGTTCCTCCCTTGCATGCATGGCAAGTCCCTGTAGGCACCATGCAGGGCTTGAGGAACTCAGCAATGTCCACATAGGTCCTTGGACTGTCACGTAAGTCCTAGGGCTGTCACATAAGTCCTAGGGCTGTCACATAAGTCCTAGGACTGTTGCTTGGCAAGAGGAAGACGTGCTCACACCAGCAGGCAATGTGAAACGTCTTGTTGGTGCGGCGGTGTTAGCACCGAACTGACTGGTTTCTCCTCTTCTGCCTTCTCCTCCTCCTCTGGCAGTTCATTGATAGGGATTACGAATTAACTTCCCTCTCCGAGATTCAATAGAGCAAGGACTGGTCTATCAAACAAACAGCAAGCATCTTGTGACTCATGTTATGGCCTTGCTCCAAGGCAAGCACAAAAGCAGAGGCCTCAGATGAGCTTTGGGAATTTTTCAGCATTAAAATCCACGTGGCCCCAAAAAAGAGACCAGACGGGTCTCCCCTCTAAATTTCCCTGGTGCAGATGAAGAACTTCTCCCTTTTTCCAGCCCAGGTGCCCATGACCTTCACCCCAAGCAGCGTGGAGCCAGCAGGACGTCCCAGCTTTGATGGGATGCTGCTGAGAAGGAAAACCTGGGAGGAATGGGGTGCCACAGGGACACGGTGTCCCTCCTCTACACGCCCTGCATCTTGTCTGCCTCCACACAGGACAATACAGCCCGGTCCTGCAGGCTCCCAAGTCTATTTTTGAGTGAAATGAGTAAGAGTCAATTGTTCTTTTTTTTTTTTTTTTTTGGGTAGGAATGATTCAGGAAGTTTTAAATAGTAAAACTGTCCCTCCTAATCACTATTTCCGTCTTTACTCCTCCTTTAGGATGCTGGACGGTTTGTATACAGTTATTAAAATCTGTTTTGACATCTCTGGCTGAATATTTCCTTTTGGCGAGCTCCTCACACGTCTGTTTCCATCAAGATTCCCATACAAGGAGAGCGGGGAACCCAAATGCCTTCATCCCCCAGAGGCTGCCCAGAGCCCTCCCGCATGTCGGGATGGGGCTCAGAGGTGCTTGGAGCGCCCCGAGGTCCTGGCCAAGGTGAATCCTTCTCTCTGCTGCTGCCAAGCAGGGGAAATATCTCCCAAATTTGCCAGAGAAAGATCTGAATGAAATAGAGGATCAGTAGCAAAAAGGAGATCTCCAGTATCCTGGGATCATTTTGGGTGATGCCTCAGCTGGAGCTGGTGCTGCTGGAGGGGAGGAACCGACCAAAGCCTCTGTGCATGGCCAAACCAGGAGGGGAAATCCCTTCTTGGCCCCCCACCTCATGCCCAAAGCCTTTGTGATCTTCAGCACACCAGCAACTCTCACCAGCCAAGCCTTCAAGAGCCCTGGGCCACATCCATGTCCTCATCTGTCCTATCTGCTCCCTCCTTGTCATCAGCCCCGCTCATCTGGGAGGGAAGAGATGAGCTCTGGGGGACTGAGGACAATAATTTGCTTTATTTCCCTTACCTGGTATCCTCTGGGGCCTCTTCCCACCCTGCCCATGGCACCAGGACCCCCACTTCAGCTCTGCCCAGAGTCATCTGTTGAACCCTGACGATGCTGTTGAAGTCCTGCTTGGTCATGGTTGCCCACAACTTGGCCCCAAACCTGCCTCATCACCATGAACTTGCCTGATGTTCAGGGCTGGAAGCTTCCCCTGGCTGTGCCCTGTTAAGGTCTACCCTACCCTTCCTATGGTGGGCTTGGTCCTGTCTGGAAATCCCCATTTTTGGCCCGCCCCTGTGGCTCCCTGTCCTTTAGGAAGCCCTGAAAAAGGGAAGGGGAGGTGATATGGAAGTGGTCATCAATGTCTACAAGTACTTGATGGGGTGGGAAGAAAGAAAACAGAGCCAAACTCTTCCAAGTGGTGCCCATGGACAGGGTGGGAGGTGATGGGCACCAGCTGAAGAACACAAAATTCGGTTTAAACCTCAGAAAATGATTTTGTTACTGTGAGGGTGGTCATGATCACTCACTGAGGTTATGGAGCCTCCAAACCCAAACCCAACTCGATGTGGCCTTGGGCTTCCCCATCCAGGTCATGCCCAAGCGTGTGGTGGGACCAGGTGGTCTCCAGAGGCCCCTGCCCACCCCAGCCATCATGGAAGGCAAGGGAGGAGAGGAAATAAAACCTGTCTGCTTGTGTGGGAAGGTGAGGACCTCTCCTTGCCGAGAAGATGGCCAGGAAATTCCTTGAAGTCACATTTTTGTGGTAACTGGGACATGTCCTGACTCTGTCTGCTCCTGTGCAAGGTGGAGGGGCTGCAACCAGGCACCTTGGCAAAGAAGAAAGCAAATTTTCCTTTTATCCTTAATTCCTTCCTTCAGTGGTGGTTTCTAAACCATGTAATTAATGTGTGTGTGCCCTTCTAATTAGCAGCCAGGAATGGTGCATTCCCCCACTGCCTTGGCTTTACAGACAGAAAAATCCCAGCCTGGGCTCTCCTGGCCCCAGGGATGGTGGTATCCTTCCCACGGACTTGGTTTCGCTTTCTCTCTCTAGGAAGCTGAAAAAATGCCAGAAACTTGCTCTGCTTCGTGGGACCTGATCTGCGGCTTCAGAGCAGGCTTCAGCTGTCTTCTGGAAGTGTCCTTCTATGCAACCCTGGAGGCTCAGCTCAGTCCCATCACTGACATTCACCTGCTGAAACCAGCACAGATGAGCCCCTTCCCTTCAGGATAGGATCCGTATTTTTCCAGGTGCTCTGCCATCCTGGTCACCTTACATATGTTCTCCAGGCTGTGGAAAACATCAGCCTTGAGGATGTCAAGAAAATTGGATCCCAGTTCCCATAACCACAGTTCTGGAGAACACTCACTCAGAACATTTTGTACTCATGGAAGATATGAGGTTGAGGTTGAGAATGAGGATGATCACACAGAATCACAGAATCATCTCGGTTGGAAGAGACCTCCAAGATCACCTAGTCCAACCTCTGACCTAACACTAACAAGTCCTGAATGATGATGTGGATGAGGTTGAGGATGAGGATGACAATGATGATGACGATGACAATGAGGATGACAATGAGGTTGAGGATAAGGATGACAATGAGGATGAGGATGACAATGATGATGATAACGATGACAATGAGGATGACAATGAGGTTGAGGATAATGATGACAATGAGAATGAGGATGACAATGACGATGACGATGATGATGAGGATGATGATGACAATGAGGATGAAGCTGGATCTGGAGTGATGGGCATGATCCATGGATCATAAACAGCATGAAAACACCTTGCTCCTTCTTTGCTTTAGGCATTTCCTCCCCAGGCTACAGCACCTCCATGGCTGTTGTTATTGCTGTCAGTTTTCCTCCTTGCTTAGACCTGGATAACCCTTGAATCTGGGGACTGGTGGCTTAAGTGAGCACAAAGAGCAAACATTATCTGGTTTAGGGGAAAAAAAAAAAATAATAATAAAAAGTGAAATAATGAGATGGTGAGGCACTGCTCAGTTAAATGCAGAGTGCAGAGGGATTTGTTGGATAAAGGGGCAGATAATTTCTGCCCCACTTGGTGCAGGGAAGGCTGCTCCAAGCAGGAGGGCTGGAGGCTGGGCTGCTCAGTGGTCATGGCAAAGGGGCTCCATCCTGCTGTGGGATGTTGGAGCCGGCCCCAGCTTCACACCCCCTGTGCTGTAGCATTGAGGTCGGCTTTCTCAGGGCCTTGAGCAGCTCTAATCAGCCTCTCCTTCAGCCCAAACAGCCCTGTTCCCACCGCTGCCTGGCTCCAGGCTGTGCTTTGCCTCTCTGTCCGCTTTGCTCAGCACCCTGGGGGGCATCGGGCCCCTCTCACCCACTGCAGATAAGCAGAGAAGCCGAGGCCACGATGTGACACCGCAGCCCTGCCTTGCCTTGTGCATGGGGGTGAAGGTCCCTCTGCACCCACAGCACCTCCCTGGAAAAAAAAATGGGAAAAAAAAATGGGTAAAACCCATTTACTGCCCCAAAGCCTCCTTTTGTGCCACTGTACTTGTCCAGCCTGCAAAGCCAGTGGGCGGGGATGAGATGTGCTCCCAGTGTATGAGCACAAGGAGCATGTTTGGAGGGAGATAAGGGCTGGCACGGACATGGGAACCCCACCGAGATAAGGAGCTTGAGGATGGCCATCAGGATGCAAAGCACAAAAATGTTTCAGCTGCGATGAGGGCTGAGTGGCCCTGGGCTGTGCCAGAGATAGGAAAGCTCTGGAAGCCGCCAGCCTTGGGGGCACAGACGTGCCCTGCCCCTTCTGGGACCAACAAGGTCCCAAATCACATCCCTTCAAATTATTTTGGTCCCTCTCCTGTTCCCCACAGCCCCATGGTTGGATGCAAGGTCAAGCTCAGGAACGATTTTGTGTAGCTTAACCATTCTCCCAACACTGAGGCTTGCTTCCAAAGGAGCTCTTAATGCCATGAAGTGTATCAACCAGCAACATCTAAATATTTGGGAACAAGGCAGATTATGCAGAGCTCTGCTGCCTACCTCTGAATTACAGCGATCTCCCACGATCGGCGGTGGTGCCTTGGAAATATTGCATGCACACACACAAAAAAAGGCATGCAAAGCCAAATATTTGTCCTTTCACACTGCCCCAAGGAGGCATCCTCCAGCAGAAAGCAGAGCTGTCCTGGCACAAAAAAATAAGGGGAAGAGGATGGGGAGGATGTGCCCCATGGTCCCACTTTGCAGACTGGGAAGTGCTGGTTCCCAAGGTTTTGGCTTTCTGGCCCCTGTGGGGATGTCTAGAAAATGCAGGATAACCCTGGGATTGGAAGATAAATAGAAAGAACCTAATGATGGAGTATTTATAAGAAACCTTGCATTCCCAAAGGGAGTCATATTTGATTTCGTGGAGTCCTAATAGTGGCTTTTCTAAGAAACTGTGATGCTTGTGAGCACGTGGAAGTGAGTTGCTCTGGGATGAATCGCTCTGAGCCCATGGGTCCTTTTGCTCAGACCTGGAGGAATGGGAGCAGCTCCGAGATGCTCCCACCAGAGAACCCCTCTGTGATAAACCCTGCAGCTTCTCCAGCTCCACGGGCAATCCTAAGACCTCAGGCCCATCACTTTTCCACCTCTCCATCTTCAATAACCCCATCTGAGGAGCAGAGCCTGGTGAGACGTGGCCCACGAGGTCACCCTGCCCTGGCCTTGGTGTCCTCGTGGCTGCCCAAGCCGCCTGGTCTGCAGCCAGCTTGACACTGCCACCAGATCCAAAAACCTCCCCCTTTCATCCTCCTTCCCCTCATGCCCTGGGGGATTTCCATTTTTGCTTTCTCTCTGGCTTACACTCAAAACCTCAGGCCAAAGAGAACAACGGCGAGGGGACGGGCTGGTGGCAGGGAAGGATATTTAGGGGAGGATGGAGATGTCCCCATCCATAGCCCACCATTCACCCTGGAAGAACTGGGCTGGCTCTGCACTGGGGATGCCTGCAGCTTCCCCTAATATTTTTTGCACCAAGAGGAGGGTTTTTGGGGTGATGCAAGAGCCAGTGCCTGGGACATTTTTTTGGGGAAAAAAGGACTTTAACTTGGCTTAGCGGTGCAAAGCTAAGCCAAACTTTGTAAGTCCTGGATCTAGCCAAAATTTGTAAGTCCTGGACTGCCAGAATTTGAGGATATTTCTCCTTAGCATTGCTCTTTTCTTCTGCAGCAACCCCGGGCACAAGCTCCCGGTGCTGCCACCGTGCTCGGAGCAGCCAAGCGGTGACGGACGGGGTCAGGGCAAGGCGTTTGTTGTGCTCCAAAAGCCTGCCCCGAGCCTCTGGGGTTCAGGCTGGGAATTTAACAGCCTGGCCCACAGCCAGCTGCTCTGGGCAAAGCCAGAACAAATATTCCTCTCCGACTAATTAGGCTGGGGCTACGTGTCGGGACAGTCACCGCCTGCCCGGAGGCTGCTGGCTGGAGCGGCGGTCGGGGACGTCGTTCCTGGAGGAGCACGGCCACAGGGCACTGTCATCGCCACGCAGTGCCACCATGTTGTCTCCCCCTGGGAAAAACCTAAGCCCCACGCTAGGAATGCCCGTGGAAATGCTTTGAAGCCCCCTTTGTTTCCCTCCAGTCCCAGGTCTTTCTCTCCGTTAGGGTTAGAGGCGAGGTTTTTGCAGGAGCCCCAGCTCAGCCAGGCTTTGCTGCCTCCTCCAGCATTGCCCTGGGGAGGTGTTGATGGTGGTGAGATCCTCTTGGCTGGGAGTGGCCAGAATCACGATATACCTGGAAAAAAAAAATACATTTTCTGCAACAGCTTGTGCTTTTTGATGATTTCCTCACCCTCCTTGATAGCCAGAGGTAGAGCGTGTCCATGGGTTTGCTGCAAGATGCTGTGGGCTTGCCCTTGTGGATATCCTCAACATCTGAGAATTCCTTTAAAGCTCTCAGGTCTTGAAATCCCTCCTGAAATAGCCCCAGGTGTGTGCTCCATCCTTGGATGGGACATCCATATGGCCAACTGACCGTGCTTGGGCATTTCCTGATGGGTTTGAGCTGCCCCGGGCTAAGCCTGGCTGTGGTTAGCAATCAGTGCAGATACACAGGAGGACATTTAGTGATTGCAAAGTATTTGCAGGGAAAAAAAAAATGTTTTTACTGCAGTGTTTGGCTGCAAAAGGGGAAATTACAGAGAAATGAGGATGCATCTCGAAATTAAATGTCTGGGCTCAAGGATTAAATGTTTGCAGGCGGAGAGGAAGTGAATTTAGGACGTAATGCGAAGAGCTGATTCAAAAAGGTTCCCAGAGCAGCCAGAGAAAAAAGCAGGTGAAAAAGCTGTGAAAGGTGAAAACGCTGCTTCCAACAGGCAGACATGGAAGAGGTTTTATTTGGGAAGCAGAATGCAAAAAAAAAAAAAGCAGTTTGTAGGATAGATTTTTGGGGAACTACGAACCAAAGCCCACAACAAAGAGCCGGTGAGCCCCAAAGGGGGATGGGAGAACCCTCCGTAATTATTTGGCTTTTCAAAGTCCTCCAAGCCCCAGATTGTCATTGCCAAGGGAGGGGAGCATGGGTGTGACAGCCGCTGCAGCTCTGCCACACAAAGAAATGCAGCAGCAGCCCTTTTCAGCGCTATTAAAGCACGTCGCTAAACCCGAGATTACCTGGGGTCAGCCTGCGCCGTGCAGCGCAAACATTTGCTCTTCCTGGGAAAGGATTGCTTTATTTTTTCACGGCTGGCCTCAAGCCCTGCTTTCGTGAATGCTTTATCGGCGGGGGTAATGAAGCAACAAAGTCTTTCTCTTGCTTTCTCTTTTTTCCTACTAAATCGGGTTTCTTACAGTCCTCTAATTGATTCCTCTTCCCACGCAGGGTCGGCATCGAGCGCGCGCCCGCCTCTTGCACAATCCTGGCGTTAACTCGCAACCAGAGGAAACCCACAGAGCCGGCCCGAAGGCCAGGCTGGGGCAGGAGGCATTTCTTGACTGGGTGGCTGAACCAAAATTTGGGAGGAAAAAAATGATCCCGGTCACAGGGAGGTCAGAGCAAATAGTTTCTGTCTGGCTCTTTAACTCTTTCTTATTTTGGTTTGCTTGAGGAGAAGAGAAGAGAAGAGAAGAGAAGAGAAGAGAAGAGAAGAGAAGAGAAGAGAAGAGAAGAGAAGAGAAGAGAAGAGAAGAGAAGAGAAGAGAAGAGAAGAGAAGAGAAGAGAAGAGAAGAGAAGAGAAGAGAAGAGAAGAGAAGAGAAGAGAAGAGAAGAGAAGAGAAGAGAAAAGAGAAGAGAAAAAAAAGCTTCGAAAAAAACATCTCCCTTTAGAAAGAAAATAATTTAGTAGCTCCAAAAATTATGATGTTTCCCATTGCTCTGCAGTTGAATTGTTCCCCCCAGGCAATCTCCAGCCCCTAACCTTGGTCCCCGAGCAGCACAGCCACTGTTTGGGGATCCCTTTCTCTCCATCCAGCCCCATTACTCCTCGGGTGTTCGCCCACCCCGACCCAACCTCCTTGCACATCACCGGCTGGGCCCATTCCTTGGGGACAAGCCAGCTCCAGCTCTGGGCCCCAAATTTCCAAATTTCCTCGGCACCATCACGGGCATCTCTTGGGGTCGAGCTCCCCAAAACAACTCCGTTTTGGGATGCCAGACTATGGGGTAGACGTGGCCACCTGGGTCAAGGTGGTGAGGCAGTAACCCTATGGGATCCGTCACCCCGGGGCAGAAAATGGGTCCTGGGCTGTCAGGGACCTGCACAGAGTTTTCTTATCCCAGGACCTCTGGGATGCTTGGGCTCCTGGTCTTTGCCTTGTGGCTGCTGGGGCTTTGTGTGGGTCATGGCCAATGTCTTTCCGTGGACAGGGATTAAATTTCCCAAACCAGGCACCCCATAAGCAGAAATGGGGATCCCCAGAACCCCGTACCCCTCTGAGCTGCCCTGCTGGGCTGGGGAACCCAAAAGGGTGAAGCTCTCTTCCTCCACCTACGGGCCACCTGGAAGAAGAGCAGCCACCGCAAATTCCTTTTTACAGCACTTTTAGGGGATCCCAGGATATCCCGAGTTGGAAGGGACCCTCAAGGACCATCGAGTCCAACTCCTGGCTCCACACAGGGCCACCCAAAAACATACCCTATATCTGAGAGCATTGTCCAAGTGCTTCCGTGACCATGTCCCCGGGGGTCCTGTCCCAGTGCCTGAGCACCTTTGGGTGCAGAACCTTTCCCTAACGCCCCGGGACAGCGGGGTTTGGTGCCAGAAGGGCTTGCAGCAACGCGCTGCTCTCCGCACTGCTCCCGAAACGCAGCGATGGCTTGCAACATCTGGGACGCATTGCCTGCTGGGGTTGATGAATTTCTAGGAAATGATCCCAGAAAGCCTGGATGAGGTTCAGGAGAGCGGGGCATCGACCACAAGCTGGAGCAGGAGCCGAGGCATCGCCCCTATGGCTCCAGCTGGGACTGAGCCCCCGGTGCTGGAAGCATCGTCCTCGCTCCCCACCCCAGCTCATCACCCCAGCTGCAGGGGGGGTCCCCAAATCCAGACCACCCAGCTGGGAGCCCACAGCTCGTTTGCTAACGAAGAGCAGATGGGGAGGCAGCGGGGGGGAGGGGTGCTGCTGTGGGGCTTTAGGGTTTTCCTTGGCAACCCCCCAAGGGATTTTTGGCGGCTGCGGCGCCCTGGACCGGGTTTGTGACTGGCATCGGGTGGGTTTGGGGAATTTGCAGCTGATGTTGGTGACAGCGTGGTGACAGCAGGGCCTCTCTCCCTGCTGTCCCCATTAATTTTAAGTCCCAGCCCTGTGAGCTAATCCTGGGAGGATGCTGGAGGGGGAAGACGTGGGAGCGTGGGCACCGTGCTGAGCTGCGGAGGCTTTTTGGGGCCAGTTTGTGTCATTTAACAACTCCCAGCTGGCCGGCCAGGCTTTCTTGATCATGGATGGAGAGGAAACGACATTTCTGGGTTGCTTTTGATTTGCCACCTGCTCCTCAAAGAGGTGGAGGCAAATCCCCATCGACGATGGGGACACATGGAGCTCGTCCCCACTGCAGATCCCAAAAGATCTTCACCTCCATCCTCGCAGCTGGGCTTTATTTGGGCTCCATCAGTAGCACGAAATTTGCTGCAAACGGTGCCACGCTCAGCCCCATGGGCTCTGTCACCCCCCTTGCACCCCCCAACCCCTTGGGGACCCCCCTGTGCCCCGGGTGGGTGCGTGGCCCCCCAGCTCCCCACTGCCACATCCCCGCGGTGCCAGCAGAGGACTCTGCTGCAGCAGGGTTTTGCCCAGCGAGCAAAATGGCTCAAGAATTAAAAAACCACCGGGATATTTATTCTGACCTTTTTTTTTTTTTTTTTTTCGTCTCGGCCGAGTGTCGTCAGCCAACCCCCCCAAAAAAAACAATAAAAGGGTTTTTTTGGCCCGCTGTAGGGCTTCAGCCAGCCTGCCCTCCCGGGGCAGATTTGGGAACGCAGCAGAGGGCAGGGGCTGCTCGAGGGATCCTCGAGCGCATCGTCCTCAGTGGGATGGGGGAAATAAAAGGGATTTTGGGGTTTTAAGCAGGCTGTGGGATGCAGCAGGGTGGGGAGGGAAGGAAATACGGGTGTTGGAGGCTTTGCTCACTCACGTGCACATCCCAGACTCTCCCTTTCAGTAGGAAAATCCTCCTTTTTTCCCCCTCTTTTCTGGCTTAATCCATATTTTACCAGGCCCTGGATGACTGGCATAGAGCTGTAGATACAGGAGGAAATAGATTGGGAGGAGAGGATTTTTTTTTTCCATTTAATTTCCACTTTTCCCCATTTTTTAGATGGGAGCTTGGAGTGTAATTATTTTCCTTTCCTTCAGGATGCCGCACTACAGAAGGTTTGAGCTGTGGAGAATTCACATGTGTGAGCCCCAAACTTCCCTCTTTTCTCTATTTTTTATTTATTTATTTATTTATTTATTTTAATTTTTACACTCAGTATTTCATCATCATTTCCTTGAGCTCTAAAAGCTCTCAGGCGTGTGAGTGTGAAAACGTCCTGAGATCTCCCCTTCATTCTGGAGGAAAAGCAAATGCTCAGCAAAAGCAAAATGCTTTTCCTCAAAAAAAAAAAAAAAAAAAAAAAAAAAAAAAAAAGAGAGAGAGAGAGAGGAAAAAAAAAAAAGACAGTTTTATCCCAAAATTACAAATGGGGCAGGGCAAAAGTTTTGGGTTTCAGAAGGTGGTGGTTGCTCTTTTCTCTCAGGGGGGAAGAAAAACGGACAAAAAAGCTGGAAAAAAAATGCTATAGAAAAAGGAAAGCTGCACATTGATGTAAATTGGGGGGATTTAGGGGCTGGTCCAGAAAGTCCTTTGCTGAGAAGCAGGAGCTGGTTCAGCTCTGAGCCAGTATCCTCAGGCAGAGAGCTGAGACCTTGTGGCTCATTGCACTGCTGGAGGATTTGGAGAATTGTAGGTATTTATATATAAAAAATAATAAATAAATAAAGATATTTCAAGAGAACCTTTCAGGCTTCCCATTTATTTACCAGGGTGTCTGCAAATACCAGTGTTAAACCTGTGAGAACCTTAAAATAAACTCCCGACAAAGCCGGCTGTTATTTCAGACACCACCAGTTTGTTTGCTGTTTTTTTTTTATTTATTTGTTTGTATTTTTCCCCAAAGAAAATGGTGCTTTGGGTTTGGGGAATTTCCGCGCTAACGATGAGTTTGGGAATCTCCCCTATTGGTCTCAACCCACTGCTGGTCCCCTGGTCACCTTTGGGACCCCATCCACCACCCTTCCCTGATGGCACGATGAGCACCGTCCCAAGCCACCGCAGGCATCAGGGCTGTGGGTGTGGATTCTTTGATGTCTAATATAAAGGTTGAGCTGGGTGAGGGCTCCTTTGTCTCTTTCTCCTTCCCCCCCCCCCCCCTTTTTTTTTTCTTTAAATTAAACTTGTAGGAGCAGAAAACCACCGGGGATTTGTTCCTCTGTTGAATCGGCTGACGGGTTCAGAAACGATTCGGAGGGGAGACGACCAGACTTGTCCCTTAGAAAAAGCCAGCCTCGGAGAGGAAAGCCAGAAGGCACATGAACCTGGGCTCCCTGAAACAAGAGGACGTGCCAGGCAGCTCACAGCAAGGCACAGCCCTGCTCTGCTTCCCCAAAAATATTGGGAAGGGCCAGCAGAGCCCCCCAAAAGCCCCATTCCCACCCATGCCACGCGGCGGGGCTCTTAGTTTGGCAGGGCTCTTCACTTTCTCTTCCTGCTCCCCGTGCCAGGAGGCATTTCGAAAAAGTGGGGGTTTGGGGTTTCTTTTTGTTTCTCTGAAGTCGCTCCGCAGCCTCTGTGCTCCCCATTCGGGGCTGTGATTCTTGCTTAATTCTCATTCCTGGGTTTGGTGACTCGCATGAGTCAGTGCTGGCAGGAGCTGCAGAGAAATTACGGCAGGAAAAGCCTGGGTGTGATGCTGGAGAGCCCACGAGTGAAAGCTGTTCACGTGCAAGCCCTTCATCCTCATGGCATTCGCCTTGGGGTGGGACTCCAAAACATGGGCTAAAAACCAGGAGGGCTTATTTTTTATTTTTTTTTTTCCCTGTGGCTGCATCTCAGAGACACTGCGGGGGCACCACATGCAGCAAAAAGGCACAAAATTAATCTCAAGGCTGGAGAAATCAGCCTCAGGATGAGAACGAAGGGATTCAAACCACTCGGATTATCACAAGGCAGATTTTGAGGTGGTTTGGTAATACATTTATTTATTTATAATAAATGCATCAGATGCAGTGACTGTCCTAGGAGCCTCGTTGTGTTGGCAGGGAGAGGCACAGCCAGGGCCAGGCTGGGAAGCAAGCAGCAGATAAATAAACAAAATATGTGTGTTTTTTCATGGGGACTGTGGTTAGGCACTGGAAACCCCTCTTTTTTGGTTTCTGGAGAGGAAAACGAGAAGCCTCTGAGAACGGGACGTTTCGTTCCAGCACGAGCTGTTGGTGGCCCCGCGATGTTGCTGGGTGAAGCAGAAAGAACTTTATGGGATGGGAAGCTAATTACCTAGACACTCATTATGGCCTTAATCCAGCAACATCTGGTCTCCAAGAGGAGCAGCCTAGGAAAAGCTACCCGCCAAGCCCGGGGAGATGTGTGATACAACCAAAAAGTCCAGCTGTCCATGCTACAAAAAACAGGGCTTTTTTGGCCCCTATAAAGCCCTGCAGTGCCCCTATATCTCTCTCTGCCCCTGCTTTTTTTTTTTTGCCAGAACTGATTGTATTGGGCCCAGGACAGCATTGACCTCAAGGGACATCAGTTGGGGTCGAGGTTCAAAGAGAAGTTTTGGGGTTTTTTTTGGCACATAGCCTGGAGGAGCAGTGGGCTCTTGCAGGGCATTTCATACCCCACCCAACCCCTTGCCAGACCTTTTGGGGATAAATCCGAGATTTGGGGTCAGCCTGTTGCAGTTATGGGGCAGCACTGGGTGGTCCTGCAGTGCAATGCCCATGGGCACCCTGTAGATCGCTGCAGGACCCCCCTTGGGCTGGGTTAGGGACAGGGCTGAAACCTCCTTGGTGGCTTTGGAGGTCCAAAGGGACACTTGGGTCACCTGTAGGGATGTGCTGGGGTGCCCCAACCTCTCACCAAAGCAAATTCTCACCTGCTCCTTTCTAACGAGCAAGGATGTGGCCCATGGGGGAGAAGACCTTCCTCTTGGGGTGACCAGCTCCTCCATGGACCAGTTTGAATGCTGGAGGTATCTCCTGAGGAGCCCACATGTGGACAGCAACCCAACTTCTAGCCCTGGTGCCCCCTCAACAGTACACATCGGAGGAGATGGCAGAAGAGCGCTTGTTGTAGAAATAAATTTATTTACTCTAAGAAATCTGAGATGTCTGGCATGTTACAAAAATAAAAATGTAAAGTTATTGTCACAAAACCCACTTTTTTTTTGCTTTTTAGTATAAGTTAGTGCCTCGACAAACAAACAAAAATTATATATATATATTTAAGTTTCCAGTTGGGACCCCTCCGACTGCTCTCCAGCAGAACAGAGCAGGACGAGGACCATGGAGGGACCCCAAAATGATGGTCTGAAGCCAAGGTGGGCTCACCGAGGACCGCAGGGCTGAACTTTGAGCCCATTTTCTTGAGTTATTCAGAGCACGCAACTTGGCGTTCACGCTGCTTTTTTGGCAACAGCAGGAGGCCAGGCAAGACCTGGCCTGGAGAAACGTTTGTACCTGCTCGGCGTTTCGGTCGAGTTCACTTCTCCCCATGATTTGTCTCGCCTCGGTGACCGCCTGCAACCCTCCCCGTGAAGCCAGGCTCCCGGCTCTCCTCGGGGAAAAAAAAGGTGCTGCCACGGTGCAACGCCTGCCTCAGCCCAACCCCTCCTTAAAAGCTCGCTCAGGGATGAGATGAATCACCCTACAAATGCCCTGGTTTTCTTTGCTGATGGTGCTCAGGACCGAGACAGTCCCCTCCCTCGCCTCCTGGGGCCGTGGCATTGCTGGTCAGGACAAGAGCCCTCCAGGGGACCACGACTCCACCGAGCCGGGACCACAGGAACGTCCCAGTTAGCCCCGAACGGTCCCAGTCACCCCAGCTGAACCCGGCCAGTTGTGTCGTGGCACGTCTTTATCTCCCCCAAGCCACTTTATGGGAAGGAGGGACGGGAGAAGCTACGAAAAGCTTGGAGGAACTGCTCTAAACTGGGACCCGAAGTGTTTGCTTAACCCTAAAATAGAGCCAGGGCTGTGTTACTAAATGGGACTCGGCCAGTTCTTTTCATTTTTTGGGGTGAGGAATCAGCATCCTCGTGGCAAAGCTGGGCAAGGAAACCACGGGCCTGGGCTCTCGACTCCCTAACCTAGCAATTAGGGAGGAAGACCACGTGGACCTCCTGGTGAAGTGCTTTGTGCCTGCTTTCTTTGAACTGGCCTAACTTTGGGGTTCAGACAGGACCAGGGTTAAGCTCAGCACCACGTTTATTGGCATAGATCCTGAACACAGGTCTTAGCACACGAATTATTCCCGAATTTCCAGGGCTTATCCCTGAATTTCCCAGGGAAAGACCACGCTGTCAGTAAGGGATGGGCCGAGTGGCTCCAGAGGGGAACTGGGATTACTGGGATCACAGGGAGCAGCAATGGGGACGTGGCAGCATTTAGCCAAGGGGCTGGGCAATGTCTTTCACTGCTTTGCTGGAAACATGAGACCCTATAAGAGGGCTAAAAGCAAGCCATGAGGAGCTCCCCCTAACTTTTAAGGATCTGGAGGTGATAACTAAAGGCAGCAGCCAAAATCTGTGAGTCCCTGTAAGTTTTTCAAAGGTGGATGTTGTTGGGAAGCACCAGCAGGTCTCTGGTAGGTGACCCCACTGGAGACCCTCGAGGGGACCCGCTTGCTGGCACCAGTAACCCCAGTTAAATGGAGCACCAGCACCCCAATTAATGGGAAGCGTTTCTCCAGGGATGCAAAGCCAGGGGAGTCCCGTCCCCGCTGCAGGCGGTAATTGCACTTGACATTTTTATCAACCTGTTTATCAAAACCACAGCTGACGCTCCTCGGCACCCCAAAGCCTTTCTTCCCTTGCCAAGGCACGGCAAGCCTGATAAATGCCTGCTAATTACGGGCCAGGGAATCTGGAGGGAGGCAGGCGTTTCTTTAGGGGACCTTTTGCACATGTTTCTGCTTGGGAAAACGATCCAAGATATCCACGGCGTGACTTTTTAGCAGATTTTGTGACCATGACAGAAGGTCACCCAGCCTCACAGTCGGAGAGGTGCCACTCAGTGACGAAGAGGCACAAGTACGGGCTCTGTCCGTACAACCTCAGCAGCACCTTCCTGAAAAAATCACTCCCCAAAACGTCGACGTGCATAGGAGCGCGTTTATCGCAGACCACGCCGAGGTGGGTGCAAAGCCAAGGCGCCGCAAACCCCAAAAGCCACAGGCCCTGGAGCATCCTCATCTCCCGTCACACGCGGGACAAACCTGGTGGCCATCACGCCGTGCCGGGACAGATCTAGGACTTCACACCTTTGGCTATGGTGTCCGTGTCGTTGCTGGTTCCCAGGGGACTGTTGGGCACGATTCCCAGGGCCATCTCGTTTTGAGGCTTCCCCAGCATTTTGTGGCCTGCGAACTTCATAAACCTTTGTCCCGCTAAGAAATACAAAATGGGATCCAAGCAGCTGTTGGTGCTGGCCAGGGGCCGCGTCACCTTGTAGGCTAAATTTATGGCGTTCAGGGTCTGGCAGCTCAAGTCCCAGCTCCGGAAGGAGTAGTACAGGGTACGGGTGACGTGGAAAGGGAGAAAGCAAACGATGAAGACCACCAAGACGATGATTATCATCTTGACCGACTTCTTTTTGGATCGGGACAGCCGGGAGATGCCCCATGTGGGCTGCAGCAGCCGCCGGGCCATCAGGCAGTAGCAGACGATGATGATGAGGAAGGGGATGCAGAAGAGGAGCACCAGCATCACTGAGCTGTAAATGACAAACTGGCCAAAGAGGTCCTTGCTGGACGTGTCGTGGCAGGTGATGGTGTCCCTCCTCATGCTGGTGGTGACGAAGAAGAGCACGGGAGACTGGCACACCACCGTCACCACCCAGACGACGACCGAAACCCGCCGGGCGTAGCGGACGTGGCCCCACCGCAGCGACTTGAGAGGGAAGCAGATGCCCAGGAATCGATGGATGCTGATGCAGAGGAGGAAGAGGATGCTGCAGTAGAGGTTGGTGTAAAACAAGAAGCGGACTATCTTACACAAGCCCACGCCGAAGGGCCAGTTGTCCCCCATGGCATAGTAGTACACCAGGAGGGGCAGGGAGACCACGTAGAGCGTGTCGGACACGGCCAGGTTGAACATGTAGGTGGTGGAGGCGTTCCAGGTCTTGATCCTAAAGATGAAGCCGTAGAGGGCCAGCAGGTTGAGGAAGAGCCCCACCACGCACACAATGCCGTAGGAGACGGGCAGCAGGACATACTTGAAGTCCTCATCAAAGATGCACTTGTAGGTGTCCTCCACGCCGCCCGGCCCCGAGGAGCTGTTGAGGACTCGGGTCCAGGCTGGAGTTGTAAGGTTCGCCATCACCCTGGGGGGGAAAGAAAGAGCTTGTGAGGACACGGCGGGGTGAGAAGTCCCCAGGGGAAGGTGAAGCAAGCAAGGAAACCCCAGCGTGGTGGTGCCGTGACATGCACGTGCCATTTTTTTTTTTCATTGCCACATTTACACCTTTCCCCTCTCCTCCCAGCCGCGTTGCCAGCAACTTTTGGCTTTATCCATCCGAAAGTGACCCATGGACATGGCTCGTTGTGCCCAGCACTGCCATTTCAGCACAAGTGACAAGGACGTGGGAGGTGGCAGCGCGTGCCTGGTGCCATCGCATCCCCCTCAGCGCGTTGGGTGTGGATGCAAGACAGAGCCCCGAGCAGGGAGGACTGAGGGCTGAGCTGATAAAGGGGGTTCTGGTTATCCTCCTCTTGCACCTGGAGGGGGAAACCAAAATTGCTCCTTGTCAGCAGCAAGCCCCAGGCAGCCCAGGTCATGCCCTGAGCCTCCCTTCCCACCAGGGTCACGCAGAAATTTGGTCTCCTGTGATACAGAGCAGCAATAACACCCTGGCTGTGCTCAGACATCCACACGAGTGACTCGGCTGAGATCACAAGCAGTAGGTCCTACCAAAACACGGGTGGAAAGGGCAAAAAATAAAAGGGAACTGTGCTCCTCAGCGAGCAGCCCCTGTGACTGGCAGGGCCCTGGCTGCAGAGGTCCTCAGCACCTTCTGGACTGTCCCTGCCTGGGCTTTGGAGGAAAAAGTTGCTTCGTTGTTGATGACGTCGGGTTTATAATGCCACGGGTTTTTAATGCCACGGGTTTTTAATGCCACGGGTTTTGCTTGTGATGCTGGTGGTGGGCATCTCGCTGGTCCTGCTTTCTGGCCCTAAGAGCTGCTCCTCCAGCACCACCACCACCACCACCATCACCAGGTCTGCCCATGCTTGCACGAGGCTGGTTTTTGCCCGGGACCGAGCAGCTGAGGAGAGAAACAAGGACCAGAAAGAGCCTCTGCAGACATACGGGGTCCGGCCCTGGCTGTGCCAGGAGGCACAAGGGCCCCTTTGTACAGCCCACGGCCCCGCCGACACACGATCGCTCGGCCGGCCCACCAGCCAGGAATCCAATTAAAATGGATTTGCCTCATTTCCCGTCAAACGAGCTGCCCTGACCTCCGGTGAAACAAAGGGCTGAGGTTGCACCCTGCGGCGGGGGAACGGGGCCACGGGACGAGCCCAGCGTGGAGCTGCTGCATAAAATGAGTTTTGGTGAAGCTGCCTTCAAACTGAGCACCAGGGATGTGTCCTGACCAAATCCCATCAGGATTTTAAGTGAGAGCAGACAAAAAAGATCAATTATTGGCTCTACCCAGCTCTAACCCTGCACCACCTCATGTGGGATGGTGTGGACATGTCCTTGTGCACAAATGCTGCCCTGACCCAGAGCTGTCCTGCTCCTGAAAGGCTGGACGTGGTGCTTAGGGATGTGGTTTAATGTCCTGAGCCTTGCAAACCTGCAGCCACCACTGCTGTAAGCCACTTTCCCCGATGTGCGAAGACGCACATCCTCATTTTTGGGAAAACCAGCGAGCAGGGCTCTGTGGCTGGCTCCAGCAGGGCACCCAGACACAAAGCCCCGCTCACAAAGCAGCCTTGTCCTCGCAGGCACGCTCCCCCTCCTCATCCTTTTGCAAATACGATTTTTTTTTTTTCCTTTTCTTTCTTTTTTTCTCCTCAGTTTTGCCCGGAATCCCTGAAACAAACCCTTTAGTGTCTGCCATCCAGCCCCTTGCCCCCGTCGCATCCCCGGCTGAGGCGAGGGACGGTGCCAAAACCCGCGGCTGCCCAGGGCACGGTGGCACCAGGGGCAGCCCTCGCCATGACACTTCGAAGGAACCGAGCTGGAAAAATCCTTCTGATGCCCACATCCCAAAAATCCCCTGTAACAGTATCCTCCACGGCTGGGCAGGGGACACGGAAGCGTCCCTACGGGGCAGCAGGAGCGCATGCACCAAGGTCATCCCAGCGGCACTGGGCTGGGCGCAGAATCGCCAAATCCAGCTTTCAGCCTCATTTTGCAGCCTCCCTATTGCTCCTGACAGCTCCGATGGCCCCAAGGAGAGCGAGTGGGTGTTTTTTCTGCATTTAAGGGACTCGTCAAAACCCCTGCTCCGTACTGGGACCTGCTCGAGAGGCTGGGAAGGGAACAACCCGGTGTCATTCGCTCTCCTCTGGGACCGAGGTCAAAATCCTCCGCAGCCAAAAACAGACAGATTGCACGGACACTACCGAGCCTGTGGGGTCGGGAGGGGTGAGATGGGACTGGGTGAAATCGGAGCCCTGCTGAGCGGTGTGGTTTTCATCTGCCCTATCCATGTGGCTCCTTTTGGCTCCTTTCCCCTTTGGGATGGCTCCATGGAGGCCGCTCATGGCTGAGCCTCCTCTCGTGCACACCATACTGCCAGCTCCTGATGTGCCCCTTTTAAATCCCCTACAAAAAGCTTACAGGAAATCCATATTTCATTTCTTTTCCCCCACAGTGGCACCAGAGGCTTTGGGCAGCTCTGGCTGGCCGAAGTGGAGCATCGCTGCCCCTCGCTGCTGCACCCTGAGGTGCAAAGCCCTCGCCGTGGTCCTGTGCCTCAGTTTCCCCTCCTGGCCCCTGGAAAAGGGCTTTGGGGAGTTTTGGTTTAATAGACCTATTATTATTATTATTATTTTTTAAGCAATAACTTGACCCAAGATGAAAAGGGGAGAGTTTGGATAAAATATTAAATGACTTAATAACGACTTAAAAATGACTGACTCGATGTCCCTCTGCTCCCCAGGCGGTACCGACCCCTCCTGCAGGGAGGACAGCCCCGGTTAGCCAAAGCTGGGGGTTATTATTTAGGGAATTAGCAGCACAGCCACTCGTGTGTAATTAAAGCCGCCTTGGCTGGGTTGAACCCGAGCGAATTCCCAGCACGGCGGCTCCCCGGGGACCCGTGTTGCCAGCAGCGAGAAGCACCTGGCTGGGATTTAATCCCTCGGCCGCCAGTTCAGGCATTTCTCGTGGGTCGGGGGGAAATTTCCTTCTGCCCCAACGAAGGGAATCACCCAGACGTGCAGTAACCCCTGGCAAAACCAGCGGTGCTGCCCGTCGGGAGATAACCAGGGGCTGATCCCGGGGGGAAGGCGATTATCGGGCTCGCCCACAGCACTGGTGGTTGTTACAGGGCCAAAGCAGCACCAAACCCAAGCAAAACCCTACAGGAGGACAGGGGGAAATCCTACACAAGGGCTGCCTCGTGGGTGTAAAAGGGGGTTTGCTCCGTGGCTCGTTCGCTCCCAAATGGGGGATGCTCAGCGTGAAAGGGGGACAGATTTGGGGTGTCCCCCTCACTCGGGCCGAAGGACGGGGTTCCCTTTGCAGGGACACGAATGAGGAAGAGGAACTCAGGAGTGTGCCCGGCTGTGATGAAGCAGCCCGCTTTCGGAAGTCACGAGCCTTATATTGGGGTCACGGTCCCACCGCTGGGGGAGCAGGGGCCGCCCGCAGGCACAGGAAGGCAGCAGCCTGCCCGGCGTGTGGGGCACGATAAGGAAACCGGACCAGAAAGAGAAATAAGACGTTCACCCCAAAAGCTGCCGCCCAGCACCGGGGCAGGACGGTGGTTTTGGGGTTAGGGGCTCCCGAGGGGCATCGTGGGGTGGAAGGTGGGGGTCTGGGCGATGCCGGAGTGAGCACCCCAAAAAAAACAGTGCAGGAAGGAGCGGGGGGAGCGCAGAAATCCTACAGCAGAGGGGGGCGTGGAGCACTGACATGAGCTGCCCCAAAAGCTGGGCTCAGGGGACGTGCCCCCAGCTCACCCCGAGCCCCTTGAACCGAGCCGAGACAAACCAAACCGAGCTGAGCTGAGCCAAACCGAGCCGAACCCCCCTGGCTTTGGGTCAATTTTTCTTTCTTTTTTCTTTTCTTTATTCCTTTTCCTTTTTTCTTTTCCTATTTTTCTTTTCTGTTCTTTTCTTTTTTCTTTTCTTTTCTCCCTTTTTTCTTTTCCCTTTTCTTTCTTTTTTCTTTTCTTTTCTTTTCTTTTCTTTTCTTTTCTTTTCTTTTCTTTTCTTTTCTTTTCTCTTCTAATTTTTCTTTTCCCTTTTCTTTTCTTTTCTCTTCTAATTTTTCTATTTTTCTTTCTTATCTTTTTCATTTTTTCTCATTTTCTTTTTTCTTTTTCTCTTTTTTTTCTGATTTTCTTTTTTCTTTTTCTCTTTTTTTCTCATTTTCTTTCTTTTTTCTTTTTCTCTTTTTTCTCATTTTCTTTCTTTTTCTCTTTTTTTTTCTCATTTTCTTTCTTTTTCTCTTTTTTTTCTCATTTTCTTTTTTTCTCTTTTTTTCTCATTTTCTTTTTTTTCTTTTTCTCTCTTTTTTTTTCTCATTTTCTTTTTCTTTTCTTTCCCCCTTTCCTTCCTTTTTTCTCTTTTTCCTTTCCTTTCCTTTCCTTCCCCCCCTTCCCCCCCCCCCCCAATTTGGGTCCCTTTCTTTCCTTTTCCCTTTCCCCCTCACTCTCCCTTCCCCAGCTGCGCCCCGCTCCCCAACCCGGATGCGTGGGGACCCCCCTATCCCCATGCCCCCGACCCTCCCGTGTCCCCCCTGACCCCCCCATGCCCCCCACACCCCCCATGTCCCCCATGCCCCCCGTGTCCCCATGTCACCTGTCCCCGCTCCGCTCATGCCCGCTCCGTGCTCCCGGGGCCGCCGGGGCCGCGCCGCCGCCTCCCGCAGCCACCGGGCGCGGCGCTGGGCGGGGGGGGGGCGGAGAAGGGAGGGAGGGACCCGGGGCTGCACCGCCCCCGGGAGGTGCGGGGGGGATCGGGGCTGGGGCTGGGAACGGGGCTGGACCCCCCCCGTGTGATGGGAGAGGGACTGGACCCCCCCCGTGGCGGTGGGAGAGGGGATGGACCCCCCCCCTTTGGGGATGGGAGAGGGGCTGGGAGTGGGGCTGGACCCCCCTTTAGGGATGGGAGAGGGGCTGGACCCCCCCCCCAGTGATGGCAGAGAGAATAGGATCAGGGCTGGACCCCCCCTCTAATGATGAGAGCATAAATGGGATTGGGGCTGGAACCCCCCCCCAGTACTGGGATCATGGTTGGGATTGGGACTGGGACCAGAGCAGGATCCCCACACCTGGTAATGGGACCACGGATGGCACTGGGGCCCCTAATTGATAGGACCATGGATGGGACTTGGTATGGGATTTGTTCTGGGACCCCCCCCCCCCCCCAGCCATGGGAGGAAGGATGACCCTGCAGACCCCCCCCTTACACCCTGGGGTGCCCCAGGACTGGAGCCGGGCAGGGCAAGGAGCAGCCATGTGGGGGAAAAGGGGTCCCAGGAGCATCCCAGGAGGGGAAAAAATGCCAAAAAAAGGCTGGATGAGGCCAGCTGGGGGACGGGGGGGGGGGGGGACCCGAGGTGACAACGGGACTTTGAGGCCACTCGGGCTCTAATTTTAGCAGTGCTGGGGCTCTCAGGAGCTGTTCCCACCGATCAATCACGAGCTGTCACGACGAAAGGAGATGCTCCAAGCTCCCTGGGGTACAGGAATCTGTTTTTCAGAAGAGAAATTTTGGGGGGGGTCCAGTTCGTCCCGTTGGGAGCACGGCTTTGCAGACCCCACCTCCTCTTCAGCTGAGGGCTCCCCCTTCTCCTTCAAGTCCTTCATGGGTCCTAACGTCGATTTGGGGTGCCGTGGGTGTGAGTTTGGGGCTCACCACCCCAATATCCTCCTTTAGGGAGACGTTTTGGGGTCTGTCCCCAAGGAGCCCTGGCAGGACACAGCCTCCCCAAAAAGCTGCAGGGAGCCCTGGAGGACTGGTGCCCTGCCTCTCCCTGCAGGGGATGCCCAAGGCCAAGTCCAACCCTAATTCCCTCATGGAACCCATTCACTTGGGGTGAAAAATCCCCCAAATTTGGGGCGCTGGAGGGTTTGGGGGCTGGGAAATGAGCCCCACCGAGGCGCACGCAGGTGGCCCGGTTGTTTTCCACCGCCGAGCGAGCCCCGGCGCTCCCTCGCGTATTCCCCCATCTGCGCCCATGGGTGGAAGCCAGATCCTCCCCCGGCAGCTGGATCCGACCCCGGGCGGGCTCCCCGGGCCCCCCAGCACCTTTCCTGGATGCGGCCGGGCTGACGGTAAAGCCGGGAGCAGAGGAAGGGCACCGCTGCCATTTATTATTCACGAGCCCAAAGTGGCAGCCGGCTGCGGAGGCATTATGAGGATATGAGCCCTTGGCACCGAGCGCCTGCCGAGGGGCCCTCCGTGCCAAAAAGAAAAAGAAAAAATAATAATAATTTAAAAAAAAGCAAGGCTGTTTCCTTCTTCTGATGTAATTTGTTTGAGGAGGGAAAACAATGCATCACGGCGCAGCTATTCGGGGCTGATAAGGGAGGAAGGACAGGCTGGGTGCTTGCAGGGAGGGAGGGGGTGCCTGGGCAGAGCCCGTGTGCAAGGATCAGGCTGGTGTCCTGCAGGATGACAGCGTGATCCGGGAGGGCAGCTGCATTAATCCTGTCTCGTTGGGGTTTAATTAGTCTTGGCACTGCGAGAGCACCAGGGGGTGGGTGCGCAGAGAGCCCCTTGGGCGCCCTGGTGGTGTGCGGTGTGGATGATCCCACTCCGTGAACCCATCCCTGGGGATCCAGGCTGTGCCACATCAGGGGCAGCCCCAAAAGCCTTCTCCCTGGTTCTTTCCAAAGGGATTTTGTGGATGGTGCCCAGAGATTTGCTGTCTTCAACCCCCAGGGGATAGCTGCAGCAGGGAAGTGCCCGCCGTACTCCTCTTCCCGGCAGACTGGTGCATTTTCTGAATTATTTCACCTTTCCACTCGAATTCTTTCCACCTTTCTCCACTCATCTGCGTGTGAAGGAGACGGGAGGAGGGTTGTCACCTCCTGATGTCCCCAGGCTTCCCGTCCCCTCTAACCCACCCCACCCATCTCCACCCTTCTTCGCGCAGAATCCTCAGCAGGCGACGGTCGCCCCTTGTGCGTGCTGCAGGGAAGGGACCCAACACCCCCCCAGAACCTCCCCCTTTTCCATTTCCAGCCCCCAAAGCAACCCAGGCGAGCCAAGCAGAGGCAGATGTTTTAAATCCAGCTGCAGAGCAGGGAAGGATCTGCACAGCTGCAATCGCATGCTCCGAGCCGAGCGGCGATACCCATCAGAGGGGAGCTGGCCGGCGGCCCCGCGCTTCCCTCAACCTCTCCAATTTTTCTCCTCTTTTGGCAGCGGCGCAGGTTTCTAAGACGCTCTCAAAACATTTCCATGGTGTCGAGCAGGGAGGAATGCGGCCGTGCGTGGGGCTGCAGGAACGGGAGGAAGGGGAGGAGCGGAGGGCATCATGCCCGGAGCTTCACCCGTGGGTGCAGGGGACAGGATCGTCACCTCCACGTTGTGCCACAGCAGGGTGGGGATGATGAACACTCGTGTGAATCTGTCTCACCCTAAATTTCCCTGCTGGTGATGCCCCAAAGCAGCCTGGCTACATGCAGTCCATCGCTTCTCACGGTCTCTTGGCTTGTAAGAGGTGCCAGCACCTCACCAGGAGGCAGAGATGTGTCCTGCATGATGGGCACATCCCTCGGGGGCAGATCGGGGTGGCCACGTTGTCCCTCCAGGATGCTCTAACTCAGGACCACGAGCAACTTTCGAGGTGTATAAAGCAGCAAAAAAGCAACCCAGCTGGAGGATGGGGCACCTAGCCATGGTGGTGCCCCCCAGCAGGGCGTGCAGGGGGTGGGATTGGCACCGCTGGGCATTTTGGGGACACGGGGACACCTTCCTGGCAGCTGCACGGTGGCATTGATGGGACAAAGAAGGCTTGGAAGTGGGAGTAGGGGCTGGAAAAGCTCCATGAGCCCGTCCCTCTGTCTGACCCTGTGCAGGAGGAAGGTGAACCCAGTGCCCGGCACATTGGTGGGATGCTCAGGGCGTTTTGGGGCTGGTGTCTGCTTCCCTTCCAAACATCAGCATCCGCAGGGGCCGTGCTTCCTCCTCCAGCCCCTCCTGTTGATATAGCACAGCTCTGCTGGCTGGGGCCACATCCAGTGCTTTGATTTGGTGCTGGGTGTGCAAGGAGCTGGTGCACGTGGACATGCAGCAGCTCCGCGCCACAGCAGGCATCCCACAAGCTCTGGAAGCAGCGGGGTTTGGTCCTTCCCACACCGCTGCAGCACACAAAGGGGCTTTTCCCTGCAGCTTTCGGCCACCTGGGCGTCTGTTTTTTGTTCTGAGCAGCGGTTGGGGTTTGTGTCTTAGCCCAGTTCTCGTTTCCTCCCTGGTGAGCACACGCGGGTGATGCCGCAGCCTCCTCCGGCCGGCTGCGGGGCTTGGAGCTAGGAGGGGGCACGGGGAGGGGACGGGGACAAGAACAGAGCTCGGGGGGTGCATGGGGGCTCCTGGGGGGCTGTGGGACCCCCCTGGAAACCAAGGGCTCCATCCTGTCCCCATACAGCCAGGCTTTGAGCTCCTGCTTTCCCCCCTAAGCCCCCACATCACCCAGGGTTGTGCAGGGCATCAGCAACCAGCAGGAGCATCTCCCTCCCGCAGCAAGAAGCTCGCAGAGAAGGATTTGGGGCTGCCGTGGCCTCCCAGGTGGAGCTGAAGCACAAGGACACCGTTGTGGCCACCAGCTTTGCTCCGTGCAGAGCCAAGGTGGTAAAATTAACCCATTGGCACGGGCTACGTGTGCTGCGGGCTGCCTGGGAAAGGGGGCGCGAGGCCAAGTGTTGGAAAAACCAAACCCAAATACACAAAGGCAATGCAGAGATCTTATCCAGGAGCTGTTTTTCTGGGGCTTTGAGCGAGGTGGAAGAGCTGGGCGTGCTGGAATTGGGGTGCTGGAGGAGCGATGCTGCCCTGGGCGCTGCTGGAAGGGGTCGGGTGAGGATCGACGGCGGCACAGGGGGGGCTGGGGAAGGTGGTGAGAGTGCGTGGTGAAACCGAGCCCTCCTAAAAACAGCAGCAGTGACCCAGCTGCAGAGCTGTCTGAGCCCAAAATAGCACCTGGGGAGAGGCTGCCTCCAAAAGGGCTCCTTCCCCCACTTGTAGGACCCCGTGGAGAGCACGGACCCCTTGGAGCAGCATGGAGGGACACGGGGTGCCCAAATTTTTTTGGGGGGCACTGATCTTAGTGTGTTGGTTTTTGTTTTTTTTTTTTTTTTTGTTTTGTTTTTTTGACCTTCACATTAGCATGAGGGGTTTGCACAGCCTGGGTTTGCTCCATCCCCCACGGAGGATTTGGCACCTGCTAAGAATGGAATTTGGTTTATGGGATGGGTGGCAGGATCCCATAGCCTCCCACACCTGAAATCCGCCTTTTTTTATCTATTTTTTTGCCAGAGGTTAAGGGCTGCAGAGATGCTCAGCAGCAAGTTCCCATTGGTGGAGGGGGAGAAGCCATTCTGCAGCAGTTTTCTGGGTCATTTCTCTTGTTTTCGGAGAGGCTGCGGGGACCAGCACGGGTCCCACCCTGGAATCCCTTTGTTTCCAAAAAAAAAATGTTGTTCTCAATACGGGCCTCTTGAATTCACTTCCTTCCCCTCCTGCTCCAAAATAACCTGCTTGTCCTTGGGGATATTCATGCTGGGATGACCCAGGGCACGGGGCTGGACAGACAGATGGACACACGGACCCCGGCCAGGCTGTGAGACCCCCTGGATGCTACCTGTGCAGCTTGGCCAAGAAAATAAGATCTTCTGAGACATCCCCGTGGAGATGTTCATTGAAATGCATGTTTCAAAGGAGCCAAAGAACCTCTCCAAGTCCTTCTACCATCACAATTTGTTTCCCTAAATTTCCCCTCAAATTTTCCCATTTAAACACCGATTAAACCCAAAGTGGTCCCGAGGAAGGCAGAGCTCTGTGACCTCCCCGGCCGTGTGAGGAGCATTTTGGGAGCTGGCAAAGTCAGTCCGTGAGGATTTCTCCAGGATTTGGGGAAATGCAAGGTGATGACTGGGCTCTTTTTGGGGTTTTCTTGACCCCCCAGGTGGGGGAGAAGGGAAGGAGCCACCTTCCCGTGCCAATGCCGCGATAACCCCCCAGCAGGGAGGCCGGCCCGGAGGCTCGTGTCCTTGTCAGGAGGCCAATATTGTTATCTAGGGCCTGGCTGGCCCTTCTCACTTGGATCCTTGCCACGGCAGCAGCTAAAATAACTCTCCCACCACTCCCAGCTTCGAAAGGTCACGTTCCAGGGATTAATCCGGAGTCTCCCAGGCTGGCTCCTTGGCTTGGGACCGCCACGGACTGGGAGCACTGGGGTGCTGGGTGAGTGCTGCCCGTGCTGGAGATGCCCTGGGTGGCAGCAGGCTCAGCACCAGCACCAGGTTCAGTGTCCTCGGTGCACCGGGAAGCCTCTAATCCCCGAGATTTATCCAAGCAGAACCCGGTTCCTCCAGGTCAGATGGGTATTTCCTCATAGATCTGCTTCTAGGGTTTGTCAGAGCCCTACTGGGAAGTCCAGATTTGCAAAACGAGCTTTGGAGGCATTAGTGCTTATTTGACCAACTGGTACAGTTGGTCCTGTGCTTGTTTTTTCTTTTTTTTTTTTTCTTTCTTTTTTTTTTTTTTTTTTTTTGCCTGGACAAGTTTGAAATCAAAGGACAGGGTTTCCAAGCTAAATACAGGCGGGGAGTAATCGAGTGCTTAATGAAGTGCGTTTCGGTCAGGTCATCGCGAAACGATAACACTGACCCTGCCTAAGGAGAAGAGGGCATGTGGACGAGGAGGGAGGGAAGGGAAAGAGAAATGACGAAGCTGTGGGCCCTAAGGAAAGCGAAACAGATGGGTTACAGCTCGTGAAGCACGAGCAGAGGAGGGAGGAAGGATGGTGGGACGTGCAAAGAGACACGAGCCTTCAAAACAGCATCACTTTGTCAATCCAGCGGGATGGGACAAACCCGTGGCCTCCAGCAGCCTGGGATGTGCACAGACCCCGGGCTCCTTCCCTGCTCCTTCCCTCCTGGTGCCGGCGGTGGTCCAGGAGAGGGGACGGTGCCAGGAGAGGGGACGGAGCCCCTTGGGACCTCTGCCTCCGTCCTCTTCCCACGGTGAGGGCCAAGGCAGCCAGGCTGGGTGACTGGTGATTTTCGTGACAGCACCACCGTCATCGCCCCCACTGATAATTCAGCTGGGATTTAAGGGATATTTTTTCTGCCCTCAGCAGGCAGTGCAATGCCCATCCTTGGAGGTTTTCAAGACCCAGCTGGGTAAAGCCCTGCGCAACTGGCCTGAGCTGGCCCTGCCGCGAGCGGGATGTTGGGCTGGGGACCTCCTGCGGTCCCTTTCCACCCCTCGGATCCATCCTGTCACCCTCTGATCAGTCGATCCCAACAGATTTAGGGCTGGGTGAAGGTTCAAAGGCCTGATGGTGATGGTCATGGCCCAAAGTCCATCCCAGCCTGGTCCATTGTGGCCCTGCTGCATGGCCCTAAGGCAGTGCCTCCAACCCCCTGAGCACCAGGGAGCTTTGTTGGGACCTGTGGATAACCAGGTCCTGGTTTTTTTTGGCTGCCACATGAATTTCACCCTGCAAACTCTCCTGAATTTCACCCCGCAGACTCTCCTGAAAGCCAGCAGATAGAATCTGGGTCAATCTCTGTTAGAAAAGCAATGTCTTTTACATTAGAGACATCCACGGGGAAACCCCACTGTGTCCTTCTCGTATGGTCCTGGCATTTGAGCACATGTCTGGCTCAGCCATCCAGGGACCAAAGGGTCCTTTAACACACAACACAGGGCCTCATGCCCCATAAACCAAGACTTTTTATCTTTTTTTTTTTGGCAATTGGGGCAGGTCCTTTTGGAAAGGAGAAGCTACGCTGACCTTTTCCAGGCTGCAAATTAATGGGGTGGAGGCGGTCACCAGCAAATTGATGGGGTGTCCCCAGCAAGACCCATCCAGCTGGTGTCAAGTCAAGGTTTATGGTGAGAAAAGGACCATGAATGAGGTTTCCCATGAAAAAACAGACAACGGCTTTGCTCCCTTTCAGGATTTGTCCCATCCCTGGTGGCGGAGCCCAGCAGGTTGAAGGACGTGCTGGGACACGGCCCCACTGCTCCCCTCAGGCTGGTGGCTCACATTTAAACTGGGACCTGGGAACATCAGCCCGTCCCCTCGGCACCAGGATCTGCCTCCTCCGGGTTAGAAAACACAGCGAGGAAAGCCCTGCCCTCGGCCAAGTGCTTGCAGGTGCTTCCTGGTGTTCCCAGGCGCGGGGATCCCTGGTTATCCATCAGCCATGCGAGGCATCGGGGTGTGCCTGGAGCCTCAGCAAGGACACTCCGTGACCTTCAGAAATAAAGAGGCCGTCTGATAAGAAAAGCCCAGGAATAGCTGTTTTCAGGAGCAGGTGTTTGCAAGGGAAGTGGACGGGGGTTTATCTGCAGAGGGACTGCCACTGGGGAGAGGGATCGCCCCTTCCCTGTCCCTCCAGTTTCCATAGGAGTGAGTCAGTCACCTTCCTGCGGCAGGACGAAACCCTCCCACTCGTGGGGAGCCTTATGGACCTTTCCTTTGTAAAGAAAAAGCTATTTTGGGATAAAATACCACCCTTTTTTCCATGTCCCAGTGAACCCCAGTGATCTTACGTTCCGCTCTGGCTCCGTGTTCCCCATCCCACCGTGGCCATGGGGAGATGGAGACGGCACAGACCAGAGGGAAAAGCTGGTGGCACCTCTGGGCAAGGCTCGGTGCTCGTGCCAAGCAGCCCAGCAGAGCCCTGGAGGCTGGGGACACCTCCCTGTGTTCCCACAAAGACCAGGGTGAGGGATCTGTGGTCATCTGCTGTGATGGGGATGGGACATGGTCATCTCACAGCGATGTGGCTTTCGTGCTCCTGGGGAATCTACCGCTAGGCTAGTGGATGTCCTCTGCTCAGAAATCCAGCCACCAAAATGACCCTAAAACCCATCTGGGCAGCATGATGGGGATGAAGAGAAAGAAGAGTGGGACCAAGCTGCCCAGGGCACGAGCTCTGCCCCGAGCTTGGACCTCTGAGGTGCCCACAGGCTCTGTGATGGATGGAGATGTTGCTCGGGAGCAGGATTTCTTTGCTCTGGGATGCAGTCAGTGATGTCCTCGGTCCTGTCACCCCATCACACCTCCACACCTCCTCGAGAGCCTAAGCCAAGAGCATGCCACTTGAAGAGGAATGATTTAATTGCATTAGCTAATTACATTTCCATGCAGTTTCCCCATTGTTTACAAGGACCGGGGAGTCACTTTCCACAATACTACGTTTTCCTGGCTCCGTTTCAGCTCCTGGGACTCCTCCTCACTTTCAAGGACCAGCCTGAGAAGCGGGGTGACAGCAGCAGGACTGATGCTCTGGCCCAGGCACTGCCTGTACAGGCTCAAATATCTCCAAAAAGGGAGCCTTCCCCCTCTCTCAGGGCTCTCTTGCAAGGTTTGTCCTTTAAAGGGATTTTTTTTTAGGGATACCCAATGGGAATTTCCCCTTTTTTTGATTTATGATTCGGTTTCTTTCATGGGCACCTCCAAGGAGAGCCCATCTCCACCTCCTCCACACCATCCCAGCAGGCAGCAATTAAATCCCCCTGGGTGATCCTGCTGGGCTTGTTCCCCTCTGGCACCCTCTGTCCAGCCTTGAGGACCACCCTAGCCCCACAGACACCACCCCGTTCCCTTCTGGGGGTGCTGTGGCACCCCCCTGGCCTGGGAACAACCCGTGGCCAGCAGCTTCTGCCCTCCTTGCTGAACCCCTGAGGTCCCTCCATGGGCTCATTTCTCCAGCACGTAGCCTGTCCCCTCCAGCCTGGTGGTTCCCGAGCTCGTGGAGCATGATCCTTCCCACCATGCAGGCTGTTGGGTGATGGAGGTTGTTAAAAGAGCAATTAAGCATGCCCAGGTCCTCAAACCCTCTGTGGAGCATGCAGGAGAATGTTCTACAAGTGCTGTTGTGGTGGGACATTGTGTCTGCAGCAAGAAATTAGGGTTAACTCTTCCCTTCCCTTCCCCGTTGTCTGATTTCCTTCCCCCAAAACCCATGGTGTTTCATCATCAGGCAGAGATTTATGCGTGGGTTTGAGTTTTTGCTCCCCAGCATCCACACGTGCCGAGGTTTTATGGGGACAGCTCGGTGCTGCCCAGCACCTGGGGCTGGCTCGCTGCAGCCAGCTCCTGATGCAAAACTCTTCGTGGGATGGGGGCTCCGAGCCCTGTCCCACCAGCACAGAAGCATCCCCCTTCTTTTTAGGGGTTCCCAGGTGCCCCCAAATCGCCCTTCCAGTTGGGGTGACAACTTGGTCTGCAGCTTTGGCACCCATGAACATGCTGATGGGTTCTTTCAGGTTGGAAGTGGCTCTTTGACACTTGCAAGGGGCTGGGGAGCATGGATTCACCCCAAACTCTTTGCAGACCCTCCCCAGGGCTAGGGTTAGGGTTGGGGTTAGGCAATACTCCCTGCTTTCCCAGGTCTTTATGGAGACCCCTCATAGATGCACTACTTGGGTGGTAGATGGCCACTGGACCACAGCATGTTTGGGGTTGTCCTGTCCCAATTTTGGGGCTCTTCCAGGGCCACGTTTAGGGCTCAGCGAGCTCAGTAGCAGCTTGGCCAAAAAGATTTTCCAGGACCAATGCCTTTTGCAGCAGGAAAAGGGGTGCCCAGGAGGGGAAAATCCCACATCGTGACAAGGGTGATGCTCACCCCTGGGTAGCATCTCTTCCCTGACCTCAGCTGGCAAAAACATCTCACCCAGGCCACAGGAATGCCTACAAAGTTCATCTCAGCTATCCATGCCATGAGCACACCTTCAGGATCTCCTTCTGTGGTGCCTTGTGGCATGGTTTTGGAGGATTTGCCCCTTCTCCTGAGCACGCTGCCAGATGCGCATCCTCCCTCTATGCACTGAAGGGCTGTGATGAGGCTGAGCTCAGCTCCTGTTTATGCCTCTAAATGTTGGGACTTTCCGGACGTGCCATCTGCTTTTGTGAATGGGCAAAGTAAGTGGATTACATCTTTCACGGAGCTAAAAACAAAATAAATTCCTGTTTCATTTCCCTTATGACTCAGAGATGAAAGCTGGCTCTCCGGAGAGGCTATTGTGTAAGAGTGGGCTTGGTAAGTGCATTTTACTGTTTGCCCCTGTAACCTATCAACCGTTCCTGGAGAAGAAAAACTTCTCCAAGAGCACGGGGAAGGAGCTGGAAGCAGTGAAAGCAATTTGCTCTGGATAATGGTAGGCTTCTCCAGTGCACAGGGGCTGGTTTTAGGCAAGAGGTGTATCAAAACAGCAGCCCTTCAGCAGCACGCCTGACCCGGGGTCTGTTTAGTGCTGTTGGGAGGTTGATAATCTACCATAGCTGAACAAATTTGGCTTTGGGAGGACAACATGGAGCTGTTCTGCCTTTGTACTGCTGAGAAATCACCCTGAAATGAGTATTTACTTATTTTTTTTTGTTGCTTTCTGATGTCCAAGCTGAAGGCAGCAACAGGAGCGTGCTCCCAGGGAAGGCTCACTTCCCCTTGCTCTACACTTCTGTATCTTCGCATTTGGAAGACAAATTAGGGGATTACCTACTGCCAGAAATGCTGCAGCTCTGATTAGATTGGATCGTTACAGTCGCATCTGCTTTTCTCAGCACATGTTGTGCTCCAGGAGAATAAAAAATCTCCGGGGCCATCGGGTTTCTTTATCTTCACACGGGACGGGGTTTTCAGTGCTCAGCATGTCCCGAAGCCTGGCCCTCAAAATAGCATCGGGACGTTGCTCCCACTGCTTCCAGGGGGCCTCGTGCTTTGCCAAGGAGGTTTCAGTTCCCCTCTCACGTGCCAGGGCGCTGAGCCCATGCCTCGCCCACACCCATCCTCCCCAAGGAGGGTGCTGGGCACCCTCCTTCTGAGCAGAATGGGGAAAAAAATGCTGAGTTTGGCTCGTGCCATGCTGCCAGCTCACGGTTTCGCTTCCTTCCAAGCCTTCGCAAAGGGGGGGCACCATCAAGGTCTCCACCATACATGGAGGGGCTCCTCCAAGGACACCCGTCCACCTCCTGATGTCCCCTCCTCCTGCCCCCTTCCAGGTGGTCCCTACAGGAGCAGGATCCTGTAGATGACCACATTTCCCCATGGGATTATCTTAGGAGGTTCATCTCTGGTTTTCTTGCACATGCTGGCAGCCAGGGATGGGATTTTCCTTGGAGGAGCCGACAGCGATGGGATCCTTCTCTGTAAGGATGCTCTTGGCTCCTACAGCCTCTTATCCAAGCAAGCAAAACCTCAGCGTGTCTTCATTTATAATATTTTGTGTCGGGATCTCACCAGCTTCATGGGAAAGACCGAAACAGAGGAGGAGGAATCGGGTAGTGATATTTCCAAGGAATGAATGAGGAAGGGATGTCAATGTTGAGTTGCACCAGAGAAGTGCTGTGGCTGAAAGCAGAAGAAAAAATTAGAAGGAAGAAATTCCCCTGGTCCAACAGCCGCTTCGGTGGCTGAGATGACAGCAGCGTGCAAAGCACGAAACAAGTGAGAAGGGAGGACTGGGCTTGTGGCCACGATGCTGGCAGGAAACCTGCTAAAGTCACCTTTGGTTTGGAGAAGGTGCTGCTCTGCAGTGGCCTGGGAAAAGGTCCTTGGAGGATCTGAGGCAACATCAAGACCCTAAGGCATGCAGTTCCCCTTGGCCATTCTCCTGGCCTTCGAAGGTGGGCTGATAGGGGGTGGAAGGGGCTTATAAGAGTGCTGGTTCTTTCTCCTTTCCTCCATGGTTGTAGGGAAGGAGACAGAGCAGTGAATGGAGAACACGGGGCCGGGTGAATGGAGACGTGTGCGCCTGAAAGCCCCAGGGGAAACGTCCGTGCCAGGCTGCTGGGAAAGGCTGGTGCTGATAACTGGGGCCGTGGCAGGACACGACCGAGTGGGGAACGCTGGAAACGGGCCACTGCCACCCAGCCCAGGTGGTCACGGGCTGATACAGCCCTGCACGGCCAAGCCCTCAGCACGGAGCCGTGCTCTGATAGCGGGACGGGACGGCGAGGTGCCAGCTGTGCCTGAACCACTCTGAAAAACGATGTGCCTGCTCTAAAAACCACCCAGTGCTGGAGGTGGTGTGTCCAAGGACATCCACCACAGGCACAGGGAGCGATCCAGCAGTTCCTTTCCTGCTGCAGCCAGAAAATATGGAGAGGAAGGGCTTCCCACCCTCTCCAGACCCTTAAGACTTGGGGAGCTCCCGGTCTCCAAAATGCCCAGACACATTTTTGAAGAACCCCTCTCTGGGTTCACCCTCTGAAGGACTTTTCCTTGGTAGCCCTGGAAGGATGCAAGGATCCAGGAAAGGTTTCAGCCCTGCTCAGCCCTCCCCAGCCCGTGCCCTTCACCTGACACCGGCCACCCGCAGATAAAAATACCCGTGGTCCAAGCAGGCAGGGATGCACCCAGGAGGGAACAGATAATGCCGCGATCCCAGCAATGTCCCCGGGTGAGTTTCGAGTTACGCATTAACGGGGGAGAGCAGCGGTGACGCACGGCCGGGCAGAGGAATGCGCAGCAGGAATGCGAGGGGACGGCGCGGGGACGGCCCTGGCGTGCTCCTGCACGGGTGGCAGCTTGAGCACGGGGGATCAAGGTGCTGAAGTCATCTGATTTGGGTGGTAAAGAGGGTTTTTTTTTCCTTCCTGGGTTTGTGTTGTGGCAAGCCTGTGCTGGTGGGAGCGGTTGGTGTTGCCTGTGTCACAGAATCACAGAATCAGAGAATTGTAGGGGTTGGAAAGGGACCTCCAGAGATCATCGGGTCCAACCCCCCTGCCAAAGCAGGTTCCTTAGGGCAGGTTGCCCCGGTAGGCATCCAGACAGGCCTTGAATATCTCCAGAGAAGGAGACCCCACAACCTCCCTGGGCAGCCTGTCCCAGTGCTCCGTCACCCTCACCATGAAGAAATTCTTTCCCATGTTGGTGCAGAACTGCCTGGGCTCCATTTTATGGCCATTGCCCCTTGTCCTGTCCCCACAGACCACTGAAAGAGGTTGGCCAAATCCCTCTGTCTCCCACCCCTCAGGTATTTATACACATTGAGGAGATCCCCTCTCAGTCCTCTCTTCTCCAGGCTGCACAGCCCCAGGTCTCTCAGCCTCTCCTCACAGGGAAGATGCTCCAGGCCCCGTGTCATATTTGTGGCCCTCCGCTGGACTCTCTCCAGGAGATCCCTGTCTTTTTTTTAGCAGGGAGCCCAGAACTGGACCCAGTACTCCAGGTGAGGCCTGACCAGGGCAGAGCAGAGGGGGAGGATCACCTCCCTTGACCTGCTGGCCACGCTCCTTTTAATGCACGCCAGGATCCCGTTGGCCCTCTTGGCCATGAGGGCACACTGCTGGCTCACGTGTCCATCACCTCAGAGCCCATGGAGCAGGAATCCATCAGCCTGACAACAAATGATATCTTCAAGAAGGGTGTGAAGGACCTTGACGTGTGGAGAAGTTCTCATACAGCTGAGGGGATGCTCCTACAGCTCTGGCCTTGCACCACGACGAAGGCACGGGTTGCTAAAGATATAGAAATCGGCTGGAGATCTGCACCCCATGAACAGCACCTCCCTTTTTGGAGCCCACAGCTCAGCCTGGTCGCCGGTGACCATGCAGAGATGCCTCACAGGGACATGTAGGTCTGAGCCAGAGCATGTCCTCTCACCCTGTGCGTGCCAAGCAAGCATGGGAGGCTCTTGCAAAGTGACAACAGCTCGTAACACAACACACAAGGTCCTTTTGGTGCTTTATAAAGGGCCAAGTCCCATTGTTATCTTCACAGTTGCTGTCACTTGCCTCCACATTTCGCAACTGTAGTGCTCCTCCCTTATTTCTACAACCTGTCTCCTGCCTTGATGTCCTTCCTCTTCCGTGGCCCAAACCTCCTCTCGCTGTCTCCTTTTTTTTCTCCTCCCCTCAGGGTTTTTTTCCTTCATTTCATCCCTTTTTTTTCTTGCTGTCCCCTATCTTTCCTGACTGCTGCAATTCCCCAATCCCTGAAGGTCTCGGCCAGCCCGGCACGGTGCCATGCCCAATGCCACAAGGAAATCACACTGCCTGGCAGCCAGAAAGCCTCGTGTGTGCCAACGGGGTGGGTGAGGCCGGGCTATCAGCACGAAGCAAAGTTCAGGAAGGTGAAGGTCACCTTCACGATGACAGCTCCAACAGCTGCCTCCCAGGAGCTGTGTCCCAACGCTGAGGACCCTGAACGTGCCCATGTCCCTGTCCCTGTCCCGTGGAGGAGTTTGAAGGAAAGAGGCTGGTGGGGTTTTGCTGATGCCCCCAGCCCCAGACCTTGTAGGTGACCCTCAGGAGACAGCAGGACCTCAGATCCTCTCCCAGCTCTGCAGAATTAGTGGTGATAACTCCTAGTCAAACACAGACATGGGCTCCAGGAGTTATATATATATTATATATATGTTCCAGGGGGCAGGAGGCCCTGCACCCAAATCTGGATGTCCCACATCCTAGGGGCAATGTGATTCCACAACGTGAGCCCACAAAGCCGTGCCTGCTGGGACACTTGGGACTAAAGATACTCCCAAACTTCAGGAGAGTTGTTGCATGGTTTTTGGAGACTCTTCCTGTGCTTCAGCTACTCCTGTGACCTCCTCCTCCTGATATGCAGCGGAAAAACAACTGAAATGTATTTAATACAACCTGATGGGATTGCACGTCGTGGAGTTCGCTCCTCCACCAAACCATGGAAGCCCCACAGATGGCAGATTCACTCCCAGCCAAGGTTAATACCCCTCGAGCCATCACTGGACATACTCCTCCTCTCCGTGGGTCCTCACTTTGCCTCCTCCCTCCGCTCCCAGCTCGCAGGATGGGAGGCAGCAGCAGCAGCAGAGGCTGTGCAAGGACTTACCTGGTTTACACCAGCAGAGAGGTCACCTCCACTTGAAGGCACCATGAGGGCCCTCCTGGATGGACGTGGAAACAGTCGTCCTCCCACACCAGGCTAACATCACGTCCTGCTCCACGGAAGCTGATGCTCGTGTCTGGTGTGGGCAAGTGGCCAGCTGGTGGTGGAAAAAAAAACACAACAGCGACCTGCCCAGCCTCTCTGCTCCGAAATATTTACTCGTTGGATGCGTTCTCGTGAAAACGAATCCCGGAGCCGTCCCCCAGGTATGGTAAATATTTACGAAGGAGGAATGGGGAGAGGCTGAGGGTATGGAGAACAAAGCTGCCTGGGTGTAGCGACGCTGCCTTCGCCGAAATGCAGTGGAACAAGCCTAAGCAGGACGTGGCAGGGCCACGCAGGCGCCCTCCCAGCCCGCGCTCGCTGCTCGGCCGGACCTCCGTCCCCGCTGGCAGTTTGGGCTCTAGGACGCTTCGTTCCACCCCAGCTTAACCTGGAGGAGGCTGAGTCATGCCCCGGGCTCCTAAAGAGCTACTTGAAGTTTTCTTCAACTGGCACCAGGTTATGGCAAGCTCCAAGGAGTGATTTGCCCTGGCTGGGGTCTGCCGGAGCATGCAAAAAGCATGCTATGCGGATATTATTTTACCTAATCCGTATAATCTCCTTTTTATGGTGAAGCTTGAGCTGTCTCAGTTGCTGAGGTGTTATCTTTTGCCTGCTCTGTAGCAGGCAAATCTGACACCGGTCAGATTTAATGCAGCTCTGAAGGTGGGGAAACACAGCTCGTAAGCGAGCTGCGCGCTCAGCCCAGCGATGGATCCGCTCTTCGTGGCAGCTGACACCTCTCAGGGAATTAAAAATCATCTTCCAGCCAAAGAAACTTCACCTCTCAGACTAACACTGGCTTACATAGGAGACTCTTAATTAAGTGTTTCATCGCTAATTAAGGATCAGCCCTCGATCAGGACGCAAAGCGAAAGCCCTGCAAGGACGAAGGAAGGAGGCAGGCTCGGAGCGCACCGGTCCCATCCGCATCCCCATGGCACCCCCGCGTGGGGAAAGTCCAGAGGCTCCGCCAGCGGCCCCATGCTCCGTGTTTGCCTTCTGCTGGGTCTGCAGGGCTTCCCGGGGGAAGAAACGATGAGGCTGAAATGGAGAAATTGGGGGAAATTCTGGGGGAAATGGTGGCTGCTCTGAGAAAGCTCCGCCAGGGCACGCAGCATCCCTGAACGAGCACTGGGATATTTCTTTTTGAGCAGCTAAAGCATGGCCAGGACCCGTCACCCCTCCTGCTTTCCTGCCTTGACCGTGGCTGTGGGTTGAGACAGATTTTGGGGAGGAGGAGGGAACCCCAGCCTGAGGTCTGCATGGGGCTGATGGAGCTGGCTGGCTCCAGGCAGGGTGAAAATCCCCGAAACCTGCCTCCATCTCATCAGAGCACTGGACTGGAGGGGAAAAGGAGGAGCCAGAAACATCTGGCAGCACATCTGCTTTGCTGCATAGTCCCAGCCTCAGTTTTGGGATTTACCTCCTCTGCAGCAAGGTTGGTTCCTGCGCTGGCCAAGACACAGGCAGGGAAAGGAATGGCTGGGACATCCCCCAGGGTATCACAGGTAGTTATTAAGGATAATTTCATTCTTTTGCTCATCCTGTCATTCATTTTTATTTCAAAATTTTCGTTTCCTTTCATTTATTCATTTATTTTTGTCTAGCCATCCATATATATAGGTATCTATCTATCCATCTATCATCTTTCTGTCCATCTAGCCATCCCTGTATCTACCCTTCTATCTATCTATCTATCTATCTATCTATCTATCTGTCTATCTATCTATTTATCTATCTAAGCTTTTTAATTCCTACATATTCCTATTTAACACAAAAAAGGAGGAAGGGATCCTGCATCGCCTCCGTGGGCCAGGGGAGAGCTCGTGCGGGGCTGAGCCTCCTGCAGCTTGGGCTGGCGAGCAAATCCTCCTGCCAGGACGGCATCTGCCAATTCAGCAGCCAAAATCTGCTCTGTCAGCACGTGCCTTTATTTGCTGGTGGAAGCGCCTGTCTGAGGGGACTTTTGCAGCCTGAGCTGCCTCAGGCTTTAATGACCTGCCCGTGGCGTGGGCTAAAACGTGCCAGCGTGACTCGCTTTTGCTCCGAAACAGCACATCAGAAATGCAGACGCGCAGCAAAAAGGGAATGAAAACCATTTTTTCCTGGCTCGCTGGGAGCTTTTTGTACTTAAGGAGGTTTAAACTCCTTCGGGGACTGAGTTTTGAGAGGAAGAGTAAAGGGGTAGAAGATGCACAAGCCCAACCCGAAAGCAGTGCCTTTCACGCTGAGGAAGGATGGAAATCGATTGACCCGGATTCCTTGGAGCTCCTCTCCAAATTTTGCTTTTAGGGCCAGATTCTTCTGGTTCAGATTAGGGAACAGGCCTTGATTTCAGCTGCAAAACATCATCATCAGTCATTGCATGCCCTTCTGGGTCTCCAGCCTTCATGTCTCATCTCTGCTGGGGCTTTCTGGGCACCCTGTTTTCTGGCCTATTCTGCACCCCTTCCATTTAAAATGAAAACACCATTTATTTTTACATTTATATGCTTATTATATTGATGCCACCTCAATCTCCTGCTTTTCTCAGCTAACTCAGAGCTGCTCACACACACCTGATCCCCCTCCTTGCTCCACTGCAGCCCCCTGAGAAGAAATTCCCCTTTCCCATGGGCATCTCCAAGAGGAACCAGAGCATGAACACCCAGAGAGCCCTGCCGAGGGGAGGAGATTACTCTTTGCAAACAGCCAGCTTTACAAAAAGCATTCCAGAAGATTAAAATCAACAGGCTGATGAATTATTTTCTTAACCGCTTGGGACATCGCAGCGGTGGGGTGTTATTTCCCTCTCTGTGAGGGAACAGGAAAACCTCCACGGTGCCCAGGGCAATTTCCACGTTGGCTCCTCGGTGAAGTGATGCAGAGCAAGGCCAGATTTGGGGTGAAAATGCTGAGAACACCCACATCTTGGTCTCCTTGGGGTTTCCCATGGCTGTGATGTGTCCCCTGTTGCCAGAGCCAGACCAGGAGACTTGGGGTCCCTACAGACTTAGCACCTTGCTTGGGGACCCAGAGTAAATGTGAGAAGATGGATTGTGTTGCTGATTTGGGATGAAGGACACAAGGGTGGTAAACCACAAGGCCAGGAGATGTTCCTGACCCATTTCTGGCCTTCCTCCCACAGCTGGGAGATGGCCATTTGTCCCTAAACCCACAGAGTGGCCCCCATCCCTTTCTATTTCCTAGTAGAGGCATAGCCAAGACCAAACCAAGGGCTGCTGCTGCTGCAGCCCAGGGCATGCTTGGCTTTTCGGGGCCGTCTTGGGGTCAGCTTCTCACCCACCCTTCACACAACGAACATCTCGACCCAGCCCAAACAGAAGGAGAAGCAAAACCCTCTTGCAACGGCCACGTCTGCCAGCTTCCAGCACTAATTATTCTGTTAAAGGCTCAGGCAATAGGTGCTAAGAGGTTGTGGGTGCTTTTTTGGGGTATTTTGGGGTGTTGCTTCAGCTTTTTTTTTTCCAGCTGAGGTTGGAGGACAGCACTGGGTCTTGGCTCCAGTCCCCTGCACAAGGGCACTGCAGGTGATTTCCTTCCTCGTCCCTATTCTTGTAGCCCCCAACACCTTGCTCAACAGCTGCTGGAGCTTAAATCCTTATACACGGACTTATCTTGGGGCTGCACCATCTCCAGCTGTGCAGTCTTGACTGCCTCCAAACAACATGTGCCTGTCCAAAGCAGCTAAATGACACCAAAAAAAAAGAAAATTTAGCCCAGAAAAAAAAAAAAGAAAAAAAAAGAAAAAAAAAAAAAAGAAAAAAGAAAGAAAAAGAAAAAAAAAAGAAAAAAAAAATAGGAAAAAAAAGAAAAAAAAGAAAAATATATATAAAAAAGAAAATTTACATATACAGCAGACATCGAATGTGCCCCACATTACTACTGGCCCTACAAAGACCCTGCCCTCATGGAAACCATCAGCGGGTTCATCTTTTCGGAGGGCAGAAAAGCTCCGAGCCCTCATCCACACCACCAGGAGCTGTCATCAGCTTCGGCTGTGATGCTCAGGCTCAGCTGTGGAAATGAATCCAGGCTTACGTTTGTGGCAGGCCTGATATCCCGAACCTGCCTGACCATAAATGAAAAATCAAGGGTTAAAATATGAGTTTTGAGCTAAGTTAGGCCGTGGAAACATATTTTTGATAAAGCACGCCGCGCTTTGACGCCGTGCCATACTCATTTTTTCACCCTCTGCTCACAAAGTATTTAATCAGTTTATTTCACTGCTTTCTTTTTTTTTGTTTGTTTTTGTTTTTTTCTCCCCATTTAGACTATTATCCACATTATAGAGATGTGTAAGAGCAATTAGCAGCTCCGAAAGGCAGCTCCGTCGTGATTCAGCAGCGCTGCAGATGACGACTTTGTTGGGACAGGCACCGAACCTGCAACACCCTGGGGTCCAGGCTCGAGGGCATCCGTGGGCAAATGTATAAAATGAAGTAATTCATGGATGAACACAAGCAAACAGTGGAAAACTACAGCCAGGAAGGGGAAGGCGGCTGCTGTATGTGTTTGCAGGCACTGAACCGAAAGTGCCTCCCGATCCTGCCTGCAGAGACGGGCGGGTTACGGGTGCAGGGCGATAAGCAGGGGTGCAAAAAAAAATAAATAAATTGGGGTTTGCAGCTGGGAGAGCAGTGCTGCGTCTGTCTGCTCCTCTCTGACTCATGGAGAGAGTTCCTCTGCTGAAGTTTTGTTCTCTGAACTGTTTCAAAACCAGAACGGCAGCCCCACGGCCTGGCTGATGTTGGAGACTTTATAGGTCTCCAACAGGGAGCACCACTTGCCCCATGACCACCACCCTCTGGGTCCAACCCTTTGGTCCCTTCTCGATCCGGCTGCTCGTCCAGCCCTCACCCCAACACCTTTTTTTATGAATATTTTATGGGATAATGTGCCAAAGGCCTTCCAGAAAGACAGCACCCAGCGCCACGACAGCACCCACCACGTCACATCGTGGTTGTGCGCCACGCTCGAGCCCCCCCAAAGCACTTTGGTAGCCGTACGTAGCGCGTAAAAGGGGATTTCTCTCCTTATATCTGTGTGTCCGAACACCTTGAGATGTCTGCAGGTCGTGTGCTGCTGCTGAAACACGGGGCTGAGACGTATTTCGGCAGCAGGCACCGATGGGCCGCATCACAGCAGGGGCAGGGCTAGGGAGGTGATCGTCCCCCTGTACTCGGCTCTGGTGAGGCCGCACCTCGAGTACTGTGTTCAGTTTTGGGCCCCTCGCTACAAGAAGGACATGGAGGTGCTTGAGCGGGTTCAGAGAAGGGCGACGAAGCTGGTGAGGGGCCTGGAGAACAAGTCCTACGAGGAGCGGCTGAGGGAGCTGGGCTTGTTCAGCCTGGAGAAAAGGAGGCTCAGGGGTGACCTTATCGCTCTCTACAGATACCTTAAGGGAGGCTGTAGCGAGGTGGGGGTTGGTCTGTTCTCCCACGTGCCTGGTGATAGGACGAGGGGGAATGGGATTAAGTTGCACCAGGGGAGTTTTAGGCTGGATGTTAGGGGGCACTTTTTCACCGAAAGGGTTGTTCGACATTGGAACAGGCTGCCCAGGGAAGTGGTGGAGTCACCATCCCTGGAGGTCTTTAAAAGACGTTTAGATGTAGAGCTTAGGGATATGGTTTAGTGGGGACTGTTAGCGTTAGGTCAGAGGTTGGACTCGATGATCTTGAGGTCTCTTCCAACCTAGAAATTCTGTGATTCTGTGATCACCGATGGTTTGGGGAAGGTTTTTCCCGGGGAAAGCGAATTACAGCAATTAGCAGCACTCAATAAACTAATAGCTGCGGGAGGAAGGAGAAGGCAAGCGGAGTTTAGCTCGCAGAAGTGTTAAAGCTCGGGGAAGGCAGGGGTCATTTTCTGGGAACTGGAGTAAAGCGGCTCATCCATAATGAAGGAGGAGCACTTGGGGAAACGCAATTAGGAGAATCGCCTCGTGCCCCGCAAACTGCCCCGGTGATTTTCCTCAAGGAAACATCCACACGCACGTGGATATTTCAAAGATTTCCTCGCAGCCGATTTAATAAGCTCAGCTGGAGCCGGGCCGAGCAACCTGAGCGCTGGGGGAAAAGCCAAGCCCCGGCGTGTCTGATGGGCACCGTCTCGGCCTCACCCACCGAAATAGGGCTGGGAACGTCGCTTCTGCCCCCCTGGGCTCTGCTGTGTCAGAGCAGAGCTCTGCAACCCCATGGGCACGCCCTACAGACCCCCTGCACCTCTTCCGTGCACTCATTGCATCCCTTCTGTGCATCCCCCCCCGTGCGTGCCTTGCAAACCCCATGCACCCCGTAACCCCTTTCCCCCCTGTGCACCCCTTGCAATCCCCCCTGCACCTCCCTTGCGGCCCCATGCACCCCACAGGTACACCCCCTGCACCCCCATGTGCCCCCTGCACCCCCATATGCACCCCCCTCTTTATATCTCCCCTAAACTCTGCACCCCCCCGGGCAACCCCATAGACCTGTAGCACCCCGATGTGCCCATTTACTGCTCTGCACCCCTCCGCGTGCCCCATGCGCCCCCACGTCAACCCTCGCACCCCCGTGTGCCCCCCTGCACCGCCTTTGCACCCCCTGAACCCCACGTGCACCCCCCCCATCCCCACGTGCATCCCTGTGTGCACCCCCTGCACCCCATTTGAGGCCCCTGCACCCCATTTCTGCCCCCCCCTCCCCATAAGCACTCCCTGCACCCCTATGTGCACCCCATTTCTACCTCCTGCACCCCCACGTGCACCCCATTAACACCCCCCACCCCATATACACCCCCACATCCCCATGTGCACCCCATTTACACAGCATGGGAACTCCATTTCAACCCCCTGCACCCCTATGCGCACCCCGTATGCACCCCATTTACATCCCCCACCCCATGTGCACCCCATTTACACCCCCTGCACCCCCATGTGCACCCTATTTACACCGCCTGCGTGCCCACGTGCACCCCATTTCTATCCCCACCCCATGTGCACCCTGTGTATCCCATTTACTCCGCTATGTGCGCCCCACTTACACCCTCCACCCCATTTATTCGCCATGTGCCCCCCATTTCTACCCCCCCACCCCAAATGGACCCCACATGGACCCCATGCGCACCCCCCCCAAGCAATTTAACCCCCCATACACCCCATGTGCACCCCATTTCTTCCCCCTACATCCCCTTTTACACCCCCATGTGCACCCCATTTACACTCTCCACCCCATTTATGTGCCATGTGCACCCCATTTCTACCCCCCACCCCACACGGACCCCACATGGACCCCCCACTCCATTTCCACCCCATGTGCACCGCATTTCCATCCCATGTGCACCCCACACCCCAATACACCCCATGTGCACCCCATTTACACTCCCCCACCCCATGTGCACCGCATTTCTCCCCCCTACATCCCCATGTACACACCGTGTGCACCCCATTTACACCCCCTCACCCCGTGCGCACCCCATTTACACCCTCCACCCCATTTCTGTGCCATGTGCACCCCATTTCTACCCCGTTACCCCATTTACACCCCATATGCACCTCATGTACACCCCCTACACCCCATGTGCATCCTGTTTCTACCCCCTACATACCCATTTACACCCCACATGCACCCCATTTACACCCCCCAACCCATTTACACCCCCACTCCATGTACACCCAATTTACACTCCCCCACCCCATTTACACCCCTTTTATACCCCATACACACCTCCCATTTCTACCCCCCACATCCCCATTTCCACCCCATGTGCACCCCATTTACACCCCCCGCACCCCATGTGCACGCCATTTCTCCCCCCTACATCCCCATGTGCACCCCACGTGCCCCCCATTTACCCCCCACACCCCAACACACCCCATGTGCACCCCATTTACACCCCCCCACCCCATGCACACCCCATTTCTCCCCCCTACATCCCCTTTTACACCCCATGTACACCCCATTTACACCCCCCACATAACATGTGCACCCCATTTACACCCCCCAACCCATTTACACCCCATGTGCACCCCATGTACATCCCCCCCACCCCACGTACACCCCTTTTACACCCCCCACACCCCATGTGCACCCCATTTACACAACCCACACCCCATGTGCCTCCCATTTCTCCCCCTTATATCCCCATTTACACCCTATGTGCACCCCATTTACACCCACCACACCCCATGTGCACCCCATTTCCACCCCATATGCACCCCATTTACACCTCCCACACCCCATGTGCACCCCAGTTCTTCCCCCTACATCCCCTTTTACATCCCACGTGCCCCCCATTTACCCCCCACACCCCAACACACCCCATGTGCACCCCATTTACACCCCCCCACCCCATGCGCACCCCATTTCTCCCCCCTACATCCCCTTTACACCCCATGTGCCCCCCATTTACAGCCCCCACATCCCCATTTACACCCCATGTGCATCCCATTTACACCCCCCCACTGCATTTACACCCCCTTTACACCCCATGTGCACCCCATTTCTCCCCCCTACACCCCCCTACATCCCCCCACACCCCCCTTTCCACCCCATTTCCACCCCTTACATCCCCATTCACCCCCCACGTGCCCCCCATTTACCCCATTCGCCCCCCACGCGCCCCCCCACTCCCCCTTACAAGCCACGCCCCCTTCCCCTTAACCCCGCCCATTCCCCCCTTAACCCCGCCCACCCCCCCAAACCCCGCCCACTCCCCCCAAAACCGCCAAGCCCCCCAAACCCCGCCCACTCCCCCTTAACTCCGCCCACTCCCCCAAACCCCGCCCACTCCCCTAAACCCCGCCCACCCCCCCTAAACCCCACCCACTCCCCCCTAAACCCCGCCCACTCCCCCTAAACCCCGCCCACTCCCCCTAAACCCCGCCCACTCCCCCTAAACCCCGCCCACTCCCCCAAACCCCATCCACTCCCCCTAAACCCCGCCCACTCCCCCTAAACCCCGCCCACTTCCCATAAACCCCACCCACTCCCTCCCCTAAACCTCGCCCACTCCCACCTAAACCCCGCCCACTCCCCCTAAACCCCGCCCACCCCCCTTTAACCCCGCCCCTTCTCCCTCCCCTCAGCGCCCCCTGGCGGCCGCTCCCCCCCCTCCCTCCCTCCCCCCTTCCATCGCAGCCCCGCCTCCCCCCCCCCCCCCCCCCTCCGTTCTATGGTGGCCGCTCTAGGCCGGAGGCCGCCGCCCCCCCCCCTCCCCTCGGAGCCTTCCTCCTCCTCCTCCTCCTCCTCCTCCTCCTCCTGCTGCTGCTGCTGCCGCTGCTGCTGCTGCTGCTGCCGGCGGGGGGGGGGGGGGCGGCGGCGGCGGACTGGATGCGCAGCCCCCGCGCAGCAACATGCAGCCCCCGCCGAGGAAGGTGAGGGGCTGGGGGGGGCTGAGGGGGGGGTTGGGGTTTGAGGGGGGGTTTGGGGTTTCGGGGGGGTTTGGGGTTTGGGGAGGGTTTGAGGTTTGGGGGGGTTTAGGGTTTGAGGGGAGTTTGGGGGGATTTGGGGTTGGTGGGGGTTTGGGGCTGAGGAGGGGACTTGAGGTGATTTGGGGCTGAGGGGGGTTTGAGGGGGGATTTGGGGTTTGAGGGGGGGTTTGGGGTTTGAGGGGATTTGGGGGGGGTTGGGTCTGAGGGGGGGATTTGGGGTTGGTGGGGGTTTGGGGCTGAGGAGGGGACTTGAGGGGATTTGGGGGGGATTTGGGGTTTGAGGGGGGTTTGGGGGGATTTGGGGTTTGAGGGGGCGTTTGGGGTTTGAGGGGATTTGGGGGGGTTTGGGGCTGAGGGGAGGATTTGGGGTTTGAGGGGGGTTTTGGGGCTGGAGGGGGTTTGGGGCTGAGGAGGGGACTTGAGGGGATTTGGGGTTTGAGGGGGGGTTGGGGCTGAGGAGGGGATTTGGGGGGGTTTGGGGCTGAGATGGTTTTGGGGTTTGAGGCGGGGGTTTGGGGGCTGTTTGGGGCTGAGGAGGGGATTGGGGGGATTTGGGGTTTGAGGAGGGGTTTGGGGCTGAGGAGGAGATCTGGGGTTGAGGGGGGGACTTGAGGGGTTTTGGGACTGAGGAGGGGATTTGGGGCTGAGGGGGAGATTTGAGGGGATTTGGGGTTTGAGGGGGGTTGGGGCTGAGGAGGGGTTTTTGGGGCTGAAGGGGGAGGTTTGGGGCTGAGGAGGGGATTTGGGGGGTTTTGGGGTTTGAGGGGCAGACTTGAGGGGTTTAGGGGCTGAGGAGGGGTTTTGGGGTTTGAGGAGGGATTTGGGGGGGGATTTGGGATTTGGGGGGGTTGGGGCTGAAGGGGAGACCTGAGGGGTTTTGGGGTTTGAGGCGGAGACTTGAGGGGATTTGGGGTTTGAGGAGGGATTTGGGGCTGAGGAGGGGGATTTGGGGGTGTTTGGGGTTCCTGGGGGATTTAGGGGGTGATGAGGGTTTGGGGCTGGGTTTCCTTAGGGGGGGTCCTGGGTAGGTTTAGGGGACAGTGGGGGTGTGTGGGGTTTGGGGCTGGGTTCAATTTGGGGGTTTTGGGTGGGGTGTGGGGGGGTAATGGGGCTGACTGGGATTTGGGGCTGTGTTTCAATAGGGTTGGGGTCTTGGGCAGGTGCATGGGGGTTGCTGGGCTGACTGGGATTTGGGGCTGTGTTTAGGGGTTGGAGGGGATGGGGTCTGGCTGCATTTTAGGGCTGCGTTTGGGCATGGAGGGGAGATCCTAAATGGGATCCTAAATGGGATTGGGGACCAGCGGTGCTGACTGCATTTTGGGGCTGCGTTTGGATGAGGGCTGGTGGGGCGTATATAGGGTCTGGCTGTGATATGGGGCACAAGGACGGGGTCTGTGGCTATGGGGTCTCACAGGCTGGGAGATTTAAGGGACGAGGGGGGGGGTCAGCGATGAATTGGGGCCGCAGTGGGGTGGGTGAGGAGAGGAGGGGGCGGTGGCCTGCAAAGGGGGGGGGGGGGACAAGAGGGGGTCTGCGGCAGCGGGGAGACCCCCCCCCCCCCGGCCATATTAGGGTCCGGGTGGCGAGGATGAGGGTGAGCAGGGGTGGCCATAAACCTGTAGGGTTTGTGGGATGGGAGCAAACCCCAAAAGGTGGCGGCAGCAGGGGAGGGTTTTCCGCCCGCCGCAGCGTGCGGGTTTAGGGGTGGTTTGCTTTTTGGGGGATCGGCGAGGGGGGGAGATGTCGATTTGGGGTTGTCGGGGGTGGTTGGGGACCCGAGCTGCGTGCGGGTGCTGGTATAGGGGGACGGATCGCTTTGGGATCGAGCTGCTGGGGACAGAGGGGGAGCCAGAGACAGCGAGCGGGGTATGGGGTTGGGAGCCACTAGGAGGGGGTGGGGGGCGGTTTTAGGATTTTGGGATCCGTGCCCTTAGTCCTCATCATCGTGCCGCCCCATTTGGGGCTGCGGTGGGGTGGGCTCCCCCGTTTTTTGGTGCGATTTCCCCCGTTTTTGTGTCGTCCCCTCCCCGTTTTTTTGTTGTTTGCCACGGCGGTGGCAGGGGGCTGGCTGCCGGGGAATGGTTGGAGCCGAGGAGGTTTTTGCTGGCTTTTAGGATCTCGATTTCCTTTTCTTCTGCCTGTGTGGGGAAGGGGAAGGGGATTTGGGGTCCTCCTGCCCCCATTACCGGGACGGCGAGGCGTTCCCGACCTCCCCGATGCGCAGGGGCTGCGGCGATGCCTCCAAGCCAGCAGGAGGATCCCCTGTCATCACCGAGGGGTTTTAATGCCCAAATCTCCTTTTTTTTAGATAAAAAAAAAAGAGAGCAAACAGCCCCACGGGGCCGTTCTGAACCCAAATCCTTCCTGGTACCTGTGCAGCTCCCTGCCAGGAGGTGCCCGGCTGATGGGATTTGGGTTTTAATGAGCACCAGATTGCAGCAGGACCACAGCCTCCCTCCGAAGGGTTATTTGGATGCGGCGTTGAGAAACACCGTGATCTTTGGGCTGGCTTTAAAGGAAATTCTTTAAATGGCTTTGGAGGAAATCTTAATTAATTTTAAAATTGTTTAACTTGCTCCTAAGCACTAAACATACACGCGCCGTCAATTTTCCCCCCTGTAGCCCAGATATTTTTTTTTTTTTTCCAAGCTTTTCTTGTTCTAAAAATCTGTCGGACACTCCTCCTCCTGGCATCTTTCAGAATAAAATGGCATTTTCATTAATTTTGGGGCCTAAGCGTGAGGTTCTTGCGGTGTGTGAGCCCTCTGAGGTGGCAGCGTGCATTGAATTCAGCCTCTATTCACCCTTCATTCTTCACTCTGTGCCTTAGTTTTGCCCCCGAAACGCGCAATTTCAAAATAAATGAGGGAAAGCAAATCTCAACGGGGAAAAAAAAATCATTTAAACTCCGCAGGAGATGCATATGGTCTGTTGTTTTGTTGTCTTTTTTAGGTGAAAGTCACACAAGAGCTAAAAAACATCCAGGTTGAGCAGATGACAAAGCTTCAGGCCAAGCATCAGGCAGAATGTGAGCTCCTCGAGGACGTCAGGTAAGGCGACAGAGAAACGCGACCGAAAATTCCTTTAAGATCCAGCTTTTTTGGAAGAACGCTGGAGTTACAAAACTTCAGGAACTGACGATGGAATTTCCTCTTTGGATTTCCTGCTTTTAGGCTGTTAAAGTTTTGACACAGCTGGAAATTATAACTGCAGCTAACACAATGCAAACACTTTTTTTTTTTTTCCTCTTCGCTTCAATGGGGGAAATGTTTTTTTTTTTAAAGAAGTCACAAATAACACAGAAAAAGCACTTTTTTTTTTTTTTTCAGCAGTGCTTCTCTGTGTAATAGACTTTGATTTACTGCCTGTAAGAGGCTGTTACAATTATTACGGATACATTAAAACCACCGATGATTTACATCTTGCTAGAAAGAGCTTTGAACAGCACTTTTAAATAGATTGCCTTTTTTTTTTTTTCAATACCAGAAACTTGCAAGATATTTGCATTTATGATTTAAAACTCGGTGCAGGTTAAGAGCAGTAGGGGAAAATCTGCATTACGTCAACGGTGTTGTTAATTAGTTTTTTATTATTCATGTTAACTAATGTGATTGCTTCTCTTTAACTTAAAACTTTGCCTTTAATGAAATACGGTGGTAGTGGCTACCCAGCATTACGTGGAGGATTAATTATTGCGTTTGGAGAGGATCAAATTTTAGAAAAGCCCATTTTGGAATGGGTTTTCTGTGAAGTATTGGGTCGTGGGGCTGCTGCTGCCCTTCTCTTTTTGGCAGCGTGTATCCCACCCGTTAATTAAATCAGATTTTGTGCCTTATATTGCTATCTAAAATGCAAATGTGGCTGCTCTGAGAGCTGGCATGCTGTTTGTCTCACTGTCACAATGCCCTCTCCTAATAAATCAGAAGGACAAGGCTCGAGCCTTCCCTCCCCTGTTTGCCTGCAGTGGATATCAAAACCCCTTTTTTTTTTTTTGCAGGAGAAAGATCCCAGCCTTCATCTCCTTAGATCAAAATTATCGTCTGTGCAGTGTTTTACCAGCAAATGCTGAGTAATAACGAACAGATCTAAGGAATTTCTCCCCCCTGGATAGGAGATTATTTTTAGATCATTAGGGCCGGGTCCCGTTGCTCTAGTCTAGGTTTTGTTAGCATTTCCTATCCTTCAGGTGCTCGTAATCACTGCAGCCTGTCTGCTGAAAGATGCCCTGAACCTGTGGATATAAAAAGAGGAGAAGGTGAAAACGCTGCCTTTAAAATATTTGGCTTTAATGCGACTTGATTTCTGATGTTAATTTGTGGATTGAGCCATGGGGTTAGAATATTGCATTCATTGATGTGCTCACGAAACGTCCGTAGTCTCTGCTCGGCCTTCCTGCTACAGGCAGCCTGTGTTTGCAGAAGCACTGTGTGATTTTAGGGATTTAAGCACTCCTTAAACGTGGCGTGATGTGATAGGAGGTGGCAGCTCCGTCGTGTCCACGATTCCTTCGGATAGCAGGTGGCGGAGCGTGAGAAAACGGGGGAATTCTGGCTTAAAAATGACGGCTGGGAGAAAAAAAAAAAGGATCTGAGGTTGTGGTGCTGGGGCCTTTTCCATTTGAATATAGCTGAGGAGGGTTTTGAAGATGATGTGACGTTGGTCTGTGTGTGTCACCGGTGGGAGAAGCTTGGTTTCAGCTTGCTCATCCCATTCCTCGTGTCCCTGTAACTACTGCGTTGGCTAGAACCACACACAGCATCCTTTTGTCTCCCAAATAAAAAGTTCTTTGCATAGAAAGCACCCTACTGCTATCCCAAAGTCTTAAATTTGACCTGAATCCTGCTTTTTTACCAAAACTTGAGGGATTTGGGGTCCTTTTGCAACCCTGTTTGAGCTTTCAAGCGCGGGCAGGGCACAGCCTCGTGCTGGTTTGTGCGGCTCTGAGCTCCGCTCAGCTGCTGGAGCGGCACCGGGAAGCTTTGCATGCGTGGTTTGCAAGTTGGTGATTACAAATTCATATTTCCAAATGTGAGATTGCTGCAAATAATTATTGTATATATTAGCCTCTAAACGGAGGCGTTGAAATCGCGGACGCGGTTATTTATAAACCCAAGTGTCTGTCTGGGCTTTAACGCTCTTCATTACATTTTTTAATATCATTTCGGGCCGGTTTTATACAAAACTTCAAATATTCTGTCCTGAAGACGAGATGCAAGGGAAAAGATCAGAAAGTTCCCTGATGAGTTCCAGCAAAAGACGTCCATTGTCTGGCGGAGCAGGAGCGGATGACTTCTGGCAATACCCCAGATCATAAACATACTTTTCATTCCAGCAGCTTTGATATTTTATTTTTTTTTTTTTTATGCAAAGCTGAGCGCCGGTTTAAATGGTTGTGGTTGGAAGGCTTAAAGAGTGCCTTTCGGAGGGGATGAAGGCTGAGCTGCTGGTTATTCCAAACGGGGTTCTTCTTCAGGTGGAACTGGATTTTTCTCCGCAGATGCTTAATCTCCTGGAGGGCTGCGCATCCCCCAAACCACCGTGTTTAATTAAATCTAAAACACAGCTTCTTTTTCCAGCGATAATGCAGCGTTTGGCATGCCGAGGATGTAGCTTCGGGTCACGGAGGCTGGGAAGAAGAGGCAAAGTGTTTTGCTAGTGGAAAGCATACCTACGATTGACAAAGCCATGTGCAGGTAGTTGGGTTCAAAGCTTCCCCGGGTGTTGGACAACCTTGGGCACAGCCTAAAATTCTCAGATTCATATAAAATTTGCATCATCCACGGCAGTCCCGCGAACTGCGTTGTGTTTTGACAAGGCTCTCGTGCGAAACGGGTTTAAAAACACCTTCCTGTGTTTATAACCTCAGCGTGGCTCTCTGCGCTGGGTTTCTTCGTGCTCGGTGCCGGGGAATTCGTGGAACGAGCGCTTCAGGATGCTTTTGGGATCCTTGGCTTGGCTTTAGGCATGGCATATGTTTATCTTCTCGAGCTCCCTGCAGCCACCACCGCCTTTCATGTGGTGGATCCGCGCTGGCGTGACTATAAAAAGATCGTCCTTCTGCAACCGTGATGGAGAAAGGTGCTTTTTTCCCCCCCAAAAAAAGGTCAACCTAATCTTTCTCGCTGCAAAATGGGCATCCTTTGAAGCTTCTTCATGGCTGGAAGTATTTCTTTGGTCTGTCCACCCTTAGCTTCTTCTAGGGAGCAAGTTCATCTCCTTTCCAAAGGCCAACTGGGTTGTGAATGGCTGAATTTCTCCGAGGTGTTGGCACTTTTCCTATATTTTATGTTGGCTTCAGACGTTGCGTTATTTAATTGGTAAATGTAAAGATCTCCAAATGATCCACGCTTGGGTTTGGGATTTCTGTGAGGTCCGTGCGTGCTACAGGCTCCACGAACGCGGTAGGTGATGCTTGCTTCACCTTGGACGTCATCCCAAGGCCTGGCTTCCAGAAGAACTTCTCAAGCCTCTGCAGTTTTTGATATTACGTTCTCAAAAAGTCTTTTTTGTCTTCTTTCCTTGCTTTCAAGCTTTGCCAGCAAACACGAGGCTGTGGTTACGTGGCAGTTTTAATCTGCTCTAACGTCTGGGCTGCTGCTGAAGGGCTGGCTCTGCTCACCAACTTTTTTTGCTGTCGCCCTGTAGGATCACAGGGATTCTTGTGGCTGGGTGAGCCGTGTGGATTAGGGGTTTCGCCCCCTTGCAAACACACCTTTCCCAGTTTTCGTCCCCAAAATGGGACTGCTTGTAGGTAAATCCATCCCCTGGTGCTGCTGGCTGTGTGGCTCTGTGAGCATTTCTGCTAGTGGCAGAGAAATGAGTGGCTGGGGAACCAAATTTAATTCTTCATCAGTTTCAGCTAGATGCCTGGTGCAGAAGACTTGCCAAAATAATAGGCTCATGATCTTTGCATGTCCCAGAGATGCTTGCAAATATGTTCAGGTACTGCCTATTCCTTCCGCTCTTCTGTCCTTGTGGTTCCTCCCTCCTTAATTTCTCTTCTCATCATCCAGTCCAGCATCTATCCTCTACGTTCATTCATCTTTTTTTGGTTAAAGCCACCTTCTCTAAATTCCCCTGTCCCTTGCCTTTCTTCTGCTGCCTTGCCTTCGTGCAGCGTGTGCTCTCCTCCAAAGGTCTGCCCTCTGAAGGTCGATCCCTCCTTCCAACCAGACAACTTATTTTTTTGGTTTTCTCCCCTGTTACTTTCTTTACCCGGTTCTGATTGTGAATTTTAATTACGTCTTGGCTGTCACATCTGTTTCCGAGGGGGATTTTGTTTGTGCTTCTGGTACGAGGACAGCACTTGGACACCTCTAACATCTTGTCTCGCCTCTGCCCTAACAAGCCTGGGTGAACAGGATGGATTTAAGGAAAAAAAATACACACAAAAAAGGCAAAAACAAAGAAAAAAACCAAACCAAAACGTGAATGAATGTGTGCCTGCAGCTAGCTAGCTGGTGCTAGTCGTAACGTGTCCTTTTCTGGACCGAGTTAGGCTCTCCCTATCCCAGCTGCGTGTGACCTTTTGCTGTGAATATACTTTGTACTCGCCCGTGGAATTTGCCTGTGCTCCTGGAATCGTGCTGACTCCAGCGGTAGGTTCCCGATAAGCTTTCTGGCAACGCTCACTGGAGGAGAAACCAGCCCTGGTTCCAGTTTTAAATACGACAAATCAGATATTTGTCAGCCCTGATTGCCCTGAAGTCTCATCGCAGTACGGGAGGTGCTGCAGCAGGAGAAGTAACTGGAAAAAGAGCTGGAAAATACCCTGTATTTGTATATATGGACACTAATACCTACTAGGATCCCCTCGGAGATCCTGAAAAGTTAGGAGAGAGCTTTCCTTTCTTTTCCTTTTCCTGCCCCGAGGCGAGGTGGTGGTGAGGAGTTTACCTCGTCCTGTGCTTCCTGCTCCCCAGCTGCAGGGAATGCAATTTGCTCGCAGCCTTCAACCCCATCCTGGGCTCCAGAGCAGGTTTGCCTCTGGCTAGGGGGTGTCTGATAAAGCCCTTTTCTAAATTCCTGTTCAAAACTTCCTTGCTGCAATGGCTGGGAGGCTTTTCCATAAAGATGCTCTCTTTTTTTTTTCCCCTTCATACTGCTCAGAAACTCATCCTTCGCCGTCACCTTTCCTATCTCCTCCAAGGTTGCTTGCTCCATCCAGCAGACCTGATGTCCGTGGCGTTATTTAACGAGGAGCAGGGCAGCTCTGTGTGCCAACAGGTTCTCGTTTCTGCAACTCCACAAAGCAGAAAACAGCAGAGGTACGAGGAAAACTCAAGAACACAGTACAGAAAATATTATATTAGTTTTAATTTGACTCGCTTGGAAAGGTTTTCCTTGCACAACCATTAGATCTAGAGGGTCTAGAGGCTTATTTTTTTAAAAATTTCATTAAATCCTGCAATTTTCTTCGGAGTTGAATGCATTTCTTTCCTCTCTGGGTGATCTTTCTCACCACTAGTGCCTATTGCAGTACTGTGAGGTTTTTCTCCTCCTCTCTCCGAGCTTTCTTAATTAGTTGAAGACAGGCGGCATAATTCTTCACTGGAGTACTCGTGTGGCAGAAATTTCAGCTTTTTTTTCCTCTCCAAAGCTGGTGGTTGTTGCTTCTGAATAATATTCCAGTTCAAGATGCCACAGGATCTGCGGTCTGGGCACGTTACCTGTAATTAGGCAGTTATTTAATGAGATCCTCGCATTCTTGACGGAATTAAAAAATCTGGTGATGTTTTGACTGGAGCTCTTTGAGGGAAGCTTGGAATGCACTTTAAAAAAAATAAAAATGTTGCCTACTGGGTGTGGAAGTCCAAGTTTTGAGTAAAAAAAATAAGTTTCAGTATAAACATAACCACAGTGTAAGGATTCAAGCCTATTTTGGCACAGCGAAATTGAGAAATGGACCACACTCCCTCTTTTTTTTTTTTTTTTTTTTTAATCCCTGGCATATAAAACGTAATGGATCTCCTGTTTCGGTATTTCTAAGTAGCTTCACAGTTTTTTGGTGAGCTGCTGGAGGTTTGTTTTTAATGTCCTTTGTTTTTTTGTAGCAGAAGCAGCGATTTCAGAGAGCACCGATGCACTTCTTACTTGTGTCAAGAAGAAAAATTAATATTTTTCCCCACTTCTTGGCCTTAAGGCTTGCATATGAATGAGCTCTGGTTTAGGGACGCGGTGCCAACGCTCGCTCTGGAAGCCTGAATTTCAGGGCTCGTTTCTTTACAGGCTTTCAGGAGAACTCCAGCCTTTAGGACGTGTTTGCCTTGGAAGATAATAAAAAGAGGATTCTGCTGCTGGTACAATGCACGGCTTGTTTGCTAGGCGCTGCGCTGTCAGTTTGGACTGAATGCCTCCTTTTTCGGAGGGAATTCTTCACCTTTCAGGGGTGGTGGTGGTGTTTTTCCTGCTGGATTTTACCCCGGTATCGTTCCCAGCAGGGTTTTCCTTGGCAAAGCCCTGGAGAAGCAGCGGTGGCAAGCTGGTGGTGTGACCGTGCAAGGAGGAGCTGACGCTCAACCAAGCTACCTGGCTATCTCAGAATATGGCACAAGCAATTTAAAGGAACACCAAACCCTTCCTGGGACCCGTTGGACCAAACCCTATAAGCAGGGCTTTTCCCTTCGAGGGTCTTGGGCTGTTTTAATCCCTGCCCCTACCTCCGAAACCCCACGTGGAAGGGGAATGGGAGGCGTCCAGGACATCCCACAAACGTCACGGCACTGGAAAGAGGAAGGGCATTCTTATCATTCCAGACGCAATCAGCGTAGCCTGCCTTAATTCCCTACATGCTTCTGTTGTGTTTGTTTCATCTCGTTTGGTGGGAAAAAGGTGAATTTGGCAGCTTTCGCATCCTCTGCCGGTGGCGCTTCGAGCGGTTTTTGCAGACGGGGCTTTCAGCCTCCCAGCTAAACCTGCACGGAGGCTTCGTAAACGGTGCCTGCAAGGTCAGCCTGAGTATCTCCAGAGAAGGATATTATATCTATATTATTATTATATTATAATATATTATTATATAATAATAATATAGAAAGATGCCTCTGTCCTAAGGGGCTTGCATGGTAAGAAGGGGATAGCTGTTGCTCCCTCTGAAGTGGTTATATTTTAACGAAAAGGTCTAACCGGGCTCCATCGGTATCTCATCTCATGAAAGCTGCCTCAAATTGTGTGAATTTCCTTTTTAATATTTGGACTTGACGCGGCTCCAGGAACTCGGGATCAAAAGGGAGCGGCCGGTCCCGTCCCCCGTCGGGACTTGAAATCCTTTGTGCCTGTCGAGTGCGAGCGAGTGGGAAGCTTGTCCTGACAACTGAGGGAAGTGGTGTTATCAGATCGCACCTCCCCTGCTCGTGGTGGAGGTGAAAGCAGAGAATTTTGGGGGCAGAGGCTACGGTAGGGTGGTTATCTGACTGCAGCATCGCTGGGCACCCCATCCCAGCTGCTCCCTGAGGTCAGCTGCTGCTCCTGGGGGGCTTTTCGCCTTATGTTGTGGCTGTCAGTTCAGTTTTCTGATGACTAAGACAAAAAAAAAATAACAAAAAATTATATATATTAAAGTCAGTGAGCTTATTTAATCTTCCAGGTCTTTCATTCTGTATAAAAGCACACACAAAAAAGAAGTTCTGTGCCCATATTCGTAAAAATGTGCTGTAAAACCCCATCAGCTTCAGCATGAACCAAAGCAATTCCAGGCTGGGTACTCCCAATGAATTACAGTTTTATAATAGCTCAAAGTAGTGGGGTTTCGTGCGTGTGCTTTATTAGGTTTTAAAGTTTTAGCAACAGCTTGCCACAATGAATCGTAGAGTGCATCAAGTTAGTCTTTTGATTGAATTAATTCTGGTACGAGTTCAGTTGTATTACTTCAGAAATAAAAGCAATTTTGCCATTTAATGCTTGAGAAAACTAACTAAAACTCTATTGAAATCTATTTTTTTTCCCCGTGTGCTGCAGTAAACGTGGATGCTATCCCTAGATTTGCCCAAATTCTTGACGTTTGGAGCCGTTCCTTGTCAGAGCGTTGTAAGTTGGGTGAAATATTCCTTGCCCCACGTCTGGGTGGGTGCCGTCAGGCATTCAGAGAACCCAAACAAGGCACGATTTTTCCTGAGGGTATGACACTCTGAGATGATCCCAGATCAAAGGTACTGTTAAAGGTGTTTAAATAGCAGAATGAATGAACTTTTATTCTCTGGGAGATGTTCTTGGCGATATTGGGGATGGCTGGAAACTTGAGGAATTACTCCAAACTCTTTTTTAAGGAAGAAATACTTTTGGTTTTAATTCTGGAAGTTAGAAAGACAGAAATGAAGGCCTTATTTTTTTTTATTATTTTTTTAAATTGAACCCAAATTGACCAAAGCGTTTCAGCCTTTCACCAGCATAGTAAAAGAGTTGTCTTCCCTTGAAGTAATTAGCACTTTCTGTCTTGAAACACTTACAGAAAATTCAGCAGCCTGGCATATGGCGCTGTTTGACCTAAAAATCAATATTTGCCCGTTTTTCCTAAAACCCCCTGAGCAGGCAGAGGGTTACGAGCAGGCAGCGAGGTGGTGTCTGACCCTCTGCCTGCTGGTTTCTGTGCCCCGGGTGCCTGTCCTGTCTTTCAGTCATGAGTTTGGGTGGTTGTTTCTCATGAGCCCCATGTGATCCAGGTGGACTAAATCAGATGGCAGGTAAATACAGCTGCCTGGGAACACCTGGCTTAAAAACAAGTCCTACTTCTGATTTTTATCTTTATATTCTCACTCCTCTACCGTTCTTCCCCGTGTTTTTAGCCCACATAGCTGTGTGAGAGGCACACAGGCAGAGCGTTCACACTTTCTATACGAGATCTGCTGCAGCGTTGGCATCCCCCAGCTCTATAAACACACAGTTTATAAACCCAGAAACACCACTTTTACCGAATTTACCCCCAATATTCAGTTCCATCCAAAGTAGAAGGAAGAATGAACGAATGGAGAGACCCATCGAGGGGTTTTTATCATAAATCACAACGAAGCCTGAATCTTTGAGTTTATTTTGCTAGCTCCTACGGCACTAGCACGCGGTGATAAGCTCTTGGTAATTTATTATCCCGGCAATCCCAGAGCACACGGATGCTCTTTGAAACCAGACGTGCCTCCAGGTATCTCCCCAGCAGGAATTCCTCTCCCTGCTCCACCTCCATCCTGCACCACAGCTGCTCCCCTGACAGCACCCTTCCCTGTCCTCTTACCCGGGGGAACAGCCGTGGTTTATCCTCCCCAGTATCATTTCTCCTCCCCAGTATCGGATGGGAGGAAATCGTTTTTCTGGAGGAGATAATTGGGTGGCTGACACGAGCCTGCTGCGTTCCCCCGTGAGCGTTGACGTGATTTATGTTTATTTAAGGCAAGTCTGTACCTGAAATTATGTCCAGACAGAAGACTGGGGAGCAGATCTTGCTGGCTTTGCACTCTAAACTGATAAATTTAGAAGGCCAGAAGCTGTGGGACCGCACTGGAGAGCAAGGAGACAGAGAGGTTGGACCTTCGAAGTGAGGCTGAGCGATAAGGAAGCCAGCAGCATCCACACGCTTGCGCTTAGAGGACCATAACACTATTTTTTTTTCTCCCCTCTTCCCTTTAACGCCCCCGGAGGTGACAATTAAATGGGACTGTGCTTTTTTATCGGGGTGCTGTTGAAGTGGCACATCTGTGTAGCAAACCTCCAAGCCAGGTAACGTGGATGAGCGTGTGTTGTAAGAGCTGAGTGTTCCGCTTTTCAGGACCTCATAATTAACCAAATGCCATTCTTTTTACTGAAGCTATCCTTGGGTTGTTTGCACATCTTTTTATATTAGGGGATTTTTCCTTTCTCCATACAAAAGCAGGCAATAAATCTTTGTGAAACTGAGAATCCAGAGGGTGAGGGGAAGGGGAGTGTTTTTTGTTACTATTTTCAGGTATACCAGCAGAAAGATGGGTGAGTTTGTGATCGTAAAGATTTAAGGCTCATGATTTGATTTCCTTTCTACATCTTTGGGCAATCTCACCTTTTCCTTGCTCTTAAAGGACCTCAGCTCTCCATATAGCAGCACATTAATACCTTGTGGGTGCTGCAGTGCTTTCTGTAACCAATATCTTTGGGTCTACTGGTGCAATTTGTAGCAATTCCTGGTATTCCTCATTTTCCTAAACAGTTAGAGGTGAAAGAGAATTATTTTCAGCAGTTCCTGCAAGGAGTTGCAGTAAAAGTAGTTTATATTTGCTTTTTCACTTGCATCTGAAATACACAAAACTAGCAAAGAGCTCAGAAGAGGAATAACGATTTGGGAGGTGCTGAGTCTTCACATCACGAGCTTTATGGGTGGTGATAGACTTAAAGTGCCTTGATTCACTTTGGGTTCTGATTTTTTTCCCCGTGGGAAAGGCCCAGAAGTGCTTGGTGTGATGGGCTGAGCAACGTGCAGGCTTTCAGAGCAGCTTTTGCCCGAAAACTTCTCATCTGTCAAAAATTACGCAGCGCTTAAATGATGTCCGTGATGCTCACGTGGGTTAGAAAAACCTTCCGAAATATTAATGCTATGTTTGTGTAAATCTATGGGAAAGCAGATTTTGGCTAGTAGCTCTGAACCTTGCATAGAAAACCAGGGAGGATGTAGAATCCAGTTTTTGTACACACCTGAAGCTCACGCATTTCACTCAGGAGGTGAGAATCTGTCACTTGAAAACCTTCAGTGGCTGTAAATCTTCGATGGCTGAAGCTGATGGGCAGACACCGAACATCTCTGGGGGGACCTGAAGTCAAGGATGGTGGCGGTGATGCTGTTCCTGAAATCCTGGGGAGACCTGGACGCTTTCTGTGACCTGCAGCCACGGTTTACCACTGCTGGAGAGCTCAGGGGGCTGTGGCTGTCGAAAGCGGGCTTTGTTCTGAGTTTTGGGAAGTCTTTTAAACACCGTGGGCTAGATTATGGAGCGTGTTGCTTTCATCTCCCATAGCAGGGTTGCTTTGATGTTCTCTGGTTGCTGGAGCTGCTTAATGCCAAGTCCTTCACCTGGCGGTGCTGCAGTGCTCCTGTCCGGTTAACGACACTCACAAGAACCCCGATGAGATCTTTACAGCCCAGGAGATGTTTTCATGAATCCAGGCACATCCAAAATCTTTTCTACTCTCCCGTGAGCAAGCTGATGGAGTGGAAGGTGTCTGTGCCCAGAAGTGAATGACGTTTTCAGGTCCCTTCCAACCCAAACCATTCTATGAGTGCCTGAAACAGATCTGCCCGCTCCAGAAGTTGATCTGCTCACCCTTTCATTATTTTTTTTCCTTTCTAAAATTAGCAGGCTACCTCAACATTACACTAGGGAAAGGCTGGCCCCGATTTTGTTGATGTTTGAAATGCTCTGCCTTATCTTCACCTGCTTCACTTCTGCTTTTCCTGGGGCTTTTCAATCAGGACAAATAGTCCCACTGCATGGTGGTGCTCCAAAAAGTTCCGTTCCTGTAAAGGAATTTCCACTACAGGTATAAGAAAAACTGATTTCTTAATTCCCACTGAAGCACCCGAGCTGCGTTTGCCCTTGGGGAGGATTATCCTTCGCCTGCCCAGGTGTTTGTAGCAGCTGCTGCTGTTGCAGGTAGGAAGCAAGGTGAAGAAGAGCCAGTGGCAAGAAGAAAAGGCTTCTTTTACCCTTTTAAATGTCTTTTCCAAGAGGCTGGGTGGCAGTAGACTTTAAGTTTTTGCTTTTTTTGGAAAAAAAGATGGGGCTGGACTCTCTGTCTTGTCTTTCCCTGGGTAGGGAACCATCAAAGCAGCCCTGGAAATGACTGCTTGTATTCACAGCCCCCTCCCAGATTAAATGGGTAGAAGAAAGAACTTCCCCCGTTCCAGAAACAAGGTGAGAAGACCTGGTTCAAGGACAGGCAGTGCCCTGCCAGCCCTGGGAAGGAAATCCTAGGGTGTTTTTTCCCTTTCTACCCAGCAGGTGCTCTGCCTCCAGGAGCGTGCTTTGTTCCTTTGCTCTTTATTGCCACAAAGAACCGTGCTTCCCGAATTTGGGGTCAGTTTTGGTGTCTCTCTTGTGGCTTCTTCCAAGTCCCACCTGGCCAAGAGAAGGTGGAAATCCCCAAATAGCTGGGAACAGAGGGACTTTACTGAGGCTTGGCTGGAACAGGTGCTCACAGTGGCAGAGATCCTTGTTCTTCCATGATGTGTGTGGACCACAGCCTCTAACAACGATGTAGCATTGAATTATTTTGGCTGGGAAAGGCTTTGGTGAGAGGTTGGTGGTGAGGAGGATCGTGCAAATCGCATTGCTGAGTGCCCAAGGGATCCCATTCCTGCCTCTGTTGTATGACCAGGCTGAATATCCAAAAAAAAACCTGTGACCAGCAGCATTTCATCAGAGCTGTGTGGTGAATCTGCCTTCTTGTTCTGACATCTGCACGCGGAGATGTAAGCTGGGTTGGTTCACCTGGCTTTTGGGGTGACACCACCTGAAATTCCTTCCTTTCCCCCAGTTGTTGTCAGTTTTATCTTGTGTTCCTGCCCCAAAACTTCAGAAGGATATACCTACAGATAACTTTTACAGTTTGGACTGCATTTTTCTAGTGGATTACTAAAAAGCATTCTCAAAAAAAATGAATAAAACTAACCCAGGATATGGGACGTGCACTGCTAGGACAGCATCTGCCTTTTACGAGGAAAAAACGTGATGGTAATTCCTGCTGGTTGTTGCGTGAGTTAAAATAAAGCATTTGACTTCTGTCAATGCTGCTGAAAACGTAACTTTGTAAAGTGCATTATTTACAGAAAAAGTGGATGCGTTGAAACTAAAGGTAAAGGAAGGAAAGAAATGTTTGTAATGAAGCTGGGAGGCGCCGTCAAGATCCCCGAAATGTGACAGATGAGCAAGGTGAGGTCTCTGTCGCTGCCTCCCGCAAAACGTTTTGCAGCTCCAGGCTGAAATGAGCTGCCTGGATGATGGAAGGTGCTGGGGGGGATCAAAGGAACTTGTCACACCCCCGTTTTCTTGCAGCTCTTAGTAACCTCGGAATTACAACGTGCTGGTATTTAGAGAAACACCAAATAACGCTGAATGTGATGAATCAGTTCTGGGTAAGCCGTCAGCAGAAATACCTTTGCATGTGTCCAAATTGTCTCTTTTATTGTTTGGTTTCCCCATTTAAAGCAAAAAAAAAAAAGATCAGTGATAATTTGAAATGCACGTCAGCTAGAAAACCACTTGTCATATTTATTGTAAACACTGCTGCTGTAAAGACTGCCTGCCTTTATTATGAAGAGGGCGAATGAAATATTTGCTCTCATCAGCATCTTTCCAGTTGTTCTTTTTTATTATTCTGTTTAAAGGGAGAAAAAACGTTGTTTTAGGGTTGTTTTGCGGCTGGCTGTCATGTTTCTCCGCTCACATGCTGGCTTGCTAATACTTCCCCGAGACAAATTGCTGAAAACATTGACTCCGTTGCAGGCTCCGAGGACTCTCTATATATAGGGAGAGAATTGATTTCTTTTTTTGGGCTCTGTTGCTAGTGGCAACTCATCCTAATCCCAAACTGTACAGCGATGTGATTTGTGGTGGGTGCGTTTCTCGCTGTTTAATGTTGTCTGGATTTTTTTTTTCCCCGTGTGCATTGCTAGAGGATCATTGTTCGGGCACGAGTTAAAGATATTTCATGCTTTAAGAGAGTCGTTTGTGGCAGGCGGTGGGGATCAGAGCGTTTTAATGCGTAATAAAATGCCAGGCTAAAAGCGTGCTTGAAACTGAAACGAGAAAGAAAATTGCTTAGTAATTTTTGATAGCTTTAGGGAGGAGAAGCTCCTGATCTTTAGGAAGGAGAAGCTCCTGATCAAGTGGAAGGCCAAGAGCTGACAAAATCATTGATATCTGTTTGAACCCGGGTCTGTGCTTGTGGCTTTGTGCTGCCCAGGGAGGTGGGGGAGTCCCCATCCCTGGGGGTGCTCAAGGAGAGGTTGGACGTGGTGCTTGGGGACAGGGCTTGGTGGTGACATTGGTGGTAGGGGGTGGTTGGACCAGATGATTCTGGAGGGCTTTTCCAACCCTAATGACTCTAGGATTTTTCTTATGATTCCACTATTGCACCAAGAATTCAGAATATCAATTTTTAGTTTAAATTGAGCAACTTTGTGACTGGGTGTGTCTTATATACTGCGTTAAAACCCCTTTCACTTATAAATATAACAAACCCGTGCGTTATGCACCTTGTAAAGAACACCCAAACTTGCACCCGCTGACCCATGCCAGTTCAGTAGCTTGCCTTGCATAACCAGAGCCAGAGAGCAGGTAAATTAGTTCTGCTTTTTTTTTCTCCTTGGAATGAAATGCAGGTGGAAGAACAAATTGCCAGAGAACAGCAGCTGATCGCTCGTAAAGCCGTGTGCCAAGGTCGCTTGGAGGAGTTTGTCTGCAGGAGATAAGGGGAGTTGCTTGGCTCTCTGTTTACAGGAGACCTGCTCCGCAATAAAATGGCCGAGATTCAGGCTTGCAGTTTGCTGCCACGCGTTTCTTGCAGGTGAAGCTTTCTCTGCTTGAATTCCCTCGGGATCCTCCTGCATCCAGGAGGAGGATGAAGACCTGTGGCTGCGTTTAGAAACGGTTACGCTCCATGTCAGGGATGGGGCTTGGTGATAAGAGGGTATGGTTTCTAGCTCTGCCTCCCTTCCAGGTTTTTGTTACGTGTTTTACTCCGTGCTGATATAAGTTAGAAGCAGATTTTCTCCAAATTGGCTGAAATGCCTTCTGCTGTAATATCTCTGTTTACATTCAAGAGCATTTTCCTTTAGTGTAGTTTATCTTAGTTGAGAATAAGTGGCTACTTCAAGAGTAAACACTCCGAAGGACAAGCTGGAGCAAAGCTGCCCGAAATAATGAGTTGTAGCGGCAGGAAAAGGGTACTTCTCATCACAACACGGAGATGCATTTGGTGAGTTACCGTAAACCCTCTGCGGAGCAGAAGAGGAGTGGAAATGCGGAGCAGGACTCCTCGAGGGTGGTGAAATGTTCTGCAGGGGTTGAATGGCCAGGGAATGTTTGTGTACCTGGCTATAAAAGGGCTGGGCAGATCTGGCAGCTGCTATTTGCTTGGGGAAAACTGGAAAGGGAGACGTGTGTCGTGGTGAAGGGTGCGTGAAGAGCTGCTTGAGTCGTCGGTCAGAAGGGCTGAATATTTTAAGACTTACTCCTGAAGAGGATGCAAAGAACACGTATGTGAAAATCCAGTTTCAGGAAAATCCACTTTTTTTTTGCTTTTACACTTGTCAGAGCACTGGACAAGCACGCTGAGCTGAGGGGTGACTTGGCAGTGAGCTCTGAGAAGCGTGGCCTGCAGTGAGGCTGCTGAATTTCCTGACTCAGCAAGCTGGGAGTTTCTTGATGTTACAGATAGCTGTTCCTTAGGAGTTTCAAGGTGTCCTTGACACAGGCAGACCTCAAGTTAATTCACAGGCAGGAAATAATGAAATGGCTCGGGTTGGAAGAGACCTTAAAGATTAACTCCAACCCCCTGCCATGGGCAGGGATGCCACCCACTAGATCAGGTTGGCCAAGGCTCTGTCCAACCTGATCTTGAACAGCTCCAGGGATGGGGCATCCACAGCTCCTCTGGGCAACCTGTTCACTGCCTCACCACCCTTATAGCCTAGAATTTCATCCTAATGTCTAATCTAAATCTATCCTCTTTTGGTTTGAGACCATCCCCCCCTTGTCCTATCATTATCTACACGAGTAAAGAGTCCTCCATCTTTTTGTAAGACCTCCTCAAGTACTGAAAGGTGGCAATGAGAGGTGCTCCAGCCCTCTGATCACCTTCGTGGCCCTCTGGACGCTCGGTGTCATCTGCAGACTTGCTGAGGATGCACTCAATCCCATCGTCTATGTCATGGATGAAGATATTAAACAGCACTGGTCCCAAGATGGACCCCTGAGGGACACCGCTCGTCACCGGCCTCCACCTGGGCATGGAGCCGTTGACCATCAACCCAACTCCTTATCCACTCAATGACCCACCCTTCAAATCCATCTCTTTCCAATTTGGAGACCAGGATGTCACGTGAGACCACGTCAAAGGACAGAAGTCCAGGTAGATGACATTGCTCGGTCTTCCCTTGTTGACTGGTGCAGTCACCCCATCGTAGAAGGCCACCAGATCGGTCAGGCACAACTTGCCCTTGGTGAAACCAGGGCGATGCTGGCTTCTTCTGGTGGCTCACAGATTCGTTGTGGGCAAAAAGGGGGTGCCTGTGGTACAAGAACAAGTCCCCAGAGCCGAGATGTGCTCTGATAGGAACGTTGACGAACATCTTTCTACGAGACCTGGGGAAAAATGGTGTGTGTGGATCTCCGAGCAGAAGTGGCTGGTGGCCGATCTCACGCCGACATGTCAGGCAGCAAGGTTAGCTGAAGGTTAGACAAATGAAGCTGTACCAAATCCAAGCAGAAAAACTGTTTTAATAGCGATGCTTCGTACTCAAATCAGGGCAGTGGTTTATTTTAGAGGTTATTTAATGAGTGGTACAAAGTCTTCAGAACGAGAGTAGCAGTGCTGGTATTGCTCCAACCCAGCACGGAAATGTGTGCGCTGAGGGATCCAGACTTTTGCTCCCTGATAAAAATGCTGTTGACTCTGCTTTATCAAATAAACCTGGAAGGTTAAAGTGTGCGTTTATAAAACAGTTACAATTCTAGGAAGGGATCTGTTTCATTCAGGTAAGGGTTTTTTTAAAGGAATTAATTCTTTTATATATGCTGAATTAGGTGGAAATTGATCTCCCCTATGCATGCTGAGAAAGAAACCTTATGCCTCCTTGCATCCAGAGCCTTTGAACCACTTCCTTGCGGGGATTTCTGTACCTCTTCTATTTTCCAGGTTGATTTGGGAAGGAAATGTCCCCGTAGCCTGCTTGGACAAGAAAAAAATCCCACTGACTAGTGTAGAATATCTAAAACGAATTTGTCTGTGCTTTCCTAAGGCAGTTGAGCCAGTTGGATGGATGGACGCAGACGCGTGAGCTCCTTTGCCCTGTTCTTGGAGCTGGCGGTGTTGGCACAAAGGTAGTTGGAAAAAACAAACTGTTCATCATGATAAAAGCATTGCAGCAGAATTCAGGCTGTGTGCTTTGTCCTTGGGTGGTTTTTGGTGTGTCAGTGCAATGCCACCAGCATTGTCTGATCAGTGTGAGCATGGTGGGCGAGCAGAAATCGTGGCAGGAAGCATCTTCTGGCTAGAAGAGATGAAAATCAGCTGCGTGTGGTCACTAAGGCTGCTTTCTCACACTTTTCTGTGCAGATGTGTCAAATACATTTCCTTTTATTGATGTTTATCAATGGATCGATCTTCTGCGAGCTTCACATGTCATTAATAGAAGCGACGCCCTAACGCTGAGTGCAGTACGGATTTTCAAGTTAGACTTTCATTTAAAAAGCAGGTAGCGTCTGGGTTTTCATTTTCTTTCAGCTGAAGAGTCAACAGGAAACGGGTGACTGCTCAGACCGATGTGCTACGGTTTTAGCTGCTCTTTTGACCAGTTTATTGTGGTTTTCGTGATCAGGATAAGCCAGCCTTCGGTCTGATCTGCTGCCAGATGGCAGGCTCTGGGCTGTGTGTTGCTTCCAACATGCAGAAAAAGAACGGAGCAATGTGTATGTAGTAGCTTGTGGACATACCTAAAAGGGTTTGGAGGTTTTTTGGGGGGTTTTAGGCTGTTTTTTAGTGCTAATCATGTCCCCTGTGACTTTGCAGCTGGCTGCTGAGGACAGGAGGAGGTTACCGCTGGTTTCAGCAGAAGCAGTGAGCCTTCTCCAGAATCTCAGGCTGGCGTAATTACAGCTGTGTGGTGCAGGCTAACGTCACCCTGTAAGGCCACGTAACCCAATTGCTTTGGTTTTCTGTTCTGGAAGGCGTAACGCGTGCTCAAAGGAGCAATATCGCGGCGGCTCGTTGGTCTAGGGGTATGATTCTCGCTTAGGGTGCGAGAGGTCCCGGGTTCAAATCCCGGACGAGCCCTTCTTTTATCTAGATGGATGGAGAGCAGCGTGCCAGGAGGGCCAGGACTGTACCCTGGGGTGCATCGAGCACGGTATCGAGGGCAGGGAGGGTAATTCTCTCCTGATATATCCATTTTTTGCGTTCTGCTGATGCCGTGTCTGAACTTCCCATAAACCTGAGGAAGCTCAGAGAGCTTTCCAGTTGCCCGTCAGCTATTTGCGTTGAACCACAACGCTGGCGGTGACTTCTGATGCTGTAGGCACCGAAATGCTTCTGTTCCTGCCTTCCATCGACAGCGCTGCCTCTGTTGAGACAAGTTTCCCTTGGAAGAGGGAAAGCCAGAGTCCTTGGCGTGCCCACGTGAACTCCCCACCCTGCAAAACTCTCCGGTGTGAAGCCGTGGGGACTGCATGATGAAAATCCCTTCTGCTCGTTCTCCCTCCGTTGTGTGCAGTGCTTTAAGTCGCCTCTTTGAAGCGGGCCCTGCTCTTTCCCTTCTTTGAAGAGCCACACGTGCGCTTGCCTGCTGGATTGGAGCTAACAGGAGCCCCCTCATTAGAAGTACGTTTCTCATCTGAATAACCCAGCTCCAGCTGCTGCTTCTGAGGTGTGTGTGTACAGATAACGTGAAATCGGTGCTTTTCGGTAAATATAATTCATCCTTCGGATGCCTGGGATTTCATGCGTGTCGTTTGAAATGCCTCAGTAGTGCTAATTCTGCTTGGGGTAAACAAAATAAACGAGGAGGAGGCTGTTACGTGAGGCATCCGAGAGTCTCGTCGTGATGAAGCATTTTGGGGGATTAATTAGGGCTGCAGGTAGGTGAGCTTTGTCTCTGCTGGATGTGGAAAGGGAATGATAATGCAGCCTGGCCCCGCGTATACGGGGGCTCCTGGAGGAGCAACTTGGTTTGTGACACACCTGTGATTCAATTAAGAACCCAACTAAAGCACGTGTTTAATTATATGATAGCGATTCGTTATGGGGTGTTTCCCACCTTATTGGGGAAAATGGGATGGGGCCTTTGGGTGAGTGATGAGCTCAACAGGAGCAGTGGGGCCAGCAGGGCCAGGGCGGTGCTCGTCCCCCTGGGCTCTGCTCTGCTGAGGCCGCCCCTCGAGTGCTGGGTTCAGCTTTGGGCCCCTCACTCCCAGAAGGACATCGAGGCCCTGGAGCGTGGCCAGAGAAGGGCTCCGAAGCTGGGGAAGGGCCTGGGACACAAGTCCTGTGAGGAGCGGCTGAGGGACCTGGGGGGGTTTGGGCTGGGGAAGAGGCTGGGACGCCTCAGCTGCTGCCAGAGGTGGCCTTGGCCGTGGAAGGAGCAGCGGTTGAACACGTGGACTTCATCAAGGCTTTCAAGACAATCCCCTGCAGCACCTTTGTAGCTGGGGACACAGATAAGTGGCCGGGAAGGTGGGTGGGAAGCTGGCAGGACGGCCCCGTTGGCGTGACGGGGAGCAGGACAAAGTCCTGCTGGCAGCTGGCCCTCTGCATCCAGCCAGGGCCGGGTGCAGCAGCTCCGTGCCCCGTGGGGGCCACCTCCTGCTCTGCTTTTCGGTGTTTTGCTTGCCAGAGATGCCGGAGGAGAGGCCACGTTGATGGCAGCACGGATGTGACAGCCCCACCTCGAAGGAAAAAATAAAAAATGAAAGTGCAGACAGCTGGAAGCAGCCCTCGGTGCCATCCTGCGTGTAAATATTTCACCTGCGTTGTAGTTGCTGTCGCTGATGTCTTGGGATCTGTTTCCATTGCTCAGAATAAACACATTCCATCACCAAATACATCTTAGCATGGTTAAAGGCGTTCTGGATCCCTTTGTCTGTTGAGGGAAGCAGGGAATTGGTGTCTAACGCTGCGCTTCAACTTGTCACAGGTTGTTTTTTTTTTTTTTTTTTGAGAGGTGCATTGGGACTTTTTCTGCCGAGAGACTGCCTTCATGCATTTATTCACTGCTAAGTAGGTGGTTTTGAGGCTGTTCCGTAGTGATTTTTGGTCGGCTCTTCTCCGAAATGCTACAAAAAGACTGAACACTTCGAAGCAAGCACCTGCCCGATTCTACCCTGGCACAGAATTTTGGCATTCGCTTTTTCTGGGGTTGCCTCTGCCGGTGTGTGTGGGTTGGGTTGATTTAAAAATAAAATAAAACATTCAGCTCCTACTTTTTATTTTAATGTTACTAGGAATTGTGTTTCCTTTCATCTTAAAAAAAAATAAAATAATAATAATAAAATAAATCAACATAGTAGTAGTTGTTGGGGCATCGTTGCCCACTGCGTGCACTTGCACTCCCTGTGTTATAGGGAGGAATTAGGAACTCTGAGGTTTCTGCTGGCATAATCCCAGATGTCATGAATTATTCTTGATCTGGTTTTGGGGGTGAGCTGGAAATTTTGGGTCTCTCTCTACTTGCTGATTCACCTCCTTGCGCTTTGGATTGATTTAATGTAAAATGAGTTGCCGGGTGCTCTACGATTCTTGACTTTGACCCCACTTGATGGGGTAAATGGGATCATTTAAAACTGAATTTTGAAATTATACCTAAAAAGAAAAGTCAAAACAATGCAAAACCTGTTATTCCTTCAGTTCTTTTCTTTTTTTTCCATCCTTTTTCTTACTGTATCGGAGCTTTGCAGATCTACTCCATTGATCTGCATCTTCAACGTGCATTTTACTTTGTCAACTCAGTGAGCTTGGCAAAGAGAAAATGATGCTGTCTTTGCCATTCCGCTTCTGTTAGTGATACAGAATTAAAAGGAGAGCTTGAAGAGCTACACCGTGAAGGGTGTGCGTGTGTAAATTCCTCCCAGACCCGTCTCCTTTCTTCGTCTTTCGGATGAATGGTGCTGAAAGTGTCAATTCCGTGCCGCACATTTTGCTGACGCGGGAGATCTTGTCTCCAGAGCTGGCTGTGTCGGCTCCTTTGCTGCTCCTTCCTTTTGTTAGCGTTCACTGGGGACTTTCAGGTCAAGGTCAGTGAAAACAGGTGCATTGCTACGGCTGAATATTTTGGGAAGTTTCAGATGTGCTGCTGATTTGCACGCTTTCAAGTCCTTTGCGTTTGATGTATACGTTGTAGGGTTTTTTTATTTTTTTCAGTAAAATTCCCGAACAATTAACCCGAATGTCCATAGCCCAAAAGCTGCATCAACACAAACTGCTCACGCTGGGTGAGTTGTACCAATTCTTCATCTGGATTTTGACCATTGTGTGCCCTGACTTCTCACGGCGACTCGTTCCAGATGTGGTTCAGGTCACTGCTTGGCTCGCTGTTGAGTTTCTCAGCCTTCAAGTGGAAATAGATTCACCGTACACAAATTCAGTCCTTTTATTTTTAATCCTTCTTATTTATGTATGTAGACCTGTACATAAAGTGTCTTTTTACATTTTGTCTAGCTGCATAGCTTTCTAAACGTCGCTAAACGAGCTTTTTAATATATAGGGTAATTCACCATCACCGTGCTTTGTTTTTTAACGCGTAGTCTGCGACTTTCATCCTCAGATTTGTGTGACTGGCTAAACATTAATGTACACTACAGTGTTAATGCACGGATTTCTATGAAAATGGGAGCTTTGGGTGATGCCACCCCAGGGGACAGCCACCCATCAATGACCATGACAGCCCCGCAGGACGTCGTCTTCATGCATCATTCTGCCTAAACTCCGTGGTGTTAAGCTTCTTTATGGTGAAAATTTTCAAATGCACCTGGACTTTTCATTGCATTTCTTGTTTTAAATTGTTTGATGGTGAGTGGTTTAAATACCTGAGAGTGAGAAACGTACCGGAGAGATGTCGGTGGGTCAAGTCCTGCTGTGTAGCAGAACCATTTCCATCCTCCTCCTCTTCAGATACTCATACCACCAGTATTTAGTCTTGAAGAGAAGTCCTTTCCAGCCCCACCTGTGGCTCTCGTTGCCACACTAATCATTTTGGAGAGATCACTGCTTGCGTTTTGGCCGCTTGCTGCCACTTGACCACTTCTCCTCCTGGTCGTGCTTCACAAGAAGCGTGTCTTGGTAATCTCTCCAGGCTTAGGTTCGTCCTTCTCAGCCATATCAGGAAGCTGAGTGAGTATCTGTAGGCAGCAGCATGCGAGGAAATGATGTGGGAGGCTGGCATTGCCTCTCAGTTTTACATTTCCTGTGTTGAAACCGTTGGGAAAACTTCCCCGATGAGACTTGGATGAGACTTCCCTCCCCGGGCGCGCAGTGGTGTTTCCTAGCTGCAGGCTCTTTTAAAGACAGTTGCCTGGTCGCCCTCTGGATGTGGAATAACACGATGGTTTTTACATGGTGGCAGCTTGTCCTGCTGGTGAGTGTGATTTTTATTGCTTTTTTTTTTTCATTTTTGGAGACTTAAGAGGCTAAGTCAGGATTTCCTTGCAATACGAGGATCGTGGCAAGTATCGTAGTGAAAATGTTAGGTGGCCAGAGCTTGAGAATATACACCAAATATTGTTGAACTTCACTTATTCTTTCTTGTTGTCTTTTTAAACAGGCAAGGAGTTGAAATGCCTCTGAGCTGGTTTTGGTGGGAGCAAGGAAATATGCATAGTGCATGAGAATGGTCACAGGACAGAGCCAATGCTTAGGAATTACTGTGCAGAAACAAAACCTGAACTTCCCTGCGTGCACAATTAGTCTAATGTCTCTTAGATTTAATTAACCATTAGTTTGTGAGTGTATTAATAGCTATTAATACATCCTAGTTTAAAGAAACCCTAAATATCACTGCTTTCCTGCAGACCCACTAACAGATTTCTTAAAACCATTCCAGTAGCAGAGCATTTTATTAACTTCGGGAGCCAAACGTTTCCTGATGTGAATGAACTTGTCCATCCTGACTGACAGTGAGGGTAAGAACATCCCATCCTAGATGCTCACAGGAAAATTTCCCAGTTTCCCAAGTTAAGAAAATACGACGCATTTATTAGGGAATCTTTCTTTTTTTTTTTCTGCTAGAAATAATTTCTCCTGGGAAATCTGCCTACCTTCGGTCTCATATCTCTGCGTGTTTTGTGATGTATTTATGGTGTCATAAAAGGATTCCTGTAGAAACTGTCCCGAGGTTAAAACCAGCTTTGTGTTTGACTAATCGAGGGAAATGCAGTCACAAAGCAGCACAGAACAGCTTCACGGAATGCAGATGGCTGATGCTGCCAGCCTTGCAGCGCTTCCCATTTTTGTTATTCCCCCAAACACAGATCAAACACGAGCTTAGGTGTTGCACAAACTGAATTAGGTGACGTCTTGCCACCTCTTTTATTTATTTATTTTTATTTTAAGCAGGGTTTTACAGGGCAAAACCTAAAACTACTCTAAAACGTTGCTCGTTTACGGAGCTGCTACTGCACGGTGCTTTTTCTTCGTGCCGGAGCTTGCAGGCGTGCCAAGTCCGAGGCCAAAATTTCTGTCGGTTTTGTGGGTAAATTTGATTTGCATGGTATTTTGTAATTCTATACCGGGGCCGGTTGAAGGCTTTTGTTTTTTCTTCTCCAGTGTAAACCTCTTAATATGGAAGGTTTGTAGGGGATATCTTACGCTTCCAGCTTGTCACAATTATTGTTATGCAATTAGTTTAAGTGGAATTTGTTTTGTATGGAAAAAAAAAAAAAACAACCTCGTGGTGAAATACACGGCTGCAAATCCACGCTTTGTGTAAACCAGCTATCCCCCAGCATTTAGCTCTGATTATATGTTTCCAAATAAGATTAGCTGAGAATTAGAAAATAACGGCCTTTGCCTTGCATCTTCCCAGATTTAGGGTTTGAAGACGGCTGCTTGTTTTGTTACCTTTGCAGTGCGGATAACATATTTTGGGTATTCCTCGTAGCTGCCTCTGAAGCCATTTGTGCTTGTAAAAGTCAAACTCTTTTGAAAAGGGAATTGTGTTTTCAGGCGTGCTTGCTGAACTGGCTGGGATATTGGACTTGGGAACTGGAAGACCTGAAATGAATGGGTTTGTAGCACACTAAAGACCTTAAATATTTACAAAGAGGGTTTTCTACGAGCATCTGAACCTTCACCTGGCACGACTGGGCAACTGTGCTGCATGGGGACCTTGTCAGTGCCGAAATAGGGCCAGCTCTTCGGGGATCTCGTGGATCTTGGAAGAGTTTCAAGCTCTCCCCTTGCCTTCGGGGTCTTGCTTTGCGTTGTGCTGGCCGAGCCTGTCATGCCCTGGATGCTCTTTGGGGGCGAAAGGCAGGAGCAGAAAGCCTGCTCAGAACTCGTTTCATTTGTGTTTATTGGTGTTAACCTCGTTACGGGATGTTCCTGAGGATTGTTTTCTTAGCCACCATAATTATTGTGTAATTAATTTAAACAAAATCAGGTTTTCTTGTGCTGTTGGCTGCACGTGGAATGACACCAAGCCACCAACGACACAAAAATGACTTGAGCTAAGCGGCTCTGACGTGATGTAGAGGTGACGATGGGCAAACCAGGACGTGGCTGGGGCACCACGAGGGCTTCACGAGCCTCTTGTCCCCAGCTGCAGGCACAAAACACTACGTTGAAGAAATATGGCTTTGTTTTTAAAGTCTAGATGCGTGAAGCCAAATCCTGTCCCACCAAATTTTTCCCTGGGCTGTACCAGGGGAAAGCTGATGAGCCTTTAATGCAGTAAATGGTATTTACACGGTAGTCCTGGGAACTGAATTTGTCCAAGAAAACTTGGAAATGTGAACACTGCGTGCGGACTTCACATATGCACGAGTTGCTAGGCTGCTGGTACACAGTTGTCAAACAATTTTGCTTTTTAGTTGCTCATCTGACTGTAAAGACTTCCTAGCACAAACTCCTTCTGAGTAAATTATTGAATTTGTAGTGTATTGCTGTATGTATTAATGTCTTTTTTTTCCCAACTTTGTTTTTCAGAGCGTTCAGTCAGAAAAGAGCTGCCATTGAGAAAGAATATGCACAGGTAAGGTCCTGGATTAAATTTCACGTCTATGGCATTGTTCTCTGGAGGCGATTTATTCATTAGCAGACTTTTCACAGAGTATATTTTTGTCATGTATCCTTACGTTGCTTAGCACGAAGAACCTGTTGAAATTCTGAAGCAGACGGTTTGCTTGTTCAGGAGTTAAGCCCATCCTGTGTTTTCATGGACACTTGGGCTTGTGGAAGCTCTTGGGTAAAAGAAAAGGTTTTTAACATCTAAAAATTGTTCCGTGAAAGTCAATCGATGCTTTCAGGCTTTCTCAGAAGTTGGTGCAAAGTTTGAGTAAGCAGTAAAATCAGGTCAGCTAGAGAAGAAATGTGTTCTGGCGAATCTGGTCCAAAGTAAATTAACATTTACATTCTTCAGAAAGGGCAGCTTCCCATTCAGCTGGAATAAGAGCCACCAGATTTGACCTAACGCTTGGGATAGGGAGTGGAGGGAATTTTGCTTTATTTGTCAGAAAGGAGGGAGGATTGGATTTTTTTCTCCCTTGCTCCAAAATTAGAAAGCATCCAAGAAGGGGCAGCTGCCTGCGTAACTTACAGTAAGGGCTCCTAGAGCTCAAGTTCAAGTACAACAGATTAAAAATACGTTATTTTAAAATAGATTAAAAGTAGAAGAAAATATAAGCGAGGGAATTTGTGGAGCTTAACGTACAATAAATACAGCTGGAGATGTGCCTGATGTTGTCGGTTCTGGGGCAGTGTCAGAGGTGGAGTCTGAGAGCACAGGTTGGCACTAGGACGCTTCCAGCCCTGATCTATGGGTTAAATTAATGTGGTATCAGGAAAAAAAAATAATTAAGTTGTTGCATTCAGCATCCCTTTAGTTGTTAGAGTTGTACAAGCCCCAGGATTGTGAAGAACAGATGTATGTACAGAACAAATGCTGTGGGCAGGGCTTTGAAACTGCACTGTACTCGTTTCGTTAGTCCTACGTCTTCTGCTGATGGGCTCAGCCCAAAACCCAGCTGAAACCATGTAGTGAGCCAAGTGGGATGTGTGCTGAGCTTCATCTGAGCGCTCGTGGTGGTGGTACAAGGCTCTGCAATCGTTGGTGCTCCAGTTCTTGGCGTGAATTTGCATTGATCACGTTGGCAGTTGCACTTCATTTGATTAAATGCAGCAGAATCGATAGCTGCTTAATGAAGCTTTGATTAAAAGCGGGTATCCTGTAGTGATTTCTTTTGTTATGACATGGAGGAGTGGAGGTCAATCACGAATGGTCTACACTGGAAATGGTTTTTATACGTGGAGGCTTTTTTGGTGTTTGCTGAAGGGAGGTCTCGGTAAGTTGGAAAATAATTAAGTTCTCAGATTTGGAAGGCTCAGTCTCAACAAGCGAGGCTTTCAAATGCTTGCATTTAAAAACAAACAAACCAACAAACCCCCAGCGTTTCCAGCAGTCCAGCTGCAGCACCGGGGGCTCGTCGGATGGCTGCTCCCAAGAATGAAGCCCTGTGGGATCGCCTCCTCGTCCCCGATAAGTTCAAGAACAGCACTGGGCGTTTCCTGAGCATGCAAAAGGATTCCTGGTTTTTGAGACGGCAACAAAATTTCACATAGAGCCTTCTGGTGAGGGAAACTGCACTCAAAATAAACGCGGAGTCATAGTCACCGACTGCAGGAGGTTCCATTTCAGCCGGGTTTAAAGGGAGCTGGAAATTTCTCCGTAGCCAGTTCCTGCAGCAAGATTTCGAAACCTTTTTTTTTTTTTTTTTTTTTTGAAGAACGTCTCGCAGGGAGCTGCTCGGGATATTTAACTGAGGACGTTTTTGGCAAGCTTCAAAAAATAAATAAAGTGGAAGGGCGGACAGTAAAAATAAGTTTCCCATAACTTTCCAAAACCGAAGGCTTTGTTGGTTTAAGAAAACCCATTTATTCCGATGCGCTGGGCTGGGGTGCCAAGTTTTTATACAGTGTGCTTTTGTGTGGACAGGGAGAACCTGCACGAACATTAGTAAAACACCCCGGCTCAGTGTTTAGACTTTCTCCCTAATTACATGGGAAGTGGCTCGGGTGGATGTGATGAATTACGGGATTTGTATGTAAATCGCTCCGTGCCTTATTCTACCAGGAGTTTTTAGCCTTTTTCGCCATATTGTTACCTGTTACCCTCCAAACTTTTTTTTTTTTGGGGCTTTTTTCTGTTTATTAACTGACTTTTCCAGACTCTGTATGGTAAGGATGGGAGGAATGGGATGAGCTGACCCCACTGTTGCAGTCCTGTGGCCCTTTCTAGACGTGTTACAAACAAGTGCTCAGCTCTTTGCTCGGGTTTTCAGCGTTATTTAATATGTGCTTAAAGGCTTATCATAATATTCTGACTTCAGAGTATGTAAAGCCCCTCATTTTCCATTAATAGTATTCCTAGTAATAGCATTTAAATTGCAATAGTGTATTATTAGTGTATTATTATTAGCTATTCTCCACGATTAATAAGCCAGCTGAAATCAGTGGCTAAATATTCTTTCCTTAGGTAAAAGCAGAACTTGGTCAATGTGCTTTTGCAGCTATCTAGTGGAAAAAAAAAAAAAAAACTAAACCCAGAAACAAAGAAACAAACAAAAAAATCCCACCTGTTTTACTGTTTTACCTAGCATATCAAATAGATAAAATGGAGACTTTTGGGGGGAGCCCATAATTACATCTCTACTTTTTATTATTATTTAACACTTTTTACTAGACATCAGTCATTCTAAGACTCTTTTCTGCCTTCCTTGTCACGGTTTGGTTGTGCTTGATATTTAGCTGTCCTTGCTCCGGAGCACAATGTGACTCGAGGCAACCGACCTGGGGTGTATCTCTTGGATCTCTTGGAGCTTGCAAATACCCGGAAAGTGCTCGAGCTGTGAAATGTGCTGCTTGTTCCAGCACGTGCTAACTCAGCTGCTAACTGCACTACCTAAACGGGAGGCATCTGTGCTGTAGAAAGAGGAAAGACCACGCTGGCAGCTGCGGAACTGAGTTGCAAGTAGAAGTTTCTGCTCAGATTAAAAAAAAAGAAAACAAAACACAATTTTTTTCTCTCTGTTTTTATGGAGATCAAATTAACGTTGAAGAGACGCGTGCTCAGTAAGAGGAGGTGTCTTATCTGTGATCTGGAGGGAGCGGACAGGTCACTCGGTGTTGATTCCTTCTCGTTGCTTAGCCTGGCGCAAAGAGAAACTTGATACATGAAAAATGTTTTAAAAACGGGGGAAAGAAGGGTGGCATAGTTCACATCCACACATTCTTCTTGGTTGTTATGAGTGAAGCATAAGCTCGTCCTTTGGTGCTGTGTACATCAGTGGCAATAACCAGGAGAGGAGACTTAAAGTCATGTGAAATAAATGCCCAAGGAAAAAGCAGCCTGCCAGCAGCAGCTCGAGTAAGAGGGTGGAGGGGAGGAACCGTGAAGGTAAGAGGAAGGGTGGATGTAAGCAGATACTATGATTACCTTTGGCAGCTTCTCCTTGCTTTGCAAGTGTCCCACACGACTAGAGAAGCACTTTTTTTCAAGGCATCACAGAAGTGAATACCTATTTCCTAGGAAGTAATAAGACTGTGCAGCATTCCAGCAACAACTTCTGTGTATGTGTGTATAAAATGCATCCACAAAGCACAAAAATAATACATTACATACATATTATTTAGGTATCCAATATATATATGGGCTGCAATGCCCAAATAGGTGCTGACTCTTCTTGCTACATCGCTTTTCTGTTGGTTGAATTCAGAAGATGGAAGCTGACCCTTATTTTAGTGTCTTCTGAAAACGATGCTGCACTGCTCTAATCAAGAGGCAGTGACCCTTTTTAATAATTTTTCAATGGATTAACGTTCTAGGAGTTAAAAAGAGATTTTACCATCCAGCCCCTTTCTTACTAATTTGCACTGTGATTCATTTTTTTTTTCTTTGTTTTTTACCAGGTAGTCCAAACCTTTGCAAAAATTAACTGGTATCTCATTGTAATGAGAATACTAGAAATGTGGCAATATTTCCCTATAAAGGAATTAGAGAAACTGAATTAACTTGGGCAACTTTTATCTTATGTCTCTTAGAATATATAACTTATGTCTCTTAGAAATAGGAAGTAGATCCTTGGTCTTCTGAATTACTTTTTAAACATAAGCCTTTGACAATTAATGCAACGTTTGCTTCAGGTGTAGAATTCCAATCCTTATTCTTCCCTTGCTTTGTAAAAGGTTTTGAGGTTTACAGAGGAGCTGTACGAGGATTTTATTGCTACAGTGCCTGTGCTGGCGTATTAGAAAGAGGTAAGCCGTGCTTCAGTAGAGATTACACTTTTCTTTCTTGAAAGGGAAGCTGTCTCCTGTTCTACTATTATTCTGTTGCACCAGGTGGAGCAAACTGATTTTCAAGGAAGCTGAGGAGCTGGGCAGATACGGTAGGAATGGTAAGAAGGGGAGGATGGCAGGCACCACACAGGGACAGCAGCGTCTGGGAGGCTTGGGGAGAGCTTGGTAAACGCAGCCAGGTCAGTGCCAAACACAAGTTTCCCGGGATGAATCAGAAGTCCCAGGTGGCAGCTTGGTGAGCACAATCTTAGGATGGGTTTTGAACAGAAAGAACATGGAGGTGAAAGCAGCTCCCCTCCAACTCCCACTGGGCTGGGGTCAAATAAACGTGAGGTACCCACCTTGGAGACCCTACAAGCAGCTTGCTGCTAGTCCATTTGTTTTCTTTTTCTTCCCAAAGGATACAGGAGCTTACTGTGGCCTCAGAGCAGGAAGGGATTGTGGATTTTAAGGGTGGGTCCCTGGCTCGGGGACAGACAGCCTTGGATCGAGCGGTCAGCAGCTTGCTTTGTTAAGTGATGGACTCGAGGATATCCTAGGAGGATGGTACGAGGTCTGCTGCCGCGGGAAATCTCTCTCTAAAGGATGTCTGCAGTAATTAAGACACTCGTCTTATTTATGCTTTAGGTCTGAAATTGATGACTGTAGTAATTAAGCAGGGCTTTAAGATAAACACCTGTGAGGTCAGCCTTTGAAGGGTGATTGTGGGGGGAAGATGTATGGGCACACTTCGTCTTGCAGGGAGCTAAGAGCTCTGACTTCTCTCCTCCAGATCACGAGAGGAGGAGTTTAGCTGAGAACTAGCATGCATATGGAAACCAATGTTTCTCAGGCTTATCTTTTGGAGAAACTTGGCTCTTGTTCTGCAGTTCCTCTGCAGAGAAACTTCTGCGTGTAGCAAGTGAGTAGTCTGCGCACCACAGATTTCCCTACTAGGCAGCGAGAGGAGCAGATCTTCACCTGGGTGTACTTGACAGCACCTGCATGGAAGACAGCAAATTGCTTTGAAATCTTTCTCAGGTGTATACTCCTTGCATTTCCAAACTTTCTGTAGGAAATATTAGGAGGAAAAAAATCAGTAAAATCTTCTTTCGCTGCATTTCTGCAGGTGTCAGCTTTATCATTCCTGTTTAAGAAGATAAAAAAATATTTTTAAAAAATAACTTTTTAATATTTTTTTTTTGAGTTTTCTCCATATAGTCCTGCTTTTGAGAAGAGCAGGTATCTTGTTATCTGTACCATGCTGTCCTGGATATCTTCAGGGAGCTGTGGCAGCCAGGTTCGTACTGACAGCGAGAAGTGATCCCGGAGGTCCGTGTGCTTTTACTCATGGTTTACTCAAAAGCATGGCTGTAGGTTTGAGGCAGCTTTGTTCTGCGGGGGGTGTTTTTTCAGTAGCATTGCACAGCATTTTAATGACTTCTCAGTGGTTCTTTTTACCGAATAGGAAAACCACAGTTTTGCCCCCAGCGCTGCTGAATGTTCTCCCAAGCCAGAGCCGCAGCCTCTCCATCCCAGTGCCTGGAGGGAGGCTCTCTGCAAATGCAAAGCCTTTTTCCAGCTTCAGCTGCTCCCTGCAGTGCTTGTTTATGGCTTAGGAGAGCTCACTTCTTACCTGGACAGAGATAACAGCCGCTGGAGCCCCGTAATGCAAGGTGTGATCTGAATTTTCTGCCCAGCTCTGGGAACTTCTCTAGGAATGCCAGCAGACCACAGGAGCCGTGTGGGTGACTTCATTTTGGATGTTGCTCCCCGAAGCCCTGTTGGAAGTGTAGAGAGGGGTAAAGCTGTATCCAAGAAACCTCCTGATGGAGAAATGCCAGAGCTATTCAGGCATATTCCTGCACCGAGTGATATCCCCCCACGTTTCGTTGCACGGGCTGTGACACTTCCCTGCCCTTCCTGCCCTGTGGGCTTGGGCTGGTCGAGCCCATCTGTGCAGAAAATCATCTTGGGCTCTTTGAGTAAACACAATCACAGAATGGTTTGGGTTGGAAGGGACCTTAAAGATCATCCCGTTCCAACCCCTCAACGTGCTGTGCTGCTTTCCAAAGAACTCTTTGTAGACAAATAATTTTTTTTGACAAGTGTGAAGCCTTAGTTATTGGTATCTAATCTTGTTTTGAAATTAAAATTTAATTAGGTACTAAGACAAATGCTTTATGAAAAATTGTCGTCTACCTCATTAATGTATAATAGATTGGCAATCTTCACCTACTAACCTACGACGGTAATACACTGATGGAAGTGGTGGGAGACGTTCAGGAGTGGGTTTGACTGGAAATATTAGCTCTTTTATTCTTGTAAACAACAGAAACCAGTTGGCCAAAACGTTTATCTTTCCTCTTAAATGAGAGAGAACATCTCCATGGACATCTGTCTTGTCTTTTGGTTAACTGGTATTACAACATTTATAGAAATAAACATCAGTTTGTGAAGTTTTCTCTTTTAAGGTGTGAGCTTTGTGTCGGAGTTTTCTATTTGCATGTTCTCCATGGTATTAATGAATTGTTTTGCGTTAGCAGCATAAGCAAACAGGGACTTTACGGAATATGGGTACTGATGTGTTTGTGTCTCCAAAGTCCATTTATAAATCTAATCTCTGCACCTGATAGTGGAGATGTAGGGAACACCAATACAGCTCATTCCCCCTCGCTGTCCTTGTCCATCACTCCATCAGCCAGCAGTTTCCCACTTCCCCCTCTGAGTTTCTCAGTAGCCTTCATTTCCTCCCTTTTCCATTTTGTGTCTCTTTTCCTAAAGCCTTCTACATTAATTGTGGCTTTTGCTTAGTTATGTGAAAAATTTATTCATTCTGGACTGTCTGCGTTTTTCCTTGCTGTTAGTTTTGGTCGTTTTTCTCATTTTTGGGATAATTATTTTAAAAAGAGAGAACTGTTGCATATCTTTGAGCCCTCCTCTGTTTACACAAGTTACTGAGGTCAAAATCAATGATCTATAAAGAATCCCTGGCTTCCAGTCCAAGAACTTAATCATTCTTCTGTGTAGAAGTCTGAGCAGTTGTCATGCTGTGTGCTTTCATTTTTCTGTTTAATAAATAAGGTTTTAGGAATTGTATGATCCTACATTTTCCTATCTCGAGGTGGCCTGCAGTTAGCAATAGTTTCTGGACCCTTTTCCTGGAGGAACACTTTCTACCAGGGAAAAAGTATTTTTGAAGCACCTCCTTGACCCAAAAAAGTCATCTTTATTCTACGCCATCATTTATTTTATGACATTTCTTCTGGATTATCCATGGAGGCCTCTGAAAATGCTTTGAATTCACTCAGTCCAGATGCAAAATTAAGAGGAAACATATTTTTTTTTTCCAGTCTAGGTTATCAAAAATACGTATGTATTGAGGAGCAACCATTCTAAAGCAGTGTCTTTTTCTTTTTCCTTCCAATTTTCCTTAAAAATCTTCAATTTGGTACGGACTGCGTGCAGGCTCTGGGGTGACCTCATTGAGGCTTTTCAGTACCTGGAGGGGACTTGCACAAAAGATGGAGAACAACTCGTTGCTCAGATCATGGCAAGACAAGGGGGAATGGCCTTAAAATAAAAAAGGAGAGATTTAGATTAGAGGTTAGGAGGAAATTCCTCACTGTAAGGGTGGTGAGGCACTGGAACAGGTTGCCCAGAGAAGATGTGGATGCCCCATCCCTGGAGGCACTCAAGACCAGGTTGGTTGGAGCCTTGGCCGACCTGATCTAGAGGTTGGCATCCCTGCCCATGGCAGGGGTTTGGAACTGGATGATCTTTGAGGTCTCTTCCAACCCAAACCATGCTATGACTTCATGGCCAATGAAGCTGGTGCCGTGTAACGTGGCAGCAGGACTTGCTGGGTCCAGAAGGACACCACCTGCTCCGCGCCACCTTTGTGTCCCATCCCCTTGTAGCCGAGCACCGCTGGAAACAACGGGGCATCAGCGAGGGGTGGAAGAAGATGAAGTGGAAGGCTTTTGGGAGCTATTCAAGCCATTCTTCCCAACAAAGCATGGAGAATCAGCGGCCGGGCACGCCACAAAGCAGTGGTCTGCTCCGTTTCATAAATGGTTACGGGCACCATTGTGAAAGTTAGAATAACTTGTCGAGCCAAGTTTGACAAATCAGGTGTTATAATGGGATTATCGATCCTATTCTGCTCTTGTCACAGCCCAGCCTCTTCGTGCATGCTCCCCTTTTTGCTGCCAAACAAGCAGCTCTTTAGGATTGTCTATATTAAACGCCCGTTTAACGTTTAATATAATATACCCGGCGTGTAACAAAGGCTATGGGGTCTGCGCGTGACGTTCCCAACAATATTATGGGTGCTCTTCTGTCCTGATGTAGGTTTCTTGGGTAGTCATTCATGGACTTGTGCTCCTCCAAGAGCCACATGTCAATGCTTAGAGGGTGGGGGACAAAGTCAGGTAGCAGCTCGAGGATTTGTCTCGCCGCTGGCTGCGAATCTGAAATGCTTTATACCCAAAGAGTTGTCCATTTAAAAAAAATAATTCCGAAAAGCTTGTCTTTTTTTTTTTTTTTTAAGCCTGCCATCTTCTGCGGGGTTTTGTGGAATTCCTGAAGTTAAACCAATATTTCTCTAGGAACAGAGGTGGACTGTCAGCTTTTATTTTCAGTGAAAACACCTAGTTCCTTGTAAAGGGGTTGTTAAGCTTAGAGCGACGCTGTTTCCACAAAGCCAGCCCTTCATAAAGAAACTACATTTTTTATTTTTTTTTTGCTGAACTGATGCAGGCAGCTTTCTCTGGGCTGGCTTTTAGCAGTTATTTTTCTTTCCAGTTCCTGCCCTCGTAAGCTCCCCCTGCCTGGAATTTTGATACGTGGAAACGCTTCGCATCCCGATGAAGGACGGCGTCCCTAAAAGCTGCTCCTTTTGACTCCTTCTCCGCGTTTTGGTGAAGCGGGCAGTGTGTCTTTCAGCCCGGGGAGTTATCTGTGAGCTGCTTCTGTGAGCATCACTGTTCTCTGCACTGTAGCTTGTGTGTGTGTCTTTTTTTTTTTCCTTGAACCGCATTAGCATTTTGGCTTCTTCTTCTTTTTTTTTTTTAATTCCCCAAGAAGCTCAATTTCTTTTTTTAATGCGTTCAGCCCAACCAGTCATCCTTCCCGGTATCTGCCGCGCTCTTTCCTATGATTTAAGAGGGCAGGCTAGGCACGGCTCCGAGCTTTAAAAATAAACCCAGTGGAAACTTTGGGCCTCCGGAGTCGTAGCGGTACCCGCACCGAGTCATAGGTCTGTCCTAAAATCCTTTAGGATCCAACAGGAACCTTAATCCTTTAATCCAGGCGTGTTTTCACAGCCCTTTCACTCCTGTCCTGCTCTGTCTTGCTGGTTTTTGAGGGCCTTTTCCCTCTTTCCTGGCTTTTTTACCCCAGGCATCGCCTGCTCGTCTCGCTTATTTGCGTCTGGGTTTGTCTCCCCCTGGTACAAATTCTTTGTCCGTATTTCTGTTATCTCTTGGGATGACCTGGGAGAAGGGAGTGGGGTATTTTGGAATATGTACCTGCAATATTTTGGAACAGAAGGGCAGGCATACACAGAGAGCCTGCACCCTCTTCACCTTTTTTATTCCTGTCCCTGGTGTGTGGGGAGAGGTTATTGCAACCTGATTTTAGCAGCCTTTTGTTTCATCCCAGTCTTGTGCCTTTCTTGGTCAAAAGCTAATTCCTGCTGCCTAGGATTATCCCTGTGATGTTCCTGAGGTGCTGTAAAAGGACTGGGGAGGCTGGAGTGGGATAAAAGATGAGGGCAAATGAGTCAAAAATGCATTGGAGCAATGTGTGGGGGCCACGTGTGTAGGGAGAAAGCTGCTGTGAAGGATGGGGATGGAAGCAGGCAGGGGGTGAGGGACAAAGGAGGTTGAGGGATGAAGGACGTTGGGCTCTTCTCTGTGTTTCTTCTCCCACTTTTAGACTCGGGATAATTTGGGGTGGGAAGGATGGCTGGAGATCATCTGGTCCAACATCCTGCTCAAAGCATGTCTAGCGTGAAGGTTCAGGGAGGCTGCTCCCTTCCCTTCCCTTCCCTTCCCTTCCCTTCCCTTCCCTTCCCTTCCCTTCCCTTCCCTTCCCTTCCCTTCCCTTCCCTTCCCTTCCCTTCCCTTCCCTTCCCTTCCCTTCCCTTCCCTTCCCTTCCCTTCCCTTCCCTTCCCTTCCCTTCCCTTCCCTTCCCTTCCCTTCCCTTCCCTTCCCTTCCCTTCCCTTCCCTTCCCTTCCCTTCCCTTCCCTTCCCTTCCCTTCCCTTCCCTTCCCTTCCCTTCCCTTCCCTTCCCTTCCCTTCCCTTCCCTCTTGCCCCCACCTTTTTCACATTTCCCTGGCAGGGGCCGTGCCGTCCTTCCAGCGCTTTGTTCTCCTCGCGTCCTCGTCACTTTTTGGGGTGGCGTCAGCTTTTGGGATGGTGTCACTTTTCCTCGGGGCTGGGAAATGCACCTGAGACTTGTGTGCGCAGACCTGTAAGCTGTCAAGGCACCTACAAATGGATTAGGTGGTCTTCAAAGATCCTCAAACCTTCTATGAATGCGTATTTAGAGGTAAATATTTGGAGTGTCAGCATCTCCTCATTATCCCTTTCTCCATATTCTAGCACACCATAAACCAGGCAAAAGCCATTTGTCCTTTAACACTCTTTTGTCTTGTATTTGCATTTAAGCATCCTCTCTGGCAGCCCTGGGTTTGTTCTGAAACCATCAATTAAAACAAAAAAAAGGAATCTTTTGCATTGCAACATAACGCTGCTGTTTTACCTAACGAGCCTCTTCCCCTTTACAACTGAAGGCCATCATTTAAGGGAAGCAGCAATCGCCAAATTAAACGGTACTCCGGAGAATGTAACTAAAATGAAAATGTTTGTATATAAAAAAGAATCCACGCAGAAATTAAGGTATGCGGAGCTTCACTCTTCATTTTAACCTCAGGTTCAGGTGGTTCGTTCAGCGGGTTAATTCTTCTGATGCTCAACTGGCTTACAGAAGTTTGTATAAAGGTAGTTTGTAGGAATTATTCCTTTCTTCTGTAGGGCTGAATGTCTGATTCCACCTCCTATATAGTAACCAGAGGATTTTTGGACTATGTCTAACCAATCTCCATGTATTTTAGGTGGTGAAATCTCGGAGTAGTCGGACTTTTCATATCTCTCAGCTCACGTTACCGTAACTTTCCAAGGGTACAGCCTCCATTGGTGAACAACAACAACAAAATCAATTCAGAGCTCCTTTAACCCGCTGTACAACACCCAAAATACATTAATTTGTCTGCGTATTGGCACAATATTTGGGTATATTTCTGCGGGAGGCACCTTTCAGCCTTTCTGTTCGAGAGCTGTCCCTGACCCAGTGATCCAGATTTTCTGTTTGACGCCTAGCGGTTTGTTAGATGGATGTAAGGTAAACTGGGCAGATTTTTTGGCTGCTACAGCTGTTTGTCTTAGACCGAGGATTACTTTAAAGGGTACAGTAAGCGTGTTCTTAACTATTTTTAAAATCTATGCGCCCTTCTTCCCCTTCGCAGCCCTGGAAGTCGTGCTTTGAGACCTGCACAAACCCGAACGTGTTGACAGCTTTAAGAAAAACAACACAGAGAGAGAATGTTTAAGTCAAATCTACCGTAAATGATTATTCAGTGGAAGACCCCGCATATACAGTGGCTGACTTGTTCGGTTTTATCCAGATAAAAGGCCTTTTATCGGCCAGCCCTGCCTACCCTCCCGAGAAAGAGGAGGGAGAAAGGAAATGTAAGGTTGCTCAGGCCAGGAGAGGAGTCCAAATGGCAGCTGCAGAGGCAGAAAAGATGCGCTGCTGATCTGACAGACGTGCTAGCAGCAGAGAAGTCTTGCCCGTACGATCTGGGCGAGCGAGTGCCTGCTGCTCTCTGTACCTCTTGCTGCTCCGGCAAAGATAGGAATAAACGACTAGGGTTTTTTTTGGGGGGCACGGCGTGGAAATACGTGGCCTGCTATACATCCCCTATAGGTGCTGAGCCTCCTCTGTGGGTCACGGTGTAGGAAATACCACTGGAGAGCATCCTGCCCACGTGCTTCTGGCTTCTTTTCCACCATCCGTGTAGTTTGGATCTCTGGGTGGCATCATCGGCAGGGCTGGCACCGTCCCCATGGTAAAACAGAACCCCCCGAGGCGGTGCTGGAAGCACTTGCTGATGTTTATAGCTGCCTAGGTAAAAGGATTTAACTCGGTTTGTGGAATTTGGGCAGGCAAAAGAAGCTGTCAGTTGTCTTAGCTATACAAATAATGATGATATTGGGATAAATTTCAGCATGGTGCTTGAAGCGCGGTACTACGTGGAAAGCGTGGAAGTCAACGTGGAAAAGAAATTTGTGCTACGGCATCCATCCTAACGACATAAAACTCATAAATGCGAGCCGATCTCCTAATTACAAGTACGGAGGAGTGGAAGCGTAGTGTGGTTTAGTTTCTTGCAATTTCAGCAAAAATAGGCTTGATTATTTTCTTAGCTCTCTTAAAATTGTTGCTACTTACCTGTGTTTTGTAGCCTTCACTGGTTTGTATCCTGTTCGTTGAAGATAATCTTCTGTGCTTGGGAAGCTGGAAGTTTTTTCAATATTTTCCATTTTCATTAAAAAAATGAGTCTGTGATAAGCTTTATATTGGGAATTTTCAGGTTATTAAACTAACTGCACTTCTGTTACATTGAGCACACGTACCAAGGTATTGACCAATAAATTAGTGACATCAGCATCAGTAAAACAGTAAAACGTTTTGATGATTACACCAATTTATTCCTCCTATCCGTTTTTTGTTTTTTTCAGACCTTATTCTGTGTTTTCTGCCAGACAGATACTCACACTGCCCTTCATTCCACTAGCAGTATACTTAATACACCGTTTTTTTTTCAGCTTAAGGGGTAGCTTGCCATATTTTCAACAAGAATAAAAGCATATTTCATGCTGGTTGCAAACAGAAGCTAATTGAGTGGGAGGAAGTTCAGGCTTGCAGATTTATGGAAGAAAAAAAAAAATCTCAGCCCTGGTTTTCTTAGCTCTGATTGCGTACAAATATGACTCAAAGCTTTTTTGTTTTTCCCTTCCCAACCCATAAAGAGGTAATTTTAAAAATAAAAAAAGGGCCGGTCACATTTTTTCGAGATGTGAAATTTGCAAGCTACGAGGTTTCCTGGATTTATTTCTGGCCGGGATGCCAAGTACATCTGTGTTTGCTTTTTGATTATCTATCCAAATAGGGCTAGTGAGAAGTTTGCATTTTTCCTATCAAATGATTTTTATTCCGTTTATAGCAGCGTCTTGAAAGACATTTTCTGTCTGGTGCTGGGTTTTTTGTTGGTTTTCCTGATGATTTTTGTTCAGTTAACTTGGAGCAAAGCGTCTGATGAATGCCCTCCAGCAAATGGGAGTTAGATGGGTGAAGAAAATCACTTCTCTGTGTTCCTCAAAGTGCCATATTCTGGACAAGAAGGGTAAGGCTGTATCTACCTTCTTAAAAATAGCTTTTAAATATATGGATGTTGTCAGATTCCCTCCAACTGCTCCTGCTGTGTTCTGCCTGAGTTTCCTGTGCCTGCCAGGCTCACCACCACGACGGACTTGGCAGAGGTTCCTCAGAGGCAGAAAGAAAGGTGATTTCCCAACTGTTGGAGAAGGGAAGGTGCCGAGATGGACATGGGGATCAAAGATCAAAAGTTCATTTAAACACAGCTTTCTGTTTTATTCCATCACGTTGATGTGGCATTAACATGAACAACTCTTTGTCACCTGCTTAACCCTTGCTCTCGCTTACAAGGGGCTTTGTGGAGACAGAAAGAGCTGAAATCCATCCAAATCTTTATTTCTGATTATTCTGGTAGACTACAGTATGTTAGATCACCATATATAGAGAAAAAACACCCAAATTCATGTAGCAACCCCAACACCAATAAAAACCACGCAAGAAGTTTGAATCTAGGTACAGACGACTTCTGAAAAGTCTCATGAAGAAAAATTTTGGATGAGGACAGCACCGTGAGCTCTTAGAAAGAGCTTTAACAAATCCTAAGCCATTGCTAAAACTACATTGCTACGTTTTTCTTTGCAGTGATGTACCCCTGGCTGGGGCTGTTTGAGGGAATTTGACGTTACGTGAGATCCCTTATTCAATTTACGAAGCCAAAATAGTGTTTCTTGGAGGAGCCTTTCTGGTTTCTATCAAGACACCAACAGTTCAACCAGCTTTCCTCGGAAAGACATATTTAGGAATTACTCAACTGCCTTGCCCAGTTACAGTAAGCAGTCATGCTTTGTAGATATGTTTTTCACTAATGTTTATAGCTCACTCTTATAGAGGTAGATTAACCACAGAAACAGAACAAAAACCACACAGCTTATTGATTATCTGGAGTAAAAATCCATCTGCTTCTCCTCTAAATAACAAAGTAAGGGATCTTGACCTCAAAGCTGATTTCCTTTCTTTTGTAGCGATAATTGCAGGTGAATAAAATACAAGAACTGAGGTTTGTTTGTTTATTTTTACACGAGGGGGTTTTAGTGATGCAAGTTGGGCTCTCTCCCATCCCCTTCTGTAACTCCAAGCCAACCATCCTCAAGAGTTGTTTTTACGTGGCCACTTTTGGAAATTATTTCTAGGAACAAAGAAGTGCATTTCTGAGTCTTCACAGATTCCTGTTAGGACCAGGGTTGGACCAGATGATCTCCAGAGCTCCCTTCCCACCTCAACCATTCTGTGGGTTTATTTCAAAGCAACTAAAGTATTAGGAACTTAATAGTCAAATAAATGAGTTTTGCAATATTAGTGTCACTCTGTCAACTTTCAAGTACCTCAGGAGACTTTAATGATTGAGTGAAGGTTCTGACTGGTAAGTTTTTTTTTGCAAATGTGTCTGTGGCTAATTTGCTGTGTATGTAGCTCTGAGAAATAAGGAAATCCTTTTTTTGTGCTTTGAACTTGGCTTTCGAGAGTTAGCAAACCGACAAATTGAGATTGCACAAAGATCTACAATAGTTTGCATGGACTGTAAGCTTTGCTGCTTGTTAAGTAGTTGATTTAAATACATATAGCAAAGATTGCAAAGATCTGGGGAGTTCAGCTGTCCTTGTCGTTATTTTCAAGAATTTTAGTAAAAATAAAATGATCTTTGTCCTACACAATATTAAATGGAATCAGACAGATCCATCTGCTTAACCTACTGCGCAACAGCAAAATGTGTTTTCATGTAGCTTGCAGAGCTTTAAAAATTTGGCCTCTTTTTTGTTATTTTGTTATTGTTTTGCTGCTTAAATGAATTGTTTTACTACCGTGATATCTCTAGATTGAGCATTTTTGCTCTGTAGCAGCCGTGCAAGGCTTCATATACCAGCGAGGATATTTTTGCAGTTTTAAAAACCGTAATTGTTGGGGGGGAAGGACGGACACACGACCTTCAAAGAACAATATGAAGGGAAGATTACCAGCTGCTAGCAAATCTGAGGTCTTCATCAGTAGTGCAGAATTCATTTCTGGCATTAACACCCTTCCTTTGGGCATGGGCTCTTCATTGCATCGCCTTACTCTCCTTCATTACTCTTCGGTGAAGTCTTCAGTCGGTGTTGGAGAAGCACCGTGCGATTCTGTTCTTGCAGTAGGCTCTAGAGAAAAACAAAAAGGTTTGATTGCGAGAAGAAATCACGGTGCTTAACTAGCTGTATGTGGAAACTGCTTTGCAAAACCTAGAGTAAAGAGGAGCATTTCGGTTCTGGCTTTTCTTGCCTTTTCTTTTTCTTGAGCTCTTTTTGCCATGACTGATACAGTGGGAAAAGTTTGAATATCAACAAAGCGAAACCCTTTTTGATGGCCCATTTGAACATCTGTGAAGGAAGGGACAATAATAGCGTCAGCTCTCACGATAGCGATGTCGCCTCGGTTCCTTTGGGCAGGTGGAAGATGATGGGAGGATAAGGCTTGATGAAAACTGTGTGATGTGCATTCCCCATCTTACCTTTTTTTTTTTTTGGCCATCCTTTAAGGCCATGCATCATAGTCCGTGTGTCAGCTTTGGGCAGGTCCTGACATCCAGCCACTCTGAGCTATTGCCGTTTTTTCCCTATTAACTTGTGAATTAACAGTGAATTCTTATCAGTTGTCACCATGTTGGTGACAAGTCCAAGTCCAAAAGGGCCAAGCTCTCTGAGCTGATGCACAATAGGATGGTTTCAGTTGGAAGGGACCTACACAGGTCATCGAGCCCAACTGTCAGACTGCTTTGGGGCTGACCCAAAGGCAAACCACACCATTAAGAGCATTACCCAAATGCCTCTTAAACCCGGGCAGACACAGGACATCAACCACCTCTCTAGGAAGCCTGTTCCAGTGCCTAATGACCCTCTTAGAAAATAATTTTTTCCTAATGTGCAGCGTGAACCTGCCCTGGCACAACCTGCTTGTCCTTCATACATTTTTTTCCATCCTTGCTCCTTCTCCAACTCTTCCCTCTTTCTTAGAGAAGAGGGAGAAGGAAACACCACACCGGCACGCAAAGTTTGAGCTGGAGCTCCATCTCTTTCTGCAGTGCCACAGCACCAATCTTTGTTCTTCCTTCCTGGCTTGGTGGTGGTGGTTTTTATTTTTAATTCTATATTTTATTTTGGGGCGTTTTATTTTTTTTTTTGACTGTGAATGGACATTGATATTTCTTACGTTTGTATTTACTTTGACCCCAAGATCTTGACCCTGCGTGAAAACAGTCCATCAAGCAATTCTCACAGGAGGTGAGGGCAGCGGGTTTTTGCTTTGCATTTGTTTATTTATACTGAACTTTGTCTCCACTTTCTTATCTGATGATGCAGACTCACTAAACACCTTTCCAGCTCCTGATAGCAGCCCTCAACTTTAATCCCTGCATAACCATCAGCAGCAGATGGCAGCTCGTTGCTCCTGGCCTTCTGCAGACCGTTCACAGATGCACATAGCACAAAGTCCTGTCCTCATCTGGAGCTTCTGTCCCCGTGTTTTGCAAAAAGAAACCCATGAGAGAAGGGTTGTAGCTGCAGGGTAATAAATTGAGCTCTTGAATTTTGACACAAACAATTGAACAAAACAAACCAAACCCCCCCAAGAGAACCAAAACCAAAAGAAAACCACCCCACAAACTTGTATCTTGTTGCTGGCCTTGTAAGGTTGCATGGCTTACTTATCTTAGTGTTTTTTTTCTGTATGTTAGGAAAAGAGCTTGTAAGGTAGAAATGTTGAAAACAACCTGAAATATCGTTTCACTTCCTGATATTTTTGCTCTTTTCAGTAAGCCACAGAGCTGAAGTGAAGCTTAACTTCAAAATTAAGGTATTAAAGGTAGCTAAATTTGAATCACAGGCTACAGTTAAAATATCTACTCTGCAGTTTACAAAAATTGCACCAAGTGGTGATCACACTTTCTGTACTCAAATCTTTTAGACTGAGCAAGCTGGGGAAGTTACACAAGCTCCAAGCCTCGCAGGGTTATATGAAACAGGACTGAAAAGAGATTTACTCTTCCAACCAGTTCCTAATGTAGCATTCAACGCAGTTTCTCCCTGATTATTCTTCCAGTTTATCTGGGTTCAGGACCGTGAAATGCTTGATGATTCCTGGCAGGATCAGGACGTGCTGAGGAAGCATCGATGGGATTCAGGCTTGGCGTGAGCGCGGCTGCAGCCTGGCTGGTTGGCGGTGTCCCCACGGGTGCTGTGCCCTGGGGGATGCAGGAATACATCTACATCCTATTCCAACCACTTGTATTTCGTGTGAGAAGGTATTAGCAATATATAGAAACAGCCTAGTAGTTTGATAATCTTATGTGAAAGCAGAAAAATGAGGGAAATCTTGAAGATTTCTTAATATTATCTGCAGCGCTAAGTATTTAAAAACCAAGTTTTCTTCTAGTAAAGATGTAGGGACAATTTAGACTAACCCAGCTGACACTGGGAAGCAAATTTTACTTTCCATAATCAGACTGGTTGCTTTCCTAGAGGTTTCTCACTTCATGTTGATGTAAAAATGGGAGAACACCTGAGATGGTTCTGCCGTGCATCACGTAGTATTGCCCGTCCTACTATATTTGGGGTTAATTGAAGCCAGCTCTTCCGAGGGTATCACCCGTACCAGTTCTCTTAGTTGACTTGGGCTTCTGATGTTGAAATTCACTTCGTCTTATGAGTTTAGGGAAAAGTCATCACTTTTCCTCAATAACTCATGGCTGCTGCGCTGAAGGATGTCAGGAGCGAGTTTTCTCCAGGAGCGGCCTGGGTTATCAGCGTGGAGGTCATCAGGAAGGTTAGTAATCAGTTCTCTGTGGTTAAGATTTGATTGCAGGTGTTTAAAGCCATGACCAGAGCCTACTGATAGGTTCAGAGAGGTTTTCCTACCATTTGAGGGCCGTAAATCCACCCTCAAAATAAAAAGAAATGGTGCTTTACGCAGCATCCCTTGATTTCTCAGTGATGTTTGTATGCTTCATTGGTGTGCATCTCTGTACTAGGTTTGTTTAATCAGCCTTCTTTGAGTGCAGAAGATGTAGTTTTAATCAAAGATACCTTTTTTCTCCTTCCCGATATCAGGCATCAGTGCTGGAGTCAATGGGTTTGGGGTTATTGAGGTATTTTGTGAAACTCATCTCTGCTGAAGACAGTTTGTTGGTTTGCCAAATGGGAAACTGAAAGAAATTGAACTCATGTAGTATTAAAGTACATGAATTCCATTGATTTGGGGCGTTTTCTGTCTCAACCTTTTCTATATTTTACCTCTTGGAGTCTTTTTAAGCAAACTATGCTGCCAGCTGTCTCTACAACCAAAATTACCCTGTCCCCGGCTCCGTAAACACAACAGAAAACCGGTTCCTTATTAAATTCCTTTCATCACACAAACGGTCAGTTGGGCCCGTAACCAAGTTACAGAAGGATCAGAAGCGGAGTGGTAGCTTTTAATTAAATATCATTTGGCCGGGTGCCCAGAAATTGCCCCGTTAGGGGAGCAGGCAACGAAAACCCGATCGCGGAACCGCCGCTGCTTCTTTTCGGGCTGTCTGGAAGAGGTACGAGGCTGCATCGGGTGCAGCAGCACCTGTGCCCATCCCATGGAGAGGCTACGAGGGGGAGATGGCCTCGTGGACGGCCCCTTCCTCATCTCACGCCCCGCTGCGACCCTCCGTGGCTCCACGCCTCGTGATTTCAGCCCAGCTTAGGTAGGTCTGCCCTGCCTTTACCCATCCCTGCCCGTGCTTCTGATTCCCAAATCTGCTCTTCTCAGATTTTAATTTGGAAAGCGGTGAGATACCATCTTCCAGTGATCGTTTTTTTCATATTTCACATATGTTTTGATTCATTTTTTCCCCCCCCTTCTTTGTCGTTGCCAGAATGTCTTTCTCAGTCATCTGAAGCACTAACATCTTACTCCTCGTTTAGCAGCTGAAAGGAAAGACAGTTTTTGTTCAAGTCATCCCACGGGAACATAGACAGATTCCTCTACTTTCTTTGTTCCGAGCACGAGTGTTTTTCTGTCCTTTACCGCATTACAGTTAAGCTCCTTGTTTGTGAGGCTCTGAAGTGTCATGCCCTTGCCTGTTAACTTGCCTCTGTGTTTTTTTTTTCCTTCGCTTTCCTCAATTTCTTGACTGTTTTTTAGCCTTCGGTGGCCACCGTTCTGTGCCCCCAGAGCACAGCCCAACTTCTGCACCTTCCCGTTTGCAATTAATTATGCTTCCCCCAGTTATTGCTGGTTTATTTGTGGCGCAAGTGCTTCCAGGTAGGAAATCTGTTTTCTTCTGTGTTTGCAAAGCACTATGGAAATGTGAAACAAAATCTAAATGTTTTCTAATGACGCACCCCCGTAGAAGTTAATTAAGTTCCGTCAGGGCCGACTTTGACATCTTGTGTTGAGAAACACAGCGTTTATTTAAAGACCAAGGAGTCAAAATGAAAATGTGATAAAGAAAGGCTTGAGTGGAGAGATGAGACCAGACTGCAAATTTGAAGCTCGCTGGAGGCTAAATGGAAGTGGTTCTTCTGAAATCTATTATCTGGCAATGCTGATTTCAATATGAATGCACTTCGCTTTGGTTCTGATTCTATTTCAGATCTTTCAAAACCAGATTTTGTTGGCTTTTCTTATGAGAAATTTGTGCTTGATGCATTTGCTTAAAACAAGACTTCAGAAAGCCCATCTGCATTCTCCGCTCTCGATATACAGTGCTCTCTTCTTTTCGGCTTCGGGCATTCATGTGAAGAGCGTTTCCCCTTCCAGAAACTTTGGATTTTAGGCACACATTGGCCAGTGTGTAAAATACAGTACCGAATGAGGTTAGTTTTATTTCTCTAAGTGATCTATTTAATTTCCCTGCTTTATCTCAGCTTTAAAGCTTTATTCAGATCTTTGTGTCTGGGATTAATTTGACTTGGCACACTGCAATGTCTCTGTCTCCCAGGAGCAGCTGATTATTTACAATGAATTTCTTTTTCCTCTTCTCCCTACGGCTTGTAGCGAAGAATTTTCTCTACCCGACTTCAGATAATACCCAAGGAGCAAAAATATTTTAAGAATGAATGAGCTGAGTTACCTGTAACGGGTGGAAACTCAAACATGACTCATATCGCAATGGCTCCAAAGCTGTTATTTACCAGGACTTCGGTCTGCAGCAGAAACCTTTGAGTAATGAATGGTGCCACTATCGGCGTAGTTGGACAGAAAATATTGGGCTAGAGGCCTGCAGAGAAACAAGGAGTTGACGAGCATACCTTAATCGTATGCTAAATTAATCGTACGTTTTTTTTGTGTGCCTAAAAATGTGCAAAAGGTGCTTCCTCTCAGGTGTGTGCATAACCAGCGAATAAGAAAAGTGGCTATTTGGATCTCGTTTGAAATGAGAAATTGCTAAAATCTTTATTAGAGCTACTTTTCCTATTTTTGAGTGCACTCTTTTCTTTTTTGGGAGAAAGCGGCGGCGTTGGGAGCCTGATCTGCTGGGATGCCCCAAGCACGGTCCGGTTATTCTCACAGCTTGCTGTCCCTCTATGTATTTTTATGTTCCTATAAAAAAAGACCAGCAATAATACATAAAATCTACTAAATGAAGGGTAGAGCAGGACTCTTGTTATGTACAGTCATGTACTCACAGCTTTAATATGCAAAAATCTCTCTAATATGTAGAAATAACCCCCAGAACAGTACCAATACTGCCGTAGCCTGAAGGCGTGCTTGAATTAAAATACAAAATATGATTTATTTCATGGCCATACTTGTGCTCACCTCTTTAAGACTCTCTGAAGTTCCTGATTATTTACATGTGAAAGTGTATGGCTCAGTCCCCAAATAATTCCTGTCCTTTAAAGTCTCAGTCAATTGCACGGGAGGGCGAGCAATAATTGATAACTCCGGGCAGAGCTCGCGGTAAATCAGGGCATGTTCCTGAGGCTGTCGAAGGCTTCGTCTCTCCCAGAATTACCTCCTGAGCTCGAGTCGGTGCTGGCATCAGCGAAGCGAAGAGCAACCCAAAAAAGTGTCAAGAGCGAAGATCTACGATAAGCACAGATGGGAAGAGCCAGATACAGGAGAGAAAACAAAGAGGTTCGGGGGGAGGAATTTTGTCTCCGGTGAAAGAAGAAATGAATGGTGAAGAGCCGTGGAACAGCATAAAAAATGAGATGATAGGAATGGCTGCTCGAGGTTCGTGTTAGCGGGCCAAGACAAAGCCATAGAGGTGGGTAAAGAATGAGGAGCTGCTGAGCTGGAAAGCGTTAGAAGTTGGAGGGGGGAAGAAAAGAAGGAAAAAAAAAGTGAAGATCGGAGTTTGCTGGTGTTGAAAATGGAAATACCCTTCTTGGGTAGGGGAAGAATGGTGAGAGGAGCCTGAGCTGAGCTGTATGACAAGGTGAGAGGAGTGGGGCACTGGAACTGAAGATGTTGGTGCTGAAAGAGCAGTAATAATTGAGAATGAGCACACCAAAAAGGAGGAGTTGAAAGATGCTTGGAAGATCTACAAAGCGCCCAGAAGCCAACTGGTAGGCTGATCCTGGGGGAGCTTCCTAAAAAAAGAGGGAGACAAATGGGAGAGTTGATTGAAGTGCAAAATGCTTGATAATCTGGGAAAAAAGGAAGAGCAAAAAATCCTGAGGAATGTGGAAATCACCATGGAGTGATTACGGGCAGGCAGGAGGGACTGAGGCAGTGCACATACGATGAGCATGTGAGTACGAGTTTTCACTCGGCGCTTCGATTTGTAAATCCTGTTGAATGAGGACAAGTAGCAGTAATATGAGTTGTGTAAGGGGGATTTTATCACTTTAAAGCAATGGCAGGAGCTGCCAAGAAACTCTGGTGAACTGAAGATGGGCATGAATGAAGACTTTCAGCTGTCGTAATCCCAACGGGGAAGAGCTCGGGATCAGAGTTGGAAAGAAGACCCCAGCAAAGCGGGGAAGCAGGGCATGTGTGCTTTGGGAAACTGCCCGCTGGGTTAGCAGTTGTGAAGGTGAAGCAAAAAAAAAAAAAGCATAAAAAAACCCCTAAGTTCTGAAAATCTGTGCTTTTAAAAGTCAAAGATCCAGGGCTAGGAGGTAGCTTTTATTTTTATGATTACGACTTACGGTGCTGGAACTGGAAAAAGCCCGTGTTGCGTCGTGTGAAGTGGAATTGCTCTTTAAGCCTCGAGGTACAAACCAAGGGCTTTGAGGCTTGTGCTTGAAACGTAAGAAACGTTTTCATGCTTTTTAAGAGTAAATTTCAAATTAAACTAGTCCGTACCGTGGTGTAAGGTGCTGTGTTTCAGTACAAATGGGTTTGAATTGAAGACCACTGCAGGGCTGGAGCAAAGACCTCGAGCACACGCTTCGGTTTTGTGATTTTTTATCTACTCCTTGATAACAAGGTGGAAAAAATCCTGGCAGAGCATAAAATTCTGACTGTACTGGGGCTCCTGGATAGCTCGAAGGTGGCTGCTCGTCCCTTGCGATCTCCCCCGAGGCAGCTTTGCCTTGCCCGCGCCATTCACGTTGGCGTGATGGATGGCGAGCGAAGCAGAGGTACCACCTTTAAACCGCTTTGTCCCGCGGCAGAACACAAGGGAAAAATGCCGAATGAAGAATACATTTCCTGGGCTCTGAACTCTGCGTCTGACCCCTGCGGGCCGTGCTGGGCTGTGGAAATCCCGGCCCCATCGGGATCCCTGCCGGCGTTCGGAGATGCGGGGAGGGCGTGCGGCGCTACCTCCCGCTCCACGTTGCCTCCCTTCTTTCTCTCCGTTTGTTTTCCACATGAGTGGGAAACAATCGCTTCTTCCACACGGAGCCCCTTCTCCCCGTTCCTGGGAAAATAGCAGGGGAAGGGGGAGCATTTGCATAATCGTCTTTAGTGCTATTGTGGGCGGGCTTGGGATGCCGGCGCTGGGTTGCAGACCGGCCACCTGTCCAGAACAAATGAACTTAGCCTTTGTGCGGCGTTATCTGCTCCGCCACAGCCTTATCTTTGTGTAATGAATAACTCGATTAAAATATTATAAACCCCATCCTTTGGGCAATGTTTGCCTTGGGTTTAAATCCCCGTCTTGAGCCGGGGATGGGAGGGGGAAGAGAATTTCCTCTTGCTGCCGGACCACGACTCTATTTTCAGGCTGCCTCCGTTTTCGAACCGCCTTTGTGGAATTATCCTCATGAATATTAATCAGGGGTGTGGGAATAATAATTAAAAAAAAACCCAACGTCACCCCGAACCTTAAAAAGATTTGCATTCGTCGTTGTATAAATGATAAATTAAGTGTTGTCTGATGTTTCCTAATGCTCCGTTTCACCTGCGTAAAACAATTAATTAAACAATTGGGCTCGTAGCGGGGGGAAGGAGAGCAGGGTGCTGTGGCTGCTCCCCCTGCCAGTGCTGCATCCCAAGACCTGGGCTGCTTCTCCCTCCGCCCTCTTCTGCCTTCTGCGGGGAAAAATCTCATTCCTGGATCTCCTGACAGCCGGGGCGTAGGAAGGACAAACCCTATGGGTGCCACGATTCATCGCACGTCAACCTTTGCACCGAGAGCATCTCGGCGCGCACAGATTGAGTTTCGATTGCTGCCTTATGGCAAAGCAAAACAAACCCTTCCCTGCTCTTCTTTTTTTTTTTTTTTTTTTTTTTTTTTTTGCCACGAAAGGCACGGGAGCCAGCCCTGATCGTTGTGCTTCTGTAGTGCCCGTCACTTCCATACCTTTATCCTAAAAGATATTTTTTTGGTACATTTTAAAAACAGTTTGGCTCAGTGATCATTACTAAGGTAGGAATCAAGAAGGATGTTGTTTATTCCTTGCCTTCCCCTAGCAATTAAAGGCAAGAGATGCTTTCAGCCCGTAGGACGTGATGATTTTAACTCTTCCTGAGCCCGTAGGGTGCCGTTGGGATTGCTGTTTGGTGGCAGAGGACGAGAGCAGGAGATGCTCTGTCCATCATCAGCTGCAGGTCCCACCACGATCCTGAGAAATCCCTGCACACTTCGCTGCCCCGTGCTGCCTGCCTCTCCCTGATGCACATTCACCACCGTTTCAGTGGGCACGGAGCTCTGCTGCTCTTCTTCTTCCCCTATTTATCCATCCTTTGGTAAGATGTGGCCGATCTCTTCCCGTTAGCTGCAGGTCAGTAGCGCTTAGCCTGAGCAAAGCCAAGCGTGTCTGCCAGGTTACCCGCTGCCGTGCCCAGGAGAGAACATGAAAATCATTCAGCTGCACTTCACTATAATGACAAATAATTGCGTTAAAGCGAAAGACGCTGGGCAGGAAACAATGAATATTTAACGGCTGCAAACTCAGACGAGAAGTTTCAAGCCAAGCCTCCTGCTTCAGCAGTTAACATCTCCGCACGTCTTTCGATATTCTGTGGATGGCTTCTTAATGTATAATTCAAACTTATGAAGGCTGTTACTTACTACTGCCCTTTTTTTAAATTAAAAAATGTTTTGCTTGAGCTGCAAAGTGTGCTTGCACCCTCCAAGCCATGAAATGTGTGCTCTCTCTGCCCGTGTTGTTTAAAAACTAATAAATCAGTGAGCTGCAAAACCCGCAAGCTGATGAACCGGGTGTGATTTTTTTTTTAACCTGCAGTGCGTTCTTCCTGCTTTGTGTGTATTTTTCATAATGACTGGTGGTTGATTTCTCTTTCGTTTCTTGTCCTTTGACTGGAAGTCCCCGAATCCTCGGTTTAAGCTTCTGATGTGCAGACGTGGCTCAGAGCAGCGTTTAGTGGAGCCGTTCTCCAAACACGGCTCAATTTGGGCTAAAATCTGATGGTCTGGTGTAATCCAACTCCTTTCTCCATCACTTATCGCTGAGGTTTCCTAGGTTTTCCAGTTGCCAGCTTGCTGATGGAGCCGCTCGGTTTAGGACGTGCTGCGGGCATGGGAATCCTGCTCTTTGTTTTATTACTGCGAGCCTGACCCCTGGTACCTCATTTTAACATCAGCGCGGACCCTGGTGAATAATGGTCTGTGTTGAAAGTGCATCCAGCTGGAATTGCGTCTTGGGACGTGGGGGTAGGGGGGACTGGAGGCCTTGGATGCCATCATGAAGCAATTAGACAAGCTACTTAATAATTTATAGCTTGCTGTCTTAAGGCTTGTAAGCATTTTGACTGAAGAGGTTTTTGTTTAACCTTTCGGTGCTTTCCACGAAGCCTACGTTTGGGTTCGAAATGATTTTCCTTTGAGGAGTGGCAGGGAATACAGAAGCAGATGACTTTGTCATCTGTTAATTAGCGCTTTGTGCTGCTCTGTGCAGAGACCAGGTCGCTCGCATCTCTCAGAGCGACAGCCTATGGCGAATACACAAAAACCCACGCGAAGCAGGACGTGAACATCACGGTATTTTTTTGCAAACCTTGTTCAATTCCTTCCAGCTGAATTTGCTCGTGGCTCTGGGAGGTCGTTTGGCTGCCTGTTTGGTAACCTTAAAGTCAATATTACATTAAAAACCTAAAAAAAAAACCAAGAAAAATACTGCAGAAGAGAGGAAAGCAATGAAATATTGTATAGTTGGTGTTTATATGAGCGGTTGTTCGTAGAGATTATTTGGATTATTGTGAAATCATTTCTAGTGACTGCTTTAGCCCAAAAGCACATCTCAGCTCTACATCAAGATGTAGAGCTGTGGTTTCAGTCATGTAGCTTTGGATTCAGTTCTGAACAGGCTCCTGGTTTCCAGAATTACGCGGTAAATTCACCTTCCTTTACTTCATTCTTTCTGTTCCCTTTTTGCCATCAAACTCATCTTTCATTTTCCAAGGCCTTTCCCCTTTGGGGGCGTTGGTATTTTTGCACAGTGCATCTTGCAGTATCAATGTTAAACTTGCTAGATTTTTTTCCCCTAAAAACTTTGAACCTCCACAGTTGAGTTCCAGCAGAGCTTCTCCTCATCCCCCTTCCCAAACTATTTAACAGTACTCTCTGGAAGACATCATTTCTAGTTTAAAGACTGGAGTATTTCTATTTTCCTTGTGTTGTTTTTTTTTTCGTACAGGTTAACTTGCTGCCCTCGAGCAATTCCTTCTTTAACACCTGCTCGATCAGCAGTGACACTACTCTAGTAGTTGTTGCAGGTAACACCACACACGTAGACAGTTGCTGCTGTGTCCCTGTTGCACGGTAACCCTAATTTTATGGCTCTCTTATCATGATTACACCCTGAAAGTCTCCTGAATGCCTTTTTAGCGGTGAAGACAGCATCTGAAGTCGTACGGTTCTGGTGGCCGCATCTGCTCAAGCACCTTTTCCCCATCCCTCCAGCTCTTGGGCATCATGTGCGTTATCGGCAGGAACAATTTGTGGTTTTTCAGGCGTCCTTGCATGAGGCTGCTCCTAAAGTACCCCCTCCTGGAAGCTGCATGCTTTTTACTAAATCCCTTTATCTTTTTTAAAAATAGTAGCTGCTAATCTTTGGAAAGGAAAAGCTGCCACTAAGAGCGAAAAAAAGTGATATTAAGCAGTCAGCAAGATTTGACTTTGAGTACGTGAGGGCTGAACATCCCGAAACGTGAATTACTGTAAGTTCCCGTAACCGCTGCGTGATCCCAGATGTCAGGTAATGTGCTGATGGGCACTGATGAGATCAATGCTGCTTTCATTCTCTCCTGCACACTGTGGTTGACATGAGATAAATCCAAGGATATAATTCTTGTCTTAAGCTTGCTGTCTTGTCACTGCATTTGTTTTTTCTGCCCCTGACGTTGCAGAGTTCGGACCCATTCAGGGTGTCTTGGTGCTCCCAGGCACCACAGGAACCCACTTAGAAAAATCCGAGGCAATATCTATCGATATCTTTTAAATCAATGCTTTGAAAATATCATTGGGAACTTCCATGTATCACTGAAGAAGAACCTTGCAATAAATTGGCTTCTCCAAGAGTCTGGGGTGCTCTCTGCTGCTAGTGTGAGTGTCCATGAAATAATGTTTCCAAGTACCTCATTTCAGTCCTCTGCTCAGGCAATTTTAAGTTAAAAAAGAGCGTTTTTTCTTACCGTCACAGACTTTTAAATGTCCTGTTTGTGGTAAGTTCAGACCTCGCTGGTTTGTTTTATTCATGCACGAGTAAACTCGTTCGTGTCTGTTGGCCATTAGTAAATATACAGGTAGACAAGGTTAACTTTGATTGTTTAGAATCAACTTTGAGCCCAGGTGAGGTTGATGCAGACAGTCCTGGAGTGATTTTACCGACTGGTTTCAGTCCTGCCTGCTTCCTTTCTTGACCTGCCTTGGAAGCGGACTTGGGAGTTAGCCAAAAAATCAAAGATTTTTCAAAACCAGCAAAGTCGGGTGCTGCAGGTGCCTGGCGATGTAAAACTAAGCACAGGACCCGTTCGGAAAGCAGAAAACAATGCCCCAAAATGTCAGGTAAAAGTGGAATTTCCACGTGAGATGGGACAGGGTTGTGCTGTAGCTGCCTGAGCGCCAATTTTCCCTTTTTTTCGAGCCGTTTTTTCTGTGTGGAGATGAGCTCGATGTTTTTTTTTCTCAATTGTTCCTGTCTACTTCTTTTGTAAATGAGCAGGAAGGAGGGGGTTTTATGTGAATGAAGTCAAGCTGAGTTGAACTTGCCTTCTCTTGGCAGCTCTTCCAAGATTTGGCTTGCGTTATAACTTCCGAGAAAAAAATAATTTCTAGTAGACGGATATTGCGCTTAATGAGTGCTTTAGCACCTGTATCCTGGGCTGTGGAGGTTTTTTTGTCCTTTTTCGGGTTGTTTTGGGTTTTTGTTTGTATGCTTTTTTTATTGTGGACTCGATGGTCTCTTCCAGCTCAGGATATTTTATGTTTTTTTGCTAACTGTGACTATGAACAAAAAGCAAGAATGCTCCCAATCTGTTTGTGGGGATTGAACAAGACATTGCAAACTACAATACAACCTGAGCGTTCAGACCTTTTACAGATGAACATCTGTAAGTGTCTGCAGTGCAGATGAAGGAAATAATTGCCTACATCTTGCCTACGGGTGGCCAGGCAGGGGCACACAGCCCCGCTGCCCGTGCTGCTGCCATGGCAGGGGCAGCCACCAACGCGAGAGGAGCAGCAAGCTGGGTTGCCAAGGCTGCTTTTTATATTCAGCCCAAGAGCGGAAAATTCAGTTTTTGTAGGAAACATTGGGAAACCTTGGCTCTGCTCTGGCATCTCGGGGTATGAACGTTGAGAGTTGCAGGCAAGCAGTTAGTTTCCCATCACTTGAAGTCGAATGCTGCGTTGGCATCGTGCATGTCTTGAGCTGCAGTGCCAGGCATGTGCTGCAGCGATCTAGCGGTGGCATCTCAGACATGAAGTACTGGAGCAGCAAACCATGGGTTAAAGGTTCTTGGTAATGTCATTTGTCGACTTATCTCAGCTGGAAAGCTTGAAGAAACTTCTGCTGGTGTTAAAAAAAACACAAATTGCAAAAATTTGAGCTGACCTAGGTAATCCACAGAGCGTTGCTCCGGCTGATAACGTAACGAAGTTTGGAGTTAAGGGAAGGAATCAATACTTGCATTTTCTTATTTTTTCATTCTTAAAGGCCTGTGAACCCAGTTTATCTGCTCATACCAGCCTGCAGATCAGCTGTCACAGCAGACCAGGGACTGGAAACATTTATTTGTCCTTGGCAGCGTTTCTCCTGAAATTATATTTCTGGAGCTTCTTAGGTTCTCCTGTATTTCCCTGCAGGACACAGCCAGGCTTGTTGTTATCTCCAGTGGGATCTCCCAGCCTTGGGGCCAGGCTGGATGGGGTTTGGGGCAGCCTGGGCTGGGGGCAGACGTCCCTGCCCATGGCAAGGGTTGGAATTAGATGGACTTTAAGGTCCCTTCCAACCATTTCCAAAGCATTTTGTGACTCTGTGACCTCCTTACATGAATGGAGATTCTTCAGAAAAACCACTTGGATGGAAGTCCAGCTAAGGCGAATCCTCTTCATTTGTTGTTAAAAAATTATGGGTGATCATCTCTGTCATGTGCTTACCGTTCGTAATGACACTTCTAGTACATTCTTACCAAAACTGAAATATCGGTCTGCAGGTGACATTTCCTGGCTGAAGCAGCCCTTTCAGCCCAGCTAATTCCTTTACTGATCTGTGCACAACCAGGGTTGACGGGCGGTGGCAAACCTTGCCTCCAGTGTGTCTGTGGTGTTAGCCAGAGGAAAGTAAGTTGGGAGAGGACTTGGAAATGAGTGCTGTTCAACTGCTGAATCCCAGAAGCATTAGGGTTGGAGAAGTCCTCCAAAATCATCTGGTCCTACCACCAATGTCACCACCAAGCCCTGTCCCCAAGCACCACGTCCAACCTCTCCTTGAACACCTCCAGGGACGGGGACTCCCCCACCTCCCTGGGCAACCCGTCCCAAGGCCTGACCGCTCTTGCTGAGCAGAAATGTCTCCTCATTTCCAACCTGAGCCTCCCCTGGCACAACTCGAGGCCGTTCCCTCTGCTCCTGTCCCTGGTTCCCTGTGAGCAGAGGCCGCCCCCCAGCTCCCCACCCCTTCCTTTCAGGCAGTTGCAGAGAGCAATAAGCTCTGCCCTGAGCCTCCTCTTCTCCAGCCCAAACCCCCCCAGGTCCCTCAGCCGCTCCTCACAGGACTTGTGTCCCAGGCCCTTCCCCAGCTTCGGAGCCCTTCTCTGGCCACGCTCCAGGGCCTCGATGTCCTTCTGGGAGTGAGGGGCCCAAAGCTGAACCCAGCACTCGAGGGGCGGCCTCAGCAGAGCAGAGCCCAGGGGGACGAGCACCTCGGACGCCGTTGGCCTTGGTGGCCTAAAAGAGAAGGGCTCGTCCGGGATTTGAACCCGGGACCTCTCGCACCCTAAGCGAGAATCATACCCCTAGACCAACGAGCCCCACGTTTGGGGTGCTGAGGCGGCTGAGGACCCAGCCTCGGGTGCCCGTGTGGGATGTGCGGTGCGGGGCTGGGACCTCGCTGCCCACAGGGCTGAGGCTCTCCCGGAGGCCGGCGCTGGCTGGGAAAGCTGACACCAGCCCGGCCTTTGGCCCACATCCCCGGGCTGCCTCCTCCATCCCTTGCCGAAACAGAAATCCCCAGCACAGCAGGATGGGCTCCCTAGATGAGCAGCTCCCTGCCCAGACCCTGCTGCTGCACGCTGCCTGCCTCGAGGGGCGCCGTTTGGGGAGGAAAACGGCTTTTTTAGGAGTAAGCGCTCCAGGAGGTTTCTTGTGCCAGGTTCAGACGGCGAGCACGCCGAGTGGCAGCTCTGTGACAGCTCTGCTGGTGAAGGAAAAGAGATCTGCGGGACAAAACACGGCCTGCCCTGCACGGGCTGGGTGTAGCTGTGCTTGTTGGAGCCCAGGGTGAGGGCTGAGAGGCTCGGGAAGAGCCTAAAGCAGCTTTAACACCAGTGCCACGTCCTACACACAAACAAGGCCAAGAGGCTGTCACCCCACACCGACATCTCCCAAATTTCATCTTCGGCTGTGCTGACCCGGCCTGGCAGGCAGGAGGGCTGATGCTCCCCACCACAGCTCACTGCTGTAACCAGTTGGATAATTCCCCCTTAAATGTTTCCATCCCTCATGTGCTGCTTTGATTTTTGCTCTTTACAGAATCACAGAGAAAACCAACACGCGAAACAGGTGAGGGTGATGGAGCACTGGGACAGGCTGCCCAGGGAGGCTGTGGGGTCTCCTCTGCTGGCCTCATGGCTCCTGACACAAGCCAGGATGCTGTTGGCCTTCTTGGCCGCCATGTTGAACCTCATCCCATTGACCTCTGCCCATCAATCCAACCTGCCCAGGTCCCTCTTCAAGGCTTTCCTACCCTCTGGCAGACCAATACTTCCCTCCAGCTTGGCAGGGTTGGCCTTGTGCCTCCTCACTTCAGTGTCTCTCATATAAATTATGTAGGCGTTCATAGTTTATGTCTGCATTTCATAATAGTAAAAAATAAAATAGATACTCTTATCATAGAGACACTCTTTTCCTACAAGAGCATGTGAAATACTCCCAAAACCCAAAGGAGGTCCGACATTATGGACGCTATTGTAGAAAAACACAGGAACACGATGAGTTGTCAGGGTGAAGACATGAGGTGTGTGGTTCCTGCTGCCGTGACTGGTGGCAAGGCAGAGACTTCCCTGGGCCCAGTGATGCTCCTGCACTGCACAGAGGGCTTCATATGACCTTCAGAGAGGTTATCTACGTATTGTTGTTTTTTTTTATCCTTCTTGTAGATCTTAATCATCGGTCTACTTTGTCTTTACTCCCATGGTATACTTTGCAGCTTCTTGTGGAACTAATCAACAGCGATAGGACCAGAGGGAACGGCCTCAAGTTGTGCCAGGGGAGGCTCAGGTTGGCAATGAGGAGACATTTCTGCTCAGCAAGAGCGGTCAGGCCTTGGGACGGGTTGCCCAGGGAGGTGGGGGGGTCCCTGTCCCTGGGGGTGCTCAAGGAGAGGTTGGACGTGGTGCCTGGGGACAGGGCTTGGTGGTGGTAGGGGGGTGGTTGGACCAGATGATCCTGGAGGGCTTCTCCAACCCTAATGATTCTATGAACTGAGCAGCTTTTCAGCTACCCAGTACAGCTCACTTAGATTGCTGGTAATTCCCAAACCACAAGAAGTGCTTTGAGGACTGAGCAAAGTCTTTGGGCTGCCATAAGCTGTCTGCGTGCCCCTACAGCCTGGTAGCTGTGAGGGTTGTTAATCAACATGTCAGATAATTTCACTTGCTGACTGCTGTGCATTCACTTTCTTTACTTTGTAACCGCTGACTTTGGTGCAAATCAGCTGTATTTGCTAATATAAATATTTAGTTTAACAGGTATTATCACTGCCTCTGTCTCCTGGCCTGAGTCTCTTAATTATTGTTCTTAATTTTACGCTCTTTCTATATGCATCACGTTTCTTTAAATTAACTGAAGATTGATGAGTTTAATTTTGGTAAGGTTCTTACACTGCTTAGTTCATAATTCTGCATTTTAGTTATAGTCTGAAACAAGTGCAGTTATTAGAATATTTTCATCTTTCTGCGATGCTGCGCTTACAGGCTTTTAAAGCCTGTTTTAATTTGAATTTTCCACTTATTTAATTTCGTCCTGAAACTCTGTGTTTTGTCACAATGAGATTCAGCCACACGTGTTCTGTAACCTTGTGATCAAGTGAAAGCAAAATGGAATTTTCCCTAGCTGAACTTCCCCGACAAACACACTACGTTTGCTATCATATGTATTTTCCAACAATTTTCTTAAAATTCCCTGTGTTGCAATCTGTACGTTCTGCTAATGAGTCCATTTTCATTGTTGCTTAATTTGTCTCTGTGGATGACTTTACCAGTGTGTAGTTTTGTCATCCTCTTTTCATGAAGTTTCCAGCCTTTATTTTACAATCTTTTAACATCTTTCTGCACTTTACTGTAATAATGGAAGAAAATATGTATATTAGGGAAGATGAGGTTTACTGTGGCTTGTCATATATTTCATGTCCCCTCTGGTGTCGCAGTTTTTATTCTTGTGCAGTTCTCTTTTTGCTTATTTTTTCTCTGTATCCACATGAGCCGGGCTTCCTCTCACCTCCCAGAAAAGATCTTAGGATCAACAATACCACAGATTTGCTTCCAAAAAATCACACGTGAACCTGCTCGTGCTGCGAGAATGGATTTGTCCTCTTTTCCTGCCATCAGGCAGCCGGCACAGTTTGCAAGCAAAAATTTGGATTTTGCAGGTTCCTTCCCAAACGAGGCACGGGTAAGGGTTGCTGGCAGCATCGCTTGACCAGTCTCTTCTAAAAAGGGTTTGGTTAGATTATAAATATGTTATTTTTTTTTGGTGAAGAAAGCATTTCCTTTTTTAGATGGAAAAAAAAAGAAAGCCGTGTGGATCATGACAGACTGAAATTACCGTGGATGGGAGAGCTGTGTGGATGGGTTATAATATTTGGGGTGTACAAAGCTGCTTTAACCTTTTTGCTACTTTCTTTAACAAATGATGTGAACCCGACAGCGATTCTGGTGGCGGTGTTGAAGGCGCTGGTGCGGGGCAGCTGCCCGCTGGTGCAGACCGATGCCTTCGGAGGCGTTTTGCTGGCAGGATGATAAGGCTTTTCTCTCCTCCATCAGGCAGGTGAGGTAGTTATAGCATCATTCCTTACGCCCCACTTCAGTCTGTGCCTACAGGATCCTGTCCAGCCTCCTGTTTTGTGGGGGGGACATGGCTGGATTCCTCCCCCAGACAGAAACGTTGCGGGAGGCGAAGCTGGGTGCCACGCTTCGTCAGCCGCCCGAGAGGTGAATTACAGGAAATTAGGAATTGAAAAATACACCGAATTCTCACATGGGACAAAACTAGGAAGTGCCAGGTTATGGTCTCACTCTGCAGAACGGAACTCGTGGAGATAAGCACAGGGAAGGTGAGAATATGAGAAGTCGTTGGGTTTTCGGTCATCAGTGATGCTTTGCTCTTTCCCACAGCAACTCGATCGCGATGCTTTTCTCTCTAGCAGCATGAAGCTGCCCCTTGGGTGCAGAGGAAGGAGGCAGCCAGCATTTCAAGAGCCCGTAGGGTTTCAGGTGGTATTTCTCAGGTGTTATAACAGAAGGTTGTGCAGGGAAGAGAAATATTTCCACCTGACAGCAGCGCTGCTTCAAACCCTGCATTGTGCACCTTCAAAGTCATGTTGAATAACAGGACCTCTTCGTGCTTTTGGTTTGTATCTCGTAAAACAGCAGAAAATGATGGTGAGGAAAGATTTGTCCCATCCCGTTGTCTCCTTCCCAGGCAGTACTTGCTCAGATGAGGTGCTCAAGAGGACCAGTGGGTCCGCTAAGTGTGAAAGTTGCTCTTTTGAGTGAAAAGTGCGACTGATTTTTTACACTCACTTTTACATGCGGTGTTTGATTTTATTTTGCACAGCTGAAGATGCTGCGTCCTGCTGTTCCAGAGCTCTGTGGCAGGTTGAGAAGCATTGTGTTGAATTAACGCTAGCAATCAGACCTGTACATGCAGAAAAAAGAGGAGGTTAGCAGTGACTTCAGTCTCTTGGTTCATCCATCAAAAACTCCTTGGCTGCCCAGGGCAGTGGAGGAGTCCCCATCCCTGCAGGCATTTCTGCGTGGCACTTAGGGATGTGGTCTGGTGATGGCACTCAGTAGGTCAGGTTGATGGTTGGATTGATGGTTGATGATCTTGAAGGTCTTTTCCAACCTAACTGATTCTGTATTTCTCCATGCTGAATGTTCATGGACTCCTAAATGGATTTTGGAGGCTGTTGTTTGAATCGGGATGTGGATGGAGCTTTAGGCAACCTCAATTTTTAGATTCCCTAAAATTACAAAACGAACACTGCTAAAAGCTTTACTATCCATTGTGGTGCTATGGTAAAAGCATCTGCCTTACACAAAACTTTGCAAAGCAATGGCACACCGTTCAGAAACACTACACAGGACTTTGCTCAATCTGTTAGGAGTGGGGATTTGCTCCAGAAACACAGGCTTTTGACCAAGATGCAAACCAATTTCTTCTGCAGAGCTGTTAATCTGCCATCAGCCACACATACAGGTGCTATGCTGGGGCCTTCACAACTTCTTAGAGATAATCTAAAGCTCTTCTGACAGTTTCTTAGGGACCAGAAGGAAAGCAGCTATGAAAAAGGACTCTCCATTTAAGTTTTTGAAGAACTTCCCAATCTAGATAAAGTTAGTACAAGTATAGGGAAGAGTAACTGCCTGTAGTCTAAACACAAGCTCCTTTAAGACAATCATTGCATTTGGAAGACTAAAAAAAAAAAATTCTGTGGTTTCACTCATTTCAAATTAGAGGACTGGGGGGTAATTTTGTTCAGCCTGTTGGGTTTGTGGTCTTGGCGAGGGGGAACGGCAGCTTGCTCGGCATGTTGTAGCTCCTGGTGGCTCTTGGTCTATCAGCCCTACCTCGACATGGCAGTGGATGCAGAAGGAAAAACACATCAAAATCCCACTGGACCATGCAGTAAGTTTTGCATCAACCTAGACGTTTTTAGAAAAAGGCCTTAAAAATAGCCAGGAATGTTTCTGAATGGCAACGTACTTCTAGTTTAGCGATTTGAAGTGTGTAATTTAGAAAAGAAAAATAACTTACAAAGCTGAATACATAGCTTGATCGTTTTAGCTAGTTTTATTCTAATTTGTAAGCTCAGAGTTACAAGCATCTGCTGTTTAGTTATGGACACAGTGCCTCATTGTAAAGGTAGCATTTGTTTGGGTTTTCTCAAACCCTCTTCTTTCAGGAGACTCACTCGGAAGGCAGCATAAGCTCATGGGCAGGAAGATCGAGTTAGATTTTCCCAGCCTCTTCTACATGTGTCTGGAAATGTAAATGTTGATATTTTCTGTTGCTGCATGTGCATCTTGTGCAGAGAAAACCCTCCGTTTGGACTGAACAATATTGGAGAAGTGTTGCAAATACTGCCTTGCGGCGTTGGTACAGCATGAGTTGTATATTCTTGGAATTTGGGAGCTGAAGACAGAGAGAAAGCAAACAGTTGGAAGCCTGCTAGGACACGATTTTATCACTTAAATTCTGTTGAAATAGCCTGTTAAGGTGCTCCTAATGATGGATATATGCAGGTAGAGAAACTTCCAACATTTATTTGTTGCCAGGTGAACTAGAGCATCGCAGGTAGATTGGCTGCTATTAATCCCCACGTCGTTATATTCCGTCACAGAGATCTTGGCCTGATGCAAGGTCAGGAATACAGTAGATTAGAGGCTATTTTGATAAATAAACACGATTTGGCTCTGGGTCCAGTCAGCTTGGCTGCAGAGTATTCAGCATCAGGTCGCTTCCTCCATTAAAGCTGCGAGTGTTGGCTTGGAAAGCTCAGCTTGGTAGCGCTCCCTCTTCCAAAAGGCTGAGGAGTTGGTGCTCAGGGACATGGTTTAGTGGGTGACAGTGGTGGTAGAGGGATGGTTGGACATGGGATGGTCTTGGAGCTCTTTTCCAACCCTAATGATTCCATGAATCTATGAGTTTTGAAGTTATGCATCACTTTGGTTGGTTGAAGTTCCTAGAAAAGCTTTGGAGCAACAAATGGAAGTGTTAAGAAAAAACAGATTCATGATAGTTGGGCATACGCTTTTTTTTTTCTTTTTCTTTCTTTTCTGTACAGATTAACATTCATAAATAGGGAAGGTGCTGGATGCCTTGACTTTGGGGAGCTTGCTGATCCTCGTGGTGGTCTAATACTCATGCTAGGGAAATGTGGTCTGGATAAAACCACAGAAGGGTGATAAAAGCCATTTGGCAAATTATGTAGATATCAAATAGGTGTTTGTGCTGTTTTTTACATTAAAATGAATGAAGCTTCATAGGGCCTGTCCCTAATCCAGTATTTTTCATCATCATCATTTGTGTATGGAGTGGGATTCATGCTATTATATTTACTGATACTGACCCAGGAATGGTGGCAGGTGGGTCTACCAGCAGTGCTGGAAGTTCAAAATCAGCCTCAAAAATCAGAGGAAGGTCTTTCAAGTGTTGGCTCCTGCCTTTTGAGGAAGATTTGGCCCAACTCAAGAGAGACCAGCGTAGAGCAATGAAAATCAAGGGCAAGGAAAGTAACCAGGTTACAAATTAAGACTGAAAAATGTACTTGAAGAAATAGGGACGTGCTTTGTCTAGAGTATAAGGAAGTCCTGAAACACCACAAAAGGTGTTGTAAAAAGAGATGGAACAAGTAATGTTTTGTTTTACCAACTCTACAATATTCTTGGAATTGGAGTAAGTGATATAAGGCACATTTGAGTCAAAAATAGCTAGGTGTTGGGATGAGACCCCACATTTCACTGCTGTTTGGGGAAGAATTAGAGAGCACGCTTCCAGTGAAGTAATGGTTTTAGCTTTTAACTTCAATGTAAAAAACAAACAAAACCCATGAAGGACATGAGAGTTGACCTTTATGTGGCGAAGCCCCACTGCGAGTGCCATGAGTGATGTTCGTTGTGACTGCCAGAGGATATTTCACTGCTGTAAATTAATTTTTCAGCTTTCTCCCTTTTTTCCCTTGCCACCTTGTCATGTTTCGAATATCAAAAAACAAGGCATGGAGCGGCTTGGAAAGAGATTACGAATCTGAGGATGAGTTGCGTTGGTGGCAAACTCGATGTTTTCTTGTCCAGGAGTTGTCTAACGACAGGAAGGAGCACCCCGACAAGCAAACAGGAGGGGGATGTGGTGCTGTTAGATCTGCACCTTTACATCAGCCTCCTTTAATATTCCTAGGGAGCTTCAAATTGCTGCTGCAGGCCTCCTAAACCTACGTTATCGATTCTTTAAAGGCAATTAAAGGATTCAAGGCAATGCAGACAAACAGTCCCGGCATATCTGTGCCCTTAGGAAGTACTAGGATGTGCTGTAGAAGTCCACGTGCTGCCCGTGTTGTGTTTTTTTCAACATTTATTCTCATTTTGATTTGCTCTGCAGCAGCTCTTCAGTCCCGGTCTCGTTGCCTGAGGTCCCCTCCTGCGTGGAAGCCCCGAACTGACTCCGTCCCAAGCAGAGTTCGTTCTCGTTAAATCATTGCCGGTTTTATTGACTCTAGCCCTAGTAAATAAAATGCCACTTCAAGCAGTTGCTGTGAACACGCGGCATCTTATTTTGGGATTCAATATTGACACTGACTCATTCGCCTGTGCTGGGGAGCAGCACGCAGGCTGCGTGGCTTTGCCGTGTCCTCTCCCCCAAGAGGGTTTGAAGAGATGGTAAACCGTACAAAATGTGTTTCACATTGCTCCTCAGGCTTGTGGAAAAACATCTGGACGATTGCTAAAGCTGTCTGAGAAGCTGGCAAGAAGCATCTTGCTGTTTCGGTGAGCCAGAATCACTGACTAGTGCGACTCACTTGGAGTCTTACTAATTATTTTGGGGTCTTATTAATGGAGAAGAACCTGAAAGCATCAAGGGAGGTGCTGTAGGACATAGGGTTTTGAATTTTTCTAGTAGAAGTGTTCTTCAAGATTCAGGAATTTCATATGGCTTCCTTGTGTGGGGTTTTTCTTCTTTTTTTTTTTTGAGGATTCACCGTGTATGGCACTTTGTCCTCACTCTCAGCCATTCTCACTCTCGTAGAACTAAAAACGCCGTTTTAAAAATAATCTGATATTAGACAAACTGCAGGTTTTCTGATGTAAAAGAAAGTCCTAAAGTAGCTCAATTTGACTTATGAAGAACCAGCAGTAATGAAGTAAGACAATTTTCCATCCATATGCAACCACAATAGTGAATATTGTGAATATAGGGAATGGTGAATATTCAATAGTGAATAGTGAAAAATGCATAATGTATATGGATATATAAATATATAAATATAAAATATATATTGTATATATATTATATATATGTATAAATATATAAAATAGATTGCTCCTGCTGCTGTAGAGCCTGACACTGCTGAATTGCGCCGGCATCTTTCAAACTTCTGTGGATTTGGTTGACTCCTCCTAGAGAAACAAGTCAAGCAAAGCAAGGTTATAAAGCTCTCCCGTGCGGAGTGTTTGCTTGCTGGAAGAGTGCTCAGGACACAAAATAATGTTTCTTAGCAAACAAAATCATGCTGAGAAGCTGCTGCTGCACCTGCTGCACCTGATGCATAGGTGGTGGGCTGGAGGAGCAGTCACGCAAATTGCCATGCGTGTAGCTGTGGGTAGAGGTGGTGTATATACAAATTTATGTATATATGTCCTGTATATATAGTCCTGCTGCCGTTCGCTTGCAGCCTATGTTGGAGTTGCTTGGGTCGATGAATATTAGAGATTTCTTAAGGTATTTCTCCGTCCTTCACTGTTCAAGGTCCTCTTTCTGAAGGGGGTGTAGGTTTATTTGTAGAACTAAAAGTCACAAGGGGTTGGTTGATGGATTCCACTCTAATAAAGAGAAATGATCAAAATGAAGCAAGATATTGAAAACTCAAGCACAACTGCTGAAGAAGAGCACGAAATTTGTCCTAGTGATATTGTACCCAAACTGAGTTTAGCATCAGATGGTGTCTGCGATGCTTTCTGCAATCCATAATAGGTTTTAGGGGGGGCCTGGCTGTCAGCAGCAGCTCTCAGTTTTTACTAATAAAGATCCTGAGACTTTGAAAATCATCATTAGTGTGTCTTTTTAAAAGCCTCCTACATCTCTATCAATTACCTGTTAATTTGGGACATCTTTCACTTCCCTGTCACCAACTACTTACTTTCTATTATCTATCAGTATGATAGCTAATGTTCCCAGAGTGTTCCTTTCTTTTTCTCTTTCTTTTCCTCCCCACTGATGCTCGCAGCACAGTGCCTTGGGGGCGAGGAAGGAAAAACCGAGGCGCGGGAAGGGTGCGTGTCGTCTCGTGATGAGTTGAAATTGGCTTAGTGTGACAGCCTGTCTGTTTCCACTGTTTTACATTTGTTCTTCCTAAATATTGCCTGGCGTGGGAGTAACGCACGAGGTAGGATTCACCAAGCACGGTTCTTCTGCCAGCACGAGCGGAGCTTGAACGGCGCTTGCAGGAGATTTCAGGCATTCACAGTCTTCGTGTTGATTAAAAATATTGAAAGAAATCAACGTATTGAAAGAAATCAACGGATTGAAAATAAATCAACACGTTGAAATAAATCAACACGTTGAAAGAAATCAACTTGTTGAAAGAAATCAACATACTAAAATAAATCAACGGATTGAAAATAAATCAACGTATTGAATTGTTCCTACCATTCAAAAATAATTAACGGAACGTTTATTCAATTTCAGTCATACATTCCGTAGGACGAAAAGCAAAAATTAAAATGAAAAGAACTCCTTGTTTAACAGCCAGTGAGCAGACTTTCTGCAGGCTTGGTGAACTGTCATCTTCCATGCTTACAATAATCCTTTTTTTTTGTATTTCTCAAAATTGCTGTTCTTGAAGCCAACCCCGTGCCTTGCACGTCCATGCCGTGCAACATCAAGGATGCTGCTTGGCTCTGTAGCCTGCTGAAATGAGAAGGAGGAGTGGTTTGGAGGGTTTTGATGGAGATTCGTGTTGTAATTAATCTGTTTTTTATAACTGAAGCTCTAGGGTTACTTTGAAGGAAACGTGAAGTTTTGGGAAACGCATCCTCAAACAACATTGCAACCAGGCCAGCCTGTGTGGACTCCTCTTGTTGCCTCGTCACATCTCTCCCATTTTGGGTGCACATTTTCATCCCAAGCCCTTCAAACGTGGTCGACGGGCACCTTGGGGGCAGAAGTGGCCCTTGGAGGCCGCGGGCCGAGTCGGGCCAGGCCAGGGGCTAAGCAATCGGCTCGCGTCCCGGCTCGAGCCGAACAGGGCCGTGCTTTGTTTCAGTGGAGCACAACGAGGAGCTTTGCTGAGGAAGGAACAAGAAGGATCTTGTCCTGACAAAGCGGCGTTTGGAATTGATCTTAAGAAAGGGAATCTGCTGTTCTCAACTCATTCAAAGTCATGCACTCGCCTCCAGGAGTTTGCGCAGAAGGCAAACATTTTGGTTTATCGGTTCTCGGGAAAGTTCAGTAGATGATCGGGTGTCTCAAAACACAGCTGGAGCCCTCTGTTTGGGGTTTCGTTGACTTCTGTGGCTCATTTGTTCACTTTGGACACAAATGGTCGAGCCCGTGTAATCACGCTGGTTTTGTGCCTGATTTGCTGGCATCACGAGTAACAAGGTTTCGGTGGGCAGAAATGGCTTTAAATACCCCTACCGCGACTTTGTACACCTTTACCTATGGCAGAGCTTATCCTCAGCCACCAGCAAACACGTTTCTTGGTTCATTTTCTGGTTTTGAACGTTTGTTCAGCACCTCGGGGCACATCTCACAGAAGGATCTGGTGCACAAGGGGCAGAAACGTGAAAGCAGCTGCAGGTAGAGGCCCCTCATAGAGCTCCAAATCTCATCGCAAACTGAATTAAATTAAGTATCCCTTTTCTTTTTCCTTTTAACAGCTACCTAATGCGATCCACTACTCTTAAAATGAGAAGAAATTGCAATGGGAATGCAAAAAATAATAGTTACAGGCATAACTTTGCTTGTGAAAAGTATTGTGGACTGTGTTGTTTGAGGGATTGATTATTTTTCTCTGCCAAGAATTTGTGGGTTGTGCTAGTGGATGGTTTGGGGAATGCAAGCAACCAGCAGTGTTTGCAAACCCATGAAAACTGGATCAGGGAAGTGTGGAACCAGTGGGCACGAAATCACCGCTAGCAGTGGTGATGGACCTAATTAAAAAATGAGGATTTTTCTGCAGTGTCTTCATTTAAATTTGCTGGGGGTGCATCTGGCCCCTGTCCCGTTTCTCATGTGTGGGTTTTGGTGCTGGCTCGTGCTTTGTTTCCCCCCATCCCCACCACGCCAATGCTGCTGCACCAGCCCCCCTGGCACCGTTACAGCTCCATTTTGCTGCTGTCTTGACGTTGCTGGTTTTCTGAGACTGTGCTAAGTGAAATGCGGAGACTAAACAGTGTAATTAACATTAATAATTAAAAACAAAATGCTTTTTTTTAATCTGTAGTCTGCTGTCGCCCTCGGAGCCTGATCCTGAGAGCACCAAATGTCCGTCAGTTCCCCAAGGATGGAGCCGTGTCAGCCTGGGGCACAAATGACCTGACATTTTCTTGCTCCCGAGAACCCTTTTTCCTTTGCAGTTCAATAAGGGTTTTGTTTGTGCTGTCTGTGACACATCAAGACATTTTGCTGTCAATATTCCTGGCTCTGATTTGGCCACACTCTGGTTTTGCTGGGGTAGTTCACATGCAGGAATATTTTCAGAGCTGAGGTGTGCATTTAGATCTTGGAGTCCGTATGAATTAAGACATCAACATGAAATTCATCAATACATCTCACCAGAAACTTAAAAAATATAAAAAGGGGTAGAAACAGCAGTCATGTATTATTGTAGTTTGCTAAGACTAAAAATGAATTGCTTCCTTATATATCAGATTATCATTTGTCGGATATAAGAGCAAAAATGTTTTTCTAGGTACCTCATTTTAACTTTTTTTTTTTCTCCTTCTTTCAACAGAGCATTCAGAAGTTGGCTAGCCAATACTTAAAGAAGGACTGGCTGGGAATAAAAGCTGATGAGCGAGCTGATTATAGGTAATTTAACAGTTGGATATCTTGAAATAGCCGTCTTTATATTTTCAATTTGTGTAATTATTTTTCTCAACAATGAAACGCTGCTCTTCTGTATTTTAAATGATTTATATTCATTGTCGTAGAGGATTGACAGTTAAAAAGGAAGCTTTTCATTGTTGTAGGGGATTGTCAGTTAAAAAGGAAGCTTTGTTTTCCTCTAAAATTTTGAAATAGGCTTAAATAGCTGTTTATAACTTGGATAGTTTAGGAGGATTGGGAAAACAAATGGCACAACAGGATAAAAAACATAGTTGTGTGCCTCCTTTGGGTATTACCAGTTGGGAAGTTGGTATATAAATATATATCTTTTATTAAATAGCTTTAAGGTTAGAGTAATAAGCATGCAGATTACTCCACAGGATGAGACAAAGCAACAAATTTCTTTTTCGGGGGCTATTTGTAATGAAGATCCCGTCTGACAGCGAGGAGGCACGAAACCAGTGTTTACAAAACTTGGTTTCATTAAGAAGCAAAGTGCATCGTAACATGAAAGCAGACCTGACTCAGTTGCTAAATGCCTCCCACCTTTGGATAAGTACCTCCTAAGTATTTTGAAGAGGTTTTAAAATACTTCATTTTCCTATTCTGACACATTTTGGTTCAGAAGGAATAATCCATTAATAGATTTAAGGTTTGGATTATTAGCATCTTCAGATTAGTTATGGGGGGGGGTTGGACAAAGAAACTGCAGTAGCTGAAGCAAAATGGATGAGCTGTAACTACTAGCCCTATTGCAAGATGCCTAAAATTGCATCATCTTATCAGAAGTTATCATCTGATCTGGTGGGTTTTAGCTGCTGCTTTCAGTAGGGTGTGTTCCATGGGAGTAATTGCCACCAAAATTAAATCAGAAAACAGGGAAAAGAGGAGAAAAACTTAGTTTTTGTGAAACTTTGATTAAACTTTTACGTAAAACTGCAGGTATTTGCTAGATCTGCATGAAGAATTGTGCTGTAGCTTAGTTTTAAAAGCCATTCTTTGAAGAATGTATCATTTCTATTTACACAAAGCAACACATTTTCAGCAGTGCCTGACCTCCCTTTCTTCCTTCTGTGTTTCGGTACTCTAGGAGCATGTACTCAGTTTGGAAATCGCTTTTAGAAGGCACAATGCAAGTGGCCCAATCCCGGCTCAATATCTGCGAGAACTATAAAAACTTGATTTCCGAACCAGCCAGGACTGTAAGGTGCTTTAAGGAACAGCAGCTGAAAAAGGTAATTTTCCTTTCTTTGGTTATTAGAGATGTTTTAGTAAAGCACCTGTGTACTTCATAGTCTCTTTATGTGCATGTTACAGAAGTAAGTGGCCAGCTTGTTGGAGAGGGAACAGAGTTCGGTGCTGACATTTAAATTGCTTTGAAATGAATGCAGTACAAAGTTGATCAAAACTACCACTGCAAGTCTAACATCACGCTGTGGCAATTAGATTGAATTGGCTGGGTAGTGCCAATTGCAATTGTTAGAATAGGTTCTGATTTTAAGGAAAGCCTGTCTTTAACCTGAAGGAATGATTTGTGCAGTCTTTGAGATGTCGAGTGCAGGTTGTTCAGCCACATGCTGTAAAAGCATCTCAAGTCACTATTCCAAAAGCTGCTATAACAAATCTATTAATTCATGCAAAGAAAATGCTGTAGTTCAAGGAAAAAAGTAAGCATGACTTTCATTAAAAAATGTAATTGGCTGTTGCATTTTAAAGTAATTTACGCCTTAAAAGGTCTCTATCGTACTGCTTAACACAGAATATGTTTGAAGTAAGATGCAATATTCCATCTGTTTCCACAAGGCAGTAAGACACTTTTTAAAAATAATCATGTATTTATGTGAAGGCTAAGTACTCTTCGTATTTTCATTATTTTGTGTTTGTGTTCTGTGGATTTTGCTGGAGCAAGGAGAAAACCCGTTATTTTAAGGAATAAGCATAGTTTACAAAAATTCATTACTGCACCAACCATACATTTTTGGAGGTTTTCAGAAATGATCTTTTGGAATTCTCACTCTGTGGCTTCCATGAAGCATAAAATAAGGAGGGAAATAAAAATGCTGGTGGAACACACACTGCAAACATCTCAAATATTACTAATAGTTGTAAATATTTCTTCTGTGCATATTACTGAGCTTTGCCTCTAGGTTTAATCTCGGGTAGGCTGAACCATGTATTCATGGTAAAAGACAAAAAAAAAACAATTTCATTTTTTTCCATTTTTTTTTGACCACATCTCATTGCAACTTACCCCCTTCAGAGCAGTATACTGTAAAATATTTGGCTACAGACTTTTAAATAGATGTTAGTGTAACATGAGCTTTCAGTTTCTCAATGAATTTTTGCATAACTCCTAAAATCATGTGCAATATTTGTTTTTTCTAGGGGAAAAATAACTTTATTAATGTTGTTTGTTTATTGTCCTGGGGATTTTTTTTTTCTGTGAAGCTTTCCAAAAAAATACTGTAGCAATGTATAGCATCTTTATTTAGTAAATAATTACCAGTTATTTTTCTTCTGCTAGTTCAGAAAGTTGATGGGTTGGCAGAAGTGGGGACCACTGCTTTAAATTTGTAGAAATTACACAGAAATAAAACAATTTTCCTTCACTTTGGAATTACCAGAACATGTTGTTACTATTATCAGGGCAGTACTTCTGGTTCATAATATTCTAACAGCCATACACTTTTCCTACAAGATGGAACAATCCTCCACCTGGTAGTAGTAATTTTCCTCCACGACAAATTAATTGTTTTATACAGTGCAATCTGTCACCCGTTCCTTTGGTTTTCCACAACGGTAAATAATGTATTATGCTGATCTCCATCCAGCTAAAACCTTACTAAACTTAAATTTTGGAGTCAGTGAAATACTTGTAAGGTGGAGTGCCCGACCAAAGTCAAATTTCTGCTAGGAGCAGGGTCTCCATCCACTATTGCAGTAGGTGTTGAGTGGCTATTGATGACCTGTTCTGTTTATTTTCCAGATGTTTCTGTAAGCCTTTATTTCCTTGACATGGTAGCATGTAGAAGCTTCACATCAAATTCATTTTTATGACCCTTTTTAGTACTAACTGAAACATTTGGACAATCACACCATGATTTGTTGAAAAACATTGCTAGATGGTTGGTGTCCTGGCGTGGGGGCAATAAATGTCTTCTGTAGACCATGTCTCGCCTCTTGAGAAAACTGATCCCCTGCCCTCACATGGAGGCTCTTTGATGTGATGAAGAGGCTCTTCTGTGGGCAGCAGCCCACCCTCAGCCATCGTCTTTCCCCTGAGGCCTTGTAAACTCATCCCGTAAGTGATGGGTGGCTTCATAGCTGGCCTTGAGAGAGAAGGCCCTGTGGTGGTCTTTCATCACGTATCTTCAGAAAAGATAGAATCCCAGAATCATGAAGGTTGGAAAAGCCCTCCAAGATCACCTGGTCCAACCACCCCCTTACCACCAATGTCACCACCAAGCCCTGTCCCCAAGCACCACGTCCAACCTCTCCTTGAACACCCCCAGGGACGGGGACTCCCCCACCTCCCTGGGCAACCCGTCCCAAGGCCTGACCGCTCTTGCTGAGCAGAAATGTCTCCTCATTTCCCACCTGAGACACCGTGGCCACCACTGCACAAGTCTTCACGGATCTGTGTTAGAGGGCTGAAAGGCAAATAGAGCAGAATTGCTGTACGTGGAGGCAGGGCAACAAGAAATTATCTCTGTGAGCTCCCTGAGACAGCATGTAACCAGCGTCTGCCCGAACCAAAACCCCTGAGGGGCATCCAGCCTCCTGACTATATTATTTTATTCTTCAGAGATGTAAAAGCAAACTGATCTGATGTTTCCAAAATGATCGTGTTAACAACTGGAGCTATTTGATATTTTAATTTTTTGATGCCAGCAGGAGGCTTCAGGGATCAAAACGCTGATTGATGTCGCAAAAACCCAGTCCTATTAAAATGATTTTAGGTCTCTGTTGGCTGTCCAATATATACGGGTTTTTCTACCTTTCATTTTCCTATCGTACACTCAAAGATCTCCAAAAAAGCACAGTCTTGTCCTCCACCATGAAGCTTCCCTTACGAAGCCCTATTCTTAATTAATCTGCACACATGAAATAATGGTTTTAATGGGAACTCATATGAATTTTTATCTGAGAGATACGGGGGTGGTGAGCCTGGGAAAGAGAAGGCCAAGAATTTGAGGATCTGTCTCTAAATATTGCCCGCAGCTTTCACCAACCACCCCTAGTCTGTATTCAAAAGTCACAAAATAGTTTAGAAAAAAAGAGGCCTTAAAATAAGGTTATCAAATTGTTCTTGGTGCTACTGTACCGTTAGGTTTTACACGGTAAATTTTGTCTCGTGTTTGAAACTTTAGAGAAGGAAAGACAAATCATTTCTGGTATCACCTCTGATAGATTGCCTTTGGATTTTTCCCCATTGTATTCCAATTATTTCTACTAATTACCTCATTAAAATCTTTCAGGACTTTTATGTTTAATTTGCGAGTTATCATTGAATTCAAGCAGTTAATACAGCACTTGAAACAAAGAAATATGGTTTTATGTTCTGATCGGCTTTAAAAGGAAGGCATGAATAATTGACCAGGAGTGACTCGGAGACCACGTAGCTCCATATAAAATTTAATGAAAAGAAGTCAAATGATGATAATAGAATTATTTACATGCAAAAGATGTTAATGCTTTGTTTCCTATGTTTTTTTTGTTTCAGTATGTGGACCAGCTGACAAGGATCCAAGCTGAATTACAAGAGACAGTAAAAGATTTAGCTAAAGGCAAAAAGAAATATTTTGAGACTGAACAGATGGCTCAAGCAGTGCGGGAGAAAGCTGATATTGAGGCCAAGTATGTTTTTATAATAGCGTATGTATAAATAATCGCATGTGTATAAACCAGATTTTTATTTGTATTAGTTTTTACACTTGATATTAGTTTAGAAGGAAGATAATTGTTTTCAATAAGCTTGTGCCATTTTTTTTAAATATGCATTTTTGTAACCATTTCAAACATGCTTTTACCCTGATAGTTTAGTACAACTTATTTAGGATAACTTCTTTAGGACAGGAGTTAAACTAGCTGCTTTATTTTAATCTTTTTGAAGGATACTGTGTGACCTAGCACTCTTTTTGCTATTAAAGGCTATTTGCTTCTCTCTCTCTTTCCAGATCTCAGATTTGGTATCAGTCCATGTGAGGGGGCGGGGGGACGGGGACACTATTTTTTATGCTCTTTGACATCTTGAAGAGGTTGATTCCCGTTGTTTCAGGAAAGCAAGCAACTCCCATGCTTTCAGTTTGGAGTTTTGCCTGTATCATTTGAGTTTGCTTCACCATTTCTTGCAAATTTGTTCATTTCTTTATTTTAAAAAAGAAATCCTCAGTAGTATCCTCAGATTAAGCTTAAAACTATACAAATAGAAATTTAGGCATGAAAAATGGAAGTTTTACAGAAGTGCAGTAGCCTGTTTATCCTGTATTTTTGTAGAAAAGGTACAAGGCAGTAATCTCTTCTGTTATTTTTTTTGTTTCAGGTCTAAACTTAGTCTTTTTCAGTCAAGAATAAGCTTGCAAAAGGCAAGTGTAAAGGTGAGTATAAGGAAAGTTTGCATTTATGATATAAGTGCTTTGAAGCTATTTTCTTGAGGTGTATGACCCAAGTTGTCTGGAATCTACAGATGACTGACATTTGATAAGGTACCTTGTTAGAATGAGTTATCAGATAAGAACAGATTCTTCAACAGTCAGAGTGCAGAATTACATGAGACCAAATTTACAAGGAAGTTTTTTCTAGTCATAATTACAGCTGTTCTGTAAAAATTGCATGTAAAATTACAAACTGCATGAGAGAAAAAATAATTTTAAAATCCCCTTACCATTAAGAAAAATCTTAATCTGTTAATCCTTTAAAGTTTTGACTGTATTAATATATGCATGCATGCGTATTAATCTGCTATTAATCCTTTTTTAGTCATTTAACTTCTCATTAGTACCTACCTTTTAATTTCTGTTTCTTCTCATAGTTAAAAGCACGACGATCGGAGTGTAATTCAAAGGCTATCCATGCAAGGAATGATTATCTTCTCACTTTAGCAGCTGCTAATGCACACCAAGATCGCTATTATCAAACAGACTTAGTAAACATTATGAAGGTAAGGAAGCTAATTTATGTTTTGGAGTTGAGAAGTGTGAAAATCTGGAAAGCAAAATTAATAATATGCAAAATCTTGGGGCAGCACTGTTGACTTTGTTGACTTTTCCAGTGTATTGCAATAGATGAGGGCAGTGCAATGGATCCTGTGATAACGCACAGATACTTGGTAACAATTGTCCAGTCCCAAAGCTAAGCAGTTGCTTTTTTTTACTTCATTTTTAAAATTATTTTTTATTTTATTTATTTATTTATTATTTTTAAAAATATACTTAAATAAAGGAATCAAGTTGGTGGACCTTAAGGTAGAGATCTTTTTAGTTCTTCAGTGCCTATTCCAAAATATTTTTTTTGTGTCTGATCAGAACATTTCTTTATGGTATAGCTAACGAAAATATAACTATTAAAGATGTCGGTTTCAAGCCATGAATTTTAGAGAATAGCAAATCAGCATTGCTGTTCTTACACATGGCAGCTTGCCACGTCAAGCTGAGTAGATGCTTGAACTCATAGGAAATGACATACTTAAAAAGTTCAAATATAATTGCTGACAGGTTTTCCACAGCATTCTAGAATTATTAAATGTACTCAATTCTTGCAACTTAGAATTAAATAGTTATGAATAAAGTGTAAAATCTGCAATTTCATCTATTTAAATCTAATGCAGGCTTTATGTGGTTGCGTTCCATATTTTGACATTTTCGAGGCATATTTAAGTTTGCTATGTACAAACTATTTCCAGGTGATGTGATCGTGGCAACTCATTAGCCTGTAATTTGCATTTAAAATTGCTTTATTGGATAACATATCACTTCTGTGAACTTAAACTTCTGAGTAGACTTCCTCACCTGGAACAAGGGTGGCAGGTTGTAACAAGTCAGTGTTACCAGCATGTTTTTGCGTACTCGAAGAAATCTGTTTGAAATCTATCTGTAAGAACTCTATCTATAAATCACGTTGATCTGAAATGCAGGTAACCAAATCAGAAGCTCAGGGAGCAAAACATGACCTCTGAGGGATTCTTGCGTGAAATTCCATCAGGTCTTGACTAGGTTAACTGTTCCTATGGTGGTGTGTGCATGCCTCTTCAAGAAAATCACAGTTTGTGTTGGATGTTCATTGCTCTGCCTCGTATATAACTGCTTGGATGGCCAAAACAGATCTGGGCATCTCAAAGACAATGCAGAGCTGATGGTCCTTGAGGCTGTGAAATGGTTGTAGAGGAAATATTCCTTATAATGTTGAAGATAAAATTATGAATAGATACTTATAAGGTAATTCTGTACTACCTGCATGGCTGGCTGTCATCAGTTACTGCTTTTATGTGTAGGTAATGCCAGAAGTGAAATTAATATGTTCAGAACCTAAGAAATAATATGGACATTTGATTTTTTTTATTAAAAAAAAAAAAAAAGGTGAAATGATGGCTGGCTCTGGTGAGTGATGGCTGCTCAAGTCTCAGGGCATTGGAACATAATGCCCGCAAAATGCTGCAGAGCACACCGAGTGTCTTGTTTTCTCTGTATGTCCAGCTGTATTTTGTCTGTTATGAACTAGGCACAACGGGTGTCTGCATAGTGAGCCATGCAGGACTGTGATCTCTCTGAATTTCCCTAAGTGTTTGTCTTTTGGATGGTACAAGTTCTCTGTGCTGTGATGTTAGAAAGCCACGGATACCCCAGGAGTGTTTTTTTTTAAGCCTGCAATAAGAAATCAGACAACAAACTGTTGAATCATTCTTGGAAGACTGAAAAATACAATAAGGGATAACGAAGTCATGCCGGTGCCATTCCTCTGCATGTGTGCTGTTGTCCATAAATGTTCTGCTTACCCGGGGTCCTGTCCTAAAGCTGCTGCTGATCCGTGTTAGCTCGTGGTAGTTCCTTTACCAGGCTCCCTCTTGCCCAGTCCTTTCTTTTGTAGAACTTGTTTTGAAGTCGTTTTCAATGTGAACGGTTTTTGATATGGAAATCTCTCTTTGCAACCTATTCTCCCGTATAAATAATTGTGGTTTGCTGGAAACCTAAATTGCAAGTACTTCCATTGAGCCCAATTACTTTGGAAGGGAAGGACAACATGCAGGGTTCTTTTTCTGCGTCTCTTTCAGATATTTGTGGTAGTTAAACCTCCTGGTCTGGTAAAGAGCTGTGTTAATAATGAAGATCTGTAAATTTGGTTTTGGCACTTTGGTTTATGAGTAAAAATCAGTGGGCGCACACACATCCTTGCAACAAGGTCTAATAGGGCAAGGGAGAGAGTAAGTTGAAGGCAAGGCTTCAAATTGAATGTCTACTGAATGCATTTAGAAGAGGAGAGAAAAAAAAAATCAGGAAAATCAAGGGTGGTATGATTAGGATCCAACTGGGCTTATCCAGTAAGTTCGGATGTGAAACTGCTGAAATATGAACAACTGGGTGTAATCTGGGGCTAAAACCAATCTCAGCATCAACAGAAGTGTGCCCCAACCTCTAAAAAGGGCTTCAGGGGTGAATTATTTATCCAGAAGTCTGACTCGTGAATGGGATCAGTACACACGTAAGTGAATGCGATATAGTGGGGCGATGAGCATGATTTCGGAAGAGGGACAGCGACTCCAAAAGCCGTCTTTAAGAGTCAGTAAGCCCGGGGATAAGGGTGATTCATCTGGTTCAGTGTCTAGAGCTTGCCAAGGGCTCTCAGCAGGCTTCCCACTCAGCCTCTGCTTACGTAGAAGAGGTACGTCCTTGCAGGTAGGGCGGGGGTTTTCTCACACATCAGGACCTGATGAAGAGATACACAAGATGTGGGATTAAAGCAAATGCCTGGGCTCTGTAATGGGAGGAGATTTGCTGGCAGGGCCCTGGTTTCCCTCTTATCCCTCCCCCTTCCAACTGAAATCCGGGGGATCCATGCTGTTTAAATGCTGAGAAAATGACTATTTTATCTAGCATAAGGATTTAACATAAATGATATGGAAAATGAAAGAGCAGTGGTGGTCTGCAGGTACAGAATCGTTCCGTATAAGCAAATGTGAAGGGTATGACCAAGAAGCATCATAAGATTTTGATGGTTTGGGATTACCAGGCAAGAAAATAGCACCTGAAATTCGCCTTAAAAAGTGAAAAGCGGTATTTAGAGATAAAATCACTGCCTACGGGATAAAGAACTCGGAGTTGCCGTTACCATTTGTGATGGAGAAGCTGGAATGAAGGATGAAGAAATGGGGACTTGACTATTATGTGATCCTAATCCCATCTCTACATAGCATCACTAGGAAAGGTGGCCTACTGAAAGGTGATTAAAACTCTTTCTATACAGCCCAGTTCTTGTTTTAGCAGTGTGACCCCAGCAGACATTACATACAGTTGTAGTGTCTAAGCCAAACGTGGCCATTTATATCTTAAGGTTGACATCTTAAAAATGTCAACCTTCTTTTTTTCACCTTCTTAATGAGTCTTTCGGCATTCGTGCTGTGGTGACCACCTTGCTACCCTAATTTCTCCATATTTCTGTGACTGAGCTCATATGCCTTCTGCAGGGCTGCCCGTGTGCCAGGTCACGTCCATTTTCTCCATAAAATCCCCATCCCAAAGTCCAAAATCTCCGTCCATTTCCAGCATTCCTGAAAAATTCAGCTCTCGCCACCCGCCCCATTTGAAAGCAAACTGGAAGACAGCAGCCGGATTTGTGTAAGGTGGGAACATTGCGTGCAATCAGCAGCACCCTGAACACCACAGGGCTTACGGGGTTATTTAGGGTCTGCTCTTTGAGGAGCTGTGCAGATCGGCTGATTTTATCCACGCTCTGCACCAGGTGAGCCTGAGATTCCCGGAGCACACAGCATCTACCCTGTGAGATCTGGAGGTGTGATTGCAGGACCGGTTTCATTGCTTTATTTGGAATCAGGTTCATTGCCTCGCCTTTTCTTCAGGGCAAATGTTTTTGTATGTGGCAGAGAGATAAACTTTAAATTATTTTCAGGCTGGCTTTCAGAGTTACTCAGTAAGCCGTAGGTAAATCCTTTATCTAAATAATATTCAGAATCTGAGTTGTTTAATATAACATTCAACCTTGAAAAACAAACTGCCCCACCTCCCCTGCCCTCAAAATCTCCGTAATCCTCACCTGAAGCATCGGTTTTACAATACAGATGTTAAAAATCACATGGAAAGATTAAAAAAAAAAAAGTAATTTTGGTTCAAAGACTGATCTTACATACCTGATGTCTAAAAAAGTTGTTCGAAATTGAATTTAGGTATAAAATGAGAGCTGCTTGGTGTACTGTTTGGAGTGCATCAGTATGGATTTGAGCAGAGTCAAAGCTTTCCATATTTCTTTAGATGATAAAAACATTAGAAGTGGAAAAAGCCCTGCAAAGATTTCAGCTGCTCCTTGGCTGTGTTGCTGTGTGAGAAGGTAAAACCTGAGCTTCTTTACAAATGCCTCAAAGACCCTTTCTGTTTGTGCCCATCCTAAACAATTTCCTTGCAGGTTTTGGTCTTAATCAGGTTATTGTTTGCAATGAAAGTTGTTCTGCGTGGCTTTTGGGGACCCTGGTGCATATGCAGGCGGCGCTCGCTTTCCTCAAAAACTTGCAATTTTCTCCTTGAAATTTGTATGTATTTATTTAGCCTGTTGTGGGCCGTGTCCACCAAAAGCTGCTCGTTGCATCCCGTGCAAGATGAACTGAATGCAGATGGGGAACAGCGAGGAAGACCTTGGCTTCCAGCTGCTGGTGGTGGTGGCTTTTAAGCAGTGAAATCCAGTGAAAGTTCAAGCACTGCCAACAGGTGACAGCTCTTTAAGCAGCAAAATCAACACCTGAAGGAGAGAGGAGGGGCGGTGACGTATTTCAGCACCTGTGTCGGTTTATGTTGGCACAAGGTATTTGGGAAGCCACTGCTGGGAAAGGATAATTTGTGCTGGGCTTGAGGGTTACTCGGTGTTTGCTGCAAGCCAGCACTGGTTTTGTTCGTCCTAGCTGACTCTGAAACGCTGCTGTGGTGCCGTCCTGTGACAAATGAATCACAAATGACTCCTCTGGAACAGGCAACAAATTGACGTTTCGCTTGGCAGAGTTCCTGGTGACATACAGCTCCCGATCATTCCCAGTATTTAGAGTATGGTATTTTAGTTAGCAACGCTTTTATCTGAAGAAGAACAAAATGATTCACTCTGCTGTGTTTGTAGTTCTGAAAGGCCATCACAAACAAAGCAGGGATGCTCCGAATGTACGAAATGCTTCCAGCACTTCTCAAAGGACTGAGAATTACTTCTAAAATGCCATCCCACTTTGCCAACTCCATCGGCAAATGAGCAGCGCAACTATTTTAGCTCTCCCTTTAGAAAAGATTTGAATCCTTTTGCTTTTTTTCCTGTAGCTCTCCTTTCTGTCCAGGATTTACATCTTGTGCCTCTTCTGCACCAGCTGCGCCATCTCACCAGGCTGTCACAGACCTGAGATCTGTATTTTGGTATCTGGAGAGAGATTTAAAAAAAAAGAAGAAGAAGAAAGAACAAAAAAGGGCCTAAGCGAAGGCATAAAAATGTTTTTTTTCTGTGCCAGTTTCCTGACAAGCTGCTTGGGAGGGGCTGCCTGGTGCTGAGGCACAGGGTGCAAACCCTTTTAAGCTCAGGGTGTTTGCCTGGTGCTCAGGCTTCTGCAAGAGTTTAAACCGAGGTCAGAAGGAAGTGTAAGATGATGGCTGAAGGAAGTTTGGGCTTGTTTGATACCTGTCTTTCTCTAAACTTTATTATTACTGCGTTTCCTCTTTTACTACTCTACCCCTAAGTCTTTTGTAAGTTCCTCTTGTGAACCACCCCAATCATGACTTTATAACACACTGCTGACTATGGAAAGGTCAATCAAAAAAAAAAAAAAAAAAAAAAGGAAGCATCATTAACGTCTTAAATAATTCTTTGATTATTTTGGAGGACAGACAGAGAAGTAAAACTTAACCTGATTTCCACGTCTCGTTTTGATGTCACGAGCATCAGCTGCTCATTCCCTGGTGGCCTGCAGCATGTGGGAGTCGTGGGGCTTGGGGCTGCACGCTCAGAGGAGCAAGGTTTTTGACAGAAAGTAAAATATTTTAATGAAATAATTTATTTTGTCCCTCCAGTATGTTTTTCAAGCTCCACTGCTTTCACTAAGGTTTCCGTTTTGATGCTTGTACTTCAAAGCACCAAGAGTCCGCCTTGATTTTTTTTTCAGAGGTGTTTATAATGATCAAGTTGGTCGTCAGCAGAGCTTCGTGGCTGATGCCAGAAGCTAAACCTTTATAGCTAAACGATTTTTAAGGATCCTCAATGCTACCGTAGGGTATTAAAACAAAAAAAAGCCCTGAAACAGCGACAATCAAGTGTGATATTAATGTTGTGGGAGTGTCTGCAGACAGCGATGCACTTTTATGAACAACTTTGGGAAAAAAAAACAACTCAATATAGTAGCAAGCAGTGAGAGCAGGTATTTCTAACTAATATTTTTCTGTGCTTTTTTTAAATTTTCATACCCTAGTACATGCAGTGGTCGTTAGTCTTTGCAGACTGAATTAGAGAAATAGTGTCAAAAGGGAGCGTGCCTCACCGTTTCTTTCCTCTGTGGTTTCAGTTAGGTTCTTCTGTATTGTTATGAATATCTGTCGCCTTTTCTGGCTTTGCTGTACTTTCCAGTTTGCTTGCTATGAGGAAGTCGTTCAGTTTGGCTCTTGTTCTTGACCCGAGTTCCAGCGGTGATGCGGCAGGTTTAAATAGAAACTTAATTTTATGTAATTTCCCTGGGCCGAACAGATCTTGCATGGATGACAGCACCGAGACATGTTATAGCATCTCTTTTTTAAGCCAGGAGAGCAGTTTTTAGAAACATGGGTGACGTTCCCCTTTCTCACATCTCTGCCTGTTGTTAGGTACTGTCTTAAAAGGATCTGAGAGAGGAAGAAATCAGTCTGGCTTCGGAGGTATGAGCTGGCAGTCACAAGGACTGACATGGGTAGAGCAAGGGAGCACCCAGAGCGAGCACAGTGCCTGCAGCACATGATGAAGAAGCTGAGAAAACCGGGATTGCTCAGCTTAAGAAAAGACAGGGACATCTAACAATTTTCATGTTTTACAGCTGCCTGTGTAGAGAAGAGCAAGCCAGGCTTTGGAGGCGTGCAGTGGTGGGACGGAGGGCCGTAGACAAGTAGGAACATGGAAAATTGTGATTAGATACAAGGAAAAAGGTTTCCTATGAAGGTGGTCAAATGCAGGAACAGGGACTGAGGTCAGGGAGGAGTGTCTCACTGTGGAGACATCTAAAACTTGACTGGAAGCACCCTTGAGCAACCTTTGGCCCCGCGTTGAGCAGAGGTTGAGCCGGTATCTCCCTTCCAATCTAAATTATTCCATGATTCTCTTGAGGAAGATCTCCTGGAAGATCTGCTCAAGAAAACAGAGCTTCCAGCCTCCGTTTTCTCTGCCACTGACTGGAATATCCATGGGAGCACACAGCGTTTGGATATTCGTGTTTTGACGAGCGTTTTCTTCATTAAGTGGTGTTGGGAGGTTTTGTGGAGCCGAGCTGCCAACTGTGTTTGCAGCATGGCCATCCACCACTTTGATGGAGCACTTTAAGCCATCATGTAAAACAACTGTAAACACAAACCCCAAATGTTGCTTAGGCAAATGAGAATCAGCTGCAGCTAGTGATATTAATAGAAATGACCCAGGATTGAGGACTTGGTGGTTTTCATTTAATAATTTGGTTTTAAACCCAGAAATTAATAGGGTATGTGTGCCAAACGGTGCTTCGCTCTGGTGGCTCTCTTTGACTTTAAATTGACATTACTTGTTAAGCTGACGTTGGCTTTAAGTTGACGTGTTAGCAGAAGGTCTTAAATGGTCTCAGGAATGTTACCCTAGCAGTGGCTGGCCAGTTTGTGCCCCGAATAAATGAGAACATTTCCATCAGTATCTCTGCAGACTCCAGAGCTAGTCGAACCGACGTTATCGCTCTTAAGAAATCACTCTACGTATACATTATTGTTCTGTGCTTTTTAGAATGATTTAGAAGCGCCCAGGGAACTATTTGCTTTTCTAAAGTATTTCTGATGTCAGCAGAGGTTTCGGGTTTCTTCTATAAATCTCTTCTATAAATTTAGCACTAGTTGTTCTCCTCGGGTCTCGTAAGACTCCCTTTAAAAGTCAGAGGGAATTTATGCAAGTGAAAGAGCTATTGTTCCACTTCCTGCTCTTGTCAGCTGCAAGCCACAAATATTTTGTAATTACAATTAAGCCAGCCGTAGATTGCCTTATCTCCAGTATCAGATGGGCACGGTCACTTTCCTGTGAAGACAGCCAGCGACTGAGCGTTGCTTTCTCGTGTTTGCTCCTATGAATGGGGATGAATAAGGGGTGCAGCTGCACTTTGGGGTATGAGCGATCCCAAAGATGCCAACTGGGGCTTTGCAACGTCTGCTGGCATGCTGATTTCCCTTCCAGGGGCATCAGTCCATGTGCGTGTGCGCTCGTTAAACCTCGGGGAAATGAATTCCTTTAATGAGAGGCTGGGATGTGATTACGCAGCCACATAAATTGGTGAATAATTAATGCAAAATGGTGCGCGCTTATTTAGGCTTTCCCTTAGATGCTCCTACATCACACCTCCCTGTAGTCACTCTATTGCTGCCTTGGAGACCAGGAGCTCCCGATAGCTCTTGGATATGTGCTAAAAGCAGTTTTGAGCATTGGTATTCTGGCTGATGGAGAGCAAACATTGACAAGGACAGCTTCCCAACAGAAGGCCACTCCTGGAGGTGATTTTGGCAAAACCACAAGCAAATGAAGTTTACCTACAGCAAAAGGTACTGCTCTTAAATGTTATGGTAGCATCCACTATCTTTAATTTAAAATCTACCACTTGCCCCCAAGAATATCACGGTACCTAACCACACACAGTGTTTCCAAGGTGGCTCAAGACAAAGAGTGGGTGTGGAGCAGACCTGTTCCTGTTTTCCAGATGAAAAACTGAGTAATGGTCACATTTGCCTGACGGCAGCTGTCTCACCTCGTGTTTTAACCACGAGTCTCAATTCCTTCTTCAAGCATTTGGTCAGAAGGGGCTGTTCATTTCCAGGGGGCTCAGCATCCATCCGTAGTCTAATATCTAAACCAAGACAATTTATTTAAGTATGTTAAACAAATTTAAGTATGTTAAACAAATAATCTTACAGGGCATAATAAAACTCTTTCTTGACAATGCAATGACTCGTCCCATAGTTTTTCTTTGGCCTCACAACAGAAATAACCTTAGGAAAAGGCTTGATTGCAAAACACGTGGTGTGATTTCACAGATGCTCGTGAAAGGTATTTCCTGCCCAGGAGGCTGCGCAGAAGTCACGGACGGTTTATACAAGAAAATAACAGGAGCACTGAATGGGAGTGACTTGGAAATGGGAAGAAATAAAGAGAAAAGTGATGCAGTCGGTGATGAGGGATGGGTGTAAGGGGGTAGAGCAAGGAAGACCACTGGAAAGCCATTGGAAGACCACTGGAAAGTGATCCGTTGCGGATCGCTGCCTGGGAAGAGGCCGGGTTTTCTATTTTGTCCATTACTGTTTTGTCTTTTCCAGATTTTATGGAGAAGCAGAGCTCAGGCTAGGAGGTTTTTGTGGCAAGCGTCGTAAAGCTAGCCGTTTGGAACAGGAAATGAAAGTTTGCCATCTCATTTCAAAGCCACGCTGCGATGCAATGAGAACAGCTCCCGGAGCCCCTCGCTGTGCCAGAAACCAGCCCGCGTGCCTCAAGCTGGCGTGTGGCTGGGCCAGGCTCAGGAAACACCTGGCATGCTCCGGTTGAGACCCAGGTGGGGCTACGGCTGAAATTTTTAACTAGAAACATGTTTTTTAGAAGTATTTCGTCTTTCAGAAGCCATGGAGACAGACGTCCCGAACAGATCATTCGCGGGGTTGTGTTTGCTTGTGGGTTTATTTTTTGTTTGGTTCTTAGCAACTCAGGATTCACTTCAAGAACTGAAAGACATTTCTGGCTGTTATCACTTACAGCCACCTAACATTTCCGGGAGTTATCTGGAATTTACACCTATTTAAGCTGAACCTACTTGAAAAGCTCCTGGACTATTTTTAAAATTGAATGCATGTGTACAGATTTTGTCCTGTTCAATAACGAGATGTTACTGCCTTAAAGTGTAAAGTTACCGAAACCTTCTGCTCATAACGTCGGTCCTGAAAACGTTCGGATGCTCAGTTGGATGATTTGAAGTGAAATCCAGAGTTCTGGGGGGATAATTGCTGCTTGGCCAGAAATGAATGTCCAGGTGTCCCAGCAACATAACCGCTGTAGTTTGCAAATTAAAAGTGGTCGTCTGGGTGTGTCAGAGCTCATGGCAAAGATCAGCTGGTTTTAATCCTCTGCCAAAGCCTCTAGGGATGGTAGGAAGTCTTAAAAAGTGTTTGAAGCTTAATCTTGCTATAGGTTTTATTGTCTTCAAGAAACATGGAAAGTGGCTTAGAAGAAGGCAAAACGTGTTCTGATGTGGCCATCTTTTGAAGGAGGCTGTAAGGACTAATTTCACTAATTTAGGGGCTTACACATCAACAGCAGGAGAAAGAATTTCGGAGGGATTCGATTTATGAAAGGAGCAGAGGAATTTATAAGGAGACAAGACCCGAAATTGCATGAGCCAGAAATCTCACGGTGGGAAATGTCACGCCGAATTTGAGGCATAAATCCTGAAAAAAAAAGTTATTGGAAAAAAGAGCTTTTAATCTGTTATCGTTCTGCCTCTTGCAAATAAGCAGGACCACGCACCGCTCCATCTAGCCCACAGACAGGCATTAGGAGGCAAGAAATTCCTCTTTAACATTTCCTAATAGCCACTGGAAAGCTGGCTGGGATCACTCAGGGGAGGTGGAGCGTTAATCCTGCAATATGATTTGTCTGGCTACCTGCTAGTTTTCGTAACACAAACAAATTCCCATCTGTTCAAGCTGTCATCTCTGCTAAAAGGGCTTTCTAACGAGGACAAATCCCCTTTTCCTGAAAGGGAGGCAAATATGGAACCATGGAATATCCCAAGTTGGAAGGGACCTACAAGGATCATCGAGTCCAGCTCCTGCCTACCCCAAAATTCAGACTGCATGAATTCCTTGGCAGTCGATTGCTGGATGCTGGATGACCGAAAGTTGCTGAACGAGGATCTTATTTAGTAGTTTATCCAATGAAGCACTAAATTAACTGGTTATGGGATTCTGGTTGTAATTAAAAGACAGAATATCCATCCATCTGGTAGGATAGCCAGCGTTGCTTGGCATTAAGGTGAAAACCTCGTTCGCCACGAGTCCTGCCTGCTGTGTGCATGCTTCCTTCCCCCTTGGTGACAGCAGCATTCAGAGAGGCTTCCTGGAGGCATCGGGCTCTGAGCAGCAGCACCCTCAGCTGGAACCTTGTGCAAGTCCAAGGGCACCTCAAAACCTGCGGGGAAGTTTCATCAGTTAGGCTCAAGGCTTTTAATTTCCCATGTCTCAAAGCTACGGGAGCACAAAAACTGTCCTGGAAAAAAAAAAAAAACACACACACACATGGCTGAAGATATTGGGATATTGGAAGAAAATTTGTTTGCTTGGAAGAATCATGACAATATCCCGATCTGTGTTTGTCTGAATTTATTCGAAGGAACTGCTTTTGAAGTATAAAAGCAGGTACGTGGGGATACACAGGAAACAGGTTTCTAGTTGAAGCCCGTGAATATCAGAAAAAAAATAACTGCTCTCGTTGATTAAATTGTTTAATGTTTTCTATTAGATTTCAGATATAATGATGTAATTTAATAGACGAAAAATCAATTTAATAAATTGACAACGTATGAAGCCCTAGGAAGAAGGTGGATAAAAAGAAGAGGACAAACCTGAGCGAGAAGCATCTTTATGCAGAGGAAAACGACTTCACAGTTATTTGTGAAAATGTGTTTGCCCAAATCATTTAACAAATTAGAATAGTTGACCTGCTCCTGTCATTCCTCGCCCTTCTCAGTGGGCGTTCGCTGAGTAGGATTATTGCAGGGGATTTTTTTATGGTGGATTCAAGAATCTTTAACAGCAACGCCCAGCAGTGACCCAAAGAAAGCCAAAAGCTGCCAGGTTTTTGGTGCAGAACTTATTAATAATGGAGAAAGCTCGAGCTGTAGTCGTAGCTGTGCAGACAGTCTGCTGTGAGCCATCATCCGAGGCACTTGACCTCCCTTCATCCTTTCTTTTCTATTTAAACTTTAAATTATACAAGCTGAGCCATCTCTTCCTCCGAGATTTAAACATTTCTGGCTGTGTATGGTAGTTAGGGCATCGAAGCAGTATTATTATGAAATAATCACCCTTTTTAACATAGGGCTGAGCCTTCAACTTCCACGGAGCGTGCAGCACTGTTGAAATAAGTCTGGAAAGAAGCTTACTGTAATGAAATTATGTTCGTGAAATGATGCTAGGGGAGTATAACGCATTTAGGGGATTCCAACGAGGCCACGCTTAGGAGCTGATTTAATTAAAAGATAGCCTAACAACACCGGATCCTATTTTGTTCTCTTTTCTTTTGAATTTTGTTACCCGTCACGATCGTGTATCCAATAGTGGAAGCTTTGTAGAAGAACAGCAGCTTCTGGAGAAAACGGTACAACCACATCTAGACTTCTTTGGGAATGCTGCTTGCCCTACTTGCTTTGTGTCGGCGCATCTATCGCAAAGGGACAGCCCTTGCACAGTATTTTTCATTGCAGACTTGAGACTAAAATTCTCTCTCCTCACCCACCGGTGCTTTGAAGGAGAAATTGTTAGCACGATTCCCCCGTGACCAGACCAGAACAGACTCCTAAAAGTAATAAAGCCTAATTGGCACGTGGAATTCCCAAGAGGTTTTTGGGAACCATGGATTAATCTTTCATGCTGCAATGCAGCTGTTACACCTTTGGCATAGTGCTGTGATGTGTTGTTTTTTTTTTTTCCTTTATTGTTCGGGATAATTTCCTTCATTGTTCTACGATTCTATAATTATTGCAGTAATCACGCTGCTGTGACTCAGAGCCGCTGGCCTTTTAAGAACATGCTGCATATTTGTGGACATTACAAGGATTCCTAAAAATAGTTCTGCTTGTTTTGGTCCTCAAATTTTCCTATGATTGGTAAAGGGTATTTACTAATCTTTTTTGGGAATGGTCACTATAAGAAATATGCCGTATGAAATGAATGTGCATATGCTATGTGCTTATGAAATGGGCTTTTCATACTGGTTAATTAATTGATATTTTATCATAAAATGCAAAAAAGAAGTTGGAAAATGCAATCGTTATTCTGAAAACACCCGTTGTGTTGTGGGATAGAAAGTGCAATGTTAAATTTTAGGACCTTGTAACCGCTGGTTATGTCTGTTTGGCGTGATAAGAATCTGAAACGTTCAGTAATAGATTAAATTTATTGAAATATCTTATATTTTTTCATATTACCATCGCAGAAATTATTCTGAGAGCATCTTTTGAGAAGTCTGTGCAGCGAATAGTTTGCTGTAAGTGACAGGTGACTTTAAACCTGTGTTCAGGGAAAGAAAAAAACATAAATGGAAGTGATAAATCCAAAGAGCAGTTGGGAACAACAGCCATTGTTGGAGCAGAAAAGCTTTTGTTCATCAGATTTACATGAAGAAGTGAATGAAAAGCACGCTGGATAAAACATTAAGTGCATTAAGTGCAGGTAAAATGATAATAAAGAAACTGATTGAGAAAAATACAAAACTGAACAAAAGCTGAAAACAAAATAGATCGTTAAAAAATGGAAGGATGCAAGGAAAAAAAGTAAAAACTCACAAGGAAGGCATATCATCTGTATTTTTTTTCCCACTTCTGTATGCATTTTATCTGCCAAAGGAGTATTTTTTAACTATTAAGAACCAGAGGATGTGGTATGCAATGCATTTTCACCTGCACATTTGTGTAAATTGAAGGTTTCTGTTCCTTAGTCTACGCTCTTGTAGAACATAAACTATTTTGAGACTTAACTAGAGCTTTTATGGGGATGAGCAGGTAAATCCACACCTTGGACACGGTGGAACTCTAATAAGGGAAATTTTCAAGAGCTTTCTTGGAGATTGGTCTTTGTGTGATCAAGTCTTGCAGGACCAAAGACTCGTCGAGGATCTTGTCCATCGCTGAGCAGAGTACATTTCCTCAAGCTACCTTCTAACCGAGTGAAGGATGAAGTCTGTAACACCAAGCCATAATTCACTGCAGGCTGTATTTCCCCACCGAAGGACAAATAAAACCAGCAGCACGTGGTGAGCGTTGGGCATAGCCCGTACTACCACACAACTACAACTCCACAGTTGTTCAGCAGTCGTGGTGATGCTATGGGCAGCGTAAGAATACTCGAATAGCAGAGATCAGCAGCAAAACGCTGAAATTAAATACACAATTTTCAAGCCTAAAGGAAGCCAAACGTCACTGGCAGGAGTGTCTTCAGATACTGAGATAATGCGACGGTGATGGTCCACCACAAAGCCTTTTTCCGAGTGTTGGATTCAATCCAGATTTTTTTTATTCCAAGAACAAGGAAGTACAAAAGCAACCAGTGCAACTTTCTGAAAATTGGCCGTGTCAGAAGGATTGGCGTTTATCCCTGTGCTGTGAAAGACAAATAGGCCCAAGAAGTCTTCAGAGATGATAATTACACACTTTTGGGAAAAAAGCAGGTGCATTTCTAGATTGCAAAAAATCTCTTTTCATCTTCCTTTTTTTTTTGAAAAGCCTTATAAAGTAGAATTTAAGATCTGGTTTTCTAATTTCATGCCCATCTTACATCAGGGTGTTCCCACCATCTGAAGAGGAATTATTCTTGAGCCTTTACGTGTTAATTTAATGCCGTCTTCATCAGGTAACTCTCATGGCCATCTGCCTCACGGGGCAGAGACTTGTGGAGGAGATTTGCTTCGGTGTTCCCCACCATCACAAGTGACCACCATGGGGCACTGTCATGTGGGCTGGTGCCTAGCAGTACTCCATATTATCATTAATTTTGATTATATTTGTCTTAAAAGGACATTCTGTAGTTTGGAGAAGGGTTACGGCCATGTGTCGGTGGCTGTTTCGTGTTTTTCTGTGCTCAAAGCAGACTTTGATGAACAATGACCCTGCCCAAATTGTAAAGGAACAAAACGATGTGCGGGCCAATTGTCAAGTGACTAATGAGGCCGAACAAAGAACTTGCAAACAAGCCCCAAACTATTGACACTGGAAAACAGAAAGCTCTGGGGTAAGGGAAAGTGCAAAGCGTGCTCACGAGCCGCCGAGCTGAAAGGCGAGCCAACAGCCTCTGGTGTCCTCTCGTGTTTGTTGTTCCCATGTCGGCCGTGCTGAAAGTTCCCTCTCGAGCTTGGGGGAAAAGAGGAGGAAGCTCAGATATAATTTCTGCTGCCTTTGTTTGTTCAATATGTAGACACATTACACCTCTTGCTGTCTTTTTTGTCGTGTTCTCCTCCTACATTTTTAGCCTGAATGATTTATTTACCAGCTTTTTTCATCGTTTTACTGCTCCTGAGCAGCCTGGGTTTGTCTCAGGACCTCCCTGGAATATCTTCTGCTTCCTTGTTCATAGCTGGCTGTGTGAGGACGTGCTCCTGAAGAACAGAAAGTGATATGCAGGGTGTGGATTGAAGAAGGGAAAAAAAAAGAGGAGATAAAAAAGAAAAAAGAAAAGAAAGAAAAAAGAAAAGAAAGAAAAAAAAGAAAAAAGAAAATGAAAAAAGAAAATGAAAAAAAAAAAAGATAAAAAAGGATAAAAAAAAAAGAAAAAAGAAAAGGGGGGAAAAAAGATTAAAAAGGAAAAAAAAGATAAAAAATAAAGAGAAAAAAAAAGAAACACAAGCAACTAATTAACTTGACAGCAACAACACAGCAAGACAGTTATAAAAACTCCTTTAACTATTTTCTGGGAAACCGCAGGCAGTGCAGAAGTCAGACGGGTGGCGGAGGAGCCTTCGGCAGGGACCAGCTCCTGAGTTGTTCCCTCTGCTGTGAGCTTGCTGGGCCCAAAACTCCTTCATTTTAAGGAGATCTGAGCCGGTCGGCAGCTGGGCAGGTAGGAGAGTTTGCTCTAAAGGGCTAGTAAAGTAGAAAAGTCTGCAGGCTATAAAGGCCGTGCTGCAGTTCTGTGTTTGTTTTTTTTATGGACCCACTAAATTGCAGAAGTTCATGGAGCAGACTGGCTGGCGATGCATCACCGAGAGTGGTTTGGACCTGGATATGACCACGAGGCATGCCTAGCACTACAGCAGCCGTGGATGTGCAAGAATATCCTGGAAAATGGAGAATTTCTATGGAATTAGCTTAGCACTATCTTTTAATGGATGCAAACTGCTGCATAACTTGAACTTCTGACTTCAGAGAGCTAAGCCTAGAGGGCCCTTGCTCCTTGTAGGCTGGAGAAATCCAGCACAAACTTTCTGAGCCAGACCAGGGGTAGGTTTTTGTCACCTGCTTTCTTTGCAGCAAGCCCTGGTTTGTCTACTTACACAGACGTTTCTCAGAAAAAAAGAGATCTTAAAAGATTTTATCAGATGGAGAGCCTGTAAAGGGCAGGATGGTCACTTTTAAATCAGACTTCAGGCTTCGAAATCCTGAGCAGAGCAGACCCGGTGCAGTAGTTCCTCCGGGATGGGGGACACAGAAGGGAGCTCCCACGAGCTTTACGTCAGCAGCTACGCGGTTGCTGCAGGCAGGCTGTTCGGGGACGCTTACACAGCTTTGATCTCGGCTTTGTTGGTAATTTACAGCCAGAAGTCGTGTTTTGTCGACAAGCACTCGCTTTACTTTCATGTTAGGATGTCTCGATGGCAAAGAAGTGACAAATGCTGGAAGGAAGAACTCAGCGAGATAAATGTTCGAAGAAAACACGCATGAGGAGAAAGAGATGCCTGGAATAAACCCCGGGCAGGAACAGCAGTCAGCGTTTTTAAGGGAAAATCGCTGCGAAATGTAACTTTTAACCAAAAAGGACGAGGTTTGCCTGACCTTCCTTCCTGTCTGTCCCAAGGTCCCTGGGAAAGGCTGCGTGCCCCTGCTCAGAGCGCTGCTGAGTCCGCCAAAGCCAGCTGGTGCCCACTGTTGGCTTTGCTACTCGTGAGCTTAGAAGGATTTTTAAGATACCCTGGCCTTCGTTGTCAGATTAGCCGAGGTCCATTGCCATGCTTGGGTTAAAATGCCCCCAAACCATCCTTATTTTTAACCCCTGGGAGACAAAAGGATGCTGAAACTGGTGTTTTAATAGGAACAATGACTTAACTATTCCCCAATTACTGCACGTAACCAGCTTTTCCTTTCCATTTCCCCTTTTGACCACAAAGCTCTGATGTGTGATCATTTTTTCTATATAATTTTCTCTGTCTGGAGTCCCGGTTACCCAGCTCATTTGGCTGAAAATGCCCAAACCGCACCATCTGTGAGACCCCACTTCTTAATGGATCGTGGGCGTAAGTTTTAAAGACAAGTACCCAAAAAGCTGGACTCAGCATGCATGCTATGTCATTTGGATTATTTTTTTTTAATGTTAAGTATTAAGAGATTGATAATAGCGTTGAGGAAAATACAGGAATTAAAAATAGTCCCCGTTCTGAATGGGCTACAGGTTGCTTTCAGAACAAAACGTCAGGGACGGACAAAACACGGCTTCTGCTGTGAATGAGGATAGGGTGGTGTAAGAATTTAATTCTTCATGGGCTTCCTAAAATAGATGGAAGAAAGCATCTGTGATACAGATCTCCTTTACTGCTTCAGGGTTTTGCTGTGATTACCCAGAAGGAAATGAGGTCACGTTGCCGTGATGCAACAGCATTGAGTGAGCAGATAACGGGAAGACTTATCACTCCCCCAGCACAATGATTTGGGGGCAGTTCATTGAAAACTTCTCCTTATCTTCCCCTTTTCAGCCTGGAGGCAGGGTGGGGCAGGGGCAGGGCTAATTTTGGTCTCTTACCTCCACCCTGGCAAGGAAATGCTTCGCCTTCACCATCAGCCGCCGGCTTCCCAGCTGCTCTGGAAGCTGGGCTGGGGTCTGAAAAGGGTTCGGGGTTTGGTGCCCTCATTTAAAAACACAAATCCCTTTAGGCAGCTGCCAGAGGTAATTCGGAAAGCCCAGGTACTTAGAGCCCAGGTGATTTAGAGGTGTTGTGTGAAGCAGGGAGGCTTTGTGGTCTTTTGAAGGTCCAGATTTTGATGCCTGGCAGCTTCAAGTCTCTAAATTTAGTTGATTTAGCTTGAAGTTGACCGCCGGAGTACCAACTGTAAAAATATCGTCCAAAGCTCCAGCACATCTTAGCGGTTTCTCCGTGAGACAATCATGAATTTTTAGCAGGAATATTTGGGAAATAGAGGTGGGATGGGAGACCAGCGTTGGTGCCTTAGCACAACGTTGATCTATGTTGAGCACGGGTCAAATCCAACATGTTTTTGAGGGGGATTTTGGAAGGAAGGAATCTTTTAAAATAAAAATACACGGTATTTTAGCTTCTCCCCCATCTACTTCCAGGAACCGAGGGGCTCTGATAATATTTCTGGTGTGTGTTGTAGCATTGAAGTGGTAGTTTTTAAAGGAAGGAGACTTGTAGATGTTGAAGTTGCATGAATGAATAAGAGACGCTCGACACGCTGTCATTTCTACATAATTCATTGCGTGTCATCTGTGCTTAAAAACAACAGCCAAAAGGCAGCCAAATGCACTAACAATACTTGAAATAGCTTTATTCAAATCTTTGTTTTTGACAAAGTCTTTGTAGTAGCTAGAATGATGAAAGCCAGAGCATCTGCCAAGTTCCTAAAAGGTTTAATGCAATCTCTTGAAATAAAAAAACCTCAAACTGAGAAATTTTGATACTAGAAAAATTATTTTCAAAGTGTCTTACATTGGCGCTTTATGCTGAAACCAGAAAAAAAATTCTCTCCCCATTATTTTATTCCATTGATCTGAATTAGCAGTACAGGATTTATTCTAAAATATTATTTAATTTGGTTTTGTATTCATTACCTGTGTTTACAGTTTCCGTTTTTCCCAATCCTAATTTCAACCATTATCTGCTTGGACTCAGGTGGAGAAGTAATTTTGTACCTTTCGTACAATTCCACTGAAAAGAAATTACAGCACAAAAAACATTTCTGTCTTTTCGTTGGAAATTGTAATTCTGCGTTGCTTAACTTCGCATTATCTTGGTTCTAATGTGAAACGCCTTTAAAGAAATTACTAATTTCCTTTTTTGGTTGGAAAAAAAACTTTTCCACGGATTTTTTTTTTTCAGGCTGATTTTAATACAGTGAGTGATTTAGCGTTCAGCTGAGATTCAGCGGGAGAACAAAAGCCATTGTAGTGTAATAACGCGTGAGGGTTTGGAGGCTTTTTTTCAGTTTCCTCTTGGAGTTGGGTGATCAGCAAGTTTGAAAAGACGATTTATTTCAATCCTCAGCGGCGATGTGTGGTGGTTTGGGTCAGCCTGCGTGCACGTAAACGAGGTTCAGGCTGGGTACTACGAAATCCCACGGGGATGTTCATTTGCATTGTATAGCTCAGCAAAGTCAAACCTTTTGTTTTAGCATTACAATATCCAGCTTGATGTAAGAATTACCGTTTTATAGGAGGCTAGGTAAATTATCACTGAAAGCAATTTGTAACCAACCATCTCTCTAATCCACTACCTGATGGGATTGTCATCTTTCCCTACAACCACGTTTGCACATCCTGAGTGTTTTTAGCACTTTTTTTTTTTTGTTGGCTTACTTGGCCGACAAAAGTGACCGCGTTGCGTTGCATCGACTTCAATAACTCCAATTCTGGCAGCTCTCCTCGGTATTTAAAAACTTCATCATATTGAAACGGCTTTTAATTAATGGAAGGAGGGTTGTGATGCAGTTTTCCCATGCTGACAGATTTGTGTGCTCGCTAAAATTCAGCCACACTTCTCCGTTGTCTTCCTTATGTACCCTCTACACCACTTTGGGGAATATTCTGGCGTTTTAGCACAAAACTTCATGGTGGTTGCAAGAGGTGTGGGTAAAAACGAAGTTAACGTTTTGTGTCCTTTTATATCTCTAGACCTGCAGAGCACAGCTGGGGATCATAAAGCGAATTCCTAAGGAGCTGTAGGTAGCAGTCACAGGGAATAAACAGGTGCTGAGATGGGATTCACCTCCCCAAGCTTTTTGTGACGCCGTGTAGACGTGTAAATCCAAACCTGGGTGCTGTGTGCGGTCAGTGCAGGGGAACAGGCTCTTAGCATGCAGTATTTCCTCTGCCCTCTATCAGCCATCTACCTTAGAATAAGAGAAATCACACCAACCTCTCTCCAGTGACTGTAGAAAGGACCCGGGGTAACAAACTCGAATACATACCCCTGCATCAGGGAAGGCTGCAGCTAAATGCCACGAATCCCTCCTGCTGGGTCCGACATAAAAACAACATATGGCTTGATATGAGAGCGGGGGGGGAGCTCTGAAATAGTTACTTGTTTGGATTGTGAACCACTGTTTATAGCAGACTGGAATAAAAATCGCAGCTGCTTTGCAAACTGAGCATTTATAACTGCCTTGCCAACTTGAAACTATTTACATTTATTAGTTGAGTTGCAATCCAGCCCGCTGTTTGATCCGAAAAGCTTTGGGAACAGATACATGGGATCATAAAAGCCTGCAGGTTCCGTTTGGGGGGAATTTTAGGATTGCCACCATCAGAGCACGACCATCCTCAGCAACTTTATACATCGGTTGTAGTCTCCGAAAGCACAAGGCTGCTCTTGGGATCACGCGTACTTGATACGAAAATAAATGCCCTTGAAATGGGAGAGTAACTTTGGTGTTTGCAGAAGTAAGACACGGAAGGTTTAACGTCATAAAAAAAGGTTTAACATCATAAAAACATTCAAGGTGTCAAAATCCTGGGCCTTACAGCTGTGTGCTGCAAGAGAAGTCTTCCAGTAGAGCTGTGCGTGTAGGCACGGAGGCAAGACCTGAGGCTGCGTATGTATCTCATTGTCTGCTTTTCACGGATTTGTGCTTGTGAATTTCCTGATGTTTTTGTCTCGTGACTGTTCTGGCCGCAAACTCATTTTACATAACTCATTTTAAAAGAAATTTTAAAAAATAGCCATGCTTCAGAGTGTATTTAGTGGAATATAGGTAGCGCTGCCATCACCTGTGAGAGCCTGGAGACTGGTCAAGATGCTGCCTGGTGCTGGTAGAGAAATCCTCGTGTTCCTGCTGGCCTGGCATGCCCCCAGGCTAGTTTGTTTTCCTACAGCCCTAATTTTTCACAAGGGGATTTGTTTGGGATGAGAGGCGGGTTTAATGCTGACGGTGGGAGCTACAACTCAGCCTGGGCTAGGAAGTGCTGAGCTTCACACTCAGTAGGTGGCAGTGAGGAAAACTGCAGCCTGAAGCACGTTTTGGGTAGCAAGTTTTGGATGTGAGGATTCCATCTCCCAGTCTGATCATTTTCCTCAAATCCAAGACTTCACTGAGATCGTTTCCGCATTAACTTTTAATTTCATGGGCGCTTGCTGGAGCTGGGTGAGGATGCTGGGTTCGACTTCTTGCAGAAGGAAAATCTCAGTGGTTCAGAGTAAATTTGGAGCAGATTTTGTCCATTTTACGTCCCTTAGCCTCATCTTAGATGCTGGGTTTGATTTTGTTGGGACAGAAGCTATTTCTTAAAGTTTTCACAACTTCACCTTATTTTTTCCCCCTTGACTTCCAAATGATTTAAATAACCAAATGCAATTTTATTTAGGAATGCACCCTCGAATCAGTTGAAATCGGCTCCATTCCATGACCTTATATGACTTTAATGCTGACTTTAATGATGACTTTAAGCGACATCTGTGACACTTAAGTGAAATTGTTGGCCTCTTGCTAAGCAGCACGTGCTTGTAGAGAACCTGCACTGAACTTTCGCGTAACCTCGGCCACGCGATGGGATTTTACAGCTCTTGCTACAGCAGGGCTTTAGAGTTTGAGCTTTGATGTTGCCCTCAGGTAATTATTAAGCTCGTGATAAATTTTTGCTGTGCACTTGATGCTCCTCTGTGAAGGCGTGCAGCGGCAGGTATTGATTAGCACTCTGTGGTGCCATCTGATGGGAATAATGCCCTGCTGTTGCTCCCCGATGAAACGTGTCCACCCGTCATCCCAGTCTGCTCCAGTAAGCCTAGGTGGACGTGTTTTAAAAAAGTTTTCAATGGGCATCTTGCAAAGTTAACCAATTATATCAATAAATCGTGTTCTGAACTACGTGCTGCTTTTCTTTAATGCTTCCCCTCTTCCTACAGGCTCTTGATGGAAACGTGTACGATCACCTTAAGGATTATTTAATGGCATTCAGCAGGACTGAACTCGAGGCGTGCCAAGCTGTACAAAACACATTCCAGTTTTTACTGGAGACTTCCAGCAGGGTAAGTTTTAACCAAATGATTCTTTGTAACCGAATACTTAGAGCATACGTAGGTTCCCAGGCTTAAGATTTCCTTCCAAAATAATGACAGAACTGACGGGTTATTATTTTTGGTTACTCCGGAGCGGTATTAAGTTAAAAGAAACGAGACAGTTTTCTTGGGGAGAGTTTTGCCTGCTGCCACCCAGACTGTGTTCTCATGAGTGCACTTACACGGCAAACGATCTTTGGAGAACAGCAACCGAGAGATGTCTAATTACCTTCCCTCTTCATGTTTTAGAAGAGAAATTGCAGCTGAGGGTCTGTGTGATCTGGAACAGCATTAGTCATCCGTCACAGCGAAGCTGTACCAAACTGTTTGGATCATTTTTTAATAGTTGTTTGTCAACTCAAACCCAAAATATTACGCCGTTCTCTCCGCTGAATGGAGAACTACAGAAAGCAGATTAGAGTCTTGTCATACACGTGGTTTGTTTGCTTTGTCGAGCAGCCCGAGTCTGAAATATGCCATCGCTTCCAGGACAGTTTTGATACTTAAATAATTCATGTGCTGGGCTAAAAAAAAAAAATAAAAATGCCATTGAGCTCCAACGAGCTGCCTTGGTGCAGTCATAATATTCCTTTGTACGTAGCCCTTAAGCACCTGTATGGAGACAGAGCCTATTATGCAGAGACTTATGGAAAACCAACATGTTTAACACATTCCTTGCTCACCTGCAAGCAGGCTAACGTGCACCTTATTAGGTGTAATGCGAGTGGATTAAAAACTGGCTTCATTCTAGGGAGTCTTTGAATTTACTTGGCAGTGAGGACAGGGAAAATGCTTTTATCTTCTGTTGGAAAAGGACTTTGCAGTATATCATTTGGGTCGGCTTAAAATACCTTCCCCAAAATGCTGTTTTGAGTCTTTTAACCAATTCTGCAATACCTACATACTCACAGCTCGTTTCTCAGTGTTGTGTTAAAAGCTTGGTGACCAGCACTGTGATCCAGCTGAACTGTCACATCCACGTGGCTCCTTGGCACAGGAAAACCTTTGTCACGCTGAGCTTGTGACAGTCGTGTTAGCAAGCCCCCGAGCAGCCACAGCCTGCAGGTCTGCCTTCCTGTGCACAGCAACAACTCCATGGTGTAAGCTTGAGCAAAATTCTTCTGTTTCTACTTTACTAGGTTAGTACAATGCCCAGAGAAGGAACGAAAATGTAAATACAGCTGTCAGGTCTCGACAGGATTTTTACAACTGCTCATTGGCACCAATTTTCTTCTCTCCTTGCTGTTCAAGAATGCAGGGAGGAAAAGTTTGTACTGCGTTAGCACTTGCTCTGAAATGCTAAACGCATTCATCAGGGGCTTATCCCACAGGCACACGCTTTTCCTCACCCTTTCTTCTGAACATTCGGCATTTCTGGTGGGTCTGTGTTGCAGGAACCAGCTCAAAAAAAGGAGAGGTGAATCCAGATGAGGAGCTTAGCAAAAGGGTTTTTATGTGTGTGTCTTAAAGGCTGCCTGAGTGGTAAAAGTCCAACAAATTTGTTAGTGATGTAGTCATTTGGAGGAAAAGCCAGCCTGCCATCTGAGCAAAGATTTTAAATATTTATTGGGTTTTTCAGTGCTTCACCTGTTTTCTGTTAGTTTTAAATACCAGATCACTGCCAAGCTGCGTTTAGAAAATATCACTGATGGGAAAGCTTCTGCTGTTCCTTGCCATCTGAGGTGTGTTTCTGTGTGCTGGATGAAGGGCAGGACGAGCTGCTTCCCTGAAGCAAACGCAGAGCAGCTGCTGATGGTCCATGGCAGGAAAACACTGCAGAAACAAGCTTTTTGTACAAAACGAAGCTCTGGCACAATTTATCTTGGTGCTGTTTGCTGCAGATTTGGAGGTTTTGTTACTGAGAGGTTGGGGTGACCCAGGCTGTCTGACACCGAGCAAATGAAAAAGCAATTCAAGTTCCTTTTCAGCTGAACAGTCTTGCTCAAGATTTGCACTTCTTGCACTTCTCCTTTGGGAAAATTTGCTTTTCTAAAGACTGTTTTCTTAAAGCTCCACTCGCTGGTTTAAGTAACAAAATTTCAAGAAACTTCTCCAGCCTAGGGCAGATCGTTTCATGTATGCCTGTGTCTGACTACGGCCTGCACATGGTATATATTCACCATTTGATTTCAAATCTATTTAAAAATGCCAACAGACATTGGCTTCGTAAAGAAACTCGATGAGAACACTGAATTAATTTCCGAATAACAAGAAATCCATTTGGAAAAATTGCCACTTGGTCCTGAGAATATTGTATTGCTTAGAAGTCTTTTTTATTTTAACAATTATCAGGTTTGTGATATTTGACAATTATTATAATTAATAATGAACACTCATGATTAGTCATTATTAGAGAATAATGCTCCAGGCTTTTAGTCTGCAGGACGTGCACACAGCAGCTCTGACGTTGTGGTGGTACAGTTGTCCTCAGGCACAAAAATCTGCACTAAATCTAAAGGGTGTATATAGTGAATTTATCACGGACTACTTGGCTAGGCACAGTTCTTCCTTTTTCGAGTCCTTTTAATAGGAAATAAAGAAGAATTGGTTCTGTTCATGTCCCTCAAGCCCTCAGTTACGGAGGGCTGGCTGCCTTGCACAGCAGAAGGGTTTTGTGTTGGAGGATCTGATGCAACCTGCTGCTGAAAAGTGTGCCCTGCAAATAGGGATGTCAGGGGGTAGCGTCCTGTACCACATCCTAGCGATCCCATAATCAGTGCTCGGCATCTTCTGACGCTGCAGATGGTTCCTCCTTCAGTGCTTTAGGAATTTCTGGGTTTGGTAATCCCTAACACAGGCTCCCTGTACGCCTTCTCTGTCCATCTCTGTGCATCTCAATGCGTTTACATTAAACTACTCCAATTGGAACAGCAATTATGTAGTTTACTGTTTTAAATTAGTGCATTATTGGCCCTGGAGGACTATTTACTTTTCTTTCTTAAACTCAGGATTAATTTCTTGCAGTTCTGTATTGCAAGCATCAACATTTTAATACATAAGAGATGTCCCATTTACCAGCTTACAACAATTTCACTCTGTGTTCTTGGCCATGTGCAACACTGCTGACACTTATGGATAAATGCCATCTTTATTAGAGACTTCGGTACATTTAAAGCCTCAGTTTGGTTCTACGTTTCTATAATTTGCTGCTGCTGTTTGTGCACAGTCATCAGCGGAAGCACTGAATACTCTGTAGTGTTGTTAAATTAGCGATGCTCTTTGTCATCCTGCAGTCACTGAGGTTTTCTTTGTAAATATGTGCAACTTGTGACGTAGCTGATTTGTTTAGGGATGCGTGCCCTGCTATGTGAAATATGTCATTAAACAAATTCAGTAGCCGAAGTAACTTTGGTTTAGAAAAATGCAAATTACTAAAGTTTTGTCTGAAAGTAATTTAATATGGAGAGATTAATTTTGTAACTGATTTTGTGTGCGTTATTCCAAATAGTCTTTTCAGCTCCTGCAAGTAATAATTTGTGTAAAGATAAGACATTTCAGTTTAAGAAAGAGCTGCCTACAAGAAATTACCTACAAGAGGAGAGCAAAATATTTATGGTAGGGATACGACATGGCTCTCTGCGTGGTAGTTGGCTTTTTTTTCCCCGTTTTGCCTTTGTGACATTTTTCGTTGGTTCATGGCAGAAATGTTTTAGGTCTCTGTCTCCCGGTGTGTGTCCTACCAGTCGCTTCTGAATACCTGTGGCTAGTACTGCCCGGAGCCAGGTTTTGTATTTCCTTCTGTTGTGCTCAAGGTTTTGCTGCTGCAGATTTGGTCTCTGTTTGAAAGTGTACTGAGTTTACTCTAGCAGCATTTGTTGCATGCTTTTAAGACGGTAAAATAACCAACCTAAACGGCGTGTGTTATTTTCTAGGTGGTGCGGGACTACAATCTACAGCTGTTTTTACAGGAGAACTCAGTGTTTCACAAACCCCAGCCCTTCCAGTTCCAACCAAGTGACAGCGACACTGTAAGAACACCACTGAATTCCTTCATTTATTTCTTCTTGCTCTGTTTTTAAGAAAGTTGTTATAAATGTGTGAGAGAAAGCGCTCACTGGTGGAGCAGTCTTTTAACCTCGTGCTGTATTTTGGAATAAAAACCCTGATTCCCCCAGCCCTGCTTGCGGTAGGTGGGTAACGATCAGACAGGCTCAGTGTCATCCACAGAAAAGCTGAATCTTTTTTTGTTTCCAGATTGTGGCTAGCAGTCCTGTGTTTCTCTGCTTTCATCGTGATACTTCCTATATTCTGCTAGCTTTTTGTTGTGTGGGTGAGATTCTCAAAACGTTTTCTAATGCTGGGTTACAAATAGTGTGATGCTATGCCAAATACAGTGTCCATATTCCTCTGATTTACTCAAGGAGTATCTATAGATGCATATAAGAAGTTCTTGATTCAGAACACTGTTAAAATATTGCACTCCAAAAAGTCTCAGAAAATATTATGCTTTGACGTACATTGCTTCCAAAGCATCATTAATGATATTAAAAGTGAGTAAATCACAGTAGGTAAATACATTTCCAGTCAACACTTTAAAAGAAAGTGAATTGATGTCCCAATGACACCACTAATGTTATTTTAAGCAACAGCCATTTAAAATCTGTCTAGACTAAAGAGAAGTTAACCTTATGCAGCTTTATATTGCACAAATTCCTTAATAAACTGACTTGGATGAAAATGTCATGATCTCCAGTTTGGGTCACCAAATAGAAAAGTTCTCCTAATGGATACGTAGCATTGTAAGCATGATTTTTGCAGAAATATTAACATCTGTAACACCGTTTCCCTTGTTCTTTCCCATTTAACAAAATGTAAATGATTTTTGGCTGTTCTTCCAGCTCCTTTGTCTGGAACCCTTATTTACATAAAGCGTTAGGTTGTTTGTCATACAGTGAGAAGAATCTTTCTAGCTGTTCGTGCTGCCTTTCTAACCTTTGCTGCTGTGTGTTTTCATCTCTGTGCAATCTCCGCATCTAGAGTTTTAACGCGGTTCAGCTGGTGGACATTGAGCCCTCACCTGTCAGTGCTATGCGAATGACTATAGCAGAGGTATCTGGTAGTATCTGTCATCAGCCTGTGGCATCTGTGTTGTTCCTGGTGTGCATGTGGCTTGGGACGTTCAACTTTGCTCCTGTAGAGGTGGCAACAGAATGCATAATACGTCTGTAAAATGGGGAAAAAAAAAAGCTTTTTTTGGCAAGGAGACTTAAGTTAGAAGAAGGAGAAAGCGGTGTTATTTATGGGGATCACATCGCACTTACCTTTTGCACTTGCACAGCATTAGCAATTGATATTCTGATCTTTTGGGGGCATGAATTAAAATTTCACAGCTCGCGACAGCGATGTGTATAATTGGCTGCTTCTCCGGTGCGAGTGGGGAAGCTTGTATAACAACTGGAGGCTGTTAGTTTGCACTGATGAAATGCAGTCCCAGTACTAATTTAATTCTCTTCTTTTTCCAGAGGGCCATCCCCATGTAAAATAAAACTGTAATTCACTATTGTTCGAGTCCTCAACATGAAAAATTACATGATTCTTTGGCATGGCACTTGTGTGGCCTGACAGTGAACACATGCACTGCGCGTGCTGCTTAGCTGCAGGATTGTTTTAGAAGGCAGTGAATGGGTTGTACATGTCTAAAGCTGTCTCTGTACATCTGGTGCAGTGACTTCTTTACTTGGCTAACCCCCCTGGGCTGTCAAATTACTGTGTTTCTTCATTGCACTGCATTCTTTGAGCTTCTAGCTGCTATAACCAATTTACACCAAACAGAAAAAAATATATACACACTTCATGATCCAAATAATTATGCTCAGCTAACGGGATCCTGCCTAGAAAATTGCAGGTTACGCTTTTACCACTTCTTATTTAGTAACTATTTGAGAATGAAAGGCTTTGATCAGGATTTGGCTTTCAAATTTGTCAGAAATTGCATGTTTTGTAATGAATTGAACAAACTGGAATGGAAGATCAATCGACAAGCATTCTTTTGCCACGTGTTCTCTCTGTAGACGACCTGCATAGATTATCAGTTGGTTTTTAGTTTTTGTGGGATATGCATGATAGTTTTCATATTAAACACTAACACTGAAGGAAGTACATGTACAGTGGTTTGTACATCTAATCAAATGTTTAATATTTACCTTGTCCAACAACAAATTTTAAAAATCAAACTAAATACCTGATACACTGAGACTGGGGTCCAAATTTGGAATAAATAGGAAGTATTACTGGAATGAAGAAATAACAATTGTGAATATCATAGGCAAGGAGAGTGTTATAAACAGTTTTGAAATGGAACTCACCTACATGAAAAGCTATGAATGCTTTGGCAAATTCCAGTTTTACAGGGTCTATCTTAAAATTTTGTTTTATGGAGGGAGAGCAGTTGACAGACTAACATAGGATGTATTGCCATGCAATCCTTGGGTCAGGTACAAACACCACAGCTCGATTTATTCCCCAAATACTCTCAGCACGTGCAGCCAGAGCCTCCAAAAGAGACTATTTGGGGGAAGGCTTAGGTATGACATAGTTTTCCATCCTACCAGCATGTTTAGGCTTTTGTTCCCCCAGTGTCCCCCTAGCACTGGCTGATGGGTGGACTCTTGAATGTCCACACAGAGAAACCTGCTACAAAATATTTTATGTCATTTAGCTATTTTCCAGCATCTAAGAACTGTTTTTACCTTAGGTTTGTACATTTGTTAATGTTACTAAAATAGTTAAATTATTAAATTATTGTTTGTCAGTTGATTTTCACTGACATAAATTCATTTAAAAAAAAGATCCCTTAAGGAAGCGGTTTGTTTCAGAAGTATTGAGCAAGAAATAATTGATAAATTCCCAACCAGCTTTAATCCTCTCAATAAATGTATTCACAAAATGGATTGGGCCTTTACAAGATGGAAAAAAAAAATAAAGAAAAGAAAGGATCTTTTGAAATACTTTTAGCCTTCCAAGAAGAGATAATAGCACATGCTGCCCTGACATGGGGGCTGCTATATTCAACCGAGTGACAGTTTAATCATCCGACATCCTCCCCCAAGGAGAGTGATGCTTATTAAATCCACAGAAATGAGTTGCGTTGAAAACACACCGTCCCCGTGCTTCAGAGATAAGCGTGGCTAGAAGAACAGGGCCAAGCGTAAAGGAAATGAGCCAGCTTTTCGATATTTCCTACTTGGAAAAGATTCTTTTCCTTGAACCGCTTGTTATCAGGTGAGAAAATGGGATAAATGGCAAAAAGGGCGTCTGTAGTGCTGCAGGATAATGGCCACAGAAAGCTGACACCGAGCTTTCGAGGTAGGTCCCTTTCCTGTTTTTTAGCTGCCTGCTGCCCCTGACTGCAGTTTTCCCCGTACATTACTGATGCTGGTATTTTCTTTGAGCACACAAGTAAAAAATGTAGCCAAAAATGACTTGTATGGCTGCTTATCAACATAAAAAATACTTTTTTCTCTGTGTAATGTGCAGAGAAATTACATTATATTACAGTATAGTACAGTATATATTATTAAATTATATGTTATTAAATTATATATTATTTTATCTAAATTATGATACTATTAATTTATATATTTTATTATCTCAGTGAGATGGGTGGAAGGTTTTACAGCCTCACCCCTCGTCGCTTGGATGGAGTGCGAGGTTTACAGCTAGGTGGTGGGAACAAGGCATAATTTCACTTCTCTGCCATACACAGATGGATTTCTTGAATTTCTGAGCAGCCTGGCTTACAAAAGGAGACCGTTCTTGCTCATGGCAAGGCTGTTTTCTCAGCTCTCGAGTGTTCAGGGGCTCGAGAGTGACTGGAAATCACTGTGGAAGTGGGAACGAGGACTCAGCCGAGGGCTCTGCTTTGCCAGGCTTTCATTTTAGAGGGGTTCTGCACATTCATATAGAGGCAGAGAGGACTATTTGTTTCTCTTCTCTGTATTTACACATTTCGGCATTTAATATTAAATATATTTAAATATTTCAAGACCTATTTAAAGCTTATTTAATATTAAATGTATTTAAATATTTTAAGCCACCTTATCTTTATAAATAACTACATTTTTTATAATTATTTAGTGTACATATTTGATGTTTGACATCAATATTTCAATATACAAAAAAGTAAATTTGGAATATAAGAAATATAAGCGGACGTTAGCCCATGGGAAGGGGTCCGCTCCCATCTCTGCACTGAGAGTGGTCTGGGCTTTAATGCCAGAGCAGAGTAAGGTGATTTCTTTTTAACTCTAACATCTTTGAAGCTAATTAGGCAAAAGGAGTGACAATTGAATGTTCCCAACCTAAAGTGTTGGGAGTTGCTGCTGAGGTAAAAATCAGCCATCCAGGCATGGGAGTGTTTGGGTAGGCCCAAAGGAGGCCTACCAGGCACAGGAGCACTTTGGGCTTGTGAATCCCCCTCAATTTGACTCATGTACGCCTCTGGCATGACCGCAGCTGGTCCTTAGAGCTTCCTCAAATTGATTTAAAAGAAGGTTGGAGATTCAGGATTGAGGTCCGAGGTCTGTACTGAAAGGGCACGCTGAAGGAAACGCAAAGCCCACAGCCTGGGGTTACCGGCTGCCTTACCCCGCGTTCAATTTTACCCTAGCTTCTGCTTTACTTCAAGTATCATAAACTGAAATTGATTTTATTTTAATGCTTTTTACGGTCAGTAAACACTGAGCAAAGCTCTCAGTAATTGGTGAAAGCGAGAGAAGTGATACCTGAAAGCAGCGGCCACTTAAAGAACAGACCGTTGTTTATAGAAAATATCTGTGAAATCAATTTCTCTGTGTCAAGGTCAAAGCAAAAGCTCTTTTTTTTTCCTCCTTTGGTTATTTAATGATAGCAGTTTCTCTGTATTTCTTGTTATAATCGAACATATGATAGGTTTTTGGAAAGGTTAGATGTGAGTACAGCTGATAACTGAGGCAAATCAGATTAACGCGAGGGTGAGAATGGAAAGGCACCATAGCAAAAGAATACGTTACACCCTAATATCAACATCAATTTCAGTGAAAAGATTAAAACCTTTTAAATGAGAATAAAATTAAAAATAAGATTTGTAGGTTTCAATCCTTGCTATGTAACAAATGGGCCTAATATGAAACATCAGGCCCTGCAAACGACGAATCTGTATCGATCACTGCTGTCTAACAAAAACTGCTACTTTTAGATTCTAGTCTTAATAAAAACAAAAAAGCAGATATAGGAATCAAATATTTTGCTATAAAAAATGTACTTAAGAAAATGCAGTCATGTTGGGGATGTTTTTCAGCACAGATTATGGCAGAAAGGCCCAGTTCCCTCTTTCTCTCTTCAGATATCCTGGAGCTACCTTCTGTGATGAGTTGAAATGCAGCAATTGTAGGTTGGGTTGGTTTTTAGCTTTATCATAACGTATGATAAGAGGTTTATGTAACCTGTGAATAGGCCCCTTTTTATTCTTGAGTAGAAGAAAAACTATATGGAAATATCCTTAACTTCTAAGGATGGTGGATGTCCTGTTTGTAACACTAAAAAATTGAAATCCAAGCCAGTCCTAGCTCACTTTGGGTTAAACTAAAAGAAATTGAGTTTCAGTCTAATAGAAGAAATGAGCCCCAAAGCTGACTCATGATTTTCCTTAAACTGCTATGTTTAGCCATCAGTTGTGTGAAAAATGTCATGCATATCCCTTCCTTCTCCCCAGAAGTGCTGATTGTAAGGTTGAGCTTGCAAATTCGCATTGGCATGGTAACCTCTTATTTTCAGCTTTTTGAAAGAAACGGCTGTGATTTTAGGTGTGTTCTGTGTTAGTGGCTTGCATGTAATCAATGTTACTCCTTTTTGCTTTCATTGAAGTGAGCTTTCTTAGTCTTCAGCTAGAAAAATATAGTTTTTAGGCTCAAGAGCTGACTTCTTTTTTAGTTCCTTAAACTGCATGTGCCGTCTGCATCCAGATATAATTACATAAAAAATAAATGCAAGCATCATGTTTGGCGCTGTCATAGGGCAACTGCTGCACCTGTAACAACATTTCAGACAAAGCTGGAGGCCGACGTGTCTACAGACCAAATGCGTTTGTTAATTTAAGAAACAGCATAGCATGGCTAGCCTCTAAGCTCTTTAGCTGGTCGGAGTCATCTAGCATTTTCTGTTGGTTTACTGATTGAATTTTTAGCACTAAACACTGCTTTCGCTGTAATCTAAGCCCTGAGAGACCAGCAGAAAGCTCGTCTATGTTTAGCTCTTTTTTTTTTTTTTTGGCTCTTCCTTCGTTCCTTGGCCATGGTAAGTGGTTTTGTTTTCCCTCACTTTTGGACGAGGTTAAATTCAGTCACTGGACATCTTGCTGCTACCGAGTTCCAGTCCTGAAAGCATGTCAGCAAGCGACTAATTTAAGGCTGTGTAGCAGTCTGGTGATGCTGCAGGAGACTGATGCAAACACAGCATTGTGTTCTTGCTGTTTGGACCTGGGTGTCTGAATCCACACCGATCCTATAACGCCCTACAATAATTTCTTTTTTAATGTAATTAAACTCCAGATTGTTCTTGTGCTCTAGTCTTACATATTTTGCATCCTGGAGTAATAAATGGACATTGATTTGTTTGTCTTCCACCACATTTCTAGTATGCCCAGTAAATCTGTGCTTAGGGAATCGGGTAGGACAGGTTAATTCAGTTCCATCACCTCTTCCCTACACTTGCTTTTTATGTCCATAGTAAATAAGTCTCAGTTTTCACTCCTTTCTTTGTGCCTGTTTGAATGGCAGTCAGTTTTTCCTTTATTTGATGTGCTATCTTTAAAGATGTTTGCTATCTTTAAAGATATCTGCGCTATCTTTACCTGAGGATGCAGACTTCTCACATCATCCTTGAAGCCCTCCAGAAGCTCGTATTCCTCCATGGCACTCAGCTTGCTCCTGTTTCTTGGCTCACAAGTTCCTTCACAGCCTCCTGAGGTGCCAGCAGTTTGTTGGTCTTTCTGCAGGTCAGGTGAAGTCCATCCCTGCTTTACCAGCTTCCTTTATTCAGGCAGAGTTCCAGGTCCCGGTGAATTTGAAGCCTTTCTCCTTGCACCATCGTCCAGCCAAGTATTCAAACTGGGCATTTCCTCCACTCTCCCTCGTCTTGTGCAGGTTGGGAGTCATCTCCTTCCCTGGGAGGCTAAATTTTGCCTCTAGATCTTGTCTCCTGCTTTTCCTTGTATTTCTGATGTTCCACACAGACCACAGCAGGAGCTTTCTTCACAACTCTTTCTATTACTCCATTTTACATTGTTTATATTTAGACCTTTAAGCAAGGGTGAGGTCTGCGTGGATACAGCAGTGCTTTACGAGTAGCTAATAAAACCACTCCGATGCAATAAAAACTCATTTATTTTTTAACAAGCCTTTAGGAGTAGCCACAAAGTTTGCGTTTGTTTTTTTTCTGGTCAAGTGCTTTTGATGAATAGATTAAAAACCAAAACCACGCTTGGGATTGTGCAGAAGGTTATCGAGCAGTTGCAAAGAAGTCTGTGTCCTTCCTTCATGGAAATGAGATGCTGAGCAGGAGCAAGACCAACGGGAACACTGAAGACCCATTAAGAAATCCTTTATAGGGGAGAAGCAATGTCATTTCTGCTCAGACTTGCCGCCGTTAAGACTCAGCTGGAAGGCTTGGAAGAAGAGCTTGTACAAAAATGCTGATTCCACTAAGCCTGAAAAAAAAGCCACGAGTGAGGTCAAATGTTATCTTAAGGATTGGATGTGCCTATTTAAATCCTTGTGTTTGTCCTCTTACGGTTTGCAATTACTTAGTGGAAGGAAATTAGAGCTCAAACAGCAATGCAAAACCCCGATTATATAAAGCCACCTCAATAAAAGCAGGCAAAAGGCAACTTGGTGTTTAAACAGAGAGGGGGTGTGAAGGGAGCTGCACCTGTCTGGTCTTTGCTCAGCACACAGCTTTGCCTTCTTACGTGTTCTTGCTGGAGCTTAGAGCTTCCCTCCTCCTCTTCTGGCTGCTCTACGCCGTGTCTGATATTTTCTTTTACTTTGACAATATCATTCACATGAGGTCTATTCACTCCAGCTTGTGAATTTCATGGAAATGTTTGGTTTTGGCTTTGAGCTAACACATCTTGGCATCTTAAACCTGATTTTAAAAGCCTCCCCCTTTTTTTTTTTATTTGCTATGAGCAGCACAGGGATGCTTCCCCCCTCCACTCCCCTTTTGATGTTGAGTAATGCATGCCCTAAGGCATTTTGTGGGGACAAAGCAAAGCATTACAAGCTTCTTGGCTAAGTTACAGGCCTGAAATACATGCAGAAAGTGGCCCAGGAGTCCCCAGGATTGTCATCTCTATTTCATAGCCCTGAAATTTAGAGGGATGTGTTTCTGTGCGTGGTATTCCAGGGGTTGTCTTCCTTTCCCTTGCTTGCCCCCACCGCTGGAAATCTCCTTCACAGCCCCTCGAATCCACAACCCCCGGCTCTCTTGTAATAAGAGGATGAATGAGAATAAAGGCCAGATTTCAATTTTGATGAAAAGTAGCTTAGCTGAACAAAATAATAAGCTGAACCAATTTTTGCCTCATTTTCAATTAAATCCTCTGGTAGCCTGTTAGCATAAGTTAGTGTCACTGCCTCTCTGCAATCCAAAGGCACAAAAATCTTGCTTTCAAAATCCCTGCAGTTTCCTTCCCCGTGTCTCTTTATTTTCCTCCAATTCCATATATTGCTATTAAAACTGTCTTTCTTCTTTGACCCAAGTCATATCCCTTTCCCTGTGAAAACACCCGATTGCCCCATCTCTATTTCAGCAGCAGCTGGAGGTTTCTCACCTGTCCTGGAAATAATTCCTCGTTTTTCAGCTCCCTTACCCTCCTCCAGCTGGCTGACCTTGGACATCTCCTTCCCAAACAACTCTTGCCTGCCTGCGGGATCTCAAACCACACCTGGTGGATAAAAAGCCCATTTTTTGAACCAAGGAGGGAAGAGAGAGGGAAATTGTGCACCTCTATTTCAATGGAGCAGCATCACATGCACTCACTCCTTTTACTACTCTCCTATTGAGTAATATTTCATTAGGGGATTTTTTCAGTTGCTCTCAAAGGTTGTGCAAGATTTTATCAGTCCAAAGAGGACTTCGGATAAAAGGGAACGCGGTGACTGTCTCAGTAGCAAAATGAGCATGAGTAAACAAGTCACCCATGGAAAGGACTTATTTTTTGAGTTATCCTGAATTGAGTTATCCTTACGCAGTCCAGGTGCAGTAAATATGTACAGATTGGTCACAAATACAGAAGGAATATCAGAAAACATACTTCTAAAGGAAAGCTTGAGGCCGATTTACATCCTAAAGGCTGAGATATGCAACGCATGGGGTAGTTGCAGTGGCAGTAATGGAAATTATAGAAATATTGGGAGTGATTTCAGTAATTAAATTCTGGAATATGTGTCTTTGGATTTCCAAATGGGTTCAGTTCAATCTGTTGAGCATAGAAATAGAAATCTACTTCCTCTTCGGTTGGCACATCTTGAGAGAGAGAAATTATTTCTTTTTTGTTACTGACACACAATAAAAGCAGGCCTGATATGAAAGAGTATCAAAAATGTTGTTGTTGGAGATGGCTGTGCTCTTCTAAGGTACTTGATGGCATTACGATTTGACGACCTGTCACAACGAACGAGCCTAAACGGCCACGTGTATCCCATTTAACCTTCATCTTTGCTTTCCATGGTGCACGTTTAGTCTAGATACGTGGTGATTTCCCTGGGGAGTTACTTGTCATTTCTTTGATGTGGTTTATTGGTGAAATAGTGTCTCGGTTTTATTCACCAGGAGTGTTTTTTGACTGCAGTAAGACCGTGTCTGGCTCTCGGTGCCGCTCGGTGATTTCCCGAGACAGTGAGTTGTGAATTCTTGTCAGCTCTGCTTTTGCAGTTGGCTTTCTGCAGCGTGGTCCCACGGCAAAGTTCATAAGGCAGGGAGTTGTTTTTCTTGAATCTTTCTTGTTTTATATGAACCAAGATCCCAGGCTGATAAATGTAAGATAAAGTTACCCTATAACTAAATAGCATCGTGATCTCCAGAGGTAGCCCCGGGTCCGTGTCACGACTCGTTTGCTTGTTTTCTGTTGCAGAGTCGACAACTGGAATCGGAAACTGGAACAACCGAAGAGCACAGCCTCAACAAGGAGGCTCGGAAATGGGCTACCCGGGTAGCCCGGGAACACAAAAACATCGTCCACAGTCAGCGGGTACGTTAGGAAAACACTGCTGTACAGATTTGATTTGTTGCAGCTCCTTACCGCATGAAGGAGGAGCTGCTGCAAGCATCCCAGAGTTATTTACGTGTTGGCTGTCTCTCGAGGCAACCTGCCTTTTTCATCCTGTTCTTCCGTGGTAAAGTATGCTCAGACTGCCAGGTTTGCAGCTCCTCAGCCTGTCTGCTTTGTCAATACGTTTTGTTACTCCTGTATAAATCCGAAGTTACAGCTTCTGTTTTGCTGCGGGTAACCCAGGGCGGTATCGTGAGCGCCTCGTTTGGGATTTTAGATGGCTGTATTTTGGAATGCAGCTGGGACTGATGGGGAACGGGAATAAAGTCAGGAGAAAGGCAGTTTGGGTCGCAGAGCTCCTTAAATGTCTGTCACAAGGCTGTCGTGCTGCTGTCTCACCAAAGGGTGAGATGGAAGCATCCTGACTGCCACAATTCGGAGATGAGCGGGGAAGTGGCTGGCTTCTGCCTGAGGAGATGTGACACATTTCACTTGCTAAGGTCAAGACCAACTTGTGTAGACTACTAATTAGAGGTCACGAGGCTTTACTATAATATCTTATGATATTGTACAGTGTTTAGCGAGCTTTTGCCCACGGAGTGGATTCGAGCCATTCCTCAAAATTCCCAGAAAAATGCACCAAGCAAGAAGGCCGAAACAGGTTTGCCATTTTACCTGTCTTCTCCTGAACCTGGGGCACTCCACAGCTAAAAAGCAGAAGTTGTAGCCCCAGGCAGTCTGTAGCCAAAACAAGACAGAAAAAATTCACCTCTGAGGAAGGAGGGAGCGTCCTGGATTCTGGTCCTAGCTCCTGGTGCTCCTGCTTTGTCTCCAGGGACTGTTTAACACAAAATGCAGTCACTGAACCAGTCACAGATTTGCAGATAACAATTTGTGCAACCACATGCCTTTGCTGTTTTTCCTTTGGACCAGTACAGTCAACGTTTATGTGCATAAAGGCAAGAAACTCCAGCGTGTCTTCTGTGATTCAGCAAATTTTCTGCACACAAGGCTCCTGCAAATGCAGCCAACCTGCCTGGGTTTCCACTGCAGCAGGGCTGTAATCCTAATAGCACCTTTCCACTCTGTGTTTCGGATGCCCTTTTAAACCTGGCATAAACATGGACCAGCACGTCCATTTTAAATACGTAAATATCAAGGTGTAGATGAGTTGATTCATACCACAGTGTCACGTTTCCATTGAAATATTGAAACATTCTCCTAAATGGAATTTCCACCTGAAGTACTGTGCTTTTAAATGGTGTTTCGCCGTGGTCGTCATCTTTTTTTCCTGGAAGGAGCTATTGTCAGCCAACCTGGTCAAACAGCGTTTTCTGTGACTTGTCATAAATATTTATCAGGCAGCATTTCCTACATCTGGGCTGTATTTTCTTATTTCTGACAGACGCTTGAAGAGCTAGAATGCCACGGGCCTGTGATGTCTGAGCAAACCCGAGCAGAACTGGAGCAGAAAATAGATGAAGCCAGAGAGAGTATTCGCAAGGCTGAGGTAAGGAAGAAATCATTTTGGCATGTTCACCTTCGTACTACAGGATGATTTCTGTTACAGCTATTGAATTTTGTGTGTGCAAGTGTAAGCTCCCAGCATCAAAACCCAGGGAATTTTAAGAGGTCATGTTTCCTTGATTTCTTACGTCTCAGATCACCGAATCAACTTAATAAAAGACTCAAGATAAAAAGAATCGTATTTTAAAAAAACTCCTGATAAAGGGAGATTAAACTTGCTATGTTTCCTGCTATTGTGCAAAGGTCACGAATATCTCTGTTTAGGGGCTTGGTCGTAAGCAGAGAAAAAACAATCTCAGTTTTCCTTCTGCCTGAAAGAACTGATAGCAGAAAATAGTGATCGTATCTAGAAGGAACTACCACGTGCTGATGGGGCTTCTGTTCTGCTCTTATTGGGTATACATATTTGTAATGTTGTTGGGAAAACATTTGAAGTGATCTTTGTGCTCTTAGTTAAGCCTTGTGCTCTTACTTTTGGAAAGGTTACGGACCTGCTCTGGGTTAGGAGAGCTTCATATTTGACTGTCAAAGTTAGGTTGGTAAAGCTAACCATTTTCTTGGCCGGTGATTCAAAAAAACCTATTGCAAGCAAGAGGAACTAATCTGTTAGTTTTCAGCTGAGTGGGTTGCTTAATTAAAACTGTAGAGCAAACGTAATTATTTCAGTTAAGTGCTTCTCATGCCACTAGATGTTCGGAGTACCTGCTGTAATTAGGAATGGGATTTACAGTTCAAGAGGTCAGAAAATATGGAGTGAAAATATTCCTCCCACTGGTATGATAAATATTAGCCTCTCTTTTTTAAAACAAATCCAGAATATATTCTCTTAACATAAAATATTTTAAAATGCCTTTTGTTTTGAGTAACCTCTTTCACACAGACTGTACTCCAAAGTACTTCGATGTATATATATAGTTAATGATTGAATACACAAGGACAGGGAGCATGAGAGAGGGAGATAAAACCAGCGGCAGAAAGAAATCAAATCAGGATAAGAAGTTGCAGAGGAGAAGGTTCTTGCACAAAAATAGTATAGATGAGATCAGTTCCGGAAATTAAATGCTTGTGAATTTTAAGAAGCCATAATTAACAGAACCCAATAAATCAGTGGAAAGCAGCTTGGGCCAGTTTTGTTTTGTTTTATTTTGTTTTTTTCTTTTGAGCAAGATGGCATTTCCTTGGGGGAGGTGGTGGAGAGCAAAAATTGACAGGAGTATTTTGATCTGGTGAGGTCTTGAAAGTTTGAACTTTTCAAAGCAAGTGTTGCAGTAGTCGTGGCTAAGAAGGGTCTCAACAGTAGAAATTAGGCCGTGGTCCTGTGTGAATGATACAGAGAACACGAAGGCAGGGATAACGTGCCAGTTGTTCTCCATATGGATACAACAGAGAAGAAATTTGAGAGCATTTCAGGACTTTTGCCCAGCAGAAGGTTGGCTTTTTTGAGAGAATTACCGAAAAAGAGACAAATTTGCAAGTTTTCTTGGCCTCAGCCACAGAGCTTGGCCGAGATCAGATGGAAAGTGCCAAGAAATGGAAGGTTTATATTTAAAAAAGAAAAGAGAAGCGAGATCAGAAACAAAGCCAGGCTCATTCTGTAGCAAACAATGGTCTTCTCCAGGAGCGGAGGGATGGAGAGAGCTGGGTTGGGAAGCACGCTGGGCAGGAAGCACGCAGCCAGGAAGGTGATTCATAAAGCAACGAAGAAGGAAAAAAATAGCATGCAATTCTCAGAACTAACGAGAAGCAAATACAGAATAATATGTGCACATCCTTCTAAACACCAAACAGCGCTCAGAAGAGGCAGAGATCATGAATATTTTTCTCTCAGCTGTGTTTCACAGTGTTTGGTAGAAGGCTAAGACAGAAAAATGATGCAGTTCTCGGGTTTTCTGGTGCTAGACAGTGAGTTGCAGTTAAAACGTCCCTCATCTTCCCACTGTTCAGCATGGTCTGTTTTACCACACTGTGTTTGCGACCTCTGCGTGTTGCCATATAAGATATTTATAGCATAGATTTATTTTATTTTATCTTTGTGAAAAGCTACTAAGTGAATTCAGTGAGCTTCCTGACTTTTTAGGGATGGCCCTTTCTTTTAGCTTCAGCCCTTAAGAGTACCACTACTAAGATAATTTCTGGACCATTAATTAGATGAGATTTTTGCCACACCTGCTATCTGCAGAAAAATAAACTTCCTTGAAAAAAGATCATTTTCTTCTGTAATACAATGATAATTCTTTTCCGTGTCTGAAAGCCAAACGTTTGCAGAATTCCTTGCGTATTAAAATGGAACCAGTTAATTTGGGATTACTGATGGGTGGGTATGGGATGGGTGTTTGTGCAAAATTTACAGCCATGCATTTAGGCTGCAGGGGAGGGCTGAGACGACCTTTTCCCTTTGGGGCAGCAGTTCTCGGATCAAGGAGCTGCTGGCTGGTAAGTAAAGCAAAGCAAGGAGACACCTGAATCAGCTCTGTCCTTCAGAGATCCTGGACAGCATGTCTGGGGAGCTGGCTGGAGCCAACAAATATTGGAAAGGCCCAGCTGAGGAAGGAGAAATTTGCAGCACCTTCGTGTTACTGAGGAAAAGAAGACTTGGAAAATGGAAAAAGGAAAAAAAAAAAACTATTCAGGCATTTTTGTGGATGGCAGTTTGATGTATGTCATTCGTAAAACAAGCCAGCATCCCCATAGCATGCAAATCGGGATGTGTAAAAGCATTTCATGATAACATGGGGATTGTATATATATAAAAAAAGAAAACAGTTAAAATATATATTACTGGGGAGGTGTCAGTGCACTTAGCTTGCAGCTGCAACAAGTATTGATTTATGTGGTGGTTGCTGCTGTGTTGATGAAGTCTCAGGCATGGAAAGCTCCCATTTGTTCTAGTTCAGTAAAGCAACCAGAGGACAGCTCATCTAGAAGAAGAAAGGGATTAAAAGGTTGGAATTACACAAGCTGGAGAAAGCTTCCCCACGAGTATGGTTGGATTAACCTCTTGCGGTGTGTTGGAGTGCACTGAAATTCCTCATTCCAGAGGCGTTCTCCCTTCTTCCTTTTTTTTGTGTGCTTTTTCTCTTGAAATGCATTTTATTTTTCTCTTCTCTCTGAAATGCCTGCCCCTCAGTCTGTCCCATTTGGGGATTTCTCTCTGCTCTTTGGTCCTTTTTCCTTAGCAAAACTGCTCTTCCCCTTTCTTTCTCCATCGCTTCGGAAGAGGAAGATAATTTCACAAGCACGTTAGGACTAAATTTTGCCTCTCTTCCAGTGAAGCTATTTTGGTCATCGCTGGACACTTCCACTTGCGTGTTTCTCCCTGGGGAATTTTGCATTCTTGCCACATTGCCCCAGTGCCAGCCTGCTTAAGCACCCGAAGACCCGTCGACCTCTACGTGCCATCGAACACAACCCGGGCTGAGTCACAGCCTCTCCCAAAGCCTTCTTGGAAGCTTTTTCCCCGTGGACATCTGCTAAGCAACCACCTGGAGCTTTTTTCTCTTTATTTTTTTTCCTAAACCAGGCAGAAAGCCATCAGAGAGGCACCCAAAAATGACCTTTGTGTAATCGGGCCGTCCTGCGGGTGCCGTTCATTTCAGAACAGATGTACAGAAAAGGGCACGAGGCCGAGTTCGGAGCTTCCCGTGGTGAACACATATGTGGATATCAGTTGGAAAGGGGACGATACACGTTGGGAATACGGTTTCTCCAGGATATGTCCTGTGGATAGGTGTATTCATCTCTTTGCCTTCTTCCTCAGAGATCCCAAATCCTTTGAAATCGGATGGTTGAGAGGAACCGAGGAGCTGTGCAGTGCGTATAGCATCTATTTATCGTAAAATCCTACAAAAACAGAAGGGTTTGGGTTGGAAGGGACCTTTAAGGTCATCGAATTCTAACTCCTGCCCCCAACCCAGGCTGCCTTCAGCCCCATCCAGCCTGGCCTTGGGCACTGCCAGGGCTGGGGCACCCCCAGCTCCTCTGGGCAGCCTGGGCCAGGCCCTCAGCGCCCTCAGAGGGCAGAATTTCCTCCCAACATCTAACCTAAATCTCCCCTCTCTTAGTTTAAAGCCATTACCCCTCACCTTACCACTACACTCCCTGACAAGCAGTCCCTTCCCAATGGGTCTGACAAGCACCAAGTGTGGAAACGGGCACATTTTGAAGCCAAGAAATGCAGTGACAGCGTGCAGCTTGAAGAAAATCTGGCTCCTATTAAGTTTTTGTCTTCCCCGAGATGTAGTGCCTCAACTTTAATTGGCACCTTCGCAGCTCAGCGGGTTATTTCTGATCTTCCTCTCCCTGTGATAGACGGTGTTTTTTTCCCTGTGGTCTTTCAGGGAGCAGGGATCGATCAAAAGTTTGGGAAAAATACACTTAAACCCGAGTGCTTGTGTACAGTTGATAAATGCTAGCTGCTATACAATGACCGTAATTGATCACCACAACACATTTTCTTCGTTGCTCTTCCATGTGAAAAGAATTTGGGTTGTTTTGTTAAAGGGCTTAAGGTTTTTTGTTTTGTTTCGCTCACTTCTTTTGAAGGAAAGGTTAGAATCTGCCTGATAATACCTCTGGCGCTGTCTTTAAACCATCAGGGATTAAAAAATAAAATCAAATCCCGTCTCCACGGATCCGTCGAGCAGAAATAAAGGGAAGCAGAAGGCGAAGCTCTTCCCTTGGTCTCCCCACCCCTTTCTTTCAGCCTGAATCCTACACCCGGAGGCTGGGGGACTTGAATTACCTCTGCTGCTCGCCTCCGTGTCTCTCGCAAACTCAAGCCCCCGACCCTTGGATTGCATCGAGCCGTGGAGTTGGTCTCAGGGCTGAAATACTTTTCCTTTCCTGATGGGAGATTTCCCTCTTGTGCTGAGGTCTGTGCTCTAGGAAGGTCTTGGGGCCTCCACAGCAATTAATCCTATTTCCACTTAATTATACGGGGACGCGTTTTGTCTCATAATTAGGATATCTACAACTCTCAGGGGAATATTTGTGCCAGATGAGATTTGATTAAGACTCGTTATGGTGCTGTTTACCTCGTTTGATTAGTTCAAAAGCTTAGGTCCATTTCCAGTTGTAAGTAGAGGGCTGTCGTCCCCCTCCCCTTCTCTTTGGCTGTGAATATTTATTACTGGGCTGCGATAACAGCCGTGTTTGCTGGCTCTGCTCCTCTCCTATCTTAGGATCTGATCTTTTAATCGTGTGCCATGTACATCTCATGGAGGTGTAGCTACATTTCAGCCCCTTGGTATTTGTAGGGTTGTTTGTGGGTGTTTTTTTTTGCAGCTGAACCTTTCCGGGGAGCAGATTGCCTTCGCCCTGCGAGACGCGGCGAGGGGTTAGTCCCTGCTCCCTGGCAAACCTAAAAAACTCCCCAGCCTTTGACATCCATGCATCAGGACTGTTGAATTGGTCTGGGGAGAAGCAGCTTAGCGAGGACAACTGCAGAGATGGGAATTTCGTGGGTGAGGAACATCCCCAGGGGCCTGGAGCTGTGTCGGGGGATTAGGAAGACGTAGAAGGCTGAGGACGGTGTCGGCGGCATCCCTACATTCAATTATGCTGGCTGCAACGTGGCAAAATTATATTACTGCGTTTGAGCATTTTTATCTCGGGGTAATGCTTTTTGGTAATTATTTTTCAGGGATTTGCTCTGAGTGAGCAATTTGGATGGCGTGCAGTATTCTCAGACCCGGCTTAAAGAGTTCATGGGGTGTTTTTTGACAAACCTGCCTGTGCTGGTACAAGCAACGAGAAAGGAGGTCTTTAGAAGTCTGGGTTACATGAACTCATGGTGACAATAAAGGTGTTTTTTATTATTATTAGTGGACATTTAACAGGTATTCTATGGGACAAAGTGTCAGGAACAAACACGGGGATGCTCTGGAGCTAATGATAAAATATGGTCGTAAAGATTCCTGGAAGAAATGCTGGCTCTGCATATATCCTATAGACCCTATGAACTCTAGAGGACAGATATTTTTATATATGGAAACAAATGAGCAAGTCCTTTTAAAAACATCCCACAGATAATAGTCACAGAGACTTGAAATTTGGCTGAGATGAAGAAAAATTGCCGTAGGACTCCGGCAGACTTTCAGAAATCTTTTAGGTAAAGGGGCCGGCGATTATCTGGGGCTACGAGACCATCGGTGTTGCTTGTTTTGGAGATTTTCTTGCTGCCATTTTTTAATTCCAGCTGCTTTCACCTTTTGAAGGGTTGGACTGAAAGTCCAACCAGCTTTCTGCGGTTTCCTGAGGTTTGAATGCGTAGGGTGTGTGTTCACGGGGCGTCTCTGGGCTCTGCTTAAAGGAAATCTCTGAATCTTTTAACTGTGAGAAATATACCACATTTATCCAGTAAATTAAGGAGCAGTGTTCATTAACAGGAGTGCAGAGAAACAGGCAAGTAAATGTTTACATGCAGACATTTTATTTACATTTCTACTTGCAGAATTTGGGTGATTCCCATCCAGTCCAGTTACCGGTAGCCTGGGAACGATTTCTCGAGCCCTCCAAACCCCCCCACGCTTTGCTCTTGCTCCCATCTACTCCCCCTTCCTCCTTTCCCACCACCTCCTCTCTCACCTTAGCACTCGTTCATGGTTTTATGTGCTTGAGCTTGGGAAAAAGAAGCCCGCTGGTGTGGCCAGGGCCGCGCAGGGGGGCTCTTCTCCATTCATTCGCAGCTCCCCCCGTGTTTTCTTAACCCTGGCATTCCCTCCCGAGACACGTTATCTGCGGCTGTGTTTCATTTCCTCTTTGTTTCACCCCAGCAGCCTCTTTTGATTGAACCCTCTGAATCCAGGCAGAGTATTTAGCATAGAAATTAAGTGACTTGGCTGTGATACCGGCAGAAACTCCCCGCCCGTGCTCCCACTTGGCGAAGGGCTCCGTGTCGCCTCGAAAAACGGCCGGTTATCAGCCAGTTCCCCAGCGGATCCAGAAGAATCTCTCCCTCACCTGGTTTTTACGAGCCTCTGGCACCACAAGGGCTCGATTTTGTGCTGCAGGCAGATGCCATAGGGCCAGGGTTCCTCTTCAGCTCCCGTTTCAAGGCTGAGCTCTCGGTTGTGCCTCAAATCGGGGGCGAGCCTGGCTGGGGAGGGGACTTTTTTGGCTGGGGGTTCATTTGGCATTTCCACCCCAAACATCTTTTATGGCCACAAGGCCGAGAAAGTTTGGTTTCCTGGATTATTTCCTTGTGCATCCCTACTTTACCAATTTAAAACCCATTTGCAGGGGAGGGCTTACACTTGGTTTTGAGAAATTAGCGGCATTTCAGTGCTTGTGTTCACCGTACTCAGAGCTCCTTCCACCTACCAGGGTGCAAATAGTTCTGGTGTGGCCCCAAATTTAAATGCTTCGCTGCTTCTCATTAAGAGAACGCTTTCAATTTAAGACCTTTTTAATTAAAAAAGCCTGGAATATAAACAAAAATTTCTCCAAATGGGAAAAAAAATATATATATATTTTTCCAGAATATTTAGCCAAAACCTTTTTGTGGTGTTTTACTTCTTAGCTAAAGCAATTTGCTAAAACATGAGGCTATCTAATTTGGTAATGATTTTTTCCTGCCCGTAGAAAAATATTGCAGTAGAATAAGATCTTTCTTATGAAAAATCATTTAGGTCTACTTGTAATCCTAATTTCACTCGATTTAAATATTTGTGCATATTTTAAGTATAGCCTATATCTAAAAAATTAATCTTTACTCGTGGCAGCAGGGAGAGGAGCTCTCTCGGATGAGCATCACGGTCTTGTTGTGCCCCCTGAAAAATCACGGAAAATAAAGCAACTCTGCTTCTCGGAAGCTCCATTCAAAAAGAATCCAACCATCACAGCCCAGGATGTTTAAGGAACTTCATCAGACCAACTTTGGTGGATGTCAGTGTTTGCTTTTTACCCCGACACCTTTATAAGTTGTTTAAGACTTAAGCCCGTGGCGTGCAGCGCTGCAGTCTTGCTGCTTTTGGTCTCCATCAGTTCTGAAGCAGTTGTTGCTCCTCATCTTATGCAAGCTGTAGGTCTAAAGACTTTTCTTAATTAAAACTGGAACGGTAAATAAACAAAATTATTCCCTCTTCCATGTAGAGCAATGACAGGTATGTGAGAAACAGATAATTATGGTTTTTTAAATGTTGTTTCTTTTTATTTTTTCCCTTTCATCATCTTACAACCTGCCATCAGCTAAGGCAAAAGAAGAGCTCGGAGAAGTGGGAACCACCCAGACCGCTGTTTGTAAACGTGGTGGGTGGCTGACAGTTATTAAATCAGTGCAAACGTGTTCTAGTCCTCAGCTATTAAATGGTAATTGGTAAATAGTCCCAGTAAATAGCAATTTCGCTGTGAAGTAGGAATATATTTGTCCTGCAGTGAGGCTTTAATAACAAGGAAATCTGGGCAGGGTCCAGATCTCAGAGTGCTGGATTTCGGCGTTGCAGTGCTTTCGAAACTCAGCTGCCTTCCTGGTAAGAAGCCTCGCGTTGCAGGAGATGTAAGCTCTTCGTTTTTAACGCTCTTTAAAAGTATTTTACAAGCTTCTGTTGGTGGAGATCGGTCCAGAAGGATGGACAACATGCTTGTCTGCTGGGCTCCATCTCACGGAGAGAAAAAATCAATGCCTGAAGTTGTTATCTAGAAGTAGATGCCCTTTTTGAGGCTTTGAGAGCTGCTGCATCCTCTTTTCGGGGTATGCTAGCACGCAGGGGCTTCCTTCACTCATTTCTTGGAAAGAGCACCATCCTTTTTCAGATTTTGTTGCGGTTGCTTCTGGCTGCATTCCCACATCACAGCCAAGAGCAAACTTTGTGCAAGGTGGGTCCCTGCCTGGTCGAAGGCTTTGGGACTGCAGCTTGTGGCACTGCCACCTCCCGAAGGCATCTCGGGGCTGGGCACAGGAGAAAAAGCAGCACCCCCAGCTGAGCTCTCCCCCGAGCTGGTATGGAGCAATTCCAAGGTTTCCTCCGCGCCATCCCCTGTAATTTAATTTTTATTCTAGCATAACAAAAGCACCAAGCCCCAGCTAATTTGGACATGATGATATTTGAGTGGAGCGCTTGTGTTTTTAAATACGTAGCTGCTCCCGTGTGAGAAGCAGAATAAAGTTTTAATACCATCTGGCTTTTATAGATATTTATATACATCTGTGTGCATGTGTACACCTACATGGATAGGTAGGAAGCTGTTAAGTTGGGTCTAACGCTGTAATTATTTAGGGGGAGAAAAAAAAATCCATATCCAGGCTCGTAAATAGTGTTATCCATCTTTCAAGTGCAGGCCTGACCTGGCGCTGTCAGTGCTTTTATGGTGTGCCTGCAGTGGAATGAAACCCAAAACATTTGTGGTTTGGAAGCGGCGTTTGTTGAAGATTAAGGGCGCTGTGTGTAAATAGAGGGAAGGAACCCGATCGGATTCGCCGGTACCATGAATTAAAAACTTCTTGTCTGACTCCTAGCAAGCCCAGTCAAGGGGCTCGGAGCAGCCTGTTTATTTTAGCTAACAAGTTGGTCCAAACAACACGGCTCGCAGCGGACTAATACGATCTACAAATGTTTACAGCACGCCTAGACGAATGTTTATTGCTGTTGCATAACCCGAGCGAATTGGAAATTGCATAACGAGGTAAAACAGCACAACAACGGGGCTGGTAGTTCCTGTGCAGCCTCTGTTGAGGGCATTAAAAAGGTTTTGTACCGTAATGTGATGGCGGAACAAAGACAAATTGGGGCTGGCTTCTTCGTGCCAAAGCTAGATGTGTAGAGAAAGACATGTCAGCTCAATAATGTGGTAAGATTAGGGTTTCTCATTAACAAACAAAAGCAAATGACTTGCATTATCCTGCATTAAGTCCATCTATCACAGGTTTTCAGCACGATGAGAGGGTAATGCACCCACAGGAGCTGCAAACCAACCCCACCGCGGTAACAAACCAGCCCCGGATGAAACAAGCCTTTTACCAGGTTGTTCTGCACCACAAATGCCCCGTGAGCCTGCTGATAGGCAGATGCCACGATACTTCTTGGCTTTGCCTGGGGTTTCAGCTCAGCATTTCTAATTTTGGCAGCTGGGCTCTCGCTGTGGGCTGCAGGCAGCCAGGAGCATCCTAGTGAGGCAGAAGCAGTGCTCATCTTCACTCGGTGCCGCAGCATCCCTCCTCTCCTCCCCCTTCTGTCAAAGAAAAAGTGGTTAGAAAGTGGTTTTGTTCCAAATCTTCAATGCTTGGCATCCCCAGGTTGAGCTTTTCTGGTGCAACCCTTCTGTGCTAACACTTCGGGTTTAAAAGTCTCTGTTTGGCTTCATTTAGGGAGAAATCCACTTCTCATTTTGATAAGCATACCTAAAACATTAAAAAAGTAGAAAGGTTAGTGATTAATTAAAATAATTGTTTCCCTGTCCTTGCAGCTTTAAAATCTACAAACTGCAGGATAAGGAAAAAAAGGCAACAAAGAAAAAAGAAGAAAAAAAAAGAAAAGAAAGCAAAACAAAGAAAAAAGAGCAGCAGGTTGCCTGTCTGAGAGTGGTGGAGGGGTAAAAGGCCCGTTCCACTCATCCTGGCACACAAAGCTATAAAAGCATTTAAAACTTCTGGTTTTCTACCTTCCCATAGGTATCACTTTTGTAAATATTTACAGAGTCAGGGCCAGAGCTTGGGCCCCACTAAACTGCAAAGTTTTCAGCTGGATGCTGTGAATCTCTCAAATGTGCATGCAGACAGATGGGTCACTCTTTGGATGTCACTTCTCTTTAACTTGGTGTTTCCTAAATCTTGGCTGAAGCAGCATGGTGTGTATTACACTATTTTTTTCTCATTTTCTCGGTTATATGAGCACTGTTTGCAGTACACGTTAATCATTCACCTGAAGGCTGCTCGAATGGAGAAGTGGAAACTCATGGCCAAGTGCCCGTGGCCTTTCCCATGGGAAACGTTCCCAAAACGCACCCTATCCTTTGCTGTCCCTCCCTGATTTCACAGGAGAGCTTGTGTGTGCATACAGAGATGCATTCCACATAATAAATTCTGCTCTTAGCTTCTCTGCTTTTCTAAAAATCACGTTTATTCTAAGCAGAATTATAACTAATGGCTGGCAGAAGTGGTTTCAGTGTTTGAAACAGCTTTAGAGCCACCTGTGCTGTTAGTTTCAAAGGGAAAAGGGCCCCACGGTTAGGTGGCTAGCTGGATGAAAGTCATACCTAAAGACTTAGTCATTTGTTTTCTGACCTGTCTTAATAGAAATACAGTGGTAAAGAGCAGCAGCTTGGCAAAACCAAGAAAAACAACGGTGTCATGTCAGGACAGCACCAAATTTTGCATCTAGTGAAGGTTTTTTGGATGCGTAAGGGACACAGACATCCATGGAGCACCAATTAACATCTGAATGCACTGTAAATATATTCCTACCTAGTCAGCTGCACTCCAGGAAAAGTAATTTCCCTCTAATTTTTATTTACAACCAAATATTTTGCTGGAGTTTGGTTTTCCTTGGGCTCCAGGTGCGGCTGGGGACGCGACCCATTTTTTGCAGTGGTGCTGCAGGACGATGCTGCCCAGCTCCAGGGGCGAAAAAGGGGCTGAAACTTTGCTGCTTGCACCGAAACTTGTTAAAAATGAACAATGCTGTGAAAGGAAACGCAGGAAAATCTGCGAGGCGGTTTGGTGGGCTGGTATTGTTGCCTCCACGGTGACTCACTGCGGGACCTTTGGTAAATCCCTTCGGTTTTCTTCCTCTGATGAGCAAGGGCAGCAGGGCGATGGTGGCGGTGCTGGACAAGATATCAAGATCCTCAATTTCATCCCCAGGTTTGCCTCGTGCTTTCTTTGAAAAATCTGCTGTGTTTCTCGGTGCTACCGTTCCCATTCCTTCGGTTTGTCAAACAATTTGGACCGGGGTCGTTGTTTACCATGAATTCATTAAAGCCTTGGCTCTGTTGTCCAGGAAGTGTGCCAGGATGCTCAAGTGAACCCAGCTGTCAGAAAACTTAATTTTTTCGCTCTGTCACAAAGACGAAATCATGGTAGCGTTTGGCGAAGTGTGAGGTTGATTAAAATTTGGGGGGTATTAAAATGGGCTGTTCCCATAACCAGTAAGCTCTCTGGAAAGCAGCCTTCTTGCTGCCCTTGGGGTTTGTGCGAGCTGTGGTTGTGTGCTCTGAACAGCTCTGGGGGCTTGCAGCCCAAGAGAATTCCTGATTTTAAAAATATCCTGAAGCCCTGGGTCTTGTCGGGGTTTTTGCACTTCTAAAATCATCTAAACTAACTGACCGCCCTATATATGAATAGGAAGTTAGTGGGAACTAGATGTTTTGGTGAAAACACCGCCCTGTGAAATGGGATATGCCTGGAGTTTTACACCTCTAGAAAGCCCTTCCCTGCCTCTTGGCCTCACGCCACGTTTCTGCAGGCAAGGAAATGAAGAACTGGACTCGTTTCTGCTTGGAGCAGCTTTCTGAGCCACCCGAGTAATCTCCGGATCCGGAAAGGACGTAATTGAAACGGGGCAAGGAGTGAAATGTAATCGTGGACGAGTTCTGATTTTTGCCTGTTTCTTTCCTCAGATAATTAAGCTGAAAGCAGAAGCCCGCCTTGACCTGCTGAAGCAGATCGGCGTCTCTGTGGACACGTGGCTAAAAAGTGCAATGAACCAAGTGATGGAAGAACTGGAAAACGAGCGCTGGGCGAGTCTTCCCTCGGTGACCAACAACGGCTCCTCGCACCTGGTACGGTTTCCAGCATGTAAACCTTTTCTTTGTCTCCACGTCACTCTTTTCCAGTAGCAACTCATAACTTCGTATCGAGTAGAAACCAAAATTGGTAGCGTTTGGTCCTTCAGCTAACCAGAAAAATCTTCTGGTAGATTAACTTGTCTGAAGCATGTTCCTGAATTTAATGCAAGAAGCTGGGAAGCTGGGTTCTGCTGCTGGGTTTACTTTAGATTGATTTTCTGGCCTTGGACGAGTGCCATAACATTTATTTTCCATCTCCTGAAAAGAAAAATGTCTGCGTGTTTCTTTGAAGTTTCATTAGGAGTTTAGGATGTTAGCTGAGCTATTGGGATGAAAGGCTCTTTTTTTTTCTTTTTTTCCCATATATTTAGGAAAAATGTTGACTCTACATCCTCTGTTCACGAGTAGTTTATGTGCAGATTGCTTTGAAAGTCGTCAGGAAAGCTAAGCCCGTTTTCCAAATCGATTTGGGCAGTCGAGATGAAAATTTGATGCATTCCAAGTCAGTGTAAGGCTTTGGAAATCAGGCTGGTTTCCTCTGAATCGCTCTGAGTGGCGTTAATATTCCTCTCCAAAGAATTTGTCATAATTTAAGATGTTACCACCGCCCACCTGCAAGCTACTGCCCCGTTATTTGGGGACCACCAAATACTTGTCTGCACCTTGTCTTTCTGCACGAGTAGCTAGAATTCAGAGCAGAACCAAAGTGAAATTGGAAGCAAACACGACCACCACTGCATTTCATCAGCTGGTAAATTCTGCACCTCTTCAATTCAATTGCATGGATATGTCTCACTATATCCTCAGTCGCTCCAACGCTTTTGAAAATTTCATCCACAATACACAAAATTTAACTAAAATGGGGCTTGGACCAACGTAAGATTGATAAGGATTTTTTACTTGTTTGGGTAAGACCAGTTGGGTTTGTAATGTCTATGGCTCGTTTGCAAAATAAGCCAGAGACATCTTCTATATGTTTAGCTTGGAAAAAAATACAACACATTTTTATGTAATTCAAGAAAGAATAAAAAGAAAACTCCTTTTCCTCCCTTCTCCCGTCCCACAGAATGATGTGTTTCAAAACAAGCAGTGCTAGCTGAATCAAACAGCTGCCTGAACCGAAAAATCCTGTTCAGAAAACAGGAAGCTCTAAAAGAGCTCATAATCTATTTACTTTTTCTCCCCCTGCGAGGCATGCGATGCTGAGCTGTCACCTTTGGCAGTACTGCTAGCCAATCTGCTGCTCTTCACCAGCAACCAACAAAAATAAAATTCCTGAAGGCTGACTCAGCTTGCCTCAAACAAACTGAATTTTTTCTCTGTGTGTCTAGCGTGTGGCAGAATATTCAACCCAGTTCAGAGGCTTTTGTGAAGTCTCACTTTGGGTGTGGGTACTTTCTTCGCTCATAGTCTTCACACACTGTTAAAGTTATGTCATTCACACTTTTTTTAAAATCTTTTTGACAATTTCTTTGGGCAGCCAGAGCGTACTTTCTGCATAACAAAAGTTGAGGGGAATGGTGGGGTGGTTTCTCATAGCACTGCAAATGGATGGAGAATGTCCTTTGCAGCAAGTATGCATTACCTACACACAAAAAGTCCTGCTTTTTCTTGTGTCTTTTCATGGTTTTCTGCTTTTTTACTGGGTTCTTGGTAATGGTTAAGGGGCAAACCCTTCCAGCGAAGGTCTTTTTTAGATGTACAGATACTTTCATGTCCACTTCAGTTCACAAGAGGGAGTGAGCATGGAATAGCAAGCACCTCTTGCACCAACTCTAGTCTTCTGCAGGATGTTGGGATGTCTCCTGGAGGATGTCCCACGTAGGGCTCGGATGCTGGTGGTGATATACAAAGGCTGATAGAGCCACAGTTCCTTGCAGGCAGTCTCTGCAGGCTTTATTCCCATCATTAGTAGCACGATTAAAGTCAGATTCAAGTCACACTGTGCAGATCTACCTTTCAGACTTCCCAAAGCCTGGAGAAATTCTTCTGCTGAGTTTTATTTTAAGCCCTTCCTGGCCGTGATCAATGAGGAGAAGCCACATCGCTGCGCTTGGTGATGTTTTTTCCCTTTCTTCTCATTGTGCTCCACCTCCTTCGGCTTCCCGTCGGGCGTTGAGCATCCCGTTGGCTGCTGCCCAGCACCTTGTTCTCCGTCCCATCGCACATGCTGACAGCTGGCCCTGCACCCAAAGCCCCGCGGGTCCCTGGTGAGCTCGCGGATGCCACGGCGTGGGAGGTTAAAGCTCTGGTTCCTGTTTTCCCCTTTTTTTACACTTACGTACGCTCCCGCTTGAAAAAAAAAAAAAAGAGACGCTGTTGACCTTGGCAGGCCAGATGAGGACAGCCTGTGGATGGAATTCGTAGAACTGTTACAGGAATTACGCTGCAATTATCGGAGAATTACTGCGGCCTGAAACAAGCAGCACTTTCACTTCAGCCTGGCTCACAAGTCGGCTCCCTGCCCTCCTTACGTCGCGCTTTGCTCGGCAAGGCTCCCAGGGTATTTTCTTTAAAGCGGCTGAAATGGGGAAAACAGCACTGGTGGCTTGATAGCCATCTATTTATTTAATAAATACCATTTATTATATATTAAATACTCTAATCGAGATTTAAATTAGAACGTCTTGGATTGGAAGGGACCTTCAAGATCATCCAATTCCAATATATTTATTTACAGTAAGCAGGAGGAGTTAATATCCCATCACCTATCCAGTCGGCTGACTTTCTGATAGCACGATGAAATGCGTTGTCTTGGAAGGGAATACCTTTTTTTTTTTCCTAGTGTAGATGCCAAAAAAAAAAATGTTAATCATCATTTTGAATTTCAGTGTCATCTGGAAGACGTACACAGTGCTACTGTTACATATTGATGGGGCTGGGAAACCTTTCTGGTGCTTGCCTCTGGGATAGCAAGTGTATATATAATGGAATTTATTCAAAAAGGAGGAATCTATTATTTATTATTATATTATTTATATATGTTATTATTATTATTATATATTCAAAATACATGGAATTTATTTTCCAGGAATGAAGGTGTGCTCTGCTGTTGACAGGGTCAACAAGGATAGATAAGGATAGATAAGGAGGAAAAAAAAAAGACTTTGGGTTTTCTTTTGCTATCAGTTGTGGAACAAAACTAGAAGTATATTTGCATTTTGCTTCACACGTAGAATCAAGCTGTCTTGTCAGCTTCTTATCTTCATTTATCCTTGTTTTTCTGTTTCGTCCCTTTGGTACCACTCTGGCTGCTGCATTTAGTCTCTGCTGACAGTGTCTTTCACTACCAGACTGCATAGAAAGAGGAGCTTTATGAAACAAACTGCTAAGTTTTCTGTATCGTTAATGCTGTTTTCCCTCTGCGTGCCAACTTCGCAAATGATTCCCTTCAAGGAGCTTGAGCAGCCCACACACTGAAAATTAAAATGTATTTTTCCTCCTCGTGTTAGAAAACCAGCACCAGATGTTCCACGAACACGGCCTTCTAGACATGATACACCAATTTCCATGAGGTTTCATGTGGCTGTCAGCTGGATGCCAGCTTCGGCTGCTGGGATGTAGACCATACACAGCACAAACCAGTTAGAAACTGGAGGGGAAACCTTACATGTGCCATAATTTACAGTAGGTTGCTGATTTATCAAAGCATTAGCTAGCTGGGATGGTGAATTTTTCATAGTACATCCATGAACAGCGGGGTAGCAGTGGATGGAAACAGTTCTGGAGTGAAAATGCCTGGGAGAAATTCATAGGAGTTACAAGGAGGTGTTATAAAAATTAGTGTAAATCAGAAAATCATCAAGCTTTGTGATCTGCTCAAGGTCTGGAGAAGCAAAATACCCTCCTCCTCGGAGTATATTCATGTTTAAATACTATATATATATATATATGCATATATATTACATATTTATAAGGCTTTAAGTATATTTTTATAAACATAAATAAAGAGAAGACGGCAAAAACATAGGCAAGTCCTTCAAATCAAAGGCAACACTGCTATCTTTGCACGAGATGAAATGTTTATTCAAAATGCAGTCTGGGCACGCGGCCAAAGCACAGTGCTTGTCGATGTTGCCCCGGCTGCATTTACAGAAACCTGCCTTCTTCCAGCATGTTGACTCCAGCTTTTATTTCAACTTTTACAGCTAGTTTTTTAATCGTAATTCTTTCTCTCAGGATTTTTTTTTTTTTTTTAATAAACTGCGGCAAATACCTTGCGCAGAGCGCACCAGATGGAAGGCTGAGGTTTTTATTTCTTCAATTTAAGTATTTCCCCTGCAGTTTCATTTTGTAACTCGTGGTCACAGGTACATTAGCCTTTTAATAGCACAAATTCTCCGTAACCGACCTTTTTTTTTCCATGAAACTATTTGCTACAGCTCTGAAATGGCATCTCCAAAGCACGTTGGTCACATTTCATAGCTTATGTAAAAAATAGCTGTCTGGCAGTTGAGTTACAGCCTCCAAAATCTTTTGGTGATGGGTTTTAAGTACACGGGCCTGGGCTTGAATAAAGAATTACAGCTGAGTTGGGCAAAGATGGGATTTGGTGACAGCTCTTATTCATCTGCTTCCCTTATTGGCTTTGTTCGGTGATTGTCTTCCCGACGTTGAGACTCACAGGCTGAATATTTTTTGGTCCTGATTTCCTTCTTTTATTTTTTAAGGAAAAAACTTGCATTGTGTTTTTGTGTAGTCACTGGTGATTCAATAATTGTAAACAGGAAAAACCAAAACCAACCAACCAAAAAAAAACCCTGAAGAATAGTGGTTAATTCATTTCATTGTTACTTCTTCGCTTCTTTTTATTTAACACATTTATTTTGGCTTTTGATTAAGTTTGACTTCACATTCAATTTGACTTCATTTTGATGAATTTATTTTTTTTTAATAGATTAATGCTGATGCGGAAAAAGAAGAAGGTGAGGAGTTTGAAGACAGCATGGATGTTTTTGATGACAGCAGCTCTAGTCCTTCTGGTACTCTAAGAAATTACCCTCTCACCTGCAAAGTCGTTTATTCGTATAAGGTTTGTGATTTTTTTTTCTTTTAAATTTGTGTCTGATTAGAAAAATGAATCCCACCATAATATATAACACACACAGCACAGCCTGGGGGAATTGGAGTTAGGACGCCAGCGTTTGGCTGGGTAATTGTGCACATTAACTGTGTCTGATAGCGAGATGTGAAAAGCACAAGGAGAGAGGAGCACGTAGAGATGTCCCTGTCTGGCTCCTGCCATCAGGAGGTGTTCTCATGTTTGTTGCTGAGTCTGCAGGGCTGCACTAGCAGTGGTATCGGTGTCCGGCGCGCCTGTGCGCTGCGCGACAAAGCTGCTCTTTGTGCTGTAATAGTGCAGCCACTGTTGGCGAGTTAAAGCTTTGCTGACAAACTGCATTCATGCTGTTTACCTCTGCTCGCGCTGTTGGGCCAGCCGTAAATCACACCGCGCCGGGAGCCGAGGCCAGTGGCAGCCTTCGAGTACGGAGTAATTAGGGTTACAAAAGTAAACAGGGCTCGGCAGGCTGGGTGGTATTCAGGGGGCTTCCATCTGTCCTCTTGACTGAAAAAGGCCTTGTGGGTGCCATGGGCACTCAAAAAAAACCCTTTATTAATCTACTTTAAAGTAAGCTACATCATAAGGCTTTTTTTTACTTTTATTTATTTTAAACCTAATGTCTAATAGAGTTCTGCATGAGAATTCTAATTTCTAGTAGAATTCTGTCCCTTGCACCCGAAAACACTTCTAGTTTCTAATTTTCCTGTTATACACCTCAGGCTTCGCAGCCAGATGAGTTGACCATAGAGGAGCACGAGGTGTTGGAGGTTATTGAAGACGGCGATATGGAAGACTGGGTAAAGGTATCATTTTCCTGAGGTTGTTTTCTTTCCACTATTACTTTTAGAAATAGAACTAGTGACGTAAGAAAGTGTTTGGATTATTTTCAGAGTAGTAGGCAAAAGCAGAGCATCTTTCCTGTCGTTTATTTCCAGGCACGGAATAAGGCGGGCCAGGTGGGTTATGTTCCGGAGAAGTACCTGCAGTTCCCGACATCGAGCAGCCTGCTGAGCATGCTCCAGTCCCTTGCAGCACTGGATAGTCGGTCACACACCTCAAATAATTCAACGGAGGCTGACTTGGTCTCAGGCAGCCTGAATGGAGACTCCAGTGGTAAATATCAATAAATCAGGAAGTAGTGTGTTAAGCTTGCTCTCAAACGTGGTCTGTTCATTGAGTTCGGAGGTTGCATGTGAGAATTTCACAGAATCACAGAATCATTTAGGTTGGAAGAGACCTCCAAAATCACCTAGTCCAGCCTCTTATTTCTCAATTTCTCCTTCTTGATCTGCACCTGAGTACAACTGTTCTTAACAACTATCTACCTACAATCAAGTGTCTGCATAATTGACTTGTCTGTCTTGTAGAGTTGCCATTAACGTTAACCAAAATTAAGGAAACCTAAAATAATTTGATTTAGCAATTATTCATATAGCTCTTGGGGTTGTTTTTTTTTCAGTCTGATGCTGATTACACTTTTTTCTTTCCCCAGTCTGTTTTGTAAAAGCACTTTATGACTATGAGGGCCAGACAGATGATGAGCTGTCCTTCCCAGAAGGGGCGATCATCCGCATCTTGAACAAGGAGAATCAAGACGATGATGGGTTTTGGGAAGGAGAATTCAACGGACGTGTTGGGGTATTCCCATCAGTGTTAGTTGAAGAGCTTACGGCCTCAGAAAATGGAGAGACTCAGTGGATTGGAGATATTCAGGTACGTGGAGAGTTGTATGTGTGGTGTTAGTTTGTTAGGGCATGTTCCTGTAGGAAATCTTACCTCCTGCACACTAACCCTTTTCACTCAGTGACAAGCTTTGACAATCTTGAGCTTTTCCTTTGGCTAGTAATGTACTCGATATTATGAAAATGTGATTTAGAAATCACCCACTTTGGGAAGTTTTGCAAGACTACAAGGATCTGCTGCTTCTTTAACAGAAAAAAAAAATAGAACAAAATTAAGAAAAAAGAAAAAAGTGAATGCTTACCTTTTAGCTCCTTACCCAGCCTAATAATTACCAACTGATGTGTTTTGGCAAATGCAGCAGATTTGTGAATAAAGGAAAGTATTTGGGTAGAAAGGAAATGAGCCAAGGAGAAAATTTGCAGTCTACTTCTTGTAATTAATTCATGGCATGGACTGAGACATCGAACAGAACCTGGCAAAAAGAGAATTACAGGCTCTCTTAGCCCTAATTTAATGTTTTCATACTTAAAGCTGGTCTGCGTCTTCTCAATTTTTGAAGGGAGAATGCTGCTGAATATTGTAGTACAGTACTTTTTGCCAAAATGTCCTCATTTCAGTGTAGTTCTGTAATCCCCATGCTACATTAGAAAATCAGGCGCCTTCTGTAACTGTGGTGCTGGAAACTGGACTTCCATGTGTCCTACAGACATTTCTCCAGTGTTTTATTATTTGATTTGAGAAGACCACGAAGACAGAGAAGTGTTCAGCAGCATTCCTGGACACGCTGAGTTCCTCTGTTCTGAGTGAGCTTCATTTCATTTGAGATAAAAATGCCGAAGTGCTGCCTGTATTTAAATGGGTAGGAATGCCTCGGGGCTGTCAGAGGTAACCAAAGAGACATTCATGGTGCTTTTTGGACAAACTTTACACGTGTTTGTGCCATACAATACCAATGCTAATTTTGTTTCATATTCTTTGTTCCAATTACATGCAGGAGTGTTATTGCTTCTGTGTTTGTCTCAACATTTTAACGGCACAAACAGAACTGAGCTGTCAGATCACTTTTATCACATTTTTGTGTATGTGTGGAGAGGCACGCTTGGCCAAATGGCTTCTTTTTTTTTCAGATAACCTTCAAAAAGCCTGTCTAAATTATACCTGGGAAAGGATGAAAATTTCTGCTCGGTGGCAACCTGTGATTTAAAGATAGATCTGTAATCACTGTTGGATATCTTGGCTGTCCTCTGGTATACCCGACAGCGCTTTTGTCAGACAGCTTTTCTCCAGATGAAAGTTCCTAGCATGCTAATGCCCCAGAGAGCTTCTCGTGCCGTGGTGTGTAGATAAAAACTGTGGAGGAGTAAGGCTTTACCTCTCTCTCACGCAGGTATCCCCGACTCCGAAGCCCAACAACGCCCTCCCGCCGCTGCCGCTGTACGACCAGCCTCCCACGAGCCCCTACCATAGTCCAGATAAAAGAGGGTCCCAGTACTTCCCCAGATCGCCGTCAGCTAATGGTAAGAAATTTTGTGATAGCCAGAGAAACAGTTCAGCTCAATGCTCGATTTAAAATGTTGGTATTTCGGGAAAACAAAAAAAAAAAAAAGCTTTTTTTGCAACATAAATCTTACTCAGCAATATTGAGTGACCTGTTGGTGGTGTGTTGATGCTTTCCCTTTCAGAAAACAGCTTCAGCTCAGAGTCCCCTGGATTCTCCCAGCCTCCCCGACTTCCTCCTGAAACTTCATACGGCAAACTGCGGCCTGTAAGTTTCAAATGCTATTTTTTTTGTTGATGTTACCAGGTTTTAAAGCTGGGTTGTGTCGCTAGCCCAGGTAAAACCCGCGCAGGGGCATTCAGGGCGGTGGAATTCCCGTGGCCTGTGATACAACACCTGATGGTTTGGCTCTCAGTGCCCGGCAAATCCAATTACTCCGTATAATAATAGAGCATCTCAGGAGAATGGTGCGAGGAAAGGTCTGTTCACTCCCCTTTGATAATACCACAGATGTGTCGGAAAGCTATGGGACACGAGAGCTATTGGAGATAAGTGGGTACTGGAACAAAACAAAGCTGCGCTTGTTTAAACAATAAGTCTCTGACTGGGCTTAAAAATGACCTTGAATTTTATCTGGCCCCTTTGTATCCAGCCTGCCCTTCTGCATCTGCCTTGGTAGCTGTAATAGCTTCGTGTCTCTTTGTGAGGCACATGAATTGTGAAATGTAAGCTGGTAGGAAATTGTTACGTCTATAATGTAGATGTTAGTCAATAAACGTACACCACCTTTCGAGGCTTTGGGAGATTACTTCTGCTGTTGCCACACGTAATACCCACTGAGCAGAACCAATAAAGAGGTGGTGAATAAATGCCAGAACAGTTTAAACGTATGATTTGTACAAATGTTTTGTGTTTTTTTTTTTTTTTTTCCAGAGGTTGTGTTCCCAGCCACACAACGTGCTGGCAGACAAATCTGCTCGCTGGCAGTTTGATGTAATACGCAATCCTTGGAGCTCCATTGCATTTAGGGCTAATTTTTTTCCAAACTGCTTGATTTGAGAATTTTGAATTAAAAATTTTCTTAACAGTGATATCCTGTACGTTTTGTGATGCCTTTGCTGCTTAGACAGAGAGCTCCTGCCAGGAAAGGAAAGGAAAAATTTCATCACTTCAATCTTGCAAAGTTCATCCGCTAGGGTTAACTTTGAATCAAATTTTGAGGATTTCAAAGTCCTGCAACAAATCACATTAAGATCTAATATTTGTGTTTTCCTAACATTTTTAATGAATGAGTTTGCAGAAGAAGTATTTTTTGAATGAATATTCAATAATATTCAAATATTCCAGCAGTCAGTGGGTTAGCCTTAGTGAAATACAGATGAAAGATACAGCGCTGCATTATTAAACATTTAAGTACTGAACAGAGAAGTTGCAAGTTATCATATTCTCTGGTGAAATGACTGATTCAACTCTTTCATTTTGTAGATTTGTATTTACTTAATTTGTTTCTTGCAGCTGAGTGTCTTTTCAAGATACTACAACAGTGCCATGTCTTAATTAAAGGGATTTCTCGTAGTATTGCATTTTAAATATGCATGTTTTTAAAATATTGTGAAGTTTTTTAGGGTATTGCTGACAGTACCAACCAGGGCTGCACAGCTGTTTCATACTCCACAGTTCATGTTTTTCATAGCAAGTCATTCTGGTGTGTTCTGAAAACATGCGATAAAAACCCTGCATGGACTTTAAACACCCTTTAAACCCTGTTAAAGCCCAAGGAAATGCTCTGTCAGGAGCTAAAATAAATTAATTGATGTGACAGAGTATAAAAATGGCATTGGATTTCAGGTGTTTATCACTGAGGTCAGTGATTGATTAAATATGAGTAAGCTGCTTGTATGCATCGGGGCATTTTGTACTTTCCAGTCCACGTACGTTACAGGCAAAGGTGTCACCAGATGTCAGCGTGTGCTTCAAGTCCAAAATCCACCCTCGATTCGTGTACCGGATTTTCCATTGGTGCAGGCAGAATAAATAGATGCTTGCACCACCACGATTGCCAGTCGTGCTGGAGAAAAGCCACCTGAGACTGGTGACGGGACATCACAAAGAGCATCGATGGCTCGGTTGCATTTCGTACCCAAGGTCAGGGACAGCTGTTGCTGATCTCAGTATGTTGATCTCAATGCCTTTGCCTTTGCATCACGTCGAGCCACGAGCCCAAAATTGCAGCAGTGCTCTCTGCAGGTTGTGAAACGTTGAGTTTTGGGATATTTACTGGCATTTTCTGGCTGTTTCAGGTGCGAGCAGCCCCACCGCCCCCTACGCAGCATCATCGCCGGCCAACAGAGAAGATAGAGGACGTGGAAATTACTCTGGTGTAACGAGCGGACTAGTCGAGCAGTAGTGCTACAATCAAGGCCAAACGCCGCATTTGGTCGATCTCGTTTTTAGGCACCTTTGCATGATGAAGACGTTGAATAGAGCAAGAGATAGGGAGGATTTTTCTGTGACAGTGACATGGTGGATTCCTTCCCACGGTCATGACTATTTTGTGCCTTTTTTTTTGGGTTTTGGTTTCTAGACATCATTCTTCCTCTCTTAGCACAAACCAAGTCGGGCCAAGCAGCGAGCAGAGGATTGCCTTGGAGCAGGTTTCTCTCTTGGCTGAAGATGGTCAATTTTTATACGGAGGCCGAGGAAAGAGCCTCGTTCATGCAACTTAGTCATAGCATACTTCTACCACGTGCATTAGTACAGTATATTACTGTTGCCATAGGAATGTGTTAAAAGATTGTCAATTCTCCAAGTAGCATTACTTGTCTGATTAGCTATTAATCAGATCTTGCGGAACGAGAAAGGGAACTGAAAAAAATAAGTATAAGGAGAGGCTGGCTCCTCTTTACTCCCCTTGAGGAAGGAAGAAACAGGAAAATAATCTTATAGATAAGGAAAACTGAGGCAGATCATATGGCGTTAATTACGTTAATGCACACCTCTTCAATAATTAACAGTTAAACAGAACTAAATGTTCTTTGTATTAATATTTATGCAGTACATTTAGTAATAGAGTATCTAATATGGAGGTGCTGAATTAGTAGCAACATCTTGTTCCATAGCATAAACCAACCGGTAGGAAAGTAAGTGAGATTTTGTCTAGATCTGGAAATTGAGCTTCTTTCTTTTTTTTTTTTTTTTTCTTAGCAGATTTTGGGGGTTTTATTTTTTCTTTTTCTTTTTTTTTTTTTGTTTTCTTTTCTGTTTTTTTTTTTTTAAGTTTTTGGGTCACTCTTATCCCAGTTATTGCCGTGTACTTTATTATCCAACATTAGCAGTGTATCTTTGTCATCAAAAGATCTGGCTAGAGTTAGACGTTACATTTAGAGTATTTACATGCATTATTTAGTTCGTGCATTGGATGGTCCTGTAGTGTTCTCCCACCTGAAGCCAGAGCCAGGAAAGCCTCTGGTTTATTCCAAGCCTTCAGACTGCCTTAGTGGCCAAGAGCACAACAGAGCATGGTCACAAATTACTCTTAGGCAACAAGTAGAGAGTAAAAAAAATCTCAAAAAAAATCTCAAAGCTAGGCTTAAATCAGATCTCTGGGAAGGAGGCTTTTTGTTGATGGTGGGATGGAAAAGGAAGAGGGTTTTCAAAGCTGTAACACGAAGAGGAAAGGGGAAAAACAGGTGAAAGCAGGTTTCTCTTCATATGTGATTCCTAAATTGCTCTCAGAATAGCAATATCCGTCGGATCAAAGCTGAAAGGCATCACAAGGTTGCTTTTTTTGAGCTGTTCTATGGGCTCGAGTGAACGCGCTCTTCTGTGTTCATTTTTTTTTTTTTTCTAAGCCAGTAAATCGTCTACCGTTAGTTTACTAACAAGGGCTATTTTTTGAGGCTGCATTTACAAAAATCATCTAACCAGATTTTATCATAAACTTTGCACATACTTGTAAATCCCAACCCAAGCTGGGTCTCTGAGACATTCGCATTTGCCAATCTCCTTTCCCAGTGGGATCTTTAACCAAGAGTGGGGCTGTTTGAAGAAAAAAAAAATTCATTGATCAGTTATGAAATCAGTGACTGTCCAATGAAGTCTTTTCCATATTTTTCATTCTTTTGCACCTCTTGTCCTGTTGATCTGTTCGAGGTCTTTTTATGTGTTTATCAAACTTGTTCTTAAGTTTAAAAAAAAAAAAAAAAAGTTTTTAAAAAGATTTAACTGTTTGCAAAAATTTTGAAAGCTTCACAACGCAGAAGAAAAGCAAGTTTTGCCATAATGTTCACGTTCAATTTCTTTGGCCAGTTTTTCTGTGTCCTTCATACCTGGACTTTCAAAATTCAGAAAGTGTTATTTAAAGTCTCTTTAGTTGTATTTTAAAATATTTTCTGTAAGAGCTGCTAATTTTATTTAAAAAAAAAAAAAGAAAAAAAAAGAAAAGTTGTACAAATATGCCTCCTTTTTAACTATGATTTCTTCATACAGGGCATGTATTCGACGTATCATCATGTACAGCGTCAGTACACTGAAAGCATGGGTGCAAATGCTTTCTTTATATTGGCTGTAAAAAGTTTGTATTTATTATGTATAAAAAGTTGAATAATAAAAAAAGTGGAACTAAAGCCCTTTTGTTGCCCTGATACCAGACCCGGCGACGTTTGTGGCAAAAAGTCCGTGGAAGATTTCCACCGGGGGAAGATCTGTGGCTGAGAGAGAGCCTGGCCTTTGGGGACAAAAATATAGAGGTTTTGGGGCATCTTTTTATGGTTTATTATTCTTTTACGCAGAAACTTGAAACTCCTGCTCAGAAAAACACTTACACACACAAGCTTAAAACAATCTTAAAACGTCGCTTAGAGGTGGTATTTATATGAGGAACAAAATCATTCCCCAAATGCAGAGCTGGCAACAAAGCCCCAGCTATCGAAATAATAGCTTAATGGCCCCGTTAGGATAATTGCATAAAGAAAGAGGAGGAAGGTGATTGATAATACCTCTTCGGCGCGATTGTCCTTTAATGGGCTCGATTTGCCTAATTGTGCGTTGCCACTGCACCACGAACCAAGGCTCCCTTCGTGCTCTGCCTTTCCCTGTTACTTTCTTGCCAGCTCAGCAGCCGCCCTCCTGCGCTCGGCGCCTTGCTTTGCTCCTTTTCCTTCTCGAAGGTGAGTGCTTTTTGGCAAAGTCCTGCATGAGGTCTCCTCCTTTGAGAAACCCCGGCTTCCCCTATTTTTTAGATCCATTCGCGGTGCTCCTCCAAAAATGATTGTCCTGACTGCTTTGTCCTTTTGTTCAGCATCATGCTTGTTGCATCTCTCCTTTTGCTGCTTCACACACCTCCTCTCATTATCAGCACAGCTTATAAACGATGCCAATCCCCAAATCCACCTCCGATTTTTCCATGAAGATCTCCTCACCCTGAAGCACTTTCCAAAGCGCTTTGCCTGCGAGAAGGAGACAGCTGTGGCTTTAACAGCTCTCGTTCTGAGGCCAAAAGGGAGCCTGGTACAAAGCAGAGGTTATGTATGGCTTCGTATTTGGTGTGGGGGATTTAGGGAAAGAGCACGGGGAGCTTGGCCAGTGCAAAGATGGAAATTTTGGCCTCTGGGAGAGTCGGCAGCAGAACCGTGGCTGCATTCGGGACAGGGTTTCTTTCCTCTGATGGCTCTGCCTTGGATGGAGAGGTTGAGACCCAGCCTTTTTAATGTTTTCAGAGGAGCAGCTGCTCTGCCACTTGCACTGCTTTCTGCTTGCTCTTCCAGCAAGGCCCCTGTAATTAATAACCTGCAGATCTCAGCACGGCTGAGGCCAAGCAGGAAAACTGCTCAGGAGACCTGATTCAGGGCGCAGGGGGAGGCCAGAGAAAGTGACAGAAAGAATGAATGAAAACTCACTGACAAGGGGGGGGACGATGGTTTCACACCCACCTGGCCCTGCCCGAGCCAAAAAAAAAAACCACCAGCAGCCAGGGAAGCAGGAGCCAGGCTCTGCTTTGCCGTGCCGTGTCCCAGGGGAGAGCTCAGCCCTTAAAATACGGCCTGGGTTGGGTTTGGGCTGTAGCAGACGGTGGTTGAGTTCGCATCACACACAGCAGGCCCTCCGGGAGATAAAATCAGGACTGGCAGAGTGAAGAGAGTAAATTATTAAAGCTATTTCTTGGATGCAGCCATCGCCGGGTTGCCGGTCCGGGTACGTGACGCTGCTTTAATTGCAAGCTGATGAGATTCTCGTCTGCAAGAGGCCGACAGCATCGAGCGATTCGGTCTGCAGCATCTCTCTGAGCCTCTCCCTGCGTCCTCCCCGAAAAGAAGAGCTTTCAGATCAGCCAGAAAGCTTTTGGAAAGGAAGCGTTGGAGGCTTTCTGTCATTTTCTGAGCATCCCAGACTGCTGCTTCAGCTGCCCGGGGTCTCCTGGGAAGCTTCGTGGTCTTCAGCAGGCGGCCGGCTGCCCACTGCAATGGCAGGATCAAGGATGGAGGCTGCAGAGTGTGCCAGGAGAAATGTCCCCAAAAAACAATATTCTGACACTCCTGAGGAGCCTGCCTGCTTTGTGCACTGGAAACGGGCTGGAAATGGCTTTTCAGGTGTGGAGCTGTCAGAGCAGTGTGACAACAAGTGGGTTCTCCCACTCCTCCCGGCACCTAAATGCATCATTTGGGGCAAAAACGTGCTGGGCTGTGGGCGCTGTCCTAACCCAGGGGCGGAGGAAGCTCTGTCCCCTCCTGGGTGCTCGGGGCTGAGATTTGGCTCCTGGGTTTGGTTTAGGTTTTTCTTCTGTAATGCAAATCTGAGAACGATCGCTATGAGGTGTGCTTCTGCTGTAATTGCTTCTCCTTTTTCCCGTTGTTTGTTAAAAGACAAATGAATTTCCAGGATCAGTTGCGCGGGGAGTGCTGACGGCAGCAGCTTTTCCAAACCCCGTAGCACAGCTGTTTTGCCTGGCTGAATCCTGCAGAGTGGGGCCAAATCCAGCTTCACCTCCGTGTCACTGGCAAAATTACTGCACTAATTAATTAATTTCTCCAGGAGTGGGGCCTCCTTCCTGCCGGACAGCGGGAGGGCACCGCGGGCACCACGTTTGGGTGCGAGGCTATCAGGCGGGGACCGAAAACAGCCACAACCTCAAATTAATTCATGGAATATGCTTGCACGAGGAGATACGAGAGGCTGATAATTTAAAAGCATGGTTACGAGTTTTTTTTTTTAATATTAATGTCATGTGAATATGAATATCCTGGTTTCTGAGAAGCGAGGCGCGAGCGATCGCAGCGTGCCTTCTGTTCGTGCGCCCTTCCTTCGCTTCCATTGCTGTGGATTGAGCACAAAACCATAATTTTCCTCCAAAAAGAGGTGACAGAAATGAGTGCAGCTCCTCAAAAAGGAGCAGCAAGGGCAGAGGAGGGAAAAAGAGGGGATCGTGGCCGCTGTGATCTCCTTTAACCCAGCCCTCGTTTTGGGAACGGCTCGTGCTGGTTGGGTTTTGCTTGCTGTTGGCTTTGCAGCTCCTGGTCTCCCTGAATCGTCCTGGCTGGAGATAAATCAAGGATGCGAGGAGGTGTTATTCCTCCAGAAAGGCCGGCTTAGTAAACACGTTTCATTTATTTATTAGATCCTGCCAAACAGGTGTGTCGCATCGCAGCCCGAATGGTTTATTTAGCGCGATGAGTAGTTGCAGTCCTGAAAATAAGCCCTTCCTGGATGGCAGTCATTTGATATTTTTGCTGAAACTGCTCATTTTCGAAAGCAAATAGCCCCTCGCAACTGCTACCGCTGCTTTGAGCTCACTATTTAGAGCTATTTCTGAAAGATCAGGAAAAAAATACAAGGTGTTGCATCTTTGGCTCCGCTTTTGCATTCCGGTCAGGTGTCTGTGTGCTCCGCATGGGTCCCTTGCGAGCTGGCTGCCGAGGGCTCTGGTTAATGTCCTAGAAAATCACCTTGTGCGTGGACTCCCTGCCGTTCTGGCGCTGGTTCTTGCTGGTGGAGGGGATTCTCAGCGAGCCGGCAGCCTGGCAGACCACCGGCTATGAAAATCGGGTGATTTGCTCAGAACAGGCTCAGGCCCCGAGACTCAGCTGGCGGCTGGAGCTCGGGGAGCGTTTTTGCCCCATTAGCGCGCGCGGGTTGTCCTCTTGCAGGGGCCATTAGGGCTGGGATGCACACCCCTCCTCTCTCCTTCCCCAAGCAAAGCAAATCCTACAGCCTCCAAACCCCCAGCCTCGCGGAAATAACCCTAAATCTTCATCACCCTGCAGCAGAACGGGTTTCAGCTCCTACACACGGCGCTGTCCTCTGGGAGGTGGCTGCGTGCCTGCTGCAAATCACCTCACTGCCTAGCGGAGAGAAGAGCTTAAATGCTGCAGGAGACGAGAAGAGCAGGCAGGTGGAGGTTTTCGGGCTGGGTTTTTTCCCTCTGTGCCTTAGCACTCCTTCTCCCGGGGAGCAGAAACCCAACTCCTCTTGTCCATCCCTGTCCCGGGTTTTGTTTTCCACTTTTCCACCTTTTTTTTGGGGGGGGAAACTCATTAGCCCTGCGGTGTGCCCGATGAAATTGCTGTTTGTGGGGTGGGTGAGTCGGATGGTTTTTCTCTTCCAGGCCTCCAGGTCGTGTAAAAAAGGCGGTGGGAGGCAGGTTTAATGCAACACTGACCTTGGGCTGGCTCCTTTTTCCTCTCGGGAAGGTGACGGCTCGCTCCGGGAGCAGCAATCAGATTTCCTCCTGCTCCTGCAGCATCTCCCTGTGACGGGGACATGATTTTGTCACGGGAAAGCAGCAGCAGGAAGAATCGTGGAGTTTTCCTAGCAGGATGTTCTCCCTCAGTGCTGCCTTTTGCCACCGGGGCCTCCCCCAAAAATCCCACGTGCCTACGAGCTGGGAAAGTCACCGTTTACCCCAGCCCCTTCGCTGCGAGGCCGCTGCCAGCCCCTCCTGGCTGCTCTGAACGGGAGCCAGGTTCCTGGGGAGCCAAAGCAGGGGACAAGCGGCTTCATTGAGCCCGCTCAATGGCCCGGGGCTGCCATAAACCATGTCGCTGTCTGGGCGATGAAAGGAGCAAGGGGGGGAGGCAGGACAGCTCCCAAATCCCCAACCTGCTCCGGGATGGCTTCCCCGCCGCGAGGAGACCTGCTGCTCACCCCCAGCTCCCCAAAAGGGGCCCCCGTCGGGGATGCTAGTGCCACCGATGTGACATCCAAGGGGGGGTGTGAATCCCCTGAGCTCTGAGCAGCAGCAGGGAAATGCCCTCAACGGCAGCCAGCCCTTTCCCTGCTCCCTCCGTACCCCAAAAACCCAAGCAGCAAAAACCTAAAAACCTAAAAACCTAAAAACCCGGGTTTTAGGGGCAGTCCTGGCTCCTCAGCCGAGCAAAGCAACCTCCTGGGCTCGCCTGGGAGCCGTGCTGCCTGGTTTGGACTGTGGCTGGGGCCGGAGGGAGCCGAAGGAGGAATCCCACGCTGCTATTTGTGGGACTGAAACCTTCCCAACCGGGGCTCGGAGCCCCGCTGGCTCAGCCAGGCCATGTCTGGAGGGAGAGGGGACATTCCCTCGCTGCCTGACACCCCCCCCAGAGCTCTCCTCTGGGCGATGCTGCCCCCGAAATGCTGACACAACACATAGTTTCTCCTTAATAGGGCATGGAAAAGGCGACACACATCAGGGCCAGGCTTTTTGCTCATGCCGTGCCTTCCCCTTCTCTTTATGGGATGCAGAAATGCATCGGCTCGGCTCCTCCCGGGCAAACTCGGCCTAAAAGAAAGACCTCGGGCAGATATTTCCTGAAGGAAGGTGGTCCCAAGCTGGAAACCAGCAAGCAGTGGGTTTTGTTTAGGTTAGGAGGGTCCTAAAAACTGATTTGAGAGCCCGGTTATTAGGGACTTAGGCTCAGATCCCTGCACAGAGACGTCCTCGGCTCCTGGCCGCCCTACAAAGGATGGGCCCGGGAGGAGGGAGGAAGGGGCAAGGCAGGGTGAGGGGGGCAGGAGAAGAGGTCATATAAAACGCTTTGCTGCCAAGGAAAATGCAGTAGTGCCTCTGCATGGGATGGAAAAAAAAAGGGATGACTTCTTCAGAGAGGGGACTTCTCCCTCTCGTACCTCTGGTCAGCCCCGTGATCCAGCCCGCTGGATAAGGGATGTTGGAGGCACGTCCCAACCTAGTGGCTGAAGTCTCTCATAAGGTGATTCTCACCTCCTCTAAATTCCTCTTCTTTTCTTACCTCCTCTAAACCACGAGCTGGCTTTGTCTGTCTACAGGGATGCAGACGGAAAGGAGCAGCAGGAGCTGACAGCACGCCTAAGCAGGTATTTCTGTCCATGTTATTTCAGCCCAGTCCAAGCCCTGGGCTCCCAGTGCTCCCAGTTCGATCCCTGTTTGACCTGGCTCCAGCCTCAGTCCCTAGAGGGGGAAATCAGGAGGAGATGGATGGAGTTTGGCTCTGAATTTTGGGCAAGACGAACTCCTCATTGAGCACAACACACGAAGCTTTCCCCACCCTGGAAACTGTCTCCACTGACATCTAGTGGCAAACCAGGCTTTTTTTTTTTCTTTTTTTTTTTTTTTTTCCGTGGCCCAGAGGAGGGCTGGCTGCCAACCCTCTGGTCCTCAGGGGTGGTTCTGAGCAGGTTGAAAACAGGGGCAGTGCAGGAGGTGGCTGCAGGACAGATCAGTTTATTTTAATTTAAAGCCATTACCCCTCGTCCTGTCACTACTCTCCCTCCCAAAGAGTCTCTCCCCGTTCTGGCTCAGAAGAAACCTAGCTCAGCATTTCTGTCCGTAGCCAAAAGCCCAGGGAAACCTGAAAACACAACAAATCTGCTCGCAGCAAGCACCCACCTCCCACTGCCTTCATCTGCTTGCTGTGGGAGGACCGTGATCTTGAAGTCTGTGGGTTTTGCTGGATCTCGACCACGTTTTTTTTTTTTATCTTTACTGCACACAGAGGTGCTCCCAGGCCTCTCAACACCCCTCGCCTCTACCCCTCCGAGATGGAGATCCAGCTGGCACAAGGCAGGTGGACCACAGACTCATTTACGGAGCCATGAAATGATGCTATCCCATTTTTTCATCCTTTCTCGATATATATTTTTGGCAGAGAAGCCCTGCAGTATCCACACAAGGCCCTCTCTGTACAACCAGAGCCGTGCAGTGCCCCTGCCCTCACCCGTGGCTGCTCATTTTTTGTCAAACCTCTAGTGAAGCTATCCAAAAGAAGCCTTACGGAAAGCCCAGCAGCTTATTTCAACCTTTTTTTTCACTATTATCCCCTTTTTCACCATTATCCCCAAATCTTCTGGCTCCGTCCTTGGAGATTTGCAAGGCAGGACTTCCATTTTCTCACTCCTCCCAAGCAGTCTGTATTTACCTGCATGTTTGTGGATATTTTCGTTTATTAGTTCTCCCCATTATTATGTTTTCTCATTTACACAGCACATCCAAAAGCCTGTAACCCCCTCAAATTGTAACATTTTTTGACAAAATGACCGATTTCTCCATCTTTGGCCACCGCGGAAGTTTTAAGCAAGAAATCCCGTCCTGTTGGTATTCACGTAACCCAGTGCCCAGACTGCAGGGGCGATGATATGTCAAAAGAGGACAAAAGGAGTGACGATATGTCAAAAGAGGTAAAAAAAAAACACCTCAAAAGACTTGTCCTGCAACTCCATTTGTCATATTTATTTCATTTGCCTTGAGCGAGGTGGAGGGATCACAGCCCTCCCTTGAGATGCTGCACAAACACAGCAGCCAAGACCTACAATAGCTTGAAGTTTACAGTTGACCATAACGTATAGTTACAGGTAACCGTAAATAATTAACAGCTATTGTTAAATTTTACTTAAAGTAAGGGATAAGAGGCACTCTTGAGCTGTCAAGACGCCTGATGTTTCCCTGCAAATAACAGAGCGCTCATGTGTGCTTTTCACATGGTTTTCCTCAGGGGCGTTTCCTTCATTTGTGACTGACTAAAAATTGGAAGAAAGGTAAAAAAAAAAAAAAAAAAAAAAAAAACCAAACGCGGTCAGAGCGGGGCTGGCGCCCTCCCCTCAGCGCCGCTCCCCTCATGGCGACGGGGACGGCAGCCATGAGGGGACGGCCTCTGTAACCGCCCCCGGGCTGCATATCGAGGTGAATTATCCTGTCAGCGCCCGGGCCCTTTCACATCGGCTTTCCAGCCATCTTAACACCGACTGAGGGCGCTCGCAGCCGCTTGGGAAGGCGGAAAAACGCCTTGATAGAGGGCGGGTTAAGCCTCGCCAACATGGCGGCGCCGGGAAAAAACTACATTTCCCATCGTCCCCCTCCCCCGGCAGCCCCTCCCCACGTGACCGCAGCGGGCCAATGGGAAGCGGCGGAAGGCGATATAGCCCGCCCAGGAGGGGCCGGTTCCTTCTTTCCGCCGGGCGGCGCGGCGCAAGATGGCGGTGCAGATCTCCAAGAAGCGCAAGGTGAGGGCGGCCTCCCGCGTCGCCGCGGCCTCGGGGCGGCTCCATATCGGCGGGGCCGCGCTGAGGGAGGTCTCGGCTTTCGTCGGCGGCGGGGGATGGCGGCGGATGGGGGAGGATGGCGGCGGATGGAGGCGGATGGAGGCGGATGCGGCGCGGAGGCCCCGTGGGGAAGATGGCGGCGGGAGGCTGGCGGGGTGCTGAGAGGAGGGAGGGGAGCCGGCCCTGGGGTTTTCAAGGCGGAAGGTTTTATTTTTCTCCTTATTTCTGCGTGAGGAGAGGAGCTGCCAGGCTGCAGGCCGGCTCGGGGATGAATTTGGCTCAGGCTTAAACAGAAAACCCTGACTTTAGGCTGAGTGCTTGGCCAGAGGTTGACTTGGCCTCGTTGCTTTGTAGTTTGTCGCTGATGGCATCTTCAAAGCTGAGCTGAACGAGTTCCTGACTCGCGAACTGGCTGAAGATGGCTATTCCGGAGTAGAAGTCCGGGTCACTCCAACCAGGACCGAGATCATCATACTCGCCACCAGGTAACCGGGACGCTGCTGTTGGGTCGTGGAGGCTGTGCCAGGCTGTAAGAGGTGCTGCTGAACCTTTAAAGGATAATATCATTAGGGAAAGACACTTGGGAAAGAAATCCTGAAGTGATATTCAGTGATACAGCAGCATTACAGCCCCTGCTAGTCAAGGCTGAACGAGGTTAGAAGCTCTCTGGGATAGTTGCAGGCTCTGACATGGGGACGCTTTCTCAGTTATACTTCACTGTTTTGTGTGTTTTGTGTTTTTTTTTTAATTACAGGACCCAGAACGTCCTGGGTGAGAAGGGGCGCCGCATCCGGGAGCTGACAGCTGTCGTGCAGAAGAGGTTTGGCTTTCCTGAGGGAAGCGTTGAGGTAAAACTGCCTCAGTTAAACCAGTAGTAAGTGGGCTGTTCACTTAGCTGTGTGCTCTGTTCGGGTGGTTTCAGCTGAAAGTTTGCTGGGAGATTATCTTGGGGCGCGTTTTACCTGTTCTCACAAAATGCTGTTGCCCTGAAAGAGGAGGTGGTTGGCTTTTAGTGGTACTTTGAATGCTGTCAGTTGGGCTGGTTTTCGCTGCTTTCCCAATATCTGAGAAGCACATCTCTATAAAAACTCATAGTAGGGTTTGGAACTAGGTGGTCTTTAAGGTCCCTTCCAACCCAAACCATTTCTGTGGTTGTTTTGTAGAGGATGTTGCTGTACCACCATTGAGGTGAGAAATGAGTCTAGCAGCGTAATTTTTATTTGTTTGTTACCATTACCCTAGTAAATTCATAATGCTTCTGCCCTTAGTGCTTTGTTACAGAATGAGCTCTGAGATTGTGTGAGACCTGTAATGAATTAGATAGTCAAGTGACCCAACAGCAATCTCCTGATGTCTTTTTAATGGTTGAAATCTGGTGTCCTCGCTAGTACTTTCCTCTAAAAAATTCTGGGGGAGGCTGGAGGGTGGTATTTTGTGGTCTGGGGTGCTGCTCGCATTTATTTCCTGCCCAGCCAGTGCTGCTGGATCACATTATACAGTGAAGGCTGCTGATGATCTTCATCAAATGTTTAAACTTAATGACAGCGACCTTCACGGAGCACATCAGGAGTTGCTGGCTCCGTGAATATTGTCTGTGTAATTTTTGAGTGTCTCTTCCTGAAGTTATCAGCAGACGTGTTTTAATGGGGATGGGACGTTGAGCAGTAGGAAGCTCCTACTTTATTTTAACTGAAAAACATCTGGAAATAAAGCCATTGCTGAGTTTACTGACCACTTTGTTTTTTTTTTTTTTTTTTTTTTTGTAGCTCTATGCCGAGAAGGTGGCTACAAGAGGTCTGTGCGCGATCGCTCAGGCGGAGTCCCTGCGGTACAAGCTTCTGGGAGGCTTAGCGGTGCGTCGGTGAGTAGAGCAAATGCGAGGCAGTGCAGGCTTCAGGCACCATTTCAAAAGAACCCCTCACCACCTTCAACTTGAAAATTTAACCTGGCAATGCTGTGCTTGGAGAGGGCAGTTTGGTGTTTTAATTCCTGCTGTGTGCAGCTTTTTGTGTAGTACACTGTTACTTTTTGTAGTAATTGCTATTTCAGAAGTAAATGTTGAAGCCCACAGCAGATCAGATTAAAAGTTGGGTGACTGGTGTGGATAAAGCTTGCGTTTATTTGTGAATAAATGGTTCAAATCACAACTTGAAGCCTTCTGGCTGAACTGTGGTGGAGGTGACAGTGGCCCTGCTCCTCAGATCCCTTCGGTGATGATAAGATGACGAGTCAGAAGCGGGTGGCTCCTGCAGAGTGGTACCCCTGCGGTGTCACGTTCTGTGGTGCTGCGGGTGGCTCTTCAGCAGGAGCATCCCATCCTCATTGAATGATTTTGAGGCATTTGTCTGAGAAAGGGACACAGGGGCTGGCTCCTGCCTTGAAGAATTGTCCACCTTCAGCTACGGAGCCGCTCAGAACGTCTGCTTGTCACTGTGCTCACAACTTCCCGAGGCCTGGGACTGAAGCTGGTGTTAAATGGCACGGGGGAGCCATGCGGATTTGGCTGAGGTGCCCTCAACTGACCCAGAGTTTGTTCTGCTCTCTGCCTGCAGAGCCTGCTACGGTGTCCTCCGCTTCATCATGGAGAGCGGCGCCAAGGGCTGCGAGGTGGTCGTCTCGGGCAAACTCAGAGGTCAGCGTGCCAAGTCCATGAAGTTCGTGGACGGTTTGATGATCCACAGCGGGGACCCCGTGAATTACTACGTCGACACAGCCGTGCGTCACGTCCTTCTCCGGCAGGGTGAGTGGCTCTCCCTGCTGGTTTTTTGTTTCCAAGTGCTTTGGAGCCAGGAGATCTCAGCTGCAGGCGTTCTGCGCCTGCAGGTCGGAGGTTTTCCTCAGCTCTCATGCCCCTCTGATCTTGCAGAGTGTTTCTGTTGTGCTGCCCCTGGGAACTGTAGCTCATGGGAGATGGAGAAGAGTCCTTTAGCAGACAGCAGGACTTGCTGTAGTCTCCCTGAGTCTTCTGCCTTTGCCTACTAGTGGGGATTGAACGTTTCCAGTTGCTAATGTGATTTTCTAGACACTGATTTGTGTCTTATGGCTTCTGAGGCTGGTAGCAAAACGCCTTAAAAATAGAGAAGCACTTCCTGACCGTTCAAAGGCTGTTTGCAGTTGGATTCTGGCTCCCGGGGGGAAGTTGGGCAGAACACGGGTGCTTACAAGCCCCACAGAAAATCCAACACCCCCCACTGACAGTTTTCCCCCCCATAGCTGTGCTGTTTCAGGTCTTCCCAGCTAAACCAGCCGAGCCTGCTCACCCTGGTCCTTCCCCTGGGTAAAAGTGACTTCTGCATCTTAATTGGCTTCGGGATACTTAATTGCAGAGCATCCCATGTAGGAATGGCAGCACGAAGTCCCTCTCTGCCTTCCCTTCGGTGACGATCCGATGACGAGTCAGACGGTGACGTCCTCGCATCAGCGCTGCCTGCTCGCTGCCGCGTTCTGTGGTGCTGTGCCAAGGCCACGTTGGGCAGGACGTCCTACGCATTGGATGATTTCGAGGCATTTGTCTGAGAAGGGATAGAAAAAAAAAAGAAAACAACAAACAAGGCAGTTGGCTAGGAAACTGAGCTGTTACCCCAAGGAAAAAGTGTTTCACATCAGGCTTAACATGATGTGAGGATGCAGCATGGTTCTGTTGTACTCATCCTGAGCTGCAAAGTTCATAAAAAAATACTCTGATTTAGATCTAGAGTAACTAGATTTTGAAGCTCTACCCCTTTTGTCTTAATTAGCTGCCATCTATGTCTTGATAGGGAACGTTTTTTGATGGAGGGAGGTTATTTTGTAGCCTTGGGGCCTTTCACTGCTGACTGTGCACTTGGTACCTCGTGTTGAATGGTCTTTCCCCTTCTTTTGCAGGTGTATTGGGAATCAAAGTAAAGATTATGTTGCCTTGGGACCCAAGCGGAAAGATTGGCCCCAAAAAGCCTCTGCCAGATCACGTCAGCATCGTGGAACCCAAAGAAGAGATCTTGCCCACCACTCCCATTTCAGAGCAGAAAGGTGGCAAGCCAGAACAGCCAGCCATGCCTCAGCCAGTTCCCACTGCCTGAGGGGTAAGAGCCTGCGAGCAGCGGGACTTAGCGGGGTGAGGGTACCCATGGGAGAGGTTTTGTGGCACCAGGAGGTAGCTAAAACGTGGAGAAGAAAACCAGGAGGGAGCTGTTCTCCTCCTTCAGACAGCTTCACCCTATTCTGGGGGCAATTATCAGCTGGGGTGGCTGTTTTGGGGGCGGCTGTCCCCAAAACTGAGGTGGTTTAGTGGCACGCTGTGAAGCACCGGAGCTTGCCCTTCAGTGAGGAGACGATGACGAGTCTGAAAGGGAACGTCTGGGTGCCCTGCCTCGTGCTGTGTTCTACAGCATGAGATCTGGGACCTCGGGCTGGGATTTGAGTGACCTAGAGGCATTTGTCTGAGAAGGGCTCCGTGCCTGAGGTGTTTTCACACCCCTTAGCCCACCTACCAGCACGCAGCTGACCCCATGAACATGATTCGCAGGCAAATTCCATAAGTAAATGATTGGGGTTTGAACTTCTGTCTCTAAATAAATATTTTGGGTAGGAGAATGGAAACGGAAAATGCTCTGCTACCATCTCACTCAGTATCTTGTGTTTTTTTTTTTTTTTTTTTTTTTCTTTTCTTACAGGGTTTGCAGCATCTGCAAGCAGAAGCTTGGCTGTCCTGAAAACATCTCTTAATAAAATCACAAAAGACAGCGTTTGTGGGGGTGCTTCTTTTGCAAGGTGCATTCAGAGAGAGCCCCGCTCCCATCCCTGGTGTGGAAGGAATTCCTTCGCGTTTCTTCTAGCCTGTGTTACCTTCTGGAGTGAACTTACTCGATCCTGATCTAGAGAGGGGACAAAATGCTGATTTCTAGATAGAGATGGAGCAGCAGTGTGGCGCTTAGGGTGTCACAATTATCTCCAAAACCTGGGGTCGTGGCAAATCTTTAGTTACCTACCAGTCTTTCTCCAAGGTTTCCAGAAGGGGGAGCTTTTTAGTGATGTCCAAATCCGTTGTGATCAGCTGAAGTATTTTACTTTTTACTAAATGCTTTTTTCACCTCTATAATTCCATTTTCCTTTTCACTCTAAGACCTTCCTGCACTGTGGGCCTCTCAGGGCTACAGAGAAGAGCGTTGCAGCTCCTGGTAGGGAGAAGTAATGTCACTTGGTGATAAGAGGTGAGACAACCTGGGCAGGTGTTCACACATTACTTGGGAGAAAAAAGTATGTGTGTGTGTAGGTAGATTTCAAACCTTCTGTCCTAAGTATCTAGATGCAAACACGTTTAAATGGTTGAAAAAAAACTTGTCTTCCTTTGAGGCTTGAACAGACAGCGTATTAATTTGTTGCTGTGTTACAAACTGGCTTTGGTGAGGAGCTGTAGGGTTGCGTAGGTAGATCCTGAAGCTGATAATGAGGTTACAAGGCTACTTTTTTACTTTTTATTTTTATTTTTTTTTCCTTGGGAGTAGCTTTTGCATCCAATTTCCCATTTTCTGAGGGCTCCTCTGCAAGAGCTACGTAGGCAGCCTCTGAACAGGAATTTCAAACTCACAGCACCAGAAACTTGTCTGGCAGTGGATGTGCGAGCCTCAGCCTTCCTGTTCCTGGCTCTGGCAGGGAGCTGCCTGGGATGGAAGTCAGGTCTGTCGGAAACAGATGTGTCCTCTCAGGGTGTCACGGAATGAGCCTGATTTTCAGGTTCCTGTGCATATCTTCCAGTGGAAAGCTTTAAAAACCCAAAGTTCTTGCTTGTTAAATGTTAGAATGCTATCAACTGATCAGTATATGTTTTTTTTTTTGAGATGGGGCTTTGGTTTTGCTTGTGGCAGGTGGTGGCATGCTCGAATACAGGTTAACACACAGCCCAGCAGGCTCTGACCTCCCTGGCTTTTCCATCACCTAGCTGTGTGCCCACAACAACACTGCAGGTTCTCACTTTGCTTTTTCCTCTTTTTTTTTTAATCCTGTTTCCTTCAGCTGGATCCCAGCCACACAAATCTGGGGCTGCAGGTTCAGGAAGGGTGGTCCCTGTGCCTAACAGGTCGATTTTATTCCTACTGCAGAGAAATTTAACTTTTTTTAAGAGCCATTTGCTGCTCGGTTGAATGTCACAGGACGGGAGGACAGTAGATCCTGTCTGTGAAGCATTCAAGATGCTGGACATGTGGCACTTTTGCAAACCGGCCAATTATTTCCTCCTTTCCCATGATATAAATCATGGGAATTGACCCACGGATTTGTGTAACTTTGGTCCATAAACACCCCATCAGGTGCGTCAGATTTAATCACGGCAAGGAGCTGCCGTGAGCTCTTCTAAAAAGATTTCATCCCCACCCCGAGCCCTGCAGCTCAGCCTGGTTGCCCGGCAGGTTCATTGAAAAAAGGTTTTATTGCAAAATTATACAACTGTCATCATGTGGATGCAAGAAGAGACGACAAAAGCCACTGGACAGCTGCATCCACACGACGCGAATTATTCACAATATCCCACAGTGTGTTCTTGCCTTGCCCTCCCCGTCTCTCCCCCCCCTCAACCCCGACCTCCAGAATGTGCTACAGCATTTGGGTTTCAGTGCGCTGATTCACCACCACATTTTAGGGTCTAGCATACACGCTGGGTTTTTCGGCTTCCCGTGCCTTTGGGTATGTCCCTGTGGGTTCCCTCCTCCCCCTGGAAAGCACCTGGGAGCATGAGCTAGGAAGAAAACGGGGCAAAGAGCTCCCTTTCCAGCTGGCTTGGATGGGAATTGGGGCAGAGCTGCTGTTCTGCAATCGCGTGTCCTTGCGAAGCTGGAGGAGACGCGGTCAGGTTAAACCTGGGAGCGCACGGTGCTGTATTTTGGGCTGTTTGAGAGCTAACTCCTTCATTTTTTACGTAATAAATAAGTGGAGGCAGTCTCATATACGGTCTGGAAAAAAAAAAATGCAGTATCGGGCTTGGACGAAGCAACCTGGCAGGGAATGCATTGGAAGGAAAATAAAAGCAACGCATTCACACCGTCCTTGCTGCTTCCAAATAACTGCCACCAATTTATGACACTCAGATTTCTCTCATTTCAGTGATTTGTCGTGATTTGCTCTGTCTCAGTGCATAGCAAGGCTTACCTGACCCGTGCTTTGATGCGTGTGGGGTTGCATTGCTTATTTAAGTAGTATTAACCTGACAACGTCCCTGAATGAGAGGAAGATGGGAAAAGCCTCCAAGGGGAGGCTGGAGCAGGCGATGAAACTTGCTAATTATCAGACATAAATACGTATATAACCATAAATACATTTCTTTTTCAGCGTGCCCTTGTCCAGGTCAGCCGACAGGGAGCTAAAATATCACGGAGGAGAAAGGAGCTTCAGAAAAGGGTCATTAGGAAGCTGGGTAATGGCAGCTCAGAAGTTAAATTACACAAGAAAGAGGGGAGTGAGACCTGATCCCTGTGAGAAGCCAGCAGGAGAAACCTCAGCCTGCCCCGGGAACTGACGGGTTCCAGCCCTGGCTGTAACTGGGGGAACCTTCACAGTGTAAACTTTGACATCCCTATGAGCTGATGCAGGAGCAGCGAGAAGAAGTTCCTCTGTCGGCCCGGTACAGGATGTTTATTTACAGATCTTGGCCCCAGGGCCCCCTCCGTGATTCCTGGAAACGTGGAGCACAGCCATTTATAGGAATTCCTCGCAGGAGCGTTTGAAGGGACCTCAAGTGAGACCTCGTTTTAGAGGCTTCTCTTCTCTTTGGCTTCTCTGCAGCGCAGAGCACAAGCTGTGCCTGGCTTTATTCTAGCTAAGGAGCTGGTGCCTTGCTGAAGCAGGGGTGAGGCAGGGCAGAAGGGCACAGCTCCGTGCGACCTCAGCTCTTACCTGCTGGCTCTCTCCTGTTCTGCTCCCGCTGACATGCCAGGGGCTGCACCCCAGAATCAGCCCTTGTTTCGCTCTGTTTTGTACCACTTAGGAAAGAAGAGGCGAGCATGCGTCTGCCTTCCATCACAAGCCAAGAAACGAGTGCAGAGGGATCAGAGCAGCTACGGCATAGCGTTTCACAGCACCAAAGTGAGGGGGAAACAAAAAAAAGCAGAGCTGAACGTGCACAAGCGTTTGAGATGGAAGGGTGGAGGGCTGGTGCCTCGGCAGGGCTGCTGGTAGTAGCAGGAGGCTTAATTTTAGTGCAGGGAGGAGCGAGGCAGCAGCCTGAGCAGCTCAGCTGAGGTGCCAGTTCCCATCCATTCCTGGTGAACCTCGTGTGCCAGGCTCCCCTGTTCCTCTGGAGGTGGGTTTGTGCAATAAGAAGAGTATTTGGGGGGTGAGGTAAAGTGTATGCTGGTTTCTCATCACAATGCACCCTGGTCTGAATAGCACCCATAGTTCGAGAAGGATACAAAATAGTGTTTCCCCTTTTTTGAAATCCCCCACTAAAAAAAAAAAAAGAACACAAACCAAAACAAGCTCTGGAAAAAAAAATAAAACAGAACTACAACTCATCGCGCATCTTGTCTCCTTTGGGCCTCACGAGCCTGCCGATGAAAAGAATGGAGTTGGTTTTGCTGTCCTTGATGAGGAAGACGAAGGGGTGGTCAGCATAGAAGAGCTTGGGGTTCCTCATCTCCTCCCGGCCGTAGATGTCAGCATCGTAGGGGTTCCCTTCCGTGTCCCATTCAAGAGCAGCGGCGTGGAAGACGTTGGACAGGTAGAGATCTTTCTTGCCCGAGATCTTTGACAGGTCAGCCTTGCTTTTGTCGATGGCTTCTGTCAGGCCCAGGCCAGCCAAGTGTTTCTATGAGGAGAAAAGAGGTCATCAACCCTCCCGGAGAGGACACGGTGCAATCTGTTCCCTCCATTGTCACGCCAGTTGATGGAAATAAAGCTGCCCAGCACGGGTACCCCATTATCCCGCTGTTTTCTCTCCCACCCCCAAAAAATGCAAGGCTTAACTGCCTTCTTCAAGGACCTCCTTTACCTGAAGGTCATGGCTGACTTCCAGGACGACTTTAGGCAGCGAGATGGCCACAGATCTCTTCTTCATCTTGCCAGCCCAGGTCTTCAGCTGTTCCCTGTTCAGCAGTTTCTCGACCCTCTCCAGGGGCTCCACGTGGTTTGGCATGATGAAGATCATGCTGGAGAGTTTGTGAGCAAGTGGCATCTCTACCACCTGCAGCTTCTCTGTCTCGTCATCGTAGTAGTTGTAGAGACCTTGAAGTTGGAATCAGAGGTGGGAAACGGTGAGATGGAGAGCACAGGCAGAGCAGAGCTACCCCCGACCTTTTTGCCAATTCACCCTGGACTTGCCCTGCCAAGCAAGGGAAGAAAATCAGTGCTATTTTGGGAATTACTGGAGCTGGCAACAGCTCAAAATCGTGGATGCCGTTCATGTGATGAGCTAGCATTTATTCCTAACAGCCAAGCACTCAGTAGCAAACCCGGATTCTTTCTGCTCACAAAGATTGAATCAACAGAGCAAGCACACCCTGTTTTGTTTTCTCTCACTCGCTTCCCATGGAGCAAAATGATCTTGGAAGCAGCTGGTAGAAAACTGAGCAGCAGTGAGCATCCAGCAAGTTAAGAGTCGGATTCAATGATCCTTGTGGGTCCCTTCCAACTCGGGTTATTCTATGATTCTGTAATTCTAGGTCTGGGCAAGGGGCAGGAGGTTTGCAGCTTACCCGTGCGATGCATCATAGGAACACCCACAGTGTAGGATCGGGACACCATGAAGCCACGGTTGTCCACCATCTTATGGTGGAACTTTTCATCCCAGTGAGCTACAGGAGAGAGAAAATCAGCATGTGAGAAAAAAAAAGTGGTAATTTCATGCCTGGTTCCTACCTACATGCTCTGAGAAACAGTAGGCCTCCCACGGACCCAGGATTTATTTATCTTCCCACTTAGGCTGCTTTATACGGGCTCACACTGGGTTTTGGGTCAATAACTGAAGGCAGAACTTACGCTTGAAGAACATGGCATTGACAATGAGGGCTCCATCAGTTTTCTCGACATCTTTTGTGACCTCCGGCAGCTTCCCATCCGTGGTCTGGGCCGCCCACTCGTTAATGGACTTCAGGGCGCTCCTCTTGTCTCGGAAGTTGATCTTGGAGTGCTCGTAGTTGTAGTGCTTCTTGCTGTTCTTCACGAAGTCGTCGGCGAAGTTGATGGAGGCTGGGCCGTACAAGCGGTTGCCGATCTTCCAGGTGACGTTGCGGGCCGTGCTGTTGCTCACCTCGTTGAGGAGCTCCGACAGCCCGCTGTGCACGTAGTCGTCGTTCAGCTTGTCGGCGCTCAGCACCGCCTTGGCCTGGGAGGCGGTGGCGGCCTTGCCCCCGAGGGACACGAGGCCCAGGGAAGAGGCCACCACCACGGGGGACAGCAGGATGTTCTCCATGTCCTTGTCCTTCGCCATGGCGTGGTAGAGGTTGAAGGCCAGCGTGGTGCTGCGGTCGGCCAGCGTCGTGGCCTTGTCGCTCAGCTTTCTGTCCTCTGAGGGCACGGCCATGGCCAGGCTGCAGAGGGCGAGCACCACGATAATCCGCATGGTTTTGGCAGCACCCGACACCCCTGGGGACCTGCTGGGCAAGAAGAGTTCACCATTAGGATGTCCCAAACCACTCCTAGGGTGTTCAGAGACCCGAAGTGCTCATCAGTGAAATCCACTCCTAATTTCTAGTGACTGCCAGAGCGCCCATGTCAACGCTTTGCTTGGGTTGCAACGATCCCAAGTCCACGTTGGGCCTTCCCCCAAGCAGCAGAGTCCAGGCTGTGCTCTGAAACGCATTTTTTTTGAATGAAAGCTTCCTTTTTAAGCAAATTTTGCTGTATTACTTTATGTTTGTGTACAGTACATGACTTAAGGAAGGGCCAGGGGATGGGAGCGACAGCTATTTCTCTCCGTAGAGTGGCAGGTTGAACCTCTGCATCGGTCAGGAAAAGGTAAAATTGGGATGTTTCTGCTGCCCAAGGGCCACGTAGCTGGTCCATCCTGGGACTAATGGGGTCAGTGCGTGGCAGGATTGTCCCTCCTGGGGACCCCAGCTCAGCACCCTGCATTTTAGGCACTAGGTGGAGCACGGGAGCTTCCAAATCAAAGGGTCCCTCGGAGCAGCTCCAAGGCTGGCCCGGCAGCTCTGGCTGACTCAATTTTGCCTGTTCAGCTCTATCAGAGAAGGGGGACAAAAGGAGGTGGCGAATCCCCTCCTTTCCCCCTTCCTCTAATGCACACGCGTTGGTGAAGCATCTCAGCACAACGCAAGCGCAGCCAGGCCCGGTGAGGCCTCTGAGCCACTGTAGGGTTTTTAGATGAAGTTAAAAATTGACTGGTCCTAAATGCTCATTAAAAGTTGGAACTAAAATGTGAACATTTGCTCCAAGTGGGTTGCTTGGGCTCCCCCTCTGCTGAGCGTATATATTTGCAACCTTGCTGAGGTCGCAAACATATTTGCAACCCCAAGCGAGCTTTTCCAGCAGGATGCCTCATCCTCAAGGCTACTGGGGCCGTGGTCCTGTCCCCCCACCCTGCTCGGGGTCCACGGAGAGGAGAACTGCAACGGGTTAAAAGCGAGCAGCGCAGGAAGCGAAGGGCCCGCCGGGATTACATATGGAAGGAAGCACGCACGCACGCAGCCCCGAGCAAAGCGAGTGCGCAGTTCCACCGGGGACCTCTTGCCAGAGTGGGAATTACGTAGCTCCAGACGGGGAGGCAATTTATATCCCAAAGCCCTTTTGGGAGCAAGCCTTCCGTTGAAGGGAAGCGCTGTCCCGGCTAACTCAGAGACAAAAAATGTGTGCAGAGGGCTCAGAGCTGCCCCTGGTGCACTTTAAGGTGACAATAGTGTTGGGTGCACCAAGCATTTAAAAGCTGAGGGGTTTTCTTTTATCTCTTTTTTTTTTTTTCTTTCCCCTTTTTATTTCTAAAAAATACCTTGAAACTGTTTCATAGGGAGGTCAACGCTTGCCTTTTTCCCTCTGAAAGAAAACAGATACACGGAGCAGTTCTCCCGCGAGCAACCCACGGCCCATGCTGCTTACATCCTCAGCCTAAAAAAGCTCCGTGACTTCAGAGACCGGTGAAAAATTTTGGCCTGGCAGCCGGGCTGTGATGAGCAGTGCCTCAGCCCGCTGCGGCGAGACAGAAAAATGTTGCCCATCCTTGGAGGAAGGGTGAGATTATCGCTGAATTAGTAACCCGGGGTGAAAATAGGTCCGGATGCCATGGGAGGAATGTGCAGGCGATAGCATCCTCGTGGGGGCTGAACATCCCAGCCCTGCGAGGGGACGCCCCGTGCCAGCGTGGCATCCCGTAGACCTCACATGGACCCGTTCTCCGGGCAGGATTTGGAGGTGCCAGCACCCGTAGCCCCTCCAGGACCACGCTGTCACCCCGGTGAAGCCGCAGGACTTCAAGCAAAAGCCATCTCCGTGTGTTGGCAGGAGGAGGTGACGCTTTGGGAAGGCAGGCAGAGGGATGGGGCTCATCATGCTCGTTATAGGGAGGTTGAGAGCTCGCCCTCCTGCGCTGGGTTGGTGCCCAGGGTCCCCAAGGCTCCCAGGCTGGGCAGGAGCTCGCGGCTTTTTCCAGCCCAGCGCTTCCCTTCTTCCCTTCTTCCACCCCCACAAAGTTTCTCCGGGGTTGCAGCTGCTCTGCCATCGCCCCCAGCAAACCTTTTAACTCCCTTCCTTTGGCAAAACAGAGCTGGCTTTTGGGTTGCCCTATCCATACCCCCCCCCAAAAAAAAAAAAAAAAACAACACCTCCATGCAACACCCCCCATTTTCCCCCTTTCCTTCTCCCCCCGAAAAAAATCGCACGCGTATTTTGGGGAGCATGCAACACCCCAAACTAAGGGCCTGCAATCTCAGCTTGGCACATCCGATCCCTTTGGCAGTGGGGGTCCCAAGGGGGGGTCCCCCCCCTCCCCTTACCTGAGGAATGGGGCTGCTGCTTTTGCTCTGCTCCCCTTGTGCACCTCCCGGGCGGGCGGAGGGGGTATATAAGGGGCCGGGGAGAAACTTCTGGAAAGTTAGGGAAAACCTCTCTCAAAAAAAAAAAAAAAAAAAAAAAAGAAAGAAAACGCCTGGGGAGGGAGAGGAAGGGGAGGATCCGTAAAAAGCTCTCCCGGCCTCCCTCCAATGGCAGAGAGCGGCCAGCCCTGCTGCTGCAAAAGGGGGCTGGGTGGTCGGTGGTGCAGGAGGAGTGGGGTTGATGGCTTATTTATTTATTTATTTATTTATTTATTTATTTATTTTTGTAGGATATCGTAGCTTTTTTTTTGGCCTTTTTTTTTTTTGCAGGGTGTCATCCTTTGTGTAATTGGTTGTATAAAGTGCCCTGCCCCACGGGCAGCAAAAGGTTTAACGGCTGCATCACTTCAGAGCCACCGCTCGCCACCTGAGGTGTCCCCAAAAGTCCCCCAAAGGGCTTCCTTTTATTACCTGATCCCACAGGCACTGCTTTGCCAGCCCTCTCCCCTCCTGCATAACGCCCTCTCTCTTTTTTCCCCCTCTCCCTTTCCCCCTCTTGGCGCTGAGCCTCTTCTACCCGTCGCATCCTCTGCACTTCCCAACCCATAGGTGTGAGGTTAGTGGGTTGCTGTTCCTTGTAGTACGGTGGCAAAGTCCTCGTGTCCAGCAAATTTCCACAATTTAGAAAGGGCTCGCCTTCGGTCTGTGTTACGGCAGCAAATATTCGCAGCCCCAAAGTGATGCTGAAGGAGTTAAATATTCGTGGTGCCTGTGTGCGCCTGGCTGAGCGCGCCTGCAGCAAAGACTGTGCCGTAGAGAAGTTTCTGTGCTGACTCACAGGTGGTGAACTCCAGTCGGCTTCACCCCTGTCACATTTTAAGCTGGTTTGGGATGTTTTTTACGGCAATCTGGCAGCCCCTTCAGGACATTTTCCAGGTACCACCCAGTAATTAAGCACCGTGCTCAACGGTGACCACATTAGAAGGATGCTGCACCGCGTTGGTGAGCTTCTTCCCTTACTTCTAATCACCTCTAATTTCGTTTTGCTCCCTCTTAATGCTGGTTTTGGCTCTGCAGGTTCCCCTCAGGAGGCAGGGGTCTCAGCACGTCGCTACCTCTTGATGTTGGGGTAGAAAACAGCCCCTGGTCTAGCCTGAATATTGTGCCCTCACCCCTGAGCTGTTGCCCTGCAAGCACCAAGATCATGCCATCTTTCCACTTGCCACCCCACCACACACTATTGCTCCCCCAATTCTAGTGATATTTGTGATATTTTTGTTCTGTCTAAACCATTTGGACGATGCCGTGTGAGTATTTACTCCCCACCCCAAGCGAGGTGAGGTCTTGGAGCCTTCCCTACACAAATATTCCCACCAGCAGCAATACGCCAGCTCCCGGAACACTAATAATGAAACAAAAAAGCGAGTTTCTGCGATGATTGCGCTCACAGCACGCCTTGCAGCAGCGAGACCTTGATAACAGCGGTAGCAGATAGCGGCAGGTTTGTTCTGGTCGCTGGGGGTTTGCTGCTGGCTGTGAGGAAGATTGTCCCATTCATCCACTCCGAGCAGCATTTAGCGTGGCCGGACTGATCCACACATTTTGTGACATTTGCACAAAAACTGTTATAGGGGAAGCGTGCCAAGGGGCTCACTTGTTGGGTGACCTTTGGGTGCCAAGCAGGAAGTCATTTCGGCAGCCTGAAGGCTCCCGGTGTTATGTGAGGTTTTTATTTCTATTTCAGTGGCATGTTGGAGAAAGAAATGTTTGAGCAAAATATATTTCCAGTTGATGCCTTCCCTGGGTGTTTTGCATCCAAGCAGGTACCTGAGGCTGAGGTCTTTAATGATAGGATGCCGAAATGGTCCTAATTAGCAGAGATCATACCAGTCATCTCAGAGCAAGTGGTGATGCTCAGAGGGATCCAGTGGGGGAAAAAGGTCTGCGGTACCTTGAGCATCATGTCCTTACATGCTAGTGTACATTTGGAGCAATATTCTTGCCTTCAGTGGGACCGAAGTGATCAAAATGCAGCCCCAGGGTTTTTACAGCACAATCTTTGCTTTATTACTGTGTTGCTATGGAGCAAAAAAAAAAAAAAAAAAAAAAAAAAAGAATTTCCTGCTTGCAAACAGTCGGTGCCCAGGTGAAGTGGTGCTGGTCTGTACCAGCAGCACGCGCCAGCTGAGAAATGAGAAGAGCTCCTTTAAACCTCCAGTGTCAGCCAGCTTTCCCTGCCAAGCTTTGATTTGCTCCACCTCCAAACCCTTCTAATAACTACTTCCCAGGTGAGATTTTATTTTAATTTTTTTTTAATTCTTCCCAGTGAAATTTAAAATACATTCTAAAACTTTTCATGAGATTTTATTTATTTATTTTTTAATTATTCCCAGTGAAATTCTAAAACTTTTCATCTCTTTCAATGCCTCCCAGCACCAAATTATTTCAACAGAAGGACAGGGCTGTGTACTTCAGTCCTTTTAAATGGACTTGCCTCGATAAGGGGAATTTGGAGTTGCTTAAAAACAGTTCTTGTGTCTGAGGACAGGCAGCCCAGCACTGAGAAGTTTCAATTTTTGCCTGATTTTTTAATGTATTTTCCCCTATTGCCCTACTAATTTATGTCCTCGGCCAGCACCATCCCAGCTGCATTCCTCTAAGCTAACCACAGCAAATCTGCAGGGCTTTAGGATGTGAACATGCAGAAAACGAGCGCATTCTACCAAAATATCTGCACCCAGCTCGATCGCGATGGGGAATATATTTTCCAGGGCAAAAGCGCTGGGAATGGGGCCGATCTGCTTGGCGGGGGGGCAGATTTCTCTCTCCATCGAGTGATATCCAAGCACAGTCGGATGTTTTCGGCTCTCCCAGCCCCCACAGTGCCACGTAGGAGATCTGACGGCGCTGGGGTGGGAGAGGACCGGGAAAGGGGGGAGCGATGCTGGGAGTTGCCTTCTTCCGTCTTCTCTGCTCCCGTAATGAGAGGGCCCGGCTGCCAAAAGACACATCCACTTCTGCAGCCCAGCTCCTCCCCTCCAGCCAGCCGGCTTTTTATTTATTTATTTTTTTTTACTTTCTGCAGGGCAAAACTTTTGCTTCTTTCATCGCCAGCTGCTTCAAGCGTGGGCACGGTCCCTGGGGACGGCGAGCCTTGGGTATAGGAGGGCGCGGATCTACCGCGCTACGAGATACTTTAATTAAAAATAATTGTAATAAATCACGTCATAGGGGTCTGATCCAACACAGCTCGACAAAGCAGGCAGGGATTTATTGCATCTGAGCTGGGTTTGGGGGAGTTACTGAGGTAAATCTGCCCGGTATTGGGAGTCCTACAGCCAGCCCTGTGGTAAACTACGCATGCCCAGACGTTTTATGGCCGCTGTGGTCGGTTGGCCTGGCTTTTGTAAAGCAGTGTTACTAATTCACTCGATTATATATTACAGGAGTGCTTTAGTCCTACGAAAGCAAGTGAAACCAAACCCTGCCCTCTGCCAGGCTCTTTGGACAGGACTTTTTAAATAGAAACACCAGCAGCTTTGCACGGTTACCCTGTCCCGTAGGCTGCAGTGACCCACGAGGCTGATGTTGTTTTCCCATGGTAGAGTCCAACGTCTCCAAAATGGCCATGAGACAGTGCTGCTGTGGGATTTCTGCTTTTCAAGATCAAGCACGGTCATGAGCAAGGCTAGCAAGGAAAGTGTTTTGTAGAGGAGATACCAGAGAAGGAGTCCCTTGTAATTTAGGCTGTAATGGGGCAGGGGATTAAAGCTGTCCACCTTATCCCACTTTAAGAGCTAGGAAGAAGACATCAGGTGATCAATTTTAAAGAGATCCCAGGTAGTCCTTTTTCAAAAAGTTGCATCAGAGACAAATTTATGGACAACATCTCTAGGAGTGGATGCTACTGGGGACTGACAGGGATGTATGCTGAAAATCCACAGGCCAGACTCGGTGCTGGGGTGGCACAAGGGAAGGACCATAGGTGAGCTAGGAGCAGGTGCTTGTCCTAAATTCTCTCTCCCATGTCACCAGTGGGGTGTTGCTGGATGGACTACAGGACTATCTGCACAGGACATTTTGTATTTGCACGACACACAGCAGGATTAGGCCTCGGAGCATTGAAACCCATGGCACCTGCAAAGATCACAGTGGAGGTGGTGAAGGCAATACTGATCCTCTTGGCAGCCTCCACCCTGAATTGTAGAATCATAAAATCATTGAATTAGAGAAAGGTTTGGGTTGGAAGGGACCCTAAAGGCCACCAAGGCTGGCCTTGGGCACTGCCAGGGCTGGGGCACCCCCAGCTCCTCTGGGCAGCCTGGGCCAGGCCCTCAGCGCCCTCAGAGGGCAGAATTTCTTCCCAATTTCTTCCCGAAGCCTCCCCCCTGCCAGGCTCCAGCCGCTGCCCCTCGTCCTGGCCCCCCAGCCCTGACCAAGAGTCCCTCCCCAGCTTTCCTGCCCTGGCAGGCCAGAGCAAAGCCCTCCCAAGCCAGAGCAAATCTTTTGGATGGAGCCAGGCAGCAGCCATGGCTGCTGAAGCCTCGTAGCCCTTTTCCCCCCTCCTGGCTCGCAGCCGTGCCCGGCTCCCAGCTTGGCTGGGGCTGGACGGGACCGGCTTTGTCTGATCAGACAGCACACAAAGGACGGCAGTGAAGCTGAAAGCTGTGTCCCGTGGATGCGACGAGCCAAACTCATCCCCACTAACCCTGCCATGCCTGGAGCAGGGGGATGCAGCTGCCCTCCAACGAGGGGGTGCTGCCTCTTGGGAAGTGCTGGGGAGGGTTTATGTGCCCTAAAAGTTCAAGTTTTGGTGATGGATGCACATTTTCAGTGATCAGCTTTCACTCCTTCAGCAAATGTGATGGGGAACAAGGAAGAAAACAACCCCGATTGCCCTGGAGGAAATTCTGCATCGCAGGAATGTCGTGGTGCACACAGGCCCCGGCTGCTGCTTTCCCGCAGGGCAGAGAGGAGAGAGACTCCCTTGATCCCGCTTCGTAATCCCTGTTTAATACTCCAGAGAAAAGGCCAAAATCCACAGGGTCCCCTGCCAACCCAGTGAGGACAGGGGGAAATTCCTCGGGTGCTCTCGTGTGGAAAGGAGGGCATCTGGGAGGCCTCGGCGCAGGTCCCACGTGGGTAGCGGCAGGTCAGCTGGTGCACCCCTGTGTCCTGCACAATGGGGAAAAGAACAAAAAATAGGGGTCTTTGTGGGTTGCCAAAGCTCAGGGCTGGAGTTTGCCTTCCCTAGGAACACCCATGGCTGTGGGGTCCCATGGTTTTTCTATACTGGTGCAGGACATCTGATTTAGGGCTGTGGCAAGGCCAAGAGGATTCCCTTTCCAGGCTGGCTGGATGAGTGTTTGTGCTCCTCATCCCTCCCCCTGCCTTGCAGTGAACGGGACCATCTGGATCCACCCAGAAGTTATCCAAAAGAGCAAGAAAGCCATTAATTTTTCAGCCACGTCAGCCCCATGTACGCCAGGGCCACCTCAAGGGCAGGGTGAGCCCAGTGCTTTGGGGTGCCGTGGCCTCAGTTTCCCCATTCCCAGCGCCCGGTCCGTGTCCTCCTTAGAGGCAGGGAATGTGCCACCTCCAGTTTTTGACCCTTTATTACAAAATGTGAAGGTCTGGGACTGGGGAGGTCAGTCTGCTGAGAGCAGGGGATGAAGCAAGGGCAGCTCCCAGGGGTGGAATCTCTGGTGTCTCGTAAAAAGCTGCGTTCCCATCCCCTGCAGCTCTTCCTCATCTTGTCCTGGCTGCCTGTTTTCCAGAAGGAACGTGGAGCTTGGAGCTCGGTGCCTCTCCTTTAAGTCATGTTGAAGCTGTCAGAGAGCTGAGAGGAGGCGCAGACCCACATTCCACCCCCCTGCAGCGCTGCACAGTTTTGGGCCCCTTCGAAGGAAATGGGATGTAAAAGGAAACCGTTTATTCCGGAGCCAGCTGAGGGAGCAGAAACGCCCCTAAAGCTGACCCTGCTTGGAGAGAAATCCTCTGCCAGCCAATCTTCTCCTTCCAGCACAGCGCTGGGACAGGCAGCGGGGCGGGCGCAGCCTGTGCACGCGTGTGCACGCGCGTGGGCGCACCATTTGCACAACTGCGTGTGTCACCGTGACAAAACCAGGCTGGCTCGGGCCCCAGCAACCTTCCCGGTGTCCCTCGAAGTGGTGTGGTTGTTAGAAGTGGGGTTTGCTGGTGATGGGATGGGGGTGAACGCAGGACACCCTGGGATTGGCGTTTTGATTGCGTTGGGGATTTTTGGGGTGCTCGAAGCAGCGGGTGAAGGCAGGAAGGGAGGAGGGGAGAGATGAATTCAAGGAAAGCCACGCTGGGCTCGGCAGCCCCTGCTCCGGGCAGCGGTCCAGCAGGAGCAAACGGCACGTACATAGCTCATCTTCCACGTGCTGCGGATATATAAGCAAAGGGATGCTTAGGAAGGGTCGTGGCAGCCTCTTCGTCTTTTCCACTCTCACAGACAACAGAAAAGCTGCCCAGAAAGATAGAAGAGGAGAAGGGGCTTCATTCTTTAGGGGCTCTTTGCTTAGAATAACACCGTGCACCCGCATCCAATGTCACACCAGCCAGGTCCCTACACATAAATGTGGGATTGGGCCCAAATTTGGCCAGGGAGCGTGACCCAAGCTTTATAGTGCTTCTTGCAACTTTAATAATGTTTTTTTGATGTCATTGTGTGGTGTCTGATTGATAACTTCACATAATGTTCAAAATATTTAACCATAATTTCTCTCTGTCCACACTTTCCTATATCCTAGAATATAGTTTCTGCCTGCAAGACCCTTATCAAAAAGGAGTGTCTTTTATATATCCCTATGCACCAAACCCCACAAACTATATCTAACCTAAATACCCCCGTTTAAAATACGCCAGCACAGAATTGCAACGAGCATTTTCCAGCTACTGTGTGGATCTGGAGGGAAAAGCTGGCAGAAAAGTGGCGGCAGGCAGGATTTCTGGAAATGTCAAGGAGCCCACATGATGCAACCCCGCTGCATTCTTGCAGAGCGCCGTCTGCGAGCGTAATCCTTCGCAGGGGCTGCTGGCATTTTACTCCAGATGTTCAGGGGCTGCACCGACCCGTTAAAGACTTTTCCAGGGTCAGGTCTGCGTCCCGCCAGAGCTCCGGGCTTTGCGCTGCTGATGGTGCAGAGCCACATTCATGCGTCAGGGAGACTTCTAAATTTAGCAGCAAAAACCACCGCTAGATTTCAATTTTCCTTCTTTTATATCTCACAGAGAGGAGTTGTCGATCGTCCAGCGAAGCTTTTTCTGCTTCCCAGTTCAGAGTTAACCCCAGCAGCCTGAAACCTTTACTAAAAGGACACAAAAAATGCATCCAGCTCCCGCAGATCTTTCTTCTTTGCTTCTCCCTTTGCAGAAAGCCACTGGACGCAGCAAATCTTGCAACGCTTTTGCTGCACATGTGGCCGAGTAGTGCTCAGCTCCCGTGGCACCAGGAGCCTTGATGGGACCTGGTGGAAGTGCCTTTTGGCTCCTCCTGGAGCTCAATTAGCTGCTGTGGGCACTGACAGCACTTTGGCCACTGCAGGCAAATACACCCTGGCTTTTCTCTCTTTCATTCACAATGCGCTGATGGAGACGGAGCTGTGACTCCTGTGCTGCTCACACAAGTGTTAGCAAGAAGATGGTGACCCTGCGACCGAATTGGGTCCAGAAACTCACAAAATAGTCAGATATTTGGAAATCTGGGGCTGTGCTGCTGCAGGAAGAAAGGCAAACACAGCTCCCGGAGCATGGACAGCCCCGGAGCCCCCGGCCATGGGGGGCTCAGCAGCTGCAAACTGAGCCACCCCGGGAGCATCCTGGCTCATCACATCAGAAGATTTGCTTTTGCTGATTTCCAAACGTTTTGTCAAGCTGAGCAAGGCCGACTTTCCTGGCTTAAGAGCTGGGGAAACCGAGGCACGGGTAGCAAGTCTGGGGCTAGAGTGAGAAGCCGGGTGTCCTGCATTGTGAGTCCTGCACTGGTTTTACTGGTTTGTGCTGCATCCCCTCCCAAAATGATGCTGAGCACCACACAGGGAGTCACAGAACCCCATTACTGCTTGGACAAGCAGCTTGGACAAATTCCCTCTTTGCATCTCCACTTTTGGGGCTGTCCAGGAGCAGCCCAGTCCATGCTCTCGGCCAACGCACAGCAAATGAAACCTTTTTTACATCTCAGCCGTGGCTCAACAAGCTGTTTCGAAGCCCGGAGGAGGTGAATTTGGGAATTTGGGCTTTGCACACAAGGTCTCTTGTTCAGCACTGGGCAGAGGTGGGTGGGCAGGCGGGGGGAGAGGTGGGGTAGGGGGAGGCGATGAATGGGGCCCGTTGTTTCGCTCCTGATTACCTCTGGGGGAAGTTTACAAGCCTTGCACAGCTTGGATTCAGTCCTTCAAAATCATCAGCACTTCTGGTCTCTGTCTGACCGAGGATGGGGCTCGTATCTCCCTATAATTCCTCCTGCTTTGAGTCTGAGGGGGACGATGTGGTTAAAAGAGCCGTGAATCGAAGCCTCTCAGAGCCGCCCTCCTCCGCTCCTCCACGGTCCTGGCATGGCCCCATCCAGCTGGGATTTATTTCAAGCTCACTCGCTGCCCGAACATAGAGAAGAAGCAGCGAGGAATGAACAGCAGCTCCCGAGCTTTGAATAGTTCAGGCCACGAAACACGGGCTGTGCTTTATTTAAAGGGAAACGCTCAAAGCCTGAGCTCCCAGCCTCACAGGTATCTGTTGGGTAGGGTAATACCCAGCTGCGTATTTGAGTGCAGCTTCCAGAGCCATGCTGGACGTGCAAAATAGTGCAAAATCTGCAATTTGTACATTGCCCAATTATGAGAAAGCCCTGGACAGCAGTCTGCTCTACCTAGTCCCACCTAACGAAGGCTTGGAGTCAAATGCAGAAGTTTTGGTGTCTCCTCGTCACCTGGACTCGTGACTGCCCTCCAAGGGCTCGTTTTCCAGGTCAGGTTTCACATTATTTTTATTTTTTTTAGGAATTGCCCATCAGAATCCCTTCTTCTCCGTTTTATTTCTTAACTCTTGAACTGTTTTTGTTTGCTTGTTTTGTTCTTTCCCCATTCTCCAGCTGGAAGCAATGCCAGGAATAGAGAAAAAAAACATTTCTATGGACGTTGTGCCTCCTCGCGGGTCCCTCTTTGGGCTGCATGGAGTCTGCGATGAGGTTTTGTGTCAAGGAGCATGTAGAGCCTCTTTCTAAGCTTCCTCTCCAGCTGCTAGTCCACCTGCAGGCTGGATTGTGTATTTCCTCTGTGATGGTGCATCCTGGATGTCTGAAGCCCAGGAGCTTTGTATATTTGGAGAAGGGCAAGGCCTGGAGAGGGATGTGATTCCCCCATCCCTACAGAGCCTCCAGGAGTCCATCCAGGAGTCCACGTCCATCTCTCCTAACCTGGTGGGGCTGCCCTCTACCTCACTCCTTACCTCCCTCCACATTTTCTCATGTTCACACCATGTCCTGTCCAGGGAGAACCAGCTTGCGAGCTGATTTGGTGGAGAATCCTGTTGGTGGTGGTGGTAGGAAGGTGAGATGAGTCAAGGTAAGGTAAATCAAGGTAAGGTAAATCAAGGTAAGATGAATGAAAGTAAGAAGAATGAAAATAAGATAAATCAAGATAAGAGAAATCAAGGTAAGATGAATGAAGGTTAGATAAATCAAGGTAAGATAAATCAAGGCAAGATGAATCATGGTAAGATAAATCAAGGTAAGGTAAATCAAGGTAAGATAAATCAAGGTAGGATGATGCTCATGCAGCTCTGTGTCCATGCCGGGAGGAACTCCCTGCCAGAAATGGCTCTCTGGTGGTGGTGGTGGAGCTGGGCAAACCCTCTCTGATGTTATGGACACAATTTGGCGGAGGAATGGTGATTTTTTACAAAGGGTCACTCCAGGAGATGAAATTCATTGTTCATTTGGGACAAATAAAGTCAGAAGAGGCAATTTTCTAGCCCAAAGGGAAATCCGCTGCACTTAATTTGAATGCAACATGGTTTCTCTTTTATTTCACCATTCTTCTACACTAAAAAGGGGCTAAATGGAGCCTTAAATATAATTTTCAGACAAAGAAAAATAAATTAAAAAATAACTGAAACAAACTGCTTGGGTTATTATCCCCATTTTATCATTTTTTTTTAAACACTCCCCCAGTCTAGAAATGCCTTCGGTCACCGTGACAGCGCATGCCTTGATGAATTAACGATTTAACGAGGGTTTTCTCCCTAATTCCAGCTAATAGGATAATTGGCCCTGCAAGTTCATAAAACGTGGGATGTGTAACGAGTCCTCTCCTCCATCTGCTCACCCCGTAACCCTGCACTGGGGGCGTTCCAGTGTGTGCAGGGTGTGCAGGAAGGGCTGGGGATGGGAGTGCTGGGAAGGGGCAGGTTGGCTGGGGGACACCCCAAAAACCCCATGGCGTCAGGTTTTGGAGAAGCAAGGAGAGCTCGCTGCTTCTCCAGCAGGTTTTGTAGGGCCCCATGACTTGTATTTTCCCGTTAGCTGAAGGGTCTCGATGCTCTTGCTTCAGATATGCAGAAAATCGTGCCCCTGATGTCACCCCCTCTCTGTCCTTTTGGGTGAGATCAAGGCAAAAGCCTCCCCCAGCCTCCAGGGCTGACATTCCCTGTCCCAACCCCAATCCCACGCCCCGGATCCTGCCCTGGGAACACACTTCTGGCTGCGCATGGTGATGGCCAACAGCTTCCCATGCTTCAAAAAGTGCCAGAAAACCACAAGAAACAGCACAAGGTCCTGCGCTGCTGTCTCTGAGCTCCCTCTGATCCCTGCAGGGCTGACACATGAGAGAACAATTATATTTTGGGGGACTTTCCGGGATATTAGTGTCATTGAAATGTACTGAGGTGGGAGAGACGAGCGGAAATAGATTTAAAAATAGTAAGGAGGGGGAGACAGGGCTGGAGGAGATTCCAGACCTCATGGGCTGCCTCTTGGGCTCCTTTTTCCCTGCGATGGGTGCTGTAGCCACTTAAACACCGCATTGCTCTTGCTGCAGATGTTTCTCCTATGCAGAGGAGCATCCTCATTTTGGCCTCATCCTTTCCAGCCTCTCCCTGAAGTCTGTCCAGCTCCTTGCTCCTCGCACGGCTCTGAAAATGCCTGTGGGGTTTGGTGGTGAAGAGTTTTCAGCATCCCTGGGGTCCCAGCAGGAGCTGCGCGTGGTACCAGGGATGCTGAAGGATGCTGGAGGAGGCTGGAGGATGCTGGAGGATGCTGGGGGGGGCTGGAGGATGCTGGAGAAGTCCTGGAGCCCCCCCGAGTGGTGAGCAGGGGGTATCCCCCCAGCTGCAATACCCCTGGTTATAACATCAGGTTATTTTGGGGGTAATGGGGCAGATTTCCATGGGATAGGGTAATTTCTGCCCAGCGCCTAGCAGAGGTGAGCACGGCTGGAAATGATGCCCTCGGGTCCTGCACTCCCCTTCTGTCCTGGGTACGAAAATCACTCAAAACTTGCAAAATATCATTTAAGATGAAATTTATTAGAGAAAACATGAGAAAGGAAGAGACAATAGTATGGGTACTCCTATACCCTGCTGGATCCCAGGTCGTGCAGCGTCAAAGGGGCGCCGAGCGGCACGCCAGGAGATGCCACGCATCTTTTTGGGTTCAGTTGTCAAGGCTTTGGTCAACGCTGCTGTTCCGCTGGAGGGCAGCGAGGGGGAGTCCTTCTCCTTCTGCTCTGCAGCAGCTGCAGGATCGGGTCCTCTTGCAGGGGGCACTCTTCACCCTGCCCAAATCCCGACCGCTCAGAGGATGCTCAGCACCATTTCATCCTCGGGGAGGGAAAAAATAGGCAGGGAGCAGCGGGTTCTGCAGGAAAAACCTTGCAGCAGGATGGATTTGGAGGGGCTCCTTCAGACTGGGGGAACAAAACGTGGATGGAGCTGGAGGAGTTGCTCCTTGCTGGGCGAGGAGCCCCCAAGGAGCCTGGGGCGGCCCCATGGTGGGATCCTACAGGGTTACATCCTGCCAAAAGCCAGCAAAACTCCTCAGCACCCAGCAGGGAGCTCAGAGCATCTCTGAGGGATGCAGGGGAGAAGGAAAGGCCGTGTCCCCCCGCATCCCGTGGCACCAGTGGCTCGGGGCGGTGCATGGATAATAGCACAGGCAGTGTCTGCTCTGCACTGATTTGTCCCTGGGCTTAGTCCAGAGCTGCAATCCCAGATGAAAATCTACCAAAAAGGGGACTTGGTTTGTAGGAAAGAGTTTTTTTTTTTTTTTTCTTTTTCTTTAATTACTTTGATCCAACCTGGCTGGAGACCAGCAAGCCCTGGGTGTGTGATGGGAGCTGATGGCCTCACCGGTGTCATCGCCACCACCAGCAAAAACTACCAACAAACCCGACAAAAAGCCCTACAGATCTGACACGAAACATTTCATGCTCAGGGAACAGACATTTTAAGTTAAATATCATCAATAGGGCAGATTCTGCATCGACTTTGCAGTCGCTAGAGGGTGGGAACCCCCCTGCGGAGTCGCTCAGACCTGCTCTAACAGCTGCCTGCATGAGAACAACCGGCTGAAGCAATAAGTTTTGCTCCATATATAACAAAGACAGAGCAATTAGAGCCTGTTGTAATTAGCACAGCCTGTCTGCAGGTGATTTACGGGGCAGCCGAGTGCCTCTGCATGCAGCTCTGGGTGCCTCGTGCGTGCCCTTCTTACAGACATGGTGCTTCCTGCAGGGATCAGCTGAATGAAAGAGGAATTGGAGGCATGAGCTATTTACTGACACAGTTCACCAAAAGGCCAGGTTCCCGAGGAGAAGCAGCTCAGGGTCTTGCTTTCGAGGGAAAATCTGCTTTATTAGGGCACAGCAGCTCGTCCAGGGGGAGCGAGGGCTGCGCCCTGCCTTGGAGGAAGCTGCGATTTGTCCCGGAGCTGGGTTTCTGCTGCTGGGCAAGGAGATGTGGGACAGGCAAGGTGAGCCAGGATGCTCCGGGGAGGTGGTTTTACCCTTCTATTGTCCCTCCTGGAACCACTTTATTTAACACTGCAGCCCAGCCTGGAAGAGATGCCCCAGCTCAGCGGGCATTTGGGGCAGGCGCAGCCCCAGCGCTTTTCTCCCTCTTCCCAGAGCCCTGCCCCAGACCTTGGAGCCAAAGATGAATCAAACACATGCAGGGGATTCAATCAGCTCTGTTTCATGCCTGGGCACACGCTGCCTTCCCACCCTGCAAATTTCTGCAGCCACAGCCCTGCGTCCCCGGGGAGCTGCCTCCAGGACCCTGTGGCCTTTTGCTCGCCAACACTTTATTTCCATCCCCTCGGCTCCCGCCTGTCCTATAAATGGAAAGGCTTAGACAGCCACCACTGCACATTTAGGGCTGTGTGACCACGAGATTTACCGAGGCAAACCCTGTCAGCTGATCCATCCCGGCGTGCTCGGTAAAGGAATTTATTTTCCAGCGACGTTCGATCTGCGTCAGCTGGGGGGGGGGGAGGCGAGCTGTTGTGCTCTGCCAAAAGGGTGAAGAAAAAGCTGGGAGCACACCTCTGCCATCCCTGCAGCCCCTTCCCGAACCCAGCTGCCCTCTTCTGCACTGAATTCCCATTTTTTCTGTCCTGATGGAGAGGGGACAGAAGATTGTTAAAGCCTGCTGCGCCTCCTCCTGCTGTCCTAGAGGAGCTGCCACCTTGCAGGCAGCTCGTCCCCTGCTCTGCTTTTGGCTCTGCAAGCACCTCTAGCAGCACACAGGGAGTTTTTCTAAAAAGGTTTAGCGAAAACTCCCCTTTTGTGGCAGCCTAAGGGGTCTGGGCAGTGCAGGCTGCCTGATTTATTTACTTATTATTATTTTTTTCTGCTCTGAAATCAAACTCGATTCCAAGTGTGCCTTAGTATCATTGTAATAGAAATACTGCTTTCTGCCTTGCTCTTTGCTTCCCTTGGTGCAAGACACCCTGTTTCTTAGCCCAGACTGATGCTGCTGGGGATATTCCCTTAGCTATGTGTGTTTTTAAACCAGAGGTGGGTTCAAGCCCCCATATGGGGACAGAAATTGAGCTGTAGTGCCTACATTTCCATCTCTGTGATGGGTCAGCCTGTGTGAGCAAGGCAGGGATTTGATTTTGGCACTGGATCCACATCGGAATTTCCTTTCCTAATTGGATCAGATGCTGGTTTACACACAGGGTGCTGAATCTAGAGCTCTTCCAGCCAACAAATGCCCAACTTGCATTAAAAACAAGCCCAGGAGGCACCGAGAAGGCGCTCTCCCGTGTTCACCTTATAGCTGCTCGAGCTCAGAGCCATGGGAGGAGGGTTTGGTTTAGGCTGAATCCGTGCTGAGTTGGCCCACAGCAGCCTTAAACTCCAAAACTTCTACAAAGGAGATGGGGAAATACTGATTGCATCGAACTTGAGCTGCCTGGTGCAGCTCCTGAAGTTTGGATCAAGAGAAATCCAAGCCTGGAACGGGTGCTGCTGAGCAGTGCTGGGTTCTTCAAGACGGGGCAGGTTTGGGGAGGGGATGTTGGATTATCCCATGATAAATACAAGGCAAAAAGGGTCAGGATGTCCTGGGACGTGTCCTGCAAACAGCCCTGCTGCTGGGCTGTACATAGCCTGGTGCAGTCAGGAAAATGCAAGTCCTGGGGGAAAGATAGAATGAATTTTTTTTTTCTCTTTGTTTGTTTTGCCAGAAGCGGAGACATGAGACAGACTTCAAATTCCTAGAAAAAAAAAAAAAAAAGGTACAAATAAGGAAAGAGTAAACTCCCTGGCCACGGTAGAGAGGAGGAAATGTCACAGATGTCACTGCTATGGTCAGACACGGGGGGAAAATCACAGGGATGTAGGGAGAGGGCTCGCAGTCCCCACCGCCGGAGGTTTTAAAGCATGTGGCTGATAAAGACGGAGCTGGACCTGCCTGGGGCGAGGCTCGGTGGCTTTTGGAAGGCTTTGGGATTCCGGGTGAGCAGGGTTTGTTTAGTCTGGGGAAGCAGAGGATGACACATCGCTGTCTGTAAGTCCGTAGGGGGTCCGGGGAGGGAAGGGGCAATAAACACAGGGGGGAGAAAAGAGTGATTGAAGCAGCTTTGATGGGGTTTGGTGTGGTTTGGATGATGGTGAGGCAGGAGGAGGGCTCTGAGAGTCACAAGGTCCTGGTCAAAACATCAAGGATCTTCTGGGCCTCCACTAAGGAGGAGCTCAGCAGGCTCCGGGTGAGGCCGAATGCCCTGGTGCAACCAAGGACTGCGCCCAGGTGCCCAAATTCCTGCTGAGCCCTTAAGGAAGCTCAGGGAAAACATCTGATGAAATCGTGGAAGGCCCTGAGTTTTGGGCGGTTTCAACACAGGGCAATGATTTCGACAGAGCTCAGGCTTGCAGCCGCGGGCGGCTTCGTGTGGAGGTGCCTCCTGGTGAAGGCATCCCTGGAGCATCAAACCAGGCATGTCCCAGGCATGATCCACCTCTGGAGCCCTTTCCTCCCACCTTCAGCTCTCCAAGGTGTCCCACAGACTCATCTAAGTTGGAAGAGAGCTTCAAGATCATCAAATCCAGCCAAATTTCGGGCTCGGCATATTTCCTTTGAGGGTGAGCTGCTAACATGGCTGGGTTTGTTGTTGGCTCGGTGATTTTTTTTTGGCCAAAATAGGTTTCTCCAGAACATGCAACTTGGTTGAACTTACCTTTGCATGCACGGCTGTGAGCCTGCACAGTCCTACCAGATTTCAATGAGGTGGCTATGTTTCTTTTTTGCTCTAAGACAAGGGGAGATCCTTTTAGGTTTGAGTTCCTCCCAGGTTGAGGAGGAGCAGCAGAGGCAGGAATTCATCCCGGATCCCCCCAAAATGCTAAATTTCCAGCCAGTAGGGCACAAAGTATAGGATTTTTTAACTAAATCCTCCTTGATGTGTCCTGCTCCACAGCTGCCTGTGCTGGCAGGTCTGGGAGCATCCTTGGTGGTCAATGCTTTGTGGGACCAGCACCACAGCAGAGCAAGGTCTGGATCCACACCAAACCCCTGCAGTGACCCACTCCTCCTTCCTCATGTCTTTTTTTTCCCCTAACATCTCTTTCTCCATTCATTTTCATGACGTTGTGCCTCAAGATCAAGCAAAACCTGCCACCCACCTCCCTGTGTTTGTGCTGGCCTTGGGAATTAACCACACTGCAGCATTTTTTTTCTGCTTCCCACCCCACTTAACACCAAATTTTATGAAAGATGCTCCTACACAAGTTTCCTTTCGTGCACTAAACCCTTGCATGTACTTTGCAGGAAGCATCCCCTGCTCCTGCCTCTCCAGCAAAGCCAACACGCTCCTGCCTGAAGAATTATTTGTCACCCAGGCAATGCCAGGGAGGGCTTAGGCAGAGAGGGAGCAGCATTAAACCAGCTTTCGGCGTGGGCTTTGGCTCTGCGATGGAGCTGCAGAACGTAATCCGTGCTTAGCTCCACTGGGGTGCAGGCTTCGTGCACCGGGAGAAAAATAAACCATCCCCCGGGCTGAATCTCTGGCCAATGGCTGGAATCTGAGGAAATCCTGCAAGTTTCTAATCTTAGGCTGCTTTTCCTGGGTAGTTTATTCCTTTAAATAGAAAGGCTTAAGTGGGATTGACTCCTACAATCCTTCTGTTCGGGATGAGCCTGTAATCTTCCGTGGCCAGCGACGGGCACTGGTGCTGCATCGCGCAGCCTTGCTGCCTCTCCTGCACAGGGAAAACAAGCTGAGGTGGGCTTAATTTTGGCATCTTTCTCCCATCCAACCACTTCTGGAGCCTGTGGCCAATTTCAGACACGACCTTTGGGCAGTAGAAGTCTCCAGGCTTTGTGGCATGGAGCAGGGAAAGAGAGGAGATAAACATCCTGTTGGGCTTGGACGTGAGCACAACCCGTATGAGACACCAGAGAATCCACATGGTTTGCTGCAGAAAACGCTTATTTTTATCCTTGCCTGCACAAATTGTCTCCTGCTGTCTGTGCAGAGACCCGTAATTCATGCAGCCGAGCTCCCTAACCCCACAAGATCCATACCACCACCCTTCAAACACCCTGAAGCAAGGCACCAGCCCTGGCTTTACCCATCCCCTTCCTCAACTCTGCAAAATCTTCTCTGAAAACATTCCCTTGACAATTCTGCTCGTCCTGAAGGGCACCTACAGGAGGGCAGGTCCAGACCTGGTCACCTTATCTCCCAGACCACATCACCTTATCTCCTAGACCAGATCACCTTATCTCCATACATCCCCATCCAGAAAAACCCTTGTGCTGCCCCATCCTGTCCCAGATCCTCCACCCCTCCTTCGTGTTCTCGGTGCCCCCTGACGTGTCCCCGTGGCCCAGGAGAGGGCAGGAGGAGAATTTTCCTGTCTCAGGGCATGGGGGGAGCCCGATGCTGTTGGGAGGTTGTGCTGAGTCAGCCTTTGGGTGTGCTGAGTCACCACGGGGCGAGGAAGGGCGGTGAGGAAGAGGGGGCCGTCCACCTTCATCAGGAGTGGTGGTGTAAATATCCTGGGTTGAAGAGCCAACCGAAGATGAATTCCTATTAATGACCCCCTTGTGGGGTCCTGTTAATGACCTATTTATCTTAATGACCCCCTTGGGTAATCAAGGGCACATCGCCACCTCCTAGGGTTGCTTCACCCCATGAAGAAAGGTTGGTGCCTGGCCCTGATTCCCCCCCAAAACCCCTCTCTGTGGCCCCCAGCTGTGGCACCCCAAACCCTACAGACACCCCAAAATGATCAGTCCCTCAGGGAACAGCTCCGAGTACCCCAGGCAGTGCTGAACACACGTCCCCAGGTCCCCTCCTCGCAGGCACTTGCTGGTTGTAGGGCTGCTCCTCGCCACCCTCATGAAGTCCTGGATAGTTTTATGGATACCTGGATTTTTAATTTTTACCTGGATATTTTTATCAAGCCCTTGAGTTCCATTCTCTTCCCTTTCAGATATGAAATGGGGGAAGAATGAGCCCCGAGGATGGCAGCAGGTTCAGGAGGATGGGGGGACCTTCCCCTCTGCAGCTGGGGTTGGAGCTTGTCTGCACCACGGCACTTCCAGATCTTCCTCCACAAGGTCTTCCTCCCTTCATCCTATTTCAGATGTAACCTCCTTGCTGTCTCTTCCCCCATCCTCCTCCTGAAAAAACAGGCTACAGGCAGGGCATGGACATACAGCAGGGGCATAAACCCCAAAAAGAGATTTAGGTTTGACGTTTCTGCTGTTGGCAACGTTCAGTTTTTTCTTACAGGTTCCCTCTTCTGGCCAAGACCAGAAATGGAGCGAGGCAGCGCTGGCTCTGGATTTTCACCCCCCTCTTCCAGACTTAATGGGATAAATTTCCAGGTCAAGAAGAGCTGGAGGAACCACCCAGGAGTTTTTGGGCTCGGGGTCCCTGTCAGGGCCTGCCCCTAACACGAAATGAATTTTCTGTGCTCGCTCAGAGCAGAGGCCAAGCAGGGAGCGAGGCCAGAAAAACAAGGGGTCATGCTGGAGTTTCTTTTTTTTTTTCTTTGCTTAACTCCGAAATAAAAATATATCTCAGGCTTGTTTTGGGATTAACAAGAAGAAAAAATTCCTCTTGATGGGAACCATCTGTGGCCGGGAAATGCCGGCTCCTTTCCACCCCGCGCACAGATGCTGTTATGTGGGGTGTGTTCCTCTCCCAAATATTATTCCTCTCATCCCTGTCGGAGGAATCCCAAGTATTTAAGGAGGTTTCTCTCCCTGGATGGGCCCAGCATCACAAAGCAGGAGCTCGTTAGCCCTGCACAACATAATATTTGCTCTCTTTATTACGAGAGCGCTGCCCCGCACAGCGGGTCGGTGGCTGCTGGTGTCTCTAGCGTAAATAGGGGAAGAGTTTTCCTTGTAACCTTTCCACCCCAAACACTACAAAGTGTTCAAAATAAATGTTTCGTGGCCTCTCCGTGATCCAGGAGGGGAAATGTGCCCGGGGGAGAGGAGCTGTGTTGGTGGACGTTGGGGCATTTGCAGCAGTGCCCCCGTGGTGTAGGGTCGCTGGTAACCCCCTGTGGTGCCTGTTCCTAAAACGTGACCATTTCTACTTAAATAAAAAGTGAGGTTACAGCATGGGAAAACAGGAAAAAAGCCTCCCAGACCGGGAAGAGGAGGGGAAGCTCGAGATGAAACCAGACAAAGAGGGGCAGGTCTGGCCCCAGGAGGACGGCAGCAGAGGCTGAGCGCATTCTCTGTGCTCCCAGCGGGTGAGGAGGATGGGAGCCTTCCTCCTGGGACTGGTCTCGGCAGGTGGAGCAGGAGCTTGGAGGCCAGACGAGACCAGCAGGTTCTCCGTGCTGCTGGGCCAGCAGCAGGACCTGAGCTGGGATCCACCCTCTGCTAAGAACGAGGCACAGGGCTAATTAGGCATGAAATGGGTCAAAATAAGTCCTTTTGGGGATTTTAAATCCTGGCTCGAAGGGAGGATTTTTACATGGCCAAGGTGTCTTTTGGGTGAGGCCTGGGAGATGGTTTGGGCTCATTTGCTCAAGTGATGGCAGGTCTTGCCTCCAATGCCCTCCTGCTTGTCTCCGGAGGACAACGTGCTGCGTGGGTCACAGTTCCCCTGAATTATTTTAATATCTACCAGGATCTCATCTCTCCTCCATGCAACCCATCATGAGCTGGCTGGGGAGGAGGAGGACGGATTTTGCAGTCCAGGGGACGAAGGCCAAAAACCTCCCAGCTTTGGGGCTGGCAAAATCCATCCACAGGGCAGTGGCTCCCGCACCAGGACTGTGGGATGCTCTGATGCTGCTGTGCCCAACCCTGCCCTGACCACAGGCAGCCCTGCCCGTCCTGCCCGTCCTGCATCCTTTGGGATTTGTAGGATAATTGCCGAAGCTCCCTTGGGCTCTGTCCTGCCCTGGAACCCAGGGACAAGGAGCCCTTGCAATGAATCCTGGCCCAACCAGTGCCTCCAGTCCCCTGGGACCTTTTTCCTGCTGGTGGCCAGGAGGAGGTAGGAGCTGACCACCCCACTCTGCCTAAAATCCTCCCCGTGAGCCAGTGGCCGGGCACTTCTGCAAGGAGGACTCCACTTTCCACTGCCATTAAGGTCCTGATGGGCCAAATACGCCCCAAAATCCCCACGTGGTTTTAGCAGCATGTTGCGCGTAGCACACCGAAGCTCAGACAAGTGAAATCACAGGCAACACCCCCAATATTCCTATTTCATCCATCAAAAAAAAGCAATTTACTGATTAAATTTGTATGAAAGGCCGGAGCAGCATTATAGAGAAACTACCTTATGTTGCAGCAGGGAGAAAAGACACTGCTTCTTTACGAGAAAGGGGGGGGGAAACGGGTTCACGTAGTGCTTCCCAGACAATGAGGTTTTGAACCGCCGGGGTTCAATTTCGGCATTGTTTGTGCCATCATGCCCCGCCGCCGACATCTGTGAGGGGCCTTTCATCGTATAAAGCCCCCGTTATAGGGTCACCCAATGCAGCCCTCGGAGCGCGGCGTCTACACCCGAGGAAAACCCAGGACGGAGACGATCGGCAAAGCCACATTCCCCCTCTGCCTGGCCAGATAAGAGCTGCTTTGTTTGGGGACACAGGTCGGCTCTGTGCCGCCCAGGTTTTATTTCAGCGACCTGCAAAGGAGCTATGAGAAGAATGCTGCAGGTTCCCCTCAGTCTGGAGAAGCAGAGGGATATCGCCCCAAGGGGTTGTTTAATATTAACCATAATCCATGAAGGGTTTGATTGTGTGTCTATCTCTGCTTTTATATAAACGTCGCCTCCGGAGCCAAATTAATGAGGTTAAAGCCTTGCACGGGCTGGAGCAGGTGAAAGTCCTCCTGGAGGGAGCTGTGTCGGTGAGGGCTTTTGTCGATAAAGGGATTTCTGTGCTGGCACCAGGGGTGTGAGCCGTGAGCCCCGACCTCCCCGTGCTCATTGCTGAGTGGGCACAGAACAAAGGCATCACCGAAAGCCTCCGATTAATGCTTCTGATAAGGGAAATCTTATCTGAAACCAGGTGTAACCAGGTATCTGGAGCCAGCTGTAAGCCGCTGCCCCCCATGGGGATGGCTGGGATGGGAGCTCCTGCAGCAAAACCCGTCTGGAATTTGATGCAAGTGAGGTTTGGCCTTCATCCTCATCCTCAATTTCATCCTCATCCTTGTCCTTGTCCTCGTCCTCATCCTCATCCTTGTCCTCGTCCCTGTCCTCGTCCTCATTTGTCGTCGTTGTCCTCATCCTCATCCTCGTCCTCATCCTCATCCTCATCCTCCTTTTCAGGCCAGATGGCATCTGGGGCATCTTTGGTAAAGCTGCTTCCCACATGGGCAGGGGAAATGTGCTTCACAAGGTGAAAAAAGTAATTCTTTCCTCGCCGTTTCAGCCACATTTTTTTATTAACTGGACCACATCTAGGATCTGGAGAATGCTGTTAAAGACAGTCATTTTGAGTAATTAGTTCAGGGACAGCTTCACTGACCTGCCCTGAGGTTCTCACAACGAACCTCCACGCAGTCTGGCGGTGGGTGGACAGCTATTCCCACCTACAGCTAAATGCATGTCTCAAAAAAAGGGAGTTGCAGGCTTGAAATTATTTTGTTAGCCCCCGATTTTCCTCCCTGAAGCTGCCTTCACTCAGGGAACCACCAGACAGCGAGCAAGATGCTGGTGAATGACTCCAAAAAGGGCAGAGCAGGAGCTTCGGCAGTACCTAGGTGTTCCTTTGCAGGAGCAAAAAATGATCCTAAAAATGATCCTAAATCATCCCTTTTGATGCTTCCCTCCTCCGAGCACCCTCGAGCAGACCCAGCTGCACCCTTTCTGCTGACAACACGTGGCTGCAGCAGCAAGCACACGTTTCTTGAGCACGGCCAGCTGCAGATCATGGGCAGATGGGGAAGGAGATGTCTGGTCGGACACCCTGCCCCTTGGCCGGGTTTGGCTGGGGAGCCACCCATCCAGATTTCCATCCCGAGATTTATTTTACTGCTCTGCTAATTGCACATGGCCACGAATGTCTCCGGCACCCGCAGAACTTTGGTCATGCAGAAACTCAAACCGTGCCCTAGAAACATCCTTCAGGAAGGTGCCATTTGGCCAAAAACCTCCTCAATAGTGCGCTTAGAGCCACTTGCTGGGAGAGTTCACACTTTGCTCCCTAGGCATCGATTTGGAGGATGGTGGCAGGGAGGCCAGATGGGGCTGCGATAAAATATCTGTGATAAAGGGCTGGTTAACCTTTGCTCGGGAATACTCTGCTCGCCTCCTTCAGGGCTCGACTGCACCTTTCAGAGAGGAAAGGAGGGGAACTGCCTTGGGTACTGACCTGATTGTGCACCCGATGTCACATTCTGCATTTATTTATAAAACCAGTCCATATTTAAATACAGAGCAGGAGCATCTAAAGTGAGATATAGATGTCCAAGGGGGTGACTTCTGCCTCTGTTCATCACTTTTAATGGTTGTTTTTCCCTAACAGCTAAAAAAATGCTCATTTATCATCCCCATTGAAGCTTTGTTGCTGACTCGCAGCCTCTGGTCTATGTGAAGATGTGCTCAGGGCTAATTTTGTGCCGATGACATGCCACAAAGCATTTTGTTCTGGCTGCAGTCCTCTCCTCCAGACCATGCCAGGCCAACGTTATCCCATTTATTGCATGGCTCTTGGGTCATCTGCATGGCCTCGGGTTCTCCGTGCAGTAATTAGGGGAGACAGAGGATGTTTGGGACCCGACTTACCCACAGCAATAATCCATGCGTGTGACTTTCCTCTTATTTAAGCATCCTCACCTTATCTCCTCCTGAAAGGACTCGGGGTTAACCCGCCGTAGAGCAGGCAAACACAGCTATTGTGCAAACAGGCAAAGTTTCCTGGCTGAGCGGACACGCGATATCTTCGCCTCCAGTTACTGGGTAACATCAAACATTCACATGCTCTCAGCCCATGAGCAATTCAGGGCTCCCAGACCCATCTCTGCCCCCGTTGCAGGGCTGGGTGCCTGGTGCGGGCTCGTGGGGGTGGAGTGAGGAGAGAAAAGGGTGAAGGAGAGGTGGAAATGCAGGGTTTGTAACAGCAAAATAGCTCCACGAGTTCTCCCTGCGGCTGTTATTATGGGGAAATAATGGGGCCCGAGGGGATGCCAGCAGTCAGAACTCTCCTTGCCCTTATTAGAGGCAAAAAGGCCGGGAGAAAGAATTAAGAAAAAGCTCCTTAATGAAAATATTTGCAGTACAAACACAGGAAAACGCAGCTCTCCCTCCTGTTTGTCCTGCGTTCCCCGAGCATTGGCAGGAGCAGAACAATAGCGTGTCCCTTGCCACGCTTCCTTCCCCTCGCCCGGGGCTGGTCGGATGCTGGGGCACGCCGTGGTGGGGTCTGCCTCCCACCAGCTCTGCTGCCACGCACGGACGGGCAGACAGACAGGCAGACAGACAGACGTGTGCAGCATGGCGTTGGCAGGAGGCTTCTGGATGAGCTTGGCCTTGCTTCTTTCATGCCTCGTTTTTTTCTTCTGCAAAATGGAGATGGCAACGCTAACATCCAGCCCTTGCTCAATGGTGTCCATCCCAACGGGACATTTGGGGTTTTCAATCCAACGGGACATCGGGGTCTCCAATCCAAATGGGGTATTTAGAGTCTCCATCCCAAGGGGACATTGGGGTCACCATCATCCCAACAGGACAATTAGGTCTCCATCACAACAGGGCGTCAGTGCCATCATGAATTTGTGAGCTGTTCCTTGCTCTGTCCCCAAATCCGACTGGAAGAATCCAACAGCAGCAGGGTACGGACTGCATATGGCACATACATGTGGCTGTTTTGGGGGTCTTGTCCCCCAAAAGGTAAGCGGTAGCCACTTTATTTTAAGGCGATGCTCTCTGATTTCTGTGTTTTCTTGGTGTTGCTCACCATACACCTGGTCTTGTTCCCCAAACCTTCCTGTGGTCACCTTCCCACCTCTGAGCACTGCAGAAAACACAAAAAGACAACACCCCAAAATACTCTGACTTACCAGGAAGGGACCAGGCTCAAAAAAGGATCCTTTTCCATAAGCACATAACAAAACTCTTACGGGATGAGGTGAGAAATGTGCCCACTGAAACTTGCCCCTTGCTCCGAGCATCGGGGCCTCGCCGGGTCTTAACGCAGCAAAGTGCGAGCACTGGGGGAGCAAGAGGGCTTTAATGAGGTTTTATAGGTAAAACATCCTGAAATGAGCATCGCTGGGGTTACACGGTGAGGAATGAGCACAGCAGAGTCCCAGCCATGCCGAAAGGAGATATTTAAAATACTCCCAGCACTCAAGGCTCTAAACGGGATTGGGAACATTCAAACCAGAGAACATTTTCCCACTCCAAAACTGCATTTCTTTTCCTAGAAGAGGTCGAAAATCAATAAAAAATTTCCTTCCCTTGGTCAATCCATGAAGGTTTGGACATTGGACGTGCTTGCTGGGGGGAGGCTGGGCTTGCTGCTCTTCATTCCTCCCTTCACAGCTGCTCGGAGGCGACTGGAAAAGGGAGCCTTGCCCAGCCCAGCGTGCTCCCCGGTGTCCGTGTCGGGTTCAACTGGCAACGTTGGAGAAAAAATCCTGAAAATGTGCAAACTGCGGTTCTTTTCGGAGGTATTTCACTCAGCAAGTGTTCCCGGGGACGGAGAAAAGCAAGTTACTGGCTGACGCTGGGAGCAGCTGCAGTTTCTGGAACCTCAAGAGTTATACGAATATTTTCCCCCAGCGCCAAAAAAGAAAATAGTTTTCCCTGAATCTTACAAACGGTCGAGCTATTTCTGCTGAAATTACAAGGAGACCATCCCTAGGCAGACACCCAAGCATGCAAAATGTAATCCTGGTTGTTTAGAGCCTGGCAGAGTCGCAAGGAGCTGCGGTCACAGCTCTGCTATGTGCCTCCGAATACCTGCGCCTGTCCCCCGTCGCCCTGCACGCGGGGAAAAAAAAAACATGAAAAAACATCCCCGAGCTCCTCAAAGCAGCCAGCAAGCAGGCGAATAAAGTGCCCACATGGGATGCATTTTCGCCAGGATTTAAGATAACCGCAGAGCTGAAGGAGAGGAAAGGAAAGGCGTTTGCAAGGCACTCCCAGATGCAACGCCAGCCCGCTCCTATCCTGCTGTGGCCAGCCATCGTCTTTCTGGATCAGGTTTTAGGGTCTGATTTTTTCCCTTCTGTGTTCTCCTCCACATGAGGTTTCTCTGCTGGAGGGTGCAGCCTTTTGGGTTATTTCTGAGCTTGTTTTTTTTTGGAAAAGCTGCTTGCGAGCTGTCAGCTTTGCCCGTGCCGGTAGAGGAGCCTGGTGTCTGTCACCTCGCGTGTTGTTTTGGCAGCACGTCTCCTCCTTTTGCACCATACACAGCTCCGGGGCTGGCTCCGGGCGTGGGCCAAAAGGGTGAAAAACAGCCAATTTGCAGGAAAAAAAAAAAAAAAAAAAAAGGACCTGCTGCTTTCAGGTGTTTTCCACCTTGCATTAAAACCTGATGCTGGGGACAAAGTTCAGCAGGTCTCAACACCCGGCAGCTCGGAGCAAGCCCCGGCTGCTCTGATTCATCCCTGCTTTCACAGCGTGCAGGAAACAAATCCCAAGTGTGGTGTAGGCAGAGCAAAACACTCATCAAAACACTCATCTTTTCCCCAAACTGCTACCATGTGCACCTCCTGTGCCGGGACCCCCAGAGCTTGCAGGTGAGGTCCTGGGGACCCCTCCGCGGTGCACGCTTGGGAGAGCAGGGGAAGACAAAGATGGAAAAGGATGGAAAAAATAAATAATTGTTGGGTTGGAAAGGGCACAATTAGAAGAGGAGGAGACGTCAGCAGGCTGCATCCCCTAAATCCGTGCCCGACCCTTTTCCTCTGCTCCCCTGCTGCTTCCATCAGCTGGGATGGGAACCCCCAGTTGCGCAAAGCGTCCCCCTGAGCAGACTTTGGGACACGATAGCCTTCGATATAAATATCCCAGAAACAGATTTTTTTCTTCCTTTCCCTTAGAAGTGTTTTCCCTTACAGCCACTCCGCTCCCCGCTGCCAAACGGGGATTTACTGGTGCCCAGTTAGCTGTGGCCCGGGGCGCGCAGGGCTGGATTTCTGCTCTCGTTTGCTGAGGTTTCCAAGGAAAAGATTTTATTTTCGCTGCACCCTGCGTGCGTGCGTGTGTGTGCACATCGCTCCCGGGGTGGACGATTTCCAGACCTCCTGCTTCAGAGGAAGATGGGGGTGGAGGAAGGCTGGCTTGCCCAGAAGAAGAAGAGGCGGGGGGGGGGGTGGTTCTCAGTGCTAAGTGATGAGGCTTTTTTGGGGTTCATCACTACCAAAATCCCTTTGGGATCAAGCATCCCAAAGCTTCCCCAACCCCTCGGGGGTCTCAGGGCCACAGGGGAACCCCCAAACCTGCACCCTGGGGGCACCTTGGGGTACCTTGGGGGGTTCCCTGTGGGTATCCCGATGCTTGCAGCCGGCCGCATCCCCATAGGGGCACCCCTACTAAGAAGGGGCTGGCAGCTTTCGGGCGCAGCCTTCCTCCTCCTCCTCCTCCTCCTCCTCCTCCTCCTCCTCTTCTTCTTCCTCCTCCTGCCGCTGTCCGGGGCGGAGCTCGCCCGCCCCCAGCCCCCGCCCCGCTCCCGGGAGCGGGCGGCGGAGCCGAGCCGAGCCGCGCCGGGCTGCGGGGACAGGGACAGGGACAGGGACGGGGACGGGGACGGGGACAGGGACAAGACGGTGCCACCTCCCTCCTGCCGCCCCTGCGCTGTCCCCAGCCCCCGCGCTGCAAGGGGACAGCGGGGGGACATCGCTGGCAGGAGCTGTGTCCCCCCCCATCCCACCCCACCTTGGCGACACGGAGGATTTCCCAGTGGCAGCAGGTAAAGGGCTGGACTGGTTGGACTGGGGAGGTGTTGGGGGGGATTGGGGGGCTTTTTGTATCCCCCCCCCCAAGCCTTGGGACCGGCCCCGGGGGTGCAGGGTGTGCCCGGGGGAGGGGTGATGCTGAGCGTGGAGGGGTGTTGGGGTTTGGCCAATACACAGCTTTTGACACCCAAAAGGTGCCGCGGGGGAGCAAAAAGGCATTTTTTTTCCCAAAATGTGCTTCCTTACCCTCTGCGCTCCCCCCCCCCCCCAAAAAAAAAATAGTAAATAAATATTTACCTCACCTGGCTGGGAGCATCCCAAGCAAAGTTGGGAGTCGAGGGGAGCTGTCGTGCGGTGGGGGACGTGGGTGGGCACCCACCTGGGATGGGTGCCCGGGTGCCCCCTCGGCTCCCTGGGACCCCCCCAGCTGCCAGGGTGTGGATCCGGCCACCCCCTGGTCTCCTTTAGGCCATACTTGTTTTACAGGTAACTCTTCATTTTTATCCACCGCTCACAAAATAACGCCACCCGCCGTGTCCCACAGCCCCGGGGTTTCACTCCGACCTTGTCCGGTGCCGTAAAATCCTGAGAAAGCAAAATCCCCAACGGGTTTAATGACAGCTCGCCTGGAAAAGGGGAGAGGGAAAAAATCCCGTCCCTGTTTTATGGAAGCTCTCTCGCTAGTCCTGAGCGTTCGCTGCCTAGAAAACTGGGCGTTGAGGAGTCGCAGTGGAAATGTGAGCTCGCCTCTGGAAAAGGTCTGTTGTAGCAATTCCTGGTGTGGAAGCTGCTAAATTTCGCCCTGGCCAGATGGAAATGGGGATTCTTCAGCCAGAAAGAGAACAACTAAAAACATTTTTTTTTTTTTTTAAAGGCTTCTTCTAATTCACAAGGATTTGTTTTTTTTTGGGGGTGGGCTTGCACAGCTACTATTATTACTTGTAATTGTGTGGTCTTATGGTTGATTTTGGGGCTGGGAAGGGATAACTGGTACATGAGCACAACAATGCTGCATGTGAAACTAAAAAACGATAATAATTACGGTTCTCTTTGCTGGCTCTTTGTCCCCATGTGAAGGAAAAGGAGTGCTTGCTCGGTGAGCCCCCCCAGGGTTTTTTGTGTTAGGAAGTTATGCAGGGCATGGGGAACCCCACCACGCCGGGTGGATTCTGCCTTCTCCTCTGGGAAATTCAAAGCATTTCTTGTTAGTGAGCAAAAGTAGCACCAGGGCTGCTTCTTAAAGAGCTTTTTTTGGGTTTGGATCCCGCACTGATGTAGGGTGAATGCCATCTACCTGCTCTCCCTCTCCTAAATCGCCAGCTTGCTCTTGGCAGGTGTGGCCGGGGCAAAGCTGGAGTCAATGGGCTCCTTGCCTTGCGATTCACCCGGCACCTCCACGTTCGTGGGCTGTCAGATTGCTGCGGGAAGCAGTCCGTCAATGCACTGTACACCCTTTGTCCACATGGTGCATCCTTAAAAGTTGCTATTTTAACCTGTATTCCCCTCGCCGAGACCTGACGCGTCTCCAAGCCGATATTCGGCAGCATCCAGCTGCTCCGTGATGCACCAGGTACGGCTTCGGCAGCAAAAATAAGCTCTGCTTCGAGGCAGAGTTAATTTTGGAGTGGGTGTCTCTGTCAAGCTGTCCTTTTTTTTCTATTAAATAAGCATGTTCTGCACGTTACGCTCCTCCCTGCAATGAATTCTCCACTTGAAGACGAAGCATGACTGATGTTTGTCTTGTGCCTCGACAACGAGCAAAGAAAATGAGTTCGGCTCCGATCAATTTAGTCGGTGTCGGGCTGTAGATTCAGAAGCTGCTGACTGGGAATTAATGACAAAAGGTTGAGTTTTAGCAAGGCAACAAATCGCTGTTATGAGCCAGGAAGGTTGTAGCGAGATACCGAGACATCTGCGGGGCGGGGGGTGTTTCTTGCACCTTTATCCAGAAAGTGCTGGGTAAATTTCATCGTAGATAACTGCATGAAGATTATTGTAGTGTTTCACTCTGCCCAATGCAAAAATCAGTATGTATTGGGTGCTTTTGTGGTTGTTTTAAGTGTGCATTACAATAAAATGATATTTTAAGTTGAGGTCAAGATCTTGGCAGGGAACGGCTCCTTCACCCTTCTTGTTTGCTTTGAGGTGTTTCGGTGCTCGCAGGTGGTGGAAGTCAGACCTGGGTGCCCTTTTAAAAGACGCACCTGCAGGGAATATTGTCCTTTAGCTGGCTTTTAAGTCTTTCTGAGGGCGAAGATAAAAGGAGATGGTTGCACTTTGAAATAGTCACGGCATTGCTGCGGTGCAGCTACGGGCTTGTGCGTCGTGGCTTGGGTTTAGCCAACGCGAAGAGTTTTGGGGTTGGACGTGCATGGGTGTTTAGGGCTCCTTCCTGCAAACACAGGGCATAGCAGCAGGCTTTCCCTGGGGGGTGATGCTGCTTTGAAACCCCTTTTCCATGTGAAAATATCCCCGGAGGGGCCATGCTCCTGCCCAAAAGTGCTGTAACGAGATGCTTTGCACCTTTTTGCTGGTAGGGAGATGAAGCGATGGGATCCACCTGGCCACCACTTGGCTGCTGCCATAAAGAGGCTGCCCCAGGTGGGAATTAAGCCTCAAGGAGACTAAATGGGGCTGGGGGAGGTTCTGGTTCTGCTGGTGGCATCGCAACAAGCTCTGCTGGTGCTGTGCAAGGAGGCTGGGGCTGGTTTGGGCTCTGCGATGCCAACCAGGGCACTTCCAGGGTGAGTGGTGCCTCTTGGCTTCTCCTTGTGCCTTTGTCACTCAGGACTGAGGTCCCAGGGTGTCACCCAGGGCTGTAGCTCCCCGGGGACACCGCACAGACCTGGGCATGGAGCTGAGCAGTGCCTGCTGCTCAGAAGAGGGCAGTGTGACACCAGCGAGCTGCTGCTGTCCCCCAGCCCTGCGCGGAGGTGCCCCCTTTTCACCCACCCAGGGCTCCGGGAGGATCCCCGGGGTGCCATTCCCAGTCCCCTTGTGGGATCCCAGTGCCCCATTCCTCTTCCTTCCTTCCCCTACAAATCATTTCCCTTCCAGCTATGCTCTGTGCGCGGCAGGGCGCTGATGGTGTTTACCAGACCTTTGCAGGCATATTCCGTGCATGATGCGGGGAAAAGGGATTTAAAGGATTGTTTATAGCCGTTGCTTTTGCTTGCCAGCCCGTCTATAAACAGTGATTAGGTGCAGCTACTTTAATGCATGGCTCTGCTTTCAAAAAAAAAAAAAAAAAAAAAAAAAAGGTGCAGGCTGGCGTTTGGCTTTGCTGCTTTTTCCTCTGTAGCTAACCGCCGAGTTCTCCCCACTTCCTCCAAAAATACCCACAGATACTGGCAGGACAACTGCCTGAACGCTTGCTTAAATCGCCTCTCGTTGCTCAATAACCCCCCGAAAGCCTTATTTTTATATGTAATTAAATATTTGTGTAATGCCTCTGCCAAGAGAGGGGTTCAAGGTACGGCGTGTTCCCCCGAAGGGTGTTCAAACAAGGACCTTCTTGGGTGGCAATGGGAAATCTTCCCGTGCTTGGGTCTATCACGCCACACGGCGTGTTTGCACATACTGAATCCATTACACGTCTTGATTGAGCTCTGTCTCTTTTTGCCTGTCTGGCCTTTGGGCAGGATCAGCGTGATGAGAAACGTTCCTCTTGCGAATGTGTTTTTGGCGCTGGTTTTTGTGGCTCTTGCGCCAGGTATTGCTGAAATGGGCTCTTTTAAAAAAAAAATTTTTCTTTTCTTCTTCCCACGGATGAAGGGTGGGATGGGGGTAGGAGAGAGGCAAGCCGTGCCTCGCCCCAGATGATGCACAAATCTGGGCACTAGCTCCATCCCCTATCTGTGTGCAGTCCTGCTGGTGGCTAATCTCTTCCTGGGAAATAGCTCGTGCTGGTTTTGATGTAATTCCTGAGCCATGACAAAATCAAATCCTCCTGCTCTCCAACCACTGAGTCCTCCGTGCTGCTCGGAGCCGGGCTCTCAGCAAAGCTTCGTGCGGTGCTCAGGGTCTGAGCTGCTGTATCCTGGAGGAGTTGGATGTGATGGACTGTAAATTTTTTTTTTTTTTCTTCCAGGAATGCTTAAAAGAGCCTCTTTCGCTTTCAGTTTTACCATGTGGTGCTGTGTTCACGCAGCTTTTATCTTCCAGCTTTGCCTTTAAAGCAAGTTTGCCTTTTAAAATGCTTAAATCCTTGTTTCTCTCTTTTAAATCCCTGCAGTTTCTATTAGCCATTGTAACTTGTACAGTCTCTTTTATAATTGTAAGATAGCCGCTCTGTGGGTTTCCCTTCCCCCATGGCGAGATGAAGTGAAACTTTCCTCCCCCAGCCTGAGGTCAGATGCAGGGTGCAGAAATCTTCTGTCTGGGTGCTGGTTTTTAGCTGTGCTGAGCTTTGGGCTCACACACGCACAGGTTGCTCAGGGAAAGCATCTTGCTTCTGATTGAAATAGCACAAGGTGAGAACCAGTGTTTCCTTTAACAGGTATTTTGGATGCGCCATTAAAAAAGGCGTAATGGACTGGTTGTATGCTTTGGTGTCTGAGTGTTTGAGCTGCTCTAATAGACTGGATCTTGAGCCACTTGCCTTGTATTGATGAACCTCTTGTGTTGACAGTCACCTCATCATAAATTGTATTGCCTCAGTCTCAAATCAAGTCCCTGGTCAAGTCAGAATTACATTAGAAAAATAAAAGATTAAATTTTTGGACTGGAAGTCAACAAGAGAAATGCGGTTACTGGTTGGGACGTGGTGCCCAAAGGCTGTGGGCCATCAGGGTGATGCACCGAGGGCTGAGCGAGGCTGTTGGGAAGCTGAGGTGATCCTGGAGCACTCACTTGAAAGAGCTCAGAGGGGATTTGGGGCTGTGTCTGGGCTCGCTGTCCTCAGTGAGGGTGGAAGCGTGGTGTTAAGCGGCAGGCTTGGCCCTTTTGAGGTGCCCTGTGTGTGTCACCAGTGCCCAAACTCTGCCCAAACGCCCTGGCTTTGGGATGGATACCAAGGGCTTAGGCTTGTTTACAGGGATTTACCAAGGCAAAGTCTTGCTGTGATACTTGGGCGGATTTTGTTTGTTTTTATTTTTTTAACAAGGGGTAATTAATGCTTTCCTTGGGATTAAAATATTTCCTGCGTGTCTCAGCTGTTGGTGTCGGAAGGACTCATCCAACCCTTTGACCTCTGGCTCTTTGGAGACGAGGAAGGCTCTGTGGGGGAGGCAAGGAGTGTACAAAACCTGTTTCTCTCTTACCCGACTGCTTTCTTGGAAGCAGAAGCCCAGGGTAGAAAAGTTTCTTGAGGCTGTCAAGTCGGCGATGCTTTGTAGGCATTCACCTGATGGAGCAGTGATTGCGTTTGCAGGTAGGGTGGGAATTGTGGTGTCAGTCTGCCTGCTCGTTATCCATGCATCTCCTCGATGAGACTTTAAACAGCTGCTCAAACCTCCTCTGGAGTTTTTTTGGGTTGGGATTTCTCCGTCCGTGGCTTGGAGCTGTGTGCTGTAACAAGGGCTGAGCGCTCCTCGTAACCCGTGTGTGGGTTTGGGGTTGTCGGGAGCCCTGCGATTCATCGAGCAGAGAGGTGAGGTGAGACTTCCAGCTTCTCAAAACTGCTATTTTTAGCCCTGTTCCTGTTAACATGCAAATTGTGTTTATCGCAAAGGATTGCTCTGCGCTTGCCACGCTGAACTTGAAAGCCTTGCTTTCCAGCTTCTACAGAGGTATCGCAAAGCTTACCAAAAATATGTGTTTAATGTTTTTCTCATGTTCATAATCTGGGTCCTGTGAGCTCCTGAAATGCTCGAGATGTGCTCTGTAAATGCACAGGGGAGGGTGGCTCCCTGTTTTGGGGTGAGTTACTCCCTGCTTGGGCTTTGGCATTAACTTGGAAAGCTGCTGGTGTCTGACAGCCTGCGAGCTTTTTGCAGTTCTGCTTCCTTTCTACTGCTTTTCCTCCCGCCCCAAGCCTGGAGACAGCATCAGCGTTAAAACAAAGCAGCTAAAACTCATCCTTAGCTCTGAATGAATCACTGATGCAGAGGGCTTGCCATCTTCATTAAAAGCCTGATTTAAAGTGCAAGGTTTACAGCTTGGCTGGAGATGCTTCCCTTTATCACGAGTGTTTCCTAATCCGCCCCCTCTGCGTGAGGATGTTTCTTGTTTGCATCCCGGGGCTCTTGCTCTGAGAGCTGTACGTTAAAGGAATGCGGTGTACTCGTGGGCAAGCCAGCTGTGTATGTTAAAATGTTAATGTGGTGGGAGTAAAGCGTGCTCTGGTGTCTCTTAAGCTGTCAGGGAAGTCTCTGTGCCTCGCAAGGTCACGCCGCTGCATAGACGTGCATTGCTGAAACAAACTGTGCAGGGCCTCCGTACGCGGTTTTGTTTTGCAAAGAGGAATAAATCTGCTTGTGTGGTGATAGCAAGGGAGCTGCTGTCCCTGAAAACGCGGGCAGGAGGGGTGGAGTTGAAGGCCAGCACCCAAGGAAGCATCTGTCCTTGTGCCTGCACCTATCAGCCCTGCAACGTGCTGGGGTTTCAGCTCTGGTCCTGCCCTTGCATGGGGTGACTGGTTGGGTGAAGCTGCAAAAGCTGCTATCATTACAGGCATTTTAACTTCTATTTCTGAGTTTGTGTGATTGCAATTGATTTAATGAGCTCAAAACTGGAGCTGGAAGGGGGTCTTTGCAAGAGGGTCTTTGGCTTTTGTGCAAATCCTTCCTGAAAGCCCTCCCTGGGGAGGTGAGCATCTCTCCTGCTGTCACAGGAGCGTTGCTGGAGGTAGGAACCTGCTGGCTTCCTAGATGTTGTCAGTGGGTCAACACAACAAATTAGGACACATTTCTTCTCAGAAAGAGCGGTCAGGCCTTGGGACGGGTTGCCCAGGGAGGTGGGGGAGTCCCCGTCCCTGGGGGTGTTCAAGGAGAGGTTGGACGTGGTGCTTGGGGACAGGGCTTGGTGGTGACATTGGTGGTAGCGGGTGGTTGGAGCAGATGATCTTGAAGGACTTTGCCAGCCTTAATGATTCTGGGATTGTAACACCTGGCTTGGCAGCCTTTTAAAATAACCCTTCCAGAGCTCCTTGCGTATGGCTGCTAGGTTTTAGCACCTACCGACCTTTTTTCCTTCTGCTTTTAAGTGGAAAGTCCTTAAGCAAAGCAAGCTGGAAGCTGCGAGCAGTCTGTACCAAGGTGCATATATTTGGCAACCCAAGCTCCATCAACAACTTTTAGCCTGGAAAATTGCTCTCCCTTTTTAAATCAGAAGGTGCTGGGGAGAAGGTGAGTGGTGCCACCAGGGTGGGAGGCTGTGCTGTAGATGCCACCCTGTCTGCTGGCACCTGTGGCATTTGGGGACATGCTTAGTGCTTGCTTAGGGGGTGGCCAAGATTGGTATTTTTGGGCAGTGAAGACCACAAGGAAGCAGTGAAACGACCAGTTTCACAGGCAAGGAAAAATAGAAGGACCTAACACTACCGTCTGCTGTGGCTCGATGAGGACTGACCCCACACAGGTTGTTGTGGGGTCGGGGCAGAGCACCCTGCTGGCATCTGGGGGAAGCAGGAGCCTTTCTGTGCCTCTTTGATCCCCAGGGGAGATGAAATTACATGGCCTCCAGCTAGGATCTGCCAGAGCTCCTGGAGAAATGCACCTACCTAGGTATCAAGATAAAGCCTGAGCATACCCATTTCTTTCCCCTGGAAGAAGAATGTGGGGAGGAAGCTCTTGAAAACAAAGCTGATTGCTCCACTTTTGGGTTTGATCTTGAATGCAAGGTTGATTCCTACAGGTTTTGGGTTTCCAGCCCTCCAAACCTGTTTGGTTTGCTCTTGTCCTGGGTCATAATGCAACTCTATCTCCACCAAAAGTTGCTGATTGGAAATATGCCCCAACTTCTGGGGGGGCTGTTGCAAAAACTTGCCTGCTGCAACGCATCTCACAGGCTGGGAAAGCTTTTGTGCATGCTGATCTCAAGCTGCATGGCTGAAAAATGATGCTGGGAAGCTTTAATGATGCTGGTGACCTGCCCCTCTGTCAACTGGTGTGGGGTGGTAAATGCCTGGGCTGGAGAACTGGCTGTGCTGGGAGGCGGTGGGAGGAGTGGACAGAGGTCGGCTGGATAATAACAAGTCTGGGTTTGAGCCGGTGACCTGAAGGTAAAGGCTCCTGCTGGCCTGAAAACCCCTCGTGGCTTTATCTCGATGTGCTAAATGCCATTGTATTGCAGTGGGAATGTGATTAGTTAGCAGGAATGGAGCCTGGGAGCTTGACTGTGAAGCTGTAACCTGAAGTCCTGCCTTGTAGGGATGTGAAGAGTTACAGATCCCTTTCAAAGAGCAGAATGAGCTTAGACCAGGGGGTCCTTTAATTCTAAAAGTGTCAGCTTATGATGCTAAAAACCCTTGTATCACGACAGTCCTTAAATCCAAGCTTCTGGGGCAATAATCTGGTAGTGGTGAGTGGTGTATTAGAGCCACGAGACCATTGCTTAAGTTCTTGTGGCTTCTTCCCTCCAGGCATAAGGAAAATATTGTCTTTTTTTTTTTTTCCTTATTTTCCTGAAGTTTGTAGCTCAGCTAAGGGTTCCCTGGAGAGATGGATCTGGACTGCTGGCTTAAGGGCCGGAGGCTGTCCTGCTCTTCTCCTTGTGGTCTGGATGTTGATGACTTTGCTGTGGAGCTTGGGGGTACCTGGGGTGAGGAGCAGCGAGCCACCGAGGTCACGAACTTGGGGAAAACTGTCAAAAAACAACGTGTCCACTTGCATTTCTGCAGCTTCCCTCCATGGGCATTACGTGCTGCTCTCTATCTCTGCTGATATTTGCAGTGGCGATAAGAGGCTCGGCAACAAGTGTGCTCTGCAGCAGATAAAACTTGCTGTGCGCAAGAGCTGTTCCAGCCGGGAGCTTATCAGCCCTATTAAAACTTTACGGATCAGCCAGGCTCGGGAGAGGTGGGTGTTTCGGGTCCTTTAGCAGAAATGCTCAATGAGGAATTGCGCTGAAGTACTGCTGCTCTGTAAGTCCTGCTCAAATGTGCTTTATTTTATTTTTTTTTTTTTAAAGGCAGGGAATAATCTGGGGAATGAGGCTTGTGAAGTGGCCAAGGGTTTGGCTTGCCTGCAGCCAGCTGGTTACAGCCCTGCAGGTTTGTGCGTGTAATGAGCTGGCTGCTGATTGAGGAAGGTGGTAGCTGGTCACAGTGTGGGCTTGAATTAAATCAAGGGATCCTCCTCCTGCATCTTGCTGGGCTGCTCTGTGCTTGGAGAAAGAGCTCCTAGTGCTTTTGTGTGACTTGAATGCCAGTGCAGAGAGGGCAAATCTTCTGATTTGACTTGATGCTCTTTTAGGGCACCTGCAGGGATGGTGAAAACCTGGGCTGAAAGGGTACAGTGGTGTGGATGGAGACCAGGAATTGCCTGGTTCCCACCTTGATTTGGGAGCACCTAATTCCCATGTGCTGCCCAGATGTACCGAGATGAGTGGAGGGGCTGTAGTCTGAGCACGGGTAGGTCTTGTCCTGATTTGGGCAGCTGACTCCATCTGTATGCAGACTTCTCCATTCTCTTGGGATTTGCAACTTGTGGCCTTCTCCAGAGTGCAGGTGCCCACGGCTTCTCTCTAAAAATATGAATTAATTCTGTGCTAAACCCCTGAGGAGGGAGATGTGATATCTGCTGTACGGGGATAGTGGTGCAATCAGAGCTGTTTAGAAATATCCTTTTTCCCTTTTGGCATGAGGAAATGAGACCTTTCATCTCCATCCTCCCCAAAACTCCTTCCCCGGGAGGGATGGAGCCTGGAGGTTGGAACCAGATAGCCAAATATTTCTGGTAGCAGAAGTACTTGTGCTCTCTACAAAGCCATGCTCCAGGATTTTGGGTGGATGAGCCAGGCTTGCTCAAGGAATGTCAGCCCTGGCGGTGCTGCAGATAGTCTGAGCTGCTGGAGGAGATGGCATTCAGACAAAACCAGGAGCAAATGCTGTGTTGCTGTTACACACAAGGTCAGCGTGACCGTCGGCTTCCCAAATCGGGCAGTTGGGTTCAGTGTTTCAGCAACACTTGCTGCTGCTCAGCTGTGTAATCAGCTAGCAGGATTTAACACGGCGTCCACTGTTTCTAACTCAGCGTTGTGTTAGCAACGTAATCAAAAAAGAAAAAAAAGGCCAGAGTTAAAATAAGTGGAAATGTGAGTTCCTGGGGCTATCCAAGTCCAGTACCAGATAGAGAAACCATCTGCTTTCTACCAGGATTAATGCACTAACAGTTACATCAGAACTGACTCGAAATGTTATAAAGCTGGGGATAAAGAACATCTATTGGCACTTATTACATCTCAAAGACCTTGTGCTTAAGGCAGCATCTCTTGTGAAATTTCTCTTGCTTAAATAGTGCAGCTGGAAGATGCAAACAGCATTTGGCGTTGAGGGAAGGTGGTTGCAGTGACCACAGGGTCATCTTTTACTTTGGGAGCTGCAAACTGGAAACCCTGACCATTTCATACTTCTAGAGGCGATTATCTGCTTCAAGTTGGAAATTAAACACAACCCTAGGCTCCACTGTGGTTAGGTCTAGAAGGAAAAGAAGATAAGTGATGATAGGAGGCAGCAAACAGCTTAGTGTCTAGGTTGTGTACCATCACCCTCAAACCTTCCATGTGCTGGCATCAGATTTGGATCTCAGCACAACTTTGTGTTCATGTGGTGGTCTTTATTCTTTATTTCTTTTCCTCCAGCACCTTATAAAGCTCCAGAAGATAACTACTTAAAGGCTTATGGAGTCCCAGGAGGAACATGTACTGGAGAGGAAAGCCCTTGTCTGAGGGCTGCTGTTTCTGGAGAATACCCAAGTGCTTGACCAAAAATCAGGACTTTACACCCTCCTTGCACATCGCTCAGCTCTGCCACCACTAACTTTAGCTGCCTACCCTTAAACACATCGCTGTGGTTCAGCTTTGCCTGAAGCTGATGTGATGTTCTGCTCCCAAACTCACCTTTTTTTAATTTATTTTTTTGGGGGTGACAGTTCCCATATGTTTGGTTGCAAAGGGTTGGCTTTTTTTTTTTTTTTTTGAAGGAAAAGTATGAGATAAATACTGCCTCAGACACTTGTGGCTGTCAGTTCTACCGAGCCAGCTCTTTTACAGGGGTGTGAGTAAAACCCTGTTATGTCTCATGCACCATCAAGTTTAATGCCTGCTAAATGGCAGAGCTGTTAAGGGGAAGCACTGGGCTGAGGCAATGTAGCCGGTATTAAAAAAAATAAATACGGCTGCAAGTGGCTGAGCTTCCAAATAAATCGTGCTGTGGATGCTTGGTGAGTGGATACGAGGGGATTGCTGAGGTGTCTGGATTCTCCCCAAGGCTCGCTGCCAGGTAGGAGACTTGGGAAGGCAGCAACTACCTGCATGTGGGGAAAATGTTGTGTCCCAGTGGTAATAAATCCTTTCCTTGCCATGAAACACGAGGGCTTTATTTAAATCGTTTTCCTGTTCTAGCATTTAAAGCAGCTACAGAGTTGGATCCTCTAACCTCTTTTAATGTTGTAAATGATGGCCAAAGTAGGGTTGGTCATTTCCTTCTGTAGAATCAAAAAATGTGTGGGGGTTTATAGGACTGAAAGATCTCGGTGCCCTAGTGGCAGGGGTTTTGTGAAGACCTGTGTGCCGTGGCCACCCTGCAGCTCTCGGGTGCTGGAGGCCTGCTCGAGTTGTTGCCTTTTGATAATACCTGCTTAAGAAATTTCATTTTCTGGAAGTTATTTTGCAAAACACCAGAATTTGCTGGGCAGGATAAGCAGGACTTGTCTGAATGCACCTCTCCACAAAAATGGCTTGGTCTTGATTTTATTTTTTCCCTTCACCACCTGAAAAAAAAAAATAAATAAATACAACTTTCTGCTCTGCAGTTCCAGCACAGATGGTACAAGCCGCATGAAAACTAATATCCTACTGCTCCAGTCCAGCATCTCCTTCAGGAAAAACCTTGCTGTGTGACGAGGACACTGAAAGCACTGGCATGGCATCTCTAGTGGGAAGCAGTGGAGATGAGCTGGGGACAGAGTGAAGTGCAAACAACGTGCTTCAGGCTCTTTGCTGCACACACAGACCCCTGTGGGCTTGGACAGAAATCTTAGGACTGTTGGGACTAAAAACCATTGAGGGTCTTGCTTCTGCAGATGAAGGTCCTTCATCCTTCATGTCTGAGCTTGGATTTTCTCCCCTTCTAGGGGAGATGATGCCTGCTTTGCATAAGTAGTACCACGAAGTGTTGGGGATTACTGCTGTGGGTGTTAATGTATTTATTCCCTGGGTGGGTTAAAATCCCTTCAATGGGATTTTCTTCAGCTTAAAACATGGTGACCCTCAACGCTAATCTTGCTGTGGAAAGAAGGGAAATGTTTTTGGAATGTTTTTACTTCCATGGTATTATTCTATAAGATTAGCTCTACTGCAGTCCTGTGGTTTTATCAGTCTCTGATCTTCCCAAAGCATGCCTGATGCTCCTTGTGTGGTTTCCTCAACCCACGTGAGAGATGGGGACAGGGAACGTGCTCCTTTCTTCCTACCAACGCTATCCTGTGGCCAATTATTTTCTATTACAGATGACTGAAGAATGGTGTAAACTGGGAACGGGGCTTTGTGGGATGTTATGAGTAAGTAGTTGTCCTGAGATTCATGGCAAGTGTTTGCTTTGACCTTCCTGAGATCACTGGGAGCAGTTCTGTCCTTGGGTAGCTGGTGGTCTGGAAGCTTTTCTTCTCCCTTGGCCTCAAGAGGGATGTTTGCTCAGAGGAACTGGAGATCTCCGAGTCCTTCCTACCCAGCAAGATGAAGGCATCTGAAAGTGATTATCCAGGGAGAAGAGGCATTAGGTCTTGTGCGTGCCATCTGCCTCCTGTTTCAGCCTGGGAGAGCTGAAGCAGAGTCATTCATCCTGCATTTGAACGTGAGAAATGCTTGGATACGTGTCCTTGGATGCTGTGATGTTGTAACGAAGCCTGGGGTTGGTGCTGCGGTGATGAAGGGAGGATGCCTGAAGCATTGGGTGATGACTGGGGCTCATTTGTCTGCTCTGTGCATGTATTCTCAGTGGATTTGGTCAAGGAGAAAAATGTCAGCTGAGGACACAGCACTCCTTCAGGATGGGTGGTGGGGCAGTACGAGGATGTGAAGACTTGAATACCATAGAAAGGCAGGTAGATATGTAAATTTTTCCCTCCTTGTGTTATCCGCTCACAAATCCAGCTTCGCTGGTGCTGATCTTGGGCTGACTGTACTTTGTGACTGCTCTGGAGAAGAGTTTGGTGTCAAAAATGAATTGTTTAATGTCAGGTGTCTGCTTCCAAGTACACTTGCCACCAGCTCTGGCCATCCCCTGGGATGGGAGGGATACCAAAAAACCTGGTGTGAGCCACGTTTTTCTCTGATAATTGTTTTTTGGGGGGTCACTGTGTTTTTCTTCAATATTTGCCACTTTGACGGTTGGTGTTAAAAGCCTGTACAAGCCACCTGCAGGAGTATTTTTGCACCAAATTTCCATACTCACCCAGAGATGTGACACAAGAAGCTGTCGCATGCCAAGGAAAGCCTCATTCCTGGAAAATGCCTCCCTTAGGTGGGCTGCTCAGCCTGTTCCTGCTGTGATGCTGGTGGTTTGAGCTGGTGAACTCAAGTTTTTGTATGCCTGCTGTAACAAATGGAAATACAGCCCCAGTGATGTGTTCAGAGTATCCTAGCTGTCTGGCCAGAGAGAGGGAGCTCGCTGGGTGGGCAGCACTTCAGATGCACCACTGGTGTAGATAGATGCCACCCAAAAATCACACGCACCCTGCTTTCTCTGTTGGGGGTGAGATGCTCAAAACCAGATCTACCTGAGCTACTACTGTTAAGCTTGTGGTGGAACTGGGATTAAAAGCCTCATCCTTCAATCCCTGTCCCCAAATGCTTTGTGTGCACCCTGTAGGTCTGTATTCCTCTTGTAATGGGCAAAATCAATCTGCCATGGAGAGCTTGAAGGTGGTGGTTCCAGGCCACAGGAGGACTGGGATGGCATCAGCAGGGAGCAAGGTGACTTGGTGGAGATTCATCTTGGTGATGGGCTGGGATAGATGGGGCATGCATGAAGGCGATGTAACGTGCCCAAAGGATGGGATTTCTGGGGGAGTGGTGAGAGCTGAGATGAGAGAGGGTGCAGAAAGTGCTGTGTTGGAGGCTGGGCTCTGTGCCTGGCTCCCAAGCTGAGGAGCTAGGCTTTGCTCTGGTATTTTAAGCTCAGCATAATGGCATTCTTCCACGTGAGCAGTGATGCAGAGCCACTGGGGGACCATAACCTCTAGAAACGCAGCAGTTCAGGTGGAATTAGAAAAGAGAACCTGCAACAATTCTCCTCCTTCACCTTTCCTTCCTAATGATCTTTGTCTAGTGTGTAGCCAAATAATGAGCACGTGTGATTTCTGCCCAGCGATGGATGTTAGCTCAATACCACAACTCCTTGCAGCGTTGGATGCAACCTGCCAAAAAGAGCTGGGAGCTCTGTGGGGGCTGGCACTTTGTGAAAGGCTCTGGTGTCTTCATCCCAAGCGTGGCCATAGGCTGAGTTCGTGGAGCATCTCTGGAGCCAGTGGGGTGTGAAGGTGGTAATGGGAAAACCTTCCTGCTGCTGTGGCAGTGACACGGGGCTGTTTTGTCACCTCCTGGGATGTTCACTGCTGCATCTCCAGCTGGAAATGTTGTGTGAGCATTTCTGCTTTTCATCGTGATGGCTGAGTGGCTTTTGGTACCCTAGGGTTGGACTGGGAATGTAACGGTGGTCTTCAAGCCCAGGAAGCTCACTGCAAAAGCAGATAGTGATTTGGAGGTGACTGTCCCTGTGACCATGGATCAACTGGGGTAGGAGTGAAATCCCAGTCCTCTCGGTCTGATTACAGGAAACTGAGATATCTTTAGCAGCTTTTCCCTGAGAGGAACCAGTCTGTATGGTGCAGATGTGTCTGAGAGCTGAGCTGGTCTCTGCTGGGTTTAGGGAGGCTCTGAAGCTCCATGAATAATTTGGGAGAAGGGCAATGGGGAATGGCACTTCCCCAATGTATGAGATGTCACCAGAGCTGGTGAGTGTGGGAGACCTGCCTGGTGCTGGAGGCTCAGCTTTCCAAGGGTGCTCCTAGGCTAAGCCTCAGGTTGATGTTCAGCTGCAAAGCATCATTTCCATGGTGGGTGGTCATGCTGAGCAACCTCTCCAGTGGAGGTGGGACCAGCATTGGGGGGTTGCTTTCAGTGCATGATTTGGTTTGTTCCTATACTCTTAGAGAGGGAAAAAAAAAAAAGGCTAAACACAGGTCTCTTTAGGACAGCTCATGAGCTGTAACAAGGTAAAACCCAGAATAAAGTGAATATTGTTTTAATCAGGACAGAGTTTGAGGCTGCTCCATGCCCTTGCCAACCTTGTCAAGCCCAATTTTTGCTTAGTGGGGCTGATAAATTGGTGAGCCTCCCATGGCACAGCACAAGCTAATGGGCAGGTGGGGCTGCTGAGGAAGTATTCAGTCCCTAAAATACTTGGTCTAAATCTGCTCTGAGATGTCATCATCTTCCAAAAGGTTTCCCTGCGACCTGAGTTTTTGCTGGAAAGTCAGTGACTGTGAGGGACAGCAGTGTGGTCTGTGTGCTGTTAGGTGTGGGGAGCTTTGTGTGTTACTCAAACCTTACTCAAACTTGTGGCTTTCTGGCAATATAGGAAATTGCATTGCTGGTATGGCAAGAGCTTGACCTTTAATGAGATTGGCTGCCCCTTGCAGTGTGAGGCAGGATGCTTAGCTTCTGCCAACCCCTGCTGAGCAAGTATTTTGGTGCCCATATTTAGGTGCGCGTTCCTGTGAGCACTTGATGAGTAGCTGCAGAGGAACTTCCAGTCTCTTCTGTAAAATGCAGCTGTGGTGGCTTAGTGGCCATTACACATGGAGGGGAGAGCAAGGCGAGCTGCTTCCTGGAAATTTTTTCTTGCTAGGTGCAGCAGTGGTGCTTATTCAGGGTCATTTGGGACCAGTCTGGAGGCTGCCACTGGGTTGGTACGCAGCATGGCTTGGGCATGTGGGTCCGAAACTGCTTCTGATGTGGCATGGGATGCCCATTAGGTGGTGACTTCAGAGCTCCACGTGGTGCCCAGACATGTGCAGGCTGCCCAGGCAATCATTCAGGCCTCATTCCTTCTTGTTTTCCCTTGCTCCTGCAGCACTTGGAGAAGGGACTCAATGCCCCGCTGCAGGGAGGGCTTTGGTGTGCGAGGATGTCCATCTTCTCTCCCAAAATGCTCGTGAGTCTGCTTGCAGAGCAAAATCAGGTGGATACTTAATCCAGGTGGCTGCTGAAAGCATGGTTAGACATCTCAGTGTCTCCTGCCTTGAGAGAACCACGTGTGCCACAAAGCTTCTCGTGCAGCACCTGGCCGAGCAGGGCTCCAGGAGATGCTGGTGAGCGTGCTGGTCTTGCTGGGCTTCAGGAGATGCTGGTGAGCGTGCTGGTTTTGCTGACCCTGTTCCTGCCCGCTGGCTGCAGCAGTGACAGCGTTGAGCTGCATCCAAGCTGTCACTCAGGGCAACGACTCTACAGCAAGTCACTGGCCTCCTGGTGCTGATTTTGGCAATGGGGGAAGCTTGGTTTGGCTGCCTCTATTTATACAGCTCAAATGGATTTGTCACCCAAGAGCCCGATCACTTGTAATTATAACGTCAAAGAAAATCACACCTCTTATTTCCTGCCTGCATACCTGCTTTCTTGCAGTTTACCTTTCTCTGTCCCTCCTGTTTGCTGATGTTTGCATGCATCCTCTGCTTCAAAGGCTGTGGTGTTTCAGTTTTATAATCTTTTTTTTTATTTTTTTGTGGGGCATGAAGGTCAACGCTGCCGTGGCTTTTGCCAGCTGTCCTGTCCTGGGTACTCTCTGTGCGCTGTAGCGCTGCTAGGAAGGTTTTAATTTTTCTTAGAAGTAGTTAAAATTTAAACACAAAATGAAACGCAGAGGTGGGAGCTTTATGTGTGGGAGTTTTTAGTGATGGACTTCACTTGTGAACCTTCAGTGTAGCAAAAAAGGCTTCAGCAATGCTCCCTGCTGCTTTTTCCTCTGCAGTGTTTACATTTTCCTCTTTATCCCGTTGGCAGTGACTGTAAAACTCCCATTTATTGACACTGTGCATAGCACTGAGCTTGCTGCATCGATCTGGGCGCTTAAATAGCACAAAGATTTTTACCTTGCATCTGGACCGGAATAAACCCTCAGCAAACCCGGGTGCTAATTTTGGCACCGCGCACCCCTCTGCTCCCTGCGCAGGGCAGCAAAGTCACAGGTACTTAGCAGAGCGACCTCGGAGGAATCTTTATCTGGGTGGAAACAGATGGAGTTTGACTTGGTGTCAATCAGCAGCCTAGAATAACTTAATTTCAATGCAGAGGAAGCGGAAAGGTGCAGCGCTGCCACAGCCTGGATGCTGACAAGGAGGAATTTAAGCTTGGAGAGCGGTGCCTGGTGTGCACGCTGATTATTTCCATGCTCCAGAAGCTTGGCCACCAGGAGGAAACTGCACTTGTCTCTTTGCACATGTCTCTGCTTGGGAAGGTGTTAAGCGGGGCATTGTAAAGCATCCTCTTGATTGCAGCCTGGTGGCAGATCCCATAGCTGAAGGAGTCTCTTGGAGAAGTGTTGGCACGCTAGAGTGGGGTGAGGACCTAACGGGTAAGAGCTTCAAGTCCTTTTCTTTCCCCTGTAGCTCTTGATGGTCACCTCCAACACTAGGCCAGCTGTGTAGTTGGGAATGAGCACAGAAATGGAACAAATTTCATGTGGTTTACCTGCTTTTTTTTTTCCTTTTTTTTTTTTTTTTTCCCCCCAAATAGTTTGGTGCTCTCCTTGCTGGCAGGCCTTTTGGATGGGGACCTGCTGGGGTGCTCAGCCAGCTGTGAGCAGTCTCCTCTAATTTCCCTTCTCTCCTAAAAACTATGTGCCAGGATGAAGGTGCACCATGCTTTGGGCCATGGATAGTTGCAAGCCATCCTCTTGGCTCTGCCATGGACCCAAAAAAGCTGCCTGGTGCTGCAGACCAAAGAGCCTTCCAAAGGCAGCTTCTACATTAGCTTTTCATTCTCTGGGGAGAGATGCAGTGGAGTCTCTGGGAGTGCTGTGGGTCTCCTGGTACGTTCAGGTTTCTGTAACTCCAGGACTACACAGGCTGCTCCTTGAATCTTTGAAGAGCTGCTGTGGTCATTCCGCAAACCTGTGGAAAGGCTGAATGTGCTTTCAGGATGGCTCCCCTGATTTGTCGGGTAGAGTTGTTCACCAGCTCTGTTTTAGTGGCTTGCTGAGGTCTCCAGCTACATTTATAGGGCTAGTTAACAGCTATGCAGTGACCTGCCATCCCCCAAAAATGGAAAACCAAACTGTGGAACTACCCTAATGCTTGGCAGGGAAGGAGACAGCAAGTTGCAGCTCTCCTTTTTGCTAGCAAAGACTTCTCTGAAGGCATTGGATTGAATGTTTGTCCTGGTCTTCAGCCTCTGGTGTCACTTATATGCCAGAAAAAAAAAAAAAAAAAAAACAGCTCCAAAACTTGCCTGCCTTGAGGCTGTTGTCTGTTGCCAAAGCTCTTATTTATCAGCTGTTTTTACTGAGCTGGGGATGGGATTGTTTCCTTAGCCATCCCTGCTCTCCCTTAAATGGGGTGTAAATATCTCAATCAAGAGCTTTTTGGGGTGTCTCGGGGCAGGACATCTGATCAGGTAGTGATACTGCAGTACAGCTTTCAGCAGCACACGTGGATGCTCCTGCCTGTCTGTAGGTGTGATCTTGGTGCTGAGCACCCCTTGGGTCTCTGCAGCCTGTGGCTGGCTTGTTGGCCAGGTGAAAAGCTAGAGGAGGTGGAATAAAGGCAAGACTTGACCATTGCTACAACACACAGCTCTCTTAAATGCCCCTTAATATGTTGCAACTAACTTATTAACCCCCCCCCGTCTCTTGCCTCAGCAAGTTTGGGCCTCTCCTAAGCAATAATTAAAGTTTAACCTCAGCAGCCCTTGCTAATGTTTGCCTTTTGCTTTGGAGGAAGGAAATGTGATCCTAATTGTTAGATCAAACAGCATCTGTACTTCCATCGGAAAAAAAAAAGTAAATTTGTAGTGGGCTTAATGAAACCTAGGAAGATGTACTGGATGGGGACAGAAAATGGACAAAAAATTATATGCCTTTTAAAAACTTTTGTCTCCTGGAGTTACTGCAAGACTTCCTCTTGTGCTAAATAGGGTTTTTTTTATCCTGCATGCTTTCAGACAAGAAAATGGCCTTGGAAAGCAGATGTCAGGGCTGAATTGCATGCTTCTTCCCTTAGCATTTGGGTTGAAAGCGTTCCTTAGAGACCAGCGCCTGCCTCTGTGGAGATGCTGATGAAAAGCTACCAATCAGGAAAAAAAATGTTAAAAATTTCAGAAATCTGACTGTTTTTCAAACTTTGTAAGTCTCTCTAACTTGAGACCTGTGGAGTGCTTGTGTGTGTATGGGAAGCTGGTTGCTATAGCAGAACTCCAAAGGTCTTCCAGAAGGCACCTATGCTGCAGAAGTCCTGGAGCTGTGGGTTTTGGAGAACCACCTCCCTGTTGTGCAGTACAGGAGTATCTTATAACCCATCTGCTTGTTGGTAACTGGGGTGAGATCTGGCTGTAAACCCTAGGACTTAGAGCAGCTTAATATCAAGCCACGTGGGAGATTTGAAGACCTTTTTCTAAAGGTGAGTAGTTTTGTTGCTTCTCTTACCTTTGGGGATCAAACCCAGGTGTGCCAGAGCACCTTCTTCCTGTCCTGATGCACATGAAACACCACAGACAGCTGGGTGGCAGCCACTGGTTTAAGAGAAAATGGAAGGAAATCAGGCAAAGGGATGTGGAAGCAGATTTTTTGGTCCTGGGTCCTGGCTGAGTGCTGTTTGGTCTCTGAGGACCGGTGAGTAGCACAGCAAAACAGGGATTACCTAGGGGGGAAATCTAGGAGGACGTGATAACGTGGCTGATAACTGGCTGAGGAAAGAAATAGACTGAAAGGAAATACGATTGTTGTCTACCAGCCTTGTGTACTTTCAGTTTTAGGTTGAAATCTTCAAAAACTTGGGAAAACAGGAGGAAGAAATTTATCTTGGCTTAGGGAAGATGATTTAAGCTTACCAGCAGGATCTCTTTCCATTGGTAGTGCTGTGCTGGGGCAGGGCTGTAGGATGATGCTGGAGGTCTTGGGATCCATTTGGACAAGGCTTTGTGCAAGGCTGACAAATCCACCTCTGGATAGGGGGAATCAAGTTGGGTGACATCTCAAGGGTCTTCCAGGCACTGTGCTTCAGACTTCTTCCTCTCCTGGATGCTGCCAAGACAGCCTACAAGATCATTTGGCTTGTCCCTTGCCTGTGTCCTGTCCTCTGCTTGGTGGAAAGCTCATTTCCAGAGCATCTATAGGAACTTGTAAGATCTCGCAGAGGAAGGAGTGGTGTCTGACCTGATATTGTAGTGGTAGTGTGGAATAATGCAGAGGGATTTGCAGGAAAAAGGTTAAAGATAGTGGGACATGTGAATGATTAGCAGATGTGTCCAGTTTCCTTTGGGAAGAGGTGCAAAACCATGATGTTTTTAGCACTAAAAAAGCAGATGGGGGAAAGAAATTGACCTTAAATGCTCCAAGAACCTCCAAGCATGCAACTGCTTTGCTTCTGCCAGTCATCGGGGAACCTGATTTCTTTAATAATCAGTTAAAGGTGTTAGTTCAGATAGGGATAACATAATTCAGTTGTGTACCATGACCTGCACTTTGTGGGGCCAGGAAGGGTCTTGCATAGTGCAGCCTGGAGGCTGTGGTGGCACAGGGCTGAGATCCAACAGTGGGTCGTTACTGGTGCTAGTGGTGAAGGACAGGGTGGCTTTGGTGGGATTAGCACTAAAAGCTGTGCACAGGAAAGGGCTTTGAGGCTTCAAACATTTCTTGAACTTCTCCTGTTTGAAGGAGGAGGTATGCTAAGGCTTTTGAGACAGTGTCGGCAAAAAAAAAAAAGTACGGTTATTGCATGATTGTTGTGTGCTAATAGGATTTAATTTCTGCAAAGCTTTTGATGAGAAGTAAAACTACCTCAAAGGACCCACAGGTATTTTGGGAAGGCTTAAGTGGAATAAAATTCAGCTGTGATCATGTTACAGCAGGGAGACTTGGAATTAACTGAGGGGGGAAGCAATGAATTTTACCATTGCTAAATGGAATGTGCACAGCCACATTTCTCCTGCTTATGCAAGCATCCTCAGGGGGCCTTCCCTGCTGGAAATAGGGTGATGATGCCCTCAACTCTGCTCAATGAAAGGAGAAAAAGGGAAATGTCTACATCTGAGAGCTGTGTTGGGTCTGTAGGCTTGCCCATGAAAGCTGAAAAGCCTGCAGGTGCCCTGGAAACCTGGGCTGGATTAGAATTTGTGACCTGTGGGTGAGCTGCTGCATTTTGCTGCCACTTTCTTGTGCCGTGAGGACTTGTGGGAGCTCTCAAGCAGTGTAATAAACGTGTGGTCCTGCTGTCCTTTGGCCTGTTTTACTGGGGGAGGTGGAATAAGGAGTCGATCTCAGCCTTGGTGAATTTGGGGGGAAGGGGAATGGGGAAGGCTTCCTTCCTGGGGAAAAGGGCTGGTAACACCACCTGGAAAAATCAAATAAAGTTGCTTCTCTTTCCTTCTGGCTCAGAGCAGGCAGGCAACATCAAGGTGGTGCTAAGCCTTCCCAAAGCACGTAGGGTTTTCCTTTTGTTTTTCTTTCTCTTTTTGAGAGGTGGGGTTTGGGGATTGGTTTATATGGCTTTTGGTTAAATTTCTCAAACAATGTTGTTTCCTCTTCCTTGGAGCAATTGTTCCCTGTGCAGCTGACTCTTTTCATTCCTCTTCCTCTCCATCGTGGGAAGCGCTCTGATGATGATGTATGGGCTCAGCTTCAGTCTCTGGTTTGCTTTTCTTGCCCTTGCTCAGGTCCCTCTTATTCTTGTGTAATTTTTGTCTGGATCCCCATCACAGGGTCCACGAAACCAGCTGTTTTAATGCTGATGGAGAGAATTGACAGGCCTCTGAAGCTGTCAATTATCAGAGCAGCTTATATGGGCTGTAGATACAGGACTGCAAAGATTAACGTGCCTCATGGTAACACTTGATTTCTTCCCTCAAGCTGTTGTAGCCTTTTCTCTGGAGCGCTGCTTTCTTCCTTAAGGAAAATCTGATCTTTTTGTGGTCAGCCTGTTCTTAAAGCTTTTCAAATACGCTCCTTTTGGGGGAAACCCTTGCGTTCTGTGGTCTTTTTAAATTTTTATTTTCAACTTAACTTTTATTTTTGCTTCTGCAATGCCTGAGAATCCCTTGGTTCCTCCTCTCAGGCCTTGCATCCTCTCTTCTTGGACCACACCAAGGTGCTCAGAGGAGGAGAGGACAAACTAGGCAGTGGGTCTTGATCACCTATTTGCCACGTGGCTAAATGGAGATGGATGCTGTACTGGGTCTGTTGTTCCCTCTTCGGTGCAGGGGAAGAAGAATATAGTGGAGATGGTGTTCATCTCAGACCAGACAGGATTTTTTGAATAATTTCATGATACACTAAAGCCATGAGAATCCTTATTTCGGAGGTATCTCAATCCCCTGTGCCATCCACTATACCAAAGCTAGTAGACTTGCCTTGAATATTACTCATAAGACTGGATTTGTTCTCCACGAGCATTTCCAAAGACAAGCTGTCATAAATCAAGCCTCGACAGAGCAGCGTGAGGGAAGATGCTCATCAATTCACTAAGCCTTCACCATGGGTGCAATAGGTTGGAGCTGAGCAATTTGTGGAGTGCTGTATGCAGAAATGATAAGCCCTTGGATGCTGCAGGCTTAAGGACATAAGTAACCACCTGATTATGCAGTTACTTAAGTTTGACCTACTTCTCTTTTTGAAAATGTTCTCTAGACTCCGTGGCAGAGCAGATAAATGCTGAAAAGACCTGGCAATTCTTATCAGAAGAGCTTCCTGCAGGGAGCTGTTGGTGATTTATGCTGTGGAGGAAGAGGAAAGGTGGCTGGCGTGAACGTTTCATGATAGGCTTTGTGTTGCTTAGCTCATGGAGAGAGCTAGGAAAGGCAGCAGCAAACTCGTGGGCTTTGCCCACTCCTGTTAGGTGGAAATCACGTGCTCTAATTAAACAACAGCAGTTCTTGATAATGTTTTTAAGGGATTATATCACGCTGTAGTGGGACGGGGCATGCAGCCAGAGCACATTCATCCTGTTGATAAGGCCAACGCCCACTGTAAACACTGTTATTAACAGCCTGAGCCTGTGTGAGATGCTCTAATGGAAAGATGTAATTTGAGAATAGGCAAGAAGCTCGGAGAAAACCCTTGGTGGATATTTAAAACCTTGCCTACAAAACTTGTTCCCTTGGGCAATGATGACCGGTACCTTCTTGCATACAGTATGTCATTATTTTTTTATGGACAGACATGATCCTAACCCTTTCAGCTTCAACTTGTATGTGATGAAATGATGTAGTTGGGTTTCAATGGCTCTATTGGTATCCAAGGTCTGTCCTGGGATTCTGGGGTGGTGCTGGTCTGTCCTTTTTGCTTAGATTTTTGGATCGGGATCCCTTGACCTTGTGCAATCCCTAGCTTGCTTTCTGCTCTCATTCCTCAGTTTGCAGAGCAGCAATAAAATGCTACAGCTACGAGACACGTTCTGGCAAGTTGATATATAAACACTTTTTTTTTTTTTTTTCTGGCAAATGGGAGCCTTGAGATTGGAATTTAGGAGGAAAAAGAAACTGAAAAGCAAGAGCATGTCTGCACTTCCCTGCTTAAAAATAAATTCCTTGTGTAGAGGAGGAGAGGGTGTTGTCTCCCTGGAGTACAAAGCTGATGAGCATCTGAAAACTTTCCACTTGGCATAACTGGATATGAAGTTATCTGGTGGGGTGGGATGGAAACTCAGATGGCTGCTGTCCATCCTGTGGCTGAAATGCTTCAGCAGTGACTCTTCCCCTCCACAGGGCAGGGAAGGTGCATGGAGGTGATTTAGTTCAGCTCTGCTGCAGAAACTTGTCTTCATGGGATTCATCATAGCCATAATGATGGCTTTGGATAGAAGCTTCTCTCGGAAAGCTCAAATTTGTGTTGACTTGAACTGGGGGCTTTCTGCAGCGGAGGCTTGTGTAGCTGGGTTGTTCTGCAGGAGTGTGATCCTCTAAGGAAAACATTTCATACAGTAACATGGGGAATGAGGCCAATTTGTTTTCTGGAATTTGTTTGTATCTAGCTTGGATCTGACAATAGATTTCCATTCCAGAACATGTGAGGTCTGTAGTAGAGCTGTAACAAATAATCAGCCAAATCTGAGAATTTAACACCTTATTCTGCGTCTAGTAGTGTACAGTGGGTAGATTTGAAATCCTGAAATTGCCCCCCAGCAGATGTCTTGTCCACAGAAATAATGGTCTAAATCTGCAGTAGGTGTAGGAATACTGATGAGAAATCTAACACTTGCTCAGACCAAGGTAGATTTTTCTTTTTGTTTGCCTAACTGGCTGTGGGTACTATGATGTGCCAGATGACTGCCCTCCCACACATGCAGGAATGGAGACCCGTGTTTTAAAGGCCTGGAATTGGTGCACTTTGGCTTCTCCTCTGGACTGTTCGTTATTCCTCTTGTTCCTCCTCTTTATTTAATCTATGCTGCTCTTTAAAAACAAACACAAACCCCAAACCTTTTCCTGGCCTTATCAAGGCATATGGAGATTAGGAATTGCAGGCGATCCTCTGAAATTATTGCCTGAGAATTGCTTGGAAATGTTTGCTGACTTGGCAGATAAGTCCCTGAAACAGCGCAGTCTAAGCTGTAGTTTAGCATCTGTCCTTGCCCTATCACAGTCACTGAGGCTATACCTGCATCTGCAGTGGTCAAAAGCCAGATGTATTTTTAGACGGTGTTTAAATAGCCATCGTCAAAACTGTTTAATGCTGTCTCATGGGGACAAGAGTGATTGCACAGAGGACTGTTCTCTTGTACGGAGAGCTCATTTGGGCATTGCGGTAACGCAGAGGGCATGCTGGTGCAGTTCCTGTCACTTCACCCCAGAGATGCTTGAGCAACGCAGTTAGCTCAGGTTGTCTACATGGTATTGGGTGGACTGAGTTTATCTAGGCTCTTCTGATCTCTTCCGTAAACTAAAAAATAAAAAATAAATCACAAAGTGAGGAGCTATTAGGAGATAAACAAATTCGCCATTTCCTGCATAAACTTCACAAAATCCCAGAGAGGTTGAGGCTGGGGGCATTCTGGGTGAGCTGCTCCCACCCTGCTCCAGCAGGGCCACCCCAAGCACCACGTCCAACCTCTCCTTGAACACCCCCAGGGACGGGGACTCCCCCACCTCCCTGGGCAACCCGTCCCAAGGCCTGACCGCTCTTGCTGAGCAGAAATGTCTCCTCATTTCCAACCTGAGCCTCCCCTGGCACAACTCGAGGCCGTTCCCTCTGCTCCTGTCCCTGGTTCCCTGTGAGCAGAGGCCGCCCCCCAGCTCCCCACCCCTTCCTTTCAGGCAGTTGCAGAGAGCAATAAGCTCTGCCCTGAGCCTCCTCTTCTCCAGCCCAAACCCCCCCAGGTCCCTCAGCCGCTCCTCACAGGACTTGTGTCCCAGGCCCTTCCCCAGCTTCGGAGCCTTTCTCTGGATGTACTCCAGGGCCTCAATGCCCTTCTTTTACTGAGGGACCCAAAACTGAACATAATACACAGAAATAGCATAATGCAGTGTTTTCCCTTTACCAGAGGTCCAAACACCAAAATGTTGACCTGGTGCCCACCAGGCTGGAGAAACTGGGGTCAGAACACTTCTTGGATGATTCATTCTGGGAGGTGGGCTGAGATAATTTATTTTCTGTGATATCCCTTGCTGGAGGGCAGAAGTTTAGAGAGAAGTCCTGTAGAGACCATCTCAGGTACTTTTCCATACAGCTCTGCTTGGGTGCAAGTCTATCCAGAAGCGTCAAATAAGTCTCCAAGACAGGCTCCCGTGTAATCTGCAGCAGCCCTGAGACTGCTGGAGCTTGTTTTGAATCAGAAATGCTCCACGGATACAGCTGTAGCAGTGTTTTTCTGAAGTGCTGATCCGCTTCCTTCCTTTCCAATTCCTCAAAAGAAAACAAGTCAGTTGATTTAGGCGCTGGAATACACTGCTGACTCTGCACAAGTTGTTTGCTCTTCTTGTGTCCTTTTTTCTCAGCTGAATTACTGCAGGGTTTGGGCCACAGGAAAGGTACTTCTGGAAAGTCTTCAATGCAAAGCTGATCCAGAGGCATAGAAAAGAGTAGAGGGACAGAGCCTAAGCTTAAAGGCATTGTCATCAGATATGCTTTTCCAAGCTTGTTGCTTGGAGACCTCCTGTATTAGCTGTGTAATAATTTAAAGACATGTTTTAATGCCTTCTTAAAAACTGTAGGCCTTGGTGGGGTATTTTATAATAGTATATCCCCCTTGGAAATCTATAAACTTGGTTTCTGCAGTGTTTTGTGCCAAGAAGTTTTGCAGGTGGGCTACTTGGTGACCATAACTCCTGATGTCGGACCTGCCACTCTTGGTGGAACCATGCTTCAAAGAGCCCAGCACTCTCTTTGCCTCCTGGGGGGAGCTTTGAGCTCCTGTACGCAGCTGTATTTGTATGGTTTAATCCTTGGACAGACCCTGTGTAAGGGCACCAGCCTTATCTTGGTGCTTCAGAATGCCAGGGAGGACTTTTACCTTGTGGTCCTTTGGACAGGGACCCAGAATGGTATGGACAGGGCAGGTCCACGCTACAGCTGCAAGGATGGCTTCAGCTCCCATTCATCCTGATCATCCTGACCTTGGCAGTCTGTATTACCCCTTTAATCCCTATACTTATTTAAAATTGTTGTCAGAGTGTGTCTGAGCGGAGATTAGAGGCGGATGAATGAGGCTGCCTGCACAAGTGTAGAGAGAAAATGGAAGTTTCTCCTGAGCTGAAAATTGCTCTGAAATTCCTTTATGATTATTACTATTATTTTAAATTTTCTGCTCCGAACTAAATGCTAGAGAACTGCCCCTTGTGCTTCAAGGGCTGTAGAGCAAAGGGATACCTAAAGCAAAGGCTCCTTCATTGCTAAGTGAAGCCATCCTAGCTCTCTGCTTGCCTCCTGCGTTGCACTGGATGCCTTTGAGGTGACAGCAACGGCATGGCCCAGCTGTCTGCGTTGCTCTGGCTGATCTGCACTAATGCACTGTTTGTTTGAGTCAAGCCTGTTTTGCTAATAATAGGCAGCTTTGTGGGAGATAAGCACCAGACTGACCTTATCTGTGCCCGTCACGTTTGGCCTGAGGGAGCTTATTAGCTTGTGTTTCACGCTGTGATGTATGTGAAGGGAAATAAGGAGGAAAATACAGTTTTTTTTTTTTTTTTTTTTGAACTATTGAAGGAACGTTTGGAAGGGAAGGACGGATTAAATAAAGGCAAGGAAGCTGGAAGCAACAATGAACGTGGCTTGTGCTGTTACAAGTCTTATCCCATGTGTCTTTCCCATCCCTTTTGTATGGGTGACAGTGGTTTGGCACGTTCAGCCTGGTCCCTGGGGCCTCACAGGGGAAAATGAGTCTGTGCCTGGGGGCCACAACCGAACATCTTGTCTTCTAGGCTGCTGTAGGATGCAGGAGCCCTGTTTGTTTGGGCAGGAACAGGCTGCTGGTCCTGTGTGCTTCTCCACAATGATCCCTGTGAGATGAGCAGGAGTCCTGGTCTTGCAGGGGTGGTTGGATGAAGGTACAGAAACACTTTTCTCATGTAACACGAGAGGATTGCACGTGCATACATAACCACACACAAAATTGGTGCTTGGAAGTGCTGTACATAGGTATTTCTTTCTCTTTTTTTTTTTTTTTGAGAACTGGTGGTCAGTATCCAGCACCACACTTCTAAAAGCAAGTCCCCAGAACCAGCAGCTGGTGTTGAATTCACATGAACATCAGCTCACTCCATTTATTTCAAGTTGTCTGCTCATTTAAGTGCTTATAGTTCAAAGGCAGTGTAGGAATCCTGACTCTGCTTCATGTGATCTTTCAGCATTGGTGCCTTCTGGATATGGATTTAGTGCAAAACGGGGCTTTTCAGATGTTTTAGAAGTGGCCTACAGAAATACTGGGAGGAAAGTTAATGCAAAGGAAGACTTTCTGGGAGATGGGAGAGTGTTTGTTTCTGCCTTTCCTTTGGTGCAAAGGCTCAGAGCATGTTTGTCTGCTGAGCTGTGTGTTGGTTTTATTAACTAGCAGAGTCAGGCATCTCCTGGGCTGGTGGGATCAGCTCTTTCCCTCTCCCAGGCATTCAGACACAAAAAATGCTTGGAAGATTGCAGCAAAGAAATGATGATGAATATTCATCAGGGCTGCTTATAACTGCTTTATTCCTAGTTGCACTTGCACTCCTGTTATCTTGTTATGCCTTTATATTTGTGGCTGGAGCTGCAGAAGGTCACGGTGACACGTATTAAGATGCCAGCCGTTGTCTGTCTCTGGTGGCACAGTGGCAGTCCTTCCTGGTCATTGCCTAGCGAGTCCTGCGTTGCTAAAAATCACTGTGACAGCAGTGGGGACTGTGCCAGAGAAAATTTTGGAGGTGTTTAAGGATCTTGCTGTAGTGCTGGTGAGTTAATCCCTGGCCTCCGTGGATGCCATGAGCTGGTGTTGGCCCAGGGGTGCCAAGTGTTAATCAGTCTTCCTCCAGGTGTATGCTTGGGCTGATGTGATTGTCCTGCTCTGTTCTTTGTGGTAGAAGCTCTCAGCATTGAGGAGCTTTATTTCTGGGAATGGAAAAGGTGGGGGTAGAAATAGGGTGCAAACTAAAGGTGGGTGCAATGCTCGATGTCATCTGCAGCCCCAGACTGGGAGGCTGGTGGGAAGAGGCTGCACTTGCTTGGCAAGAGGTGGCATGTGTGTGACCATGCCGTGCAGCTGACCAGCTCCCCAGAGCACCAGCTGGGCTCTAAATGCCTGACGTCAAGTTATGGGTCAGGCGAGGGCACTGTTTACATCCTGTAATTAACGTCTGTGCAGTTAATCACCGGGACTGGCAGACCCGGAGACGCTGGATTGGTGTTGCACTCTCCATTGCAGTTGGATCCCTGTCCCAGGGATGACAGGAGGCTAATAACAAAGATGTGTCAGCTTGGACCGTCTGCTAATTTATCCTCCTACCCCTTCCAGCATGAGTTTGCAGTGTATAAATCAACCCCTCGTTATGAATCAGTGCTTTGACTTTAATTTCTTCCTCCTTTTTTGGAAGGAAAGTTTTTCTTTTAACACGTGAACCTGTGGGGCAGATTCAATAAAACTTGGCGAGGGCAGAGCCTTGAACACAGCATTTTTGTGCGAGCTGATGCATTGGAGCTGCTTGTGGGAAGCCAGGTTGAGACCTCGGTGGGTAGCACAACCACCTCTTTGACTCGTGGAGACTTGAGTATCTTAATTACTGTTCAGCGTAACTGAAAATCTAATATTTGGCAGATAACTGTGTTCTGAAATATGCTAATAGCTTGCTGGAGCAATTAACCTTGCAAAGCAGGAAATGTGTGTAATGTATTGATTTTTTTCTTTCCTTCCCCTTCCCCCTGTCTCTTGGTGAATGCCATTCTCATTAAGGCGAGGAGGAAAATAAAGACAATCAGTTGGTTTTCCTTGGTTTAATGCCAATTTCAGAGGATGCAATTTCCGTCCCTCACAAAAGGATGGAGACAGCCGTAGGAAGCCAGGAAATGGGGAGGGTGACCTGAGGTCTCCTCTCCCGGTGTGTCCACTGCAGAAGGTGGACTTGAGATTTCCCTGGGCTCCCTGAATCCCGTGTGAATCCCTGGCATGATTAAATGCTACTCTTAGCAGCTGGTCTGTCTTTTCTGCTGTGACAATGACTTTCCTATAAAGGTTTAAACCCTATTTTGTATGACTTGCTTGCTCCTTTTGATTGATCGGTATTAACTTGCCTTGGAGGTGAAAAATTCATATGCTCTCTCATCTCACTCTAAGCTGTGTATAAAGAAAGATTTAATTCTGCATCTAAAAAGGCTCCATAGAGGTGGTGAGGAACAAAATACAGCTTTCCTAGCAGACACAGATGTGACCTTCTCCTTGTTAAAAATTGCAGTTGAGACTTTAAAAACAGCCAGGGCTGTAAGAGTAGAGGTGCCGTTAATTAACATTTATCCAAATATGCTAGGAAGCTGGCTTTCATGGTCACCTCTCTAATAAAAAAAAAAAAAAAGAAAAGAAAAATAGAGAAGGGCTGGTGTGTCTCTTGCTTCCCACATTAGTAAGGAAGAAGAAAATTCTGGTCCAGAAGCTGTTCAGTAGGACAGTGTTGAAACCATTGAAGTCCTGCTCTGTGGTTGAGCTCTAGGGAAAGGGAGGACATGACTCTTCCTGCTGAAAATAGTACAGAGCACCTCTAGCATGGGTTGGTGATAGTTTGTGGTGGTGTTTTGGGGATGATGCCCCAAAGGTAGCCCATGTGCATTAGTGCATGAGCCCATCTGCATTAGCAAAGGCTCTCAGGAAAAGGCCAGGACAGGTTCTCAGCTCCCTCATGGAGAACTGGGAGGATGGCTGAGAAGCTGATTATTTCTGTGTTGGATTGCTGGAAGAAAGACGGAGTGATGTTAAGCAAGTGCCCAGCACTTTGGGACAGATTGGGATGAGCTCTTAGCTCAGATTTTCACCACCTACCTCTCCTCTGTTGAACTTGGTGTGTGGTTGTGGGCACTTTCTGAAATCTTCTGTCTGAGGTCTACAGAAACCTGAGTATTTCTGCCTTCGTTAAAAACCTGTGAGCCTTCAATTTTGGAGAAAAGATTAAACAAGAACAGAGCAGAGTGACCCAAGCCATCAGCTCTGCTTCATTCAGCAAGTGGCACAGCTTGTACGTGTGATTTCCTGCACACAACAAAAAATTGCCGTGCCTCTCCTAGAGGAACATTTTGCTGTGTTCCTCAAAGGACGAAGAAGAATGAGGAGCAGGATCTGCATGAACTCAGGTTCGTCTGCCTCACTGCTGGTTTTGGATGGATGTGCTGGTGTGTCTTAGCTAAAAAGCAGCTGCTTTTGTTACAAGGTAAAAAAAAGAAATAAAATAATAATAATAAAAAAAACCTTTAAGGTATGCTTCTGCCACTCTGCATTAAATAAAACTAAACAGGTGAGAGCTCTCTTCCTCTTGGTTTGAATAGAAGTGCTGTTGGTGGACAAGGCAGGGTGCTTACAGCAGAACATGGGAGGAAGGCAACACATTTAAACATGTCTTGCAGGTACTGGTATCAGTCCTGGGGTGGTTTGTTGCTTTTGGTGAGAAGGATAAATTGCTTTTCTTAGCATCCCAGCTCCTTCTTCTGTAGGGTGGGAGAGGGAGATCTTTGTAAGCCACATCCCACGAAGGTGGAGAAAGCTTTTCTGCTTGGTGCGCTGAAATGCAGGCACACTTCTATGCCTGCCCTGACTGCAGCCCTGCAGAAAGGGCTTGGGAAAGCAAATTATCCAAGTGGTGTTTGAATGCCCCAGTCCCTTGGGAAGAGGCCAGAGAAATGATCAATTGTCTTGAAAGTAGTGCCTAAGGTGTCTGCATAGGTGGTGATGAGCACTTTGGTGCCTTGGTGACCAGAAGTACCCCAAATACAGCCTGAGTCTCTTTTATTTAAACACCACAATTACATTGGAGGTGCTTCTAGTGCCTGGGGTAGTGGCATCACAGTAATGAGGTGTGAGACCTCTTAGGGCTGTGGAGATTGACCTGCTGTCCTTCAGGATAAAAACAATCCTTCCTTAATCAACACTGACAAACAGCCTCTTTAAACTGGAACTATCTGATTCCTGGTAAATTGTGTTTTTCCTCCATTTTCTTCCAACACAGTCCCCGAATGGTCTTTAAAGCTGAACTACATCTGTCTGTCCAACTTCTCCTGTGAAGCCGATAATCCTTCTCTACTTTATTTCCCTTCACCCCCAGATATCTGTGTGTGCATAAGCAGGATCAACAAATCTGACTTGCCACTGCAGGGCTCTGTGGCTGTTTCAATCATAAACCCAGCTCAGCTCTCGGTTCTCTCTCTCTTTTAGCTGCATGGCTGTCTTTCCACGTAATAAATTGCCAGCATTTATTGGTCTTCTGACATATAGGCTTCCCGAGGGAAAGGAAGCAGGGAGGTTGAACAAAGCCTTCTCTATAATCAGGGTTTGCAGGAGGCTTTGGCCAGAAATGGCAACTGCTGGCCAGTACAGCTAGGGTTTTATGGATCTCCCTGTAACGGCACTTATGCTAACCATAAGACTTGAGAGATGGTGAATAATACACCTTAGGCTGTATTAAGAGCTTAATGTGTGTAATATATGGTAGGATCTGCAGGAACTGATGAGAAACCAGTGTTTGCTGGATGCTTGTGTCTCCTGCTGGGGTGTGGGACGGTCAGTGCCTCTCACGTTCCCATCTCTTGAAATTTGCCAGGTAACTTCCACCCTCTGTGTGCACCCTGTGCCTTTATGCTGGCGTTGGAAATGGGCTGAGACTTGGAGCTATTTGAAAACTGCTCTCAGTGCTGCTCTGCTTGTCCTGATTTCTTTTCAACTGGCTGCAATAAGCTGGGAACATCCAGTAACTTCTACCTGATTTTTTTTTTTGGCACCAGGCACCTCGTGCTGTGCAAGGTGTCCTGTAAATGCCAGCTGCATCTTGTGCCCTGGATGAAGCAAGAGGTGACTAAAAGGAGCTGGATCTTTGATGTAAAAGGGATAGCTCTTGCTTCTTGGTTGCGTTTATTTTTGCATCACCTTGTGATGAAATGGTTTGCTGCCTTAATGAAAATATTTTGCAATGACGCGTCTCTGTGACTCATCGAACCCAAGCCAATGGCTAACCCTATCAGTGCACATCCGTGTGAGATAAGGTGAATTTCTTCCTCTGAAAGGCTTTCTCCTACAGGAAGGAGCGTGGGATAGCTTGGGAGGAAAGCTTCTCATGACCCTCCGAAACGGGCTGCTCTGTTTTTGCAAGTACATGAGAAAAATAATCCTCCTGAGATGATGAGTACGGTAGGGTGAATCTTGTCTAAATGCTACTGGTTCTGCTTCACCTTTGGCTGCAGTTTGGTGGCTCTCAGGTAGATAATCCAGCACCAAGATCTAGTTTGAGAGCCTCAGCTTGTGTAATAAGTGGGAAACTTCCTTCAGTGGAAGAGTTGCTGGGTGAAACTCTCCGTGTTCCTTCTCTCTGGAATTTTCCTTGCATCTCTCTCCTGTTGCATGAGGAGCGTGGATGACTCATGTGGATCCTGGGAAGACTTTGTGGGTGTTCAGTTGGGGTTGTAGTCGAGCCAATGTGTCCATCACCTTAATAGCTGTGTCCTTCTCGGAGGCTGGTTTGGGGAGAGGCTTTATGAAGGCACCTGGCCTCTCATCTACCTGGAGGACACTGCTCTTCCTCACCCCTGAAGCAGAACTAAGGAAGGCACTGGCAAAAGAGTTGGATGCAGGCGTAAAAAATGAATCCAGGCCCTTCAGTGACCTCTGTCCACCCTGACTTCATCGACTGCTGGACCAGGCGGTTGTGATCTCGGTGCCCAGGCAGAAGGATGATTCCCTGGCTTTGCAAGGAGCTTGGCATGGCGCAGTCTGCGTCTGGAAGAGGCATCGCTGCAGCAGTTTTGGCAGGGCTCCTGCTCATCTCTCGTGCTTGCAGAGCAGCAATAGCAGCTGCTTCTCCAGCAAGGAGGGAGAAGTAGGTCAGAATTTGCATTCTTTGCCCGGCTTCTCAGCATAACATGCACACTTTTTTCCAGGTCCTCTTTTTTTTTTTTTTTTTTAAACGAGCTGTTCCTGTATGTGCGTGTTCCTTGGACTGCCCTGAATCAGAGGGTGAGGACATAAATTCAGATGTATAATTGTGCTTTAATGCCTGTCTGCCCTCTGAGAGCACTTCTGGGAACCTCCTCAGACTCAAAGGCTGATCCCAGCATGTAAAATCTGAAATGATTGCCTGGAGCAGTGTCTTCATGTTGGTGGTTGTGTTTTTTTGGTCAGGATTTAAATCTTCTCCTGTAGCTTTTGTTTTGCATGACAAGAGCAAGTAATTGGGATGAAATCATCCGTGCTGCAAACGTGATGGTGAGATTTCTTTTCAGCACTTCTCTGTGGGCTCTGGTGGTGGTTTGCATGGTCATGGTGGGGGAGAAGAGAGGGAGATGGAGCATAGCAGGCTTGTGGCAACCAGACAAGCACCCGAACACTGCTGAAGGGCTGCAGGGCACTTGAAGCATTTCGTTGTGATTTTGCTCACTGCAAGAGAAAGCTTTGATGCTCCTGAAATGCAAATGTGTCAAATGAGGTCTTGTAGAGGGTGGGACAGGAGAGTGGGGTTAGCTGATGGGCTGCATGGGGGCACCATCCTTGTGTGAACCTGCAGGCTTTAAGGTCCAAAGTGTCACAATTTGTCTCCTTTTTATCCCTTCTCTTACTCCAGAGATTTGCAGAAACTGGCTGTTCTCCCTGAGCTGCTGCTCATAGCACGGTGACAATTTGTCTCCTAGTTTTAGGGACAGGAGCATCTCTTTAGGATTTTTAGCTCTCGTTGCTGTTTCTCGTCCCCAGTTCAAAACCAGCCTGTGTTTCCTGGGTGATTCAGCATCTCTGTCGGGTTTTTCAGTAATCTGACTAAAAGAGGAATGCAACAAAACTTCCTGAAATCGGGTGCCCAGATAGGTGACTTTTTTGCAGGGGAGGGTTTCAACCCGTAGATTCAGCATGCGATGGAAAGAAAAACCTGCTGCACAATTCTGGACTGTTTTTCACAGTGTAGGTGACTTTTTGCTGGGGGTTTTTGTGGTTAGATGCTCTGGAGGCCTGCTTGCCTTTTTTCTTTCTGCCAGTGTGAACTATAAAGCAAACTGCTGTGTGGTCTGAAGGCAAGCATGGGGGTAAAAGCAATAGAAAGAAACTACGTTAAAGCAACGTGATCCTTGTTTCAAAGGACTTTCAGTTTATTTTTTGAGCAGGGTCAATACTTCACTGATCTTTTTCCTCTTTTTTTTTTTTTTTTTGTAGTACGGTGTGCGTGCATCTAGCCAGAAGTGACTCATTTTCTTTTTCCAAGGAAGCCTCGGGGTGGTTTATCAGGCGTATCTGCTTTGCTCTAGTGAAACTGCAACCTGAACGCATCTAAGGCCTGTGCAAGGAGCAGGCAGTCACGCTTATTCCTGTCTGTGGCTCCTCTGATAATGTTTATCTGCCCCAAAGTGTCAGCAGCATTGAGTTCTCTGTGCAGGAATCACCTTTTGGGAGCTGAAGTCTTCCCCATCCTGCCCAGCTGCTTGATCTCCCTCCTTGGGGCTCAAACACTGGTAATAGGAAGGCTGCTTAAAAGTAAATATAAGATGGTCTGAGTCTTTTTTAAAGCACTGGAAAAACATAATTTGAGAGTAGGTTTGGGAATCGAGATAATTGCAATGGAAGCATCTCCTGATGTTTTGTTCTTGTACCTGCCATCCAGCCTGCTGCTCGCATTAATCCATGTGGATGTCCCATTGTTCCCTTCAGGTACTAGGTTTTTAATTGTGCTGTCTTCTCTTAAAAGCCTCGTGTCTACATGCTGAGAACCTCTTTTCAGGCTAGTGCAACACGTGGGTGTATAAAAGATCATCTGGGGAGGAGAGGTGTTGCAAAAAGGCATTATTGTCTTTCTGTTTGAAAATACCCCCGAGATGAAATGCATCCTGTGTGTGTGCACAAATCTAGCTAATCCTCCCCACCCAGGGCACTCAACTGTTGCTGTTTATATGGGCTTTTAAGGTAACCTGGTTTCATGGCTGTAATACACTTTGTCTGTCGTGTATTCCTGTTCCCAGCAAGCAAAGGGGAAATTGTTGCTTTTTGCAAAAAGCATGCAAAAAATGTCGCTTTTTGCAAAAAATAAATAAATAAAAATGCTGCTTTTGCCACTGTGGGATGTGGCTCCAGCCCCTGGATGATGCTGCAGTCACACGAGTGCTGTGACAGTCTTATAACTCTTTGCCCAGCATCTTTGTCACTATAAAGCCTTTTCTGCTCTGTGTTGTTGCCTTCTTTCCACCTCCAGGTATGGTTTGAAAAAGCTACTTTTATTCTGAACTCTTGAATGTCTCACCTTTCTCTGTTCAGTTGCTGATGCCCAACTGGTATTTGTACTCTGGGCAAGTGTCCTAGTGAATAACGTGCTCTAGCTGTGCTCAGTAGCACCCAGATTGCTGCAAAGAATAGCCAATTGGCTACTAGATCCATGCATAAATCTTTGCCTGAGAGATCTGGAATCTAGGAGAGGCCTTGGGAAGAAATTCTGCCTGTTGAGGGCCTGGCCCAGGCTGCCCAGAGGAGCTGGGGGTGTCCCAGCCCTGGCGGTGCCCAAGGCCAGGCTGGATGGGGTCACCCTATGCTGTGAGGACATGTCCCCTGCCCATGGGATGATCTTTAAGATCCCATCCAACTCAAAAATGTATGTGATTCTGTGACTCTGCTACCTGTGGGACCTGACTTCAGCAAGAAATTGCTGATTAGCTTTGTCTTGCTTGTGCAGCCTCCTTTCATAAGGAGTAAGATGATGAATGGGTGCCAGTTCCGCTTCTAGTAGGCAATAACTGCAGCTGGAAATATTTTTCAGCTAATAAACTGCATTATAACTTACGACAGCCTTGAGTTTTTGCTTTAATACAAAGATGGAGTCTACCTTGAATACAGCTTATGGCTTCTAATGTGAAAATATGAAGTCAGTAGTGCGAGACTGCCCTGGAGAATATTTGCTCTGTAAGCTGCTGACAACTGTGTTTGGAAGTGCAGTGCTTCAGCCTCCTTGGGAAGGAGTGTTTGTAACAAAGCATGACCACACAGTAAAAAAAAAAAAACACCCTGTGAATCTCAAACTTCTTGCCAAGAATATTGACTGTCCTCTTAAAAGCTCTTTCTTGTTGCTTCTGCTCTGCCTGTGATTGTTATTTTATTTTATTTTTTTTTCCCTAGATCTGCTGGAGCTGATCCTGTACCTGCTTTTTCCTCCTGTATTGGTGGTCAGCTTTAGAAGGTTGCTTTTATTTGGGGATAAAACAGATGATCCTGTTGGCCTTGCAGCCTTCAGCAATGATACCTGACAGGCTTTAAATCTATGCATGCCACCTGCTGAACTCTCCTGAAAAAAATCAGGCTTGTTCTGGTGCTTAGAAGGTCACCTCATCATGCATGGCTTGTTCCTAGAGTGCAGGGAAAGTCTGGGCAACCTAGATACAAGTTTCTTATGAAACCTGCCACAGAATAGAGTAGACCCAAGATGTTACAAGCTGGGGGTAAGAAATGACTTGTAGTGTGTTGTCTCAATGTCCTTTTGAGGTGGGGCTGTAAAGGAAGCTGGCCACCCTGCTTGGATCTCCCTGGTGCATTTTTAGGTGCTTCTGAGCACGCCAGACCCTCTTCCTTCTAGGACTTTGTTTCAGTAATTTTCCCTTGATAGCTTGAGTGGGAGAAGAAACGGGGAAAACCTATGTACTGGTGGGTCCAAGCCGTTTCTGCAACCTCAAAGATTGTGGCAAGCATGAGATTGTGCTCTTATACTCTCTGGCTCTAATGAAAAACCGAGTGATTTGCTGTGCTTGTTCTCTGATCTCCCCAGTGTGCTCTGCTCCTTCCTCCAGTGACTCCCACAGATCCTGGTAGGGGGTCAGAGCTGATGCTCTGGAGGATGTCACTGTTGCATGTTTTGCTCATCCTAAGCCAATGTTGGAAGCTGGAGGAAGCACTGAAGACCAGGGATATTGGCCCTTGTAAGATGAGTATTTGTAGCCTCTTAGCTCCCTCCTTGTAAAACCTTGTGAAAATATCTATCCATCTACATCAAATCTCCAAATCTCCATTCTTCTCCCTGTATTTCGACAGCAAAGAACTAAGGTGCTGTGTATAATACAGAAAATCTTGAGGGTAAATCTTGAGGGTAAGACTTTCACTGGGCTGCCCCAGGATGGATGTTTTGAGACATCATTTGCTCTGTAGAAGAGGTCTTTTGGGACAGATAAGATAAGCTGGTGGGAGTTATTTGTGATAACAATAAGTGAAGCATTTCCATCTTTCTCCAACAAGCCTGGGAGATCCCAGTACTTACTCTTTATCATGTCTAGCTCCTGAAGCTTCTGAACAAGGGATCTTGTGAAAGTTGGTGGCACAGGGTTGGGGTTCCCCAGCTGGGAGTCATCTCAATGCGTTTGATCTCACTCCGGAAGAAAGCAAAACCCTTGTCCTGTATGAAGGGTTATCTGAAATATGCTATGTTCCCCTCCATCCTACTTGCCTAAATAGGGTAATGTGAGCTTAGTGGCACAACCACTTGATATTTTCCTATCTAAAAGCCATGTGGCCTTAAATTTTGGAAACTTCTCTGTAGATGAATGTAGAGACAATGGTTTGTGTTGGCTGTGGACCACATGGAGCTCTTTGCAGCCATGTCTAAACTGTCAGTGGGATTATCTCGGGCCACATGGTTGAAGTGTTTTGGACAAGAATGAACTTAGAATGTCATAGAAAGTGACTTCCAAGAGCATGAAAAACTTCTTGAAGCCTAATAGGAAGGAACCTGTGCTAGGGAAAGGTGCTTCCCTTACTGAGCATCCTGTCACCAAAGAATGGCTGTCTCTACCCCTTTCCACTATTTTCTATAACGCATTTATGTCTGTGGTCATTTCCTCGTGTATGGTGGCCAAGTACCAGGGTTGGGCTTGTCAAACTTGTAGATCTCTTATAGTAAATAGCCAGGTCTTTCTGCTGAGAGTTTGAATAACGACAGCTTTGACATCTATGCTTAGCTGACAGAAAACCCATAGACTTCAGGATGCTCTGTTTAAAATGCATACTTTGAGCTGAAAGAAGATTTAAGAGAAGTCACACTTATGTTCCTGTAAAAGCTGAGCCACCTGTTGTGGGGAGAGGACTTGTGAGCTGGAGTGTGCCGAGCAAGCTGCATATGCTGGGTTCAAACCTGTGGGCTGAGCAAACGATGGGTGGCAAAGATTTCTCCAGCAAAGGGAACAAAACCTTATTAAGCTGTGAAAAGAAACACGAACAGCCTGACGAAAGACAGAGCTAGACGAGACGGGGAGCTGCCTCCATGTTTTCACTTGAGAGCAATGCTGTGAAGCCAAACAGATTGAGGACCAAAGTGTGGGTGGCGTGTGAAGAAGATACTTGCATAATGTCCCAGGAATAGAAACAGGTGTATGATGCTCTGCTTTCCTCCCTGCTGCTGGAAGCAGGTGGTATCAGCTGTTTACAAAAAAAAAAGTTTTAACAGGCTTCAGTCAATACTCAAAAGAACAAAAAAGGAAGAAATGTGGAATTGTTGGGGGCTTGGCAGAAGATTGAACAACAATTCCATTACAAAATGCATAGTATTCAAGTTATTCAAGTTAAAATTTACCATGTATTACTAATTATTGGGGCAGAGTGTTTTCTGCAGTGAAAATGTTGTCAGCCTTTCTTAAATAGTACTGAGGAAGACGTGAGGTAAGGGGTTAGGGCTTTAAGTCTCACAGCCTACTCAATAGCTTGCAATTGCTATGCTGCTAAAGAGAAATGGATATTCTTGGAAAGCAGCACAATCCAAAACCCCAACTTTCTGGAATATGTGAAATTGCTTAGAAAGCTAAAAGTTAATAGCAAAGATTAAAGAGAAGACAGTGATTTACAGTGATTTGGCCAACATTATTAGCTTGAGGGGTTTATGCTGGAAAAAAGTTTCCATCCTGACCAGACTCTTTTGGAGTCTGTTGTTGGCTGCAAACCTCAGACTGTTTTAAAACTTGGTAAGGCACTTTGTTTCTCTAATGGAAACGTCCATTGAGAAAGGGAAGAAAGAGGGGAAAACACTCAATTTTTCTAACTTCCTCTTTCCAAGTCGCTTCTGAGTACAGTGTGAATAGTGGTCATTTTTTCCTCTGTCACTGGATTGTGCTCTCCATATCCAAGGAGGCAGACACCGAAACTTCTCCCTGCAAACCTCATTCCTGTGTGGAAGCTGCTGCTGGAGACCTGAGCCTGGTGAAATAGCTGCTTGGCAGCTGGCTATCAGGAAGCATGAGCTGTGTCTTGTATGCTTTTCCATAGTGCCTTGATGTGTGGCAGAAGAATTAACGTGAGGCTGTGGATGAAATACAACGCTTCTTGTGCTTCCAAGATTTTGAAAAGACTTGCTTTTACAGTGGCTGTTAAGCAAGCGGAACAGACTATTGCTTCCTCAGTCTTCTTGTAATACTTTGTGGTGCATTTCTCAGTGGATGGACCTGGCTCATTCACCATTGTTCTTAACAGGAGACAATGAGATTGTCCAGTATTGGCAATACTGGTCCCGCTGGTATGGTGGACAACAGGGTCTAGCTGTGTTTATTGCAGAACAGAGCCATGTTTTCCCTTGACTGGTGAGATAAATCAGTGCATAAATCAGGCACATCAGTGATAGAAGGAAGACTAGGAAAACTGTAAGCCCTCTGGGGAGGGAGCTCATGAGGTCACCTAGTCAAATCTCCTTCTCAGGTCAGCTCTAAGGTCATCTGTAAAGCAAGCTGATCAAATAAAACCTTACAGCTGAACCTTGTGGCTTGGCAGAGCCCGGTGTGATGTTGCAGGATGCAGAGGCTGACTGCAAGAGCATCGCTAGATGAGCAGGAACTGCCATGTCCTGTGTGATGCAGAAAAACATGGACCCAAGGGGTTTAAGTCTGCTGCTTTGTTTTAAGTTCACAACATGAAAAAAGAGGGTTCCCCATTGAATTGGCTAGGAAAGGAGGTGACTTCTACCAATTATTAATCCAGATTTCTTCCGGACTGCTTTGAAATAACAGTAGTGAAATGTCTTGTTCACCTGGAGAGAGCAGTAAAAACATAGAAGTTTCCTTCACATGTCTCACTTGACACCTATGGGCTGACTAAAACCAACAAAAGTAACTCCGTTTAGCTCTGCTGGGTGCAGACATTAGAATGACTCTTTTGTGAATGATGCAGTCTTCTGTCTCATCCTTTCTTAGACTTCTTGATAAGCTTCTTAGTGGCTTGAAGATGCAGTATTTGTTCTTCCCCAGCTTGCTTGGCTTAAGAGCTTCCAGATCTATGTTTATGTAATAGCTGGGCCGTGAGCTGGCCAGAAAAGTGAAAACTTCTTCAGGTGCAGATTCTCAGTCGTTCCACTCAGGGACTTGTAAGGAGAAATAATGACTTTCTGGTTAAGAAAGTGCTCTGTGGTCTAATGCCTAAAATACTTGAGCTTTGGGGAGCTTATTGATTTGATTTACACCTCTAAAATGAGTAAGGCTGTGGCCGAGAGATGTGGAAGATGTGCTAATACTGCCAGAATTCAGGTCAGAGAAGAAAGTGTCTCCTTCCCATTGTAACCAGAGGGACTCTTGCATAACTGTTCTTGAACCAGCTTAAGAGGTAGCAGAGATAGAAAAAATAGACAAACATATTGCTGATAAGCCCACAGAATCCCAAAATAGGATCAGGCTACCGGGAATAAAAAAGGACCTGTTGGAGGTCTGCTAGATTGACAGAAATTCAGATACTGTCAAATCAACGGTGAGCCAAACAGAGCTGCTGTCACACATCAGCTGGGCTGCATCTTGATGTAAAGGTACCTGGCTCGGTTTATAAATTGCATCCGGTTTGGGAAAATCATTTTCTAGTTCTAGCAAGTGGTGTGGAAGCTAACTCTCCTGTGCCTTACCTAGACCATGATGCTTACATCTCATAGATGGAGGGTAAATTGGAGGTGAAGAAAGTCCTGCAGCGATGAAGCAGAGGGAGCACCTATGTCAGGTTCCTGGTTTTTAGTTGAAAATGGTTCTTAAGGAGAAAAAAATGGACTGCCATTTTTTGAAATAGAAGCATGAAGTATGTTTTTTCATGTCTTTCTTTTTTATTTCTTATGGATGGTAGGTTAACCTAAGTCATTATGCTATGCAGGTGCCTTCTACCTTGTGCTTTTGATGAGTCCTTGAGTCGTAGCAGGACCCCGGTCACTTTTATAAATGGGGTAACTGTGTTAGGCCCTGTGAACTCCTCCTAGGTCAGCCCTTTTCCTGAACTTTCAAGGTGTTTCTTATCCCTGAATAACCTGAGAGGAAGGTTTCTTGGCCTAGAGTGCTTGACGGGGATTTTTATGAACTTGGTACCATGACCTCAAAGTATTTTTCTTGTTGAATATACATATATACCTTTTTCCTGCTCCTCAGGTAGTTCTTTACCCTGTTCATGCAGGGTTTTTTGTATTGCAGCCTTGTGCAAATCTGAATAACCGATTCTTGCTAAATGCAATCTTTGGGTTTCCCTGCTGCTTACCTTCACATTTGTGGCCTGAAGCAAGCTGGGATTACTACTGCTCTTCCTTGCTGCATAGGGATTGCCCGCTTCCTATTACTATATAATCAACCATCGTTTGTACCTTGGTCCAGTTTATTTCCCAGTTCCACCTTCCTCCTCTCTTCTCCAGTCTGACCAGTTACCCAGCTAAGAAAAGCAGCATTCTGTAGCGGTCCTTTTTTTTTTTTTTCCCCCCCTTTTTGGCCAGTTCTTTTCCTTTAGGATTAAGTCTTCTGGTTTATCCAGTCTACTGGTGGTGCTGAACTCAGGTGTGCTCATCCAGGGAAGGGTAAGTCTTGCCCTTGAGTTTTAGGATTGTGTAAGAACCATTCCAACAACAAAATACTGCTAGCTGATGGTCCTTTCTGTTTTGTTTTTAGTGCTTGTAAAGCCTAATCCCGAATTTTCTCACTGGGTTTGTACTTGCAGAGGTGCTTTGTTAGGTACTTGGTACTTTCTCTTAATTTGGTTAATAAGCCAGCTTTTTTTTTTTTTTTTCAGGACCTTTTAAGTATTTTCAAGAGGTAGCAGATACTGTCTTGGTCCTTCATCCAGCAAGTTATTTAACGTGACCTGTTTTCAAAGTTTTTCTATTTAACCAAAAAAAAAAAAAAAGACCTAAGAGCAAATGAAATCTGTTTCTTTGGGACTTATTTCAAGTGTTTAATCTTCCCACTTCCATCCTTTCATGTCTCCAGCTGTACGTGTGGAGTAGTCTGGGCTAGTGGGCTGGACTGGGATGGCTCTTCCCCTGGGGGGCTCCTGCGATGCTTTTCCACCCAGCAGCATCTTTTGGAGAGCTTGTCAGTGCACAACTGCTCTGCCTTGGAAGAGGCTGAGGCCCCAGGGCATTGATGCTTGGGGAGGGAAGGGTAGTGGAGAGCAGAGAAGAGTACATGATCAGAGACTTATGCAAGCAGACAGAGTTTTCTTAGAAAAATAAGCTGAAAATAAAGATATTTTTAGCTCTTGGCTAGCGCAAGGAAATCTGCTTGTTTTCTGTGGATGGTAGCTTTCCTCAATGTTCTTATCTAGACAGGTTCTTAAAGATGAAAACCCCAAATGGGCTCTGCTAGAAAGTGAACCAGGCTGAAAGAAAACCATTTAATCCTGGAAACTGTTTGCGTGCAGCTGACCTGCCCTTTCAAGCTACATGGGCTAATTTTCCTGGGAACCTCTTAATAAGTAAACCCAGGATGGACAATTTAAAAAAAAAAAAAAAGCTTTTCTGTGGGAGATCTGTGTTCCAGGAAGTCCTCCTCTATTTTCCTGGAATGCAGCTGCTTTTTGGTCCATATTCCAGGTGTGAGGTGCATGATGCTCCCAGGTAGGTGCTTCAGCCTTGCAAACTAGCAAGTGTTTCTGCTTTTCTTGATGCTTGCAAGGATGGCTCATCAAAAGACTTCCAGGAAGCTTTTTTGCTTGCCTGGTGCTGAAAGGTCTGCTTTAGGTGGTGTCTGTGTCATCTCTGTGGTGACATCCATGCCTTTCTTGGTAGGGAAGGAAAGGTCATCTTGTTGAATGAGCACATTTCCCTCCGGTCAGGCTTACTAGCGATGACTGCATGCTTGCATAACTGATCTTTAGTCTGTGGTTCTGAGCACTCTGCCCTGGTAAAAGTCTGTGGTTGTTTTTCCCCTCACCTACTGCATTGTCACGGGGCTACGAAGAAAAATCAGCTTTCTCTCTTTGTCTTTGAGGCTTTTTCCTAGAAAGCTCAGTGCTTCAGGGGAAGGGAAGAAAAATACTGGTGCTGTTGCGTCCTGGCCTCTGGGCTCCTGTGGGACTTTCTGCTTAGCTGCTGCAGATGTTTGGCTAAGCTGCTCTGGGCTGGAAGCAATTCCCACCAAACTACATAACTGTGCATTGATGGACCCCTTGGGGTCTTGCCTCAAGACCACGTTCTCTGCAGCGTGAGGCTGAGGCTCGTAAGCAGTGACCGATGTGGACGTTGATGCTTTGAGGCACATTCGATGGAGAGCTTTGTGTCACATCTCCAAAGCCTGTTGTAACCTCACCAGTTTGCTCCAGGTATCTTTGCCTGACCACCATCAATCATCTTCTCATTGTGAAGGACGAGAGGGAAAGGTGGAAATAGCTGTAAGGATGGGCAGCAATGCTTGATGCTCCATCCTATAAAGGATGCCCCTGTTTTTCTGTGATTTATTGTCCACCCAAATAAGTCCTGTTTAGTTTTTCTTAAGGTTTCACCAGGGGTGGAGGAAAGGTGGTTGTCCTGCTGCGAAGGCAGCTGGCTGCAGATGTCATTCTTCCACTGTAATAATTAATTTGGCTCTGCCAGTCTGCTCGTCACTGTTCATAGCATGCTGAGTGGTGGTGCCACTGGTAAATGTCTGGAAGAGCATCATTAATGCTGGGGATGGCTCTGGAATAGGCTGGGTTAATGCTCGTTGTGCTAAAAGTCCTCAAAAACATTTGAAAGCAAAATGTTTGAAAGCCCTTGGACTGATAGGTCTTGGATTTGCATCAGTAAATGAGTTTATGAATCCCTCATGACTTTTCCCTTCCATAAGGAAAATAAGATAGCAGCTGATGCAATGGTCAGAGGGAGTTCTGGTTTTTATTTTTATTAACAGGACTCTCCAGGCACAGCTTGGAAATGAGTCTCCTCTGTTTGCTCTGGGAGCCCGTGGATCTGGAGGGGTGGTTCCCTTCCTGGCTTCACCCTCTCTCCCCTTCCCTTGCTGTGTCACTTCTGATGCTGCTGTCGCAATGACCTTGCCCAGTGTTTTGAGATGCTCTTCTGGAAGCAGAACGCATTGGGGGAACTTTGCAACCACTTGCTCAGTGAAATGAGAAAATTCCCTTCCCCTGAAAGATTTATGCGGCTGCAAACGCAGTAAAATCACTTTGTCCTTATTCATGTCTTCCTAAAAATCAGCTCCTGGGTTTTGAGTACACACATCAGCAGTCAAGACAAGTATTTACCTGGAACGAGTGACTGTATGATCTGGTGCTTGTCACCTGTCTTTCCTTGCCTGCTTGTTTCCCTGGATGCCATTTTCATTCACCGCGCGGTGCCTGGATCGAGCTTGTAAATCCTCTGGGAGGGAAACTGTCGTGTCTGCCTCCTTGCATTGAACAGAGACTGATTTATACAGGACTGGAAAGAATTCAGCCACAACTGGAAAGAGGCTTTAGGAATGCGAGACAAACCTCTGAGCATCTCTGGAACAGGAGAGGGGTGAGCAGGAGTTGAGCCTTTCCTTGCCAGAAGTCAAAGTATCTGCTGTGAAATAGCTGGAGGAGGGGGTGTGAGTATAATTTCTGATCTTGTCTTTGATTGTCTTAAGGTTTTTTCTTTTTTTGAGTGATCTAAAAGCTGTAGTGGAGGTGATGAAGTGGAAAGTGCCAATTGTGTGAGTCTGCTCTGACAGCTTGGCACAAAGGGATTGTGGTGGTAAAATGGAGTCGCTTTTTAGGGGGTTTCCAGGATGTGCTGCAGGTTTCCACTTGAAAAACCTGTGTGTATGCTCTTCTGGAAGCTGGGGCTCCTGTGGGGCTGGTGCTTAATGTTTCATTTCATCGTGGCTCCATCAGCCCACTGGGGTGGGAAGGGACCATTGGAGGGCTCTGCTCCATCTCACCCTGCTCAAATGTGAACTTGGACCAGGCTTTTCCCATCCAGGTCTTAAAAAAAAAAAAAAAAAAAAAAAAATCTCCAATGATGGAGTTTTTGCAACCTTCCAGAGATACCTGTAGCATTGCATGTCTTCCTGAGTCATCGTCATATCTCCGGGTTTGAGACACTTTGCGTGCGTCTTCCATGAACCTTTTGAGCCACTTTTTGTGCTTATGTCACTTCTGGCGTTGCTATGCGTTTTCAACTCTTATGTGCAATCACACTATTGGTTTTGCTCAGTACTTTAATGTAGACAGGTAGAGAGAAATAGAGACACGAACAGTTCTTCTATATCCATCAACTGATGGAGGCTGGCCGTTTTGGGTTATCTCCTGGGCTTCATCTTTTTTTTTTTTTTGTTTGAGTGCTCTATCCAAGAATGAATGCCTGGAAATCCTTTCTAGGGTTCCGATGGTCTGTCTTGGTGGCAGCTGGACTGATTTGGAACAATGGAAAGGAAAGGAAAAAGTGCTGGAGTCAGAAACTCCAAAATCTCAGAGATGGGGTTGGCTTCCTCATGTCTCTCATGTCACCAGATCCTGCTATCTTCTTTCTTTTTTTTTGATTACTTTGGCCACGGGATACGCAGGGTGTTTATAGTGGGAAGAAGCTTGCTGTGCAATTAGAGCCTTATCAAGTTAATTTATGCCTTCTCGGTGTAGGAAGCCAAAACAGTATCTGGCTTTTAGGACAAGGGAGCTACAGAGGAGCAGCAAACTGATGGAGCAGTGAATGTTTGCTTTGGGAATGGAAGGGGAAATAACGTCTTGGAAGAAGCAGAGGGAACAGATCTTGTCTGTGCGGGTCTCAGTGTGGTCAGAGAGGGTGTTTTGGTGCAGAGCTGTGCACGTTGGCTGTGGGCAGGAGCCTTACCTGGGAGGGAAGGAGCGGTTGGTACATGGGGAACGAGCCTACTGCCCCCCAGCTTAGCTTCTCTGCTGTGTAAGAACGGTTTTGAAGAACGTTTCTTGCAGCCGCATGGGAGGAATCAATCACAGGAAATAAAGAGCTTGTAATCCATTTAACTAGGACTTTCCACCTCTCATTAAGTCAGGGACATTCGCGCTTAATTCTCTGGATAGCAGTTGCACAGCAGACGTGCACGGTATTGATTGTAAAATAAATCTTGCTGTTTTTTTCCCCAACTTACTGTTTCAATTAAAGTGTGTGCTGTGGGTGTGGAGGCATTTTGCTCCTTCTCAGATGAGCGCTGTTGGCGTGATTCGTGCAATTCTCCTCTCTTCCTGCTGGCATGAACCAAACTTTCAGCAGTGCAGCAGGGAACACGTCTTGGGGAAAGCAGATGACAAGCCCTCTGTAGCAATGTGTTGGACCGACTTCTGCTCTAGCTGCTAACACCTTCCAGAGGAGATGAAGACTGCCCCTCGCAGGGCCAGCTAATGCAATTCACGTGTGGTTATGGTGAACCCTTCGGGGTGTGGGTAGGAAAGGGTAATCAGGGAGGGGGGGGAGAAGCTTGTCTGTAAAGGAAACTGCATGGCAGGGTGTGCATGTTCAAAAACACTTCTGTTTCCCTTTAGTTCCTCAGCAAAAACACATGCTGAGCCTGGATAAGGCTCGATATAAACTTTTGTTCTCCAGCTTGGCAGAGATGGCAGAGCTCTTGGGGTATGCGGAAAGGAAAAGCTGTGCAATCTTTTTAAAATTTATTAAGGAATCAAGATATTTCATTAAAAAAAAAAAAAACAACCGGAGGAACTCACAGATATTCTTCAGCATCTAGCTGTGTTTCCTTGGTCCTACTATTTTCTTCCACTGGTGACTTTCCTTTCCTCCTTGGCTGTCTCCACTGATGTGGTTTCATCTCCCAGACTGCTGGCATCACAGTGCACACTAGTAGATGTTTTGTAGGCAAAAAGAGGTTGAACGTGGGATGCACTGGACAAGACACAGCCTCCCTCCCCTTCCAGCTTCCCCCAGACCTGCTTGGCACTTTGTGGCCTGACTTCTCCTGTGACTCAGCTACCGCTTCTTCCACCCCTTCTGCCAAGATCAACAGCCGCTCCTGGTGCTGTCTGGGTCCTTCCCTTTTTCCACCCCAGTTTACTGTTGAGCTGTTTTTTTGGGGGGGTTTTATTAACTGTTGGTCTGTTGTGCTCTTGTGGTACTAGTCTGAACATTTCTGGCTTGCTGTCCCAGGGTGGCTCCACCAGGCATGGTGCCGAGGCACTCACTGCTCCACAGTGATGGGATTTGGTGGCTTTTTGTGTGATCCACACATCTTCCTCTCTCGCAGAGCCAGAGATCTGAGACAGATGTGTACTAGAGAACCTGTGCCTTCTGAAAACTGTGTCCCCAACTTATCTGTGGTTGGAAAAGGATGTAACCCAGAGGTTCTTCCACTTTGAGCTCTCCACTGTTTACCAGCAATGGCATAAAAAGTTGGCTGTTGTAATGTGGAAACTCCTGCTGGCTTTCTGGAGGCTGCCCTCTCTCTTTCCAAATGCTGGCTCCCTTAAATACTATTTAAATGCAGGATAACTCTATAAAAGTGAATGGGATCCTAGAATGGTTTGGGTTGGAAGGGACCCTAAAGATCATCTAGTTCCATGGGCAGGGACACCTCCCATGACATCAGGCTGCCCAGGGTTTCATCCAACCTGGTCTTGAACACCTTCAGGGATGGATCTCCTTCTGGCTGATCTGGTTCAGGGTTTCACAGTCCAGAGGACTGGGGATGTCCTCATCACTCTTAACCCATCAGCATGTTCTGGTGCACTGCTGAAATCCACTGGCTTCCTGGCATTTTTTTTTTTGGCTTGGAAGTTAGTGTGTGCCTACCAAATTCTGTCTCAGAAGGATGGGGCTATCCTCTCTCCCAGTGTAAAGATTGTGCAGTGGTTTGGCTGCTGTGGCTTTCCACGTGAAACTGTTTGTATTTCTAATTGGGTAAGTGACCCTGGTGCAGCACTTAAAGCCTTAGCTCTCAGCCAGAAAGCACTATATAAAGGAAATGTGCTTATAGAGCTAATTAACTCCTTGGAATGGGAATTCAGGTACTGCTGATATTTCCTTTATTAATCTTCCTACCTTTTTTTAAAAGTCTCTTTCAGCCTTGCTTAAAAATGAGCTTAATATTTATATCCCAGAAGTGGAATAATGTTTCTGTGCCTGCCAAATGGCATCCTGCCTTGTTCAACAGTTGCCAGCCTTTCCATTCAAGCACAGGAGGCACCTCCGTGAGCAGCCCAACTTGGGCTTTCCCTATGACATACACTCAGAAGTGGAAGTAGACCTCTACCATACCAGCTATGGCACTTTATGCATTTTCTTAACTTTTTTGGGTACTTCCAACTTGCCCCAGCCACCTTTTTTTTCAGTGGCCTATAGTTTCTCTGCCAGGGCGAATCAGGTTTTACATCTCTTGGGCTGCTTAAAACTTCTTTGCTACTTCTAAAAGCAAAAAAACTCAAACTTGGAGATGTGAGCAATTGATGAGGCATCAGCAGTTGTTGTTGCCCATCTCTCCACCAGCCCCCAAAATAACAAGCTTTTCACACTCATTGCCAGACACACTTTGGCAGAAAGGACCAGCAAGTCCCTTGTTTATCACCTGCTATTTCATAGCCCAGAGTGCCTTTGTTGCTTCCAACTATTAAATATCTCTTGTGCAGAAATCCTTTTGGTCTACTTTGACCAGACAGCAACATGAGTAAACGTGTGGGGTGTCCTCCCTGCTTTGTTGGTCTGACTTCTGGTGGCCTTCGGACTTCTGCATGTGGACCAGAACCCATTTCAGCTGGTTGTTCTGGTTTCCAGTAAATAGTCACTTAGAAATCAGGTGGGCACAGCCCATGGAGATCCTTGTAGGCATCTGTCAACTCTAATCTGTCTCCAGCTGGGTCTCCACACTTTTCCAAGAAGAAACCAAATTTATTGAAGATGGTTGGTCTGTGCTTTGTCCATTCCATGTGGACCAAGACAAAGGAGTAGGCTTTTGGTTTTAGATGTCATAGCAGGTTCCTGGGATTATTGCGGAGCCATAATCTGGCAGGATTAGGGCAGGACTCTATGAAACTGGTGCGGTTTGCTCCTGAACTTTAGAAGAGGGGAGACAACTGAGTCTGCTCGATGGATTTGACTGTAGCAGGTGTTGGGCTTTCAGAGCTGCACTGGTGTCTTGACCTGCAAGGTTTTGTTGTGAAGGCTCAAGCTCGTGCAGAAAGCAGAGATGCTGTTTGGTTATTGCTCTGTAAGAAGTGTGTACAGGTTTTTCCGGTGTCCTGTTCCGCTTCTTCAAGCCCTTTGAAATGCTAGGCACCCAACATGCCCTTAGTTTGTGGAAAATGTTTGAGAAGCTAGATTGCAGAGGGCGTTAGCATGTGCCGCGCTTATTTATTTAGTGAGATTAAAGTAAAAGTTCTTCTTTTGTAATTCCTTTGAAGTGTTTATCTTTTGAAGTCTGAATTCTCATTAACTGGAAGTGTACAACCCCCGAACTACAAGCTGCCCTAGTTTCAAAGTGTTAATTTTTAAAAAAAATTTAAGAACAATAAACAATAGGTCAGACCCATAGGGGCTACACGTCAGCCAGCTCCTGCCTATTTGGGTCATCACTCAATGCTTTGTGAATCAAAGTGGCTCTGCAGGGTGTCTGCCTGGGCTAGGATGTAGTCATAGGGTTTTTGGCATCACCAGGCATCAGGGAAACAGCGCTCTTCCTCTTCATAAGAGTAAGAGTTCTCTGATAAATCAAGCCCTGTAGGCCTCTTCTTAACTTCTATTTTCTCCTCCATATTTTTTTGTCTCTGGAGCAGTTGTGTGTGGCACATATGCAGCAATGAATGGCTTCAGATTATCCTTTTTTTTTTAATTGTTTATTTGCTAGGGAAAAATCTTGGTGGCGACAGGCACTTTAACACATCTGATGCTTTTCCTTGTGCTGGGACTCTTCTGTGTTGCCCAGATAAAATTGGGTGCTTCTCCCTAGGGAAAAAAAGGTAGGAGACCTCTAACCTGGCCTGATTTCCAGAGCAGGGAATAACAATATATTGGAAAGAAAAACCCCACTGGCTCATCAAGAAGGCTTCAGGAATTGAGGGGTCACCACAGCTGCTCCTTGGGCGCCCTCCACCACCATCAAGGGCACAAGAATACGCCACAAGAGGCAGCATCTCAGTGATTGAAGCTGCTCATGGCTTAGAGGTCTTCTCTTGCTGTTCCTGCCTCAAAATTAAATCTTGGTCTTGTGAGCAGAGATGTTCTGGGCCTGAGCCAAGAAAATGTGGAAAGTACTGCTCAGCGTGTGTGTATAGATTTCCTCTAGTAGCAAACATCCCTTCTATAGGAGTCGTTCTATTATTAAACAGACGGGGATAGTGTCCCTCTTCCATTCCTGTCTTCCAAGCTGGGGAAAATGAAATTGCATTACTTTGTTTTGGATGAGCTCAGCATGTTAAAGAAGAAAGATTGCTATGAAAACCGTGAAAGTCACAAGGATTTAGATCAGTTCCTTTAAAAGCTTTAAACCATTTCAGTCCTGGCCAGGCAAAAATGATTTCTTTTGTGTGTAGAACTGGAGGGCTTGCTCTTGAAGAGATTAACTTCTTTTATTTAGAAAGTATTTTAAGAAAATCAGGATTTTCCAGTGTAATTAGGGAAACAATTGATCTGAAGGCTTACAAGAATATCAATATGGATAATTGGTTATCAGTAATGTTCTCATGTGTTTGGAATAGGTAATTACTTGCTTAACAAGGTTTTAAGCATAAACAGCTTGATAGAAGCTTTAATAAGAGATGGAGATGTTGAAATTTGACAGAGATTCTTGATAAACAGTGATCCCATGAGTCACCAATGTGAGGAAAAACACTTTTAATGTGGAAAGCAGTAGGATATGCCAAAGCCCTTTTAAAATGGGTTGGTTAAGAAAATATCTCAGATACCACTGGAGCCTGTGTTTTCGGCATTTATTTCAACCGCAAGCGGGGAAAGTTTGCTCAGGCCTGATTTTTGGGAGATTGCACTTCATGTGCTTGGGGCCTGCTCTGGTTTTGCTCGTCCCCCTGCTGTGCTGGCCTTGGGCATCGCTGGATGTGGGGGAAGCACACCAAGGCTGTGGTGACCATGGCATTTCTCTTCTATCCTCATCACTCTCCTGACAAACCTGCCTCTCTGAAACTATGGGATCCTCCTCTTCAAACCTCACAGAGACTGTTTTCCTCTTGCCACGTCTTGATGGGTGGAGATGTTGTGGAAGACCGCAATGGTCCTCCTCTCCCTAACTGCTTGGGTTTTCATACTCTAGCTTCTCCCTAGACTTCAGGATTCACAAATTTCCATCAGAACATCCTCAGCTCTGTTTTCTTTCTGTGTCGAGGCAGTTTCAGCGTCCTTGGCAGGCTCGAGCAAGAAGTCATGTACGGTACTGTACCAGCCCAGGGGATCTGAGAGAAGCCTGGAGGTAGGAGGTCAAGGTAAGGCAGGCAGCAGCCCCTTGCTCTTGACTCTTTCCCCAAATCATCCTGGCCAAACCATGCAGGCATTCAGAATAGTAATGCCCATAATGCTGCTGGATGTGCAGTAAGCTGCTGGTCTCTGGGCTATTAAAAGATTTGTCCCAAGTTGCTGGATGAGATCAGCCTGACCTGGGTGAAACTGGGCTGATTAACTAAAAAGTGGAGAGGGATTACAGGGGAGGGCTTGGGCCGTACCAAGCCTTGTGAGAGGGTTAGGTGCTACTAAACCTGATACTCCATGGCTTCATTCACATTATTTACTCACTGCACTGAAGGATTTGTGCTGCTGCTCTTCTCTTTGCTAAAATGATTACATTGAGATGGTTTAATGATGTTTAATGATCAGTCCTGCTTGCTCTGTTCTCTCCAAACTCCAGGCTTGTAAGGCTACAGCGATGGAGGAGTTAACTCATACAGGAAAAAAAAAATCCAAATTTTTAGGCCAAATCTCCCCAGAGAGCTTCCCTTTTAAATTTGCAACTTGGATTCTCTTGCCGTTTTTTTTGTTCCAAAGCTGTTTGGAAAGGAATAATGTGTCGCGGGCTGTAACGGATACCCACAGCCCAGGACCTCAGGAATGCAGTGTGTGCTAATTAGGCATCCCGGAGCCTTCAGAAAATGCTCCTACTGTATTTTCAGATGGACTCTTCCCTGCTCCCCCTTTTGGGACAAGCCGGCTGCCAAACCTGGTTATTCAGACCTAAGATGTTTGTAGCTATTGGCAGCTGATGAATCTTTAAAATCAAGGAAAATGGGTTATGTGCGTTTGCTTTTTTATTTTTTTCCTCCTTCTGGTGTGTGTTGCTGGATTTGAATAATTAATGTATGTTGTCTTGCTTCCTGTTTTCATTTCTGTACGTAACGCTAACCAGCAGAGGTTTGAATCATTCATAGCCTGCTTTCTCCACCTCAAAGCTGTAGATGTCATGGGAACACTGATTGTAAGGTGCGGACTTTCTGCTTTTCTCCATTAAATCTGTTTCTGGAGGCAGATGTAAGTATGCAGTCCATGATTTCAGCCGAGCAAGGAGCTCTGGTATCAGTTTGGCAACTTTATCCGTGGTTTGTCTTGAGCACCAGCATCGTGCTTGCTGTGCTTCACTCTGTTCTCCTGGTCTGTGTAGGTGTGGTAGGGAGGATGGGTGCTGTGTTGTTTATTTTCCTTTCTGCGTGGGGCTTCTGTGCATCTCCTAATGACGTTGATGGAGAAGAGGGGATGATTTTAGGCTTGTAGGCTGTGCCTTGTGTAGTTTAAGCCAGAGGTGCTCACGTTGCTACTTTTAGGAATGTCTTTTTCTAAACTTATGTCGGATTTCTTCATTGGGCTTCTGACTTCTCTTTTGAAGGGCAGTCTGAAATGGATGGAAGAGCTGCTGCACCCAAAATCTATGGGGTCCTATAGCGTGTGTCCCTGTAGTGGTTCAGCAAGAGGATGAGGGCAACAGCTTCACTTGGTGGGGCACGGAGCCTTCTCAGCTGTATTTTGCCTTGCAAGTTTTATAAAACCTTCCAGAGGTGCCTTCTGGTGATGGTATTGATTGACAGATGTGCTTTTTTGGCTGCCCTTTTACACCAAAAGCACTCAAACCCTCCTAAACTGTGTCAGGAGTCTGGGGGATGTTGGCTTAGATGCTGCTGTGGGAGGCTGCTGGATGCTCTTCAGAACTGGACAGTAAACTTGAACTGTTTGCATCTCCTCTTTGCTGGTGAGGGTTTTTCTTTAGGAAGAAGGGTCAATTGCTGGTCCCTCTTCACCCATGAAGTGTGCTTGTACCTTATTAAAGTGATGCAATGCTATTTGAAAAGGCTCTGGTACCTCCACCTGTGGATCTGCAGCTTACCATGGTGAAAGCTCATGCCTTTAACTGATGGCTTTGCTGGATAAGCCATCACAAAGAAGTGTGTGGATCTTGAACCGCTTGATTCAGGGATCCTTGTGACAGCCCTGAGATTAAAGTTCTTCATGTATCTGAAAATGTTAGACTGAAGCTTTATCCAAGCTTCCCATGCTTCCCCCTCCCCTGTATTTATGAGAGTCTGGGGTCCAAGTTGCATTCCCAGATAGACTTCTATTTAGTTATTATTATTTTGGGAGAGGATGAACATGCAGTCTGTGTCTCAGACTTGTCCTAGAAGACTTCTGAAAGCTTACAAGTATTCCCTTGCCTTGGTTTACTCTTTGAGCATCTATAGACCACTCCTGTCAAACAGCAGCACTGACTGTCATCTTCTCTTGCTTTCTATCCTTTTTTTCCCCTCTTGCCATCCATTTAGATTGTGATCTCTTTTGGTACGTAAGGACATATGGATGGATGTAGCTCTTGTCTCTGGAAACCCCAGGTACATCATCATGCTGTAATGATGCTAAGTCTCCCATCTGTAAAACTTTGAATTATAAAGCAAATGAAGCTTCATGTAGCTTCATTCATAAATGCTCTAGCTGTAACTTCCCTAAAGGACCAGTGGATCCAAGACTTGCACAGAATATGGGTTTTATTACTGCTGTAGGCACTTTCTGTTCACAGCTTCTTGGCATTTTGGATGAATTGGGTTTTTGTTTGAAAAGTCAGCCTTGCCAGCTTTGGCACTCTGCTGTATGGCACCACTTCTCCAGGTGTCTGGGCTGGACAAGAGCTAGTGGCTGCTGAGAAGAGTGAGGTGATGAAATGCTCAAGCGTAGCACTCCTGTTTGAGGTTTCAGTGTGATTCCTGTAAGCCAGCAAATAAAACACCTGGTCAAAGCTCTTGAAGATGGAGAGGGTCTGATTGTCCTCATAACTAAATAAAGAAGAGGTAGAAATGGGGGGAGATGCTGTCCTTTTGAGGTTAGTTCATGAAAGCTTTCTCATAACAACCGTGGTCTTCAGGACACTGATATGTGGCTTGGTGGTGGGGTTGTTAGACTGAGCATGGCTTTTAAATCCTGCTTGTGTCCTGCATCTTGACATCACTTGCTGTTCAGGATCTTCAGGGCAGACATTGTGGCTTTGTCCAAGTCCCTTAAATAGCATCAAGCTTCTCATGTCCTATTCCAGCTGACAGTTGTTTTTGCCTGCGGTGTGCTGCTGGCACGTGGGGAAGGCAGCCTGGGAAGCTCTGGTTAGGGACAAACCAAAGCAGACAGCAGCTGAGGGAAGGGAAGAGGCAACTTGTGCAGTAACTAATGCTGGGTCTTATAAACAGCATGAGAAAAGATAAAGTGTAGGCGGGGAGGTGACCTCGGGCACGAGGCCATGGGGTTGTGGGGGCACAGAGCTTGGGGCAGGCGAGTTGGGAGAGAGCAGAGGTGGTATGATCAGCAAATAGCTCTGGTTTCAGACTGGATGTGCTTGTGCATCCATCCTGTGTCCATCCTGAGGGTGATGAACTCAGGGGATGTGGCTAAAATGAGAAATAGGGGGTCATCCTAGTTCTTTGAGGCTTCCCTCCATAGGACATGGCAATGAAGGGTTTTCAGATGGCTAAGATACTTTTTCAAGCCATGTCAGGCTTTGCTGTCAGTGAGGATGTTGCTGCTCAAAGCTGTAGCAGCTTTTTGCAAGACCTGAGCACTGGGCATCCTACATACGTGGCCATGAAGCGGTTACCCTATAGAAAGTGCAATTTGCTTACTGCCCACATACTGTGTGCACTCTGGAAAGGTAACAAAACACTTTGCAAGCTCAATGGCCCTTGAGCATCACTCAAACAGCACTGATTATCCAGGAGACAGCAGCGTGTGGGCTGTGGCTGTGTGCTTGTGCACGAGGAAACTGGAAAACCCCTGGTGGGAGCGAGCACAGCCGAAAGGGCGATGTGACGCCACGAGACTGGTGAGTGTTTGCTCTGAGGTTCCCATCCCCGAACGTTTACTCTATGAATTAGTAAGAATGTACGGTGACTTGGTCTGTTCTTGATATGAATCTCACCGGAGATAAAAAGCAAAGCTTCTAAATATGTAATAATGAAAAAAAAAAAAAAAGAAAAGCCCTGTGACGCACGGAGCATGTAATTGATAGAGCGAAGTACTTTCCCTTCAAGCAGTGGTGTTCCCACGCTTCAAGCAGTGGTGTTCCCACGCGTGGCAAACTGAGCATCAGAGTCAGGCTGGTCCTTTGGGAGTGGATGCTACTTGGTAGAGAGGGAACCGTGGTGGGGGAAGGCTGCACCCAGCTCTGCATCCTGGTGAATGTTTGCTGTAAAGGTAGGGGGGTAATATCTGCCTCTTTGCAGCCTGCACGGAAGTGTTAGCCCCTTGCCTGGGACTGTTTTGCAGCCTCCGTAGGATGCTCGCCGTAAACTGATTTAGCTTGGCAGGGTTTCAGCTTTGCAGAGGTCTCTGAATCAATTCTAAGGTTGTGCTTGCAGAGGGTACGGTTCTTTACATTTCAATCATTTCTATGAATCTAATCATCAGGCAGCAAGCAGTCTATCTCTTGCTCTTGTCCTTGTGTGGCTTCTCTCACCGGTAGCTCCTATGAATGCATTCCTCTTCAGTGGTGTGGGAGAAACAGTGCGAGGAAATAAAACTTGCAGACTAATTAAACTCCTCAGTCTTGTTGAGTAACAAGCTGGAGACATTAGCAGGGCTGGGAATAGATCTGATTATCATTTCTTCTCTCTCAATAGCCAGAGGACATGGTTAATTATTAAATTGCTTGTTAAAGTATTAAAACATCACTTGGCACCTCTAACTTCCTTCCCCCCTCTATCTTTTTTTTTTTTTCCTCTTGCTGAAGGGCGCTCCCAGGACCTGATGGATTTCTGATACCCCATTCCTGAGGGGCTGGAAGGAGCATGGTTAAACACCAGCCGCTGCAGTACTATGAGCCGCAGCTATGCTTGTCCTGTCTGACGGGGATCTACGGCTGCCGCTGGAAACGGTACCAGCGCTCGCATGATGACACCACCAAGGTGGGTAGCGGACCGTGAAAACCCAGCCCAGGAGCTTTGAATGCGAGGGAGATGCTGGTTGAAAGTGTTGGGTGCTTTTTTTTTTTTTATGGATTACATCTGGAAGAAGCCCTCAGCCTGTGGGTGATATAAGAGATGGGCATGGGTTGTTGGTCTTGGTGCTCAGTGGGGTTGAGTGGTATGGGTCTGGTTAAATCTGTCCTTATTTTCCCTTTTGGTGCTGGGGAGAGTTTTGTTTTCTCCTTACTCCTCCATCATTTGTGTGTTTGCTCCATCTTTGGCCAAATATGTGGAACCTGCATTGCTTTGTACGCGTGGAAATACCTTTGTAGGTAGGTGAAAGCAGCAGGAGGTGAGAACCAGCTGGGGATGAACAGAGGAGCTGTTAGAAGTGACTGTTCCCTCCCCTGCACAAATGCAGCTTATATTCCCTCTGGCAGAGGGAATCCAGGCAGCTGGGGCCAGACTCGTGTGTCCCTGGTCATTTGGGGCTGGGAGATGGGTCCCTAGGACCCGCTGTGTTTGCAGCGAGGATGAAAAAACTGCTGTCAAAGCTTCAAAGCTGTCGTATGTACAACAGCTATTACCCAAAAGATGAAATTACTGCTCTTCTGTGCTCGTGTTGTCTTTTGTGTGTGTGTTTATTACTTAAAGAAGGAGGGGAAAAAAAAAAATCACAAAGCAAAACTTAAATCTCACTTGCTCTGGCAGTGCTCCCAGGAGACACTTTCATTGCTTTCTGAGGGCTCAGTTTTGCTCTGGTGACAGCTTGCTGTTTCACTTGTAAGTCTATAACCAGGAATCTTTCAGGCTGTGGAGTGCCTCTCTGGAAAAGAGACTGTTAAGGAGAAAACACTTCTGGGCAGTGGATCCCATGCCAGAGTCCTCCTGGTTCTGAATCGCATCAATTGTTGGTGGCGCAGCTTGGCTGGGAGCTCCCATGTGAATTGAGAAGTCATGGCTTGTGTTTGTGCAGCGTAAAACAAATTTCCTTTTGCAGAGTAGAAGTGTTTGTGCTGTTTTCCCTCCTCTCTGTCTGGCCAGCTTATTCTCAGTGACTGTTTTTCTGAGCCAGCAGCAAGTTTCCTTTGAGCAAACACCCAGGCACATCCGCAGCGGAGGGTGTAGTTGGGTTTTGAAGACTTGGTCAGGAAAACAGTGGGATGTAATGTCTTGGCATGCATGCATGTACTAATTTAAATACTCAAAATGCCTTATTCCTTACGTCTTATGAACCAGAACATATGTATCTGAGCTAAAAATCCATAGGAAAAACTGCCATTGACATAACTTCTCATTGAAATCTGGCTCCAATTGCACTGATTTTTCTTTTACCTGAAAATATCAGTGGCAGCTTTCCAACGCTACTTGGAATTTCAGTTGTTTTTCTGGTGCTGGATAAGAATTTGCTGTGTTTAAAGGTACCTTGGCTATGCATAAAAACGTCTGGTCTCTGAGCCTGTTTTAAGCCTACGTGGGGTCTCAACTTCCACTTCAAAGGCACAAATGGAGAAAGCTTATCTTTTGTGTGAGCAAGAGAAGGTCTAAAATTAGCTGCTGACTATGAAAAACCAAGGTGTGAAGAATCTGTCCCCATCTTGCTGTCAATAAACTGCCTCTCAGGTAGTCAGGTGCTGAGATAAACAGTTGTAGCACTATGGGGTGAGGGTAAAAATGCAAATGAAAGCTGGTTGTCCTCTGGAGTGGTCTATTTGCATGTGTGTGAATACTGACATGGTATTTGGCTGTATCTGCGAGAGATTAGCTAGGAAAATATCATACCATAACTTAAGTGCCTATTTGCTTTGCACAAAGGCAGTGGCATATTGATGACAAGAGCTATGCTGTTACCCTGTATCCATCCATATAGTAACTCAGCCACTGCAAACCCAGGGTAGAGCCAACTGCAGTGTAATAAACCTTTGTAAGTATAGTTTCTATTATATATATTTATATATTTATATATATATATATATATATATATATATATATATATTCCATGCTTTGGGAGGTCTTGCAAAAATCTAGAGCTACCTGAGAAGGGAAAAATAAGGTGTGTATATATGTTACATCCATACATTTTGAATATGTGCTTTGCTTTCTGATAATGAGAGAGCAATTTATTTTAGATGGCTGTGATGTACCCTGCATTGCTTTCTATTCAAAAGATCAAGTTTTATAGAATGAAAAGCTTTCACTTAACAGTAGGCTATGACCCAGCCTTGCAAAGAGCATCCTTGAAATCTGATGATCACGAACGTTTGTTTTCTGAATAGCGCTGCTGCTCAGCAGCCAGAGTTTTAATGATTCTGCTCCTCTTCCTCCAATTTTATGCAGGTCAGGCTTCCCATGAAACGCAAATTTGCATGAAAATGAGAATTTTAATTGTAAGCTTTAATTCTAAGTTTGTTTTCGGGGACTGCGTGCTGGAATTGTGATTATCTCTTGCCTTCCTAGAATGGCTTCGGTTGGAAGGGGCCCTAAGGATCACCCAGGCTGCCCCCAGCCCCATCCAGCCTGGCCTTGGGCACTGCCAGGGCTGGGGCACCCCCAGCTCCTCTGGGCAGCCTGGGCCAGGGCCTCAGTGCCCTCAGAGGGAAGAATGTGCCTCAGCTTTCCTGATCCCACCCCTATACTCTTCATTTCTCCTTTTGAGAGTGCAGTAGGGGGTCTGAAAGCAACCTGCACACTTGGTCTCCTTTTTAAATTGAGTTTAAACAGCTGTAAAATTTCTTCTTCTATTGCGTGGCTTCAGATTTACTGGCAAGGTCTCCTTTCCTTTTTTTTTTTTTTTTTTTTTAGTGAAAGGTATGTAAAAGAAAAATCATCTTCCTGCTGTTCAGACCATGATAATCTCTGTAGCTGCTGTGAAGGAGCGATTTCTGCTCTAACTACAGCTTGTTCAATAGTTATTCAACCAAGGAAGTCCTTAGGAAATCAGTGCATCTTCTTAACAGGGCTCTATCTCCCTGAACGCAGAAAATGTGGATAAATAAGCTTTGGCTTGTAGTGGCCAGGCGTGCTTTAAAAGGTCCAAAGTTCAGATGGCAACTTCCAAGGTAGCTCCCGGACAGCATGATCCTGTTGAGATGGATTGCCAGCAATTAAACACACAGAGAGCAGCACGGCTAATTGCTGTGTATAAACACAATGCTCCATGTGCAGCTTGTGTACTTCACCCGAAATGACCTGCTGCTGGGTATTACACCACCAGAACAGCTCTTGCTTGCAAGGAAGAGTCCAGAGCTGGCTGCAGCATCTTTTAAAATCCATCCAGAGCTCTTGCAGGATCAGTATCCACATGGGAGATATTGATGGGTTGCGTTGTATAAACATGAAGTTAGATTTATCAGCTGGTTTTGTTCTTTTTTAATTGATTCCAAAGCCATGTTGTTTGTACACAGCAAATACCACACCTGGGAAATCATCCTGGGCAGGACTGGGGGAAGAGACGTTCTGCAGAAGAAAATTGCAATGATAATTTTTAATCTATCCAGCAACGAGAAGTAGCTATGTTCATTGGCTGGCTGTTTTTAGTGGTTACTAAATACTGAAGTCTTGAGAGTTTTGCAGTTCTATTTAATTTGCTGTCAAAGGGGATAAAATAATATAGCTATTTGCAAAGGGCTTCTCTGCTTAGTGACAGGTTTGATTGATAACCATGCTTCCCAGCCATTAACCCTTCTGAGATACAAGTGGAGGTGAACAAAATGTAATGGGGATCTCTTCTTGTGTCCCCCATTGCTACTGAAGCTTTCCATCTTGTCCTGGTTTTGGTGCATATACCATCTTTTTGCTCTTCAAAACTGCCAAGAAGAGGCAAGGCTAGGTGCCTGGTTTGATTGCATACAGAAGGAAGGGCAATCACCTGGGACTGAAACCCAAATTGGCAGCTTTGGATCCCAGATGCACAGAAATTCTGCAATTTCAGTCTTTCTGTTCTTCAGTATCATCTACAACAAATTTAAATGGAGGTCTCTTCATCTACTGCGTGAATGGTGCCCTTCATAGGACTTGTACGGTCTTTTTTTTTACCCCCTATTACTCTTGTGAGCATCCCTGGGATGTTGTGAGTGAAAAGAGCAGTGTTAGCAATAAAATCCTTTTCAGAAATTTGCAATCTGAATGCCCAAATCCTAGAGGTGTTAACCTGAGTGTCTAATAAACCCCATTCTCATTAAGAACCTGGAAAGATGGTGAAACTGGAGCTAATGAGGTGCAAATCCAAGTGCAGGAGTGGATTACTTTGCAAGCCTTTGAGGCAGTCAGGACTGATGGTCAATGAAACATGGGGCCCTCAAGCTTGGATTTTTGGGTTTTTGTTGTCCTAAAAATATGACTTGTTCAGAATTTATCACAAAACAACAAAACAAAACCTCTCATCTTTCAGTGTAGCACAGAAGCAAGTTATTTAAAGTGGCTTTTTGCAGTGTCTGCTGCAACGCTTTCCTTTCTGCCTCCATCCTCTTCTGACATCTTCAGTAATTGCAGCGGAGACGTTTTCTCATTGCTGCTGCTTTGTAGGCATGCTGCTCCCATCAGTGAGGAGCTGTCAAGTCCTGAGCAATGCCTTGGCATGCATCAGCTCCTCTACACCCAGCAGCAGATTCTTCACGGTCTGTGGAGCTCAGGAGCTGTCAGGTTATGATATTAGAGGCTCTTTGGAAACACCTTGAGCCAGGAGTGTCTCTCCGTCCCCTGTCCCTCTCAACTAGCAGGCTTTTATACCTGTGCTGGACAAAATACTGAGAAGTGTTAGGAACACCTAGGGCTGCTCGGATTTAGTGCAATTAAAATTTCACAGGGCTTCGAGTGCCTCGAGCTCCCTCACCTGAGGCTTCTACAGAAGATGGGCACGTCCAGGTGGGAGGGAAGGGAGAATTTCCCAACGTGGACGGTTCTTGCACAGCAACCCTTCTGGTTTCATCCTCCACCCCGTGGTCTAGTGTTAATTGCTAATCTTCAGGTGGAATGCCAAAGCCTTCAGCCCTCCCACTTTTATTGTGCAGTGTGAAGCATCACTAGCGCCTCTACAAGCTTGCTTTTTTGTTTTCTAACGGCGTAAACTGAAGCACAGAAATCAAAGCTGATCTGTCACGACTTGGCGGTGGCCAGAACAGATGAATTTTGAATCCCAGGAGTCACACTAACATGGACGCTTCTGAAATCTCACCAGATCCCGTGAATATGCTTAGGGGCTGCCTGGTGGTGCTGGGTTTTTCCTGTCAGTTTTGAGGGGAGAAGCTGAGCACAGGATCTGCATTGCCTCGGGAACTGCAGAAAGCTTGGTGGCTCAGGGTTGTGTTTGCTGTGACTATAACTTGGCTGCCTGTGGCTTTGTGCTCTGTGTAACAAGTGGCCCACGGGCAAGGCTGATGTTTTCAGGGGTGATTGAGTAGCTCTTAGAGCAACGGTTTGAAAATTTCTAATACTTTGTCATTACTGCTTTATTCAGAAACTTTGAAGCGATCCATGTGCAAGCTCCCTGTGATAAACAGCCAGACCAGCCCCCCTCGGATACACAAAGGTGCCTTGTGACTTTTCCAACATTATGGGCCTCCAGGGTTTTATTCGGATTGTGGCATTTCCTCGTTATAGCTGCCAGATGTGCTTCTTCCAACTGTTTTTTCTTTGTGTTGTACTAATTATCTGGGTGAATAATTACATTGCTGGAGCCCATTATTCCTCCCTCTCTCCTGCTTGCTCTCGTGCCTTTTTGAGGGGGGTGTAGCAGATGCTGCTGCTTCTGTCCTTCTTGAAGCCACTGCACACGTGTTGCCTTAAAATGCGATTTGGGAAGGTGAGCTCAGCATTACTGAGTGTTGGTAGGTTGTTTGTCCACTTAAGATATACCAGAAAGTCTCAAAGTTGGCAATGAATCTCCAAAATCACAGAATATCAACCTAAAAGAAGATTGTAGGGATGGACCTTTATCTCACCCCAAGTTTTCATCTCGGATGGTAGTGAAAAGCAACCTTGAAATAACTTAAAACAGAGCTCCATAGTTGGTGTGCATGTAGTATGTAGAGACTAGTAGATCGAAGGACTGGTGGCCATATGCTCTCTGTGCAGGAAAAGGAGGCTTTGGGAAGTTGAGGTGGGAGTGAGGAAGAAAGAAAAGCGAGGAAAAAGTATAGGGATAAAAGGGATTTTCCAAACCCTTTAAAATAAATATTCCCAGACAAGCTGGGACAAAAGGGGACTTCACATTTTTCTGATATTTGAGAAATCTCCATGTTCTGTCTTTATTCCAGCAGCAGCTAGAGGAGATGACTCTTCTACTCTCCCTTCCACACCCCTTGTCTATGGTTTCCAGAGAGAAGTAGGCTGCCTGTGCTTCCCAGGGAATCCATTACATATTATCACAGGGTTTAGCCAAGCCTTTGCTAGATATTACTCAAGAAGTGATGACTTCAAGCTTGCTTGGGGAGAAAAAAGGCTGAGAGCAGGTAGCATCAATGCCTTGGAGCTCTTCAGGGTAAGCACTGCAGAAGGAGGAATTAAAGGCTCACAGATGGCTGTGAGGACCCTGATTTCTGACCTGTTGCTGGAGTGAGCTTCTGGAGAGAGGGGCTGGAGTTTGCTGTGGGTTTCCAGGGTCAGCTGTTGGAAGGGACAGGAAGAAGCTGCAGCCCATCGTGTTGTGCTATGTGCTAGGAAAGCTGATTGGAGACTTGCAAGCTGTGTTTGGTGCCAAAACAGCAAGAAAAATGACTTCGGGTGCTCTGGTTTCATTTGAGATGTTTTCACCCTGATTGTTTCCTTCAAGATTTTTCTCTGAATTCCTCCTTGGATGTTTGACTGTGCTGGTGTTTCCATGACAATCATCCAGATTTTGGTACTTGGAGGAAAATCTCGATGCGTCTACATCCTCCTAACACAGTGTGTCCCAGCTGGGATACTACAGGCCAGGCTTGCTGAACACACCTTTTCCTCAGCATTTTTTTTTCTTTTTAAAGTCTAGAAAATTCCAAAGTGCTCTGTATCTGTACCTGTTGACCAGTTATATATATGCCAAGGGCAGAATATATGTGAGCTGATGCATCCTTCTGCCCTTTCCTACCACCCAACAAATGACGACAGAGGGCAGTCATTATATGGGCAGGCAACACTTTAGGAACAAACCTGGTGAGGAGCAGAGCTACCCCAGTCTCTGCTCACGAAACTGATGCTGCATTACAGGGGGTGACAACGCTGGTCTAATTAGTGCTAATAAATGCTGTAGGTAGCGTTAGGGCACGCATTGGATGCTGCCGAGCTATCAAAGCATCTTCCTCTATGGGTATGTGCTCTCCTGTTGCGGTCAAAGCAAAGAAATTGGGACTGCTGGGGTACTTGAGAGAGCAGTGGGGAAAAGCAGAAATGCCCGGAGCCAGATGCATCTCCCTTGCATCCTTTTAACTTCAGCAGTGCTCATTTAGCAAGAAAAAGCAGAGAGCTGCTGTAACAGATTAGAAAGCAGACTGCCCCTTATGATTTAAATAAATGCTTTGTGCAAATGCCTTGGTTGGTGCGTGGTGTGCGAGGGAAAGGCAATGGGTTTGTTATGGCCCATGGGGCAGCTGAACACGCTCACCAGAAATCAGTGGTGTTGTTGGAGGAGGCGCACCGCTGCTGTCCTCGATACGGTGTTTTGATGGCACGCATCTCCTAACCCTATGGTTAAATAAATGTAAGGTGTCTGAAATGTGCAGATACGGGGGGAAGAAGACAGACTTACAATGTCTCTCCCTAACTTCAAAGTATCTAGTGCTGCTCCTGTAGCTGCAGGATGATATAAATTAGTTATCAAACCATTCCTAATAAATTGTGTGTTTGCTGTTAAAATTTATTCCCTTTGAGTAAAATGGTAATAATTCAAGATGGCTTAAAAACATCATGTGTCTTCGAGCTGAGGCTTCCGATGGCTTTTTTTTTTTTTCCCTTTTGGAAAAAGATGAAGCTGTGAGAAGAATGCAGAGCTGCGATCCATCGACATAATGGATTGCTGTGCCGTGTCCATGATACGTGCATTAATTCACTTCGGAGTGAAATACTCTTGTAATTCCCGCTTGGTAAGAGCTGTTAAATGACTTGAACAGATGATCTGAGCCACGCTGGCGTGATACACCTGTATGACTGGAGGGTTTGGAGCTGGGACTCTGCTGGGTCTTTGGTGTTAATCCCCCAATGGCCAAAGGTCACTGGTTTGCCCACAAAAATTGCTTGCTTTGCTGAAAACTGCAATTACATTACAGGAAGGGTGAATTCACTCTTTTCAATGCAATTTCAGTTTGTTAATGTTCGTGACTGTAGGCCTGAAGATACGGGAGCTTTTCATGAAAGATGCTCTTTGAAGCCTGTTTGCTTTGTGGTTGGCTCTAAGGCATCAGATGCTGGCTTCTGTGGTGGGACGTGACCAGTGATCCAGAGCTGGATCTCCATGACTGAATTTATCGGGTGATGTTGGAGTGATGGGCTAAATTCAGGAAAAAATGCAGGAAAACCCAATTGTTGAATTAAATATTTGATTTACTTAATTTTAACCAATGCTTGCGATCAAAAGCAATGCTACCTTGTTGTTAGGGATTTACCCATCACTTAAACATCTTTTTAAATCTACCTTTTGAGCCCTTCATTGGAAAGGGAGGCTATGAGATGACAGGGAAGAGGTTCAGGGAGGGATGGGGTTTGAGATGCTCACAGCTGCATGCGGACACATCACCCAGCCCACATCACAGGGTCCAGTGCCTCCAGCTCCTGCTGCGGGTTTTACTGAACTCCCTTTGTAGTCATGGCTGCCTTGTAGGAATTGTGCTATCTGTTTTTATGGCATCACTCCCTCATAAAATCTTCCTCTTGGCTCTGGGAGATGCCCAGGAGTCAGGGAGAGGTGCTAAACCTCTCCTAGGGCTGCAGGTGGTTCTCCTGGGAATGTTGGGATTGTTCAAGTGTTTTCTTGCATGGTGATGTTGTTAGGATTCAGCTGCTGAAGCACATTAAAAGCTTCATCATTAGTAGAAATTTCCTTCATGAATGAGCAGGACGTCTCTTAGTCTGGGTAGAAGTCCCATGGAAGACTGGCACAGAGCAGAGATGTCCTAGAGGCAAGCTGGATCTCAGAAACTGGTCTTAACCTGGAGCTTGCTTATCACAGAGACCTACAATCTCAGCTCCTGGATGTCTGAGGCAGGGATGAACCTGCCACAGGGCAAGGCTGATGCCAAAACCATTGCCTGCTTAGACAGGTGAGTCTGCAGAAGACCATTGCTGGTCATGTCTAGATCCTACCACGGCTTTACAAGTCCAGAAAGCTGATGTGTTCATGATTGCTTGACCAAAAGTACAGGCTGCTGAGCTGTGCTTCAAACAGCAGTCCATTAAATAGCTGAACTTCCAGCTTTAATGGATTTGGGTTGCCCCCTGAGCTATTCTTCAATGAAAAGTCACCGCTGACTGCCGATCTTGTGGCCTCTCTAAATACCTTCCTGCTTGCTCCGTGTGAAGGATGTTTCCTACTCCTGTAATGCTCGTTTGAAGGATGAGAAATCCCAAGCCCCAGGAAAGCCGCAGGGTTTGACTTGCTGCCTGGTGCAGCCTCATGTTGTCAGGGTGAGGATGTTTGACTAATGCTAAATCTCTGGCTTATTCCCCATGTAGGCAGCATGCCGGTGGGAGGGAGTCTGCAAAACCCATTGACTGCGCGCCTGGGTTCGGATTATGGGCTCAGACTGGGTGATTAACATGCCCTGTGATTTATAATGCTTTATAGGTGTCAAAGGTTTTTACTGCAGAGCATCTGCAAAACGTGTTTCAGGCTGTAAATGGCCAGTGCTGAGCTGGAGCTGCATCTGGAGAAAGGGGAGAGGGAGGCAGGTGGGAGATGCTTGGAAAAAGAGATGGGGAAGGGGGATCTTTGGGTTGTGGTCCCTTAGATCTGACCCTGTACTTTGCTAATAAGAGCTAGTGGCTATAAAGTTTGGGTTTTGCCAGGGTATTTTCCCCAGGGACTTGGGGACAGTGATGTCCTTCCAGTCCAGAGGCGGTGGTGTGCAGCCACACTTGCCAAATCTTCACTGATTTGAAAGATGCTGGGTTAGAGAGAGGGTTTGGATGCTCAACCAGCATGGGGTTTAACCCATCACCACGTAGGGGAGAACGTCCCCCAGCTGCAGCAGCAAAAGCATCCCAAAGTGTGGTGGATTTCACCCAGCAGATTTTGTTACTGAGCTAATGACTTAACATTTCCATCAGGCTGTGGGAATTCAGCTGGCTTGGGCTTTGTCGTTGAAACCGAAGAGACCAAAGGATGGCGTGTTGATTCCCTTAAATGCATGCACTGCTTTGCTTTGTCAATTTTTCTTTACATAAGCAAATACTTCACTTTCCCAGTACAGCACCTGTGGAGGGACTGGGGAATTCCAGCACTTGCAGGGAGGAAGGTGAAATATTTACCGAATGTTTTCTAAAAGGGGGAAAAAGGACGTCATTTTTCTGCTTGCTTTCCAAAACAAATAAATATATTTTCTTTCTTGGCAGTGTATTTTCTTTCTGCCAGTGTTAGAGGTTGGCTTTTTAGATTGAACTGGAAAACATCATTTTTCAAAACCAGCAATGGAAACCAGGGCAAGCTTTAGCGGTGGCAGTGGCTCTAACACAGGTTAATTCAATGTCATGCTATTTACTTGAATATTTTGTCCTTTCCCATAAAGACAGCAAATGCTAGAAGTGAGGTGATATTAAAATCACGGAAGGTTGACTTGTTTTGGTGTGTGAAACCCTCTCTGATCCAGCAAAGGGTGGTGACAAAGCAGGGTCCTTCTCCAGAGGAGCCTTCGCTTATCCTGATTCAGAGAGAACCAAGGTGTCCCTGCTGCCTATCAGATGAACTCCAGTGATTTACTTTTACTTTGGGGTTTGAATTCACTGGTCTACTGGTCCAGGTCTACTCTCGCAAAGCCTTTCCCTGATTCCCAGGGGTGATGGTGCCAAAACACCGTTGGGAACTAAGGCTGCGTTCCCTTGGGGATTGCTGGAGAGATGTCCTTTGCAAACAGCCTCCTGCTGGGGTCCTCTCTTCATTTTCAGCAGCAGATTAGATATTTATAAGAGCAATTTAAGCTTGGCACTGTTCTTGCTGCTGTTCTAAGTGGCTATGGATAGCAGCCTTCAGGGAAGGGAAACAAGATAGTAAAGAGATTAAAGAGATCATTGAGTTGGAGGGGTTGAACTTCCCATGAAGCCATGGATGGAGCCACAGATGGCCCAAAATGATGGTGCCCCTATAGCTCTTCTTAGGTCTATCGGTGTCCAAGGGAGATGGAGATGTGTGGCTTTGAGGGTACTTCACCAGCAGGAGGGCAGGCACAGTGATGGAGGGCCTGATCCTTGCCAGCTGGGATGGGTGGGAGATGCTGTGCAGATGTTGGGGCACAAGCTCATGAATGGGTTGTTGCTGTGGGAAGGGAATGTGGGGGAGCACCCAGCCAAGACTGGGATGGGAAGGCTTCAGCATAGTGGTGGGCTCCCAAATGCTTGGGGGTGTGAAAAGGGAGAACTGGAGGGAGGAAATGAGGCTTGGGCTGGGAGAGATGCTCATGTGTCCTGCATCATTTGAGAGAAACCCATCTTGGATGTTTGCTGTGTGAAAACATTTTGGAAGCCCTGCACTGTTCAATACAGAGCTGCTTGTGCTGGGGATTGAAATGTTTGCTGCAGACTTCACAGAGCTGAACCTGCCCAGTATTTCCTTATTTCACCTAATTCCTCTGCCCAAAAAGTCACATGCTGTCCTTCAACCTCATCCTTTTGGTACTGGATTAATGCAGAATTGAGAATAAAAGACTTGAAAAGAGTAGGTTTTCAGTGACATAGGTAGTTGCTTTTGAAGGGTGAGAAATGTCTGTTTAAATGAAAAAGAAGCACTATACCAGTATTCTCTTCTCTCCTGTCCTTTAAGCACTTGCTTCTTTGCAGAACATGGAGGGTTTTTATATACAAAGGTCTTTTGGCTAAAAATGGTAAGGGAAAAAACACATCCTTCTGCAGAACTGTAAAGGTGTGAGGAATGGAGCTGTACAATAAGCTTTGCTCAGAAATCTTGGCAGTGAGGGCAGGTTTTGGAGTTACTGAGTTCCTACAGATGCTGAAAATGAGCATCTGGGAAGAGTGGAGAGAGGGGAATGAATTGCTCTCCCACTGGGGAACCTGCAACTAAGAAACCTTTTTTCTGACTTGCCACGTGGCCCATGAATGTAAATTCAGATAGCATCTAGTAGATGTGTATCCAACCACTCCAAATGCTATGCCCAAATAATAATTGGATTTTCTTCCTCTTGTCCAGCATAAGGACTGGTGTGTCTCAGTGGTCTCTGGTTTAGACCAGAAGTTGTAATCTGGGTCTAGGAAACCTCCTGATGAAAGATCTTGTGGTTTCCTGGAAAACTTCCCCAACCTGGCACTTTTTTTTTTTTTTTGGAAGGTCATGCTGAAAAATCCCGCTGTGCTGCTTTCATTTAAGCTGACTTTTCTGAAAATTAAATTTCTTGGCAGTTGAGCCTGTAGCTCTCCTCCAAAGTTATGTATGTGGCTCTAAATGAAGAACATCTTGCCATCTCTAAAGATGATGAGTGGTAATTGCGTTGTGTTACAGTCCAATGGGGGACAAACTTGTGGGTTCTGGTGCTATGAATGCTTTTCAATGATGTGGATATTTTACAAATCAGCATTATCCCATATTGTGTTTGGCCTGATGTTTTGGAGAGTGGGTCACCATATTTTGAGTTGAAAGTGATGTCCTCTGTGACCTTAAGTATTGAAGGGATAGTTTAAAGTCCATGTAACCATCTTCATTTGCATCTATGGATGATTTTGCTTGAACAGACTAACAATTCTTTGCACAAGTGGGTTACTTGGATCTGTTTTTCCCTTCTCTACTGCTCTTTAGGATTCTCAGTCTCCAAAACCATTGGGTCTCTTTCTGGAAAGTGTGCCTAGAAACCACGTTTAACTATAGCTCAGTACCCCAGTAAGGGGGTGACATTCAGTGGCATTTCTTGTACAGAAGTCAAGCTGGATGATTTAATAGTCCCTTTGGTTTTCAAAATGTATGTGTTTTATTTTGTGATGTAAAAAGCTTCTAAATTGAGGGCAGAGGTTAGCTTGACAAATACATTGCAGCTGTTCATCCTAATTTGGAAGGAGAGGCTGCTAGAAGTTCTGGAACAGAAAGGCTTGGAAGCCAGAGTGCTTTTGCATAATATCTTCCTGCCTTTAATACAGATGTTCACATTCATGCCTCCTATTCTGGGAGTCTGGCCAAGCTTCTGTATAGAGTAACTGCACACAGTTCCTGGTCCTGTCCTTCACCCCAACATCATCCCAGAACAGGTACAGCCTGAGATTAATTTCCTTGCTGGAGTTTCCAATCCGTTTATTAATAAATCAAACAGCGCGCCGCTTCAGACACATGGCTGGCTTTTGCACTGGAGGGACGGATAGAGCATATTTCCCCACAGGGCAATCGCTCTTCATAGCTTGCAAACTAGTCCCATTAAATTAAAAAGCCACCACAAACTGAAAGTCTGAAGCTTTCTTGCAGTGTGTGGGTTATTGCAGTGATGCTCGTTCAGGGGATTGATTCTGACGGTTGCGGCTGTGGCTTCCTTCATCTTTACCAGGAAAAGACTGTAGCAGTTCAGCAGTTTTTGTTCTTTTTTTTTTTTCTTGTATTCCTCTCAATTGCAAGCATTTTTTTTTTTTGAGAAGCAAAGCTCTGCGTCAAAGAAGTCTATTCCCCAGGTAGCTTTACTACTCAAGCAAAGAGTTTTGGCATCCATAAATGTGGTTGACAGCACTAGCAAAGGCCAGCTGAAGCTAGGAAGCTCACAGCAAAGATTTGGAAGCACAAACGGGTTAGGAATTATAGTTTTGGAGATTGTTCTTATGAGCTTTTCTTAATGGAAGCTGAATTTTCTTAATAGATGTTGAGCAAACATCCAGAGTGGCTGCCAGACCAGGTGTCCCGTGGTGCACACAGTTTTCCAATGCTTTCAGGAGTCATTGAGGTGTGGGCAAAAATGAAGCCATGCCCCATGACCACATGCATACGGGTGGTTTGGCTTCTGGTAGATAGCTCTACGGCACACTGTGGTTAGGGGAGAAGAACTTGAAGAAATGTGGTGATGTGGCTTTCCTGGCATCTGTCTAGGGCTCATTGCAAGGCAGTTTGTAGTCTGCCAGGAAGTCTTCTTGCAGATGACGTGGCTGCCTGTCATCTCTATGGGGATCCAGAGGACTTCAACCCTGAGGTGTTCAACTTGGGTGCCAGAAATGCTTGTGTGTTTATGGGCTGGAGACCTCTGTGTTAACTTGTTGGCTTATTTTAAAAAGAAATTGATTAGTAAAGCTTAAAAACATATAACTGCTCTTCACTCTTGGCCATGAAGTTGACCTACGCTTGCCTGCCTCTTTGTCTTGTGAGTTCCTCTTGAAAACTTAGGAGCCTTGAATTTAGAGTTGTTTAAATGCAGATTCAAACTTTTTCTCCTGGTTGTTTCTAGGAGATCTGCTGCTGGGCTCCCAGGTGTGATTTCAAGGGTGGGTAGAAGAGATAGTAGGAGATGTTCAAGGAGAAGCTCTGCTTGTCTAGGGCTGGAGGTTTTAATAAGCTTTTTAGTGGCTGATACTTGTAGCTAATCTCAAGCTTGAAAATTTTTTTATCCCTTCGTGTCATCTCTACAAAGAACTGTTAACAGGGAAGAGCTGATGAACTGGTCTGAACCCATAATTTGTCATGTTCTCCTTGACACGCGGTTCTGAGCCTTTGTTTGGCGGCATGCTTCTTTGCACATGACGTCAGGCAGCACTTGAGAATCAATTGACTTCAATACAGTCAAAAGAGGCCCTTTTACTGGGACAATTATAAGAGAGGGGGAAGAGAAAAGGAGAAAATAAAATTAAAAAAACCTCCCAAGATGCACCTTAAGGTCTTATTTGAAGTCTTCTCAACTTGGAGCATTCTGACTCTCTTTAAAAATTGAGTCACCTGTGTTTAACTTCTTCATGTGGTTTCCTGAAGCAAGCTTCCCAGAAGTCACAAAACTTGCTTATCTCAACTAGAGGAAATCACTGGGATGCTTAGCAAAGGAACATGATGAGAAGCTGGGGCACTCCTCTCTACTAGAAGCAAGCAACCCCTCTCCTGATTGAGATGTTTGGGGTGATGCTTATTTTTTTGGTGTCATGCAGGGCTTCAGCGCCATCATCCCCATCACCAGGTTGAACACCACTGGTTAATGGTGGAGGAAGAGCATACGTTGGCTTTTCCGCTCTCCCAGACTGCTGGTTTCACCGCAAAGCTGTTCTTTCATTCTTGCTAGCTGCTGTCTCTTGTCTTTTTTTTTTTTTTTTTGACTCAGCTACGCTGGCCTCTCTGGAAAAACAAACCACCTCCTGGTTCCTCTAATTCAGAACACGCTGCTATGCCTTGCTTTAGGGTTTGCTTAACAAGCCGACTTTGTAACCACCTAAACCGCTGCAGAGCTTGAGCAAACCGCGCTGCTGGGAGCTGCACTGTGTTGTCGTGGTGTTTTCCTCGCCAGGAAGGCCAAGAGCTCGAAGCTGAGCTGGGTGTGGTGGTGCAGCTTTTAGCTGAGTGATATCTGAAAAGGATATCTCATTTCATTGCTGTTCTTGAGGTCGATGTGAATTAGTGTGTGTGTGTGTTTGCAAGGGTTATTAGCAATGCGCCCGAGTCTGAACGAGCGATTTTATTGCATTTGTCTGCTGCCATCAGGGTTTGCTGCTCCTTCAGCAAGAAGGGAGTGATAAATGGGGCAATGCAAAATGAAACCTGCCTTGATGCTGTTGTATTATGCTTTGGCGTGTTTTATCTGTGCTTGGTAAATGTGGCACTGCTGTGCGATGAGCAGACCCTAGCACTTATTTTATAGCCATGCTGGTTGACTTTTTTCCTCTATGTTCAGTCCTTGAGAGGTAAAAAAAATAAAATAAATTTTGCAAGGAAAAGTTCTGTCCTCTCTCCAGATGGATGCTGGCTTTGGATACTCAGCTGCTGCTGAAGCTTGTGACTTCATTTGGTTCCCCTCTGGCAGTGCACTGAACCCGTTTAAATCTCTTACAGGCAAAAATAAGTAAATCCCTTCCATATGTCAAGTATTAGAAAAATACATGATTTCTTTGACTTGCACAAAGCGTCCCGTTGTCTGGCAGATAGAGAAACAAGTGCACCCTTGTCTCTGGGAAGCAGAGCTGTAACCTCACGCTGGTAAATCTGACATGTCACTGTCCACGGTTTCAGACAGTCTCTGTTCACGTTAACTTGGCATGTGGAGGCTGGGCAGGGCTCTGATCTTATCGATTTTTCCCCTTAAAAGAGAGAGACTTCAGTTTTCTCTGCTCTAAATCTCTTATTATAGTCTTTCAGGTCACTGGGTTGCCCCCAAAGATGGGGGAGAAAGCGTTTTGTGTGTTAGCTTGCTCAATGGCTTTTGTTAGCAGATATGTCTTTGCGCTCTGGATCCCCCATCACATGGGATTAATAAGTCTATGTATTGATGGGGCAGTGTCTCCTCAAGCAAAGTGCTAGCTTGTAGATCTTGCCAACTGGGTCAGACCAAAGGTCATTGTACACGGCATCCTGTCTCTGCGAGGGTCCAATGATTGATGCTGGAGAGAGGCAGGAGATCATCCTGGTTGTGCTCCCTTCTCTCTCTTGGCTTTTGGCAAGCACTTTTTGGATGCAAAACCATAAAACGTTGCTCCATTAAAAAAATATAGTGTTGATCCATAAAGCTGCCTGTGCTCATCTGGAGTCACCTTGTGCCACCAGCTTGCTCCAGAAATATAACTAGAAAATGCCTTGTGGTCTGAAAAATAATCATTGAGGAATTCCTGGGAATTCAGGAGCTGGCTTGTGTCTGAATTGGGGTCTTCTTTGGAAGATCTCTTCCTGCTTGTAGCGCTTACTGTAGCGGACGCTGCCCAGTGATGAATACACGGAATGAGACATGAACCTTGGGGTCTCTGGGCATCTCCTCTTCCCAGTGTGCTGGCTGGTCAATTTGGCTAAGAGGAAGATGAAAAGGAGATAAGCTGGGCCTTGGGTGGGAAGGAGAGGAATAAATGGAGGTAGCAATGTGCAGATAGCCTCAGCAAGAGCGTTAGGAGGTGCTGGCCAAGGGGCTTCAGCCTGTGCACTTGGTAAGCCCTTTTTCTAGGATTTTCACCCCAGTAGAGGAGGTCCACATGTCAGGGACCCCTTGATCTCCTCCATGGATGATGGTCTACTATTAAGTTCCCTGTAATGATGGAAGCAGACCAGTGCAGTTGGTGGGAGGATGTCCCTTTTTTAGGGGGATATGAGGGTGCAGAGGTGATAGGGAACAAGACATTGGATTGAGCTTTTGGTCTGACCTAGGATGAGCTGGGGAAAAGCGCTCTACTGCCAGGAAGATTATCCTTGTTCTCTTGTTCATCCCACTTTAAAAATTACTATAGAGAGGCTGCAACTTGCCTGGCACCCTTCTTTTATGAGGATTAAGAGCAGCCTGAGGGACAGATCCAGCTGAGCTTGGCTGCCTTCAAAAAAAAAAAAAACTGATTAAAACACACCTGGAAATCCATGGACCTCGGAAATAAAAGACCCAGTATACAGCAAGAGAAGGATTGAAGTTTGAATGTGGGTGATGAGAAATTCACTTGGCTAATGTGTATCAAGACAAGAAAGTTTTCCAATGGCCAGGTATTTGAGATAATGAATGACAAAAGGATGAAGGAGGTGAAGTAACTACAGGCTGCCTGTCAGCCTTCCTCCAGGTAGTCCATTGCATGAGTTTTGGTAGCCGAGGCATGGGAAGCTGGCGAAAAGAAGCCAAATTATGGGGTTGTACCTCTGATAGGCGAGTTCTGGTGGGAAGTCTTCCTTTCCTTCGTGGCTCTTCCCTACCCAGCCCTTTTTGTTCCTTGCAGCACTCTTTAGCTAAACAAAAAGGGCTGAATTTTGTGCTGAAGAGGTTGAGTTACTTTTATGGCTGCTGTCCTGAAGCAGTGAAACTTGTAAAACCTCAAGACAAAGCCTGGGGAAGAGGAAAGCAAGTAGAAAGACAAGTAAATAAAACAGAGGTGAGGAAGGATGTGCGTCTGATCCAGTAGTTGGCTGCACTTTTTGATTTTAATTACCTGATGTCTATCAACTCACCCGGGAAGTGAACAGAAAAAACATTTCCAATTGAAAGTATCTGTGTGTGTGGGGGGGACATTTTCTAATGAGATTATTCTGGATGGGCGCACTATTGCCTTAGAGTAATAAAATGGCATTAGGGTAATTTCTGAGCATATTTCCTTTGAACACCGGAGAATTTTATGCGTGGTTGGAGCAGGAACCCCCTTAGGTATACAGGCTTTTCCACATACCTGTTAATCTAAGATATTGTTCTGCTGCTCTGAGCCCTTCTCAGGCTGAGCTTACTTTTGTGGGAGTGGAAATAAATTCAGGGTCATGTACTTTGCTGGAGTTGTCTTGTTACTCTGTAAAGACTTTTTCAGTATAGTTTAGTTCTGCTCAGGGTTGCCATGCTAAATACCAGCTTTGCAATATTTTTAGGAAGCGTGTGTTTTATTGGGTCTGAAACGAGTAAAACACTTTTTCTTCCCACTTCCAGTTCATTTATGGCTTGGTCAGGTTACTTTGCATCTTGGCTGCTCAGAAGCATGAGCTGGGCACCCAAAATGCTCACCCAAATCACTGCAGTTTGTTCATGTCTGACCCAGAGCCAAGCTGCAAGCTGTTCATGAATCATTTTGTTTTCTGAGACAGCCAGCGTTAGTAAAGAACATTAGGCTGTGGGTGCTGTAATGCGTGAACTAGGGGAAATGAAACCCAAGTGTTTATTTCATGAAGAGCTTTCCCAATTGATGGAGCTTTTGGATCTGGATGCTTTTTCTATTTATTTTTTTTTCTTCTATTGCTCAGCAGTAAATCCATATCTGCCTTTAACTAAAGGAGTAACATGCTGATATTCTACAGCTTGTCTATGTTTTTAAAATTTTTTATTTATTTTTTTCTGGGTGGCACAAGCTTCTGCTTTCATCCCAGCTCCTTAGGGATGCCATGGCAGGCCTGGTGCGATGCAGCTGTTTTGGGGGAAGGTGTGATGAGACTTCTGCCCTGGTGGCAGAGGTGGATGCCAGGGCATGATCAGCACAGACACCAGGAGGAGGTGTCTGAGTGTTTATGGGTCTGGTTTTGATGGAAATGCTGGTCAATAATCGTGACAGCTTGGATGATGCAGGAGGATTTGGTAGCTGAATGTTTCCCAGGAGGCTGGTAGTGTAAATACATCCAGAAGGAGAGAGACAAGCACTGTCTGCATGCCTGGGTCCTCTTTGCAATGTTTGGCACAAAAAAATCATCAAAGGGCACTGTTTCTCCACAATTTAGCAGGTGATGTGGGGAGCTTGGCTCCTCCAGGAGTGACCAGCCCATTTTGCTATTGGAGTAAAAATTTCCCTCAAAACAAAAACAAACAAACTTGGTTATTCTATTTTTTGATTATTTTTTTTTTTAAAATCTGCATTACTGACTCTGGAATATAAGCCTAAGTCTCAACAATATCCCTTTAAAACTTCCAGCCAAGCTGGGAAATAGTCATTTTTTTTTCCTTCCCCATCTTCCCTGGCTGGCTGGGATGGGGTTTTGAGTAACTCCCTGCTCTGTAATTCAGTGGGTATTCTCACTGGGTTTAATGTCATCAGCTCTAGCGTTGGCTCCTCTGCAGCAGCCTGTCACTGTTTCCATGATAAACTGCAATGTTTATGGGTGGCAGATAAGTCTGTGAAATACATCCTTTGTGTATGCATAAATCTCCAAGCAGAGATCTGAGAGGAATTTTATACATTCATTTATTTAAGTCAGAGCCAGAGGAAAAAGTTACCTGTTTCATATGTGGTTGTCTTGTATTATTATTTCAATAAGAGTTATAAATGATTTTTCTGTGTTTTCTTTGACTTGGACTGCTTGTGGTTGTGGTGTACGGAAATTTGTTTGAGAGAAAGTATTTCTGAAGTTATGGGTAGTTTTCACCAGCACTTGTTGAAAAGTTGGATTGCCAGCACTTCCAGTTTTATTTCTGGCCTTGTGATGAGAGATTTTTGTGATGGGGACAGCCAGAGCTCTGCAAATGTATTAAATCAAATGGGAGGTGGCCTGGCACTTATAAGAAGGCAGCTGAGAAAATGAAGTAAAAATAGTTCTCCTGCCCACCCTGGGCTAAAGTGACAGCGAAACACCATTAAAGCAATGTGTGCTCTTAGGGCAGCGTCCTCCTGTGGTTTCATTGGGATGAACCTGGAGGGATAGCTGGAAAATGAATTTCTTTGGGACAGATGACACACTCAGCTCAAAGCTGTCCCTGTAAATAGTTACTCAGAGCATTGGGTAAGATCCTAAAATTGGCCAACCTCACAGCCCGGGTCTCTGCTCCCAGCCAGGCGTCTGGAAGGGTTTTGTATGGGAGAGGTGTAGACAGTCTTTCAGCCCTTGTCCAGAAAATGCAATTTATGAACCCAGCAATGTTCAGACGCCACAAAGTAAAGCATCTCTTGTGTAAATAAGTGCCTGCTGTTGCTGTGCAGCCGTCCCACGACTGGTGAGACAACTGGGGAAAGGGTGGATGTTTGTCTGCCTGAGCTGGCGTTCTCCCAAGCAATTCCCTCCCTACAGCTTAATGACAGCTAGAGCACCCAGCTGGGCTTTCATATGAATGAGGACAACGGCCTTCTCTCCTCTAACAAACTCATCTTTTGATATATAAGGAAATGTTACATGAGAGGATGTCCTAGATAAAGTGCTTACCAGTCAGCCTCTGGCCATGCTTACGGGTTTTAATTGAGTTCAGTGAGAATAACCAGTGGGTAGATTGATGTGTAGGACCAGCACTTGCTTTCACAGGTTTTATGTCTGCAACAGTTCTTAATTAAGGAGAAAATGGGTGATCTCAAGGTGTTTTTTTCCTCTTTTTCTCTTCTTCAAAGTCCTTTGTTGTACTTCCAGCCTAAAGCACATCTTTTGTGGTGCCGTACAGGGGCATGTCCCAGGTGGATGCACCCTCTCCTATGGGAGGCAGGTGGTGGCTGTGCAGCAAAACTTGTAGAGACCATTGTAGGAGGTGTAGCCTGGGCCATTTAGCTCAGCTCTGCAATTATGTGGCCCCTTTTATGAATAGGGTCATGGGTGTGAAGGGATGCCAACTGCCACCAATGCATGAAGTGATGGCACAGCAGGTGGGGCGGGGAGTACTTTGCCTTCACCCTCCATTTCTAGGCTGTAGGTAGAGGTGATGCAATGGATTTATCCTGATTTCATCCTACCAAGGTTTGATCTGGGTATAGGATAACACCCTCATGATCATCAGCCCATATTCTGTCATTGTTGTTGGATAATGTCAAGCCAAACATCTGCATTTGGTTATTTCTTTCAACCTAAATTCTGCATTTGACTTTCTGGCGCGCTTTGAGACCTGTCTGTGTGCCTGGTGTTTTGCAGTGTACGCTCTCCAGGCTGTTGCATGACCAAGATCTTGCTCTTCTGATGGAGTCTGGTGATATCTGTGCTCCTTGAATAGCAACCACATTGCCCCAGCCTCTCCCCAGTGTGTTAGAAACACGCAGAAAAATCATTATCTGCCTTGTCTGATGGAGCCTGAGGTGAGGGACCAGCTGATTTTACAGTTGATCTATTAATATGAAATGCAAACTCATTTGGCTCTCCAGTTTTCCGAAACCAATGTTTTCGTCGAGGTTGTGTTGGGCTCCCTCAGGCCAGCAGAGCTGGTGGCCGAGCTGGAGAGAGAGGTGCCACTCAACTCAAACCTCTCCAATGCCTGAATGTGTCTGAGCTGGTTATCTTTCAGAAAATAAATGACTGATGTGAAACAAAACCACCCGGGAGTCTTTTTTTACCAAGCTTGTTCCTGCGTGGGGAAGGCAGAGCACTACTGGGAGCTGCTGCTCTTCGTTGTTCCCTTTGCTCTGGCTTTTTGACTACATTAAAATAAAGAATGGTGATTTGCTTTGATGCTTATCACTAGCTCTTCCGCTGGTTTGCCAAGAACATCCCCATTCCAGACTGCAAGGTGTTTCCTCAGGCCCTATTGCCAAATCTCCACGAGCTGCTAATTCCTGGGGGCACAGGGAGCTGTTTGCTTCGTGCACGGCTTTTCTGAGCGAGCCCTGGAGTATGATGGCAGAGCCGAGCGTTATGCTAATAAACCATGATTCAGTGCATTTCATTGTGTTCTGTTGTGTGAAGACTGAAATTCACTGAATGAAAAAAAATGTGCTTGTTCTTGAGGTTTTTTTTTTTTTTTGTCATCTTATCTTTCTAAGCAGCCTGGACTGTGCCTGTGCTTCTTGCCTTAATATTCTGTATTTCTTTTCCTGTGTTTTTTTTTGTCTGTTTCTTTTTATAATGATAATAAAAGCCCTGAATGATAGATCTGGTGGGGAGCTGGTGAATTAAATACAGGCTCGGGATCTGGCCTTTTTATTGCCAGTCATTCTGTCTTTGGCTTTCAAGGTGGCAATTTAATCTTCCTTCCTCATCTGCTAATGGGGGAGGGCTGATCTGATATCGAGGAAATAGCATTTAACGCTTTACCATATTTATCTCCAGAGTGGTGAAAGTGCTGGAGGTATGATGATGTTAAAGTTCATACCACTGTTTGAGGAATGAATGTTGCATTGGCCAAAAAGATGTGCTTTTGCCCGTGTTTAGGGGATGTGACTTGAAGTTGAGAGTGGCTGTGGGCGATGCCACCCACGATGAGGTTTGGAAATAAGGTAGGAATGCATGTAATGCATCTAAGCCTTAGTAGGCAGCACGTATCGATTTATCTTCTCTTCTAGCATTTTAAGTAGAATCTGTCACGTTGGGCGTTTGCATATATACAAGTTTATTAGGATTCTTTCAGTCTCCTCCTGTGGTGTGTGGCCAAAGAACTGGCAGAACCTTTTTCCTCCTGAGATCTTGTATTGGAAGTGCTTAACATCTGCCTGGCACATGCAAAGTGTCTACAGGTGGATTTGGAGTGGCAGAAAGTCTACAAACACTTACTTATGGGGCATGGTGTCCTAAAGGGCTGTGAGATCTGCAGGAGCAGTTCTACAGGCCTGATCTCTTCATCCTGAAACCAAATCTCCCCCCGGGAAATAGTGGCTGAACGTTTCTGTGCTCAGATGCAGGGATCAGCAGATGAACTCCGCGCAGTAGCCAGGATAAATTATTTAAAGTTATTCCTTTCTCTGTTTCCTAGAAAGTTCTGCAAGTTTTAAGAAAGCACTTTTTCCTGCTCTAGGACATAAAGATTTTTCTGTGCTGGTCTTGTTGCTTAAAAGCAGACCTGTGGAGAGCACCTCAGCAATTACTGCTGGGGAAGAACGAAGAAGCGACCGTCTCTTTCCCCCCCTTTTTTTTCCTCCTCCTCTTTCACTTTGGTCAAAGCTTAAGTGTTTTTTCTAGCCTGGCTTTGCAGGAAACACATTTAGGGGGGTGATGAGGGGATGGGGCCAGGCTCTGCTCAGGATGCCCAGAAGGGGGCTGTGGGCTCCTCCTTGGGAATCTCCAGCAGCTGCCTGGACGTGGGGCTGGGCCCCCTGCTCGAGGTGGCCCTGCTGGAGCACGGCTGGCTCCAGATGACCTCCAGATTCCTCTGCCAGCCTCAAACTTTGTGTGTAAGGAGAGGGACTGGGAATCTCGCTTGGGGGCGAGGTGTTTTTGTGCACAGGCTTGGTTTGGGGCTCTGGGTGGTGGATGCTCGCTGGAGGCAAAGGCACCGTGTGACTCCATCATGAATCCGCACCAGCCTTGGGGAACACGATGCTCTTATTCTGTTCTTCATCTCTTTGGCAAAATGCAAGTCCTCCGGTCTAAATTACAGAGTCCCTGATTGCAGGAGCCCGTCCTCATTAACATTTCAATTGCCAATCTGTGCCAGTTGTCTGCCTGATACAACAGGGCCTTGCAGGGAGGCTCTGGCTGAGGCTCCCTGCAGTCATCTTGGTTCAAATATTCTTTTTGCTGAGTGTTTTTAACCAATTCTGCACCCAGTTGCCATGTTTTTGCTTAAATGTTGACTCCTTGTGTTCTAGCTCTTTGTTCCAACAAGTTGCCAGGGCATTTTTTGAATCTTGGACCATTACTAAAGGGATCAGTGTGTTGATGGCAAGAGGGAATTCTCATCTATGCCAACACAGGACACGTTTTTAGTCCCCATCTGCATCAACCTGTAGGGATGCTTCAAGGCACTGAGTCAACTGGAGCTAAACCATTACGTTTTGCAACAGGGTTAAGGTCTAGAAAAGTTCTCCGCCCCCTCTGTCTAGGTGTGATTCATGAGATAATTCACTGCCTGTGCTCCTCGGTTGTCTTCCTTATCAATTATCACTTGTTCTCCAGCCTGTCATTACCAGCTGCTGGAAGTGCTGCTGCCGGCGTGGATAATGCGAGCTGCTGGAGCCGGGTGCACTGGCTGCCCAAGGGAATGCAATTTGCCTCCGTGGCTGCTGGCAGCAGTGATGGATGGGTTCACCTCGAGTCAGATGCTCCTGCCTCGAAACGATGCTGAGCAAGCACAAAACCTGATGGATGGTGACACCCTGTCACCAGGCGATGGGGTGATGTGGTTTGCAGCAACCCCAAGGGCTGCTGGAGCGAGTTGCTGGTTGCTTTTCCATTGACCTTTTGCTTCTGTGCTGCGTGTAGGATGCTCTTGGACCCATGTTGTTTTCAGGACCAGCAGCAGAACCTGACTCACACCCGTTCTGCTTATTGAGGGCTATATTGTAAAGCACTGAGGCATCTCTGGAGATGAAGACCTCTCTTCCTTTCCTCTCTTTACTCCCTCTGACTAGTCTGCAAATGAGAATACTCATCTTACCCTTACGATGCTGTCCTTGGAGCCGATTGCTTTATCTTCTGGCAACCTTTGCTTTGTAAACGACTCCCAGCGGCAGCACTGGATGTTGTACCGGAGGGAAATTTTGGAAACAACTGCTGGTGTTTGCACATAAACTGGTTTATGAGAGGTTAGCAGTAAAGCTGCTCTGTGAGAGGTCAGCACTCAACTTCTTATTAGTCCAGTGCCTCTGTGGCTTGGAAACAAATAAAATCTGATATTTTAAACACTTGCAACCAATGCTTGAAGCTATTAGGGAGCTAGAAGAGGCTGGAATGACTGCTGAAGCCCCCATTATAATCATTAAAACTGATTGAAGTGTTTCGCCAAGGTGCCTTGTAATGCTGCGTGTAAGTGCTTAATGTAGCAAGCAGAAAGCAATGATGTGCTGTAATGGTTTTTTAAAGCAGCTTCTGGACTTTCCTCCTCCAGGAATCTGCGGTGAAGCTGGGAGGGTGAACGTGGTCCAGGGACAAAGGTCTCCCAGGCCTGGGGGTGATGTCCAGTGGTGTCCTCTGGAGGGATGGCCATGGATAAGGGCAGAGCTGCTGCTGGGAACAACCCCTTAGAGGTCTCCACAGGATCTGAGGTCAGAAAAAATAACAGGAGGAAAAGAAAAGGCCTCAACTTGACCACTTCTGCAATACACCACCAAGACAGGCTTGTTTAGCAATTTAATGTTGCCGTGAATGAACTCTTTTCTTTGGCAGTAAAATTACTCGTGTTGCTTTCTGGTTTTAATTTAGATAGCGCACACCTTCTTCTTTCATTCCCTGCTCTGTTTGTGTCTGGTTTTCTGTATTTTTTTTATTTATATTTTTTTTTGCTTGTGGTGTCCCCTCCTCTGCCAAGGAAACAGCCAAAATCTCTCTCCCAGGAGCTGTCGTGCTAAGTAACATCAGACTGTTTAAATGCAAACGCTTTTAAAGTCAGATATCTGTTTTTCACTACTGCTTGCTGAGGACAATGAGTTCTTGTACTCTTGTTCCTGATGGTGCTGATTTTACGACATCAGACAGATTGTTTTTCCCCTGCTTTGAGATCCATAAAGAAAAGAACTAGGTGGCATTCAGGCACTTCTCAGAAACAGGCAGAATGTGTTCCTGCTGCCAGGAAATGTTATTAATATTTTTTTACTTAAAGTGTGTGAGCAAATTCTTCAGGAGCAACCTGCCCAGATATCACTGGGCAGTGGGTGTTAAAATTGGATGGAAGCTCCTGGTGGAAAAAGGAAAAAAAAAAAAAAAAGATTTTCAGGCTGTTATTTCTTCTGTGTATGTTTGTGTCCTCCTCTGGAGCAAATTAAAACCTACCTGAGCTCTGCAGCTCTGGTTTCTTCTCTGCTGATCTGCAGTGCCCCGTGTCTCTGCTTCTTTTTCATAGCGAAGGGAAGTGATGATAACAGCATAAAAACATGTCAAAGGCCAGAGGAGAGATGAGATCTAGCAAATACAGCTCACAGGGTGCAAGTGCACTGAAGTGATGAGTATAATACAGTGTTGGACTCTCATATGTATATTTGGCATCTTTGCACAAATGAAGCTGCAGGGAATGGATATTGTGGTTTTCCTTGATCCATTGCACAAAATACAGGGGCTGGCTTTGGCCAGGTGTACGCTTGCCAGGGAGCTAGGGGTCAGAGGGAGCTGTGCCAAATTGGGGCTGTCTCGTCTCCCTGGGTCAGTGACGAGCCCAGCTGCTGTGTGATAGTGAATGTTGCCACCCACGTCACTTCCCAGCCCATCTGTGCAGCTGCTGTTTGTGCCCATGTTTAGTTATAGCAGCAGTAGCTAAAGGTGTGAGCATCCCTCCTTGTGATGCCGCCCCCAAAACAACACCCATAAAGGAATTTCCCCTTTTTCCTCCTCCTTAACACGTGGCTGTCATTTGAGAAGAGCTCTTGCTTGCCACACAGGTGACCTATGAGACTGAATCAATTCATTGCTGTGCTCAGTGTCTCATGTCACCTGCCATCTGATCTGGCATGCTCGGATGGCTGCACTGGCTAAAAGAGGCTAAAAGAGCCTTGGAGGTTTAGGGGTGGATGGGGGAGCTAGGTCCGTGTGCTGAAATGCTTGTATGGGGAATATAAAGCCTGTAGAAACAGGGCTGGCCACCTGGCAGAGTGAGGAGTATCAAGTTAATTTTGCAAATGTTATTTGGACCTTTAAAATCACCTTTTCTCCATACTGGAAGGCAAGAGACTATAGAGGCAGTGACAAAACTGTAGATTTAAGGAAAGCTTTGAAAAGGAGAGGGATTTGGGATCAGGAAAGATCTCTAGACATGGAGCTGAAAGCAAACTTTTGCAAATGGTGGTCTTCAAAACTGTGTCCCTCCTGTAGGTAGAAAAACCCTTAGAGATGCAAGACAAGCTGATACATTAAATGCCATCCTGGTATCTCTAGGAAGTCAGTTTCTAGGTGAGAAAAAGATGTCCTTTAGGAAAGATGAGAATGATGATGCTCTGTGTAATGGAGGCTCTGATCTTAGCTGGCTCCTGTGAGCTCTTCTTCTACAAGTGGTTCAGGCTGGTTTATGGGCTGCTAGGACCATTTGGAGGGTTTTGAGAGGTTTTTCAGGTCTAGGACTGTCTGCACTATGTATAGTCTTTTATGGCTGTTCATGAGCACATACAGAGGAATTGTAGTGTGTTACCTGTTTCTGGGGTATCTGAATGTGTGCCTTTGCCCAGGGAGGAGGCTGGAGCCAAATGCCTGGATGAAGAGCCCAGTTCTGGTTTCATGGGAGAGAAGAGGATTGCACAGTGACCACCTACCTCCCTGGAGCTAGCTGGGAATCCTTCATCTCCTTCACCTTCATCTCCTTTTTAAAGGAAGAAAGTTGTCTGCATATTTTTTTTTAACTTTTACTTTTTTTTAGAGAGCTCTGGAGCCCCAGGAATGTAGTTCTCAGGGACGGATGGTGCTGCAAAACCAACTCTGAAAATGTTCTGGTTTGTTTATTTAACCTAAAGCTGCTGCTGCTTGCTGTGAAGGTGATGATGACTCTGCAATCACGTGTGCAGGAAGAAAGCTGAATTACTTCACTGGCCTGTCAAATATAGCAGCATTTGGTTCAGACTTGGGGTTGAAAGGGCAGGACCAGAGGTTTTTGTCCCATTTTGTTCCTAAGATAATGTGATCATGGCATGCAGAGCACATCTCTTGGACCAGTGCACGGTATCAGCTGCATAAAAGCTGTGCTCTTTCATGCTCTACGTAAGCAGGTATCAAGTGTTGTAACTGCCTGTGGTGGGTGTATATAATGCTCTCTTCTGTGTTCTCATATACCCCATCTCTATCTCCTGGCCATGTCTATCCCATGTCTTGTGTCAAATAACCACATGGCTACTGAACATAAGTTTGACGTGTTTTGGTAGCTAAAGCTCCAGCTTTTCTGGAAGAAGGCCAATGAGTGTCATGCAGCTAGCTCCACCGAGCTGGTAAGTGGGCTCCTGTCAGAGAATCACAGAAAGGTTTAGGTTGGAAGGGACCTTAAAGCCCATTTAATTTAACCCCCTGCCATGGTCAGGGCCCCCAGCCCCACCCAGCCTGGCCTTGGGCACTGCCAGGGCTGGGGCACCCCCAGCTCCTCTGGGCAGCCTGGGCCAGGCCCTCAGCGCCCTCAGAGGGCAGAATTTCTTCCCAAGGCCTCCCCGAAGCCTCCCCCCTGCCAGGCTCCAGCTGCTGCCCCTTGTCCTGTCCCCCCAGCCCTGACCAAGAGTCCCTCCCCAGCTTTCCTGCCCCTGGGGCCTTCTCTTCCCCAGGCCCACCACCCCCATCTCTCTCAGCCTGGCCCCACAGCAGAGCTGCTCCAGCCCCTGAGCTCTGTAAACCCTCAGCTCTTGTCTTTAGCTCCTGTTCTGCCACAGCTCTTGTTTATGAAGGGGAGAGCCCTGCTGCTTTTCAGTCAATGCGCTCAACGTGTGCTTTTATTATTGCATCCAACCTGCCTCCATCATAGCCCTGAGGGGTTGGGTCTAGAGACTGCTTTTTTTTCTCCTATTACTTTCTTCCTCTTTCATTACCAGGCTTCTATTTTTCTGTAGTCTCTGCTCTGTGGGACAGTATGAATGAGATGTTGGCCTCTAAATGGTGTAGGACCTCTCTTCAGGTTTTCTCGTCTGATGGGAGCCATGCCTTTTGGAATTGATGCTTATTTGCCCTTTGTTAGCTCTGACCATTCCTGCCTTTTGCCTGTCTCCAAAGGTGCTGTATCCTGTGTCACCCTTGGTATGCACAAGATCTGATCTTCCAAGGCCTATGAGAAATACTTGGAGTAAAAATAACCTAGATAACAGGTTCCCAACCAGCTTTTACCCTTACAGATTCATGCAGGCAAAAATCTAAAATAAATAAATAAATTGTATTTGCTTCTTTTTGTGTTCATTCTGAAAAAGCACTACTAAGTTTTGCATTGTGATTGGATTTTCAGTATCTTAGCATAACAGTTTTGGGTTAGAAAAGAGCATCTCTAGAAACATAAATGCATCCACGTGTATTGTGTGTAAGAACAAGGTCCTGGTGTTTTGGCATTTTTTGGCTATTGCACATAGATGTTTCTCCCTTTCCTGATGCTGTCTCATCTGGTGTTGCTATTAAGTGATTTTGCTGCTCCCTCCAGACCTTGCCTTTCTGCCCTTTGGGTATCATAGATGCAAGCTACAAAAGGTGTGGGGGCAGGATTTTGGTCATGCATGGTCTGTCTTCTCTATTAACCTCTCAATGGAAAAGACGCTCATAGTTGTTTTCTTCAAATGAGTTGAGCAGTGACGAATGAATTCAGCTCTTCTCAAACTCCAGCTCTAAGATCAATGGGTTGAAGAGAAGAAAGAGTGAGATTGGAAGCAGGGGAATATAACTTCCTCACCTTGGCATGGCACAAGATTACATGGTTTTCAAAGACTAGTGCAAAAATCAATTTCTGATACTGCAAGGGCATTGGGGCACTCTAAAAATCTTTCCTGCCTCCAGTTCAGTGGCAAACCCTTGTGTACATCCTGCCTTGGTGCTGGGTCGAATTGGGATGGTTCAGACATCAGAGAGGTACCAAGACACTTGCAACACTGGGAGTGTCCCCAGATAACAGGAGCACCCTTTATTTGTCATCATGCACTTAATGCTGCAGCTGGAGGATGGATGACCAGCGTGCTGGAGCACTTCGATTAAGGGGCACTTAAAATAATGAGGCTGCCTTCTAAGGACATTAAAGACTTGCAAAGAACAATTTAAGCATTTCCCATCTGACCAAGACCAAAATCCTTTCTATTTTTGTGTCAGGATCGTGGTAGTTTAACAAATGCATTAAGGCAGCTGTGGTAAAAGCACCTGTAACTGCAAATCACTATACTGCATTTTAATCGCAAAGTGTTTGGTTTTATTCAGCCATGGGGTCAAAACTGAGTGGATTAGCTAAAGGCAAGAAATGGCTCGCAAGCATTTTAACTTGCATGCAGCTTCCTGCATTTTGTCTGCTTCCCCCCAGGTCTTGGGCAGAGTAGAAAAATGCAGCTAAAAAATAATAAAATAAGAAATAATAAAATAGTTGGCTTTAGAGAGCATTGTTGGGGAGCGACAGTGGAGGTTTAGTTAACAATTCATAATGACAGATTAGCTTTTTGTTGCCTTTGTTATACTTTCATTGCCTTTTGGTTATCTTGTGCAATAGTGAATCACTCTGGCAACTCTGGAAAAGTGAAATAATTGTTTGTCTCTTCACTTCAGAGAAAAGAAAACAAGGTGCTAAAGTGCCCTTTCTGTGGGGCTCTAGGAAGCTTTGAAAAAGGGTCTTGGGGATTTTCTTGGGAAATTCTTGGGAATTTTGTTTTCT